>CM023203.3:37739323-39125923 GCA_004115045.4 Sinella curviseta | reverse complement strand
TAACGTTCAAAAAATAAACCGCCAATAAAAACTTTGGCGAAACCACACCAAACTTTTTACGTGTTTGAAAAACCAAGATATGCATCATTACTCTTGGAGCGCAAATACAGCAAAGTAAGCGTTTCGGGAAGTGCGTGTAGCTCACTCACTTTGCGTCGTTTCTGGGTAATTATTTCAAGAGTGCTTTTAAGTGCATTTTTAAATAACCTTTTAGCTGCATTGCAACTGCAAATATTGGATACGCTAAAAGGAGGAAATTACTCAACCTCAAGTTTGGTTAAATGAAGGTCCTTCTGTAGCCCTTGATAATAATCAGAGAAGCAAAAATAAATTATGGGAACCATTTTGAAAGTGAAAATGGGTTCAAGATAAGCGTAAGGAATGTACCATGGGATGTCGAGGACATTTTTTTGTAGATTTTTGGTCGTCTTCTAAGGACGCTACTAGCAAAAATGATGACATGAAAAACATCATCCTAGTTGTCGGTTACTGACCGTTTGTTTGTTGTACAAAATTGTGCAAAAAATTTGTTAGTATAAAATGTTACATAACTATCCTAACCTAAAACAAAGGACCTCTGTAATATTTTTACACTAGAGTGAAGACATAAGTTTATAATGGCTTCCTTTCTTTCTTTTTGTACATTCAGCCCCAATATGACGATAATATTCAATAAAATATTATTTTGGCAAAGAATTCAATATCCTTTTCAAAAATACGTCAATAATTGGGACATCATTTTTTTGGGTTTCACACCACAAAACATTCTGTGGTTCTCTTTTTTTTAATAAAATTGATTTTTCTCATTGCTGGTTGGTAGGCAATAAAAATAACAAGCAATATATAGCGCACTTAATAGACGGTTGGTTTGGTTGCATTCTCTGGCTCCTTGGCCTTGCGTAAAATAGAATTTTAATTAACGGGTTAAGCATTTTTGTCTGCCTCTGACCCATGTGGACATTTAAATCTTTGACAATAAATAATTTGTGCATTGCATTGATAATATTCAAGCCTACCTATTTTTAATTTTCGTGCAGCTATAACTGCCACCTTATTGCCAGTACTTTTTGTTGGGACATAGATTTTTTATTGCTGTGTGCAATACATTGGTATTTTGCATCCTAATAATCAAAATCAAAAATCTTATAGATTACGAAACACACACAGAGTATTCGAAATAAAAAATACATGTACAGGAACAGTCTAATTAGCGCACCCACACAACGACGCGTACGACTGCAAATTCATCATTATTCATTATCTATTAACATTTTTTTCTGGCTATATGGAACTGTGATTTTTGAAGATGTTATAGGATAATCACATAATATTGTCATCATCATTAAGCATCGCTGTCGAACAGTAGTTAAAAATATTATATAGGTACTTATCTTGCAAAAAAATATGTTGATAGGGAGGTTGTTGACCAAAGGGTCAAATATTTGTTGCATAAAGGGTCGCTGATTACTTGCTCGAAGAGAAAGAGCTGTTATATGCATTTATGCATATAGCTTTACCGAGTGTACCTATTGTACATATATCTTATCGCATCTTATCAGCATTGTAAAGCGTTAGCGTTTTTAGTCGAATTGCACTTCAGCGATGATGATGATAATGCAATTGAGGAAGATTTTAACAATAAATTTAAAAATCATGTTGATAATAAGCTTTTCTAGTCATAAATCAAACTTCTATAATAAGAATTCATTGTTAACATAAAAAATATGTTGCATTGTTTATTTATTTTATTTCAATGCTTCATTGACGCAATCCACGCGTGATTATGTACAAATAATAGGTCTACTACGATCTCTGGTGAATCTTTCGGCACTAATGCGCGCGATAATAATTTATCGAATTTGCATTTTTTTGAACCAAGCATATGTAAACGGTATAATGTCAACCACAAAATATGCTGCATTTACTGCGCATTTTAATTTTTCAAATAATTGTGTCAATGGCTGGTGCGGAGTGATTATGCAATTAAAAAGTGTTGGAGGCGTTGGTGGCGGCATAGGAATGTGACTTGGTATAAAAAAAATACAGTCCGTTGTTGATTACCCAAAAATACAAATTATAATTTTTGGTGTTTTTTATGCAATCCATTTTTTAACTGTGGTTAGAAATAATGTGTATACTATAGCCACTAATTTCTTGTCTAGTCAGGTTATTATTTTGCTTACCGCTCACAACGCCGCAAGTACGGAATGCCGTCGTTCACTATGCCGCAAATTCATAACGCCGCGAATTACTATGCCGAGAAATTTACTATGCCGCTGCTCTGTACGCCGTTCAGTAAAATAAAACAATGTCGAAGTCAAAAAGTAATAAAAAAAATTAATGCCGCAATTCACTACGCCGCATTAACAGTACCAAGATATCCCATAAACGCACTTAGAGGATATTCCTAAATCATTTACACATTATTGGCATTTACTGTAGGCCAGCATGGGGAAAATTAATATGGACTCAGCATGGGGAAAATTAATATGGACTCAGCATGGGGAAAATTAATATGGACTCAGCATGGGGAAAATTAATATGGACTCAGCATGGGGAAAATTAATATGGACTCAGCATGGGGAAAATTAATATGGACTCAGCATGGGGAAAATTAATATGGACTCAGCATGGGGAAAATTAATATGGACTCAGCATGGGGAAAATTAATATGGACTCAGCATGGGGAAAATTAATATGGACTCAGCATGGGGAAAATTAATATGGACTCAGCATGGGGAAAATTAATATGGACTCAGCATGGGGAAAATTAATATGGACTCAGCATGGGGAAAATTAATATGGACTCAGCATGGGGAAAATTAATATGGACTCAGCATGGGGAAAATTAATATGGACTCAGCATGGGGAAAATTAATATGGACTCAGCATGGGGAAAATTAATATGGACTCAGCATGGGGAAAATTAATATGGACTCAGCATGGGGAAAATTAATATGGACTCAGCATGGGGAAAATTAATATGGACTCAGCATGGGGAAATTAATATGGACTCAGCATGGGGAAAATTAATATGGACTCAGCATGGGGAAAATTAATATGGACTCAGCATGGGGAAAATTAATATGGACTCAGCATGGGGAAAATTAATATGGACTCAGCATGGGGAAAATTAATATGGACTCAGCATGGGGAAAATTAATATGGACTCAGCATGGGGAAAATTAATATGGACTCAGCATGGGGAAAATTAATATGGACTCAGCATGGGGAAAATTAATATGGACTCAGCATGGGGAAAATTAATATGGACTCAGCATGGGGAAAATTAATATGGACTCAGCATGGGGAAAATTAATATGGACTCAGCATGGGGAAAATTAATATGGACTCAGCATGGGGAAAATTAATATGGACTCAGCATGGGGAAAATTAATATGGACTCAGCATGGGGAAAATTAATATGGACTCAGCATGGGGAAAATTAATATGGACTCAGCATGGGGAAAATTAATATGGACTCAGCATGGGGAAAATTAATATGGACTCAGCATGGGGAAAATTAATATGGACTCAGCATGGGGAAAATTATTATGGACTCAGCATTGCATTTTTACTATGGACTCAGCATTGCATTTTTACTATGGACTCAGCATTGCATTTTTACTATGGACTCAGCATTGCATTTTTACTATGGACTCAGCATTGCATTTTTACTATGGACTCAGCATTGCATTTTTACTATGGACTCAGCATTGCATTTTTACTATGGACTCAGCATTGCATTTTTACTATGGACTCAGCATTGCATTTTTACTATGGACTCAGCATTGCATTTTTACTATGGACTCAGCATTGCATTTTTACTATGGACTCAGCATTGCATTTTTACTATGGACTCAGCATTGCATTTTTACTATGGACTCAGCATTGCATTTTTACTATGGACTCAGCATTGCATTTTTACTATGGACTCAGCATTGCATTTTTACTATGGACTCAGCATTGCATTTTTACTATGGACTCAGCATTGCATTTTTACTATGGACTCAGCATTGCATTTTTACTATGGACTCAGCATTGCATTTTTACTATGGACTCAGCATTGCATTTTTACTATGGACTCAGCATTGCATTTTTACTATGGACTCAGCATTGCATTTTTACTATGGACTCAGCATTGCATTTTTACTATGGACTCAGCATTGCATTTTTACTATGGACTCAGCATTGCATTTTTACTATGGACTCAGCATTGCATTTTTACTATGGACTCAGCATTGCATTTTTACTATGGACTCAGCATTGCATTTTTACTATGGACTCAGCATTGCATTTTTACTATGGACTCAGCATTGCATTTTTACTATGGACTCAGCATTGCATTTTTACTATGGACTCAGCATTGCATTTTTACTATGGACTCAGCATTGCATTTTTACTATGGACTCAGCATTGCATTTTTACTATGGACTCAGCATTGCATTTTTACTATGGACTCAGCATTGCATTTTTACTATGGACTCAGCATTGCATTTTTACTATGGACTCAGCATTGCATTTTTACTATGGACTCAGCATTGCATTTTTACTATGGACTCAGCATTGCATTTTTACTATGGACTCAGCATTGCATTTTTACTATGGACTCAGCATTGCATTTTTACTATGGACTCAGCATTGCATTTTTACTATGGACTCAGCATTGCATTTTTACTATGGACTCAGCATTGCATTTTTACTATGGACTCAGCATTGCATTTTTACTATGGACTCAGCATTGCATTTTTACTATGGACTCAGCATTGCATTTTTACTATGGACTCAGCATTGCATTTTTACTATGGACTCAGCATTGCATTTTTACTATGGACTCAGCATTGCATTTTTACTATGGACTCAGCATTGCATTTTTACTATGGACTCAGCATTGCATTTTTACTATGGACTCAGCATTGCATTTTTACTATGGACTCAGCATTGCATTTTTACTATGGACTCAGCATTGCATTTTTACTATGGACTCAGCATTGCATTTTTACTATGGACTCAGCATTGCATTTTTACTATGGACTCAGCATTGCATTTTTACTATGGACTCAGCATTGCATTTTTACTATGGACTCAGCATTGCATTTTTACTATGGACTCAGCATTGCATTTTTACTATGGACTCAGCATTGCATTTTTACTATGGACTCAGCATTGCATTTTTACTATGGACTCAGCATTGCATTTTTACTATGGACTCAGCATTGCATTTTTACTATGGACTCAGCATTGCATTTTTACTATGGACTCAGCATTGCATTTTTACTATGGACTCAGCATTGCATTTTTACTATGGACTCAGCATTGCATTTTTACTATGGACTCAGCATTGCATTTTTACTATGGACTCAGCATTGCATTTTTACTATGGACTCAGCATTGCATTTTTACTATGGACTCAGCATTGCATTTTTACTATGGACTCAGCATTGCATTTTTACTATGGACTCAGCATTGCATTTTTACTATGGACTCAGCATTGCATTTTTACTATGGACTCAGCATTGCATTTTCACTATGGACTCAGCATTGCATTTTTACTATGGACTCAGCATTGCATTTTTACTATGGACTCAGCATTGCATTTTTACTATGGACTCAGCATTGCATTTTTACTATGGACTCAGCATTGCATTTTTACTATGGACTCAGCATTGCATTTTTACTATGGACTCAGCATTGCATTTTTACTATGGACTCAGCATTGCATTTTTACTATGGACTCAGCATTGCATTTTTACTATGGACTCAGCATTGCATTTTTACTATGGACTCAGCATTGCATTTTTACTATGGACTCAGCATTGCATTTTTACTATGGACTCAGCATTGCATTTTTACTATGGACTCAGCATTGCATTTTTACTATGGACTCAGCATTGCATTTTTACTATGGACTCAGCATTGCATTTTTACTATGGACTCAGCATTGCATTTTTACTATGGACTCAGCATTGCATTTTTACTATGGACTCAGCATTGCATTTTTACTATGGACTCCGCATTGCATTTTTACTATGGACTCAGCATTGCATTTTTACTATGGACTCAGCATTGCATTTTTACTATGGACTCAGCATTGCATTTTTACTATGGACTCAGCATTGCATTTTTACTATGGACTCAGCATTGCATTTTTACTATGGACTCAGCATTGCATTTTTACTATGGACTCAGCATTGCATTTTTACTATGGACTCAGCATTGCATTTTTACTATGGACTCAGCATTGCATTTTTACTATGGACTCAGCATTGCATTTTTACTATGGACTCAGCATTGCATTTTTACTATGGACTCAGCATTGCATTTTTACTATGGACTCAGCATTGCATTTTTACTATGGACTCAGCATTGCATTTTTACTATGGACTCAGCATTGCATTTTTACTATGGACTCAGCATTGCATTTTTACTATGGACTCAGCATTGCATTTTTACTATGGACTCAGCATTGCATTTTTACTATGGACTCAGCATTGCATTTTTACTATGGACTCAGCATTGCATTTTTACTATGGACTCAGCATTGCATTTTTACTATGGACTCAGCATTGCATTTTTACTATGGACTCAGCATTGCATTTTTACTATGGACTCAGCATTGCATTTTTACTATGGACTCAGCATTGCATTTTTACTATGGACTCAGCAGTATTTCATATTTACCTTTGACACACCATGCGTGTATTACTCAACATGTAGATTTATTACACGGCAAGGATAGTGAGTTTCACGGTATTGCACCTTTCGGCATAACGAACTTACGGCGTACCATATTCCGGCGTAAGTATTTACGGCATTCTTTCTCTGCGGCGTTATGTACAAGGCGGTCTATTAAGCCGCGGCGTAATGAACGTCGGCAAAGTGATGCGGCATTCCGTATTTGCGGCGTTGTGACCGTGAATCATTATTTTTAATTCATTGCCGAGGTTGTTGTCGTGTGATTAAGAAATTAACGGTTGGGTGTCGTTGGGTGAAGAAAATACAGTTCGGATACTGATACTGTTCGGTTCGGGATTACAAAGTTCAACATAGGTTGAAAATATAACTTTTTTCAATAATGACAATTTTTACAACTTTAGGCGATTACTATACCATATTTAAGATTCTAAATGCAAGTTGAAGGCTATATATGAAGTAATAAATAAATTAATGACTGTGGTCACTGGTTTACATAAGTGCAAAGGGCAAAAGCCCTCAAAGCCAATTTACCACAAAGTTGAAAATTATCCAATTTTGGGTGCAACGAAGAATTTCATTATGGTTTATTATAAAACACAGATTTTAATTTCTATAATGTAAAGGATTGCAAAAGGGACGTAAATACAGACGCGGCAACACGAATTGAGGGATCAAGCAAATTAGGCACGACTTCTAGAATGATAATATGTGACTTTTTGAGAAATATAGAGTTGGAAAAGAGTAAACAGTTATGCCAATGACTCAACCATGGAGAGTCGTGTCATGAACTAGCCCCATTATTTACAACTAAACAACTAATAAAGTCATAGAGTTATATTATGACGATAAAAGTGAAACATGTTGTGATGATGCTCTGGCAAATGTTGACTCTGTGTGTGTCGCAATTTTGTCATATCATTGGATCCAGCCAGGCCTAAAACCATTCTCTTCCTATCTTCTATTGTTTGTCATTATTAGAATGAGTTTGAGTTGATATCTGATGAAATGTTTTTTTTCTTCAGTTTACAAATGAATGGTTAGGTTTTGCGACTTCGAAACTCTTTTGGTAATTAATGCCTGCATATCGGAACGTTACATGTTCTTATATATCCCTCGTTTTCAGACTTCATATTTTTTTCATTGTGTCATCGTTTGTTGTAAAAGCTTTTCATTTATGTATAAAATTGGTACATGCCACAAAAGGATACTTTGTTGTCGATACGTTTTTATTCAAAACAATAGTCAAAACTAATCAATAATGAGATATATTCAATTCTCTTTTTGCCCTTTATGACCTGCACTACTCACAAACAAAGATTTGAAATCTTCCTAGACAAAAAATGGCATAAATCATATCAGTTCGTCATCGGAAAAATGAAAAAAATAGTGTAGAGATATAGGCGAAAAATTAGTAACAAAAAAGCATATAATAAGTTATCGATCATAATCATACTGCACTATATATGCGTGCAGAGAGCTGTAGGAAGGAATGCATATTGTACGTTTTGGATTTTCATCACGATTAAAATTAAGAGTTAAGGGTCTGAGAGAATCAGTGGGAGGATGAAATACCCATTCCTCTATAACACGCACTTGTTTCATTAATAAATTCTCATTCGTAGTCATTTGTGGTCATTATACTATCTCTTGTGCCGTATAAGTTGAAGTTTTGGTCATGTCGTCGTCGTCGTCTGAGCATTTTAATGTTTTTTGCATTGTGTAAGGATTTTTTTTTCAAATTTGAAAAGGAAAAGGCAACTTTTACAACAACTTCACTGCTGAGAATTTTATGTGTCCCATTTTCCATTTCATTTTCTTGATCATCCCTGTATTTTCAACGGAGAAGGAATATTTATATTTTTTATGTAATTGCCAGCGCACACAAAAATAGACACTTGCAGCACGAGCAGAGACATCTTTGACGTTATACAGAGTCCATCGAAAAAAAATGCAATCGACTTGACTTCATATTTGCACAACTTAAGATAAGAAGAAGAGAACGTGGAGATCAATGAGATGATGACGAAAACATATTGAAGCAATAAAAATATCCAATCAATATCGATGAAGATGAACGCTCAATGAATTCAAATGCATGCAACCGTGTGATGAATTTTGCTAAATGTACTGTGTAAAAAGTAAAAATGAAACAGAACAGAACCATCAAATTTTGAGAATCACGTCGAAATTTTATTCTACATTGACTGATAATAATCGTAAATGTGAGTGATTCAGCGTTATTAATCTTTTCGTCATTTTGCATTTCACTTGGTTTTTCTTGGTCATATTCCTTTTAGTATATTCAGCCGAAACACTGACGGATTTATCAAAATCATGTACCAAATAGTTTATACTACATACACATGTTCCGCATTTTAAAATCCAAGTCATTCCACGTTTTACATTTTTTTTACTGAAACGGTCATAAATCTGTGAAGTTCATCTTTACATGCTACTCTTGTAGATACAACTAAATTTCAACTATTGAATGCACTTACCTATACCAACAGTCAAAACAGAAGAAGCAAGCATTGAAATGACAGATCATTTTCTAATTTTTTTAGATCAGAACATTAGATTAACAGAACATAATTCGACAAAAAGTGACATTCTTTGAAGCCTCAAGGCTCAAGGCTTTCTATCATTTTATCTTTTAATCATTTCCTCCTACTTTTTCATATTGTTCAGAACGAAATTATAATTCTTGTCGTATGTACCTACAATTTATGTATTCATTTTTTATCTATATTTTTGTTCAAGCTACTATCATGTAAAGTAGCATTCAAATTCTATTGACCAGTTTTGTTTGTTAATCTTATATTGATTCGTTGACTATTCATAGTTTTAAGTCATTTACATTATATTCAATTATGATAATTAGCTTACGAATCTTCTCGATGTTCTATTAAACGGTCATTGCCGTGAACTTGAGTAACTTTGAGGTTGAACCTTTGTAAACTATCAGTAATCGATCACGTGAAATAAGCCGAGAACATTCTCGCATTTTCCTGTATTAGTTAAGCAATATTCGATATTCTTGTACCGTGTGGTACGATTGGTAAAATGTTATAAAGCCAAGCGCAAGCTTGGTTCCGTTGCCCATTTGTTTCATAGCAGTTGCATACAGCACACTGCCCAGTATCACAGCAGTCCTACAAGACAGGCTGCCATTTTTACTCATTTTACAAGCAAATTGTCCGCAGGCATTTATGGGGACTTATATACATTTTTTATACACACATTTTCCTTTGACTTGCTAAAGCACATAAAAACGCTAAATGTGACTTTGGCCAATAAACTCTACATTTCTGTTACTAGTTTCCAATTTTAACTCGTGATTTTCTACACATTTGTAACTTATTCACCAGCCATTTTATCATCATTTTATTCTCGTTTTACACACATTCAACCTGATCATCTTTCACATTGTTTTTACTCATTTAACCACTTGATTTTAACCTATGACATAGAGTAGTTGGCTTTACTAACTTGGTCCTTCTTGCTTAGCATTTTGCACGGATATTTCCGAACCCACAACATTCCAAATTAAACATTTTGATCCTTTCCGAGCCAGGATACTTTTAAATCCTAGTGATTGACCCAGCGACAAGTGTTGTGAAAGTGATCAGACATTTTTTATAATCATCTTCTACTGACATTTTAACTTGTGCTATCATCTGTTTTATTCATCACCATGGCTGACGTGACCAGCAGACAATCACATCATGTGACCCTCAAACGCCACAAAACCATTGTGGACGGCTACTATCCAGACACAGTTACTGCAGAACAGGTGACATCACTTCTGGAGCAACTGGAGAGCATCTGGGAGAAGCTGGAGGAGTCTCATGAAAACATCATCGCTTTAATTGATGAAGCAGACGAAAACGCCATTCAACAGCAGAACACAGTCTTTGGACCAATGGAAGAAGACTACCTCCACATCAAATCTAAACTTTACCGGTATCAAAACAAATTATACAACAACATTATTAACGCACATGCAAAGAAAATATTGTTTCTACCCATCATCACGTCGGAGTCACCGGCAGCATTTCAACATCTTCTCAACACATCATTAGAAACCATCCGCAGTCTCAAGGTCTTGGGCCGACCTTCAGATGACTGGGATGACATCTTAACTTTAATTATCGACAAATTCGACGGGGATACCAAAGCCAAATGGGCCAAGTCTCTCAAGGGCACGGATCTTCCGACCTTCACTGAACTACAAGAGTTCATTCAACAACACATCAGTTTCCTACATGCAAAGGAAACCACCAAATCATCATCTTCACAACAGCAATCCAATTCTCAGCATTCAGGGAGGATTGCAACTCAGCACAATGAAGCATCAGCTTCCACCCATAAATCATCATCATCATCAAAAAATTCATCATCGGCTTCCCATAGCCACTCATCATTTTCTGCTCCATGCAGTTATCAGTCATTTGCTGCTCAACATAGCAGTCTTCACTCATCAATTGCTGCTCATCATAGCAGTCATCACTCATCACTTACTGCTCATCATAGCAGTCATCACTCATCAGTTACTGCTCATCATAGCAGTCATCACAATTTACTTGCTGCTCATCATAACAGTCATCACAACTCATCTGCTCTTCCAAGTAGCAGCCACCACAAGTCATCAGCTGCTCTCAATTACAGCCACCACATACATACTTTATCAACTGCGCCAATTAGCAGTCTCATCATTCCTTCATCTTCCCATAATTCACCTCAAGTAGTACCACAGGTTACGGGGACCGTCAATGCTCTCAATTATTGCAGCAGGTCAAGTTGGAGTCAAGTTGCAGATCTTCCGTTCCCCGACCCTCACTTCTACAAACGTGGAGAAATTGATATTCTCCAGGGCTCAACCATAGCCACACACATATTCAAGCCAGGCTTGAAGACACTAAACATTGGACAAGCATCACATTTTTCATCAAAACTTCACATATCCAAGTTCGAGATCAGCTCAGCCCAAGGAAACCTTTGGGAAATTCATCATAAAAAAGTCATCACCAAGGAGGAAGAAGAATGCGAACGCCACTTGGAGCACACACATTGTCGCCTGCCCAGTTGTCGTTCCCTACTCTGGCTTCCAGTAAAAGAGAAGAAACATCTACTCAGTAACATGCATCAGCAACACATCACTCACCAACCCAACATGGGTACCCCCAGGATCATATGGGGCAGACATATCAAACAACCAGAGAATGAGTCTAGAAAACGCTCAGTCTCATATTTCTCATCATGTGCCTTCAGTCATTCATCTGAAAGCCATACTCCACTTCTTTATGGGGCATCCTACAGCAATAGGAAAAGTTCCAGAAATCATCATGCTTCCCACACAAGGACAACTTATCATTCACCAGAAACGATTCATGCTGTTCAGAAGTCGTTTCCACACATTCACTCATCATTCAGCTGGAAACATTCCACCATCACTCACAGGTGGCGGTCTACCCATTCACGTCTTTGGAGAACTCTCGTAGCAAATAGAGGTTCCAACAGACAAACGCTTTTCCCTCCACAACGGAGTCATCACGTCAGCAGTGAAGACAACTCCACTGATCTGCCTTCAAAAGGAATTACACCACATTCACCGCCATCCAATTTATGGTGGCATGGGCCAACATGGCTGAAGAAATCATCACATCGTCATTTTGTCAACTCTGGACATCTCTTTTTAATAAATACCTTCATCATATTTTTGAAGACTACACATAATGCAGTATTTCAACACATAATCACCTTGCCAGAAATCATCCTCTCATCAAAGAAAAAGCTCATCATCATATGGGCACAGCAAGTTTCATTCTTGGAAGGAATTCATCAAAAAGGCAAATCATCATTCATTAGCTGCAGCAGCAAGCTAATCACAATCAACCTCTTCCTCGTCTCAATTATCGGCGTTGGAGGACGACTTCAGCACTCACAAGCATCACAACGCTCCAGACATCCTGTCACATTGCCACATCACAACCAAATCACCCAAAGGATTCTTTGGAAATCATGCACATGCAGGCGAGCCAATGCAGCCACAACTCATCACCTCATAGAATCTCTTAAAACAAGAAGAGTATCAGCACATCATCCCTTTACCACGGGCCATGTTATCTCTGGAGAGCCTATCAAAAATGTTCCTGAACCTGACGTTACGGGATTGGAAGCAAACCGACTACCGGACAGGGAAATAGTCCGAAAACTGACGCAGCATTCATGGCGGATTAGGACCAACGAGTACCTGACATCTCAGCAGCAGCGGTACAAGTGGACATCACGACGTTCAGCAGTACAAGTTGGGGATCTCATGGTCATCACATACGACCAACTCCCAGTAACCAGGTGGAAGCAGCATTGTCGTCATCATCATGGAGGTGGCGACCTAGTTCGTAGAGCAACAGTCAAGACAGCACACGGAGAACTCATCCACCCCAACACAAAAATTAAGTCTCAATTACAATCAATGAATTCTACACTATTTATTTATTCTACATAAAAATATATTTTATTTCTTTAAACATTTTGATCAAAAAATTATGAACACTCATGTACTTTTCTTTTTGTTCTTTCTGTTTGTCAGAGCAATGCCCTGGTAGCGAGACTTAATTGCTGAGGGAAGTGGGACCTATCTCTCTTCCTGGCGCCACTGATCACTGGCTTCGTGAGTTTGCTTTTGTGGGACTATTAATAAAATTCAAAAAGAGCCCACATCTGTCGAACGATCGTTCCGTTGGTGTCACTGGGTCGAGTTACTAATCAATTTGGGTATTTGCAATAGTCATTATAAACATGTAATAATTTCTTATCTGAGTATGGTTATTGATTGCCACAAGTGCGCAATGGCGGGCAGTGTTCAGAACGAAATTATAATTCTTGTCGTATGTACCTACAATTTATGTATTCATTTTTTATCTATATTTTTGTTCAAGCTACTATCATGTAAAGTAGCATTCAAATTCTATTGACCAGTTTTGTTTGTTAATCTTATATTGATTCGTTGACTATTCATAGTTTTAAGTCATTTACATTATATTCAATTATGATAATTAGCTTACGAATCTTCTCGATGTTCTATTAAACGGTCATTGCCGTGAACTTGAGTAACTTTGAGGTTGAACCTTTGTAAACTATCAGTAATCGATCACGTGAAATAAGCCGAGAACATTCTCGCATTTTCCTGTATTAGTTAAGCAATATTCGATATTCTTGTACCGTGTGGTACGATTGGTAAAATGTTATAAAGCCAAGCGCAAGCTTGGTTCCGTTGCCCATTTGTTTCATAGCAGTTGCATACAGCACACTGCCCAGTATCACAGCAGTCCTACAAGACAGGCTGCCATTTTTACTCATTTTACAAGCAAATTGTCCGCAGGCATTTATGGGGACTTATATACATTTTTTATACACACATTTTCCTTTGACTTGCTAAAGCACATAAAAACGCTAAATGTGACTTTGGCCAATAAACTCTACATTTCTGTTACTAGTTTCCAATTTTAACTCGTGATTTTCTACACATTTGTAACTTATTCACCAGCCATTTTATCATCATTTTATTCTCGTTTTACACACATTCAACCTGATCATCTTTCACATTGTTTTTACTCATTTAACCACTTGATTTTAACCTATGACATAGAGTAGTTGGCTTTACTAACTTGGTCCTTCTTGCTTAGCATTTTGCACGGATATTTCCGAACCCACAACATTCCAAATTAAACACATATCATCATTTTATATTTTACTTAAATGCATTTCTTTGCTTGAACAGCACGTGTCGTTGATCATTTTTCTTTTGCAATCAAGAATAAACCCGACAATAAAATTGTTCATTGTTACCTACTTAAACAGTCAAACTCGAGTAATTTTTCGAAGTGCAAGGCCTTGATTGTCAATATGTGGCTAAATGTTGGCTATCAAAGTCTCATGCATGCGGTTATTTATCCAGACTGGAAATCACGGAGCAACCTGTGACCTGATGCATCATACAACAAGTAATTTGAAATAATCATGCCATTGGTCGCGACAGCACATTTGAAATTATAGAATGATTGACAATCAGTAATAGCCGGCATAGCTTGCTATTTTTTTAAAATGCAGAAAGCAGTAAAGTTGGCAAAATTGTGGTGCATAAAATTATAAATTGTGCGTTATCAACTTAATCTTGTGGCAATACGTGTCACTCTACTTCTTATCATGGGAACTATTTGAGTATTTCCTAACGCATTCCTATTGTGGCTAGCGATTTAATTGCCCATTTGTAGCAACACCTTTAAGATAATACTGGTAAAGAAACTTGCTGCAACTCTCGTAAATATGCAAATATGCTAAACCTTTGAGTTCACGCAACAATAAAGAAATAGCGGAACCAATATGCTTGATAATGATAAACAAAATGTTACAAAGTTACAAGTGCGTGTGCCACTGCCTATGCACTTCATAATTGCTGTATGTCAGCATAAGCGTGATCTAATTTTTTAAACCAAGTTTGTGTAGAAGGGTATTTATTTTTGTAGTTGCGGAAAGGAATGTGTCTCGTGCGTTACTGACATCAAATTAATAATTACATATTGCATTGCATATTACATATACTTATAGTGCTTCATTGTTATTTTTATTATGGCTTGAAGATGCTGATTCTCCTATCATTTTCTTGGTCGTAGCTTTGCAGTTAAATAACTACTTGCTCTATAAATCAGAAAGAAGAGCTCACAATTGGTGTCATCCTCATGAAGCATCTATGTAATTATGCGCGCCCTCCTGTCATCTGCACTTGTCAATTGGAATTGGTATATTTGTCTGTCTTGTTCTATCTTTCTTTTCATGTACGTATGTTTGCATTTAGCTCAGGGGTACCGGTTGAATTATATCAATAAAGATAATATAGAATTACTTAGGCACATTCAAGGCTTATAAAGTAAATTCTAGTTTTCATATGGAAACGAAGTAAAACACACAGGCTAGCTGGCACGGGGACCTCCCGTTTTGGCCTGGGGATGGGATGGAACCCAAGGTCAGACGACCTGCCAACGTGACCCCAGCAACAACACAAAACCGTTGTTCCAGCATACCTAATGCATGAATATTTTCAATACTTTTGACCCAATATTAATATAGTTTCATGGAAAATCTCGCTGAGTAATGAAGTAACGTACGTAGAGAATACTATTTACTGCATTTAAATAAACAGTTTTCATACTTGCGTATATAAATTAGTATAAATTGTATTGCACTAATTACATTACATTACCTTTGTATGTAATTACATTACTCGGCGAGCTTTTCCATGAAACTATATTAATACTGGGTCAAAAGTATTGAAAATAGTCATGCATTAGGTATGCTGGAACAACGGTTTTGTGTTGTTGCTGGGGTCACGTTGGCAGGTCGTCTGACCTTGGGTTCCATCCCATCCCCAGGCCAAAACGGGAGGTCCCCGTGCCAGCTAGCCTGTATTGTGTGTTTTACTTCGTTTCCATATGAAAACTAGAATTTACTTTATAAGCCTTGGGCACATTGAATTGAAATATGATACATGGGCTTTTACTTCAAATATAAAGTCCAAAAGCCATCAAATGTTTAGTCTCATTTGTGTACATGATTGTATTATCACTTTGATTTCATTGTTCTCACAATTAGATACTATTGAATTTCATAATAAACGGAGCATTTATTGAATCTTGCATTAAATGAAATACATGGAACAGCGGAAACGCAACCAATAACTGTCCCGTCTATAAACTTATCGAAGCATCAACTTAACTTTATATTATAAAAATCAGCCATCGAAACGGTATTCGGTAGTCCTCGTTAATCAAAGCCTAAACGCGTAAATGAGGAGACAATTTTAATTTTAATTCCCAGTAGAATGGAATTCCATTGAATTTTAATGTGAATTTCTTACTTCTTTGATCGAAGCTGTCTAAAACGTGGAAAATATTTCGTCATTTGCAGTCAATGACAAAATAGAAGACTAAATTCAACAGGTAACAAACATTATGGATAAGCAATACATGAGCAATAGATATGTGAAAGCAAAACAATTTGCAAAGTGCCGCAAGGTGTTTGCTTCCATTGGATTCCACAAAATTTTCCCATGTCTGTCTTGTTTTAATGATAATTTGTGTAGTAAAGACAGATTGATACATAATAAAGTTTGTAACTACCACCTTCAGTCTTGTTAAACATGGTTTTATAGGAATGTACAACTTTTTTGTGTTTTGTATAGACTATAGTGATATCATCTTTCATCTATGATTGTTGCAATTAATCTTCATGAAAATATCATGGAATACGGATTATAAAATAATATACTAAGGAAAAAATTGTGGGCTACTATAATCATATTCTCAAGATGTAATTATCAATTGCTAGTCAAATTGACAGGTACTTGGGTGGTGCGTCGTATTGCCATTTTGCATAAAATAAATCTAGATCTAAAATAATTTGACAATAATGCTAATTACGAATGTAATTATTGTTACAAGTCACAACGCGTCCAAAATATCTACAATGTGGTGCACAATTAAAAAATAAGAGACGCTATCGTTCATGGTGAGCATCTTTACTATAATGATCAAATTCAACGAATTCAGGTTACATATTTTCCTCCCGGTGATCAATGATTTCATTGCCAAAACTTTCGAAAAACAACAGTATGTTGTATCAGCATAACTGTGAAACAGTTTGACATAAAGTATGCAAGAGGTAAGTTCACTACAGCTACACGATGTAACAATGTGTTTGTGGCATAATTGCATAAACGAAGCATAATATATGTAACAGTAAGTGGTTAATCATCACTTCGGGGGACATATTTTTTGGTCGACATGATGCTGATTTTTTCAAACCTCACTTCCTTCCGTATCTTCCCCCTTTTCCCCAGTTCCGACTTAATCTTAATTACATACTAAAACAATGAAATCATTGACTTCACAAACGCCGCACGGATTTCCTGAAACGAAAAGGAATTTGGCAAATTGAATCACATAATCGGTCTGTCAATCCTGATTCTCTGCCAGCGCATATTAATATATAGGTATGCATTGCACGATCGTTAACTATAAATGCGCATATAACATAACTCCGACGATGATAGCTTTTGCTTAATAATTCGTGATGAAGCAGTGATAGTATTTGGTAATGATGTTGTGTGGAATATGTGAATGATTGAATTTCGAATTGCCAAAAAATGTTATGCAAATTATGCTACCAGTTAAGTTCAGGTGCTAATGTAGGTAAGAGCACCGTGCGGAAACATATCTTTTGACAATGATGCTCCCTTCCTGTAATCAATCATCAAAGAAATGATATTCCGTAGTCCTCCGAGCTTCTAATTCTGTGTTTAATATCTTAAGACAATGTAGGAATGAAAAAAGGAAAACTTAAACTTGTATTTTTACCCTTTACATATTACTTACATTACCTACACTCTACACACATGCGTTTTGCTTTCTTCAAAAATGCGTTGTCGGTATTATATAATAATGAATGAATACAGTAGTGAGTGATATTGAAAATGTGGGCAGGCTCGGGCTCGGAGATGAATTCACATTATAATTGTTATTATTTATCATTTTGAAAGATTACCTGACTAGATAATGTTTAAAAGGAAAAATCTCTGACACGTTGTATAATCACGTGTGTACATTATTATCATATCAAATTGTCATTTATCTGCGTTCGTTCACTGTTTTTTGAAAATGTGCTCATTCTTTTGCCGGATACGAATTAAACCAACTGTGTCAGAACCGGACTTGTACCTAAAAACTAACATCTTCAAAATAATAAGTAGGTAGTAAAAAAGAGAAAGGGTGTTTTATTTTAAAAGGAGTAATTTATTATTTTTCTTCGAATGCCTACGTGTAAACATAAAAATGTTTGAACTACATGCATAAATTAATTTTGCAAGGGTTTTTCGTTACTTTCTATATGCCATAAAACTGCGCGCGACCATTCGATTCACAGATAAACAGTTTTATTAACTTTATTTTTGTAAAATGGGAGACTTTTAATTTACATGTGTGAACGCTTCTTTAAAAAAATACCGACAGGAAACGGGGAATGAGAGAAAAATAAATAATAAAATGCATAAAAAATGCAAACGAAGGTAAATATTTTGGTTATTCTTAGCTTTAACTAGACAACAAACTAGATTGCTTTTTATACATACTTTTTCGACAAGGTCTTCAAGTGTATTAAATGAGTTTAAGTAAGAACAATTTCATAGTTGAATACGATAATCCTAATTATTTTATTTAACTTACTGTCGGCTACCAACAATTAAATGCGTTTAGTGTTGATAGTCTACACGTCTGAAAGACAATTGTGACTTAGCCCATTTTATGATTGCATTACGCCTTTAAAATGACATTTATTTTGAGCAAACAATTTTTCCGGGTTAATATTTTGTCTTCGCCAAAATAATTTAGGATGATCTCAACAATTAACAGATTTCCGTAAATTTTACATGAAGCATTTGGGAATACACAAATACATACACCTAACATCACAATAAGTAAATATTGTTACTATTAAATTGTAACAACCAATATAGAATTGTTACTTTTATGTTTAAAAACATCAAAGTTTTTTATATTTACAGATACATACACGTATCACTTCGAAATCATCTTCATTCTCAGCTTGCGCTCGAGCACTCACGAACGCGAGCACCTTAGGGAATTATGTGATTACACAAAAGGAAGAAACTGATTAAAGTTAATGTCTACTTCAGCATATTATCTTTGTCATTATCTGCTTATTATGTCACACCGAAATGGGGTGGTCGACAGGAAACTCTTTTGCTGTGCAGTTGGAGCTAATTTCTGTTTAAAATGACATTAGAGTAAAAATTGGTCAATTTTACAAAATGTCACCATTGCATAGTCACATAGTGTTGTATGTTGACACACTTTATTCGAATATTTACAAAAAATTACAAATTGCAGTTCCTTCGATAAAAGTAAAAAATATTTTGAGACAACTAATTCCATTGCATGCTGCATGACATGTGATATATATAAATTGTGCATTTCCACCCGGATGAGTGTGTGAAGCAACTGCGAAAAATTGCCCTGCTCATGGAAAAAATATAACTCATTATAATTTGTAATATTTATTAATATTATAAAGCGATATTAATGCAATTACGATACTTTTTTTGCATATCGTACTCATAAATAATTAAAATCATGTTAATTGCTGTCGTCACTATTGAATCCATAAAAATAATCTGCAACACATTCATATTTTATTTTGCCCTAATTGATTTGCCATGTTCTGGTTTAATTTTTCATTATTAATAAACTGAAGGGGGCGTAACGGCAAATGCTATTGAAGTTTAGTCATCATGCCATAATATTTCTACGTAATCATTAATATCATTTTGTTTACAAAACTAGTGAGTGATATGATCTAAATGACTTGACATGAGGCAGCGCTCATTGAGAAATTATTGTTACAGATATGCCCCTGGACTTCCAGGGAATATGTATTTCACATTTCGATGTTTTATACTGGATGATTTCATTTAAACTTATTGCTATAAAATAATTGTAAAGCCTTCTCAATACACAAAAGTTCTGTGAAAAGGATATCAATTATTTTCGATGCGATTATGCTGCTGTGGTATTTTATTTTTTCAACACTGTATCCGGTATCCTGTACCGTTTATAATCTAAACCGCAGAGTTACTGCATTTCAAAGATAATGTCTTGATTCACGATTTTTAAATCCCCATTCCCACACTACTTCTGGCATTTAAACTCACAACACAGTCATTCATCACGCGGCGTGATTCACGCCACATTATTCAACCTTTTAGGAAAGCCGACATACCTGCAAATTTGCCTTCAATGAGTTGCGTTTGAAAACTATACACAAACACGTAAAGCTAAATCCTCAACATTCATAATTCTTTATTATTCATCATCAGCACACAATGTTTCAACTTTGACCCCATATTTAATTGATTTTTTTATCTTTGATGTAAATCGACGCATTGAAATTAAGAGTATTTATTTATGTACACAACGCACTAAAAGGCTAATTATTAGTCTCGTCTCGGACAAGTACCGTTTTCAATTTGTTGTTTCATTCTAAAATAGTTAGGCATGTTCAATGTACATTGGTAGTTAAATTTTGATAATTAAAATGGACATTCGTACCGTTCCCCTATAGGGTGGAAACCACCTAAGATCATGTCAGATAAAGAATTTCAAGTATAAAATGTCGGGATGGCTATGTAATTCTCTTATACAGTTAAATATGTTAGATGAAGAGTGCAAATCGTGTTCCTAAAAATAAATACATATTGGTTGTAGTAGTACAATAAAGTTAGTAATTATGTTGACGTGCATTTCAAGTACCCACAATACATAAAATAGGAACCATGCATTTAACATCTCTTGAAAATTCGTAGACTGCGTTGCGCCGTCGAGTTCATTTTTTTAATCTCAAAAGTGCATACAATACACATCATGCTACGAATGAACTTGTTTCTTCTGTCATTTTCAATACGCAATAAGGGAACTGGTATTGATATTAACGTTGCGTTACATCTACCGTTTATAAGATGAAATATAGCATAGCGCAAAAACACATCGTATGGCATATATCATCCATCCAAATAGATACCCAATGGTATCACCTAAATGTTGATAGCTTTGTTAATTTTAATTTCTATCTGTATGCATCGTAAATTGCAATGAACTTTTGCTTTCAAGTGTCTCGTCCTTTACACATTTAATGCGATCACTTTTTTTACATCACGAACAACATTGTACATGATATTACAAATCAAGACGCGCCCCATTAAAAAAGGAGATCGGCCGACGGCGCCGTTACATGATGAGACGTTAGGTCGTTTGTCGTGAATCCGTAAATTTGCTTGAACATATTCATGTGCTGGCGGAGTATCGGAAGCCTCCTATATGGTGTTCTGTGTCCGCCGGTTATCCAAACTACATGTGAGGTTGGTAGTGTCAAAGGTGACATGAATGACCGGAAATGGCATGTTTGATTGTGGATGTGGTCCAAGTCGAAAAGCCTTGCAAGTATCCATTTTAGTCAAAATTCTGCGCAGGATCTGCTACTTCTGGTAACTTCATTTGCTCTTGTCTAACTACTTTTCTATATCTCGTTAGTTCGGTTGATGTTATTTATTTATTATTCATTGATTCGGCAGTGTCATATGAGTACGTCTATCTATCTCAATAAAAAGAGTGTGGAATACAAAACGCATGCCTTGATGGGATGGGATGCGTTTCATTTTATAAATCACATACCTTTTCAGAGTCAGATCGATGAGCTGACAATGAGCTGAATGAACTTTTTAACGCATTGAGTCTTTTTGTCAAATGTAACAAGATGAAACTGTTAAGGGATAGGCTTACGTAACCCTCCATCTTGGCATATCTTTTGTTACCTAAAGTAGATCAAGTTGATCGTTTTTATAGGACATGTCATCTGAAAACACTTTGTTAAGTCCTTTGAGTTAGTATGTTCATGATAATAACGTCAATAACCCAGCCCATGACTCAGTTACTGATGCAGTGTGCACCTCTCCTTTCTTAACCTAATTAAAATAGTATTGAGCACTTGAAGTGCACACTTAATAATAGTCATCAGAACTCAAGTGCTGATTCAGATTTCTAGCCAGTGTGGTGAGGTATCCAAATGTGTGATAGAAAAGCCCATTCTCCCTGAATTGGTTGAAGTTGTCGCAGATTTTATGGTGCATTTCTGTGCAATAGTCTGTGAAAAATTTCAAACATTTTTATTGGCCATTTTGAACTGGAGACTGAATTGAGGAGTATTTGATACTGCAAATCATTTTCTTAACATATTCTAAAAGCGAAGTCGGAATGAAGCTCTCATTGGCTTTCCTAATTGCCATTAGCGTGTTAGCTGTTGGATTTTGGAAATCAGCAGCGGCTTATCGTAAGGGCAATATAATATGTGCCAATTGTTGTAGTTATGTTGTTGGTTGAACTTTTAATTTGTGACAAAATTATGCACTCAAATGAGTAATTGTTGTTAGCGTTGGTGCAATTTTCAAAGAAGACGTTTCTTTTTGATTTAGCGGACTGTACGGATTGTGGAATATGCCAGCAAAGGTACCTTCCAGTATGTGGAGAGGACGGCGTGACTTATCATAATGCATGCCATCTTGGTTGTGAAAAAACTTGCAGAAAACCTGGTAAGTGTTGAAGTAGATTTTGATGCTAATTTAAACGCATTATTCATTGCCAATTACAAAAATGGTCTCTGCCATTTAGGATTGAAAATTGTGCACGATGGGGAATGTGGAAGCCAACTTGTTTACAAGTACCACTAACACCGATCATTTCGCCAGTAGCAGACGTGTGGAAATTTCTATTTTTGTATGAAGTGTTGAACACTTCCTTCCAAAGTGCCCACCTAGAAAATCCATGAATTTCCAGTATCGACCAGTAAGTGCATATACATGTACCATATTCGAGGCTTTAAACTTAGATTATTGGCCAATTTAAATTAATGAATGTATACCGTAGTAAACCATTTATTTACATGAAGTTACTTCTTAATTTCTGTTTTATTTTTATTCTTCGCAAATAAAGTGTTAACTCTTACTGTGGAAATAACATGAGTGAAAAGTCATTTCGACCAATTATGAGGCATAATTCATGACTGAATTTGCCTCCCACCAATACACTTGTAAAACATCAAGCATATTAGTGATCGATTACCATTTTATATCGATGGCAGGACAGTGGTCACGATTTGCCGAGAGTTTCCTCTTAGCTTAGTATATTGTTTTAAAATAATTTATGGACTGAAAGAATATTCCTTAATTCCTGTTTCAATATAATGTCTATTTCGATAAGCTGCGAAACAAAATTAACAGTTTTAGACAAACATCATGAATCATCAGAACTGCAATCGCAATCAACAATGTTAATTGTAATTTTGGTGGGACATTGTTATACATGATAAGGTGCACAATGATTTTATGATAATTTTAAAGATAGGTACAATATAAAGTAGGTAAATATGCATCTGTTTAAAAGTGTTTTTAGTTCATGTACGTACACTGAAATATTACTTCGGCTGCTGTGCAAACATGATTACCATTACGCCAGCCAGTACACGGTCACCAATGGGCAAGCTGTCTGCAGAAAGTAATCATTTAATCTTCAAAGGTCCTTAAGGTATAATATGCATCTCCTAAAAACGTAAGAATGGGATAGTTTTTACTTGATATTCCACCTACTCTACTCACGAAGAATATACATAAGTATGTACAATGTTTTGAATACTTGATAAGGAAAGAGCTACTATGTACATTATTTTGCTTTGGAAAAAAACCATTTTACATGGCCAAATAGTTAACGTATAATTACCAACGTGCTCACTTAATTTGAAACAATGATTTGTACAAAAACCATCAAAACTGACTTATATTACGTGTAACACGCCAACATTTTTGGTCATGGGTGTTTTAAGCGTTTCGAGCACATGACACATATCAACATCAATCATTTTTTACACCATATATCGCCTTACATCTTATTGTTCGCATCTGCTGCTCATCTTCCTCAAAATTATCCCTTTTTTACAGTTTTGTAAAAACCACTTGCATAACTCAAAAATTTTGTCTTTTTGCGTCTTACGTCATCCGCAATCTTTTATTTTCTGTCTATATATATCTGCAGTTTATCATCTTATAATAAATAATATTTTCGTTTTTCTTGAGCATTTATCATGATCGCCATCCTCCGCGCACGAGCCTTCACTTCCTTGACGCAAGGTCTATGGCAGGGTAACAGAGCGTAAATGAAGGAATGATGTTAGATGTTATAGCACATTTAATCGTGCGTGTAGTGTGAACTACTGTCCTTTGGAGTGACCCTACCAATTGGTGGAATGGAAGAAAGTACTATACGTACCTACATAATGATTTAATTAATGCAAAAGACGCGAAGGGCAGCAGCCAACCCTTGTTTAATTTTTGATCGTTGAGTAATTATTATTGCCCTCCACGTATGGCCTGCCTGTGCCTGCACTGGCGCTGAGTGATAGGATGGAACATAAAGGTTAACAGTTCTTTTATAGGTTTTTGATTATAACATATAGATGCACATTAGCACATGAAATGATGGTTTTGATACAATGAAAATATGCCATATTTTTAATACTCCATGTCCCTGAAATTTTTGGTGTTTTATATCATAATTTACCAACATGGAGGAGCAATATATGCTTCAACAAGCTTATTAAAAACTCGGACAAGTACAACTAACGCGTTTCGTCGTGGCATGACAAGTATATTATATACACTTGTTATATAACATTATATATAACTTATCAAAAAATATTTCCATAAATTTTTTCGCTGTTAACTGAGATCTTTATAATTTCGACTTGGATGAGGAGTGTTGACATGCTCGCTGGCTGATGAGACGTATTTATATATGACCAAAGGCAAAAAGGGATGGATAATTACAAGGTTCACAGTTTTTGCATGGGCACTTAAAATGCCTAAAAATCTTATCGCTGCAATGGACACGCATAAGATGATGATGAGTTTTGATAAAAACGGTAAATATTATAAACATTATTATGGTACATCTTGTAATCAGGAGCGCATTTCCATCACTTGCAATCTTCATCTTGCCACTGGCATCATTCATAGTCCAAACTGTCGTAAAACATAACTGTGAAGAGTCGACGCATGGTTTTGATTACAATCTTTTGTTATTATTGTGGCACGCTAATATTTAACTAATAAATCGCATTTGTCCAGCCTCCAGTATGCTAATATTGTCATCTTTCCATTATCCTGCAAAGTTATGTAAGCAGTAAAAAATGTCCATTTATGTTTCAATGTCAGCCAGCAAACTTGTTTATATATAAAGACCGTTCTAGGACAACGCTTGGCAAACACTAGAGCGACGCCAGTGCTTTTGTGTTCAGTTCACTGGTCACTCATCACTGTGTTTTGTGTTACCATTTATATTTATTGGTCACGCTTATTTTTCAGTGCTTAGATAAAAAAATATTTCGCAAACCATGCGGATTTTTGTAAGTTGAGACATAAAGCACAATTATTTTTTATAACAATTAGTTGGTCTGGAAATTTTAAAACTTTTGCATACCGATCCGATATAGACAATTGTCGTCTTCGTCCTGGTCATCGCGACAGTGTTCGCTGGACAGAGTGGAGGAGGCGGACGCCGACGTGGTGGGTTCCTTGCGTCTTTGTTTGGAGGATTACGGAGAGGAGGTAGAGGAGGAGGTGGTGGAGGCGGAGGAGGATGGGGTCAACAAAGAAGTGCGCCCCAACCACAAAGGAGCTCTGGAGGTTGGCAATCCAGCCGTAGCAGCAGCAGTTCAAGTAGTCAAGGTTGGCAACCTGGTACAGGTCCCAGTCCTGTCAGAAGCTCAGGGGGAGGTGGTGGTGGTGGCTGGCAAGCCAGCAGGAGTTCAAGTAGTCAAGGGTGGCAACCTGGTCGAGGACCTGCGCCCGTAAGAAGTTCTGGAGGTGGTGGTTGGAGCTCTGGTGGAGGCGGCGGAGGCTCTGGTGGTGGTGCAAGTCCCGTCAGAAGTTCGGGAGGATGGCAGACCGGAAGTGGAGGATACAGTAGTGGAGGTGCTAGTCCTGTAAGAAGCAGCTCTGGAGGTGGTGGATGGGGACAGGGTTAAAGACTTCTTGAATTACCATTTGGGACTTTGATATCATACCTTTCTCATTACGC
The DNA here is from genome assembly GCA_004115045.4 of Sinella curviseta. NCBI lineage: Eukaryota > Metazoa > Arthropoda > Collembola > Entomobryomorpha > Entomobryidae > Sinella > Sinella curviseta. The sequence goes on along the minus strand of CM023203.3, from coordinate 39,099,476 downwards.
ATTATATTACGCAGACGCACCATGCTTTTTTATGAAACCTCACATTTTCGAAGCCGTATGGCCGCAACATGCAAATTGCAAATAGTAATAAATCATTTAAAGTGAGTTACTTTTTTTTAAATTCACTTTGTACAACTTATTTTGACAGGACGATCATAAAATTACTTTCAGAGGTCGGGTTAACAAATTAATCATTAATTTTCAAATCATGGTCAATCATATAAATTATTCGTTAAGTTTGCTATTCGGCTTGAAATATGCATCACTTTGCTCTTCGTCGGAGCTCGTCGCATCTGACCTGACCTCCTCTCAAATTTCCTATTTACCGCCTTGCGTTGCATGCAGCTGATTATCGAAAACGGGAAGGCGGGCTGTCGATCAGTGTGTCAGAGGTCATCAGTCAGCAGATCTGTTTACTTTGCTCTCGTCGAATTTGTGGAAGAGCGTTAACTAATGGCTCTCAACTCAAAGATAATTGCTTCGGCGAGTTGTCTACTTTCATCGAAATTAAAAAGCCATGATTCAACAACAACTCATTAATTTTTACTCCAGTTAGACATTTAAATTAGCTGCCTTTCATCATCACTTCGTATTTTTCTCGGAGACACTGCACTGCTATTGGAGGTCTGTTAACCTTATCAGTTCAGGATGGACTTTCAACAACTATTCAACGATGTTTCCAGCAATTCCGACATGGATTTGTCCAGCACTGACTCGTCCCCCACGGATCCAATAATGCTGTCGTTGGATGAGCAGTTATTATCCAGTTTCGATGAAAATCGACCATTACCGCTACCGTCATCATCGAGCAGCTCTTCGGAATGCTTTTATTTCATTCCAGATTTAAGCTCGTCAACTTGCACCCTCGTTAACACACTTAAAGATGGCGGCGTCAATGTTAGTTGTGGTGGGGAGGAAAAACTCTTTATCAAGAGTGAAGACAGCGGAATTTGGATGCTGGCGGAAGAAGATAAGCGGGATGAGAACATGGATGCGTCACCCAGCAGCATACGGACAGCTCCAAGTAGTTTGGCGACACCAACAAAAACAAAATTCATGGACGGTAATAACACTAACCAGCGTGAACTTCCGTATACGAGGTCGTCAGAGACTAAATTCCACGAGTCTTATTCCCCAGATCCCCTCCAGCACAGCCAGCAGCAGGCGGAGGAGTCGTCACCGGTGTCCAGAAAACGGAAGGCAGCATTGGCGTCAAACAGAAACATTGCAAATGGGGACAAAAGTTTACGGGAAGGGCTTCAACTATCTAAAACGTCAGCAAGAAGTAAAGGAATAAAAAAGGCGGTCACTAAAGTCGCCAGTTGTAAAGGTAGACCTGTTGGAGAAAAGTTTCTGGAGACTTTGGCGGAATCTCTAACGGAAAAAATTGCAAATACGGTACGACAGGAAGTTAGACATGCATTGGATGGGTTGAAAACATTTCTGGATGAGCGATTGTCACAATTGGTGAGGACTCCGGCGCTGACCCAATGTCAACCAGGTTCTTCTGAAGAAGGTTCCCCAGAAGATAATGACAAGGAAAATCACAAACCAACTACTATAGAAGGTGGGAAATAATGTATAATTACGAATTTTATGCGAAATATATGTATGCTAGTGAAGTCCAAGAATTTTGTACTGATTTTAATTTTTAATCGTAATTGCCATTCTGTGATAATTGATTTGAACTTTCAGGCACTTCAAATGACATGCTTTGTTCTAACATGCAAAATGTTAAATCGGCTGCGTACACGTTACAATTGAAGGAAAGCAGATTTAACTTTAATCACGATGTACCAAAGGACACTGAAAAATTTCCAAGAGTGGCCCAGTCAGATTCAGGTCAAAGAATCTTTAAATCAGAATTTCCACTACAGTCTGAAACACAACCCATCGATGCCCAGCCCGGTAGTGAAATTTTTGAGAAAAGACGCATTTCAACGGTGAACACCATACTGAAATATGTAACTTCTCCATCTTTAATCGAGACGCTCAAGAAGTCTATCGAAAATTGCAACGTGGAAGAAAACTTGAATCCAGGCGACGCTTTGAATATGTCCATCAGTAGTTGTGAATCTACAGCTTCGGAATCCAATGATACGTTTGTGTATCCAAAGTTTAGTTTGGGTGAGTTAACAAATCAATTTGCAAATATGTTTAGCCTATGTGATGTAAGTGTGTACTAGTAAAAAGATGGCTCTTCATCTCAACAGGAATGGTCCAGGAAGAAAAGTTTCCTGGTAAGGAAGGTGAATCATTGGAACCATCTCAATCTGCCAGCTACCTGGAATTATTGTCAACAAAAAGCACTCATTTTTTAAAGGCAACAGAAATTAAAGATGAGATGAAGCAAGAGAAAATTATATCTGTATCGGATGAGTCATGCACTGCTATTGTTCCATTTTTATCTGCGTCAACGGATGTAAAATTTCCAACTACTAGACCGAAACGGGAGAAGGTTCCTAAACCAGGTAACTAGAAAGTGGGCACATTTTTTCCCCTGGATTTACAAGCTATGTTGTAATATTATTTCCCATATATACCTTCGAACCTATCTATATACATAAGTATTACTTTGTTTAATTTTATTCAGAATTGGCACTTCGGAAATACAAGAAACCGTTGATTTGCGCAGTTTGCGACAGATCATTTCTGAACAATTCCAGCCTAAAGCAACACATGGCTTTTCATCAACCACAACGGCCATACCAATGCGATGATGTCGGATGCGACAAATCCTACAAGACACGATCAGAACTTAACCGTCATGTCATTGTTCATTCGGGAGAAAAGAACTACGCATGGTGAGGTATTCGTTCTAATATTTTTTGCAACCTTGATACGTAAATGTAAAGAAATGTGTGTGGAAGGAAATACCCGTGTGTGCCCACTGATTTTTATATTTTAATTTTTAATCGTCGTTTTCTCTAACAAGCCTAAAGTGTGGAAAATCGTTTTTACGGAAGCAGTATCTCAAGACACATCTCATCCGTCACAATGACGGACTAACATGGCAGTGTTCTCTGTGTGCGAAAATATTTGTCAGTGAAGAGGATCTCAAGAAACATAAAGTGAGCTATCATAAGAATGGAAAGCGTTCATCAGTCTTGATGATCGATAAAGCCAAAAAATTAGCACTAACCTATCATTTAGACGATTCACTAGAAGCTTAATGTGTGTATGCATGAATGTGTTAGTTAATTAGTCTTTAAATATTTATTTTAATGAACACTTGCCTAACTTACGGAATCATTTTATGTTACGTTCAACTTTAATAAGCATTTTTAAAAAACTTTTAATTAAATGTGTTATGTTTTTTGTTTCGTTAAATGTTTAATTTTTTACATTTTACTTTGTTTATATTTTATTTCTAACTTTTTGTGTTTACAATAAATATTTATAAATGTTGTACAGTACAAACTTAACTTTTCAATCTAAAATCAAAAGTCGTAATTAGTAGTAATTACTCATTTGTCAAAAACCGTATGCAGTATCTATACCGAGAAACAAATTAATTAATTGAATTTTTAAGATTAATTGAATTATAATGTTTCGGTAATGTTTCAATGTGCCCCTTGCGTTTATGTCGCATCGTCATCTAACTAGTTAATAATAAAAACCTGGTATCCCTTTCATCAAACCCAGCTCAGCTCTCCACAAACTAGGTACGGCATAATTTTTATTATTTGGTCAATCTTAAAATTAAAAGTTTACTCTACGTCTTCGATACAATAATAACATTGAAAAGAGCACATTTGAAGAATGACAAGAAAGTCATCTCTATGCACCCTGTTCATTTCTTGCATTGGCTATGAATTTTGTTATATTCTTTCAATAAATTAGAGTGACTCAAAATCACAACGATATCATATTATGGATTAACAAGTAGATATTGGCTTTATTTTTTATAAATACTAGAACTGTCAGGCGAAAACGGCAAACCGTTATACAACTGACCGGGTGAGTATACTGATGCCTGGGGTTGAGAAAAGGAAGTGGCATAAGCCACAGGCTGTTGAGGTTGCTGCCCACCAGGGTAAATGTGTTGCGTCTGCTGTTGGAAAATGGCTCCAGATGGATTCTGAAATTGAACCTGATGAACGGGTGCGGAAGCAAACACGGGTTGTGGCGGCGATTGAGGAATAGGAGGTGGGCTTGGCTGATGATGATGATGAATGACTGATATGCCTTGTGGTGTTGGGGAACCTTGAACCACCGAAACGGGCGTTGGACTTCCCTGAAGAAATGGTTGTGGTGTCGTGTGATATACTGGCCCAGTCTGTCGAATATCAGGTTGGATGGCTTCAAAAGCCTTTGCCGTTGGCTGAAATTGAGGTGGTGGAGGTGGTGACGCTCCGTAGGTTCCCCTTGAATAGATCACAGGTTCTGGTTTCCCGGGCTCAGGAGGGGGAGGAGGACCAACAGCTACTATATTTGATGGAGTTGGAAAAGGGGGTGGTGGAGCTTCTGGAGAATGAACGTGATGACGACGTCCGTGGACGGCAAAGTATGGAGGTGGAGACGGAGATGCAGGCACTCGCTCCCTATAGACCACGGGCGGTTCTCGGTCATCGTCCCCAGTCACAATTGTTATTCGGGTCCTCGTTCCCTCAGGGATCCCGTGAATGGGGCGTGGTGGTGGAGGAGGAGGGGGTGGTGGTGGTGGCGGCGGTGATGGAGCGTAACGGTGATGCTCTGTCCGATACGGACCATCATTAACAACTTGAACCACTTTGCTACCATGTGGTTCATACGAGTCTACGTAGCGCGGGGGTGGAGGAGGCGGGGGTGGTGGAGGCTCACGTTGATATTCTACAACTTGGGTAGGGTGTGGTGGTGGTGGAGGAGGAGGAGGAGGGGGAGGTGATTCATGATGATGATGGTGATGTGTCTCAATGTATTTTACAACTTTTGTAGGAGATGGAGGAGGAAGATGTGGAGGTGGCTCATGATGATGATGATGCTTTACATATTCAGGCGGCGCAGGCTCATTCACGTACTTGACTATTTCTTTATGATGATGGTGAGGATGGGGCTCATGCACATATTTTACAACCTCCTTTGGTGGCGGTGGGGGTCCGTAGGACTCTACAACTTTGACCACTTTTGGATGTTCAACGTACTTGACCACACCTGGTGGTTCGTGGGGATGATGATGAACCACCCTCACAACCTTTGGCGGCTCCTCTTCATAAGCTTCAACTTTAACTGCAGGGATTCCAATTTTTAGGGGTGGTGGTGGGGGCTCGTAAGCCACATGAATTGGATGAGGAGGAGGTGGGGGAGGCGGTGGTGGCGGTGGAGGTTCATCTCCCAAAAAATCGCGAAAAAATTTATGCAGCTTTTTCATCCGATGTCGCAAAAACTTTGACGCATGTCGTAAATGTTTTTGAAAATGCTTGGGCAAATCTGGCAGCAAGGATGGATAAGGACCATCAAAACCTCCTGGGGGAGGAGGAGGAGGTGGAGGATGCTGAGCTTGAAGAATGATAACTGTTTTGGGAGTGTGATCTTCCTTTTCCGTGTATACAACATGGCCTCCTCTAGAACTGATAACTTGCTTATTATCACCCTCTTCGTAATAAGTTGGGACATCGCGCCGATTTATGTTGGCACGAGGGTTATCAGCCAGCATGGCTTCCATATCTACTCTCTTATGGCATGCTGATATGGCGGAGATTAACACACCCAAGTGCAGCAGAAGATACTTCTAAAACAATTTTCAACATTTTAAGTATTTTAAATATATACAATAAATCAAAGCCAAAAAATATGATTGAAATTTATCTTTTGAGAAATTACCAGGTATCTCATGTTAACGCTGCAAGCTTCACAAGGAAGCTTTATATCCTTTAAATTGTACACTCAATCCGATTTTTAGTAAAAAGTTCAACTCTTTTGCACACTCTTCACACAAATCCACTATGGTTTAAACAGACGCCAGCAGACACTATCGTGCATTTCCTGTTTAATGAGTCATAGACGCAGACGGCTCGAAAATAACATCCGGACGGATCGGCTTGTAAACTAAAACTGATTTTGATTGTGTAACCTGCTGATTGTAACATAATACTGAGAGATAATTAGACCAAAGGCCTTCATTGAAAAATGATGAGACGCTAATTATTGAGGATCAGCACAAGATATCAATATTCCCCTCATGTGACAAATTACACAGAATGTCCACGCAAAATCATGCAAAAACGTGTTACATATATGAGTCGATGCATTGATGGAGTTCCTTCCGCACTGAAGGTCGGGTCTGAGAAGCCCAACACAATTTTTCATGTAAAGTTTTGCAGGTTCCCTTTATTAAAAAGCGAAACAATTGATTCACGTAAAGGATTTATCAAAACAATTGAAAACATCCTATTTTGTCTTATCGCGCAGCGCACAATGTGCGTTTATCATTGTTACAGACATTTTACTGTAGTCAGCTTTCCGACATTCCCACACAACAAAGATAACAATGTCAGTCGTTACAGGTGGAGTTTGAAGCAAAAAGAAGAAATAAAACACGAATTATTTTTTTATTAATAGCTGCGCACAACGATGGAATTATGGAATGAATGAATGAGTTATTTTTCGTGCTTATCATGAAGTTGTCATCATGTGAAGTAACAGAAGGAAGCAATGTCAAACTGCTATTATTATGGGAAGTAATTAGTAAGTATTTTATTTGTTTATTTCAACTCGCCAGTATTTTAGACCTTAGTCCACTACAATAAATAGGCACATGATTATAATTTTTATAACACATACCGTTTGAGAAATGCACTATACCAATAGCTTGGGTTTAATACTGATATGACACGTTCTTTTGACATGTATGATTGATTTATGTACTACCCTCCGACATGACACCTTTAGGTAAAATCATAAGAAAAGAAATGCAAAATGTAGGATTGTAAAAAAATATTCCAATTAAATATGGCGATCATTATGATAGTGTCACTAGAAAACGAAGTGTAAAAACGAATGTCAGGAGTCGTTCAATACTATAATTTAAGTACTTGAAAATAATTGCTAGAAGAGTGCTTGAAACAGAATAAATAAGCTATGCAGGTGACATTGACGCACGATAAAAGTTAATAAAAAAGTAAGAATGGGTTTTCATGTATGTATATAATCGTACTAATAATATAATCCACAATGAATTGAATAATATATTTATTTATTTGTATAAATTATTTTGATTAGAAAATATAGTGAAATATATTTCTATTGCAAGATCATATTACTTTATATCTAGTAGTATTTATTTAAATTAATGAAAAGTAGGTCATGTTTATAGACATGTAATACATAAGTCATCATCTTTATTACTCGCGATATATGTAAGAAACTTAAATCATGGTTTGATCAGTTTGATCTCGATTTTATCGTATTGATTGATTCATTCAGAATTCCAGTATTTAAGCAAATTGTGGATATTTAGCAGTGTATAATTTTCTTAAGTACTTCAATAAGTTGTTAAGTACCGACGAAGGCTATAGTTGAATACAGGAATTGAGTAAATAGTACAAATCAAGTCTTCATTAAATTCGTATGTATGCACATTTATCACAAATATTTGAGACGATCCTTCAGAAATTATGGTCAATCCTTTAGGTTAGCCATATATTAAGAAAATGAATGATGTAGGGTTTTCAGTGCTCCTATAAAATACATCGCAGACACTAATTCATAATTCATTGATATTGATTGAATGCCACAAAAAATTGTCATTATTACTTCTCTATTTGAAATGTATGTTATATTTCAAAGGACGGCGACACTTGGAGCTAGCTAGCCAGATGCATATTACACATCGTAAATAATACATCCTTGTGTCACCCAGTGGACAACACCAATCAGCCATTTGCCCAAGTCATTGTCGCGAGAAGATTTCAGGTAATTTTCTGCCAACTCGTGGGAGTCAAACAAATACATTCTCGATAGACCAATGGTTAGCTTCGCTGTTAAGTATATATTAATTATGCGATTACGATAAAATGTGGGTGGATTGAAAATGCTAGTAGCTGCAAGCGTATTTTTAGTTCTTTGTGGGAGTCGAAATGTGGAAGTCATTTTATAGAAGTGATTAAATGTAGCTAAAGCTAGCTGGTACTATGTATATCGATATAAATGCCTACTTCCTCTTTCGTAACATGTACATGCGTGGGTGACGTTGTATCTACTAATCAGGTCAAGATTACGCTAACAATTTAGCAACTTGGATCGTGGATAAATATAGGTAACATAGCTAATCATTACTATGAGGAATTCAAATCATGAGAGTCTGCATTTACAGCGACCTGCTGCGAGTTCACATCCATCCAACAAGCTACAAATACATATGTACAAGCAATTGCTATAAAAATGTTTGCAACGAAACACTTGTGACAGTCATAAGATTTTTTTAATCATTGCTTTTTATTGATTTTGCAAGGTTAAAAATAAAACTCTAATTCAATGCTACAGTCTACCATTGCTATAACTGTAGGAGATTTTATACACAAAAGGTCTTAAAATCAATTACAATTTGTTATCTCCTTCAATAGATGATATAGGATGGGGAAATAGCGCCACTGACACTTCCAATAGATCCCCCTGACAGTCCTGAAATCCCTGGGTGTGCCAGAACAACGTGGCCAAGGCTTACTGGTACAAGATTTACAGCATGTACCACTGGTGCAGTTTGGTGGACCTGAACTGATCGTGAGTTTCCAGCGTTGCTGTACGATTGATATCTTTGTCCAGAAGAGGCGCTTCCGCTGGACCTCTGCACAGTTTCAACAATATATGGTACATCAACCAATTGCTGTGACTGACGACGCTGCTGTTGTGGTTGGGAATACGATCTTTGTTGAACTTGCTGAGTCCTTTGAACCTGAACCTGTTGCTGTGGTTGGGAATATGATCTTTGTCCAGAAGAGGCGCTTCCGCTGGACCTCTGCACAGTTTCAACAATATATGGTACATCAACCAATTGCTGTGACTGACGACGCTGTTGTGGTTGGGAGTATGATCTTTGCTGAACTGGCTGCGCCCTTTGAACCTGAACCTGTTGCTGTGGTTGGGAATATGATCTTTGTTCAACGAGCTGAGCCCTTTGAATCTGAACCTGTGGCTGTTGTTGCTGTTGGTAGGTTCGCCTAACGCTACCGCTACTGCCTCCATAGCTTTTTCCGGATCCACTACTGACACTTCGGTATTCAACGGTGTAAGGGACATCTACAAGTTGACGCTGTTGGCTGGCGCCACCACTGTATCCTCCGAAGTCGTTTCCTCCGCTGTGGTAAGCATGGTGGGCTCCAGCAGAAGCCAGACCAATGCAAACGGCAGAAAAAACCTTGAAATATAACGAAATGTTTTTAATACATAAATTATTATTTGATTCTATAACATGTATAAAAATATGGGTACGGATCGTTTCTGGTGTCTAGTTACCAGAATCGAATGCATTTTTGCGTAATGTCTCAAAAAATTGGATCCGGTAGATGGACAAGAAACACTGCAGATTCAATGTGACACTAATGCCCCAGTTCAACCTGACTTGGAGTTTTTATACTACCGATTCAATTTGCGAATGAGGTTATAAAATGATGAGCAATAAGTCGACATCATTAATTCCTTTCTACTTTTGTCATGCAAGAAATCAAACCGGTGATTCTTTTATTTCTACCATATAATTAAATATTCTCCTGGTTTTATTTGAAGAACCTACTGAACCGGTCGGGTCTATCCCTATTAGGAGACAATTTACTTTAAAAAGATCCAAGTTTTTGCACATTTTTGGAGCAGATGTGATATTCATTATATAAATTCATACAGTAGTAAATTAGCCAAACAGACAATTTACTGTATGTAAACTAGTGAAAAAAGTGAAAATGTGGCAGCGTGAAAAAGGAGCATCTAATTATTTGATTAAATACGAGATGATGATGGCCCACTTATACCACTGGACACAGTCCATGATCCATTACCTGGCATAAATATTCATTGTATACTTGAGCGTGTTGGTGGTGGTGTAAAGAATAAAGAAATCCAGTTTTTTGGAATGTATCGAATACAATACGATCAAAAAATGTAGAATTTTGCCGCATTGTCAGATCAGAAGTCAAGATTCATATATCATTCACCCAAGTAAAATGGGTCGTTTAAGTGCAAAACCTAACCAGACTGGCACATTATGGCAGGTTTTAAGAAATCTCCTAAAAAGTGAACACAAAATGGATTCATTTTTATTTTACGGGCACCTTTGGAATCTTGGCGAATTAAACCATTTAATGGTTTTTATGCATAATTATTCCATTATCCTACCATATGCACCTGAATTGAATATGATTACATTGATTCTTGTGAAACAATACACGAAAAGTATTGTGCACTGTCCAACCATCTTTCCCGTGCACCAACATGTATTTTTCTGAAGTTAGTTGATTGTGTCACGAGTCACAAAGACGTTTTCACGTCAGCAAAATTTAATGTACATAATATAACTTTCTAACATAGAAAACTAATTTGCAATAATTTCTGAAGTTGAACAATTTCGGCACTAGGTGAGAGAGAAAAAACAACAAACCTAAATGCTGATTTCTTTACTGATTGGTGCTGAATGAGAAGATAATGTTTCAGGAACGTTCGTAAATTACCACGTGTTTGTCAACTGAATTTGTTGTATTGCATTTCATTATCACTGAAGTTTTGGATGAAAAATGTAATTTACTTATTCATGTCACGAACTCATAACATGTTATTTCTTATTTATTCCGAACTGATAAATGAACATGAATGACATACAAAAGGTATAAAAAATCGTGTGCATATATACCCATCATCACGTTGTACACAAAATGCATCCAGAAGAATGAGAGCTGCCAATTCACCCATTCTTCACCACGATGACCTTGTCGCAGACTGCCAACCTTTCCGAACTTCAACTGTGAATGGGTAATCTATCAACTTTTGCGGTGGTGGGGACTGCCAACCCCAACCTCGCTGCGGCGATTTCCTGATGATAATTCGTTCAGGTGGTGCTTCCCAGCCCCAGCCATTTTCATTCCGGGGAGGTGGGGCTTCCCAGCCATTCCGTTGAGGGGGCTGCCATCCACTTCTTTGTACTAAAATATATCTGCGTTCCGGTGGCGGATTCCATCCCCAGCCGCTACTACTCGAGACGCATGCCACACATGCAAATAGTAAAGCTAGGTTCTAGTAATAATTAAACAAAATGATTTTTTAATAAAAAATTTTAATGGTCCAAATTTTTGTCATCAAATCGTTACCAGTTATTGCACTAACCAAATATCCTATTTGCACCATTTCGATGGATAGGTAGTTTATAGTTTATGATCCCAAAACCTTTTGATTAACTAAAGTCAAGAAGCAACTGTTGACTCACGTTTATTGCGACATTTGGTCGACTTTATATATACTGGAGATTTTGCTGGACAGGAAGCTTTTGGATAATTTAATTTGCGTATTAATGTAGCTTGAAATTATATTAAACTGGATATCATCATCAATTCCTTCTGCATATTGAACAATGTGCCTATATGAGTTCCGTAGCATTTTACCTAATAACTTTCAATGATTATTAAAGAAATAGCAAGATCATACAATGTAATTGATTGTCATCAAATGCAGTACCTAAATGTAGAATGAAAATCGTCTAAAACAAGGGTGGTAGATCGCTCTGCTTTTGTGGTATGAAGGAAGAAGGAACCCTGAACCCACCCTCAAAGAATTTTCGCTGATTAACAACTGATTTACAGGTATTCTCCATTAATTTATCTCGAAATATGGAATTTCTGCATCATTCGTCAAACTAATCAAGACATTTTCGCAGATATGCATGCGTAATTCTTGTCATTATCAAACAGTCACTCTCAATTCCCATCATGTTCGAATGGAAGATCAGTCGTTTTGTAAGATTAAATTCAGTGTACTTCGTATATACCTATACATTATATGCCCTGGCTTAGCTTATATGTCAAAGTTCTTTATAAAAATTTCGAGCAATTGTAGTATGCGCAGCCATTACAGTTCATGTACATAATTAACATAAATGTAAGCTTCATTCAATGTTACATAGATATGGTGCTTAATTGAGTACTTGAACTTCAGGAGTGCCGTTAATATCAGTGTTAATGAAATAATGCATCGAATTCACTTTTAGAGCAAAGTGCTTTACAAGCAGTTAATAAAGATAAAAATAGATATCCAATAAAAAATATCTTCCATTAATCGAGGCCAAGAACAAAGAATAAATTTTCAATTTGTTTATTCTGTTTTCAAAACTACACTACAAGATAGAAACACATTAATAAACTATTTTATACGAACGCATTTTAATTTTTATAAGCAACATTAACAGATACAGTTGGAAATCACACTCATTGAATTTTAAAAAGTTTTAATAATAAAAATGGCTCATTGTCCACTACTATTTTGTTATCCCACAAACCTGCCATGAACAACCTTAGTACGATTCATTGGACTCGTACCTACTGTCGTTGTTCTCGTATGAAACTCGACCGTATGAACGCCCACGAGGCCTGTTATAGCCGTTATAATAGCTGTTGTACTGGGAGGAAGAGGGTATCATACATTTATTTGTGTATTTATTTCAATAGGGTCGACCCTGTAAAGTAATTACTATCAAATTTGTGGTTTGTAAATAATCACTATATACCAGAATTAATAATAACGATATGCCATTTAATTTATTAATCACATTAATCAGCATTGTTTTATTAAACTCATTGTATTGTTCGTTTACAATCCTTTTATTTCCCTGTGATCAGAAGGTTTCAGTGGACAACAGTGGACCAAAAGGAATAATATATTCAAAAATTTAGTAAAAAATCAGTGTCTTTTTGAAAATAATAACACGCCCAATATGGTAACTTATTTCTGTTTACCACATAATTTTAATTGCTTTTAGGTCGACCTAATGAAATACTGAACGTTGATTGCAGGTGAGCGAGAAGAAAAGAAAACTTATCAAGTTTTTAATGTTAAGAAGAGAAATCATGAAGCAAGGAAAGCGGAAGTACTGGGTACATCCTGTGAATCAAAATCGATTTGTGGATGGAGAACACATTAAGCTGGACGAAATGTTTAAAAACTACCCGGATCGATTTGCTGCCTACACCCGGATGTCGCCAGGGACGTTTACCAAGTTGCTTTCTTTAGTAGGGTCGACCCTGACGAAGTTGGATACTAATTGGAGGAAAGCTGTGCCGGTTCGAATTCGGCTTTATGTCATTTTAAGGTAATTGGTTGAAAACTATCGCGACACAATAAAATAGAGGAGTAAGCGTGAGTAGCAGCAGTGCAATTCATTTTCTTATTAATTGCAGGTATCTTGCAACCGGAGACAGCCTACGGACCATAGCAACTAGCTTCAGTTTAGGCTACTCCACCGTTTGGAACATAGTTCACCAAACACTTCCGGTCATTTGGAAAAAACTTAAGGATATTTATGTTAAGGTAATAAAGTATTAATAATTCTTTACAAGGTCGACCTTTATTTACTTATGTGCGATTTGAATGTTTATTTTAGTTTCCATCGACCGAGGAATGGGTGAATATTGTTGACGGATTCTACAATAAATGGAACATGCCAAACTGTATTGGAGCCATCGATGGCAAGCATGTAGTTATCGAGGCGCCGCCGAAGTCCGGGTCCTTATACTACAACTACAAGGGAACTTTTAGTATCGTCCTTCTTGCCACGTGCGATGCTGATTATAATTTCACAACGATAGACGTTGGAGGTTACGGAAAGCAGAGCGATGGAGGAATATTTTCAGGGTCGACCCTTGGAAAAAACTTAGTCGCTGGAACCTTAAATTTACCCGGTTCCAGAAACCTTCCGCTAACCACCACTCCGATGCCGTGTTATTTTGTAGGCGATGAAGCATTTCCTTTATCCACCAGGATGATGCGTCCTTATCCTGGGAAGGGTTTAAATACTCAGAAGCGCATATTTAACTATCGGCTGTCCAGAGCCAGACGATGCATAGAAAATGCGTTTGGAATACTGGCATCACGCTGGAGAATATTCCGAAAGCCTATCGCCGCAGAACCGAAACAAGTAGAAAATATAGTTTTAGGTAAATTGGAGTCGACTCCCTGTCATTTTGGTATTACGTGGTTAATTGTAATGTAACTAGTTACATTTTTATTTGTTACAGCTTGTGTTGCGCTACACAATTTCTTAAAGAAGGAAGAGACAAAAGATTGCAATCCTGTTGGATTAGGAGACGACGCGGTAGACGCTAATGGTGATTGTAGAGACGAAGGTCAGCCATCTGGGTTGATCAGTGGACCACCATTGTCAATTGCGGCACAGGAAAGAGCTTCCAAGAAAATGCGGGATGACCTTATGAATTATTTATTAAATGAAGGTGCTGTAGAGTGGCAGATGTCTAAAATAAATGTCTAGGTTAATATTTAGTATGTAGGGTCGACCCTGTGATGTAAAAATTTAATATATATAAACAAACATTTAACAAAAATGCGTTTACTATCTATAAAATTACGTATTAAATGCACCATTTAATTTTATAAAGTACACTTTTACAACTGGGTAAGATGAGTCGACTCATTGGCAGGTGCGTGGTTTGTAGAATTGTTCGTTGTTCCAAGTGCAACTGGATACGTTAGTTCGTACAGCAAAGAAGAAATCCTTATCATGGCATATTCCGCAGTTTGGACTGGTACGTTCCTCAGTCTATTGCAGATTGTCATACCAAAATGGTAGAACTGGTCCTTCACTTCTTCTGGCTCTTCCAGTACCTTCAGTATCTTTTCATGGAGAATGTCTTCGTTGGCGTCAGATTTACGTTTCTGAACCTTATAAAGCATAAACATACAAAGCACAATGAATTACTATTTACACTCAATAATATTTTATAGTATTAATAATTACTCTCGTTATTATTTAATTACTCTTTTAATTGATGGCGTTCACGCACGAGTCGACTCGGTTCCAACTAGTCCATCCTAAAATTGAAGCAAGATATTATTACTAAATTATTGAATATATTACTGAATTCATGGAATCAAAATTATAGTCCGGATACTAGTTACTTACATTATTGAGTTGCTCATCGGTCGACCGATTTCCATCAGATGTTACCTCAGGATTTTCCTCTTCGCCACCGGAGTCGACTCCTGGAAAGTTGGATTGCGTACTGGAACAGAAATCAGGAAATTAAAATTGATTTATTAAAAAATATTTTCATATTATTGTCTTGGTCTACATTGCTCTTACTTTTCGTTTTCTTCATTATAGGACGATAAAACCCTGTCCATAGCGCTAAAGTAGGTCCACGGTTTCTTATTTTTAGCCCCGTCCCCACTTTTACCCAGATCTCTTCTTGGTGTAATAATAGTCTCGTAATGATTTCCATCGTTTCCTGCACCATTCACCTGTGTCGACACATTAATTACGATTAAAATAATGTAACATTTGTATCTTTTAACAATACATACAGGCCACCATTTTCATCTCATGCTCTTATTAACTTTATTTTATAAAATTTAAAATACCTACCACCCATTTCCTTTCCGTTTATCATCAATCCACTGGCAATACTTTTCCAAGCAGCACTGATGACATCCCTCTTGCTATGCTTTGGATCACGACAATTATAAATAAATGGCAAAGCCTCCACTTTCCTAATCAATTCAAAAATTGAATCTTCTTCCTCAACCAGTTGTGACTCTCCATTTTCGTTCTCCTCGATTTCGGAGGACTACAAAAACATAAATAAATAAATACTTTTAGATTTGTTATTATTTATTATGTACACAAGGGTCGACCCTAAATTAGGAATTTAAAATAATTAATAAGGAAAGGAATACGTATTGGTTATCTATTTAAAATAAGTAAATAGGTAATAATTATAATATGCAAGATAATAAACCACAAAAATTACATTATTTTAATTAGCTGTGTCGACACATTTTGACTTACCATTCTGATTTAATTAAAATTCACGTCTTCAGAATCCAAACTAGATAGAGTTTTTTCGTTTGTAAAAGAAAAAAGCGAGAAGCGAGCAAGAAAAGCTTCGTCAAGAGAAGCTTCAACTTTTTTCAAGCGCCGTAAGACCTTGGTCGATAATAGTCAGAATCATAGTACGATCTTCTTCCTTCGTATCGAGAAATGGGATAGTAGTACGGTCTGCCGGAGTTGTATCGATTGTTGTAATAGTACCTGTCTGTAATGGGTCAGAAAAAATGTTTATTTTCAACATAGACCATTTCAAAGTGGCAATTAAAACATTATGTGAAAAAGAAAGTAGCAATCACGGTTTACCGTAACCGCCGTAATATGTCCATGGATCTGCATGAAGGAAGCAAGCTTTTTATTAGTCAAAGGATTCCTTGTACAAATATTTGTAATAATGACGAAATTCAATGAAAAATGCTAACCGTAGTAGCCACCACCGCCAGAACCGTATCCAGCAATGGCACATCCGACAAAAGTCAGCAAGAAGGACACCTTAACAAAATCATTTTTAAAAATTCGTATTTTTCTTACATATTCCTAATATTTACACTATTTTGTATGAATTTAATGGGCTCCATGTCTCGCTTACCAAAACAAACGTATTCATTGTATTGGTTGTTGCAACTTCAACTTTTACTAACTACTTTTAATTTTCCAGAAAGTCTAAAAAACAAGTGGTCCCTCAGACAGCAATCTCTGAAATGAACATGATTTTTGAAATATAATCGCATAAATGTTCAAAAGCAGACAGACGACGGAACAAATACCTACCTAACTAGAAATTAGTAGCATCGTGTGTGGAACTTGTGTTAAAAACAACTTTTGAAGGAAATCATGCAGTTTGCCATTCCGTGCATATTAATTATGTTTCCTCGTTCCAACGACCATTCCAGCATATCAATTAAATATTATGACGTATTGAATGTAATATCATATTGGATAGGATTTCAACAGCATCACTGGAACAAATGCCCATTGTTTCCTTCCACACAACTTATCATTCGAGTAATCAAATCCCTAAAGCATTCCAAAAGTTGCAGTAGGTTAGGTAGTGATAATGATGAGCCAAAACCGACAATTTTCACACTAAGCTGTAACAGGCACTCCGGCAAGGTCATTTGTATTCAAATTTCTTTAGGAGAAATGGCGAATATGTTTGTCTGCCATAATAAAAATTAAGCATCTACAAACTACATCGCGCCATACCTCATGGAAATAAAGCATACCTACCAATTATAAAGACGCCGAGTGAGTATGCACTTTGTTGTTGTTGTTTAAATTAAAGAATTCGCCATATTTTTCAAGAAACTGGAATTGTTGACTGCTGTTGTCTACACGCCTCATTCTTTGTATTTACATGATAACATTGAATTTGAAAGTAAACATAAAACTACAATGGGGTGAGTATTTGTACGATATCAAATCGTGAGAAAAGTAAATCTAGCATCGCTAATAGCTTGGCAAACTCGCCAAACCGGGAAAAATATATACCCATGTGGACGATAATGAGTTTTAGTTGGCAATTTGTGGCCGACGTTGTATGACGAAGTATTTTTATAAAATGATAATGAATACAATTGGGGGCAAGGTCTTTGCAAAAAAATGCCATTTTAATTATTACGTATGTATCTGCATGCTGGAAACATTACAGATTTGTGCAGTGTATGATTTGCAATGTTGCATGAATTTGTTTTCAAAATATAACATTGCTCGCAATTAGGCATGCTTCTTTAATTGTAATTTTACGTGCTTCACATATTTTTGCTTGCAACAAGTGGATAGCATGAATGTAGGTAACTCAAGTTTCTGTTGCTCCACATGTTATTGATAACATGATATCATTGTAAGCATATTAGTATGCATACCCAGAGTGGGTATTACCATTACCCACATTGTTTTCTGTTTTTATGAATGGTTCCATAATAGTATGAATTGTACTATGCGAAGCCGAAATAATATGCGTAACAACAATAACAAAAACACGACAAAAATGTTGTTTTGAAAATTGCTTTTTATTTATTCTGTTATCATTTCTACGAAGAAAAGAGCACTACACATAGAGGAAATTGGAATAAAAGGATAAATAGGTTTAAAGATGAAGTGAAAGGATAGAAATTTTGTTCATCCAAATCGAAATTTCTAATAAAACGCTTAAGATGGTAAAAAAGTGCTATCTACATCGGTACGAGTTTATAGAAGGAAAGTTTATGAAGAAAATAGAAAGAATATATATTGAACTCTAGATTCTTAGGATATAGTGAGGGATTAACAATGAGAGTATTTAGATGACAGGAAATAGGTGAAATTCGAATTAATCTGAAGATAAGGTAGAGAAAAATCCCATCACTGTGCGAAAGTAAAAAAGATGCGAAAGCGTCGGACGGGATTAAAGTGCAGTCTTTAAAGTTGGGTATCTACTACTACAAAACTAGTAAAAGTAACTACAGCGGTGGTGGATAATAAAAATAAAAAAGATGTTGAACTAGCATGAAGTGAACAAACGTGACTACAGAGAGACTGCTACAAAGTAGAAAAATATTAAAAACTTTTGACACGAAATTCGCCAATCCTTTCCTTGTCTACAGTAAATAGGATCTGCGGGTGTAGGAGGGTGATCTTACTGAGCTGTAGATATCACGATATCGGTAAGGGCCCTCTGCGTATCGTCCATACCGACTTTGATAAGGTCGTGGGTAGCGACTACTACTGTAGTAACTGGGGTAGTTGTACCTGTAGTAGTTACTGCTTCCACTTCCCCAGCCAGTTTGTTGTGGGGGCTGACCCCAACCAGAAGTTGGCGGTGGTGCCTGTCCCCAACCAGACGTGGGTGGTGGTGGCTGTCCCCAGCCTGAAGTTGGTGGTGGTGGGGGAGGTGGCGGTGGGGTAGTTTGAGGTGGCTGCCATCCCCATCCCGGTGCTTGTGTTGGTGGCGGGGGCTCGTAACCCCAACCACGCTTGTGTCTCGTCAAACTCTCCTCTCCGGAGACACACACGGCACAAATGGCCAGTGTCACCTGCACATATTTATAAAAACGACGAAATTTCAATGCAAAATCCAACGTTGGTTCCATATGAGTACTGATAATCTTCAAAATTCACAGAAAACATTCACAATAAATATGTTACAGCTTTTTATTACTCACCAAAAATCTCATTCTTCTTTTGTCTGTGGACTCTCCACTGGTATTTTTTATTAAATGCTCCCGAGTTCCATATAGAAAACTGATTAAATGGTAAATAAGCTGTTTTCAGATGGTCAACGCGGCTTATATATGTAGATAACTGCTCAGGATAAAAATTACTCGTTTGGGATCACTTCCTACTTCTTCGTAATCCCTCCCGATGAAATTTCGTGGAATGTACCAACTGTTATGGTCAGGTACATGATTTAAATTGGGGATTTCAGAGCATGGCACAAGCATATCGTCATATTTTCCCCACCGAATGCGTACACAAGCAAGCATCCAAAATATATGTATTTTGCCAATGTACTTTCTTGAAAAACATTTCTTGAGTCATATTTTTTTCATAAAGCTTCTTAGGTCGTTTTGGTGGATATTTGATATTTAAAAATATAAATACCAGTCAAAGTCATAAAACTGGAAATTACACGTCCAGTACTGGTTTCGTTGAAAAAAAATTACATTCAACTCTGTATAAGATTGGGTTCAATCCAGTCCATTAAAAAATGTTCTGATTTGAATTGGCATTGAAAATAAACTGCATATTGTAGTCACTCTGTGTGTTAGGTAACACAAAACAGGGCAGGTACGGGTTACGACCGTTCACAAGGCGGAAAACTGCTGCCGTAAAAACGTGAAGGACGCTCTCGACCATGACCTGAAGTAGATTTACATGAACAAAGAAACTAAAACATGTACGAGAGCCATAGTAAGTAGTTCATATGTGAGATTTAATTTGTGAGAACTAGACTCGGTTGAACTTGCAAAAATTCATAAGATCAATTCCAAACAGCAAAGCATCTCTGCAGAGCATTCCAGTACGCAATATTTTTACAGACTATTACATCATAATATTATAACCATTACTTGCTTGTAAGAAATACTCAACAACAGAAACAAGTAAATCACCCACAAACGCGTTAGTCAGGCGTCAGAGGAGTTCCATGCATTCATCTTTATGCATTCTACTGCTTAGACACATCAGCGTCTCGTATGAAGCTTTCCTGGTAATTCTGCAATTCAAATCCCATTTAAAGTATTGCGCAATTTAATTAGACATATCCAAAGACGAATTTGAGACTAGTGGAGACTGTTACTAGTTCATTTTTTTGCGAAACGTTTTTCTCCGTTGTTATTAAAACGGATGGGAAATATATCTCATAATGGATTTGCGGCAAACCAATAGAAAATACACAATTTTAGGCATTTTACAATATCCGTTCACTTGTACTTAAATATGTAATTTAAAAGAGAAAAGGACATTTTCATTTAATCCGAATCATAATTTAGGTGACAATCATTCTCGACACATTCTGTGGGGATTTGTGTAGACACATATTCGAAAGAATTAACTACTCCTTTATATTATGTGAACTGATATTTGCATATAATCCCACATACTGCATCTATGCTATCTTCAAGAAAGTGTATTACACACGACCATCAGTCATCATCACAAGTCATAAAAACAATTTCGTTTACGTAGCTCTCCACTTACTATGGTCGTTAGTCAAGTTGTAATCAAAGTAAAATTCTCTTCCGCGTCGCGTAAGATACCTGTCGGTACGGTGGCGTTGTGATATCTTTTATAATGTATACCTAGGTATGTTGTGTGCGCTGTTTTAGAGACGTAATATGTAATTCAGATTTAACATTTTACATGTATGCTATTTAATTTATATTACTAGATGGTTAAGCGAAGACAAAATCCGCCATATATTTATTATGGAAATATTTTTTTCGGCATCGTAGAAAAAGTAATATGCTCGTAAATTCATTTAATTTGCTCGGAAAATCAAAACTCTTAATTTTCAGTGAAAATTGTGGAATTTACTCGGAAAATGTCTTTGACAAAAACTTGATAAGTAAAATCAATGGAAAACTTGAGAATGGTATTTATCAGGTGAATGTAAAAATGGTAATTCTAAATGTTTAAGCATGTATGCAGCTAGTTTGTTTCATTTAATCATAATTTGAATCGAATGCAAATAAGTTAGGGTCCTTCTCTTGAATCCATAATGGCTATTACATGAGTAATTGTTGTTCACTTTACAACAATTCCGTTCAGACACTATACTTTTGGCTGTGTTGGTGAGCAGATATTTACAATGACAGGTTCAGGGAAACGTAAGCGCGTTCAATGATGGGAACAAATAGGTTGATCTGCGAGTGATCTACACAACATCTGGAGGAAACATAAAACTGAGAAATTTAATTACGACTCCTACATAGTATATTACTGTGCATTCGGGGCACAGTGTTATGCCCAAATCAAAGCTACGTTTTAATGACGGCACAAACATCTCGTTTACCAATAACTTAGCTCACAACAATCATAGAACATACCAACATGGTATTAGTCAGGAACAAAGAATGCGCATTAAAGAACTCTGCTTGCCGAATGTAGATCGCCCTACTGGTTTAATTGAAATATGTATAAATTATTACATAGTCTTAGCAGGCAATAAGTATTACCAGTAACCTTATTGCCTTAGGCATTAAAATTCTTTGCTATACAAACGAAATGTATTTAAATGGACCCAAGTAACTATACCTAAAATACAAAAATCTTTATCACAGCGACAACGTTTCAACATATGTGACTGTTGCGCAAAATAAAAAGTTGATATTATAAATGCATACAGTTAATACGACCACGATCTGCACCTTTTAAGGAATAAGACCCTCAACCAGAATACAAAACACCATCGAAAGCCATTTATGTTTTATACATCTGATAAATGTCATTCTCATGTTTCCCATTGATTTTATTTATCAAGTTTTTGTCAAAGACATTTTCCGAGTAAATTCTACAATTTTCCCTGAAAATTCAGACTTTTGATTTTCCGAGCAAATTAAATGAATTTACGAGCATATTACTTTTTCTACGATGCACAAAAAATACTTGCCATTTATTATAGTACGTACGAGCTACAAAAATTAAAACTCATTAAAGTATATGCAGCAAATTATTATGGAATTACTGGCAAACGCTAAAAAGCAAAATAAAATTAAATGTATCTTTACGATAACATATAATTGTTACCTTTTTTACATGTGCCGAAACTATAATACATACATAGGGACATCCGTTGATGGTGCGAATTACTGCGAATAATGACGATGTGTCTATGAAACTGTATAAAATTATTGACTATTCGCATCACACGGACGCAACGTTCTGGAGCAAATAAAAGCAAACTATGTGTCATGTTGATAGTCGATGTTAATAAATGTGTTGTACTCTTATAGAATCAACAATAATGTTTTACATGAGACATTTGCAAAAGAAACGCTATTCGTCTTTGGCATGGAATGTAGGGCAATGTCATACAAGTAGGTATGATGGAGATAAAATACAGGTATTGTATGTATTCCTGAATAAGACGTTCATTTATACTCGTTTCATTTGTTAACATTTTTACGCTCCTTTTTGTAACAAGATTCCTTTGTTTAAAAAATTCTCAGCTCAAAATATACTTTTTGTTGGAAACTTGAACTTTGACGACATGAATTTTGCCTGTTTAACGATAAGATATGCTTATAAAAACTCATTACTTATGCAATTTAGGCGAATAAAGTTTTATTCACATGAGGATTACTGTGCTTTGAAGTTATCCTTGCCTATATGCCTGTTGTTTATCATAGCTTATATTTTTGCTAATTAAAATAAAATCCGAATCACTGGAAATAATTCACGTCAGACTAGACTATTTGTCTCGTCAAGTCTTTAGATAACCGTTGTCAGATACATTTCCGCTGACATTTTTACAAGCAATAAAACACGTCAGCGCCCACACTAGTTGATTGTAAGTAGGGCTTTAAATTTCTAACTGAAGCAAAGAAACCATGTCTCGTGCTATATATTGCAAAAAGAAATTGTTTTAAAAGTATGGCTTCAATTCGTCACCGTCGCATCTACTTCCATCTCTGAGAGTAGGTACTCATTTTATGCGTAGCAAATTCTTGAACCCAATTTTGTAACATCTCACATTACCATCATTGGTATTCGATAAAATACAGAGAACAGGTACATTACTTCATACTTTGTATAGGATGCAAAATATTTTTTTAATATAATAACAGCTAACAAAGAAGTCTGAAGTTGTTAGTTTGGGATGTGAAGGGAATTAAAGCTGGTTTAAATATCTGCAATAATTTGGAACATACCTACCTACCATGTATGTAGTTCACTTTTTTGCATGGGTGATTTATATTTTGCATGTCATATACATACATCATAAGAAACCAGTGGCCAAACAAAAAGTGTTGCGACTATGACCGTGAACTATGCTGACTTACAGAGGTTTGCATTTGGCGTATGATATAAAAACGTTATCCTCAGAGAGATGAAAAGATGTTCGGGAGGAATATAAAAATGATAAAAAATACTTTTATTCCCAGCTAAGGTAAATACAATGGAAGACAATAAGCTTTACAAGGTCAAGTCCACTTTCTGCCTTTTGGAATTTCAGATTTTATAAAAATGTATACATACATACGTGTGGCACAGAGTGGATTTCGTTTTAATTAAAATAATATACATAATTTACTATTTAAACATCTCAGAAAATGGTGCAACTAGGCACGGGCAAAATATACTTACTAGTCACCACTGAAGCGATTACCACCACCAAGATAACCAGTTCGACTTGGGTCATCATTGCGAGTAGCGGCTGAGGAGTGACGATGATGATTGTTCTGCTGATAAGGCTGCTGCTGGTGCGTCTTGAGCTGGAACGAATCTTGATTTGAATGCAACGATGCTTGAGCCCCATTTTCTTGATTTTCAGAAGGATAATTCATGTTGTTGTTGTTGTTTCTGTTCACATACTCTATGGTAAATGGATAGTCAATTAGGTTTTCATCGTCATGATGAGAATTTGCGGATGATCCTCCGACACCTTTTCGGGATGTTGGCTTAGTGCCACCAATCCGGTTCTGTGGACGACGTCTGTCCACATATTCAACTGTAAATGGGTAATCCACTAGATTTTTCTGACGCTGTTGATACATCATTTGTTGCTGTCTCTGTGAATTCCCATTATTCCATTGTTGTTGCTCTTGTCCATTTTGCATGTTACTCCATTGATTGGTGTTACGGTAATTGTTCCATTGTTGCGACTGCGAGGCCTGCTGGGAGTAGGGTTGTTGACTTGGCATATTCATCACCTCACCGTATCGTCGATAGCGCTGATAATTGGTATTCGGGGCTCCGCCTGACTGCCATTGGCCATGTGCGTTTGCGATAATACCGATAATCACAACTGCGCGAAGAACCTGATTGAGTATAAATTTAGAATAATTATTGAAGACTTTAAGTAATGAATATTTCGAAAGAAAGCATTGCATTTAAATTACGCCAAATTAATAATCGACTAAAGATTTACCTTTCTCGAACCACTTCCACACATTTTCCAAATGGGGCAATGCAAAACCTGAGATAGCAGTATATATTTAGTTTTTCAATCTGATTCTGTCACAGTTGACTTCTCCTTTAACACTGATTTTTGCACAAATCGGGAAGATATATAAGTAGCAAAACTTTTCCTACTGCTGCGTACATTTCCAGACAATAATAAAAAATAAAAACTAGTTCTAGGTATGAATTGGCCCGGGTCCGGATGTTGAACCATGTTTTTGGGAGGAACAGATTCAAAAAAGCAAACAAAACAACCTAATTAAGAATGGCAAAAATCCACGGACCAGTTTTATGATATTTTTTCGTGGGAATTTCGGAAACACTGCAAGATAGTATAGTTTTCGTATTTTAAAATTTTTATTATACGTTTGCAGTAAATGATTTTTGTAACACTATTTTTTTCATTTATTTTGTTTTTTATTACTTTTTGCCTACGACGCGGATGGAGGGTTAATATACCATTTTTCCTTTATTCTCTTATTTTCATTCAGAACATTTCAGGATATTCCACAAAAAGCTTTTAAAGTTCTGTTACGCAAAAAGCCATAAAATGGAAAATTTTTTGCTCTAGCTTACCCAGTCGCATAAACTGTCAATGAAATGGCATTATAAACCTTATAGTAAACGGTACGCTAAAATCTGATAGCTTTTTAAATCCCCATAATGCTAACAAATTGCTATTTATCTTTTCATTCATAATGTGTGCAAAAAAATGTTACTGCACATGGGTAAAATTACTGTGTATTACACAGATGTAATTAACAATTCATTCATGAGATAATGAAATGTCCTTTGTTCCAATGGGCTTATAAACGTGACACACACAATGTCTTAATAATTTAGTATGTAGGGTTAAACCAGATGTACCATCAACGTGAAACAAAACCGTTAAATGTTGTCGGACTAAAAATGCTACCTTTGACCTCGAGGAATATGTATTTGCATTAATATCTCTGACAGGAAACAGTGCTAAAAATATGTTCATGTTTAATACTAAGCCATGTCATCGAATCCTTATTCAATAACCGTATTAACGTGAGAACTTTTGGAATATTCAAGTAGTAAACCGACAGGGAGAAAACAGTTACAAATTACTTCTATAATCATCACGGAATATGGGGACATTCACTTTATCAGTCAGTGCGCGCACGAGATTATATTCGGATCTGGCACACTTCTAAAAATCCGCAAACCACCACCACCATGTGTGATTTGGTGTGTGTAACCACTACCAAGTGTTATTAATCTTGATAATATTTAGGGAAAAAAATATCAAGAAAAAAATAATAAAAAGCAAAACACTGTCCGCCTTTTTTAATCTGCCGTACGCTGTACATAAAAAAATCTCGCTGTACCCATGTACCGGTGAATGTGAAGCTAGAAGGAAAAAGATAGCAGTAAAATAAATAACCACCGAAAATCCCGACAAAATTCGTATTGATATCAAATAACAGTTGGCAGTGATTTACGCTTTTTTTGCTGCCCCTTGCCTGCCGCCCGTTTTATTAGCACAGCCAGTGCAACATCACACGATGCAGAGAGAAATGCACTACATTACACGATATCGCAGTATGCTCTTCAATATTTTTTTAATATGAAATATTCTCTATTTTTTTATATCAGGCCATAACGATATCTAAAAATATTGGTTAGAATATCCATAGTTGTTGTGTGGTAGTTTAATGGCTACTTTTAAGCGGATAGCACGTTACTAAAGTCATGATTCATAAACTCCTACCTTGCCTCAAGATGAGGATTCAAATCCAAACTCTCAGATTGGCTGAATGTTGTACCATATTTCATTTCACTTCTTATGTTGCACGCCTCTGTTTTCACCGAAAACAGCGAATTCAATAATATTTCAATGTAATGTAAGCTATGTTAATGTAGCAATGTTATTACTAATAACGCAGTTTTTTAGTAACATTAATAGGTGATATATATTTTCTTGCATTTTTCATCTTCTTCCTTATTGCCCCATCCAATAAGCATTTCCAATGCAAATGCAGAGAGAATAATATTTGTTGAGTTCAGAATGCTCATATATCATTTTTAACATAGTGGCTAATAATAGAGAAGCAGGGAACTATCCAAAATACATGCTTACAAATGTGACAACTATGAGGACGATGATGAGGACACGTTGAGGACAACGCAAGTTGGGAAACTTGTTTTAGCTTTTGAGGAGCCTGTTTAAAGTGTTAATATAATGTATGTACCTATAATATCGCGAGCTTTACGTTTCCAATCTCTCCGGATTTCAGCATTTCAACTTTCAACACGAAACTTTTCACTGCTGAAAGGAAAGTCCCGCCGATTTTCCAATTTTTCACGAAATGATTTATAAACTGTTGGCTTTTCAGTTGTGATCTAGCGTCAAGTCAGAATAGGCTCATGCTTTTTTATGCTCCTGAACTGGGAAACTAGGATCTAAGCTTTGGAAACTTTCCGCCTAGTGATCATTTCACCAGTGAATTTCTTCAAGTTATCAAGCAGATCGGATCCCTTGTTGAAACAAAGAGTGATTTAGTTGTGCCGGTGCGATTGCCGGCGACTATCACAAGTTATCATGCTTCATTCGGTCTCGTATAGATTTTCCTTCAATTTCGTTGCATTTTTATACAACGGATGTACTTAATATGTACATATTTAAAGTGTGATCTCCTTTTGTGCCTTAAATACCACTGGATATAATATAAGCTGTGTATAGAAATAAGAAATGGAATTAATAGACGATGACCCGTGGGCACGTCAACGGACAGTGGCAACTCTTGCCGTTATAGATCTCGTAAGTGAAGAAAGTATCGTTTAAGCTATTTTGCATGCGTTCAAACATTTCAAGACCTTAAAATTGTCTTGAATCTTTGTCTATTCATCAGCTCCTTGCATTTGTATTAATTGGTTACGCTGGAACACGTCTATTGTCCAATGACTACACGGATCAAACTGTGGTTTATGTTTTGTACAGCGAAGAAAGTAAGCGGTGCATTTTCGTTAACTCTATGTTTTTGAGTGTTTTAAATTGGAGTAGTTAGTTCAGATTATAACTGTGATTATTTATTCTGTACAATCATCGCGAATTCAGGTGTCTTCTTGTCCATGGTTTACTGGTTGACGGTCTTTACCCTGTTGAGTTTACAAGTGGTCATTGCGTTCTTTTTACTTACAGCTACAAACGATGTATGTATAAAAACAATTTGTTATATTTTTCAAGTCGAAAGAAGGTTGTGATTTTTTCCAACTTTTTGGAACACGTATTTCTTATTAATTGTAGATGACAACTGATCCGGAGACAATGATTGACAAATGCAAGTGGTGGAGGATACTTTCCCAGGTCTTCTTTTTCGCCCTCACTGTTGACCTTCTCTTTTTGTTTTATGACCACCTCATTAACGGACGACCACTTAAGGAAGTCAGAGTTGCAATTGACTGTTTCGAGGTACTCTTTCGGTCTTACGGCATATATTTTATTGGACGATTCATTAGCGACCTGAAAGGCCTATTTCATTCGCCAATCGTTCAATATGACAAAAATGGAACTCCCATCCCACCTACACCGCCACTGAAAGCGAAAAGGTCCATTCCTGTGGATAACAATAATGATGAAACTGAAAATTATGTGTAGGGCTACAAAAAAACTACATAAAAAATTTTGCACATATTTTAATTGTTTACATTTTTAGAACTGTATATAAACATGATTATCATATAATAACTTGAATTCCAAGAATAATCTATTTTATCTACATATACACACGATGTAGCTTATAGGGAGCAATAAAGTATTATTCTTTACCATTTATTTATTTTTGCAGATTAATCATCCTGACATTTCTTTTTCAAGGTCTATGCTGTCATTTAGATCCTAGACTTAAATAAGCGCATTCAATATGATTTGATGAAAGAAAGCATTGACATTGACATAGGAATCTAATAATATACATCATCTTTCAAAATGGTAGATTTTAGAATGCCCCATGGGCCTTTTAAGCCGTCTCTCAAATCTGCAGAATATAAAAAATACATTTTAATATTTCCTTAATACGAATTTAATAATAGTACAGATAATTCATGGATCCACATCGCAAACACACGGTTCATATGTGTAACTAAAGCTTTCATTTCATAAAATGAAGCCAAGTGATATTTTTTTTCTATCATGTGCTTCTAGGCTCCAATTGAAAGGGGTGGGTTTAATCGTTAATAACATGAGTTATTATAAAGCGATAAAAATAAAAGATTTCTGTGTTGGAGGAAAACATGTATTTTGGAAGCCTATCAGTGCCCGCCTCCTACTGAACTTCAGACATACATGCTACAACGATGATGGGATCTTATAATATATTGTAAGAGTCAAGTCAATGAAATGCAAATACCCCACCACGTGGTGATCAATTACCCTTGAGACGTAAGAAAAACTGTTACAATTCATAGTCAATTTAATTAGAATACTGTGGACAGATTTATCAGGGAAACGTAAACAGCAATAATAATAAAAAAAAATAATTTGTATTAACAGCTCAGAAATAATGGCATGCTTGTTTGTTATGTTTTTTGTGGGTGATTACATGCATTTTGGCTTGTGACGACGACATTTTCAAAAGCGTGATATGAAAATTTCTAGTCAGGGAAAGATGGGCATGAGTCCAACCTCACGTCTGGAAACATTAAAAGCAAACAACAACGCTGTATCGCATCGTACCAGTATTACATTTGCGTTATATGTTATATGAGTATGCAGAAACTTTAAAAAAATATTGTTTAAAAGAACGAATTTGTTGTTCTTTCTCAGCCCATGCCATGCAGACTACTGATGATGATAAGCACAGAGAAGCTTATATACGCACTCCAATAAGATAAGAGTAAGTTTATTCCCAGTTTTTAAGGCAGCTGACATTTGAAGGAAAGAAACTGCATCACGGGTTGACAATTTTATCGTTGATACTGCGTTTCTTTCCACGGTCTATTTTATTTAATCTTAAAGCTCGTCGTAGATGGCCACCCACCTTTGTATACTAGTTTTCGTTCATCTTTTGAGAAGTTTAATCGACTGTCGACCTCCCTCAAACATTTTTGGCATAATTGCGTCATTCATGAAGACGTGAAATTTTATATGGAGGAAAGTGGTGAACTAGCTTTTTAGCAAAAATTGAAGAAAAAAAGTATCAAAATCTTAACGTATAGTGGAAACCGGACGAAAATCGTTTTCATGATTCCTGCGCGATGCTCTTATTTATTTGATGCCATGAAATTTCTCTTGCGTCATGTTTGCGGAAAGCTTGCCAGGTCAATTTAACTCAATAACACATCGCATTGCAATTTGCAACAAAGGAAAGCTTTCACTGAATGAAACAGGAATGCCCAAAAATGAAATGAAACGAAAAATACGGTTTTAACAAATTAGCAATAATAGTTTGGTTTCTTAAAATGTTTTATTGAATTGCAAATATTGCGTTTACGTTATTACATTTAAATACTACATTCTTTTGAAGAATTGTTAATAAAATGGTTTTTTAATAAAATAACCAGTATTTTTAATTTACTTTCTTTGACTCTCTTTCAAATTTTCTGTTTTGATGAAGTTTTATTATGCTATACACACATATTAAATTACAATGTCATTTTTTGTCCAATAATATATAATATTGTTTGTTTTTTAAATATCTACGTATACAGAGCTCTAAAACGTTAAATTACAATCATCAATATACTTAGTACAAAGTGATATTTAATTACGCACGCGGTTTGCGTTACTAGAAGTATGAAATCAATACTATACTGACATCCTTGATAATTTTGAATTTACGTGACTTTGTTTGTCAGCCTAATCGTCATCAGCAATAGACAAGCACTATAGAAGAGTTATAGATTGAGATGGAAAAATGTTAAAATGTTCTGCTACATCTAATTATATTTTTTGTCTGTTTGTTAAGTTATTTAATTACCAATAACATTTTTTTTATTACTATATTGATTGAATGATGTATTTATACTATGCGTGGTCGTTATTGTGTAAACTACATAATAGTAGCAAAAATACGTATATATAATAATATTTCGTTATTATCACTACAAATGTAAGCAAGCAACTGTATTTTATCAATCTCACTTCCTTCATATACTGAATACATACAAATTACAATAATATATATATAACTTTTTGTTGACTTTTTTTTCATTGTGCTTAAAATAACACTCAATCCACTGCAGCTACAATGACTACGTATATGCTGAAACATGTTATTTTTGACTTTTTCTTTAATTAAGCCATACATAATAAGTGGTATCTTACAGAATATTCAAATCATAAAATATATAAAAAACATGATTTTTTTAGGACTTTAAATAATTTCCTACTCCAACAAATCAATCAGCATTTCCAACACTGCTTTGGCACTATTTTCAGGCGTAAGTAAAAATTCTAGATATGATCGCTTGTAAGGAGAAATGGATGACTCCACGTTACGCTGTAATGTTTGCTCAACAGCTTCCTTCATACACATTGCTCTTTCCCTATCTAACCATTGTTGAATTGCTCTCTCTGACCTCAGCTTCTTGATCCGCTCCAGTTCCTCCGAGTCACGTTTCGGAGCAAACAATTTTACTTGAAGGAACAACCTAAACTGATCCTGCACAGCTTTGCCCTTCTTGTCGCACAATCGTTTCATAAGAACCTGACGATCATTATCTCCCAACAAGGGCGTCGCATCATCGGAACCGAGGTTTAGTAAAAGTTGTTTCATGGCGTTTTCAAAGTCTGCACACAAATGTGTTTTGGATGACGAACGCCCACCACCTCCAACCTTGATTTGTCCGGAAGAGGTGGACAAATGAGGAATGGGATGAACGTAGACCAATACTGAGGAGGGGGAGGAGGGCTGATAAGTCATGTCAGAGGAACTGTGGCGTGCACTTGGGTTGGCCATAAAATGATTGTCTGATTCTTCCATGCTCTGCACCAATACTAGCAAATTCGACATTTCCTCTTTATCCCAGAACACCATTGCCTGGAGAAGCGCAAAATACTTGTGGAGCAATGGTACTTGACTGTGACGCATGTAGTTCTCCACAGAAAACATGTTGTATTTTGGCATAACAGACACAAATACTAGAATTTAAAAAATACAGACACAGTTATTAACTTCAATTCTAATAATAAAACTGCAAATAAACTGTTGAGTAAAGAAACGAGATGATTTAACCAACCTTTCACAGTATTCCCATTCGTGACATACTCTGAAGGCCTCCAAGTGACGTATGTATCTGGAATACAATCCTCAAAGGTGACCGACGTTTCAACGCATGGAAACTCGAACGGTGCTGAAAAGTTGGGTGCGGTGGCACTTTCTTGAACAAGAAGTACGCATGACTCATCATCCAGCACGGCAGAATAGAATGCAAACCCATGTCCATGTGAAAGCGGCTTACAGGATTCCGAAATTTGGAAATGCGACCACTTCAGCAGGCTATTACTACGTCTTCTTACGTTTGCAGATCGCTTTATTTTCATCTAAAGAGTTTAAATTAATTACCACATTAAAGCAATAAAATTACAAAAGAATGTTTATTTATTTATTTTACATTATCTCGAATTACAGGAGTTTGGCTTGCTATCAGTTTCAGCGTTTCCAAATTCAAGGTTGTAATGTGGTTGTATGTGGTTTCAAGGTCTCGACTTATCCCATTAGTGACACAGTCCAGATTCATGCTTGCTTTACGTCTCGGTTTACTGGGTGGGTTGTTGGGGTCTGGATTGTCGGAATGATGGTGAGCTGTAGATTGGGTGGTCGCATTGTCGTTCATTGCCCCGTTGACTTTAGCCCCCTCGGCATCAGTATTGGGATTATTAAAAACTGCTGTAAAACTTGGCGCAACTCTATTCTGTCTTGCTGGAGGAGGTGGTCTGGCTGGTCTCACAGTTCCATTTGGGACTACCCCGACTCGATTTAATAGGTCCAAAGAATGCACCCGTGGGGGAGGGGGAGGAGGTGGCCGAGCTGCTACGGTACTATACGGCTTCTTGTCTGACAGTTTTACTTGGTTCGCAGAGAGAAGAGGTAGAGCTTTGGTTGGAGTGGGTGTTCTGCTCGAAGATGGTTCCGACATTCCCTCTTCACAAATCTGAGTCGTTATCATTTGGCTTGCTCCATTGGTTTCAGTCTTGGTTTGGCAGTTTCCGAAATCATACTTGTTTCCACTTGACTCTCCACTTCCCTCCTTGGAGCCAAATCTGAGGAACTTTTTAATGGAGGAGGAGATTTTATGCTTCTTGAAGCCCTTCTCCTTTGAATCTAACGCGTCAGTATCATCTCCCATTCCTTTGTCTCTATCACCCAAGTTCAGTTCAATTCTGGACAGTTTGTGCAAAACAGGGGCCAGTCCCTTAAACTTTAATGATGTAGGAGTCAACGTTGCATAAATCTCTTGCGTTCTCGTCATACTGACTTCATCCGTGGAAAGGGATCGTTTGTAAGCGGAACTACTTCCGGATGGGGATTTCTCAATACCAGAGTCTTCAATTACGGGATTGCTCTTATTCTTGTAGGCATGGACGTGTTGGCTGAATGCAGCACCAGCTCTCTTTCCAATTGTACTGAAAAATTGATTCACTTTTCTCCTTGTTTTAGGGCTGGCCGAGGATGAACGCTCTCGCTTCCCATTTGGGCTTCGTTCTGGTGTAGGGGACCGTTCTCGCAAAAACGATTCAGAGTCAATTTTACGGATCCCAATGAATTCGATTCCATCACTTCGTCTATGCACCACTTTCTCCGCTTCTTCGTCCCCGTCAGAATCCAATGTGTTGTGAGAAGCATTTTGAAAGTTGTAACTGCCCATGGCAGACTTTCCTCCTGATTTTACTTTGCTCACTACCGTTGGGCTGGTTGTACAGTCATCATAAATATTTTCTTCCTCATCTTCGTCGCAAGGAATTTTGTCCACTTTGTTGTGCGGAAAATGCATAGGGTTCTTGTAAAAGCTAACATCGTCATAAATTCCCTCAGCAGTAGTAGCAACGGAATTTTGACTATTTGCATATAGTCCATCGCTACTTTTCGAGGTGGCATGATCAACTGTTACTGAATTTGCAGGTGGTTTTGGAGCAGTTCTCTTAACGTTGCTGTTCATATTGCCCCCTCCAACATTTCCACCTCCGGATGTACCATCATTTCCTGAGGAAGATGAGCTTGAAGAACTTTTCTGTGAGCTACCATTGCTAACGGTATCCAGCGCTTCTGGAATGGATTCTGACGAACCGGAAGCAGACATTTCACTCGCTGACGAGAACAACACAGAGTCGGGGCTCAACTTTTCTGGCTTTTTGTTTGTTCCTTCTACCTCATCAACAGATATGAACAAACCACTTTTCGGCCCGGTTGTAGAAATAATGTTGACGCGATCCCTGTCACTAAAATCATTTTCATTGCCAGAATCGGAACCGGATCCCGACTTTTCATCCGACTCTGATATCTCGGAGCATTTTTTAATATCAAGACCAGAGTCCTCTAAACTGTCATCAAATTCAGAAGAGTCATCAGTCCCGTTACTTCTATTGCTCAAACATTCGCCAAATGGAGGATGGCTCAGCTTTCCATTGTTGACAGATGGCTTCAAATCCACTTTCAGTTCAGATTTAATCCTCAGCGAATCCTGTTCATGATGACTACCACTTGTACCATTATTGTTTTTACATATCACTTGCACACCACCACCACCAGATGAAGCAGATGTGCCATTGTTGCGTTTAAGTTCATCCCCTGCTGTTGTAGTCTCTATTGTTGGCGAAACTGCAGTAGTGGATGGTGAAGAGTCAATAATGATGTCTCGAAGGAATGATGATCTTTTGCTCGCAATGCTATTATTATTGCCAACTGAGCCCTTGCTTTTGTCTCCTCCGTTGTTGGTAAATAAAATTAAATTGCTGTTACGCCCATTTAAATTTGCAGTGTTTGTTGCCGTTTCATGCAAAGACGAAATTGCTGATGATGTTGAACTTTTGTTAGTCTCAGCAACTACTGCGGTCTTAACTGTATACCCTTCGGATGATGACTCTGAAGAAAGGCTCTTTTGTTGGGTTCGTTTCAGGATAGGCTTGTTTCTCAGAGAAGGTCCTTCGGTAGTGTTACCAGAAGTCATGTTATTATTGCCCCATTTATTGTTGCCTTTCACACTGGTAGAACCAGTTGAATTGCTGGTGGTGTTGCTGGATGAAACAATGCGATTAGCAGCAGCAACAACGGTACTACTGCCAAGAGTACTGCTCGTTTTACTTTTG
Source organism: Sinella curviseta (assembly GCA_004115045.4). Taxonomy (NCBI): domain Eukaryota; kingdom Metazoa; phylum Arthropoda; class Collembola; order Entomobryomorpha; family Entomobryidae; genus Sinella; species Sinella curviseta. Next base: position 39,064,587 of record CM023203.3, on the reverse strand, counting down.
ACTGACGCCTCTGTAGAAGATGACAATGCAGTGATACATTCTTTTGAGCTATGAATGACATTTGTTGCTGCTGTCATTGCTTTTTCCGGGTTAACGTTAACCTCAATTGTCGTTGTTGTTGAGCCTGAGGACGACCCATTTCCTTTGTCAGGGGACGAAGCTGCTGTTGTTGCTACATTTTTCGTGGAAATAGAGCTTGACGTCTTGCCACTTGAAACAGTTGTTTTGCTGCAATTACTACTAATTGAATTTATTGTGGTTGATGATGATAATGATGAGGCGGTTTTGGTGTTGTTGCTGCTGCCTATTACGCTTCTTGAAGATAATACCGTTGTTGTTTGCTGTTGTTTGGCAAAGTCTGTTACTGTATTACCACTTGATTGGCTAATGGTACCGAAGCTCGGTATTGACGTACTTTTGGTTGGTGCCTGAGACGTTGGCAATGGTGGTTTTCCTCCATTATTCCTTGGAGTAAATTTACGATGCTTCTCTATCGTTTGCTCGTTAAGTTCATCGTCTGCAGATTCCTCGCTAATTTTCTTGTGGATTTTCAAGGGCTCCTTTCGCGTTTCGAATGTGCCGATTGAAACAAGAGGTTTTGATGACCCTTCCATGGACTTTCCACCGGTGCACCCAACAATTGGACCTATCTCAATGCAAGTTGTTCCTAGTAAGTTGGTCTTGATGGAGTTGAAATTCGTGTTCTTCTGCGTGACTCGGTGAAGCTCCTTTTCCTCCAGCGTGGTTGCATTCTTCTCCATGACCTCATTAACTGAGGCGGAATCCAAGGGGTCTGGGGGAGAATCGTCCTCGTCATCAGACACTCCCGAAGGACCACCCCCATAGCCAATTACACAAACAACCTGCAAATCATGAAATAAAAAAAAATTCTTAGTACTGCTCACTATGTTCATTTATGGTATTTCAACTTGTTTGCCTGCATCATTAACTGACTAACATTTTACTGCAAAATAACTGTTTCTTTTTTAATGTCAGCATATCATTGATCCTTTTTAGTAGAGTTTATTACTCTGTCTCTGAATACCATAAATACTAATTCATACTTGGTACTGCTGTTGATTGTGCATAATAAAAAATTCAAAAAGTGAAACCCAAGTACGAATAAAAATAAAATACTGGAATAAATAAGTACGGATTAGGCATATGGTAAAAAAATTTAAAATGGAACAAATTTACCAACTTTCATGTATGCATATATCAAATTATTGTAAAAATAAAAGATGAATTAATAATAAATGCTTATTGTGTACGTTTTAAATTCCATCACTTTTGTAATGTCATATGCAATTCTTTGAAAAAATGTGTTTTCATGTATTTACATGAGAATGAAGGAATGTGTTTGTGCATCAATAAACTAACATTCCTTTTATGTCTTCCCATGAAATTAACGCCTCTAACATTTGAGAAGAAATGGCTACAGCAGCATTCATCATAAGGAATGCGCCAACAAAATAGGATGCTATGAAAAAAAACGAAACAAAGTGTTTAGGCGAGCGTCGTATTCACTTTCATGCCACATGTGTCTGCTAATCACAAAGAACAAAGGCAGCAGCTCACGCCTGGAATATATTAAGCCGTATCACAGAGTTTGGAACAAAAGTATATGAACATGATTTTGATAGGCATCTAATATTATTTATTCAAAATATATGCATAAAAGTCTTTAAATATTGTTGTTATTCTCACATTCCATCGCGAGAAAGAATTCGTCAATTTCAGCTGCTTATGGAATGAAGCTAATCAGATTTTTTAATTGCTTTAAAGTGTTATGGCTGCCGATACGTTTTTCGCTTAAGTCATTTCGATATGAATGGAAAATTTATTTGCAGTATGCGACATTTTCACTCATAGATGGAATGAAATCTTATCGTTGAAAACAGATGACGCGAATTTGCATAGTAATTGTCCAAGGGCGGTGGCTGGCTTTTTTTCCAAAGACCCGTTTGACGTCAATAAAAATCAGGAGAGCTAGTTATATTGGCCAAGCCACACTAGTGGCAAATATTGTATGTATTAATGACTGATTGCATTAGTAAATACCTAGGCCAATCAACTTGGATTTTTTTAAACTGCTTTATTTTGGCAAATCCTTATTGATTTTTATTTTGAAAAATATATTACCTTGTGGGCTAAATTATCGGTTGCATAAAACCCAAATACTAATTATTTTGTTTCCAACAAAAAAATGCATGCAATTTAGCCAGCTTCTAATGCGTTTTTGACACACATCTAGCCCAACCCTACCTTTAGGCTTTCCATATTTGCAATGGTATCATGTTAAATATGTCATAAGACGAGCTTGCCATATGTTGGAACAATCAAAACTAATAAAAACCAATATATTTTATTTGGCCATAGTAAACTATTCCGTAAGTAGTCAAATATAATGCACTTTGTTCATTTGTTTTGTAGTATTAGGTGACTTATTCCTACAGTACAGTAATGCTACATTATAATAAAAATGCTAAATAATCTCTTTCTTGCAAAATGTCCTCCATTGTCTCCCGTAAATTATTAATGTCAAAAACAAAAAAGGCATTCAGTTAACTAAAGTTACTCTCGTGTCACAACGGAAAAAAAGAATCAAATGATTATTACCATTTTTTACGACCATCAAACCAAAAATTTAATCTCATCATATTCCTCAAACATCTTCCTGTTTTCCTTTAAAATACATAAACCCATAATATTCTTACCACCACAACTTTCAAAGCTTGTGGTTAGCTCTTATCAAGTTCTATGGAATTCTTGTCCTTTGTCCTATAACAGTGTCTTGTGTGATGGTATATTATTTTTTAAACTTCTTCGTATCATTCTTTCTTCAGTGAGTTGATAAAAATATGGAGACATAAGTTGGCTTGCAAGGTTATAAAACACGTCTCAAGAATTTTATGATGGACAGCAGTGGAGCAGAAACTCATATTCCGTTCCCCTCTCCTGTTACATACTGGTTGTAGGCAGTAGGCAGTCAAATAAATGTAAAAGCTGTGTTGTGGTGATATGTATTTACATTTGAGCTTTTAAACCAGCACGTATTCATTTTTCTTTTATGTATTTACTATTGCTTCGGTAATGGATTATCATCTTCTTGGGTCTTTGGATTCTTCGTGTTCCTTTTTTGTTTCGTAAATGTGTATGCAATGCGCGCATTCGTAAAATGTCTGTGCATAAAAAGATTGAACTGCACACAGAAAAGTACAAAAGGTAGAAAATATATATTGCATGCTGCTATCTATAAATGTTTGTAAAAAGTAGGCGTCACAAACACTGCACGTCTGCCCTACTATTCTCTATATAATGCCACTTGTTTTGTTGTTGTAGGATCAGTTCACCATTTCATATCCTAGTCATCATCATCAACAACATCAGCAGACCATTTCATAGTAAAAACTTTCGGCGCACCATTACAATGATTACAATGAATGAACAAGGATTTTGAACCTTTGTACCGACACGAAGCTATACTACTTATTATGGTGCATTGTACAATGTAAACTTGACAATTTAAAAAATGCTGTCTCTAAATTGAATTAGGGAATAGGAATAATTATTATTATGAATAGACACTTTTGGTCGGCTTTGTGCTGTATTCAAATAAGATGATGATAATAAGATATATTATGTTCTTAATAATAATATACTCCTACACTAGCTCCGTTTTCACTATAATGACCGTATATGTATCCGTACTTATATATACACGGACTCTTTCATATCATTATAATTTTCTGATAATGTTAACGTTAAACATCAAGTTTGAACTGTTCACATTTTAATTAGAGTATGCAAACTAATTCTATTAACATATATGTAATATTTGCCTTGGGCATACATACATGATCCGATAGTAAAAGTAAAAATTCAGTTAACTTACACATTAATTTTTTTTAAATGCAAGCAGCTTTGGAACTATTTTGTACATGATGTTTCTAACGTGCAGAGGTTTTAACTAACATAATGTCATGAATCATAAAAATAAATATTACATGCAATATAATACAATAACATAGTTAGTAATATGATGATGATGACATGACACATCATGCACTCACTATTTGCATTGTACAGCACTTTTTTATATTTTCCTTCATATTCAGCTCTCTTGAATATTAAACAAGACTTTTAAAAAAATTTAATTTACTTAACAAAAATATTTAAAGTGAGCAAATAAAGGAGGATCTAGTAAATATGATAATGCGAATACGAAGTATATAATATTATGAGCAAGTAAATCTTTTTTTTTCGCTCTTTGTCATCATCGTCATCCTCGCTGCGCATCAGCATGAAAATTATCTACTATCCACTTTCCATTACAGTGGCAGGATGTCTGACTCATTCATATATGGAGTGCAGAGCTGTTTATGTACAAAAAAATTACGCTTCTCCTCATTAACACTTAAAGTTAACAGCCTGTGTTTACTGATCCGATTTTAGCACTTTGCTTGCTTGGGATTGCTCAATATTTATGTGATTTTTGAACGCTCTCCGTCTGACACAACAATATTAATCATCGTCACCAATATCCTTATACGTCGAAAAAGGATGATTCAAAAGCGTACTACATCCCTTGATAACTACCAACATAAATAGGCAAACAATTTGTATGAGTAATCAGCAAAAATCAATTTCACGCTTGATAATTAGGCAAGCTCATATACGCACAGAATGTTTACGCCGACTTTTTTCACACGTCCAACTTGTTACGAAATTTCATACGGATAATGTTCTTTGGCTATGATTTCTTACCTCATCAGGAAATCGCACATTTTTCTCACGTTTCCTAAATCCATTTTTATTTCTTAAAATCCCTTTACTAGCAGTAGTTGTTGTTGTTCTCGGTGCAGCAGTTGGCTTTCCCACAGTTCTATTACTTGACATCACTTGACCACCACTACTCCCGTTATGGGCAGTATTACTATTCACACCGGAAAGTCCAACTTTTCTCCTGTCCAAAACATTGTCACCATCCGCTTTCCCCTCCATCGCCGGTTTCACCACAGTCGTCCTGCTTCTATTCATCCCTGTAGTAATGACGATCACTCCCTTGCTCACACTAGTACAGAAACTATTGGTGCTCAGGGCACCTTCAGGGCTTTCGCGTAATGCAGTATTATTCAGCTCGGCTATCACCCCATTTTTGTCACATTCCTCCAAAAATCTGTTGTGGTAACTGGCACCATTGATTCCATTACTATTAGTCGGTACAACAAGATCCACTACAGTACCACTGCAACCACCACCACCACTGCTAACTTTCGGGCTTTGTTGCACTGATGATTGTTGCGATGATGATGAGGAGGAGGAGGCGGAGGAAGAAGGGGCCAACGCTGGCGATGTCTGCGATAGTGACGCTACGATGTTTCCCCTCTTGATGCTGCTGGTCGACTGAGGATGACTAAGACCTGTTGAGCCTGATACTGAAGCTAGAGCAACGTTATTACCATTCATACAGCCTGTTGCGTGGTTAATAGCACTTGCAGTGGTGGTAATAGCAGTACTTGAATAGTTCGTTGTACATAACGAGGATCCCACTACTGCGGGCGCAGTGCTGGTGTTGTGAGTATTGTTAAAAATATTTTTACTGGCAATGTAAGAAGACGATGCACTTCGTCCTATCGTTGTTACTGCTGCTGTTGTTGAACTTAAATGTGAAACTACACCAGCGGAAGAAGTCATAGTCATAGGCTGCTTATTATGATTATCATTGTTATTGTGATTGGGAATGACACTACTAGCGTTATCACTTCTTGACGGATGTTGGATTGTCATCACCCCTTTCCCTTGTTGCATGACTATTTGTGGTTGGTTTGAATGTATGTGTGAAGATACTGTTGCTGTTGTTGTAGTAGTAGCAGTTTTTGTCAGCGTTCCTTCAGAATTCCTCATTTTCCCATTCGTCTCGGATAAAGCTGAAGAGTCGTTGTTATTAAATTCATTGTTATGATTATAACCACTACCACCACCGCTGTTAATCTTACTTTTGCTACCACTCAGCCCTGTGTGAATATGATATCCATTCATTGTGGTGGTGATGGCACTGCTGCTATTATTATTGCTATTCGTTCCGGAAAATTTTCCATTGCCGACGGTGGTGCTGGGGACACCATTGCTAATTCTCGGTATAGAAGATGAAGAACCTTGTTGACCAAACGCTGGCGATAGTATGGCATTGTTATTACTAATTGTAGTAGCAACAGTTGAATTGGCTGTCCCTTGAAATCTGTTGGTTTTCTGGGAGAAAATCTGGCTCGTTCCTAAATTTTCTGTTCCTCCGCCTCCCACCACCAACGCATTAGCTTCGTTCCCATACTTTTTGTTATTATTATTTCTGGGAACAATGGAAGGGATGTTGACACCATTATTGATAGCGCCACTCGTTTCGTTGATGTTGTATTTGACCGAATTACCAGCAATCTCCGTCTTTGGGTGCTCATCACGCACTCGGAAGCAATTCGAGCAGATATCTTTCCGCCAAGCATTTTGCACGAAAGCGTGGCATACGGTTGACATTTTGAGGCTATGCTTTTTTTACACGCGTTTTTGAGTGTTCAAGAGTTTTTAGGCTTGGACTGAAAAATTACAATGCGTGATTATCTTATATTTTTTTAGGTAAAGAACACGAGTTAAGATTCGTACGTATACAGATGGGTGCCTTTCATACAATCGTATAAAAAAATAATACTGCTGGTGCTGCTTCTCTTGAATATCCTTGACTTAATAAAAGTAGAAACTATATACACAAAGTACCGTAATATTATTAAGCATTCTATTGCTTAATTTTTTTTCATTCTGTATTTACACAAAAGGAACGGAAAGATAATATCCAACCTAAAACGTTACTTATTACTTATACTCAGATTACGGCTTTGGGTAATTTTTTTATTGTGACTTATTTCTTACGAAGCAGCCGATATATATCGTTAGGTGTGTCTTATATATTGGGTAAAAACATTTTTGTCCGCTTTGATGGTTTTTTTATTAAGCATTCTGCGCATTGTTTTTTGTTAATGATTTATTGCTGACTTTGTGTGTGTGTGTCCTAATCCTAGGGCTGTGGGGTTAATGTAGAACACAAGACATTATATTCTTCTTGCTTTAAAACTGGGCGACAGTAACAGCAGGTGCAATGCTTCTATTCATTCCCTCTCGCGTACGCGTATTATCTTTTTATCGCATTTGGAACATCTCTCTAACTACTACTCATTTACTTCTGTTTTCTTTCCTTCTCACTTTTTGTTATCGGCTCTATCTTGTCGTGTCGCATGCAATACAATACCTTTATCTAACGATAATAATATTCAATAATGCAAACTCTGAGTCTATAGTAATCAGTCATACACATTTTCACACTTCGACCACATTGCGGACGCTGCCTAGTAGATAGATAGAGAATAATAGAAAATGTTTCTTTGTTCTCTCCAAAATGAGTGAGGTGAATAAAATGCATACAGATTACCTATATGCATAATATAACATGTTGCTATTATGCGTCATGAATATAAGTGAGTGAGCATCTATGTATCTGTTTTGTTCCAAAAGACTTGCCACCTTGCCCTTGCTTGTACGTTACACAAGTGCTTAACTAAAATCCACACAAAAGCACCTTGACTTCCTTTTGTTACCTGCTTACTTAACGATAATTATGTTATGACGGTATCAGACCGAAATATCTAGTTTTTTGTCTCTTTATTGCATAAGTTTGATCAAATAGATGATGATATACGTGATTCGTGACCTATGTAGTTCAAATATTTGTACAAATTGGAACATTCATCAATTTTTACTTGATTCATAGAATGCCACCGGCCATGTGTTCATATATTCATCCTTTTCCGTTACAATGTTACATCCTCTTGTACTAATACATACTTTTTGAACGTGATACTTCCAAGTCCTTGAAACACCAACAAATTTCCAATCACGTTGTAATCAATTTAGGACACTGTCACCGTTTTCGATGATCGCTCGTAGTAATAGGAAATCAATATTGGAGTTGAGAAAATGTAAACATATTAGTGTTTTTTATATAAATCAATCTTTTAAACTGGCACGGATCTGTGGCTTTGGGCTGCTTTAGAGTCGTGCTTATCTGTCTATCACAAAAACCAGTATCCCCACAACCTTCTTACAATTATTTCCTTTTTACAATTTATTTGTTTGTGTAGTGCCGTATCTCTAAAATAAAAGTGCCTACAATAAATCATCCGAAAACGAGACGAACGAATGCAAAATAGTCAAGGGACAAAAATGCAGACACAAGGGTTTTGCCTAAAAGATATATAAAAGCCTTCGACTTCGTCACTCGATCTTCATCAAATTTTATATTTTTTCAAGGGCAAATTGATTTGTTGTTCAGTAGTACTTTTTGTATCGTAAATACGGTAGTAGATGTGTTGTTCAGGATGAAGGGTGAAATTGGGATCGCATCATCATTAGCGTCGTCCTTTCTTTGACTTGAGATAATTTTTGCATCCTTTATATTTATGCCGATGGAAGGATCTTCATCTTATTTGTAAGACGGCGTATTTGAGATTGATTTTTCCTTTTTTCGTCTTCACAAGAAAGGGTCTCACTAGAACACTTATCAAAAGTTGTTCTTCAAACTTGTGCATACATCTATGCATTTGGCCTTTTACAAAGTCTTGTAAAGAGTCTTGTCTTCTTCACTCCACCAAAAAAGTATCAGTCATTTTCATTCGTTGGTTTACGTTTTCTCACAGGATAAAATACAACAATAACGCAGGCTAAATCATCCACCTATAAAATATAAGCATAAAATACGTTGGTGTTCCTGTTGACCGACTTTGACTTTTTGGTATTAGCTTACGAACATGCGTAACATTGTTGAGCAGCAGACGTGTTCATTCATTCACTCACTCAATTCTTCAGAGTTTTCTTTCACACAGCTTATTAGCTTCACGTTGTTGCAACAATTCACAAGAGGAACAGACTGTTGCTGTCTCACTTTTTGCTTCTGTTATAGCTGTTATTGCTTCAGCGCAGCGGATGGACGCATCATGACGTGAAAAAAAAACTTATTCAGTATTCAGCATCACACGGCACCATTCTTCTTACCACTTTGCTGTTTCCCTTAAAAATATATACGTTCATACACCTATGAGCAGTTTTAAAACTAACAAAGTCGAATCAGACAGATAATAAATATGTGTTGGTTAAACACATTATTACATGTTCCGTACAAAATGTCGATGTATGTAGATCCCCTTAAATTTAGGCTGATGGGATGGGATGCAATATGGCGTTTTTTTCTTCTTCTTCGTGCACAGAAGAAACCTGAAGACGACGGCAGTCTTGATGATGATGATGATGATGCGGCAGTATATTATCAAAGGCACCTGTTTGTTCTTCTCTTCTAGTTGCTGTTGTAGAGTTGTGCAGGGCATTCACGTTATTATCACTGCTTCGTTACTCAAAAATTGTTCTTGACCATGTAACACACATGAAGATGGCAAAAGGCGGACACGAAACATGCATAATATCTTTGTAGTCTCCTTTAAGGAATGCTGTTGCTGCTGCTGCTGCTGCCGCTGATGATGATGATCTTGATGTTCCTGTATTTTCGCACACAGCGCCAACTAATGCAATAATATGCAGTCCAAAATGTCCACGGTCTAGGTGAAGTAATGATTTTGAAGGTGATATTGGTGCCAACAATGATGATGATGATGCCTGCAAAGGATTTCGAAATAAAAGTAAATGAACGTGAGTAAAGAAAAAAAAGTACTTGATAACATTTTGCTGAAAAGGGAAGATGAATCAAGACAATCATGTATAATCAGGCATGAAATATACCAAAAAGTAAGAATGCAACACAACATTGAACACACATAACCCATGTCTGATATGTTTATGCACTTTTATGGTGCGTTTCGTCCCATCCCAAAAAGAATTGCATTACTCAAGCAAAAAAATTATACGAATCGAGCGACCAAGACAGAGGCTTTTCAAAATTGACAACACGTAGGTACATGAACACGCTCTCTGATTTTCTGTTATTGATTGCAAAAGTTACCTGTCCTGTCTTACAGGTATATATAATAGAATCAGAAGAAGAAAAAAAGAGGAGGGGAGGAAAAATGAAAATTATGCAAAAAGTCATCAAGGGTGTATAAAATTGTAAGGGTATAATGCTACATTCATTCCAAAAGCTGTACAGTTTCGTGATACCTACTTATTATGCGTGGATGCACGAATGAATATGCAACAGAAAGAATGTTTTGCAAAAAAATACACTGCTGTAAATTACCAAATCTTTTGATGACGATGACGATGAGAAGATAATAACCTACGGATATGTCATTATCGTCTTTTTATATGCGTGTATATTCGTGAAGCCCATTAGGTGTATACTCTCGTAGAGTAATGTAAGCAAAGCACCTTATTGTCGCAGCAGCATTGTTGCTTTTGAAATAAAATATGCATTGATCATCAATAATAGGTACAAAAAAGTCGTGTGAACCGTGAGGGAAAGGATCCATATATACAAAGAATAAGGAGCCGAGTAATGTGTACATATACTCCTTGCGCAGAGTGCATATAAAAATTTGCACTTGCTTTTTATTCTCTGCACAGCAGAAGCAGTTTTTATATAAGCTTAAATGTGATAACCACTTGACATATAAAGTATACACACAACAAGTTATTACTTGTTTACAGCCATAAACAAAGTGTATATATTTCTCTTAGGAATATATAGTGTACACAAAGAGTGAAGCAAGAATTTATTTCTATTACACACACACGTTTTGTTATATTTTTTTAATATTCAATGTATATGATTTAATACACCGAGATTGATTATTATGTCATCAGGTTTTCCTATAATACTGTAATTTGTAATAATGCATAATAAAAAGCATTATTAACTGATACAAGGCACAAAAGGGAATAAGTCCACGAAGAATTCAGAAATGTGCAGAAACAGAGAATAGGTATATGTGAATTGCAAGTTGATGATGCGGCTAATAAACCTGACGGAACTTGCCAAAGTTTTTTAATGCATTTTTCTACGGGTACTCTGTACAAGACGTAATAATGGAGATTCACACGGTTCAACCCAGTTTTCATTATTCCCGTCGCAATGATGATGATAATGGTGAAGTGCAATGAATGTGCAACAATCTGCATTTATTCGTCTGAAAAAATCGAGTAATTTACCTTGTTTAAGTGCATAATGGAAAAAGCAATGCCTTTTTTGAGCCGTTGAGCAGAATGATAATAAAGTCGGGGTTATATAACCTAATAATAATAATAATGATGGCTCTTCTGCTTAAATATGTATGTAAACTTGTCTGTATAATCGTTTTCGTATTCCCTTTGCTGCTCTTCACATTTGATATTGTTTAAGTAGCGAAGAAACTGAGACTCGGTGCAAAAATATTTCTTCTCACATAATCATCATTTATATAAATCAGGTTTACTGGTTTTCTCCGCTGCTGCCATAAGCAATTGTGATGTGGTAGGTATTGCTGGTAAGGGTATATTACTGTTTATGATTTAAACGAATACCAAAGCAAGGTTAAGTTTAAGAATCACGACGACTTACTACATTACATATACACAACCAAACAAAAAATGAAGTGGTTCGGTCAGTTAGGTTGTAATCCTCTTCTGACCTGTGCATGAAAGCTAAGTATGCTATCCTACACAGGCCATAGAGAATCACCAGTTTCCTCCGCATCCAAATCTCACCGCAAGCATCCCATGCTTCAGATAGATTCTGCTCTTTGGACAGAGAGGTGAAAAATCTCATCTCTCCCTGGATCATCTCACCCTTTCTTCCACTGAGGACTTTTTCAGTCTTTCCTCAGTGCTAATATACGTTTACTGATTATTTGTATTGTATAATTATCATTACTACACAAATTTACGTTAACGCTAGTTGTGGATAGTAATAAAAATAAACAGTTAATTTCCAAATAAAACGTCTCTCCCACTACTTTAATTGCCGCATCTCAGGGCAGTAATGTGATTTACGCCTCTCAGCTACAGTCACGTTACAAATGGTGCCGAACACCCTCAGCAGTGTCAGACTACCGCCCACCGGAAGAACAGATTCGAAATGGATCTCTACAGTTATTTTCTGGCTCTCTTGCCAGTTATCGCATTAATGTTGTTTCATTATATTTATATAATGGTGAATACTTTACTTGATTTCTTATTTACGCCCATCACGCCAACGACCCCGTGTCCTGAAGACAATTCATCAGGAGACACCTTGGTAAAGAAACTTAGCAAGAAAACTCACACCCTCTCAGCCGACCTTCAGCGAATAAAGGAGGATTTAACCAGTGGCTTCGCCGAAGCGCAGCAAAACCGTGACGCCATTACCCATGCCTGGTCCACCGATTATGACACTCTCCAGCAGCAAATCAAGGATATTGCAGACGGACTGAAACAATCGGGGAAGAAACTTGACGAATTCTCCCACCATACCATCACTGCTGAACAACATACATCGCTGCAGCGTCAAGTCTCCACTTTAATGGAAGAAATGCAACGGCATTCTGAACGACGATCCGAATTCGAACGGATAACCACCACCACCAACAACAACCTCCAGGAACATCTCCAACGCTATGAACTGGACTCCCATAAAAGAAAAACCGAATTGAACACTTTATTGGAATTCAATACTTCCATAGAAGACTTTATCAGCGGTGAGAGATTAACACGCCCCTTCATCGAGAAAGTCACACAAATCGTCGCCACGCGCCTCTCTTCCAACAAACCAGCAGCATCCGTTCCTCGCCCATACGCCACTCAAACGCACATGAACAATAATATGATCATGCCCACTACACCAGTATCTCCAACATATTCTCCGCCGCCACGTCACGTCACTGCAACTCGAGCTACTTACCCATCAGCTCCTCCACCGCGTTTTAACCCTGACCTTGACATTGCTGAATTCTTTCTCGAAGAATTAGCTCGCTACATGGAGGAACACCAAATCCCACAAGAGGACAGGATCAATCATTTAGCCACTGTCTTTGGCAAAGAGAAAGAAGTAAACTTATGGTGGCAACGCACACGTTTACAGGTTACTACATGGGACGAATTCACCCACCATTTTCTCAAAATGTATGGCACCACCTCGAACTACACAACTGCGCTAGAAAAATTACTTAACCGACGACAAGGGACACACGAACCTTTTGCGAAATTTGCACTGGAAATGGAGCTCCAGTACCTGAAACTCCACCGACACCGCATTGCAGACATTGATCCCAAGGTCATCTTAACCTTCATCGCGGAGCGCTCCTTACCTACTCTAATGCCACATCTGTTGGGGTGCCAAGCTGCTGACATATACGAATTAATCCAGTATGCCCAGAAAATTCAGCCCAAGCCTGTAAACACTGGATCAACAGGATCCCCCGTACCTGCTCACAGAACGTTCACACCGTCCGCACGTCCCCACCAGTGGAAACAGACATCCAGCTCAAATTCTAATTTGGCCAAACTCCAAAGTACTACTCGAAGAGGAACTCCAACACCCGACACCACTCCCAACAAACACGTCAACACAGCAGCAGTTACCACAACAACTCATTCCCCAGACGATCGCTCTGAATCTTCCTCCGGATCCTCATCAGAGGACGACCTGGATTTGGGCTCTCTGGTAATCCTCAACAAAAATCATGAAAAAAGTTACTGCTTGCCGACCCTGCCCTGTAACCTTGTAGTTGATGATAGTTCGCGACCAAAAATTATTAATGGAAAGTGCTTATTTGATTGTGGGGCTAACGTATCAATTTTAGGCAACCCAAAAATCTGGAGACACCGGAAAGTAAAACCTTGGCGCCGCGGACCTATTAAATTGGCAGATGGAACACTCACTCAACCTGAGGGCAGAATCAAATATAAATTTCGAATTGGCAGTCGTAACTTCACTCACACGTTTGGCCTACTACCAGACTCAGAATTCAACATGCTTCTCGGCCTTGATTTTCTCTGCAACAGTGGTATCCAAATTGATTTCGGATTAATGCAATTTTGTTTCACGGACAAGCCGGATGAAAAATTTGCTTTTAATGTCTCCTCCTCTAGTTGTAACCTTAGAGCCCTACAAACATTGGAGTCATGGGAACGGAAAGAAATTAACGCATTACTCAAAAAGTTCAAGTCGGTTGTGGATCCTGGAAAATTGGGACGAACCTCTGTCATACACCACGAGGTCAACATGACTGCCGACAAACCTAAACATATAAAGCCGTTCCCAGTCTCCGAAGAAAAACACAAAATTATTGACCGTATAGTGGAGGAGATGCTCCAACAAGGCCTTATCCGCGAATCCAACTCATCATACTCATCCCCCGTCATCCTAAGACCCAAGCCGAATGGAGACTGGAGGTTAGTAAACGATTATCGCTATGTTAATGAATTAACTGTGGCTGATGGGTTTCCTATGCGCAAAATAGACGATGTGCTCAGATTGCTAGGAGAAACAAATTATCTCTCCACTATCGACCTCGAAAAGGGATTTTGGCAAGTTCCAGTACGTGCTTGTGATAGGAAATTCACCGCATTCAGAACTCGGAAGGGGATATTCGAATATAATGTTATGCCACAGGGAATGAAGAATAGCCCTGCCACGTTCCAACGGCTAATGACCAAAGTTTTAAAGGGCCTGGACGATCATGTCTTCATTTATCAAGATGACATCCTGATTTTCTCCAAAACATTTGACGACCACCTAGCACACATCACCTCAGTACTTCAACGCCTACATGACGCCAACCTCACAATTAAGTCCAATAAATGCCTGTTTGGACGCGACAAAGTAAAATTCCTTGGCTACATCATCTCGACCAATGGAATCGAGAAAAACCCCGAAAAAGTTGCCGCCATTCTGTCACTCTCCCCTCCACGCACCCGGAAACAATTACGGAAATTTCTTGGAGCGGTTGGTTGGTTTCGACAATTCATACCGCATTTAGCCCAACAAGCGGAGCCGCTATATGCTTTGCTCAGTACAAAATCAAAATACAAGTGGAATTCGTGCGCAGACAAGTCATTCTCTGCGCTGAAGACATCATTAGCCTCAGACGTTACCCTTCACCACCCGGACTTCAACAAGCCATTTATCGTGCGCACTGATGGGGCTGACGCAGGAGTCGGCTGTGTTCTAATCCAGAAAACAGATCAAGGCCATGAGCGACCCGTAGCTTTTGCAAGTAAAGCGCTCAATGATGCTCAGAAAAACTACTCAGCAATTGAAAAAGAATGCCTTGCAATTATCTTTGCCCTTGATCACTTTGCCGAATACCTAGATGGAGGAAAATTTAGTATCGAAACGGACAACCAAGCCATTTCATACCTTCAGAATATGAAGAACAGCAACTCAAGACTCCAGAGATGGGCATGGAAACTACAAGAATGGTGCCCATCTATTACACACATCAGTGGTGTAAACAATCCCGTA
Organism: Sinella curviseta; assembly: GCA_004115045.4. Taxonomy (NCBI): domain Eukaryota; kingdom Metazoa; phylum Arthropoda; class Collembola; order Entomobryomorpha; family Entomobryidae; genus Sinella; species Sinella curviseta. The sequence continues at coordinate 39,049,118 of CM023203.3, read as the reverse complement.
GCCGACTATTTGTCCCGTTATTTTGATCCCGTTCCCGACTACGACGAAGTGAATTCGCTACACATTACCCCCACGGCCACCCCCTTTGACAAACAAACATTAGAAGCAGAACAGAAGGCTGATACCGACTGTCAATTCCACCTCACCACCTTCCCACAAACCTTCAGTCTGAAGAATGGAATAATTTACAAAAATCTTGGAAATAATAAATTCGTCCCATTCATCCCATCATCTTTACGGCTCCCACTTCTAAGGTCTCTCCATGATTCTCCTACATCTGGACACCTCGGTATCTCGAAGACACTTGAAAAGATTCGTCAACGTACATACTTTCCTAATATGAAGGGATATGTCACACAATATATCAAAACTTGTGACGGTTGCCAGCGCAACAAATATGACAACCAAAGCAAACCCGGCCTAATGGGACAAAAACGCATCACCGAACCGTGGCACACTATATACGTTGATCTCATGGGACCCTTCACCCCATCCTCACCACAGCGCTACAGCTACTTGCTCGTTGCCGTCGATGGCTTCAGCAAGTACACTGAATTACACCCCATTCGCGACGCTACAGCCAGGATCATTGGTGACGTAATGGAACGACAAATATTTTGCCGTTACGGACCCCCGCACACCATCGTCACGGACAATGCTACATCCTTCCGGTCCGGCCTCATTAACAACATGTGCCAGCTCTGGGGAATACAACACTCCTTTACTTCCGCCTATCATCCTCAGACCAACCTGTCGGAACGAGTAAACAGAGTTTTGAAGCCGATGATCCGCACTTACCTCGACCAACAACAACATAGCAAATGGGCGGAAAACATTCCTCAATTCCAACTCGCAATCAACTCCTCGCGACATGACAGCACGGGCTACACCCCGTTCAAAATCATATTTAATAAGGAGCCACGTCTACCCATTGACAATTTCTTGACAAATGACTATGACAATGAAAATAATAATGAAAATGACGAAGATCATGATGACTTCACTGATTTGTTTATTTTGCGATCTTCCCAATTTCAGAACATTGTCACAGACGTTAGGAAACATCTCGAAGCGGCGCAAAGACGACAGAAAACATACTATGATCAACGTCACCGAGAAGCTACGTTCCAAGTTGGGGACTTAGTGGTCGTCCGTAACACAACCCTTTCCAACAAAGAAAAGAAGATTAGCGCCGGGCTTTGTCCGTTATTCAATCCCGAGCCAGCGACAATTTCAAAAGTAATTTCCAGTGTCACGTTTGAAATCACACTTCCAGATGGCTCGGTAAAAGGTCCATTACACATTCACATGCTCCGCCCATATCACCAACGCGCTGACATTCTTACATCAGATGCGCAGGCTGACAGTTATATCAACTCCACGCCTTTGCCTCACCTTGTCTCAGATTCCACCTACAATCCTGCTGATAAGAATCATAATCCTCCAACAACAGCAGCTGAACCGGAGCCGAACATTATCCACCCACCACCACCGTCTCCTCCCGCACGCACTCTGCGAGCTAGACATCCGGTCAACTATCGAAATATTCATCTTGGAAGACCTCAAAAATAGCGTCGATTAGCCCAAAAATTCGTTGGATTCGCCGTTTGGCAGGGGGAGTCTGTAATCCTCTTCTGACCTGTGCATGAAAGCTAAGTATGCTATCCTACACAGGCCATAGAGAATCACCAGTTTCCTCCGCATCCAAATCTCACCGCAAGCATCCCATGCTTCAGATAGATTCTGCTCTTTGGACAGAGAGGTGAAAAATCTCATCTCTCCCTGGATCATCTCACCCTTTCTTCCACTGAGGACTTTTTCAGTCTTTCCTCAGTGCTAATATACGTTTACTGATTATTTGTATTGTATAATTATCATTACTACACAAATTTACGTTAACGCTAGTTGTGGATAGTAATAAAAATAAACAGTTAATTTCCAAATAAAACGTCTCTCCCACTACTTTAATTGCCGCATCTCAGGGCAGTAATGTGATTTACGCCTCTCTGCTACAGTCACGTTACAAGGTACATACAAAAATGTTGCTTTGCGGTGGTGGCAAGTAAAAATTGTACAAGGAAGACAAACGGTGAATTTTCTCCCGTTTCTTTCAAGTCGCGCTTTTCCCATACTGTAATTTAAAGGTTACGTATGTATAGCAGGTTTTACAAAAAATGTACTTGGTGATCTGTATGTGCTAAGGAGCGTACATAATTAGGGTAGTCAGGCGGTAGTTACTTCTTACAGGCATTTAATGTAATAACAACATTGAATGATGGCAATAAATGTTATATGCATTCATACTACACACCCGACTTTATTTTCCTACATTTTCAAGTTCTACTTGTCTCCGATTTTTCTCTTCTTGCCTTGGGTGTTATTATTATATTATGTTTAATTTTGTTGTTTCTGCGTCTAGTAATTATTGTATAGTTCTGGTTTATACCTAGTTCATAGCTCCTCCATTGTTACCTTTTTTTGCATAACCATTTTTAACCAGTGGCAATAATGGAGTAGCAGTTCAAGAGGAGTGACAGGTTGTAAAAATGTGTATTATGCTCGCTCGGTAGTGGAAAAATTCGTGTTGCTTTACTTGCTCAGCCCCACATCATCATTCATAATTTATGAGTACTAACACAAACTATACAAACTGATGATATCAGGCACAATTTTATTAACACATTTCAATGTAGTCTGAGTCCATAATTATTTAAACTGTAATTTTGAAAAATTGTCAAGATAATTTAGGCTTTTAATCACGGTTATGTTGAAATGAGCTATCGTGTTTTAAATTTTTTTAACACAAAATCATTACGTGTGATTCTTATGACGATGATGATGAAATGACAAGAACATAGCACATGCTACCGAGAACGAAGGATAAACAAAAGCAATAGAGATATACACAAAAGAAAACAAGTCCAGTTATGATTTGCTCGCGATGCAACTTGCATCAGTAGCTTCCGGCTTTTAAATTGGTGTCGCATTTTGGTTTATTCTCAGTCAGTCAGAGAGTTGTAATAATCAGAGCCCAGGACGACGTGGTTATGTGAATTGGATGACATGCAGTAAATTACAGTATTACAGCGTGTGTCTCTCTTAGATGCATCTATTGTAGATGGGAGTGAATTTCGATTAGATAAACACAAGTTTTTCCTACTTCCTTCAGTAGTCGTAATAATAAAATCAGTTACAGTCGACAGTTATTGCACAAATGTTTGTCATATACGTATGTATGCATGTCTACATGTCTCTTTCTCGCTGTACGGTTAAGCAATTCCATAACTAAATCCTATCAAGAAAACTGTCGCTCAAAAAAAGTAGCAAATACTGGTATTGCGGTCAATTATAATTTCTTACGGAATACGAATTTAGTACCAATATTGTTTTTAAAAATAAAGCAGTAATTGTACATCAACCTGAGCTTCATGCCAATTATGAGCACTAGTTGTAGTAAAATTAGCAAAATTGAAGGATTCGTCACCCACTTCAAATTACTCGGTAATTAAAACCATAATGCACACAAAATGCTATAGACTCTCACACAATATAAATTTTGGCAATAATTCAGTTACATATGCAATAATAAACGAATGACAACAACGTACTTATGTGTGTGATGGGTGCATTGACTGCTTAAAAAATACTTTAAACGGTTGAGCGTGTTTGTAACAAAAGTACTGAATCCAGAAGAGATATTTCGCACACTTCTATTATCTTCCTCCCACAATATTTAACCTCCTTGTGCGCTGAAAATTATAACAGTATGCAAGTAAGTGAGCTGTACCCGTGCTAAAGCTTATAATGCCACATATCTCATCGTTAAATTTTAATTTCTTTGAACCATACAAATAAAAGGTTGCATAGATTTTATTTTCATGTCATATTCCGAAATATACCCAACGAAAATTATTACATGCTCGTTTACTATTGTCTATATAGCTTTATAGCACAAAGCAAATAAATGCACCTTTGTACATACCTAATATTATTACTTGTGGTATATATTTATTTATTACATACATAATGTAAATGCACCGTTATTTCGATGATGATAGTTAAAAAAGCAAATAAAAGTGCATCAAACATATAATTTATAAGTAAGGTATAAACACGCATATTATCGAAATCCATTTAATCATGTTATACATTTAGTTAAGTACTCTCAATTAAGGCGTGCTTATAAAAAGCACATGAATTGTATAATATTGAGTACGTACCTTCGGAAGACTGATTTTCATAAACCTGTCTTTACATGTCAATTAATGACTCTCTAAACTGTCACACTGCAAAATGTTTATGTGACAGACTGAAAGTCATAGTCATGAATTGGTTGGTTGGTTTGACAAGCAGCATTATCCGCCACAGGCACGCACACACACAAGTTCCCTTTCTATTTCTGATGATGGTGCGGTGCGGTATGGTGCTCAATGACCTTTGAACAATATCTCTCTTGTTTTTCTATTATTATCCATCATCACTCGGGTATAATGATAAAAAAATTTGCATGTATCTGCAAAACAAAGTAAGCACTTGTAGTAGTAGTAGTAGTAGTAGCACATAAAAAACAATGCAGCATTCGCATAAGAAGTGGTTGTTAATGATTGCATGCATACATAAAGTTTGCGTTGAATGGGTGTAGAGATTTAAACTAAACAACAACTTGTTTCCTCTTTCTTTGTCTGTGTGCAACAAACTGTCGAAGCACCGCATATACTTGCGTGTAAGAGTGGCTTTGGTTTTGCAATGATCATGCTGACAAGTATAGGATTATTATTATGGCGATGATGATGGGTAAGCAAAAATATGAGACGTCACAGTCAACAATACACCCAAACAACAAGTCACACCACAACACACACCACAGCTCACATTTCACTAATTTTTTTGGTTAGGTAAGCCAATTCATTCCGGTATTTTATGAATCTCACTCCAAATTTCCCATTGTAATTATGTACTACATGTAACAACAACCATAATGTAACTCGATGATCGCGTCGTCAATTCAGGTGCATAATATATTAAAACTTGTTATTGGAATAATATTGCATTATAGTCCCTTTTTCTGAAAAATCCTGCTAGTCTGCCTTTCAAATTTCGTCATCTTGTTACGTATACGCGTTCCTGTATGAAGCCAAAAGCCGAAATTTGTAACTTGAATTTAAAAATGCAACCGTTCTCATAAATTTATCAGTTGTATTTTTGAGGATATAATATCCTGTCATAATCACCACAACTCTGCTACTTCACTATCACCAACAAGCACCACCACCGATAACAACACTTAGGAAAAATAAGTGAACATGCGCATAATAATAAAATTGCGTTTGCGATGCTTCCACTGCAAGCACCCAGCCCAAAATGAATTAGAACCTGAGACGGCCCACTTTTTGCGACTTTCTAACTCTTTCTCTTTTTCCCATTTTCTTACACACACACTAAAATCTGAAGCACTTTTGTGCGTAAAGTACAGTTTTGTTATAAAGCAGTATCGTACGTGAGATTGCGTCGGCCGGTGTGCTTTTTGGTTTTTGCATCCCACCACATAACAACACAACAATGCCTAAGTACAAAAATATACATGCATAAAAATAAGGGTTCATCTAGCCATGCAGATATAGGCACACAAACAAAAAAAATACTGTAATGCAATAATGATATTACAGCTGCTAATTTTTTTTTGCTAGGCTTCTTTCAGCCGTGCAACAATAAGGTCCCATACAACTTTACAAAATGGAAAAAGAGAGAGAGAGATGAACAAAATAAAGGCTCATTCGAATGTAATACCATACGGTAAAGCACACATCTTATACCTGCCTCTGCAAAAAAGATTAAACGGTAAGGCAAATAAAAGGCTGGCTTGGTGAATGAAATAACGTACATACATATGTATACCTACAAGTTAGTTTCTTCTAGAATGCATCGCCAATATATGTGTGTAGTTTCAAAAAATTAGTAAAATCGAAAGGTTCCTTTTTCAAGGTATTATATATCCCTATGCCAAGTATTATCAAACAAACCAGCAGCGTTGCAGTTTATGATATACGTGTGTGCAATGTGCATGATAAGTTACATGCACCAATCACTAAACATCACCATCATCATATTTCTCTGCTTTATGTTTTCGTGAAAATGTCGAGATGATAAGTGGCTAAACGGTAACTTATTATTGTTTGGCACAATTGAAAGAACTGACAGTTATAAGGACATTCTTATAGACTTACCGCAAGAGAACGCATCTCACGTATTTTTATGAAGCATTATAAATATTCCTTATAGTGCAACGGTCTAAAGTACTCATCTCTATTGGCTTGCTTGCTTCATATTAAAAAAGGGAAAACGAAATTATGTGCCTACGTAAAAAAATTATTAAATTGATTGTGAATATATACCTATACTAGAATTTTATATATTTGGTGACGAAAATGCTGACAGGCTAATGTACAGATTACCACCTTACTTACAACAACGGTGAAGCACGATGCAACAATCATATGGCAATATAACAACGCTATAAAGATGGGATGCACTTGTTACAACTAAAATAACGAAAATAATATTATTATTATGCATTCACTTTTATTCATTAAAATTGAGCCAAAAAACTAGAAAAAGTGAATTTAGCTCGTTTGTTGTAGCTGTTATACTGCTGTTGCACACAATTGCACATTCTTGCATTTATTTAATTGTTCTTTCTGGTTTGAAACCACAATTCAAAGCCAAAAATCGAATAAGAGAGAGAATCATCTTTTTTTAAAGTTGCAGTTTTTGTTACTTATCTATAAATAGTACCAAGTATTATTGACTTGATATGATGTATGGTATATATTGGTTTCCATTTTATAGCTTGTTGCTCATTGGCCGTATCGTATTTTACTTCAAAAAGAAAGAAAACCTACCCACCTACCTATATACCTACATACCAATAATGAAGCTAATTATGCACCTAGTTATTAAACAGTGGCAATAAGTGATATTATTACGGGCCGATGATTAACGAATAACATTTTAGCCAAAGTAGCGAAACGAAGACAGTGTAGAGATGTCGATCATTTGAGCAAGTATCATTACAAGACAATCGTACCCTGATGATTTGGCACAAATTGTGGAATTTTTAGGGGAATCTATGCGAAAGCAAGGAAAGAATTTTTATTACGTACTTATGATTTTTTTTACAAACTATCTAGGTAGAGCTCTAGTATTGATGACTGACAATTTAAATTTTCTTTTCATAATCCTTAAAAATTAAGCCAGAAGCCTGTAATAAAGACACACGAATATGAAATCTGATTAGGTTTTGATCGTGATATCTAGTTACAAATTATAGCTAGATTAAAATACTAGCCATAAGACTTCAATTCAATCAGCCAAGGTCTCGATTTTTGCTTTTTGGCAAGTTTCAGTTTGGTAGATTCAATTCAGATAGAGTGCATAATATGTGAGCTACATAATAAGTTGAGGATGTTGGATCAATTTTTATTCATTAAGTCTCTGTGAGAGAGCCAATGTAGTAAAGTAACAGTAACCAATAAATCGTTATCATAAAAGTGCAAAGTTGTTTCACACAAAGTTATAGATGACGGACGGATATAATAGTGATGATGATACAATGAATCTCTGTACAACACATGTTTTAAAAATAAGGACTAACGATAGTATGAAATAGTAGTTCAATAGTTCAATGGTTTTGGTGCATATATTTATGAATTATATGATGACTATTGCATACCACCGCACATAATACTATTACGGCGCAGGAGAGTAAAATTTTATTTTTATTATTTATTATTGGAAAATAGAAAAGTGGTGCAGGCCCACATTATACAGAGATGAAAAACGCTTACATTAATTTTTAAAATTACACTTTCGTAAATTACAACTCGGCTTCCTTATTTCCTGTTGAATATAATTTTGCCTCTTGCCGATTATTAGCAGGTAAAAAATTGGAGATATAAATACTTATACAAAATTATAGGTATAAAAATGCGCTGAGAGCGGCATTTTCGTCTTGATTCATGATGGCTTAGGTAAAAAAAATTATGCATACGCTCGGTCGTGTGTAATATCTGCTGCTATATAACGTTACGTGTTACACGTAAGCCATACTGCATATTCATACAGATCGATGGTAATAATTGACGAATTTGTACTGCTGCATAATATTGTATAATAATTCCTTCTCTCACATAATGTAAATGAACTTTTTCTTATCTGCTTGACCGTCTACCTTGTTTTGTTGTGAAAAAGTAAACAGACAAGTAAGTGTGTCTTTAAAAATTGCATATTTATAGCTGTGCTGAAGGCGCAGTCAACAATATGTTGTTTGCTGCTGCTGTGTATGTGAGACCACACAAACATTTCCTGAGGGTTCCTCTTTGTTAAGCATGCTAAATACCTAGGTTCTTTGTGCGAGAACCGTGAACATTTAATTCGTATACCCAAAAAATATTCATATAATAGATAATTTATAATGACCAACTCAGTCAAGTTTCAAATAATTTACACACCCACACCATATGCACGCAGCAGTAGATTTTCAAAACAAACACTTTATATGATCAAAATCACAACTGACTCGCTCAGTCAGTCTTAAAAACGTTTGTAAACAAGCTTACTGGTATTAAGAATAAATCCCTAGCACAAAAACCCAGTGACCAATCGGTTACGATCAAATACCATAATTTTTTATTAAATAAAACTTGCACCCAGCCACTTATAAATCGTTGTGTGGGTATGATTCAAAAATGCTTGCGCGTGCTTTGTTTATTTATTATTATTTACTATATGCATTTTTCAAACATTACACGTTATGGTTCAAAATGGTACATTTGCACTCAATTTTAATTCTTTGAATGGCAAAAGTTTAACAAAATTAATCTCAGAATGAGTACTAAAATTTTGTAAAAATTGTTAAGCTTCTGTAACATATTCTGACTTGAAGGGGGAAAATTAACGAACTATTAATTACGTTCGAAAATCATTTTAATTGCCATTTCCTGAGACTGTGCATGTAAACAATCTAATCAAATCTGATAAAGTCTTTTAGAAAATGCATTTTTAATAAACATCTTCACTCATTGGAGATCAAATATTTGTCGATTAAAGGCCATTTTAAAATAAGTTTCACATGGCCAACACAACACACCCTTATTGGAAATTGTATAAATCAGTAACAAAAAACAAAAAAAAATGTTTAACATGATTTTACATAACATTCTTCTCATCTCATATGCTACACGTTTCAATCTAAAAATACCAACAAAGGTAATGCACAATATACGTGGAGCGCATTTTAATTCAAAGTGAAATTTTCTACACAGCAGCTAGGGAAATCTGATTTCATACGTGATGAACAACAATGAATTGTCATTATGATATATTATCTGTTTGCTTCGCATTTGACTTCATGCAAGATTTGTTTACTTGTTAATGCGCTAGTCTCTCCATCTAGATAACGTAATCTTTATCGCTTTATCGTTTTTCAGTTTTCCTCCCTCTAAGTATTTACAACTCGAAGCATAACAGGTAAATTTGTACTACCATTCATTAGTAAATGCCCAAATATGTTTATCCATTAACTAACTTTTAGCTCAAAAATTTAACAGCTCACTTGGATTTTAGACAGATCAATAACCTCTTCAAATTAATATTTGCGCACATAATTAAGAAACAAGAGTATATAATTATGTGAGCATAGATATATGACAAGCCAGTGTGGCAAATTAGTTTCTTGTCTGCTCAAGTGAGAAGACGGAAAAGAGGGGATGTTTGTAATACTCATAATCACGTAATCAGGAAAGTGAATTGTACACACAGGTATTTACATATATAATTAAGCCAGTTGAAAGTGTGTCGGAACAGTTAGCAGAAAATTGGTATAGCTATTGCTATATATCGAAATCGTTGACACACTTTTCCTTCATGGCTATGTTCTATCGATATAATGAGATTAACTAGAGGCTGCAATACTCCTAAACTCTATTTACGAGAAAAAAAACTTAATACTTTTTTTCATACCCATCTAATGAACCTAGATAAGCCGGCAGCTTTATAGTTGTTGTAGACAATGTTGACGCGTGTGTAAAATATATGTCAACAATTGTCTCGATTCACTTTTCCTACTTCCTATAGCTTCCAACGCCAACAAAAGCCAAATCTCGTGAATAATTTTTTTGAAAGTCAATGCTCAGGTTCAAGTTGTTCAATCAATAAGATTTTAAATGTATTCACACAGTTTTGTAAATATGTTTATAAACTGTATAGTGTGTCAGTTGGTCGAACTCTCTACTTTTCGTTCAACTAATCAAATAAAGTATTTCCTTTATTGAATTTTAGATTTTTTTTGCATTTCCTACTAGTCTTTGCAACAATGTCATCTCTACACATTATAATAATTGTCTTTCAAAGATGCATTTTACCTCCTTAATTTTTATCGTGCACGCGCATGACTCAAATAATATATTTTTTCTACAGTCCTGGCAAATTAAGGAGAAAAGGTGGCATAAAGATGACAGTAGACAAGTAACACATTTACTTTTTATCTCACAAGTAACAAAAAGCCACAGCACGAAAATGACAAAGACAATGCGCGTTGTGTTTTAAAGATTTGATTAGCACCTAATAATCTCGTATCATTATCATCATCCATTTCCATACTCAACTTTTTATTCACTCACTCTGTTCGTCTTCTTTTTGGCCTACAGCCATTTAACGCAAAAAAAAAGATTGAGACCACAACAGCTACTACTTTTTTGTTTTACTGTCATATATGCAAACTAATGTAGGTATTCGTTTTTTTTAATCAAAGGAAAAAGTAGCGGTGAAGCTTTCCTCTACCTTTTCTCCTGGCTGCATGACCAAATTTAAAACACTTTTCAATGTACTACTAGAACAAAGCTTTTTTCAGAGTTTCAACCAAGACATTGTGTACAAATGAATCCTATTGTACGACAAGCTTCAATTGTCAAGCTTTTCGTGGTCACAATCCGTTAGGCGACGTCTGCGATACAGATGCGTTTATAGACTTTATCGACAATGTATACGCTAAAACAGATAAAACTACGACTTACAATAAAGTTTTTTTATCTTTATGTCATTCATTGGTCTAGGAAATAGTATTCTCTGCATTTATTGTTGTGCAGATATAAAGTTTTCATTTTCTGGATTGTTTTGCCAAAAGCAGAAATTCAATCGGTTGCTCGCGATAGCGTTACAGGGTTTTAGATTTTATGGGCGAACCCTATATCCGTTTGAAAGACGAAAAAGGTACTTGCAACATGAATGTGTGTCTGTGCTGTTTTGTAGCTTTCTTCCGAGACAAAATGACAAAGCCGATTTTAAAAGACAAAGGAGCTTTACGTTTGCTCCAGATAGGTACGACATACGCAGCTATTACAAGACAAGATAACAAATTGTGTTATACAAATAGAGCTGGTGTTATAGTGAATGCTGATACAAAATGGAAAGCATGAGAATAATTGAGCTTTGATTAATAAACTTGATTGCAGTTGTTGCAAATTGACAGCCAGAGGGTAGGAGCAGCAGATGCACGCGTGATGTGAGGAGCAGCGTCTTCTGTGAGCTGCATTTATCAAACTTATCATGGTCATGATTACGACAACGTCGTTCGTGATACAATAAAGCTGTAGCAAAAGACAACGATGAACGATAAATAATAATGAAAATGTAATAATGGCAATACAACAATAGAAGGAGAATAATAAAGAGAAAATTCTATAGACGTTTTTTTGAGCAACACACTACATGCCACTAGCAGCGGAACACAACACACGAACTGAATGATTCCATTTCCACAGTTGAATGACAACAATTTGAATGAGTTTTGACAATGATTTTTTCTGTATTCATTCGTATACAAAGTTACTTTACAAAGTTTAGTTTGAATATTCGGATCAAATGATGTTTTCAAATTAAATGGGATTGATGAACAAGAAGTAAAGCGTAAATTAAATGTTTAACAGCAGCATTAAGACTAAATAATGTAGTGTACCATACGTACCGGAAACAAATTAATTTCTTTTATTAAGTTGATATCACATACCACCCAACCTATGATACACTTAAACAACAAGACAAACCTGACAATTTAACAATAAAAAACAACATAAAAAAATTAAAAAGTTTCATGCAGTAATTATTCATGATAATGTTTGCAGTTGTATTGTATATTAGGTCAACGCTGCTGCATACAGCAAACAATCATCGCAATAATAAAAATGTGTAGCTAATGTGTACGTCACCATTTTTAGAAGGGTTAAGGTTGAAAAACTATCTCTTGTCCATATTAAGGTTGAAAGTATGCATCTGTTATCCTAAATCAAATCCAAATCTGTCAGTGGATAGCAGTTTGCAATAAATAAATATACATATCTACATAGAAGGCTCAGACTTTGAGGTTTAAAAAAGTGTACGCGCATGTATGAGCAGATTTTAATGGATGTTCGATAACCCAATCCTTTCAAATGTCTTGAATTCTTGTAGTTTTAGGTTATATTAAGTTTGATGTAACGATAATTTCCTTGTCACAAAGTAATTTTAAAATCCCAAATGAGTCGATTCTCCTTTCACAATTATCAAGGATGCAAAATTCCAATGTTCGATTGAACACCGCATAAAAACGTAGGCAGGCATGTACATCGTATCGTATGGTACGTTATGATTATGACATTACCATTAAAATAAAATATAAATGATGTTTATGGCCAAACTGATTATATGATATACTATTTGTGGAAATGCAAAGGTCTAAATTCTATATAGGTAGCCATAATACACCCAACCATAACCAACGTTAAGTGAAACGAATTATCCATTGACAAAAATAACTGATAGACTTAAATAAGCAAAGTAAGTCAATATCCTCAATTGACCTACAAATTCTCGCTTCTCAAATGGGAAAATGAAGACTGCTATGAACAGATGTGTGAAATTCAGTGTTAGCAAGGAAATCATTAGCATGCATTATAGGTATATAAGTTTTTATATCAAAAAGGCCAATAAAAACTACCTGTTGGATAAAATTACAGTGGGGTTCGTATGCCAAAAGTCAAACTATCAAACTTTTTTTTTTGGTTGATGTCCAACTGTCAAGTCAAGAGGCGACTATGAAAGGTTAAGTTTTAAAAAAATGTTTACACTTCTTCATCCGATCAACCAGAAGGCAAATAAATGCAATTAGAGCTGTAGCTGAACGTGACAATTGACAGCATAAGTGTTTAGGTGAAACATGAAATGAAGAAGAAAAAAAAGACTTTTCCTTATGATAGTTTGTCTCTTTCATTTTCTGCTTTCAGTGAGATTGCTGCACAAGTGCAGTGAGATGTGAGATAATGGATCTAGATCTGCATACCTTCATGCGTTGAAACAACAAAAATCAAACCACGACGGAGCGAGTAATTTGCGTGGCTGTTAGACAAATGGATGTAACCACTACTGATGCTTTAAAAAATGTTTTATAAGTTGCTCAGTAATAGCAAGCCATTATTAAAACAAAACGGTACACGGCCGTGTGCAACAAATTAACTTTCCCATATTGTGCTGCTTGTAGCAGAGCGTCTTTCTTGTTCGATCAGACAGTAAGGTAACCAATGCAGAAACGTGCTAATTGATGATAAGATAATACATGACAATGAAAAAAGGAAATACTCACAATTCACAGAAGAAAATAAAAGTCAAAATACTATTTTTGCGCTTGTCGATATTTTTTATTATATATTCGGTATATTCATTATTTTATTTATGAAAACACTGAAAAAAAATTTCTAGTTTATGATGAACTCATTAATAATCAATAAAATAAATTATAATTATATGATATTGTAGCTGGTAGGGCTAATTAAATATCATTATCTATGCTGTAACTTTTAAATTAACTAGTTTTTTTTCTCCTTGAATTTTGGGTTAACCTTAGCTTTCAAAATATGCCTCATCTTTCATTCTCATTCTGGATCACTATCGCTTTTGTAAATAATAAACAGACACTTACGACTTGTATGACCCTTACTAGTAATAACTAGATATATACTTGGATTATACATTAATCTAGCTTTAAAGTATGTTATAAGTCAGTATATATATTTTCAACAACTCCATAAAACATTATTGGCCCTTAGGTGTAGATAGTGGAATAGTAACATCTCTATTTGTTCTTGCTATCACGTTGTTGCGATCAAGTTGTGATAGGTTATTATGTAGTAAGATGGTTTTTTTATAAAGTAGGCTGTTCTTTTAGCAATGAAAAGTCATAAAACGCGTGTGCACAACGAACACACGGCGACTTATTTATAGGCTTTTATACATTCAAAACGATTGTATATACTAGACGAGTAATATGTGCTTGTTATAATTCACTTTCTTCCATTTGAGAATATTAAGGGCGCATAAAATGCATTGTATACAAAACCATTATAATGATCTTTATTTGAAAAAGTAAATGCATTAGCAAATTGTAATTTTATAGTTAGAAATCTGTGAAATGCGAGTGCACCAAACAAGATGCCTACATAGTGCGCTTGCACTGATATTATATTGCACACACAACATTAATTGATGTTACCTATAGTAGTGCAGCATGTAAAAAAACTCAAGCCAAGTCGACATGCAATAATGCATTATATGTGTTTACATTTTACAATGAACTTCTTCTTCGCTGCTGGTTGTTTAGTGAAATTCGCTCATTTGCACCAATAAATTCATTTATACAAAAGTGCATAGAAAATTATAAAATTTCAAGACACATCTCTCACAGGTGGACGAAGACAACATTTGAGAAATGAGTGAAATTAAAATTTTGCACAAACAACTCAAAATCTAATGACTAAAATATGCTGTGTGTGAATTATTTTATCAATAGTTGAAAATGGCACGCAAGATGAATGCGAGGTTCACATAGGTGATAATGATAACAAACACACTTTCATTTATAAAGGATCCTAAAAATAAGGTAGTGTACAATAAACATGTGAGATATCTAAATTTGCCATTTGGACCAAGAATGATGGTATAATTCATTCTGCCTGATCATGGTGTGGTGTTACTTATTATGGTTATGGTGCTGCTTCTCAGACAAAAAAGGAATTAGCTGGGAATTTCATTTTTCAAATCTCACTTTTCCTTGAGATTTGTTGGCTGCTTATATGTTTCTGCTTTTATATTGCTTACAAGCACAATTAATATAAAAAAGTTTCAATCTGTTCTGTAGCCCGTATCACATTTAAAAAATCCTCATCCTCAAAATCCATTCCATAAAAAATTGAGATTTTATACACGACACGTTACAAACTTTGGGTTCCTGTATCAAAACACCGTTTGATAATGAGTGCAAAATTTGCCGTCCTTTTGTGACTGCTATTTTATATGGTTTCCTTTTGCATCGTCGTGAGCATTATAAGAATTATAATCAATGTTGGTCATATACCTAATATATTGGTTGGTTACGAACAAAACATTATAACAATATTATTTTTATAAGGTGAGAAAAATAAAATGGTAAATGCCACCACGTATTCTTAGCAAAAGTATTACATATCTTTACTGCTTTACAGTAGAGGATTTTGCTTAATACAGAAAGAGATAATCAACAATACTTTTTTTGGAAAATGGATCTCCAACCAAAAAGCCTTATTAAGTATTAAGGTCTCTTTCAGGTACAATCTTACCACTATCAGCACTTATATGTCCAATGAGTAATTTGGGGAGTTAAAGTTAAACTGACAATAGCGCTCTTTGTAAAAAAAAAAATTATGCTTCACTGCAGCAGCAAGTCGATAGGCAAGGAAAGTATTTTTCGCCTCCTTACAATGCATTTTAGTTAAATAGTTTGCTCAAAATTGGTCATGACCACACTTCGCTCTGTTCTACTCTTTTCTTCGGCCCCGTAGGAGACGATACAGCCATTAACTCTACATTACAGCGTGTGAACATAAACACACGATGCATCATCATATATCGTCCTAAAATCTGGCATCGTGATGTTTATAAAGCGAGGAGCAGTCATTTTGGTGGTTCATTTATCATTCCTTCCTCCACATTTTAAAAATTTATGACAAATGTTGAATGCTAAAGAGATATTTTTGATTCCGTTTTAACATATATTTTGGTACAATGTTCAGCAAATGATGAAATAATTCGTCATAAGATGATGATAGTAGGACACGCTTTAGTTAACATTTTTGCAAATTTTTAGAGTGTTAATTTTGCAATTTAAAAAACAATCTTAAATCCTCCCTTGAAGTATTTGGCGTTACTTATATATGTACGTAGTTCTCACATTAAAAGCAATAAATAATATACAGTAAGGTTTAAGACAGTCAACATTAACTTTTCACAAGAAGAAAAGAATACAATGTTTTTAGAATTAGTTCATGCGTCGAATACACCATTACGGTATGCACAATAAGCCTTAAAAGTATACCTTCTCAGCAAAGTGTCATGAAAAAGAAAGTACACAGGCATTTATAAATAATTTGTAGTATCACATTATAAATTGAAATGTCTGGGTTGTTTTCAATTCGTCTCGACTCTCAAATTTTCAGACTGTCAACTGTCCAAACTTTTTATTCATCTTGCCTTTACTTTGAATACATCTTTCGTATAATTTACGTTGTATAAATCTTTCGTCCTCTTCAGGATTGTTCTTTAATCCACTCTAGAGAGTACCATAAATAGATACATTTACATGGTAAAAATGAGATGCTGATTTAAAGTACTCTGTATACTAGCCTAGCATGTATATTTGCATAAAACCGGTACATCTCTCTGTGCGTCTTGATGACGTTAAAAATTGCCCTTGATTTTTATTTTAATCTGATGGTTTGACGTTACAGAAAAGAAATAAAATAATATGCGCATGACAAATATTGAAATTATCCATCTTGATATTACTGTGTCGTTGGATTCTTTTTATGATGACGTGCCTCAATTTTTTTTGAATGGTTAATGCTATCGTCACGCACCCATGCACTGCACTGTAAAAGACGACATGCACATCATTATCATGGATTGTGAAGGTACATATGTACAAGTGTAAAATGACTGATTATATGATTATATTTCATCCCGTGTTGTACCAAAATGTAATATAAATGTAGTAAATGATTTTTAACTTGACTGTGTCTTGTATGATGATGAGTTATTTCAACAGACTTTGTGTTCGTTTTTTGACAAGAACTGTAACCGTGTTCATGAACCTGATTCACATGAGATGGCCGGCACCGTTGAGCAATGCGCAAATGACACCACTAAAGCCTTTTGATCAAGTTTAAACATAACTATTGTTATTTCAATGTGGGTTCGATTGAGCTTGTGATTTGTCAAATATTAATTCAGCAAATATCTACAATTCGTGTTGGTTGATTAGTTATGTTAAACTTTTTCGGGCCCTTATCGTTCGATTAAATCGCTATCGGCAATATCGGCATGCAGTATATGTCGATGACATGCACAATCAATGTCCACAATAACTTAATGGCTTATTATTATCCTACCGAATTGCATGTTAGTTTTCTATGACAAGCATTCAATGCCTTTTAAAAAGTGCAATTGCTCACGAACACGCTCATAACTCTCAGCAAAAGTAAATTCTCCGCATTTCCTTTAATACTTTTGAGGATATTTTTATTTTTTATAGATAAAAAGTAAGACTATTAAACGGAACAAACTTTCTACGCCAATGAAAATATATAGGCATTTTACCCTTTTATGTGTACGAATAGTAATGATACGATAGTGTGAAATTTTTAAAATGCTCTAACATCCGCTACTTAAAACAATTTGCCCACAAGAAGCATATAAAATAAGCATTATCTGTTGAACTCCGCCGTGCACTTTTATGTCGTTATTGTGCATGACACATGCAATCCATACATTTATTCGAAGACAAATCATTTGGTTAATGAGGCAGAAAAACTTCAACAATTTCACCCCCTTTAACCATACATACGTACCTACTCAACAATAATAATTTTTTTATGTTGTAGTGTTGGTGTTCGACCACTACTACTGCAACAATGCAGCTTACTAACAACAATGCACTCACATACATATATCTATGTTGATAGATAATATTAACAATATCATATACATCTTATTGTTGTACATCATCAACAGCATGAAATCGTAAGAAAAAATCATATCTTCGCGGTGGACAGATAATCATAATCGAATCTCGTTCCTTCTCTTATCAAAACAGTTGGCTGTAATCATCGCAAAAAACATCATATTAATGAAAGGTCATTTTGAAAATACATGAGCACGTACGTAGGTTTATGATAATTCTGTAAGTGCTGTGAAAGATAATTGAGATTGAGAATGCCCATATAATAGTAACGCTCATTCTAGCAGTATCCAAATTGATGCATTAACAGCACCGAAGGAAATCAGCTACGTGTGTAGAACAGTGATAGTAAATTGCTTGCGTTTTGAAAGTGACATGAGGAAGAACTGAAGTTCTCATGAGAATAAGATATACATGTCTTCTTAGATGCAATGTATTTACGGTACAGTCGACCGAATCCTATACAACTTATGCCACGCATTTCTCCACGTGTATCAGAGATACATATAATATGAAAAATGATTATGAACATTAGTATGCAGATATACCCTTGAAAGCTGTTGCATTTTACTAAAATATCATCCATTACTTGGTAAGTAGCCACAAAAGAATACTGCACTCATTGCGCTGGTTAACCACATCATGATTGGTAGAGCAAACTTGCTACAGGCATTTTCTTCTAGATTGACTTGATCGTTTATCGAAAACTTGAAACTGTCTCATTTTAGCCTTCTGCCGTATATTTTAGTTGCAACATTCAGCGTAAAGAAAATATTTACGGCTCGATAATAGCTAAATGACATCTCTCTAAGGACACAATTTTGGCTATTGAAACTCTAGCTTTAATTTCTGTTCATTCAGAACTGCGACATACTCAAGTTCGATTTATCCCACCACACATTCTCCCGTTTAGAGGAGTAGCCATAAATGCACATCACATCACAACACTCATTTAATTGTTATCTTCAATATCAACTTTCACAGTTTTCATACGAATTCCTATATGGCATATTAAAATTTAATGCATCATCAGTCTTTCTAATGCAGGTTAGATTGTATCAGACTGAAATACCTATTTAACGGGCCAACTTTGCTAACTTGCAATCTTGATGTCATCGGCTTTTGCGTGTCCAACCTAACCAAGCCAAGCACCCTTGTACTTGAACTTGATTACTTGACAAACCTGTACTCATAATAGGCATCATAAAATTACCAAGTTAGGAAAATATATAATATGCAACTCGTTCAGGAAATACTGCAATGAACGACTCTAGCTCTGGTTATACGATTCATGATACATTCATTTCCATTTCACAAAAAAGCGTTTTTGTAGGTTTGTAGTATTCGATTATAATATCGATTTCAAGAATCTTTTTAGTGTTCTTGTTAAAGAGCCAATCGCTTTGCATTCATTTCCTATTTAAATGATTTACACCCTATAAACTGAAAAGTAAGTCGACTGAAAAACTACGTCAAGCCATCTTACAACTAAAAAATTCAATTAAAACAAAATACACTGTTCAACGAAAAGATGGACAGAAGCAAGGGTTAATTAATGAAGCGCTCCTGGTCCTGTCATTAGGTATATTCAAGTTGTGCTGTCCGAAATTTTGATTGTGTGATGAACTTTAGTCAAAATATTTGGCACGAATGTTTAGAAACCAGATTTTATCAAGACAGGTCGGGAAATCATATATTAAAATCATAGTATACATTGCTGTGCCGGTTGACCATAGTTATGTGTCGAATCG
Organism: Sinella curviseta; assembly: GCA_004115045.4. Lineage (NCBI taxonomy): Eukaryota > Metazoa > Arthropoda > Collembola > Entomobryomorpha > Entomobryidae > Sinella > Sinella curviseta. Next base: position 39,029,294 of record CM023203.3, on the reverse strand, counting down.
AAATATTTTAGATTATTCGATGTCGTATCAAATGATTCAATAGGCCTAAATTTGACGTAACTTTATTTTGGCTTTCATGAAAAGTCTGAATTTTCTTTTGTACTTTGAAGCTTTAGGCAGCATTTGATTCCGAGGAAAAGTAATAAATTTTGTGGTGTTGAATGTAACAAAGAGTTGTGTTCAAATGGACCCAAAGCGAAAAATTGGTAAAACTGTAAATGAAAAAATGCATGCAACGATTGTCAAACTTCTTGGTGTCCATTTTATTTCATATAAATTATGGTTAAGACGATTGAAGTAATTACAATTTATCACGTTTGACGTTTGCCTGCAGTGCTGCAGAAGAACAAAAGTAATCCTTTCGTGCAGTGCAGCTAATTGCATATTAAATACATCGAGTCTACATGCACTAACAAATTATTACTAATATGCAGAAAATGGATGCAAAATGTATGAAAAATGGAAAAGTCTGGCAAACATCTTCACTTAAAGGAATGGCAAAAGAAAGAATAGAGAACATGCCTCTGCGTACCTGCAATCCAACAATACCGGATATGAACAATCATATTTTACTTCTACATATTTCAATTTTTTTAAAGCGTTTTCTTTCTTTCAAGAGCAATTTGCAATTTACATTTAGATTATTATTGCTAACTTATTAATAAGAAGGTACAATTTTCTGAGCGCGCGCGCGTTTGTAGTGTAATTGTATTCATTATACATTCTACTTTCAAAATCAAAAGGTTGTCTATTTTTTCGAACAAAGCTTCAATGTTTTTAATGGTGCATTTTCAGACTGACTACAATGAATACTCGTGTATAAGTAAGTACAATCGACCAAACCAAGCAAAAGCTAGGTGCGAGTGTGGGTGTCTGTCTCTAGAGATCTCAAGCACCTGAATGTGTTTTCCTTTGAGTATACGTGTGTATAGCAAACAACAATCCTGAGACAGAAGACAACGAAACAAGTGTATCAACACACGGTACAATATGAACTATGAAAGTATCTTTTGGTTGTTCGAATATTTGCTATTGGAATTTCACTTTACAATGTGTCTATCTTATTGAAAGTGCTTAAATACTTTTACCCATCACAGCCAACTCGTATGACATAATATATGGTATGCCTATCCCAAAGCCATAAAGTTTATAATTATACCAATGTAATGAAGTTAAGTGGAGAGTTAAGGAGACCCTTCTCAGAAAACACATTTAAAATTATACAAGAGTACGGACGAACAAACAGAGTAAGATCATTAAAGTAGCTTCCCGTCCTTCATATAGAATTGAATTAACATCTTAGAATGGTAACTTTTAGAAAATACCTAATTCGTATATTGTAATGTACGCTTAGGCGAGTCAAGTTGGTTGATATTTAGAGCAAAATTGATGTTATATATTTTATTGTTAATATGGTTCTTGTATGAGGTAGGATATTATATTATTAAGGTGGTAGCAGCATTCTATACGAATATGCACCTACATAAATGGTTTTGCCAAATCTTGTATTCTACGTCGACCATAAATCATACATTAAATTACTTTCTCAGTTTGTATTTTGCACTAGAAATCACTCAAGTAGTCACTCATTCAAAAGTCTAATTACAATTACAATTCTACATTACACCACCATAAAATACATATTGTTTATATGCTTGTTTCTTACCTAATGCTGGTACGCATATACTTTTTATAACTCTTGTATATATTTTACATAATATAAAGTTTTATAGAATATAACTTTCGATTTCATCTTCAAAATTGCTTATTTATATATATTTGTTGTGCCCTTGTGCCATATTAAACGAAATATATTTTACAAACGTAATAATTTTCAAATGGTTACACTACGAAAGTACAATACTGAATATACCGTGTAAGTTACAACATATTATAAGAAATTTTAATGGAGACAGCTATCATCGACTACGAGATGAACAAATTATTTCATCATTATATCATATCAATCAATTTTTTAATTTGAGAAAATTGTCCCACGCGCCCATATAATGAAGATATACGAAAAACTGGAGTACATGCCCATCCAAATATAATGCAATTAATTAAAACAAGATAATTTAAATTAAATTACGAACCTAAAGGGTATTTAGGGTGGATGACAACAATTTTACAGGCAGGGCAAAATGGCTTAATGCTACACAAGCCAATAAATCTTTGCCAATATTTTTTGAAATGCATATAATAAATCATGAAAATCCTTGAAAAATTATCGAACTTCAAGTATTTCCACTACTTTCAAAAGAAAACCGTCTTGAGCGCTTTTGAGCAGTTCAAAAGTGTATAGGTTCAGGCAATTTTTTAATTTCCTCAAAACATTTTAGTGACAGGATTTATGCTTTCCTTTCATTCACGCCTTGTCTTGCTTTCATTCTTCCTGAATGTTTTGAAAATCAAACTACATAAACACGTTATGTATGATCGAGTCGCTGTATGTGCTATTACAATTTGCTTACAATATGAACACAGGAGCAGTTTGAAAAATGTGATTTAAACAACTGTATCTGGCATTTGATCACGAACTTGAAAGTTACATGACGATGATGTTTTATTAGAGATTTTCTGCATTTTTGCAACGAATGCTATAGTTCATGTGTATACTCACTCAGTTACTCAGCCAGTGCGCTCTCTTGACATGACTGGCATCATAGTTTCATTATTACATTACATCATACCTAATTAAAGACAAAGATCTGTTATGTGTACAGGCAATAAATAAACCGTAAGCAAGCAGAGTAAGAAAAAAGCGGAAGAAGGAATGATTAAACAGAAAAGCAAGAATAGAAAAATGCTTTATGAGCTTATCACTTTCTGTAATATGCAACAATGATGAATTATAAGCCCGCATCATCCCTTGTGAATGGGTAATCTCAAAATTGTTTGAGATAGAGTTGTTCAGTAAGACAGACAACTTGAGTTATATCACGACGAAATATTATGCTAGATATTAAATAACGTGAGTTCAATAAACAGGTATTCGTGTCTGTATGCTAACTTGACTTTTTTGTTTTCTTTTTTGGTAAAATATCTAGCATTTCTTTCTATGTTACCTCAGCTATTTTGTCATAGACATACATATAACACTCAATATTATGTTGTGTAAGTGCATAGGCATGAACAAAACAACACAAACAAGAGATGATAGACAGATGCAACGACAGGTACATTCAGTTATACCATTTACACTCCTCATTTCTGCACCGTTGTTGTAGCCGTCTCAAGAATTATGAATGAATGCATAATTCATTTTATGTACATACTACATTGTATTACGTGCTTTGAAGCAAAAATAATGAAGTATAAAAGTATTTTTCTATAGCGCAAACATTTTTTAATCTGTACCTCGTCATCAACAACCAAACTTTTTCTTTTTTAAAAAGATTATTGCCTTGATTTCCCTTCAATTTCTGTAAACCACCACCACCACCGTTTCCCTTACACAGCATGATTGATACACTACCTTTGTTCAATATTACAACTTTATGAATTCATAACGACAGTAAAGCATACAGTACATAGCGTATCACATTAGTTTAGTACATGCACGTTAACTGTGGCTAGGTACTCATTCATGCTTCATAATAACAAAGTCAACACGTTTTACCTACTACTACGAATACATGATAATACACATAATTAGTTATAACATTCATCAAGATGGACTTTGGTGAACTAAATAAAACAATCCTATCATACGAATACCACACAAAAGCTAACCCTTTACACGGTCACTTAAATTGCTTTACATGCACAAAACATGGTTTGATTTGATAGCTCTACATCATTCATCTATTAAATAAGAAGTGCAGAGGGCAAGTCTGGCCGTGTTGTTTAATGGTTTTGAGAGTCAAACTAATTTGGGGAAGTAAAACTCAAAACTTTTTTTCTAATTTTGACTTTTTTATTAAAAATACGGGATCGGTCGCAATGTGGAAAGGGATCAGCAACGTTTTAAATAGTTTTCTTTAAAGCTTTGTCAAGTAAACTTTTACTGCTTGCTTGAATAGCTATGAAGGAATATTCGCGGATCGTTTTAGATATAATCGTTTGTTAGAACAATTTTCTGGTTGCACCGGTTTATTAGTGCATTGTAGATACGACAATATTTACATCCATTATTTTAGCGCTTCATTTATCTTGCCTTTGTTTGATTACAAGAGTATCGATTACCGGTAGTTTTCATACTCAACAACGTAATCATTACAATATTATTGTTTAAAAAAAATCTCAGACACTATCATAAATTTTCTCGTGCATTTTCACAAAAAAAGCAGCATTTCAATGTATCCACTTTTCATTTCTACAGGAAAAGAGCTCTCGTGTGACAGTATGAAATGATTAACGACCAACTTTTTATACATCTATATAATTGATGATGATAACAGCATCATCTGATATCGAACAATACCTTACGAGAGGTGGTAGAACTGCAAACAGCACAATTGCTGGTAGCTTGTAAATTAAATTACATGCTACACCCTCTTTAGCAGTTAGTGATGATGATGCCGGTGACGGTAACTCAAAACCACGTTGTTCATCATAAAAACGAAAGGACAATGGCTTGGATGAATGAACCTGCTTTTGCATATGCATTCATATAGGTAGTAGATTAGAAAATTTAGTGAATTACAAAAATATGCACACTACTAATTATAGCATAATGTGCGAGTACTATAAATACATCAATAATATAGTAGTGTCAACAGAAAGTGAAACAACACAGTAATTGGGTACTAACAACAAAAGTATATTCTTTAAATGTGTGCACCAGTGAATATTTAAAAACAAAAGGGCGATAATATAAAACGATAATACCGCGCAGGTAGACTTTATATTGCAAAAATAACAATTAGTAATAATTGCTACAGTAGATAAAATCATGTACTGCTTTAGCCACAATTTTTAAAACAATAAGCGCCATTTACCTTGATTTTGAAAATGAAAGGATGTAACAAAACCGCATGCACTTACCTACGTCAACGCACAATTAAACTGTTACTAATTATAACTACGTAATAATAATAGACATAAAATCTAAAGAATTTAACAAACTTTATTTATGGCATATAGAGAAATCAATTCTCATATTTCTTGTAAAGTTTTACGTTCGCAAATTCCTAATGGCCAATTTATATATATTTTTCTTTCTTTAAAACTCTTTAATTAGAGGTTCAATCGATTTTACTGTTTACTGTCCATTGAGTTTGTGAGAAAATGAAAACTTTCACTTTGATGGAATCGTGATTTTTGGCAAGGACTATCTTACACTTAATTATTTCAGATTTCAGTATGACTGTGTGATATGCATTACCTACATTACATACTACATAATATTTACGTGGTCTTCACAGCATGCATTTTAACCTTAACGTATATACATTTGCGGTCAATTGAGTTTACATAACAAGGAAAGTGTGTTATCTTGATCTCCCGGCCCAGCTACCTGTTAACCGGATTTAATTTTTGTTTCTATATAATGATGCATACAACTTTATTTATCGACATGAGTTTCCATAAAACAACACGAGTAGAAAGAGTTTGAAATGTTTCAATCAATGATTTCCCGGCCTCAATATTTTAAAAGAAATGTATTGAAATTCCTAAATAACATTATATTAGGTTAGTTACCTTTTCAATTGCAAGATGTGTAACTTATTTAGTTTAGGGAATTCCACACGTGCTTTGCAGTTTACTTTCCTTCCTATTTCCTTCTTAATAGCATAATTTCGACACAGTGGAAGGAATCAAAGAGGATGATGATGGCCAGACAGAACGCCAAATCCACTTGACTTTGACTACGCATATTTATATTAAAAATTTAGCATTACAGCACACAAATTACTAATCATCACATGCTCACACAAAATAATTTCAATAAAAACCTTGTCAGTCGTGACATGAAAACTCACACAATTACAAATTAACTCGGATAGTAAGACAGACAACAATGTTCCGTACGTTCACATTATCACTTTAAAGTAATGCCGTAGCACGCACACTTTTCTTATTCATTATTGGAAAGAAATCATATATACACCATGTTCTTTTTTAGTCTCTTGTTCTTCCGCGTGCAATTCAGAAAAGTGTCCGAAAATATTAATTTTTAAAGGGAATAAAAAAACGTGCACATATCTATGCAGCATGTCTCACTACAATCTTTAGTCTTAAACTAAACTAGCGATGATGATGCAGAGAATGATGAAGATAACCGAAGATGAAGTTGCATTTGCATGGATGCATTGATTTGCTGTTTGTTATGCTATTTGTATGGATGGAGCATATTTTTAGAAAGGGAAAAGGGGATTGAAGCTGAGCTTTGTCCCAGTTACGTTGTTGAGCTTCACACTTTGCCTTTGATTTTATTTTTTGGAAAAGTTCATGATGCAGTCTCTCATGAAATGTGTTTGTAAGTTTGTACTTCAGTGCATTGTGCTTATTTTTAGAGGACCATACCCTTCTTCTCCTTCTTCCTCCCTTCCTTTCAGATTTCAAAACATTTGTGAAGCTTTTGTTGATGATTTGAGAGAGAAGGCAGGTTTAAAGTAAAAGTGAAATCCGCTATCTGATGCTGCTGCAGCAGCCTTTAAAAGGCAAAAATAGATTGACAATTTTGATATGTCATGATCTGAGCTATTTTTGTGGCTCACTGTCTGTCTGACTGAGCTTGAGCAATAAGTAGTAATGCTTATTGCTTACTTGTGCTCTGCAAGATTGAAATTTGAGATGCATCGAAATGAAAAACTGAAACGGGTGAGAGTTGAGGGTTTCAAGGTGGAGTAAAATCAGAGTCCAAAGAATTAAAATTTACTCTACCGTATTAACTAACTACTGGTCTGGTATTGTGGGAATCGTTGCTATATTTTCTTTTAGTGGCGACAGTAGCTGTGAAAGGCACTTACGCTATATGTATGTAGTTTGTATTATGGAAATCCTCATTAAGAGGGAGGTTCCGATAAAGACGAATTTGCATCTAAATGTATTAATCAATACATTATTGTTATAGTCCACAACAGTTAATAGAAGTGCTTGGTATGGATGTGCACAAATAATATGATCGCTGATTCTCATGATGATAACGGTTTTGATCAGATCATGATTACACATAATAAATCTTCAATGGATTAATCATTAAATCTATTTTTGTAAACATGTTAAAAGCATAGATAAATTATTGCAAATGGAATGACAAGTATAAAAATGACTAGGAGTGGGTGGTGCACTAGGTCCTAACTAACCTAGGTACTAACCTGCCTAAACTAAATACTTTAGTTCACCTTTTTCCTTTGTTCATGTTTTTTAGATAGCGTCTCATTCCTTCAGTTGCGTCGATAAAACAAGTGGCCGGTCTGCCATAGAGCATCTCTGAATCTCCCGATGCACTCAAATAAAAGTGAACGAAATGGAGCGAGGGCCGCAGAACAGTGTTTGTTGTTCTTGTTCATATTTTTTGGGACTTTCGTTGCAAATTCGCTGTCATTTTCACGCCTCTTCTCTCCTTTCATTTCATTGACACCTTTTTTTTGCGGATCACCGATTCGATTGCACGTTCAGTTGTCTGTCAGTTTTTTGGGTTGGTTTGGTTGTTGGAAGTTTGTAAGTAAGCGTTCTTTAAAAATTTGCTAATGTAACTTCTTAATGCTTAGCTTTCTGGAATTGTCTAAATTCTAAACATTGCTGATTTACATGCGTGATTGTCCTTTACAGTTCATCAAAGTGATCAAGAATCTCCCTTGCTAATTAATTTTACTACCGGTCACTCTGGGATCGTCCTAGTTTGGAAAAAAATGTCTCTCTGGGTGGATAAGTATCGTCCCAAAAGTCTTGATGACTTGGATTATCATAAAGACATGTCAGCGAACCTGAAGCATTTGGTAAGACAATTATACATTTTCTTGTAGGATAGAATAATTAATTGTTAATATAATATATACTTACTGCCACTGTCTTTCAGTGTTAATAATGATGTTAAATATTTCGCTGGCAATTTACTAATTGCAAATTGCATGTGTCTTCTTTCAGGTCAAGTCTCCAGATTTTCCTCACCTTCTTGTGTATGGCCCATCTGGTATGTAATTTGTGCTTATGGCATGACTTTAAACATAAATGTAGTTTTTACTAACAAGTATTTAAACTCAGATCTTTTGCACTTTATCTATTTTGGTAGTGTCGCTGTAAGTTGTACTAAAAATGTATTAATGTGTTCAATTCATTACTTCTCACATGTAGGTAGCGATATTTTGTGTTGAGTCAGATTATATTAATGTACTGTAATTAGCGGACGGACGAACGTATTTGGTATTTATATTCATTAACATTACCCAATCAATACCGTTCTCTAAAGTGAAAGTGTTTCATGGATATGATTTGTTGGAACAAGTGGTTTTTGTAAATGATTCAGTGAATTAACAATGTCGCGAGCTTCAAAAATCAGAATGAGAAAGGACTCATTAATGCCAAAAATGTATGAAGGGGAAGACGACATGGGCATCATTGTCATCGATAAAAGGAGGAATCGGAAGAAGACTCCCAGTTCACGGAATCGAAACAAGGCGGATAGCAGCGCAGCGAAATTCATCGATAAACAGGATGAGGATACTGACGACGCGAGTGAAGCTGGAGATGTTGAGGTCCAAGCAAGAGATTCTGTTGAGGAAAAGTACAGGAGCTCCATTCTCAAACGACTTCGTAGAAGATTGGAAGATCTGAAGAATGGAACGGATGGCGAATATAATTGGCTGGTTTCTAAATTGAGGGAAGAAACTGCTGAACAACTGAATCGAAATGAAAAACTCCGGGAGTCTGAGCTTGAATGTATTGAGCGGTTATATGCAACTGAACAACAGTCAATTGAACAGACTTTCGAAGTCGAGAGGATGGAACTCCAACAAAAATTAGAGGAGGAACGTGAAGCCGAAATACGGGCGCAGGTTAAGAGCTTTTCCACTGATATCCAGATGGGCATTTCCTACGATAGAAATACTGCCTTTTTCAAGAACTTACGGAGTGGGCCGGTCGAAGAGTACGATTTTAACCCAGCACCAGCTTCTTCCTTAAAGAAAAGGTACAGTTTGAAAAAACCGGAATTGCAAATGCTTTTAGACAAGGCCACGGTCAACGAGGATGTGGACTACATTTTTCGTGACAGTGAGAAAGTACAGAGATCTATCAGAGTCAGAATCAAAAATTTATCGAATAAGAGAGGCAAAAGTTACGATAAGTTACTCCAAGATGATAGCCAAGCATTTGCTGAAATCAGATACGGAAAATTATATTTGGAAAAGGAATTATTTCAAGAAGGCGACAAAATATGCGTTATCAAGGACAGCGGATATCGTCGGAATAGAAGTGGAACAATTTGTGAAATAAACAAGGGAACCATTTATTTTCAAGCATCTCCCAACTCTAGAAGAATGAAGATAACTATTTCGTCGCTTCGTAAAAAGAAAGTCTTCATTAAACGCAATTAATAATTTCTGGAGAGGCAACATGATAATTTACTACACAAGTATTGTATATTAGCCTTAATTTGTAATTCCGTTTAGTATTCCCAAACATGTTTCTCAAAAAACTCTAATATTCATTTTATTACTAATGCATAATATCTTTTCTTCCGCTAATGTTGAATGTAAGCAATTATAAATAATGCATCTTTTTATATGTAACATTTTTAAACTGATACTGATAAGTTAGTTCTTTTCTCTATGCTGTGAGTGCCTTGACATGTGTGTATGTAATAATAAATTTTGTAGAGCTGTCTTATGAAATGTTACCGAACATTTTTGTTACACATTCATAATAATTAACTTTATATTTTTAGACTAAGAGTAGTTGTAGTAGAATTTAGTTACAAATGTAGTAGTAGTAGTGATTACTTATTAATCAAAACGTCTTTGGCTTGGCACTTTGTCACTTCTCATTCTTCGTCTTCGTATTCAGGAGCCGGAAAAAGAACTAGGATTGCAGCCATTTTGCGTGAACTTTACGGATCAGGGGCTGACAGAATGCGCATACAGCGTCAAGCATTTGAGGTATAGCAAGTTTTTTATTGTTTTCGGTTTGGTATTATATCACCGCTTGCATGAGACCAAGTATGCAAACTAGGTCGACAAACTAATAATTTGATAAACATATTAATAATACAGGCTAACTTTTTGTTATATTCCTATGCAGACTCCGTCGAAGAAGAAAATTGAAATCACAACGTATTCAAGCAATTATCATATTGAAGTGAATCCCAGTGACGTGGGAATCCAAGATCGCGTGGTGGTACAAGAGCTCATCAAACATGTAGCAGAAACTCACCCCTTGGATCAACATCCATTTAAAGGTGAGTAAAATATATAATAAAATTGTATGTATGCATTTTACTTTTATTTCAAAGTATTTTATGACTACCTAATTATTGTTTTCTCTCTTGACCAGTTATTGTCTTGCAAGAAGTTGACCGACTGAGCAAAGATGCCCAAGATGCTCTTCGCCGTACAATGGAAAAGTATATTTCTTCTTGTCGATTGATTCTTTGTGCCTTGTCAACGTCTAGAGTTACTCCAGCGATCCAAAGTAGGTGCCTGCCATTGAGGGTCGCAGCCCCTTCCTCAACTCAAATCGTTAAAGTCCTTCAGGTATGTTATGATTTACCGTTTGTTTCAGGAATATTTAAGCAATATAGATCTTTACATTATTTAGTATACTAATATTGCAATCTTCATGATTTTTTGGTTTTCAGACTGTCTCCAAGAAAGAAGGCATAACTCTTCCTATCGAACTGGCAGAACGAATTTCAGCTGCCGCCGATGGAAATTTACGTCGAGCAATTTTAATGTTAGAATGCTGTCGAGCTGAGAAGTATCCATTTGTTGACAAGCAGCCCATTGTCGAACCTGATTGGGAAAAGTACCTACGGGAAACTGCCTTTATGATTGTTCAAGAACAGTCTCCCGCAAGATTACTTCAAGTTCGGGAACGATTATACGAACTACTCTGCCACTGCATTCCTCCAGATCTCATCTTCAGGGGCTTGTTGAAGGAGCTGGTGAAGAATTGCGACAACCAACTGAAAGCTGAAGTATGCTCGGAGGCGGCCAGATGTCAATGGAGATCAACAAGAGGCAGCAAAGTTATTATTCATATTGAAGAATTTATCGCCAAGTTTATGGCAATTTACAAACGATTCATTGAACAAGCAGCAATGGTTGACGACTTTGATGATCAGTTTTAATCTTTTTAAATGAAAATGTGAATTCAGTGTGATTGATGTGTTTGTATGTGTTGTTGAATGAGATATGATAATGATAAGCTATGATTTTGTCATATAAAAGTATAACTGTTAGGAATATCTCTAAACTTATGTAATAAAATTTCTTCACATATAAATTGAATTCGTATTTTTACTTTGAAGTTTTGGCTATGACTTTATTTATAAGTACCAGCGTACCAATGCATTACAGTCTACACGTAAGTAAAAATTGACAGTAGTGGATAGTAAAGAAAAACTATTAACAAACATACTATTTATTGTATATCATCTATTAGACACTCTGAAAGTTTTTTATAGTACTCTGGTTGCAATTTACTGGGGAGTTCATCACGTTTTAGCCATACGAAATCTTTAATAATTCCATTTCCACTGTCTTTGACTGCTTCACCGGCAACAACTTCAGCCTTGTAAAAGAAGACCTGTAAAATATATAATGCATAATCATCTCAATTTAATTTAATTATGGAACCAAATAGCGTTTAAGGGTAGGGTGAGAGTTCACCTAGCTAAATAATTAGGGAGAGGTCGGGTTTTTACCTTTGCCCCAGTAGAAGCCATGGGCGTACTCTTAGGATACTTGTATTTATAAAAGCCCCATGGAGCATGGCCTAAAATCTTAGTTCTCATGTCTGGAAATACAGCACGTAACATTTTTTCCGCAGCCTGGAACATTAAAAACAAATGGTATAAATAAGTATTATGTCTTTACAATAATCTTGTGATTTCATTTATAAATTAATGGTGACACGTTAAAGAGGAAACTAACTTGTCGGAGTGTCTCCCCTTGCTCTATCTGCGCATGAGGACAAATCCAACGATATTCTTGTCCTAGTTTTTGTTCTACAACTAACAGCAAATGCGAATCTAGGGCTCTGTCCAAAGATCTGATGTCGTTCTTTCTATCAGCATCTGTAAAAAATAAATGTGAATTGTATTCAAGTTTAATTATAATGTCTTACTATGTACTAAACCTCATACAAGGCTAAAAGTAGGGTTTCAAAGTGTTATCATTTAAAAAACTGACCTGTTTCTCTACTTTCTGGTGTAAAGCTTTGGGCTTCGGCATTCCAACGATCTTCATCATCCCTGGCCGTTTGAACGTTCCCTAAATCAATGTCTCCTGCCTTTACCTTTTCAAGCATTTTCCTGATAACACAACACATAATTAATAATTAATATTTTTTACACGTGAAAGTATAAAATGGGATTTAAAAGGCAATTAAACAATGTCAATTTTACTTTCGTACAAGTCATTATCGTGACGAACTTCATGGTCAGACTTCTTGCTGGTTTCAAACTCCAATTGGGCCAAGAAGTTGGAATACTTCTCTTGGAGATCATTTTTCTTTGATGTGATAATTGGCTTCCTCTCCAGCACAATCCCAGCATACAAATCCCACTGCACCCCACTTTGATGAGCAACGGTTGGATTCCCCTTAACTTGCACAGCTCCAGCTGCAGCCGTTACAACACAAGATGTGGAAATCGAGGACGCCTGCTGCTGTTGTGATACTTTTGGAACATGTCGTGACGAGTTAAGTAATTGCATGGATTTCCCCATCCCACTTGCTTTATCCTGCCGTTGCGGTATTCCACACGAAGAACAGGATGAGGACGAGTAAGGCCATGATGGTGATGATGACACAATTATTGTCCTTATTAATCTAGGTCCAATGGTCGCCACCGTAAAAAATTTGTGGTTCTGATTCTGTCCATATAGCTTGCACAGAAAGGATTTGCGCATCAACGACATCATTTTCGAACACAATTAGCTAACTTAAAGGTTCCAAGTTTATAGTTGATTGAACAGTCAACAGTTCATCTCTTTCGGAATATCAATCACACTGTAAACGGAAGCCTGGCTAATTAAGAATATTCACATATCAGTGGTCAGTGACACAGTTTCGTTGTTTTCATTAAAGCTTACTTAAAAAACTGGGTTTAATTTAATTACCACGTTGTTTACATTAACTTGTCATCAAACCGCGGTTCGGTTTTTTGGTGTGCATCAGCAGTTCAAGCAGGCGCAAGGCACATTGCAAAAAGGAAATACTCTTCAATGCACTCATTGGTCCAAGACGACGTTCACGTATTACGTCCCGCTAACCTAACCTGACCAAAGTACTATCTGATTGACCTCATATTCTTCTTATCTGTGCCTGGGGGGTATTATGGGTTGAAATAGGTCCTGCAAGGGCCCTTGACCCGTAAATTGGGTTTGGCTGAAAATGAACCGTCCCATATCATATGTACCGTGATCTTGTATAAACAGCACCACAGAATCACAATACCACCACCATTGATGACCATACCAGTCCATGTTGTTGTGTATGTCGTTTTGTTGGTCGTTAACCGTAAATGTGCCCAAATTAATGTCCTGTGCTGCTGATGAGGTGTATTTGTCCGATAAGGAGGTAGATTTCTCTGGTACTTCTTGGTAGACGGTGCTCTCAGATGAGCATGTACAAAGTACAAATCCAAAATATTTCGATATGACACTAAAAACACAAACACAGGACAAGCTGACCAGTTAATTTCTTGCAAAAAACAGTAAAAAATAGTTATAAATTAAATTCTTTGTGTACGCAATAGACTGTAGATCATTAACTCACATAACAGTTACTTATATTCCATACTCACAATAGTCACACAATCACTATTTTTTAATGTAAATCACATTAAAAAATTGAAATATACCGAATACTAAATACCTCTAATGTAAGTAAGCCAGATTTGATGGGTAATTTGCCATTTAGAGAGCTATAATTTCTCGATAATTACTACTGTACTAATATAGATATTAGATATAGCATACCCAATAATATTAAATATACCTAGTTGGTTTATGTGCGATTACTATTGTGCAAGTATGTGCAAGTATTTTAATACATAGATAACTAAAGTTGCTTTTATGATTCAACAGGAAACGTTGGTTAACGAACAGATAAGCATAAAACAAAGGAATATCATATTTTTTGCCTGGACCACAATCATCATATCATCGGTTTAGGAAGGGGACATTGAACAGTTTTTTTTGCTGTATCACTCTTTTAAGGAAGATCTGGTAAGCCATTAAAATGTCAAACTAAAATCTACTGAAAAATACTGACTTCATACTTCATGGTAATGATGACAATCTTGTTAGTTGACAAGTTATTGCAAGCCTGTGGAAAAATTTCATCATACTAACTTATTTCTTTGTGGTTGTATTAATACTTTGCAATCCACTATGTGAATATATTTATGGCTTAATATCTATGTACAGAACTAGATAAGTGATAATAGTTTGTTTGTATAAGAACGGTTGGATTAAGGTATAGGGATTTTCGCTGGTTCATATATACCTAAGTTTATTAAAACGTGTGGTTTTGAAATTATTTCCCAGATTGGATCCCGGAAACTTATTATTTTGGTAGTGCGGAAGTAGTAATCACTATTATCCTCACTAGTTGGGGTTGAAGCTGTAATTTTCTGCGGAATGTCCCGTGGTGAAACCAAGATTGAAAGAATGGAGGCTCTAATTCCTATCATCAATAAACTCCAAGATGTTTTCAACACCATTGGCACTGATTCAATTCAACTTCCACAGATCGTGGTAGTGGGCGCACAGGTAAAGGCTGAATTGCTTCATTGTGATTAGACATAATATTGTGCACTGTTCATCTGTGTTAATATTATGAGCAAAGAGCAACTAATTAATTATTATTCAATTATTAGAGTTCTGGCAAAAGTTCAGTTCTGGAAGCACTTGTCGGACGTTCCTTTTTACCCCGTGGAACTGGTATTGTCACACGATGCCCGGCTATCCTCCAACTGATATACTCTCCAAAAGAAGACAGAGAGCACAGAACTTCCTCAGAAGGTAATTTTTCAGTGTTAAATTCTGAAACATGACCTAATAGTGATAAATGTGCTTTTATTTCAAGATAATTATGCATACCTATTCATTTCCTCTCCTATATTATAGGAACAATGGAAGTGGAGGAATGGGCCCGTTTCCTGCACAAGCCGGACAGAGTTTTTACCAATTTTGACGATGTACGGGAGGAGATTGAAAGGGAAACTGACCGAAAGGCAGGGACAAATAAAGGAATTTGTCCAGAACCCATTAGCATAAAAATATATTCCACCAAAGTAGTCAATCTAACCGTTGTGGATCTTCCTGGTATTGTCAAAGTTCCGGCAGGAGATCAACCTGAAGATATAGAGGATCAGATTAACAACTTGATTCTTTCCTACATAAGGAATCCTAACAGCATAATCTTGGCAGTGTCTTCTGCCAACAATGATATGGCTACATCTGAAAGCTTGAAACTCGCAAAGGAAGCCGATCCCGAGGGGAGGAGGACTCTTGCTGTTGTGACTAAATTAGATTTGATGGATGCCGGAACTGACGCAGTAGATGTGTTATGTGGACGCGTTGTTCCGGTCAAGTTGGGAATTATTGGGGTTGTCAATCGATCCCAACTTGACATCCAGAATAAAAAGTCGATTGAAGACGCAATAAATGATGAAGCTGCCTATTTACAACGAAAGTATCCAACTCTAGCCTCACGAAACGGAACCCCGTATTTGGCAAAAACACTTAACAGATTGTTGATGCATCACATTCGAGATTGTTTGCCGGAACTCAAGGTAGTTTCAAATTATAAAAAAATTATGTGAATCCTTTCTATTATACCGTATTTTAATTAATATTCTGTAAAAATTTCTGTAGACAAGGGTAAACGTGATGATATCCCAGTTCCAAACTGTTCTCCAATCGTATGGAGAAGATGTAAAGGACAAGTCACAAACGCTGCTGCAAATCATAACTAAATTCGCTTCAGCTTACAACGCAACAATAAATGGGACGTCCCGGAATATTGAAACGACAGAACTTTGTGGTGGTGCTAGAATCTGTTACATTTTCCATGAGACCTTTGGGCAGACGCTTTTATCTATAGATCCTGTCAGTGGCTTAAGCAAACTGGATATTTTAACTGCCATCAGAAACGCCACTGGACCAAGACCTGCGTTGTTTGTACCGGAGGTATTGAATCTTTATGTTGATTATTCGCATGTAAGATTTTCGTTTGTTGTTTGCATGATAGTCAATAGTATGTAGTTATTCAGTTAATAGTCGTAGGCATTTTAATACTTTTCTCAGTTTCTTTATTTTTATCCCGCTATAACAAAGCCGTAGTATTAGTCAAAATAGAATTGTGCTAAATGTGACGACGTTGAGAAACGGAAGTTGATTTATGCCTTAATTTTATGGCTTCGTGTGCTATGCGTATCTTATCCCATGCTCTTGTTTTAAGGTGACATTTGAATTACTGGTGAAAAGACAAATCCGCCGTCTGGAAGAACCATCCTTGAGATGTGTAGAACTTGTCCATGAAGAAATGCAAAGAATCATACAACACTGTGGAACAGAAGTGCAGCAGGAAATGCTTCGATTTCCCAAAGTTCATGAAAGTATTATTGAAGTTGTAACTCAGTTGCTGCGACGTAGGCTTCCAAAGACGAACGAGATGGTTGAAAATTTGGTGTCTATAGAATTGGCCTACATCAACACTAAACATCCAGATTTCCATCGTGAGACGGACTTGCTTTTGAGATCATCCGAAAACAATTTACATTTTCAAGAACAGGAAAGAAAGCGTCAGCAACAACAGCATCAGCAAAAACTGCAAACTGTTCCAGCATCGCTGAATACAATGTCCAATGGCGAATTAGAGGTCCCTCATGGACCGTCAAAGGTGACTGGATTTATCATTTTATAATAATTCAACAGTATAATAGCATGAAATTATTGAATTTACAAAAAAGAGATAACGATATATTTGACTCCCCAGAACTGGTTTGGCAATGTTATGGGAAAGTCTGTGGAGAGCTCACCGATGCATAATCAGCCAACAACTCCTGGTTCATCAGCAAATGGATCTGACGTTCTAAATGGGCCAGTTGGTGGAATGGGAGATGGTCCGTCCAAAGCCACCTCTCCCACCAAGAAGCAGTCCGTAAATTTACTACAAGCTGCAGATGCGTCAACTGCGGGATATCAGTTAAACGACAAGGAAAGCCGGGATTGCAAAGTTATTGAGAGGCTTATTAAATCATATTTTTCCATCATTCGAAAATCCATTCAAGACAGCGTACCTAAGGCTGTCATGCATTTCCTTGTCAATTACGTACAAGACAATTTGCAGTCAGAATTGGTAAGTTTGATTTTGTCATTGAACTGGATGCTAGCTTTAAATTGTCATGATATTTATGTATAACGTGTTCAATTACTTAAAGGTGAGTCAACTTTATAAGCCAGACCAAATTGAAGACCTATTAGCCGAGTCAGAGCACATTGCTCAACGTCGCAAGGAGGCCTACGACATGTTAAAGGTAAGAGCAAAATTACGACTCAAATAAAATACTTTTTTATATACCAGTTAATTTTACGCTGCTCGCTATGTCGCTTTATTGATCATTTTTCTCTCCGTATTTTTTCTTATAGGCATTGCAAAAGGCGAGCCAGATCATCAGCGAAATTCGCGAGACTCACTTATGGTGATTTGAAAGTTAAGTCACTTTCTTAGGAATTTAACAGAAAGTGGCTTTCGTACTTACACTGCTTCACAATCAAAACGTTTGAATATAGTCAACTGAAAAAAATTGGTAATGGAAGGTGACTTGAATATCTTACAACGGACTATTTCTTCGTTTTCATCAAAGTGTTAAGTGACAGTGTATGTACTTTATGTGTCATGTAATCGGTCAGTTTCCAGCAGTTATCAATCACTCAATGTGGAACTTGTCTTTAAACTATAAACTTAATTGGGATCCTTCATTTCATTTTCATGGGTGAAAAGCGTAAAAACTTCTAGTCACGTTGTTTCGTAGCAGGATGTAATAAATACTTAAAATTGTGAATTAGTGTTTTCGTATTGAGCGTGTGTGGTGAATCCTCCTATAATCAAACAGTCAATCATCGCTCAATCCTTGAATTTCCAGCAGTTTGGGTTCTTCGCTTACTTCACAAGAGGTTTCTTGTGCGTTGTTTCACTTGCCAAGTAAAAGTCCACTGCTACTATTGACTTGAATTGACTATGAATATTCCCAGTAGTGATTCCAGTTTATATTACACTTCCTAGAGAACACAGTGAACTGCTAATTGCTACTAAAGCACACTTCAAAAAATTATTAGTGATACAAATAATTGTGACGGTTATTACATTGTAATCGTAGTTTTATATGTGATTTAGTTACGTTTGAAAACGTCATGTGTTTGTAGTTGTTGAAATGGTAGCGTAACATATTATGTATAAGTATCTTACTTTAATAAAAAGTTGTATGTACGTTGTACGTAGTTTGCTGTAGAAAAAGTTTGCTAACTGTTGTTATTACAATGTAGCGTGTTCCTTGTATTTTCTACTCATGGAACTGCATTGATCAAGTTTAATTTATCATTTACGCAGTTGATGTGCGGTGGGAATTATGGAATTGTTATTAAAATACATGCATGCGAAGTTGCATATTGTATCTAGCTATAATACACTACAAGAAAAATACTTCATCTACAAACATTTTACTGCATTTGTCTATAAAGTTTAAAAAAGTAATGTAATATTCCACATGTAATAATTGTTCACAGAGAACATACATTATACTTTGCTGGAAGAGTGAGCAAAAAATAATATGAATAAATATGGATGAAACTATAATGAAACTTTCAAAAATGATATTCTGTTATAAATGTTTATATTTTTATTATCGATTTTTAAAGAGATATAAAACAACATTGTTTGGAAATCATCAAACAGGATGGCATATGGCGTAGCAGTAACTTAAATCCTTATATTTTTATCAATCAATGCAGATATACAACTATGAACTACAGTTTATTACGGATGTTAGGATTTATAATCTTATGCATATATTGGACTATAGGTACATCTTATTCCTTTTTTTCTTTGGTGAAACCATTGGTCGATAAAAATGTCAAAGGGCATGATTTACTCATAACTGACAATTATTGGAAATACAACCAACCGACTCATATTTGAATTTGAATCCAATATATTTTGTTACTTATTATATAACCAGCTTGCGGTATTATTAAATATTTTTTCATTAAATCCGTCACTACTTCAATTCAGGTATACATTCACAAACTTAAGTAAATAATTTATACGTACATATTTGTTCGAAGTTTGTCTCAACACTAAAAATAAAGCACGCACAGGTTAATTTTTGTGGCATGCCGTTAGGACGTTAATGTTCTTTTTAAATGAAGTATCCTTGTTTCCGTTATATCGTTTTCAAAACTTGTAAATTTGTAACCTAAATTAGAACTAATATACATGCATATGCATAGGTAATATAGTAAGTTGTACATCTAAAACAGGAAACTAAACGGGTTGTGTTTGGTGTCATGCTGAAGGAACTAACGGTTTGAGTGCCTTGCCACAAATGGATAGTGGCAGTATTTTATCTATCACTTGGTAAAATATTTTTAATTGAAAAACGTCTAGGATCTAGTAAACTTAAAATTACTTATTGCAAATTTATTAGCTATTATTAATCTCTGGAACTGCAAAGTATAATATTAGGTTACCCATTTACCATTTACGCTGTAAATTGTATATGACTTATATATCGGGTTTAATTAACACTATAACTAAAAGAGTAACAACTGAAATCTGTGCCTTTTTAGTTTATTCTTAGATTGATAGACTTGTTCATTTTACGCCATATGCATTTTTAGCATTTAGTGGACCATGCAGTATTTTGATTTCCTTACAACTTATTATACTTTTATAATTACATGGGCAACTTGAATAAATCATTGTTCAGGTTCCTCTAAAAAATATGACGAAAGAAAAGAAAGTTTTTTAACCCGTGGCCACTGGTCACGCATCACGCATAAGGAACAACGGAGAATGATTGCGATATGAAGATACGAAATATTTAGGTTTTTTTACAATAACACGCGCAACTATCAGGTTAGATAATTATGGATATTTATTATTGCCGTTTGCACCCATCTTATTGTTAGTGTGGATGACAAAATTAAATTGTTGGAATTTGATTATGTTATTTATGCTACAGTGGTATTGTACATTTTACTCATTTGGTAGAAAAGCGAGAATTAAAATTTACAATTACACAAATATTTGTAATAATAAACCAGGGCCGGCCAGGATCTATCAACTGTTTAGAATTTTATATATTTTTCAGTTCTGAGAGATATTTCATCTAGTATGATTTACAAAGCAAGCACGGCACGCTCCAACAAATCTTACTCTAACAAAATAAAGGTTAATCGTTTGAAGTCTTTTTTATAAATAAAATATCGTATATTATCAACAATTAATTATGTGGAATAAGTTAATCAATCATCTTGGTGGGTCCTTATAAATAAGTTTTGTATCTGTGTCTAGTGTCTGCTGTAATCTATATTCTGGAGATGGAGGATTATCTACCGATTAATTTGATGACACAATGATAAGAATTGTAAATTAATAACAGAATTAACTTTTTTTGGTAAAATATTTCCCCTAAAACGGAAATGCAGAAAATGCATATTATTTCCTTAAACAGAGTTGCATTGCATGTAGTTAGATTATTTACCTAGAATTATTTTTTGTCATTGTTGTTCCACTTGCAGAAACCAGAACATGTTCCAATTTTTTCATAATGAATTTTGTTTATCTAAAATGTGTGCATAATATGTTTTATTTCTTTCAATTACCTTTTTGCACTAGCATAATTGTATACCTACCTGTAATTGTGTAATAAGGCGCTCTGTGTTAAAACAAGCAAAGAACTTTTTTTACCTTTTGAACTACATTTTTTTTCAAACTATCTACTACGGTGAATGATTTAGCAATGCATAGAAGCAATGATGATGATATTGCACCAGTATAGCTGATCCCTGTGGAATTAAATTACTTCTCTTGCAAAAAAAATCTTGTTCGCATTGAAAGAAAGTTAGCAATAGCACTTTTGCTGATATATATTTTCTACTTTCACCACGCATACTCTAACTCATGTTAAAAATTGATTCCGAAGCTAATACGGTTTTTTTACTTCCTGTCTTGGAAATGGAAAGAAAAGCGTATATATATCTTTATTACCTAGAGCGGCATGATTTACACATGACTGAAATTCGACATCATGGTAAAAATTATGCACAAAATATTCTGTTATGAAAGCGAAGTAGAGTACCGACCAAAGTCGCGTTCTAGTAATTAAGGTCGTGTGTGTGTATATGTAGATTACGTACAGTTATAATAAGTGGTTCTTGATCTTATCTTAAATTTATAGCATACATTGAAATAGCACGCATTGGTTTTTGGTGGTCTGCTTGACCAAGTTTTGAAACGCTGAAAATTATAACATTTTTTTGCAGTACAGATTTATCCTCCGCCTTTCTCCTCCAAATTGTTACAACAGTACTAATTACTAATAGTGGATATTTATGTGGTAAGTGGTGATCATGAAGAATATAAGTACGCTGCTTTTACCTACGTGAAATGTCTGTGATACATTGAGTTAAGAGACGGACTTATCCATAGACTAGCGCCAAGTGAAAGTAAAAGTTTAGATATTAGTAGGAGTGGACTGTTAGAATATTGAACTATGGAAGGTCCTCCGTTGCAGAGGTTGTGTTCGCAGAAGCACATTTGGCCGTGACCCTTGCCCTCGTTCATGCAGACATGGTCAACCATGAAGTAGTTAATTATGATGTTTTCTGTACAAGATCGCTGGACCCATTCGCCTGGAATTTCAAAAGTTTAAATTGATTATAAGTAACGTTATACATACATAGAAAAAATGCATATAATAATATGCTATGACTTGACTTGCAAACTTACTGTCAGGAAATTTATGTACAAATTTGACACAACACCCATGGCAGACTTTAGCGGGTGGCTTCAGTTCCTGAGGTAGTGATCGGTTGAAGGGATCGCCGCAGTATGGATCATATCTGCTGTCACAGTCATAGCACAGGAGCCTTTGAGCTGCGTTTTAAAAAGCGTATCAAGCACAAATAATGTCACAAATTGCTCAATTACTTACAAAATCATATTGTTATTTACATAGTTTCTATCATATCATAATACATTATAATTTCAACAATTATTTTAGCAACATTTAGGAACAAGAAACGTATAAACACAATCAACTTTTTTAGTGCTTCCTTTTGTGGTAAAAGGAAGTGTCGGTATTCATTGCACAATTTGCGCCGGTGCCAGTAAAAGGTACATATATCGTCATACATCTTGTAACAAAAGTACAGTTGACTAAGGCCATGCTCACAAGAAATACATATACAGTTGTGCGAAGCTAGTGACGAAAACTTATCGTTGACACGACGCTATATAGGCCGCAAATGAATCTGTCATCTTTCCTGTTGCTAATTATGTATGAATCCAAATATATTCAGAAGGTTGTGCTAGGTTGTTTCACATTGTTTTAATGATCGAACAAATGGGAAAAATGTGAGGATTTTAAGGTTTTTTAAAAGCTTGCTTGTTTACTTTCACTCTGGCTTACTTCATTCTTCAACATTCAACGAGCCAACGCGTTATTAACAGGCAGGGAGAAAGTTAAGCGAAATCATGATTTGATTCAACCTTGCTGTCGCGTATATTTAAGACTGCTCACTATAGACTAATGTCTTCAGTAGTCTGCCTGCACGCAAAAGACTAAAATATTTTGACGCTTGACCTTGCTATTGACTTATTGCCTTAGCATAATTTCCTCTTCTTCCTGCTCATATTTGAAAACAATACAAAATTTATGTTTATGTTCATAAGAATTCATAAAAAACACAATAAAACGTCTACATTTTTTTGGTAATGCTCATGATCATACTACAATATGTCAAAAGACTGCTGGGTGCTGCTGCTGAGCAAGACGGTAATTCTCAAACAAAAATAGCATAGACTTCGGATATAGTTACTCATTCAGCGTGGCTTTGATTTATAAATAGATTTTTGGTGAAGGACGGTCCACCTATATACATACCTAATCTTAAGCAATTTCCCTGACTTGCTTCTAGTTCATGGATTGCATTTTCTTGTTACTTCATCTACCTATGTAATATGCAGATGATCAATTATATAATTTATAATGTTGTAAAAACTATTTTACTATTTTCGCTCACTACTTTAAGAAATCAAGCCGATAAACACGAATCAAACCAAACTCAGTAAAACGGTACATGTACATATAAGGCATGCAGTTAGTATACAACACAGCGTGATAAACTATAGAAAGCACTAATAGCCAAAATACTTTCTTCGGTTCAGAAATTGAGAATCAAACTATCAAACATCAAACTTATGTAAAGGGATACATACACATGGGAAGCGAAAATTTTGCTTCTAAAAAACTCTTTTCTTTTTCACGTCTGCCACATGTACGGTACATATAATATATATACATATTTACGAAATTACAACCAAAGCGAGTTTTTCTTTTCTCTTGCTTTCCTCAGACAACAGTACGTATACTAAAATTGATGGGTTAGGTCAGCACAGCTCAGGTAATTCTAATGTAACGACTGTTGTGATTATTATAAAACAACATCTATGTATATATCAAATATCAAACAAACATATATAATATACAGTGGTCTATATAGCTGCTAGAGATGTAATATTTAATAGATAACACTGGGCGAGCACACAAGTTGGAAATATACATTATTACAGTTTTTTTGCTCATATTATTATTCATACAAATTTCTACTTGGCAATTTTTGTGCTGCTTGTTTGTTCATTCATATTTGCTGACATTAAGAGAGAAAAAAAAAGTTGTGAGAGTTTTGTTTCCTGACTTACCCAAATATCCTATGAAACAGTATATTTTTGGTATAATATTTCACAAACACACACACACGGATTTTTATGTAGATTTAGTAGTGTGTAACAATGAAATTGGCACGGTTTTCACACGCGCAGTATGGTAGTGATATCAGAGACAAGTTTGATTTCATCGTTCGTTAGTCCGATTGGCAAAAAAATGTTAGAAGTTAGTAGATAGCACAGAGTAGTAGTAGTATTGGTAGTGGCAGAGTAGTAGATAGAAGAAGGTTGATGAAATTCAGGTCAGTCACACACAAACCATAAACAAAATAGAAATATAATAAACGCATATGTGAGAATTAATCGTATCAATTAAAGTTTCAGATAAAAGCGTAAATTGAAATTTATTAATTTTTTATTATTATTTTAACTGCGGTAAAAAAATATATTGTAATTACTACAGAATTCATAAAAATTAAACTTGTTAGGGTCGCAATTATTATTATTATTATTATTTATAAGAATTCAAAATCGGATATACAACAATGCAAGTATATATATATGCCATATATATAAATAGAAGTATTCTTTTAGCGCAAATTTCTTTCTGGAAAACAATACAAGCCATGTCACCATATTAGATTTCAGCCACTCATTGATGAAATTGAATGCAAAAGCTTGAACTTTGTTTTATATTGTTTGCCTACTACTGACTTGATAAATATACTAACTATACACAGAGGAAATAATATATACGCACAAATTCATTGATTGGCTTGTCTTGTGAGAAATTTTTCAAACAACAATCACAGCATTCGTATAAAAAATCCATCATTATTGATTGTAGTCAATATTTAGCAAAAATTAATTCATTCCCAGTTAGTCAATTCAAAAACCATAACAAGGTTGTGTTTGCACTGCAGACTTTGCAGTATATTGTTAGTGAACAGAGAAGTCAAAATTATATCTTACTTCGACATTCGTCCGCTCCATCAGTATTGCTGAACATTGGAAAGATTACTGTGAGGTGAAAGTAAGTTAATTTTTATTGAATTCTACACTGCTGAACAAATGTTGAGTTTTCAAAGCCCAAGTGTCATATACATAAGCGTAATGAGTAAAAAAATATCTTACCTGCAAGAAACAGAACAATTTCAAGGTAATTCATTTTTGTCTTGATCGCGCACGCTGGCTGGACTAGTTTATGAACGTTATGTGATTTTTCTTAGCAGGACTGGACAAAATCCGTCAGAGAAAACACAAAGTAGTTATTTCTTTAGAAAAGGTATTTGTCCATCACTGGTTGTCTTTCTTCCGCAACAACATTTCTCCGTCCGTGTGTAAACCCGTAGGTATTTTGTTTTTGTGTTTTTTAATATTGTTAACTAATATGCCAGGAAGCTGTTTTCACTTAAGTCCCGTTTTCAGCACCGCCATTGATGTGCAAAGGTCACAGTTCATTTTCATGCTGCAATATATGGAAATATTACTTTAATTACTGTTGCCGTTCCCTATAGCTCGAGGTCAGGTAACCTATTAACGTCCAACTATGCTAAACACTCGCCACTCTTTATATGCATTTGCGGTGAAAGTATTCGCGAAATGTGTGCGTAAAAAAAGGCTCTCACGCTATATCTTTGTGCTCTACCTCAACTTGTAAGTTTTTTTTGTTTTGTTTACTTCCTCATAACTGCATGCACGCGTTCAGCCAGCCTTCAGAGAACAAATGAACCGACAAAAATTGGGGGAAAATGTATATAGATATCTGTATCAGCGTATATAATTGATTGCGCTTTAAATTTCACACGAAAACATAAAAAAATCTGTTCCCAGTTAATCAATTGCCTTTGATTTCCCTTCTCAATCTTGTAACTTTATGTCCTCCTGTGCATATAATATCTAAACTGACTGAACAAGTGATAAAAATGTTGTAAATCAAGTAGTTTTAATGCCTATACATTTCTCCAATCTTGTAGAATGTTTTTGTACAAACCAAATAGCATTCAAGTCGAACTTTTGCAGTCTCACTCGCACACACGTTGTTGTTGCTAATGTTGGTGTTGCGTGTGAGTCAATGTGCACATGTAGCATAGCATATGCTCAGTAAAGAAGGTGAATTCACTAAAAACTGTATCAACTTTTTAGGGACTTCCTTTGCAAGTGCTCAAACGGTAAAAAACACAAACTCTTAATGGTTTGGCTATATGTCTCTAGTCCGTTATGTTTTATGCTTTCCAACGATGATACTACTAAAAACACATGCTGCTAAGTGTTTCTCTCTGAAATCATCCTGTGGAATACATATATAAAGTAGACAACTTATATTACAAGTAAAGTATGTATATTTATGGATGCCTGCCTGCCTGGCCTATATACTCCGTCTCTGGTCTGGCAGATATTTGGTGCCCGGGTTGCGGTTTAAGTTGATAAGAGATAGCTTTTTTTGTCTATCTCCCTGCGAAAAGTCTGGCGTTGCCTCTTGTCTGTAACTGTTACTTCTAAAAAATGACGTCTTTCTATCGTTGTAATTTCTTCTACTCTGCAAATGGCATGTCGTGATATTTACACTGATACTTTTTATCAAAAACTCATTTCTTCAATAGGATACAGTTTGCAATAGTTAAACATATATATCAGGTAGTATGTATGAATTGGGCAATATACAATGTCATCTTTTAGCTTAAAATGCTTATGTAGGCCGCTGCAGAAAATGAAGACCAATGACATGAACGTCAGCACAAAATGACCTCGTGTTCGTGGAGTATTTTTCGCAATGACCCTGCTGCTTTCTTATTTTGCTACTTGGTTTATTATACAGATTTGTTGTCCATCAAATCACTAAACTGCGATTCAGATATGTATTTATATCTTAAATATATCTTAAAAGCTGAATGAAAGATTATTCATACGATAGAAATAAACCTTTTATCATGTCCAGTAAACTATGAAATCAATATAAGAGGTAACCAACCCAGTTTGTTGATTACATTCATTAAGAAGATTTTGCGTGGGCAGGTATAGGGTTAGATGCTATCTGTATGAAGTTGGCCGTTTTCATTGAACTAAAAGAATGTAATTTCCTATATCCTATCAAAATCAATCAATGTGTTTTGCCAGTCAGTTGCTCGGAAAAAAAGAACTTTTTTGATGTGTCAAAATAAACAGTTTGCAGACTTATGTAATTAAAGCAAGAATTCCTTGTTGGACAGAATTCCATCACTATTAAACTTTACATTTAACCTCGATACTCTGTGTATAGCGATGCGTCGCACCAAGATTATTTTCAAACGAGCATAGTGGGATCACAGCATATATCGTATAAAAATAAGTCATGAAATGCGAAATGTTCATTTCTAACAACATCCTACATTGTACGTTGTGTAGAGTGCTACTTTGATGTCTTGGCAAGTGTAATGCTTTTTATATACATTTTTATTATCCGCCTATTATCTATGTAGTTGTTTAAATGCCGATGCGTTTGGGAAGATCGCAATAACTTGTAATGCCTCTGTACTTGTTGGAGGATTTTGGTAGAATTACAACATGGTATACTGATTAATTAAGAGGGACAAATCAGCGTTATTTTAATCTTTATGATTTGCTTTGATTGGGTAATTTGTTCTAACAAACTGTACGGGGAGGTATTTTAATTCTGAATTAATTTGGTTGAATGCTTCCATTCAACACACTCGTTCGGAAAGTATGAATGTTAATTGTGCTCAGGTGGTTTGAATTGCAATTCTCCTTCTTAAATTACTTTAAATTAAACCCAAGTATTAAGTACTACAGTCACGCACCACTATAGAACCAAAATTCAGCACTTACAATAAGATGTACACCTACGAAAGTATGTCCAAAGCAACTGCTACCTTTCACTTTCATATCATGACTACTTTTGGTTGAGAACTGACAACTTTCTTCCGACAGCGTTTTTTAGGTCTAGCATGTGGTCACAAAATATCACTGCACTCCAGCGTTCAATGACGTCTTTTACTATTGTTATTATTACTGATGATGATGGACGGTGACCGCTCGATGAGAGTGTGAGTCAATAAAAAATGACATGACAGGTTTGGAAAGTAACGTGATATGAATGTAATGCAAAAGGAACGGGAAATGCGCTAATAATATTGACTATAAAAATGTGTTATTATTATTATGTAATAGTAAAAAAACACAATAATATGGCAAATGCAAACCTTGGCCAATGACTCCAATCCTGAACTGCATTCCTTTGAAGACTCGCTAGCGCTTCCAACCACTGCTACATTGCTATTTCCCAAGAAAGTTGTTAGGTTTCCTACAACATTGTGGTTTGAATTGGGTTTGGACATGCAGCAGTGGCACGCAGAGTGCTTGATCGAAACAAGTCAAGAAAAGTGAAAGAAATGATCTGTTGTAGTTGTGAAGTTATATTATTTTCTTGTGCAGAATAACTCAACTTTCTCTGATATTTAGCGTATATCCTAAGATATAAACTATGTGTAAGGGTTAAAAATATGGAAAACACTATTTATCCTTTATTTGAGGTGCACTGCACTGCAAATATAATTTCTCACTCCTCCACAGACTTTATATACACAACTCTTGCACTTTCGATACACAACTAGTCTAACTGTTTTCTTTTCTCTCGTGGAAGAGAATTAAAGAAAAGAAAGTTGTTTCTGTTGTGGTGTGTAAGGATAATGTTATTCTTGAGGTTTTCACTTCCCTTTCTCCACTTGGTTGCGTGATATGAGATGAAGTGCAGCTATTATTATCGCGTTCATTTGAAAGCATATAAACTCTACATTAATACGTAGTGCCCATATATATGTATGCGATACTGCAGCGAAAATAGTATATTCAGAGCACAACAAACGGGATAGATGGAATAAATTCCACTTATGTAGCGCATATTATAATAATATGTACTATAGACTATAACTGAAGCGGGTGGGTACTATTCATTCAGATGTTCCCACTTCCCACAATGCTATACTTTCACCATGATTTGTTTGAACCTTGGTGACTCTGGGAATACATAGACACTATAGCATCAGGAAAGCAAGTAGCGAAAACTCTTGTGCAAAGGCATGTACATATTTAAACAACAGCACCACACTTTTTGATATCAAGTCGAGTGGTGGTATGGAGGCCTACTTTCACCATCACTTCCTCACTCACTATCACCACACAATATTATTAGTAGCAATGGTCTTTTGAGATGTCTCAAACTCAAACATTAGTTTAGCAATCACACATTGTGTTTCTTTTCGTAGGCAATAAAAAAAGACTATGCTTTAAATATTTCATATGATGCGTATACATGCCTTTTGTATGTAACGTGTTTTCTCCCTATCCCGGAAAGGTATACGCGGGTGCATACTTTAGAGTCATAATGCTGCGCTGAAACACGAGTGAAAGCATTTTATACAGCAGCAGTGAAAGTATATATCCCTATGGAGGCATGTCCTTACATTGTCGCTTTGGCATATGGTATGAAAATGAGTGAGAGTAAGCCATCTATTTCAACCACTACTGAGGCCTAGTACTTTCGTATAAGTCAATCGATAAAGATAGCGCATTATACTGCAAAATACTTTTATGAGTTAGCGCAAGCCTTACTGGTTAGTAAGTAAGAGTGAAAGCAAGTTATATTCTATTTCCGTATTATATAAAACTTTACTGTGTCTGGAGCAAACTTTTTTGTCCGTAGATCCCCTCGCAAGTTCGTTTTTATAAACCTTTGATAACATCTTAAAGGAGAAATAATACATTTGACAAAATTTCATGGCGCAATGTTTCTGAGATAAAGGAAAGTGGCCATGGCCGTTAAATAGGTAAATACATGAGAATTGTGACAAATTAACAACTTATATATATGTCACTTTGCCCATTTAACTTTATAATAGTTATGTTTGGTCGGGGTTTATGAACAAAGCGACCCATAATTTCTGTTAAAAGTATTTCTTGTAAAAAAATTATATCAAGGTTATAAAATATTGGGGTATTACGGCCAAATGAAATGACTCTACTGTTTTTTACAACTTTTCATAACAAAATGTTAAAATTCTTACTGGACCTGTGGTCATCTTATGATTATATTCGATATTCAACTTTTTTTAAACTATAGTACATGTAATTTATGACCACCAAGTTTTCTTCGTCTATTTCTTCAAGGCTATTTTGTAATTTTGTTTAAATTGGCGCTGACCAATTAGGATTTTTATAACGTTCATGCATGCACTTCGTTGTACTATCATCAGTTATGATATTAAAAATCATCATATAGCCGTACGTATAATGATTTTGTGAAAAATATAATTCTTGTTATACATTTTAAATATTCGAAAACGCGACACGTGCTTAGTCAAATTAGAAATTAAAAAATTATGAAGTATAATATAGTAATAAAATTTATACTGATATATCTTTACAAATAAAAAAATCACACAATAAAGATTTTAGAGAAGTTAGGATACAATCCGCAGTAATTGAATTTAAAATGGGTGTTTACTTATAGTAAAATAATATGATGCATTGTCGCTTCAAAGCATCCCATTGTGTTGAAAGTCTATGAACCAAGTCATGTAAGCTACAACTTGCAAAAGGAAACTGAAATGTGGATAAAATTCGAGCTACTACGGATAGAGGCCTGGCTTGTCTCAAAAAGGGAAAGCCCATAGTCATTCATCAAATGCAATATGATTCCATGAAAATCTCAAAATCTGTACCATGCACGATCTACAAGAGAGGTGCCACAGAGGCAACTCGCAATATTTAATTTTTGTAAATGATTAATATTAATTTATACATATCAAGTCAATTAACAATTATGATATTATATTATAGATTTTTTGGC
The DNA here is from genome assembly GCA_004115045.4 of Sinella curviseta. Taxonomy (NCBI): domain Eukaryota; kingdom Metazoa; phylum Arthropoda; class Collembola; order Entomobryomorpha; family Entomobryidae; genus Sinella; species Sinella curviseta. The sequence continues at coordinate 38,998,381 of CM023203.3, read as the reverse complement.
AACTGGAGAAAGTAAAACTTAACTTACTAGAGTTTATCAATGTATTTACACTTGTAAATTTCTCTGAAGTATAAATTCTAAATTCCGTAAATATATTATATTTTATCCAAGAGGAGGAATTGAATTTCACAAATGTCAATTGGACTTTTAGCCAACGTTTTTATAAATGTATCGTATAGGTTATCTGAAGTTCTACCACAATTAATATTTTATTTAACTAATTCCATTACTGAGTGGTTATTGAAAAATAACTCAAAGAATTATACTCCTGAATATGATTAGAATATCCCTTTCTACATTAATTATGATTTAAGTCCAAATGTATTTCAAGGAATTTTGGCTTTAACATAGTTTGTATGATGGACAATGGACATATGGAATAGGTTGTAGGTATGAATGATACATTATCATTCATCATGTATTAAAAAGATCCTGTACTTCCGAAATTATGCAACAGGACCAATACCAGACATATGAAGAGGAGAGCGGGGTCAACATTTCCTTCTCCTTCTGATTACACTTCCGCTGAGAAAATCACGGTTCCGTGTTTCACGTAGCTCTTTTAAGCGTAACTCTGGAATTCCATTGAGAAAGATATCAAGAACAATGAGGGAATATAAATAAGAGGTTTTATATGTACACCGTTTTACTTCTATCCATTTTATCTATACCTTTTCCTCCGTCTTTTTATCCTGCATTGTTATTAGCTTCACTCACAGAGATCTTTTGCTTCCTGATTTTTTTTATTTCGCTCGGGTGAAATTAGCATGACGATGATTGAACTTTGCACACTGTCCTCATTGCTTTCCATAGAACATGTATAGGTACGCTGCGCGCACATCAACTGACGAGAGCTCTTCGCCTCTTCCTATTCTTCATTGTTACTTTTACTGTTGCTCTCCATAAGGCTTTTATTAAAGGCATTCCTACTACATGAGAGAATGTGTAACGCAATTCATATTCTTAAAAAAATACGTTCATGTGAACGTTCAAGAATTATCACCAGCCAGCCACGAAACGAACTTGGATTCTGCTGATATACATCACCTGTGTGGAAGGTATATACCAAATACCAACACCGCAACTTTTTGCCAGTTCCTTTTTACGGTAATCTTTCTGCAATTCAATCCATCCACACACGAATCAAGTACCAGTCACCAGCAAAGGCAGACACCACACCACCAACCAAGGAAGGAGATGGGAAATTTATTACGATTTTATGCTACGCTAATAGTAGCTCTCTTCTTGCTTGAGAGTAAATAACAAAAGGCTGAATCTTTGCAGCAAGAAAGCCTTTAAAGCGATGATCACGGAATGTCTAGGCTCTTTCTTTTTGAAAGTCTTAGAAACATTAGCAAGAATCTCAACATCATCTTCTTCAGGATTTCTCCTCCTGCGGTGGCGTTGCTGCCATATTCCTTTGTAACAATGCAAACCTTTTACGTACGGCTTTTTGTAGATAATCTGCAGCAGCGCGTTCATGTCTCCAGAACAAAAATACAACTATTTTTTTTATCCTTAATGTAGAAATGAGACAAGCAAAAAAAAGTACCAACACAGGCAGAGAGTAATAAGGAAAACTTCTCACAGGGTGCATTGGAGGTCAAAGCCCTCACAGACACAATTTCACGGTTTCTGGTTATATATGCACCTATATACACACACCACACACTCTGCCAGTCTCGAGGAGGCAGCATGGTTGGTAATGTAAATATAAAGACTTGAAGGTAGAAAAATTGTAAAGGTAGTGAGTTATCTTATTGTAAACATTTTTTACCTGTGTCAGTGCCAACTTCTTTAAGGCGGAGCCAGATCCATACGCCTAATATGTACATGAAAGAAATCGCTGAAACGTATCTCATTCCAAAATCCAGCAAGTGGCACATCATCATCATCATCATCAGTAGCAGCAGCAGCAGCGGTTTTTACCTTTTTCTCTTCCTACCTGTTTGCTTCTCTCATCGCATCCCATGACATGCCATTAGGTATAATTCTGCGGGATGGCTCGGATAGCTAGAGGTATATAAACTGCTTACGTCACGTCTTAAAAACAGGTAGTATTTTCGAAATATCGTGTTTTTTGGCTAGTTTCAAATCTCATAATCGGAGCTCAGCAGATTTCCGTGTGTGTAATGTATATATTGACTGAAGCAGCAGTGATTTTGCATATAGACGTAGAAAAAAAATGTTATCTCTGTTATTAGTGAAAAGAAGCCCCTTTGTCATGATCTCTTTTCTGCACACAGTACTCCATTCCGTTTATATGTGTAACAATTTTACGTGTGTAACTCTTGTAAATATAACTCATATTTTCAGGTAACGTTATTATTACCAGAGAGAGAGGATCTACTTAATAATCGTATCAGTCACTTTGGCACGTAGGGATGGGATGAACCATTATTTATGCACATTGTCTTCATGGACATGGATGAATGATTGAAAATTTGCAAGCTGTCCTCTGCAAACATGGCGAGGGAAAAGAAACGGGAACGGTATTTTCATTTCTCGATCTTGGTGAGAAATTCAAGTCCATTAAGCTCTCACTGACTTGGCAAGCGGAGACGCTAACTTTAACTGCTTGACGGCTCATGTTCGCTGGCTTCACTGCTAATATTGTAATGATTTTTACATGCTCATATGGAATAGAGGGCTTCATTACCGTTCGAAATTAGTCTCAAACAGCTTCTTTTGAAAGGTAGCAATTTTAGTGTTTATTATTTTTAGGCAAATATTAAAACAGTCACGCCAATAATAGCATTAGGCCTACGTTATGTCGACCGTAAATACAATGACACATTAAAACCATCATATATATGGTCATGGACATAAATGCTTGAATAAAATGCTAATATTACGGGAATGCTCGGTATGATATTGATATCCAATAAAAGACTATAATCATTCAATCTAATCAGTCATTAATATATAATCGAAGTACGGTAGCACCACCTCCGGTAATATGTCGAACATGATGTCCAGCACTATTAAACTAAAAGAGTAAAGCATGTTTGGAATTTGGAATACAATTGAAAATTTCTGTCTACAAATAAAATGTTTAGGTGTATATGTACTTAAATGACAGTATACACAGCTGATAAATTAGTACATAGTTTCATCTGTCACCATTGCACAAATCGTACCGGTTTGTAGTGAATATATTTTTATTATTAAGTTTATTTCTGGATAAAAAAATCGTTCAGAAAACCTGAAAGGAAAGGAGGGGTTCTCTGCTGGGATGTGAAACTTGAAGGCGTAAAAAATGAATGCAAATATATTGCAAGTTATGTTTGTATTGTGAAGTAAGAGAGAAGAGAGAGAGAGTGTGTGTGTAAGTTAGGGTAAGGTAAAGGTAAAAGACCTGCTGGACCAGTCAGTCAGCTCGAGATGATGGAGATTATGACCTCTAAATTCATGCAGCCTCTTCTTCCCGTACACCTACTTTAATGTTTAGAAAAATGGAAATTATATAATACGACCAAGGAGAGTATGAACGGAACAGATACTTTCTTTCACGATGAGCATATAAAAGTAATAGTACCAGAACAAAAAAGGTCTTGAACTTTTATGAGATTTTCAGCTCTGCTGGTGATGATAGTTTTTTGAAATAGACATCCGCAAGAGAGAGAGCCTGTCAAACCAGATACAAGTTCTAATTTTCACAGCAAGAAGGAGAAAGAAAGAAAAAAATACTTAAAATTAGATGCAAAAGCAGCCGTTGACCGTTTTTGCTATCAAACGCTTCCAGCAGCAATTTGGTGGTGAAGAAAGTAAAAAACTAATGGTAGGAATATAAAATACAATTCGTAGTAAACGTAGCTTGTTTCAAGATTAAAACTTTTTACTGAAATGATAATCCCTTGCAGTTAAAATAAACTTTACACTTTCTTCAATTCACAGAAATAAAATGGAGGGAATTTACTCCATTATTAACTGCTTAAATAAAGAATGAACCACTGGATACGTATCCGTTCCTATTCAAAAAGTTGATGCGGATTAGTTACATAATTCACATGATATACTAAAACACAAGCAAATACACAAAATACATGCATAACACCTGTGCTCGTTATTAGGTACCTATTTTATGTACTTTTCATTTTCAGCATGAGCATTTCCTCCTTTTTGTTTTATCTAGATCATTTTGCATCTTGATGATGATCATGATCATCATCTTGTGTTTATATACACGATAAATTCCAGTACTACGGCCGGGGCAATGGCATCTGAGAAAAACTAAGACTCAAGTTTACAACAAAAATGTGTACTGAACAATGAACCAAGACGCAATGTTGTACTATATACCAGGATCATCATCATCATGCCACAGATATTCTTCTGTGCAGGTAACCAGTCCATGAATGTTGCGATGAAGTAGACGAACCCAGCGTATGCCTACCTGAGTGAATGAGTTATATAATGTAGGTATTATGCGTATATGTTAGTTCATGAAATCCCATGTCATGGAGAGGGAAATAACCTTGAAATCGGCAAAAGTCAGCTCTGATAAAAAGTGTAATGCTGTTACTATCAGTGCTACATTGAGCCCACTACTACTACCACTACTACGGATTGTCTTTATCTTCAGGTATTGTTGTTGTTGCTGCCGTATACCAGAAGTTTTCTTTAAAAGAATCTTCTCCATGTATACCTGCTATATATACTTCACTCACGCTGTAGCCAACGGCAGTCAAGAGTGAAGACAGAAGGCAAAGCCCTCTTCATTTTGACTGGAAGCCTGACTAAAGAAAAATAATTGTATGATTTTTTTTGTTCCATATGCAGCAAGCACATGATGCATGTTATAGATATAATATTTTAAATGATAAGCTTTACGCTGAAAAACTAGCGATATTTAACGTATATGTACCTATATAGACATAATATAATGTAATAGCAGTTTAATAAATATTGCCTTCCTCTGGCAGCGATCCTTTCATTCTGCCAAACATGTGTTTTGTGTGGGTTTCAAAAAAACGTCTTCTTCCTTTTTAAGAGTTTTTCCTTTGCCCACCTTTCGCTTTGTTGTGAGCAAAACGATTAGCAACGGTGGAGATAATGCGTCCACTTTTACTTACTCGTAATAAAGATGACGATCATGGTGAATTTTAGTGCAAATTGTTTGTATTTAGGAACGATTTTAGTTCTTCAGAATTGCTGGATATATGAGCATGAGTAATCCAACCCGTCGCATGAACAAAATGACTCCTTACGACAATTCTATTCAACAACGTTTTAAGAAATACGTTTTGACTGGATGAGCATGTAAGAAAATATGTTTTTATGCAAAGCTTTATTTATCTTTCCTTTTTGCATTTCCTTTCCATGTACAAGAGACAAGTCATGGACCATGCAGTTTTTTGACATCTGAATTGTCTTATAAACGATGCATGAAAATATTTTTTTACCTATCATTTGAAACCTGAGAATTGCATTCATTCAAAGATTATTAAAGTTACATGATACGACGATATATAGACTTTTCTGTTTATTTTAATATTTTCTCTTATCGTGGTATCATCTGGAATGGAGACAAGATTCCACCATATCCATTTAAAGCTCAAGCACACAAGATGTATGAAAGACAAGAAGAGATATTTCGTTCAGGCTCACTCACTGTATGAGTCATTGACTTCTCTGCAGTTTTTAAAATAACCACTACAAAACTTTAACGCTATCACTCCAACTCCAAGCTCCGAATCACGATCACAACACGGAAAGGTCCTAAAAATCTGTCTATAGAAAATATGCACAGCAAAAAAACGCTGAACGTCAAGCGCTCTTCTTACCACCACCCTCATCAAAGCGAACATTTTTTTTGGCTATATGACATAATAGACTATGTACATCACAGAACATTATGTAGCTGTAAAAAATATCCTGCAAGAAACGTATGGGAACTCTACGACATGATGATAAGAAAAAAGTAATTTCTCCAGAATCCAAGCATTCGCCCCTGCGGCAATTTTTTAAATTTTTAATGCGGTCCATGACTCAAGTCAACAAACTCTTGGGCATGCTATACATTATGAACATTTTTTTTCTGAACTTTCTGAGACGATTCTATATATTTCTTTTGCGATGACAGTGCAACGCTGCCCACACGGTACGCTGGTTAGTTTCGTGGTGGTGGTTAGGTTGTTGGAGTATCATCCCTGATATGTGATGATGATGAGGAGTCGTCGTGCCGTGCAATCGTGCAAATTACGAGTGTGGCGTGGCTTGTTCAACGGCGGCCATGTGTACACCCATGTTACATGGCATTAATATATGGTACGGTATAGTTGCTGGGCTGGATAATCACGATTTCAAAGTTTGTTCGTTGTGAGACGTATGCAAAAGGAAAATCATCTCGTACGAAAGTATATCAGAGTATAAGTTTCGTTTCACGTAAATTTTGAAAATTTCATATTATGCTTAAATAGATCACACAAAATTGCCTGTAAATCTTTCAATTTTTCATACTTAATGGATTGAGGAATGGATGTACATTGCAATTGTACCTAATATTAGGTATACAAGTTGGAATTCAATATTCGCTACCTATATAATTCCGAGCAATTTGATGATGATGCAAAAGTTGCGGAATTGCTCAAATCAAAATTGCAATAAGTTCACAAATTTTTTGCTCATCAGTGTCTATTATTATTTGATTTCAAAATTTAAACATTGCGACAAATTACTTTTCCAATTTTATGAGGCTACATGTTATATGGGAAAAGTATACTGCAAGAAAGAGAAAAAGTTTCATTCCGGTAGCATTTGGTCTAAACCTCCGCGTAGATGTATTGCCTGAGAATCCATAATGCAGTCCACATTTCCACAATATTGTTCATTAGAGAGTGGGTCGCATTCATAGTTTTAAGAAATAAAATTATAAACTTCCTAAATAAATAAAACATTATGTGGTGTGGGATACATAAGGCGATATAGGGAGGACACACAGCTGCTCCTTCACTCAACACCAGGAACACGAAAGTTGAACCTTCTTTCTTTTTTTCTGCTCGCTCCCCTGCTGTTTACTCATTCTTTCTTTCGTCCTCACTAAAAACGGATAAAGGGATGCGTTACACAAATTTTCTGGATGCGCATCCTCCTTGTTTCTTCGGGTTGTCTTCAGTATCAAGAAATTGTCGTTGGAGCAATATCCTCAATAATGCCAGCAATGAATAGATATAATCATATATACATAAAGTTTGTACAGACATGTGGACTAAAATTGGAATAAAGAAGTAGCTGTTGCGTTGCAAGTGCAATACATGAAACCACGACCCACGCATTTTACTAATTTTAAGTGACATACAACGACATAGTTCCGTTTTCTGTTACTGCGTCTTTCCACTCATTCCCATCTCATTTCTAACAGCCCCCTTCCCTCATCTCCAGTTGCTTTTTCAAAGAACGCTCCATGGTCCGGAGTGTTCAACCCTACTTTTAGCCTAGCACACTGGACTTTTTTTTGGAACTGTCTCCAACTCCCCGAATCCTCCATAAAATGTACCCATTGTAAAGCCAGATGTATATATTTTTCGTATGCGAGCATTTTTTCAGTCACCACAACCGCCACAAAAAACATGGTATGGTCGAGTGGAGGACCTCTTTCTTTCAATTTGGTACATGCCTGTATAGCACATTGTTGTAAAACTCGGTGAAAAATGAGACAAGCATCCAAACTAATAATAATTATTACCATTTTCCAGGAATGTGAGACGGAAAGTTGAAAAAAAACGAGTTCATGTCAACGGACACTCCAAAACAAATACAATATGTACCTAAAAGCCCACACAATTTATCCATAATCCTTACAAATAATATATTAAGCTCGCTATACACCCTAAACTTTTTTGACAAAGCAGTTCCACCTCACACAAACATGTGCATGTAATCGTAAAGTCCCCAGACTGAAAATTAAAAATAGACTTTATCCATTCAATTCACCTGTACCGTGAAACTCCTTAGCTTGCTGGACGATATGTTGACATTTATGAGTGTATGAGGTTACCACTTAACATGTATAACCCTTTATATCACTCCATTCCATGCCTGAAATATTTTAAAGGTTTTTTTTCAAAAGTCTATGCAGTAAAGAATAATATATTATAATATCAGTTACTGCGGAAAATCATTGGAAGTATGATCCGCTAAGGAAAAGCAACTTAAGAGGGGGAAGATTTTTTGGAATTAAAATGAAGTATCATGCGACAAAACGATGAGATATACTTCCTATGAGGAGAGAAAATATAGCGAGAAGAAACGAGCTATAGCCAGTATATGAACTAGAATCTATGAAATTGTTCATACCACACGTGAACTGGGAACAGGATAGAAAGACTGTTGCGCTTGTCTCTCGCCCTGTTGCTTCTTATCCCAAGAATAATACAGAAAGGAAGAAAGGGATTTTTTTGGAGAGAATCCAGAAAAACTGTCTATTGAGACCCTTCGGGAGAGTATCCCGTACAGAAAAATGCCTCGTTGAAATTTTCTTTAGGTCCCAAAAAGCCGCCACGTCGTAATAAAAGTATCAAAAATAAACCTTGCACCTTATCCTTCCACTGTATACTAGTATATAAGTATGCATACAATAAGCCAAGAGAGTTGTGATGTGAAGTGGAACGATATTTCAGTTTCAGCAGCATGGCAAAGTATATAAAAACACAATGTCGGACCAGTTCCAGGAGCCAGGAAGAGGACAAAAAGTGGAATGCAAGCTAGCAGTAGTAAAAATGTTCAAAAGGAAAAGCAGCACAGAAGCATTTTCCTCATTTGAGAAGCTGCTTGGATGGTGATACATTTAAATATCACATAGCCAAAAGTACATCGCACTTCCATTTCCTATAATTTAAAATGCAGGATAAGCGTATGGATGAGGAGCGAGAAAGCCAAGGCTATAATATAGTAAAACGGATTGAATACTAGCAAGCGTATATTTCCCTGGTCATACGAGAATCGGTCGCCGATCCCAATCCCATCAAAATGTATTTTAACTTGGCTCTGATTTAGGTTTTTTGGAAATGCATGTATCAATAATAGTTAATAGGGTCGAAATATAGTTATCAGACTTGTGTATATGAACACGGACACATATTATCCATCTTAATCCATTCCATGTAATTGGAAAAAAGCGTACATATATATTTTATTCCAACAGCATTTTCTATCCATTCTTTATAGTAACGCAGAGGTTTGTATAGGTACATATTCAAATTTGGTCCGTTTGCCTTGCTTGCACGAGGAGACCTACATCCTTGTAAAATTCTGATCCGAGTCCAAAAAAATTAACGGTCCACCATGCTTCCATTTGTGCTACATCCATGCATAATGAAATCAAGTGAAACGCCTCGCCTTTTCAATCCGCGGCTGCTGCTAATAATTACTAAAAAAATAGTTCAGCATCCATCCAACCAATCTATATGAATAGAAAGCGCCTACACATCACCACCAGCTTGTTTTCCAATTCCAAACAGAAGACAGTTATTTTTTTATTTTTCATTTTGCGCAAGGCAGAAACACAATGATCCATTTTGCAAAAGTGATATCGTGAAAACAATGGCAATAGTAATAGGTTATTGTCCTGGAATAGTTTATTGATATTGAGTAACTGGCGCATTTTGATTTTATTGAGTTATTGGGACCTATATATATATTCTTTTCCATGCACTATTAAAATTTCGGAATATAAAACAACGTAAAACCATCGTTTCCACTACTGCATCGTGTATACTGACTGTGTGTACGTGCACAAATTCACATGATTCCTTTTCTTAAAAAGGTGGCAAAACTACAGACTACAACTACTCATGATGATATGCAAACGATAAAATCTACTAAAATATTCTATTGACTAGCATGCAAATTTATGCATTTGAAGCTCATGGAATTTCATGGAATACACTACATGAATATATTTGTAAAAAATCTAGTCGTAATGTGAGGCAATAAATCCTGTTACGTTCTCAATATAATATATAATAATAATGACAGTACATGTCAACGCGCTAAAATGGGCAAGCTTTAAAAAAATAAGTTTTACGACTGTAATGACAATGGAAAGCTTATAATATTAATGTAAGAAGTGTTTTCGCGGATAAAACGAGAATTGGAATCATTTAAATAGTTTACAACCTATAGATTATCTTTGCAATTTTGCCTCGTGTTCCACTGCCAGCTCTGCAAGTTATGGACAAAAATGAAACGTCGTCGTTCGTTTGATAGAGGGAATCAGATTTTTGTTGGTTAATGCCCTCTGAATTTGGCGACACTCTACGACTCGTGAATTGCAGGAAGCATTTCGGCAGAATAATATTTTGGCTTTTGTCAATATTATTTTAATTCATTGAAAATGATAATTTGCATATTTATCAAGTAGTCAGCGATAAACTCATGGCCAAGCTTGTCATTGACTCATTCACTTCATTTTTTCGTTCCAGACACAGTCAGACTCCATACTATGTATGTACGTGTTCCTACACGTATATACTGCTACATACAACGTTTAAATCAACAACTTACTAATTGTCCATGAAATTCCCATACAGATTTTACGCTACAACCACGCTACAAGTCAGGTATGCATTGCTATATCGGCTGTAGCATGATTCATTGGGTGGGATGAACAGTTGTAGTAAGTAAAGCAACTTTCCAGGTATGTAGGTATGTCAAATGCATAATATTCAGGCGAAAGAGCTTTGACCAGCAGCATTATTGTTTGCAGTCATCCAATCTTGCAAAACGTTGTAGTATAAAAAAAACGATGGTCAATGTCCATGTTAATATCCACGACTAGACGGCTTCATAGATTTTCTTCCTAGTTGTTTATGTTTATGCATACTTTGTATACGAATACACGACTTATTTCTGTGCTGAACCCGAGAAATAGTAGCTTTTCAGTTTTATGATTCTTACCTGTTGATTTTCCATCAAAACTGGCTTGGTCTTGGTACCTTCTGTATAGAAAAGTTTATGACTTTCCATCATATCCTTTGTACCAAGTAGAAACCACACCACGACCACGCTTGCTTTTACTAACTAACTTCCCATGATGCGAAACAGGTAGTAGTAGAACGGGTGCAAAAAGAAAACAAGGTAGTGATAGCCCGAAGTCCAGTAGATGATGATGTGAACGATAAAATTACATAACCTGGACCAACATGTTCACATTTCACTTAGGTATATACATAAATTAATACTATGTTGATATGATTATGCTGGCTGAACCACAATAATTTGATTCTGTGTAGCAGGAGGAATAGCATGGTAGGCCGACTGACGCAGAAAATTGATCTTCATTCATCACTTGATATGCTGGAAGAGCAGAAGAGCTCACCCATCTACAAAAACCACAACTCCCAAGCCAATTCCATCATAATGGCATAATAATAATATGTACATCAACAACAATACATCAAACGTCAAAGAACGATCACCTTTACTACACATCTCCAAAAATACAACTTACTAAAGGAGTACGCGTAAGAGCAACAAGTTAAAAAACATTGCTTTACACTTTTAGTCTGCTTTGTTGTGGGTATGTAATTTTGGCTTCTAAATGCCTGGTAAAAAGTACGCTCTTCTCATCATGTCAATAGAATTTAGGTAGGAAAGCATGCACAGAATCTACCACTTTTTCATGTAAACTTTATGTTGCTTCTTTTTCTAGCACAGCTTGACATATACGCATACAAAAACATTGGGATACAATTTCTCTGTCATTTGTTGCTATTCTCGCCGAGGTACACGCTGAAAAATAGCAGCTATCCGTCGGCCTTTGCCTTTACTTGAGAAAAATTAGTTCAACCATGTCCTTTTGTTACTATTTCTGTATTTACTTCATATGTTTAGTATTCCTAACGTAGAAAAAAGCCAAGTGAGCAGTTCAGTTCCCTCCGTTCAAAAATTCTCATAGACAAATCGGAAAGGTCTCTTTCTATGCTCTTCTCTCTGCTATCATCATACATCAACATTCAGCATCACATCATCATCAAGTCAGAAAGCAGCACTAACTAACTAAACCACACAGAGACGTACTTACTTACTACTACATCAGCTTATAAATGCATGTGCTTCTCGCTCAACTCACCTTATGCAGAATACGTAAAGAGAGATTTTTTTTACCTTTGCAACTTTTAGCTTTACTACATGTATGAACACCTACAGATAAAAATTTATGCACTAACTACTACAATGCCATATATGCAGTCAGCAAGAATTTTACAAAAGGTTTTGCTTATACAAAAAAAAACATGATCGTTTCATACTCTATAGCGTATTTCTAAAGTACAACAACATAACAGCAGCAGCAACAACAACGTGCACACAACTCACCAAACTTCACATATCACTGTTGCATACTTAACAGTAATAATCGTACATCGCCCCCGTCCGGACGTGTGTTGATCATTGCGGTGTTGTTAAAAAACAATCGTTTCGTGTGTGCTCTTGTTGTGAGTGCCTTATAGCCTATGCATTTTTTTTGGATTGTCATATCATTTATTGATGATCGCCCTCCAGTAGCATCCGTGTAGTGAACAAAGATCAATTTCATAAAAATTATTATTTTGTACCATGTGCCGTGTATGAGAAATTATTAACTGACGACGACAACACGCTTTATTATTGCTGACCTGGAAAATTGCATGAAAATTAAACTACAGGCAAATTCCAGCTATTCAGTTTCTTGGAAAAGGAGCAATAACCTCTATTTTTGGAATTGATTTAAATTGATTTTAAGAAATCAGCCAAAAAGTTTTGTAATACCTAACGTTGTCTTCCATTAAACGTGTGTTCTGACGAATAATTTAATACTTGTGATCAGTATATCGTGCATTTGACACAAAAGTGACTTATATTTCCCATTGTTTCTGGAATGTGGAGTTGTACTTTTGGCATTACGTATTTTACAGAGTGTGTGCTGTTGTATGAGTATATTTTTGTAACCTCATTTCAAAACAGTATAAAAATCAAAGTTAGTGATAGCGCAGTTTTTATTATTTTGTGTGGACCGAAAATTATTATTACTGCGCCGCCGCCGCCGCAGTGATCGTTTGCATCAGCAGATTCATATCGCTGAAATAGAATAATACGTTGCACGATTCATGCATCAGAGAGATACGAAAAGCAGACGAGTTTCTCCACAAAAGTTTTGACTACGCCACACACTGCATGCTTCCTGTCAATTAGTGGGACACTTCCTGTTCCAAATATTTTTAAAACAATAATAAAACAGCATTATTTTTCTGCTGAAATAGCGAAAAAACTCTATACAAGCAAACTACAAAACTCTATATACATATATATGACCTCATTCAGTAGTCCGTCCAGTAAAACAGTATCAAAAAATATTGCAAGTTTTAAAATGATTATCTATTAATGTCTCTGTAAATCGGAACATTTTTTGAGACAAGTGCTTGTGCTTTGACTTTGCGCCCACTCACACATTTCATTGGACAATAAAATTCCCTCCAGACTGGACACGGTCCAGCACTTTTTCCAGAACTTGAGGTCAATGACCCCGCGTATATATGTGCAAATGAACTGACCAGAACAAATGAATACATTTTCCAGATGGTTATAGATAACTTTAAACATTTTTTTTTCTTCGAGTGAACATTTAAAGAGAGACTTTTCCAGTATATAAATTTTTGTCTTGTTCAAGAAAAGCTGTTTGAAATCTCCGGTGGAAAAAAGGAAATATTTTTGTTTCAAGTTTCAAATTTCAACCTCACTCATCGTTCCGGACAGCTTGTCGAAATTAAGGTAACTTGAGGAAATAACGTTTTTTTTGTACTGTATCGTTAAACATTTTTCTTGGCTTGTCGCATCTGCTTTTCTCTGACTTTCCTGCCATGTCAATGCATGCATATAAGTTCAATAATATGCCATAATACAGCACAGCGTATTTTCTTTCCCCCTTTTCTTCCTTAAACTTATTGTGCTTTTGGCTTGTTCATCTTCTGGACCGGATGTTGATTTAAAGGAGAGCATCCGTAGTAGTATGTAATGCCGGTCGATCCGAAATTTCTTTTTTGTGAAGAACGTCGTATAGTATTGTACACTCTGGAGAGATCACAGATAAAAATGTAACAGGGTTCTCGTGGTTTATAGAAATAAGCTTAAAGCAATTAACTTGCCTAAAAATGGAGTCCTTGCTGCATATAAACCCTTTAAATGTTAAGACAGGAAATACTTCCTAAAGTTCATATATACTTATATAACTTACTTGTTAGCGCTGCGCACACGCAACTACAAAAAAAGGGTTGATGCTGCTGGAACCCTGACATACTGACAATAATGAGTAGGTATGTTCCGTTTCTTAAGGAAGCACCAATTCGTCATCTGTCGTGTCTTACAAAGTACAATTTTTATGCTATATTTATATCCCATGCATGATACTGTCGGATTTATCCATGAAGTTGAATTAAGTTTCAAGGAAGTGAAACATGGGTAGGGGGATGAAAAATTATATGGACGGGCAGCTGGAACTTCTTGTCGTTGCACACTGTTTCCTTCATTTCCTTCGTACATATTTCGGTTCAAGTCTCATATTTCTTGAAGGGGCGAGGGACGGATATATATCTGTTCAATGATGCTGTTATGCAGCGTTGCGGTGAGATCCGCTTTTTAGGATGCATGTGGGACGTTTGTCAGTTTGTTTAAAACATGGACAGACCAAAGTATTATTACTAGTTGCGTTTGTGGGTTGCTGGAACATTTTTTTTGAATGGGGGAAAATAAAGTTCCCTCGTTTGAAGTAAGACAACGTCTTTTGTCCATGCTTCATTTTGTAGAACATCTACAAATTCCAGCACTGATCCAGCAAACCATGTCCATTCAACCTTAGAACCCCTCTGAAAAGAAGACGGACAATAGGGAATGAAACCCTGCAGCAATATATAAGCAAATAAAATCTTTTGTGTAATCATCAAGTATGAAAGAAGGCTTTGAATGAATGAAATGAATGGATGAATGTGATGGGTCAACAGCGATGAAATGTGTAATGATTGCAGCAAAAGTAAGGATTTAGGAATACTTGCAAGCGAAGAAGCGTGCACTATACATAGGTCTAGAAAATCTTTTTATTTGATAGCACGTGCGTAGAAATGCCATTTAAAAATGAGAGATGAGCATGAATTGTTTCCATATTGTTTCTAGAATGAACTTGAGCGGCTTGCTGCAACAAAGAAGAGAGCGAAAAGAAAGTGTGTGTACATTACAAAGTTGGGTTACATTACAAACATGTGGGTACTTTTAAATATGTGGGTACTTCTAAATATGTGGGTACTTTCAAATATGTGGGTACTTTCAAATATGTGGGTCCTTTCAAATATGTGGGTAGTTTTAAATATGTGGGTAGGTTTACAAATTGTGGGTACTTTTGAATTCTACATACTTTTACAACATGTGAGTACTTTTAAACATGTGGGTACATTTCATAATGCCCCAAAGTGTGATTAATACATAAAATATAGACAAAATAGCGAATTAAATACAAACAATATGAAACATGATTATGAAACATAAAATTATATTGATAACATAAAATAGTGTAAAATTAGCATTCCCATTTCCAACATTCTCCCACCAAAATACATTGTATTTTCAAAACCGGAAATGGGCCATTGTTCATTGTATCCGTTTACGTAGTTACTCCCACCGTTTGGAACGCTCCATCTTCGCTTCATGCCACCTTCCGCACATCAGTGGAGTTGCATCTTCAGTTGAATCCTCCCACCGTGCTGATGCCGGAGCTTTTGATGCACGTTCCTCACGCCATGGAAGTTCCATTGGATTTACTCGTACAGTATTCTGCTTCTTATTTCCACCAGGCAGCCTTTCGGGTCCATTCTGCACATTTGGAGTCTTCTTTAGGATTCCACGAAGCGCTGGCGATTTCTCCGATACTCCTGAGTAATCAGTAACGGTTGAAGTCATGACAGTCATGCTGTGATTATGTTCTGTTTGATTCGCCTTTTCTCCGGAAAGGACCCATCCTAATTTTGTTTCTTGTGCTGTGAGTCCATTATCCAGCTGGCAAATCCTTCCGGTCAGTAGTTTTCCATATACGTCCCCTCCAATAAGCATCTCGATTTCAGGTGGAACGGGAGCGTAATTTTTCTCCATGTCATTTATAAATATTTTGTTTTTCTTAAGCTGAAGCATTAACTCATCGTTTCTTGCGATGCGGGGAATAGGGTTACATATTTTCCTACTTCCCCTTGCATTCAGCGCATATTTAATACCACCGCCATGACGTTCGATAATTATTTGATATTTATCATGCGGTACTTCGTTCGTTTTTAATCCTCCAAATAGAGAATGACTTGCGACTTCCTGTCCATAAGGTTTTACACCCAACGCTTCTGCTGTAGAGTCCAAAATGTAAGAGCGTTGGGATCCAGGATCCAGGAATGCACGCACGGTCCGTTTCTTCTTGTTTGCGTATACGTCCACCAGTGTAGTCATTAATTGAACTTTATCAGTACACACTTGGTTGGACGCACCGTTTAAAAGTTGTGGACATCCCCACCCATCCTTGACATCTTCGACAGAAGAGGATTCTCCACTTGGGCTAGAAATGCCTCCGTTATCTTGCTGCCTGTCGTCATGATGGAAGGAGTCTGGTTTCGGCTGAGCCCAATCCGCACTCCTTGATTTTGGAGCCGACTCTGGTCTCATCCCCGAAAATTGTTGCTGGGTGCCTTGCTCCATATCAGGTTTTGAGCTGCACATTATTGCGTAGTGTTTCCACCCACAACAGGCGCACATGGCTTTGAAATGACATTGCTCCGAGTGATGTCCTGGCTTGAGGCAGTTGAAGCAAGCTCCTTTTCCATGCAGGATCTTCTTCCTTTCTTCCAGTGACATCCTCATAGCGGTGAAACAATCCTGGCTCTGATGACCTTTTCCACAAAACACGCATCCGTGCATGTCGGCAATATGATATCCTGCTAGATTTGGCGTCGTATCTTCGGTTTTCCGCCAATTGCCGGCCTTTTTCACGGATGAATCCTCTTGGAATCCATTCCGCGCCAATTTAATCTTTTGTTGAATGTCCACTTCTTTCTGACAAAACTCCATGAGGATCGACAGTCTAGTGCGTGGTGGACTCTCCTTGCTTCCATCTTTTTCAGAAAGCGGACTTCTTTGCCAAGCCAGAAGCGTCTCGTCAGGTAAGCAGGATTCCACCATCGGGAATAGCCAAGTTGCTGGGTCGGCTTGCTTGAGCTCCAGCATGTCCAAAGCACGAAGATGAGAATTAAGCTGGATAGTTAAATTCTCAAGAGGCATTTTCTCATTCGCATTAGAATTAGTAATAACCAGTTTTAAAAGTTCACGTAAATATACTTGTAGCAGGACATCATCATTACCGTACCGTGCGTGCAATTTATCCACCACCTCGGAATAATTTTCAGATGTGTGTTGATAGCTCGTCACGATATCATAGGCGGTAGTTCCAGGAATCATGCTTTGTTCCAGGTAGTGAAGCTTGTCACACCCGTCCATTGTTGAATCCTCATGGATTTTATTAAATTGTGACCAAAAACCCAACCAGTCCCGCAACTCTCCCGAAAATTTCCTAAGCTCGATCTTGGGGAGTCGTACATTCATTTTTGGCCTGGGGGTTTCCTGTGATCTCCAACTATCTGATGAAGCCACACTTCCAGCTGGACTCGGCGGACGAGCTGGTGGGTCATCAGCGCACAGGTGTTCAATTTTTTCTTGAATTTTCAGGACTTCCATTTCGTAGCTTCCGATGTCTTCAAATTCCTTATCTTGTTCCTCCATTGGAAGATCATCATCAATTACTTGATCCTGTATTTTGAAATCCCACTCCTTCACAACACTGTTGACTTGCAAAATGTGCTTCAGGGTGGCCTTCAAGAACTGCTTGTCTGGATCCGTTGACTTGACTTCAGCTTCCGCCTTGTTAATAGCCTTGGTTAACTTGGCTCGGAATGGCCGGCGAGCTTTCTTCATTTCATCTAAAGACATCTTGACTGACTTCTTTTTGCTGGATATCCGCCGTTAAAACACTGGTCCGTTGGTTTTACTGATGAAGATGACCACGTGTCTTCTGCACTGCTGAATATCCGCTCGAACAAGATGCTCCTTCTTGAATCACTGATAAATCACTTTAAAATGTTACTTTTTAGTAATTGTTCACAATAATTACGTCGATGGGGTCACCAAATGTTGGAACTGACGTTTCGCTAACCGCAAAAAGCGTTCCCGTGTTTAATAAAGCGTGTTCAATAAAAATGATTACTGTGAACGAAATAATGACTTGACTTGATAGCATAAACTATCGTCGAAAACAGAATAATTAAGATTATAAAGCTGGATAATTATCCTTTAAATAAAACAAGTAGCATAAACTACTGAACAACAATTACTAATTTCCAATTAATAACTTTATTTAACATCGCAAGATAATTAATAATTACAACTTTAGTGCAGTGCACTTCGTGACAGAAAGTTGAACAAGAACAACTCACTTCTCCAAAGTCGAGAGTGATAATAAAAACGAGAGCAGAAAAACGTACAAGTCACTTCGCTGAAGGCGAGTGCGATAAAAAGGATAACGGACAAAAATAATACAGAAAGATACATACATAATTTTACAGCTTAACAAGAATACATAATATGATACTACAACGAAATGCAAGCTCGCGTTTCTAGTCAAAATCCTGTAAGAAGTACTAGAAATGCTTGCTTCATAAGCACGCGAACTGCGAAACTTCCCAGTATCTAAATGACACCTGTTGCGTTCTTGGATATGAGCTGCATGGAAATAAGGGTTTATTCACACTGCGTTGACCTCTTAAGCATTTTGCCAGTTCCGGCTGGCTTAATTTGCCATTTGCCAGCTTACTCCAAATTGCTACGGTCAATAATAGCCCATATTTGAATCTTTAAACAATAATATGCAAATACATTTTACACTCCACGTCCCAATTCCAATCACCTCCACTCATTCGTCACCACTTTTCCGTTAAGCGAAAACAAAAATGATGACGCTACGCCGCTGTTATGCGTTGCTGTGTTCAGGTATTCGTTCAGTTCTCCAATGAATCATCAAGCATTGGGTTCATTTACGACATACATTTCCCCAGGCCTTTTACTTGGGACACTTAATAAGCCAAGTGCAAACGTTTTCTGGATTGAAATTCATGCTTACATCATGAAAATAAGGCAGACATGTTAATGCAACAAGAGTTCATTAATATTATCCAACGTCGTCTCGAGGACGTGGAGGCCAGCAACCTCGTAGTCGTAATAATAGCTTCTTTAAGAAAGTCGCTCCAAGTCGTTGCAGAAAAACGAGGAGAGAGTCGTGCTTTGGAGAGTTAGCAAAAAACTGTTCTTTTACACGTTATTATCAGATTGTCTATTCTCTCATATTATGTCAGGTACATGAATCACAATGTACAATTAAATGGCGCAGCAACAATATGAAATGCGTGTCTGAAAAGATTGGAATCGAGCATATTACTGTATACCTACTCACATGGGCACATTTTAGAAACTATGTCATCTTCATATCAACATCAAAAGTACGCCCGGACGATGGCTATTATGTGCATTCTTCATTGGTATAGGTGTGCAAATATATACTTAACTTGGCTATCATGTCGCAATAACCGCTTTGACTGCTAAAAACTCTTGGAATTTAATTTAGCTCCATGTGCACTAAACCATGCAATCATTTTACTGTTACTTCAGCAGTATAGAAAAATACATTGTAGTTTTCGTAATGTCTACTGCCATTAAAATGATGTACCATTTTGTATGGGCATATATGTAATCCTCGACCACCCATGTCTGGGCAAGTGTTAATTTGGTTGTTTTACATGGATAACAAAACATTGTTTCGTTTATTACTCTACATTTGGACAAGTACCAATAGGTAGAGACACGTATACGTAATTGTAAATAAAATACTTTTCTTTTTTTTCAGTGCATATTACGTACATAAATTCGTATCATTACGTTCCGTCGCCCGTAGCCAATATTTCGCATGATTTATTTAAGTATTTCTGGCTGGCTGTCGTATTAAAAGAGATTTTTCTATTCCATTAAGTTTTATTATATGTGCATTGTTTTTTGTATTGAAATTATCTCCGATTAGTCATTAAAAGCGTCTCTGAATTGTGTCAATGATTATGCTCCAAGAAGAATGATTACATATAACCGCCACCATCATCGTCAACACCATACTCCATGACTGATGACGCGACATTTTTATTCTCGTTCCAATCTCAAACATGCCAAACAAAGTGATATGTAATATTCGAGGTTATTATTATATGCTACCAAATCAATTCACCAGCTAGTCAATTTAAAAGTCTATGTATGTACATTATACTAGGAGGGTTAAAATTTCTGCACAAAACTGTCTTGATTTGACGGTTTGCAAAGTGCAAGTCCTTCAGTCCTACACTCCATCAAAAAAGTCCTTCGTGTTCCATTATATTCTTTTGCTAACCAAAACAAAATAGTAAAACAATGAAGAACGGAGAGAGATGTTGTTTTGATGATGATGCGTAGCACAAAGTGATATGCGACCTTGTGTTTAAGACGAGCTTTATAATGGCTTTTCACAATAATATTTTGTGATGATGATGAAGATAGCGACTGATTCCGCTAGAAAATATTTTGCTGGCACAAACCATTTCTTCTCTGCAATTCAAGGTTATTCAATTCAATTGACAACTTACAATAGCTAAAATAGGAGGACTTTGCCAATAAAAATTTTCATGAGAAATATAACACCGCATTTTTATACAAACATTGTGTTAAAGATTGTCTCATATTATTAGCATGCACTTTCCGCTTCGCGATTCAAGATAAATGTGTATTTTACTTTAAAGTATGATGTTTTTAATAATTATTTAATTTATTCGTCTTTCATATTTTATTATGAATAATTTTCCAGTTGGAATAGGACAGATTTTTTTTGGATAACGGGCGAAAAAATGTCAAAGGAATTTCCGTTACAAAATTGCATCCGCTTTGTTTTTACAAAACATTTGACATAAGCCAATAATTTTTTTTGTAAATGACCCAAGGATATATTGGCAGTAACAACTTTTTATGATAGTTTTTAGTAAAGGGATCATGTTGATCAAAAGACCATGAGAATCCTTGAGTAATATGCAGTTGTTAAAGACGCATGAGTCACATGAGCAATTGTGCATGGACATGCTTTTTTTATGGCCATGACGGTATATAGGGCAAATATTTGACTATGTGCACATCATACAACATTCACGACGACGATGTTGGAGAATAGATATTTCAACACGACTCCATCAACGAAAGATTTTTAACCACGCATTTAGCTTCCAGTACATTACAGATCAGAGAGAGCCCTTTTAAAGTCTCCATATCCATTCTCTTGAGAGCTACATCATCACCAGGATTTTTTTTGTTGCGAAATACCACCTTCCCCACACGTCAGACAGAACTAATAATGGATTGTCGTTGTTTCTATTGGTTGGCTGTTGGCTCTGCTGCTGCTGCCTTTCAGTAGGGAATCTACGTAGCATGAATGATGAATGGAGAACGTGTATGAAATGGGCACTTGCGAGGAGTAGAATGGCACATATTCAACATTTTGAAAAGGATGGATTGCATGAATTAAAAAAAGCTGTAAACGCGCATATGCATGCACAACGTATTTATGTACCTGTGCACGCCTATAAGACGTTCCTTTAGAGGATAATAATAATATATTCCACTTCTCCGAGTTGTCCACTAAAGGAGAACACACAAAGATAGCATTGCAAAATATTTAATTTGTAACGGAGTTTCTTTTGAACTTGGTCTGGTAATTCATTCATACACCTTAAATCCTAATTCATCCACAACAAGAATCTTTGCAGCCAGCAGCAGAAGTAGAACTCATGCAGGTATGTGTATTCAAATTCACCGTTATTCCTGCTGCTGAGAAAGATTTCGTTTGGGTGAGGAAAGAAACGCTCAAGTATCATAACATTCAGCGTTGATTCTCCCTCTGGCTCAGGCTTGCTGATTCACTGCAGCAATTGAACCGAGCAGAAAACCACTGAAAATTTCGGTGTGTGCATTTTGCACTAGCAGGCACAGATAATGTATGTTCTCTAGCAAATGATATTTTAGAAAGCATGGAATGTAATGATAACAGCATGCCTTGTTGAAATGAATGCCTTTTGGATATTTTAGCTCTGCAAAGATCCACTTTGCAATATTTGTACAGAGAGTGCTACCGTGGCAGTGCCACACAACAGCAGCGATATTTGGCGGTGGAGGGAGGTTGGACTGACAGGGTTGCTGAAATAATCTAGGTCTTCTCATTCAACCAGTACTTAAGACGTGCTTGATCATCTTTGTGCTACATTGAAGGATTTCACATTTTATGGAAGGAGTGGATCCTTGAATGAAACAGATTTAAGAAAAAAAGAAACCTAGCAAAAGGATATATTATGCACAGAGCTTGTACTCCTTTACCTATAGCGGTATAGGCAGCTAAGACGTAAAACATAGGTACATATGCGGTTACTGCAAGGAGCAGCAAAACAAGCAGTACCAAAAAGATGCTTTTAAGCCAAAGTAGCGTGATAATCATAAATTTAGCAAAAAAGGTTGATCATACAACAGTTACAAGTTACAAGCTGGCAGGTAACCTACATTTTCGTCGTCGTGACGTAGTAAAGGATAGCCAGCCATACAGGCTGCTGCGTAGTGCCTGCACGGCACTTATAAGCTCATATCTTCTATGAATGTACATGGCGCACTGCAAATTTCTTACCCCTTCTGTTCTGCTCACATCAGGTGTTTTATCGTCGTGGGATCTTAAAATGTGATGAATTATTGCCAGTAATGTCGATATCCATGATGTGAGCAACAGATACCCTTTTCGTTCCAACCTAAGTACAGCTTCAATGCAATTCTCTGAAATCCTAATCAGCGATTTTGGCAGACAAGCAGACACACTTCATATTTCATGCATCAGCATTATCATCAGAACAAACGAAGGTAGTTTTTGGCTGTCGGAATTTCTTTGCTTGCTAACTCAGTTATATGAGCTAAAGAAGGGGGTTGCGACGACGGGCTCCGCGCATAAAAAAAATCTCAAGTAGTTCATCAACAGAAAATAACAATACGGCAAATGCACGAACTCCATTTACATATACATACAAAACAAACTTTTGAATCGAAGGCACCTGTTTCTCCTTAATGACGTAGTATTTGAAAAGATGAAAAAAGTAGCAGAGAAGAAATTCGATAGATTTGTCCAAAAGGAACCGTGTGTGTGCGTATTGGTTTATGGTAAATGTTGTTTTGGATGGAATTGTCATGCACTCATGCACATTTTTTGTGTATGTGGCATGACCAGCAAAACCAGAATCAGCACACATTTCTCTCATATGTGCTTGTGCAGAACATGCATAATTATATATTTACTTTTTTCCTATTTACAAAACATGACGACGACGACACAACCAACACGAAAGAACCAGCATCTTAAACGACGACACGAAAACCAGGTGGATGTACTCTTTTCTTCTGTAGAATAAAAAAAATCTGCGTGAATAATGTTTTGTATGCAAGCAGGCATGCAAAAGAATCAAGTTTTCT
The DNA here is from genome assembly GCA_004115045.4 of Sinella curviseta. Classification (NCBI taxonomy): domain Eukaryota; kingdom Metazoa; phylum Arthropoda; class Collembola; order Entomobryomorpha; family Entomobryidae; genus Sinella; species Sinella curviseta. The sequence continues at coordinate 38,974,768 of CM023203.3, read as the reverse complement.
TTTTTCCAACCTGCAAACAAAAATCCCTATGTGTACTAAAGTACTACGTAGCAAGTGGAAGAGCCGAGCCAAAGAAGATTTTAAAAAGTACCGTAACCTTTTTTCTATGGAGGATTCTCCTTGTGTAAGAGAGACTTTCTGATGAATCCGTAATGTTTTCTTTTTTCTGAGCCTTCATTTTTTTCATGACTTGGTTTCAGAGATAGAGGCAGTCATAGTCATGCTCTCCAATCACACCTGAATCAAGTATGTTGTGGTGTGATGATGATGGTAGTGGTATGCAAGTCAGCAGAAACTTTTTTTTTCATGAATTTGCTAAGGGGATCATCATCCTCATCAGTATCGCCACCACCACCATTCGACGAGTACTTTGCTGCGTCTTATGCTGAGTTATTGTACCATTGTTGTTGCAATCCACTTCTCTGCGAAACCCTTTTCCTTCCATCATGATCACAGATTCTTCGTTTTGAATCCTTCTTGCTGCTACTGCTGCTGCTGTCCGTTCATCCATCCATGAATAAGCCTTTAATAGCGTGCGAGATTGCATATTACATACAAGTATACTTATTTATATTAAGTCAATGTGATTCTTTCTTTTAAGTATACCACATTATCATCATCAAGCCTTTTATGTTAGCTGGCCTGCCTGCTAGGCCAGTTTTTTTTCTTAAGGTGATAGTCATTCATCTTGTGCCTTGTACTCAAGATTTGCTACGTCATCTTTATCGGGAAGGCTATTGTAATGCCATATATACAATTCAGAGGAATAGAGGGTTTTGCAATGAATTCAAAAAACATTCAGCGCAGTGTTCCTTTTCCTTTAAAAAACTGTACAGAGACGGACAGATCCATGTCGTTTGCTTCTCTACTATGTACCTATTCTACTTGTTTGGATGAGGGCATTTGGCATTCCATTTACAAAAAATAACGAAACGAAACAAGGTTGGGCTTTTTTTGAAGGAGAGAAACGAGAGCACGAATTTCTATTCTCCATTGTTTTTGGCAAATGATTTTCGTCGTTGACGAACACATATATACTTACATTGTGTAGCAATGTGTGGTTAGATTCTTTTAAAATTTTAAAACTGTACATGAATTTGTTGGTTGGATGATGGAGTACACGGTTCTTGAGTTTTGTTATTGCCGTACCGTGCGTCCTGCATACTTCACATCACTGCAAGTGATTTATGTGGAGGCGGTGTGTATACTACAGTAGAAGAGATGGATAAGTGCCTAAACGTGTTTTACTTTATTTTGTTGGAGTACTTCATACTATGGTATATTTAGAGAAATTATGAATTCTATCGTTATCACGTTTTCAGCTCTTGAGGCCCACGAATAGAGCAAGACGCAAAAATATACTTGACATCGCAAATATGACAGAATGAAGGGATATTGACTTGAGGATATTTGATATTATGGAGAATCGTTAGGAAATCTTGTGCTATCATATGATTTAAAAGTGTCATGACTTTTCTCAGTCAATTTTCCTGCCCCCTTCTTATTTTCTCCAATATAGGGCATCAATAAATTGGCTCACTCACGTACGATACCGTCACTGCAATAAGGGTACCGTAGTGTTTCATTTTTGATCAAAAATCACTTCCTCGTACAAAACGATTCATGTTGAATGTTCTGGTTCGTCTTTGCATTGCGCAAAACATGACGACGGTGGAAAGGAGCAAAAATGTGTACTGGGTTGATTGTGACTTATAGAAAAGAGAACTCCGGGGCTTCTTGAAAGAATGTTCATCCATTTATTGGATGCGAGCATGCTTGTGTGTAAAAAAGAGAAATCTCATGAAAATATATATTTATTGCAATCAGGCAAGCTGAAACAGCAATATAACTTGACAAGCATCACATTATTATCATCTTGCCAATTGCCAGGGCTGAAGAACTCAAAAGCACGTTTTCTTCTTACGAGCAAGGAGCTATAGAGCTAGCAAAACAGTTCAAATGGATTTCATGTGCAGTCATCATCATCATCAGCATGGAATACAGAATGGAGAGTTTTGTTGCATGCATGAGAAACTTGGTAAGAAGTAAAGGAGAACAGGACAAGATGATGTGTACTTCTTGAGGTCTTTAACCCTTGTTTCCATTCCATTCTGGCAATAATAATATTATTTGGAGTGCTGTGCCTTTTTAAGCGTACTTGCTGCTTTGTATTCATTCTCTCGCGTAGACTGGTGCAAAGCTGCCTCCATGCCGTACCACAACAACGAGTATGACTATCGACGCTCTACAAACTTTCTTACAATTTTGCTACGTTCTCACATATACGACGTGTTATGGTCGACGGTGCGGCGGAGTGGAGTTTGTACTGTTATTAATAGGCATGGCATACCTATGTTTATGCTCTCTTCAGAGTATAATAGGAAGACAATTGAAATGCATTATTATTTTTTTGGATAGGACTTTTTAAGAAAAATGGATTGTAGATTTAGACGGGCTGGTAATAGTTTTATTTACAAATTATTTGATATAAGCTTTTTTATATGGGTAGGAATATTTCATATTTCCTCTATTTCAGTGTGTTCGATAGTTGTTACTTGTTACGCAATGTGTGTCCAATATTCCCAAGAAAAATGACATGCATTTTTAAATGATCGTATTTACAGACACGCAAAGTTGTAGTAGGTACGCTTCCATGAGTAGTCATTCATAACACAAAGCGAAACAACTTTTGCTACAACACTTCTCTGGTAATTTTGTAGGCAAATGCGTATGCATGTATGTATTTCATTTCTGCTTGACAGTCATTAATACAATTCCACTCTAGGAGGGCTCGGGCTCTCTAGTTACATTATCATCGGAAAGGGTTGGAAAGAAGTGTGTGTGTGGTGGCGGCGAATTCACAGAGAGACAAATAACGTGGTTGGTTATAATGAATATTGACTATTGCTTGTGGTTGGTTCATGTATTTACATTAACTTAAAACGAGTGTCAAATGTATCATAAGTTTCCTCAAATCTATGTACATACATGAATGCGCATGATATGTGAACTGTCGGGCCTAGTAATCCATCACAGTACATAAAATGTACGAGTCTCATCTTTACCGGTTCATAGTTCACCATGTCTCCAATAAACATTTCTTCTTTTCTCTCATTTTTCACTTATTGTATTTTGTACCTGGGCTCGTTTTCTGGGCCAAGTTTGATGATCTTTTATAATAGTTAGCACACGTGATGATGAAAATAATAAGCCATATACGTAAACAAGCGGTGCACGTTTATCAGGTTTACTGTTCCATATTATATTAGTATTTCTTTCTCATTCAAATAGTCATTAACCGAGTTGTGTTTTTATAGCTTTATCTACCATAGCTTCCCAAGGAAGTATATATATTTTTAACATGACAAACTATTCAAGCGCTCTAAATAAAGTTATTTTGCAACTGCATGAATCTTTTGATCTGATGTTGTTGTGGAAAGGAACAAAGAATGGGAGTCGCGTTGCTGCATTCTCTGCTTGCATAATAGCTCGTGTTTTTTTGCAACGCAATAAGTAACGATGTTACAGTATATAGCGAAGCATTGCGGTGTATAAATTATAATGCATGTTGCAAGATTTGTTTTATCAGTGTCCATAATCCATGTTAGTATGTACTGCTGTGTCACTCCAATCCAGTCCTCTCACGAGTCGCCCAGTCAAGTATTGCAACAATTATGTCATTAATAAATTTATTAACTTAAACTCGTACATGTACTCCTATTAATAAAATTGTTTTGTGTATTGCCACTTGGTTCATTGGGAAATGTTTTGTCAACTTCCAATTTGATTAATCCTTCGGAATAAAAATCACTTTGTATCAAGTAGTGTGCTTAACACTTTTGAGTATGAATAGAATGGACATTTATACAAAAGTTCCTTAAAAATAGTTCGTGAGGTATAGGCCGATGGACAGTGAAACAACATGATAAGCTACATGATATTTTATATGATCAAATCTTTAGTATCTCAAGTATCAAGAGTAATGATCATACCTATATTTTCATGACAAGTTATACAGAATATGATTCATCAATTTACCGTAATTCCGCCTCCTTCTTCGTACAGCATGGTCCAACAAACGATAATCTAGATCTTCCATTTAATTTATCTAACTTCGTGTGTTGCATTTCCATCCTATAAATTATTGCGCTATCATACTTTTGTTTCTTGAAGACATAGTTATTGAATCCAAATCGCAAGATATTTGTCCTAAATGTTAACGTCTCTGATAAAATAAGCAAACCAACATATCACAGTGGTTTGACATGCCACTGGATAGTATATAATGAACTCTGAACAACATTTTATCATCATCTATGTCACAATTTCTACATTGTGCGTTATAGAGATATCTCAGCCTGTTCGCTAGCCAGGCAGGTAGGTAGTTTTGTTTTGGATTAGATTTCGTATCGCGGTTACGTCGAATTGAGTCAAACAAGAAAAAAAAGAGAGAAGGGAATTTTAAATGACTTGACCTCATTTTTTGGATCCTCTCTCGCAAATTCCAGTTTGACATATGCGTACGAATGATGATGCTGCTGATAATAATAGGAGATGAGAAGGATGATTCAGTCACTGCAGCAGCAGCAGTAACCAACATTACTCGGCATAATAAAAAGCAACAAAGGGACAACTTGTGTGTGAATGTGTGGCTTGGTTAGAAACACGTTGCTCGGTATGGATAAATCATTATAATGTTATGCACATAACCAATATGACTGGCTTTTTAGTATTCTTTATATTGCGTATGTAGCTTATCGTACATATCGCACCTCAACCTAGACTATACCAGACATAGATGACAAATGCATCTTTAAAACTGCCTCAGCATTGAGCTCTGGTAGGGACCAATATAATTGTGTATATCACGACACTGACACAACTTGGTATGCGTCATGTCTTCAGTGATGATGTTTGTCGGTGTTGTTACCTTATTACCTTCATTCATCTACGCCACAGTAGTTTTGCTGCCTCAATAAGTCTATTTTTCTGCTTTCATAAAAAATGAATGAACAACTTGCGTTGTTGTGCCTGAATCTCGAAGGTTGTCATCATTTGAACCAGTGATTTCGCACTACAAGGACTTTTTATTATGCCTAGGTAGCTATTTTCAGTGTACCTAGAGGAGAGTGGAAAGAGATGTAACAGTTTCGTTACTGATTAAACGGCATCACCGCCGAAAGTTTTGATGACTAAAAAGTAGGCACTTCCTACAGAGTCGTTATCGGTCGGTACGGTACGTCGTGAGGTCGTCTGATTGTCACATGGTCATGATGATGAGTCCTTTGTTTCGTTGTTTCGGTTCTCTAAGGTCGCTTAATCAGCTCTGCTGAATCAGAGGATGGCTACCGAATTGGATTTATTATTAGGCAACCGTTTACGTTTCGTTAAGAGTGGGATATTGATATTCTAAATAAACACATGGATATAATATGCATATTCCTATTTTTATATTGCACAATCAAACATATTTTGACAGGCGGAACTGTCACTTTCGGATCAGTGGATATATATATGGAGCAATTACAATTATTATTCATCTTCAATGCCAAATACATCCACTGATATTTTTAATTGCGATGCGCATATTGTTTACATTTAGTGTCGAAATTCATTGGAATGTAGCCTTGTCTTGTGGACAAAATTGCCGCATCATATTATTTAGAGATTAACATATCACATCTTGGATCGCAAAGTTTCAGTTGATGACTGTGTGGTCCTAAATCATGACATCATTTGCTTTTATTTCATCATGAAATTAAATGTATGGATAAAATCCGCAAGTTCTTCGACATATATGTACCAGACATTTTTGCGAAATGTCTTCTGAATTATAATGCTGTGATGACTCAAATATCATGCCATTTTATATAGTCGACGAAGGACGTAGATTACATTCTTTGAACAGCGATTCGTAGTAATTGGAAAACTTTCATGTTTACAAAGACAATGCCACGTTTAGAAAGGACAATGCATTTTGTGACTTGGAGAAATTCGCGATTTACCTTTTCAAGATGACCAAATATTTATGTGAAATGAAAGAAACAGAAAAATTATTTACCTGTGTATTCATGTCTGACGAAATTCGTTCACCTATTTACTATTAAGTATTATTGAGCTTTTTCTCATCTTCAAGTGGGCACATGGATAATTTTGCGTGTAACCAAAAATACCTATATGCGTGCAATTATGAACGAAGAGAAATTTTCTTTTCCACAAAATTACGTATGCGTAGGTACTTCTGCTACATCTGCTATTTGAAATAACAATCAGCGATGCATATAAAACTACACACACAGATATATTGCACGTTGCGAGAGAATCTGAGATTTTTTTGCATCGTAATAACATTTATTTATGATGATTATACGCATAGCTAGAAGCTAGAATTTTCCATGAATTTATTAAAGTAGGTTAACATAACCATTTGTCACGCTGGTTGGTTGGCGGCCTACTATATGAAAGGAATGTGTAGAAAATTTCAATAAAATAATGTTTTTTAAGTTTACCTGTGCTCGTGTGTATTTACTACTGTTTAGAGTAATTATTATATCATTAAGGATCTACATACATAATACCATGTAAAATTACGCACTTACAACTAATCTGAATTTGAATCTGAAGAACCAGACTACATAAAAGTTTCATGAACATTCAATTTTATTCTTACATCATGTGATTTACTTGTAAATTTTAAAACTACTAATACCTAAATACATAAAACATCAGTAGACTTGACTTTCAAAAGTAACTTTGTTCCGATGTCACTTTTAATCAGTGACATGTTTCTTTGGAATACTGTGGTTTTCTGAAAAGAGGAAAATAACACTGCTGAAGGTCAGAACACAATGTTCCTTTATCAAGATTTGAAGTTGTGTACAGAATGGATGAAAGTAGAAGGTTTAAGATTTTTATACATTTATTTAAGAGTGTGCGTTGTCCTGACCAAGAACCGACATAATTCTTGTCTTTTCCGTTTCTACACTTCTCTTTCCATCTCTCTGCTAGATCACGATGAACGATAAACAAAAAAAAACAAGCGTGCAAATGCCTGTTGCGTACCAATATGCCTTGCTTAAGGTCCACCACATTATGACTGACAGACAGAGTGACGTGTAAAATGCAATAATGAGTCAGTTTTTCAATCTATGCGAAAAAAGCACAACAATCCCACATTATCGTAATCATCACACGCGTGTGTTTTAGTAACAACCGGGCCCAAATATCAGTCAGCGTCCGTATCCTTGAGTTTTAAGGCTACCCATATACTTTGTCCTCTATGCATGTACCGTGTGTGTGTGGAGCACATTTAATTTTTTTGGAAAGGCAACGTAACGTCAAGTTACAGAGGGACTCTTGTGCTGTACAATAAAAAATAAAAGTAGTATGAAAACTACAAATTGAATTATCGCCCACATTTCAAGAATTGGATAAAGGTCCTAAACCAACTTTGTCGTTTTAAGGATACCTTTTACAAGAAAGCTTTCATGAAACAAGTTGGTAGCTCTTTCAACCTTGTCGCATTTGTTGCTTGCAGCAGCAGCAACAACAATTTTTTTTGCATTTTTGATTTTTCATACAAAAAAACCGTGACCATTATCATAGTAAAATGAGGATAAGAATCAGTATTAAAAGGCAAAGTTGAAGAGTGAGAAAGAAGACGGCACTTGGTATGCATACGCAGCGTATTTAAAATAATAATATAAAAGTTGAGGTTGGTTGAGGTTTAACTTGTAGGATTGGCTGGCCCGAAAAGTGGAAAGCATAATATAGCGAGATAGATAGCTAGACCAAAAAAAACTTTTTCCTTTTAGCGTGCGTGCTTACTTATATTCTGTGTAGCTGCTGGTCGACTGATTTTGTGGTGGTTGTGATGATCATTTGCTGATAGAAAGATTTTTCAGAGTGAGTTCATATTTTTTTTGCTCCTGGCTAGAATTTCTTATTATGGTTTTTGAGATTTTGAATCGCAAACATTGTATGGATTGTCTGACCGCATTTATTTGTGTTGCTCAGAGTGCAGAGTGTAAATAACGGATAAAAAGATGATATATTTTATATTATCATGTGCATATGCATAGTATAGTGAGAGCTATCATGAAATCATTTAGCATTCCTCTCTGCATGCTGTATAATACACACTTTACGTGTGGAACCAGCAGCAGCGCATTTTTGCATGAATGTATGGATGGATCAAGTCTCACAAGACCTGCTTTTTCCTAAGGCTATATTTTTATTTGCGAATTCAAGACGAAGAGAACAAAGCGCGAGGGATGTGAAATTTGTATGCACCTATGTGGATACTTCTACTTCTGAAACCAAGTGTTTGTCCACCGAACCAAGTAACAGTTGCCTACTTGAGTTTTATTGTTGTTGATGCTGCTGCAACATGTATGATAACGTTGATAGTTTTGATGGTCCTCCAAAAGTAACTCGACAACATTGTTGAAGATCACTAAAAGGATTTGATTTTTGCATGGAGACATTCCATTATGCTGGTCTTTCTTATGCTGCATTAGATGCCATTTCGACGGGTATGACACCATATCCGCCTCACCTCCACACTTGTCACAAAACCGTTGAGAATGCACACCTTCCTTGTGTTTCCTCAGCGCCGAATCATGTATCATCACTGCACCGCACACAACCCCTTCGTACTCCTCATCACACACTACTTCGTAACGCCTTTCATGCTCAAGACTGATGTGATCTGTTAACCGTTTCCGGGACACCTTCACTTTTCCACACATTGACCCATCTTCTTCCATCCATTCGCACTGGAACTCCATTTTTTAAAATCTTGCTTAGTTATGAACCTATTTTATTATTTTTACCTACTTGTTAACTACAATTTAATTAAAATATTCAAGTAATGTCAACAGTGCCTGGTTCCACAAACTTCAACAACAGAGAACTTCTTAAATACATCGAATGTTGTAAATTCCTATCTTTCAATCGTACTAAACACATCAGTCTTGAGCATGAAAGGCGTTACGAAGTAGTGTGTGATGAGGAGTACGAAGGGGTTGTGTGCGGTGCAGTGATGATACATGATTCGGCGCTGAGGAAACACAAGGAAGGTGTGCATTCTCAACGGTTTTGTGACAAGTGTGGAGGTGAGGCGGATATGGTGTCATACCCGTCGAAATGGCATCTAATGCAGCATAAGAAAGACCAGCATAATATGAGAATAAGATGCAAAAATTCGGGACCAGGTGCATGTGGAAAGTGCTTTCCAACTGTGAGGGCTAAACTCATGCATGACAAGGAATGCATGAAGACAGGAAGAGCAGAGGTTCCAGGGCCATCCCCAAGTGCCGGCCCGTCTCGTGATGTGGAAGTGCCATCATCGCCGGTAGATCAGCTGCGTCTTCATCCATTCATTGAAGCATTGGGACAGCCAGTATTCGAAGGAAGTCAACCCCGCAAATTAGAAGGAGGAGCAATGACGATCTATTATGATTATCATCGTAGAGGAGCGGCACTTGGGACGGAATATTTCGACGAGCGGAACCTCAATCTCCCTTTTGACAACAATAAACGGGATGCATACCTCGAGGATCCTCGTATAAACCGTGGCTACCGATCCAATCTGAGGGAATTGGTGGGAACCGTTTATGACAAGGGTCATGTAATCCCCAGACACCCACACAAGCATGACCCTACGACTGCTCCATTTGTGGAGTTAAACAGCAACATATTACCTGAGCACCGGGATTTAAATCAGAAATTTAAAAGGCTTTTGGAGTCTCGTGGGTTGAGGTTTGTTCGCAGTAAGGTTGCCAGTAAACTCTTCACGGTTCCCTATTATGAGAGCGACACCCGGGTGCGTCCCACTTCAAGAGTGGTGGTTCCGGACGGATTTGGTAAAGTGTGGGTTGGATGGGATGGGGAGAAGTACGACATCAGGTCGTTCTACATGGAAAATAATGACTCGCTGTCGACAGAACAGAACGAAGAACGAGCCTATATTCCCCTTGAAGAATTGCAATCTAAGACAAAAACTCATTTTTTTGAAGATATAAACCCTAAATTAATCAAGTGTTGGAATCCAACAATCAATTAGCGCAGGTATTTTATTTTTGATTTTCCATTTTTTATTAAGCTCCCAATCACGCTCTTGACAGTAATATACTTTTGTAGACAGCTTATAGCTAGCTGTATGTATAGCGTTCACGCACAACTTCTGAAAAAAAGAATCAGCGTCTTCAAGTTTGCTGTGCATAGAATAGAAGAGAGATGCCTTATTGTAAAATCAGGAACACACGAAGCACCTTCTTAATCAACATGAACAACAGTATCATCATCATCAGCAGCATTATTATATATTTTATCCTCATCATCATGGAACTCGTTTTACCGCTGCTCCTTTCGACATACACACTACTGCAATTTCTCATCCATTTTTTATTATTTTTTCTTTGAGAGGCTCAGCTCTCATTGTTGAACATCTATAATGCATAAATATATGAAATGCCGAGTAAATGGCATCTACAGAAACCGCTGAGCTGTAGCGGCAGAAAGTGTGTCGCTGGCCTTTGGCCTAGCTGAATATTGCGTCTAATATATTACTTGGCCACTACACAATATTACCATACTTGACTTAGCTTGCCTGGCCAGTTGGCCCTGAAAGAGATAGCACTGATACCAAAATTATTATGATGGTGGTTGTTGTAGTAAAAACACCATATAAAAAGATGATAAGAATTGCATATTGGTTTGTTGGTTGATTTCGCTGGGCCAACTTTTTGGAAAGTTTGTTATAGTTTTGTTATTATTTTTGCTCTTCTTTTATTGCACTTTTCGCGATATAAATGTACTTGTTTTTATGCGCAACGCGCAACTTTTTGCTAAGCCCTTCTTTTACTCCTACCAACGTAAGAGCCACATGCAGAAAGATTTCACATCCAGTCATTGCAGTGGACTGGCTTCAATTTTAAATGTCATCCACAGATATTTTGCTAATGTATTGGTAAACTGATACGTGATAAAAGTATTACTTACTATGCACCTGACTTGTTGCATTTTATGTTGTCAGTTGTGATGATTGTGACATAGTAAAGCATTCTGTTATGCAGGATTCTACTAATTAACAGCTATATACTCGGTTGGACCAGTAAGTCCTCAAGGAACTATCAGGACAAACATAATAAGAAACATCGTTGAGCGCTAAGCTAACCTACTTGACTTGTTTTGTTGGTCAATATGTTTACGTATCGTTAATGTGTTATTGACTTGAGACATTCGTGAATATCCAGTTAGACAGCGTATGCTACATGGGTCATTGTTTGTAACTTCGCATAACATTTTGATTTGTTTGGGAGAATTTTATGATTCCCTTTTTTTCTCATGTGCCAAAAAGTACTATGATGAACCCTTTTACAATGGAAAAGAGTGTCATAACAAATAAATACACATCCATAATGAAAACAAATTCTGATTGTTTACACGCTCGTTATTGTTGGCAATTATCGTAGGCTGTAGCGTGTGAATAATTATAATTATTTAAGATTTACGTTGTCTGGAGTATGGATGAGTGCATATGTGAATGTATGCATTATATGAAATGCAAATTCGATTAAGACATTTTTGCTCTATTGTACCGTTTCGCATTTTAACTATTTAACAGTCAGAAGCAACTGGTTATTTTTATGATACTCTGAGACAATAGTCAAAATATTCATGTATAGACTTGCACAAAATTTGTGAGCTTCATACCGATATGCAGGTCAGTTGTCAGTTTGAAGTATCTGTATCAAAATAATAACTTCTATTGTTGTAATGTGCAAGCAAATGTTATGTTGTGAGCAGACACATCAGAGTTAATACGATGATCAAGTAGCACTTGTAAGATTTATTAACTAGTCATCATCTAGTAGTCTACCAAAACTGATATTTTTTCATGACGCTGCCAACAGCAGCAGAAGATGGTTTAAACAGACGTTGCAAACTATCTTCCCACAATAAAAAAAACAATGTAGGTAAATGCGTTTGCTTTATTATGCAGAAGCTCTCTCTCTCTCTCTCTCTCAACTCAGCTTGTTTTTGTACTGGATGAACTCTCTACGTCATACGTGAACCTTCCTAACCTATGGTACAACAAGTGGTGGGCTGTGGCTTGGCCATTGAAGGTGGTTGCGGTTCTCTCTTCTCTACTTATTAAGAAAGCTAACATTTCTTTGATGAAACGCTATTATTATTACCTTCTGTGAGTGGGTACATGCATGCTTACTGCTTACACACTCGTGCAGCCTCTTAAAACAGCAACTGGATTTGCAACTTTTGTATCATCATCAGTATTCTTATAAAGCAGCTTATATACTTACATATATCATCTATATGCATTCAGTACGCAGCAGCAGCTCACAATACTAGTAAAGTAAGTCGTATGCAAGATAATGGAAGTAATGCTAGTAAGATGTCTGTGTATTATGCATGTTTACTTTTTCAAGACATCATCGTGTTGTAAAGAGTATATAGGTAAACCATAAACCATTATCTTAAGTGACTTGATATTATTATATAGTGGGCTTTCTATATACGCTGTATGCATAAGGCTTGCAGGATTCTCCGTCATAAATGCAAAATCTGGATATCACATATGTTGTTGCGTTGCAAAAAAAGGAGACTCATGACTCAAAGGCTTTGCAAAGGATTTTGAAGGACTGTTACCTATTGTTTTTGTTGTGAGAGAATAGCAAAAAATCGTCCTATCCTCTTCTTAGAGCAAAATTGAGTAGGACATGGTGTGTCAATGATCGTGTACACCTATACCTTGCGGTATGCAATAATGCTTGTGTGTGGAAAGTTGGTGCAAAATTTATATGATGCAGGTTTTCGTAGTACTACTCCTGCATCATGTTGCGTAGATAGTCTTACCTCTTTTTTCTGAGAAATAATGACCCGGAGTTGCCTTTCCTGATTGTTAAATTGGCTCACATCCGTTTAGCCCAGATTTCTTTTTTTCTGACGTTTTTGAAAAAGAATATATAGTATCGTCTTCGTGTATGCATGCAAGCCTTCTTCGTTGTTGCTATTATTTATGAGGATTTAAGTCATCATGATGATATTATTCCTCTCTCTGGTGTCTGGTGGCGTTAACGATATCATGCTCCTATTGGCTTTCTAATTCTCCTGTGTACAGAAACATTGTTTTAAATCTCACAATTAAACCTGCCATTGCTTTTTGTTGTGTTTCATGACATATATAATAGCAAGGAGCAGAACACAATCTCTTCCATAGAATTCAGTACAATACGCATGACGGGAAAAGAGAACAATAACTCTCTGAATTACGCATCTGACGTATATACCGTTACTGCGAAAGCAGAAACCGTACCGTATTTATTTTTGTAAAAAAATGTTTGAAAAGGCAGAAACCAAGAAGAAAAGTGGCGATAATTATAGCATGAAAGGCACGACAGGATCAGTTAACTCTGGGAACAAAAAGGTTGGAAAAATGGACCTTTGACGCATGATTGTTGTGTACTGGGAATCGTTTTGAACTGACACAGTTTCCAACACAAAATCTAATTTAATTCACATCCTAGCTGATTGTTACAAGTTTTATAATACGTAATATATCTACCAAACTGCTCACTTGATTTTGAAGATAACCAAATAATATTGGCTGATGATATGAAGGAACGAAAAGTCAATTTAATGGCTAGGTATACGATTAAATTGCAAAGAATTGGCAGCGTACAAGGCTCTCGGTATTTCAAAAAAAATACATGCATGAAATAATGGATCTAGAATGCAGTACATTGTTTTCAACATCTCATCTCATGTAATTACATGAGCTCTCAGGAGTAACAGCCAATGCATCGATAAAGGAAGGCAGGGAAGCATGTGTCCATGTGGTTTTTACACAACTCACTTTTTGGTCGGAGAGGAGTCTACGAGAAGTGATCGTGGTAAAAATGCGATTATGCAGAATCATCATCCATCACAGTTTACTGTGCAGTATACCTAACTAATCGTGGTACACTTTAAGAATCGCAGCAACAGTTCAGCCAGGAATCCTTCATGCATAAAGTTTAAAAAGGGGTAAATGTCCGTACATTCATCCACCACAAAAGCTGCCGGCTGCTACTGTTCATACATGTTAGGGATATCTATCCGTCAGTCATGCACACAGGCTCCTTTGAAGCTAGAACGAGAACGAGCTTTTAATGGACTCGATAATAATAAGAGTTGTAAGTAAAACATTCACCTGTACAGATATACAAATGTAATCCATAATACCCGTAAGTATACATTTTAATGGGACAATACCAACAAGAAGTCAGTTTTGGTATCTACTACACAGCTTCATTCATTTCATTCACCTTCCATGTAAAAAAATTCTTATTGTATGTTGAGTAAATAATAATCTATTAGTCTGTAACCCTGTTCTCTCTCTGCTAAATTGAAATGCGAACAGGAACTGGATGAACTGATTAAGACAATAAGAAAATTATACCATTGTGATTGCCATTTTGTTGGTCGTAAGAGAAATTTCAGCACAATTTTTTTTATATCAGCAGGAGCATTATATCATTCTAATTCCATATTATTTGCTTTTTATAATGTAAAATGTTGTGCCATTGAGGACACTGTCATGGCATGACCAAGAAATAATGAGAAAATGTTTAAAGGGTCGGGTAAAATCAGTTGGCATCTTGGTTTCTTTTCGTTTTCCATATTATACGTTTAAGTTTTCCTTCCAAGAAAGTTTCGATTTAGTGTGCATGTTTGAGTGTGCGCAAGAAAGCGTGCATCGTGCACTTAAAATAAAATCATGATGATAATGCGGTCGACGCATGCGTGGAAATGCTTAGAGAAGCTGAGCCGAGCGAACGCATTATAGCTGTAAAAAATGATGGTCCGAGATTGCAATGCTGCGATAGTTCAAAAATAATGACGATAGACAACAAATGGTACCTACTTACTATGAACCGCACACACGGTACGATTTTGATCAGGACGAGCAGTGCTACTGACTGACATGCAAAGCGGAACTTATCATGGGAAATCTCCACACACATTAGCATTATTTACAAACATTTTTAAAGTGTATGTATTTTGTCGCGTGGTGGATGATTTCACTTTACCATTTGACAGGAGATATTATGTACTCATAAAAATGATGATGATGATGAAGCGACGATGTGTAACGTAGTTCCACTTCCAAGAATGATGATGAAAGGTAAATACTGAATAAAAGTGTTGCATTATGGGACGTGCGCTGCGCTGTGCGTATTGCTAAATAAAAATTCTACCTGTGTTGTACCGATACTAAAAACTAGAGACTTGCATATCGTCTTGACTTTATTTGATACAGGTCTTATCTTTTTTCACATGGAGCTGGTGAGACAATAATTTATTGAGCAGAAACGAAAATTCAGGACAGCAACAAGTCTACTACATGTACTCATACAATAAACAGCAAGTGGCCGCAGATTCCCTAAGTACGTGTATTGTATAGTATTGAGGTTGCGTTGTTGCGTCTCCTCCGGATATATTTCATGTACTTTTTTTTCTTACATTGCAATTTAGCACGACAGCAGCAGCAGCAGCGTGTATTTGTCTCGAGAGGAAACATATTTATGGATGATTGTATTCATGCTCTCTTTGTTCCTTTCTTTTTTTATCAATCTCCGCTTTTTATCGTGTCGTCATGAAGTTCGAAGTAGGATGTTCTACGTTAGAGAGACAGGACGGGAGTTATCATTATCATAACTTTTCCAAATCGCGATTTAATTTTCAAGAACCGTGTCCGTGTTCTAGTCTCTCTTGTAGTGTACATGTTTAAGTATATACTGCGACGACGACACACGAACAGTTACACTTTTGCACCCAAAGGCTATAATATTATATATTGTTGTTTTGTCCTGTTTTTCTTATTGTTTCCACTTTTTACTAATCGTGTAAGTCGCTCATAAGAAACACACAGGGAAGACAATGATACAGAGTAATAATAATGACAAGGTACAATTTCCGCTTTTAGGATGACATTCTCCATAATAATCTATGTTCTCATTTTGATTAAATTACCTCCACCATCTTCCGACCACATATACTATAGTTATGTTTGCTAGCAATTTTTAGTGCTTAAAGCGCGCATTTTAATATCACTTATTGTACACGTATTCATGATGTCGCTACAGGTTGAGTGACGATGATGCTAGTACTGTTGTAAAATAATAAAAAATTTACACACAAAAACGCAATAAACTAGTTTATGAGTTGGAATATAGAATTTCTAGGAATGATTATAATCATCATATAGAACAGAATGGATAAAG
This sequence comes from Sinella curviseta, assembly GCA_004115045.4. Classification (NCBI taxonomy): domain Eukaryota; kingdom Metazoa; phylum Arthropoda; class Collembola; order Entomobryomorpha; family Entomobryidae; genus Sinella; species Sinella curviseta. Next base: position 38,958,479 of record CM023203.3, on the reverse strand, counting down.
TACAAATGTAAAAAAATGCAACGGTAATGGATATGGAGAGCACACAAGAAAAGTACACACACACACACCACAAATTGTAATCACGTCCCATGCATGCCAAGAAGTTATAATTTAGCGCACACAACTTTGCAGAATTGGATACATGGTTTTTAAAGTATTAACTAAGGAGAAAATCCTTCTCTCGTGGTTTTTGTAAAATTAATGCTCACAAAAAGGTGCATTGTTGGTTTGTGCGGATTGCGGATGGAAAGAGGAAACATTAGTGAGAGATTTCTAGGTTGGATGTTGATTGTTGTGACGGGATCCATTAAGCATGTCGCTGAAGCTAAAATACATAAGGATAATGATAATAACAATAAAAAAAGAGCATACGCACCTTAGCATCATCATCATCGTTAAAAAAGAGAAGGCCGGATAGAGCAAAAGTAGAGTATATAGTAATATGGTGGTGGTATTTCTCCGCGAGGCAAACCGCGCTCTTGTAGCGTTTAATGCTGAAAAATCGTGAAACGTTCACATGAAAAAAAATCTCTAAAGAAAACAAGGCAATCATCAACATCCAAAAAGAAATCATAGGTAATCATACATACTACTATAGCGCAGCGCGTTGTATAGAGCGGTACACTCTTCATTATAATCCGCAAGTTTGATACTGATCAGTGCACCCAACCACCTTTAGTACAAAATATACATTTCTGCGAGTTTGATTACGAAGAAAAAATAACTTTGGCTAAAATAAAAAAGCAAATAGTTGCTATTATGCGAATTAGCGTTGAGAAAGTAGATTAAAAGGTACAGGACTAGATTCGTTACTTGTATATACGTCACACTGGAAGAAGCTGTGTAATGGTTTTGGTATGATAATGTAAATACATACACACATTGGCAAAGAAAATGTAGAGGAGAAAAAACTGTTGAGAATACTCTCTAATTTTTCTTCCTTCTCTTGCATTGTATTATAATAGCTCATCCATCCATTCATTTTTCCTTTTCTCTATAATCTGACAATAAAATAAAACTGCTAACTGTTTTCTGTGGATTCTCGCTTGAAAATTCAGTACGTGACCATATGCACTGCACAAACGAATCAAGAAAACTGTATCCCATTTTGGATTAAAGTAAAGAAGAAGAGTTGCAGTGCTGGTTCTGGGTTTCGTCAGGCAAAAAAAATTGTCGAAGGTACCTGTCTGTCTACATACATAAATATATGTAGTGTACTTGATGATGAGCACTTTTGCGGCGAGTTGGAATACTTTTCGTAGAATATAACATGCATGATGCATGCGCAGGGACTAGAATAAAGTAGAATAGAATACCCTGATGATAATATATTATAGTCAAGAAGCTTTGTACGGTTTTTGCCTGCAAAATTAGATGAGATAGAATGTAATAAAAAAAGTTTAAAATTTGCTCTTGGTTAATACTGGTGTACTTGCTGGCTTCCATCAGCAGGATCAAGCCAGGATAGAAAACAAAAATGTTTAAGCACATTCTTTCATTCTACATGGATTACTTCAAGCTAAACGCAACACATAAAATTTTTTAATACAAAAAAAACTAGGCTGCGAGTGGTGATGACGATGATGATAATGATACCTACAGAGATTAGTTGTGTTTACCTGTACAGGTGTAGTGGCCTAAAAACGAGCGAAAAGAAAACGTTATAATGCTAAAATGTATATATATACTAGGATGAAGCGTATCATCATCTTCATCTTATAAGCATTATCATCCTCTTATATGGCTTGCCTAGCTTTTTCTTGTCGTTGTTGGCCACGCAAAAAATAACAGCCTGTTGCTCATTCCGTACATCAAGTTGGTTATATGCTGCTAAGGCTCTTCTCTCCACTATGATGATGATTGTCGGCACTACCGCGTGTTTAGATAGTACATGAGAAAAAAAGGAGAAGAAAAATGGATAAAGAAAATGTACCGTTACTCGTTTCTTGCTCTAAGCTGATTTTTGCTCCGGTGGTTGGTTTGTGATTTTTCGCATTGGCATCCGCATGAAAGCAAATATAATAACTAGACAGCTTCAAGCAGCAATCTTTATTATTATCAACATCATCATCCTGAATTGTCTTGGCTGGCTTGCTTTTTCATCCCACTATTATAGCATGAATATAACAGCACATCGCGCACCATGCAATAATATATATAGTTGTGCAGCAGGAGCGAAAAAGAATGAGAACTGACGTTTCTTGTCCTGATCAACATGAAGATGATTACGAACGACGGTGATGGTGGTGAAGTAGCTTTCCTTTTAAAAAAGAACGTACTACTACAGACATGGCCTGTAAAAATAATAATATAAAAAACAGTTTGCACATAACTCTCCTTGTCGATTCCCTCTTTCACTTGGCTGCTTCTTGTATTCGTTCTTCTTCTGCTTTTTTTATATATATTTATACTGTGTGGTTGCTTTGGCATGATGATGATGATAATGGTGGGTACAGCGGTGGAATGAGCTCGCTCACTCATTCATGGTCAAAATACAGTTAGATTTTACCAAGCAAGCTGAAAAATGCAGTTATCCATGTTTAGATTTAATTATGTTGCTCTGCTCCTCGCTTCTCTCCCCCTTTCCTTCTCTCTCCTCTTGCCTGTCTGCTCTGCTGGTCGACGAAGAAAACTGCTAAGAAAAGTATTTGCACACAATACATCAAAATGTGCTGCAAGAAGAAGAAGCCAGTGTATCGCCACCATCATCATCATCGTCATCATCATAACAAAGCTGAAAATAATAATGAAGGTACTAACGGGTACTCGTACATGTAGTTTGAATGCTCATCATGATGATGACGTTGTTGCCGTTGATTGTTGGCTGAAACCTCCTGACTGGCGATGATGATATCATACAATGCAAAAAAACGACCAGACTTTTAAACTCGTACTGTGTTTACACGTACTATATATAATGGTGCACACAATGTGTACCACGATGCTTATATATGCTATACTTATAATTCCACGAATCCTCTTATTTATTCTAAGGAGGTTTTTCTTGTAAGAATGGATGATGATGGATTGTAACAGGTATTTATGATTATAGACGAGATTTTCACCGTTGCTTTTTTGTTTTTTTATAATATGTATGATGAATGCAAACGTATGGAATTGGAATGAAAGGTGGATTTGTTGAGGCTGCCGTGTTGTTGCTTACTTTTTACAATGGGGGTTTTTAGTAAATGATAATGCAAACATGATTGCATGGCAGTTGGCTGGTAGTAGTGGTGGTGGTGGCGGTGGTGCTAATTCAGTTACTTTCTTGAGAAGACCATTATTCTCCGGTTCGCATAGCAGACAAGCATCACTCTTTTGAAACGTTTGTCTGACTGAAGGTATTCAGTGATTGAGTCCGCCAGAGAGTATCATCATCACTGCGCCGAGAGGAATTCCACGTTGTTCTTGCAAGTAGTGCAATCACTTTTTCTCTGAGTGTGAATGGTTCACAGGCTCAGTGTTGTGTTGTGAGTAGTAGTGGAGTGGTGGTGGTATGGTGGTACGTAAAACAACCGTTTCTCCTGCTTCTTTTGCACATCGACGAGTTAGGCACCTTCCTCTATACGTTCACGCTTGCTTAGTACGCATATTTTTGCTGGGGGATTAGATCACACAGAGAGCAGCCAAACATTAAAAAAAAAGAAGTTTTTGCATTTTCTTTACACTTTGCTCTTCTTCGCACATCCGCATATGCATGCATTCGTAGTTAAGTATGGTTAAGACTATTAACAAGTTTTTGTGTGTGTGTTGATTGTGCTCTGCATACATGCTCCTACAAGATCTCTCCTCTGGTGTCTGACTCTCTGAATGCTTTTTACTGTTGGCAGCAGTCACCGTGTGAAGAAGTACATAGACGAACAGCAACTGCTTCATGCATTCTGATTCCTTTTCTCTCTCATCAGCCTGACTAACTGGAATTTTTTTTATTTCGTTTCATAGGTTCACGACCTGAAGTGAGAGCAGCAACAAAATAACAACTCTGCGGTCCGACGGAACAAAATAAATACATATACATAAAACGTGTTTCGTTGAACTGCATGCGAAAAAAAACGCTCGGAATTTCTCGTTTAAAACTGTTTGCTAAAGATTGATGGAGAATAAGTCCCCTGGAAGTGGTGGTGGTGGAGGTGGTGGTCTAAGCTGTATTAGTTCAAGTACTCAGGGACATCATCATCAAAGTGCAGGAGAGAAAATAGTGATTGCAATTGGCAGTGGAGGTAGTCCAGACTCCACGACTCAACAAAGTGGTATAATGAGTGGAAAAGACAATAACTCGGAACATCATCACGGGAGGGGATCAGCGTCCCCTGCCCCTGGAGCAGGTATCTCAGAATCACATAGTGGTGGTAATGGTGCAAGTGGTGGTAGTGGCGCTCCAAATATGTACAGTTTGAAATGGAACACTCAGCTACTGAGTCTGCAACGTTCTCTGGCTAATCTCTGGGATAGTGGGATAGGAACCGATGCTGTCCTACTTTGTCAAGGTAAGTTGTATGACAGGAATTCAAAGGGGTATTGCGAAAGAGAACATGGAATTGAGGCGTCATTAACTTTTTCAATTTATAATTTGAATTTTTTTTACTACTTTGTTAAGGAACACCGCTCCCAGTCCATAAGATTGTGCTTACAGCTGCGTCCCCTTACGTAGCCTCCGTTGTTCAAGTGAGTATAAGAATAAATACACCCTTAATGGTATTTACTTTTTTTGCACCACACTCTCTTCTTTTTTGAGTGGTGGAAAAACCTTAACTCTCATCATCATCATCATCATTCCAATAATTACTCATCTGAATCTGAAACGACTGAAAATACCGTTACACCTACTTTAGCTGTTTGATGTTGTATATAGTTTGTGTATGTGTATAGATTCATATAATATGGCAGTAGTGTAGTTGCATGAACTTTTTCTTCAAGAAACGTGAATATAGGGAGTGAGAAAACCAATACATCAAAAAAATATTTTATTGAAGATGGACTTTAAGAATGCAATGATGATCCTCCAAAGAAATGAGTTGTGCTCTGGTGTCTACTTCCTTCTTTATAGAAAATCCTCAAAAAAATAAGTCTATAAAACACAAAGTTTAAAATGTTAAAAAATTCGCGATGCTTTGATACTTCGCATGAATTGGTCTTGCTAAAAACATATAGTAGTGGTGCTATTGCTATACCTTGGCTGGCACGATGACGAAGTTTTCTGTACGAGAAAAAAAATGTATTTCGAGAACAACTGTGTGTATGTATGTATGCATGCACACAAGTAATTTGAAGTGTGTATATATTTTACAGTAAACAAGATGGAGAGGAAGCGAGAGAGCGAAAAAAAATCGCAAAATAGTTTCTGCAAATCTAATGGATAAACTTAAGATATTGCGTCTGTTTGGCTATGCCGTTGTGGTGTGTAGCAGCTCAATTTTTGTGATACGCGCATATATTTATACACTACATCTCCGCTACGTTTCTCGTTTCACGGAGTTTATATTTAAAATATATACAAATCGGAAAAGCGGAACTGTTCGCTCCATTTTGAATTCCAGAAAAAAGGGTGGTTGGTTGGTTCGAAAAGAGGACGATTGTGTGCGACGGCGACGATATAATATATAGTGATGGTCTATATTGCAAATTCAAACGTGAAGGCAGTTTGTTTAAATATCATCGACTGGGGGATATTTTTTTGTAGGCAACTAGCTTTCATGGAGTTTTATATTTATCTCTCCTCTTCACCAGTGCACGTCTGTTGGTTTGCTATTATGGATGTGTACATATTTCATTTAATGGTGTGTATATACCAATCTGTATATATGTACGTGTGTGTGTGTGGAGGCATGGCGTTTTTCTTGGCAAATCAAGTACGTATCATGGATGGATTCCCAGGCAGGAGTTTTGCGCTTGCTATATAGCTCAAGAAACATTTTTTTGTTTCCTCCTTGGCTTCAAGCCCCCTTCCATGATATGAGCTTTCACATCATTACATTATTTTTGCATCTGGCTCGCAGTTTTTTTTACTTTGCATAAAGTTGACTTTATGCGATGGTGGTAGTGACTGGTGACGATGCTATATCGTTTTAACATTTTCCTGTTGTAGTAGACCATCAAACAAAATATTTCGCTTGTGGTGTATTAGGTGGTGTATGCTTTGGCTCATGATATAGGCAAGAGTTATTTCTGGAGGAAAAAAATCTCTCGGAAAGAACGGAACGGACGACGGTGAAAGATGATCTGTTCACGGGAACCTAGTTTAAACATGTTCTAATTCCAAATAATATGATTACTCCATTGGGGTTCCGCTCTGGCATAATAGATAAGATGTGCACGCAGCATACAATGTACCCAGACAAGGCTAAGATTAAATGGAAAAATGGAGAAAACTGGTGTGAGACACATCTGCTGTTGTTGTTTCCGTTTTGGAAACTTAACAAACTTGAGCGGTGAGCATAATTTAGACAGAAACGAGGCATACCATACATAGGTATGTACACACGTACTGCACTTATTCGTGTCCATGTCATGTCTAAAATTATTTTTTTGCGCTGTTGCTCCTCCTGCTCCCAAGAAGTAGTTTAAAAACTCTAGCCAACTTTGCTGGAGTTCAGGACGGATCAGGATGATAATAATATGATGACTAACAAAATGTTAGCATCATCGTCAGCAGTCACTTTTGTTACCCGTGTGTAACACACACATCTTAATCGACCATTTTCCTTGCATTTCTTTGTTTCTTCGTAGTTGTTTCAGCTCTAAAAAAATCCTTGATTCTGTTCTGAGCGTCCTACGCTCTCTCAACTTTCAAGGATTTCAGAGCATCGGTGGAAATCACGACCAAAGTGGTGGTAATGATGCCACATTCATGACGGATTTGTTAGAGAAACGGTGCGATGCTATGCAGCAGAATAAAAATATTTGTATTCTAAAGAGACGATAGAATATCATCCATACTTCCCGAAACTCCACACGGTCCCCAAGCCACATTTTGTATCACTAGCCAACACCACCGTTTAAAACAAGGACACATCCGTACTTACTGAAAATTTATCCGAGTATCGGGCATCATGAAAAATATCACTCAGGTACACACATACAGTCTTCCACGTATTGCATTTTGTATACACACGTACATTTTTTGAGGTCGCTCTTTTGAAAGCGTACTTTGATTCAAGTTGACTGCTGCTGCTGCTGCTGTTGGCAATATATGGAAGAAGGGATGTGCAATGAGGTCATGTGAAAATCAGGATTACCATATATGTGGCAAGGCAGAAAAAAATGTGAATGCATCTTAATTATTATTATCATCATCGACATTACAAGCAGAAAAAAAGGCATGTCTAAAAAGTAGATCCTTGCTTATAGGTATAAAAACCTTTTAGAATAATTATTTCACAATCACTGAATTTATAAAGCAGCAATTTTGCTGTTGTGATTTTGTGACCTCATTAATTCACAGTAGCAGTCTTCACTGGAGTCGCTAGAAAAGTTGGCCTAGAATGATGAAATAATCGAGACAAAACAATCTCTTTCTGTGCTACAAACTGTGGCACCCTCAATGCACATTCAGCAGCAGCAACAAGCAAGCAACAGGTCGTTGTATACTAATTGAATCATGTTTTGATGCGTGTATATGCGACGATAGATACAAACAAGAAAGGTTGTTTGGTTTTCTGCACGTTACATAAAAGTATGGTGATGGGACTTTGCATGTTATCTAATTTACGAGCACTAAAAAACAATAGTTCACCTGTAGTAACGTCAAGTATGTTATAATAGCTTATGGTTCATCGTCGTATGCATTGGAGCAGACGCCACACACGCAGTTTAGTTCCATTTAATATCTGACTAATGCGTTTGTTTTTCCATGATTCCTCATCATCGCTAAAGACCATAACATTTACTACAAAAAATGCTCTGTTATTTTGCTGCTGCAGTTGATTTGATGATACTTGGGCATATATTATGATTATTTTTGGGCTGTATGGTTCACTGGCAATAGTTTATCTAATCCAACCATCTAAAATGCTAACTAGCTAGCAAAAAAAATAACCTCTACAAAATACTTGATGAAGTTTTATAGAAGGTATATAGAATTTTTTTTGTGGAACAACCCGCATCACATAAAACATGAGTCATTGGCCTGAATTCCCATGTTCCATAAGCGAAATCCACTTTTTTATAGAATGGGCCATAATTACAACAGGCAGACTGGTTGAGAGATTTTCCACGTTAGATTTCGCAAAGCACCTTTCATGCTCCCATTGTCAGTCATCATAATATAATAAACCACTTTAAAGCGAACTGTCACAATCACATGTACAGAGATATAGGCACACATTCGCGCAGTACTCGCAATTTCAACTTGCAGCCGTCTGGGTTTATGCATTACAATTGTAGTTTCTACATTTTATGTTCCTGTACAGCATTAAAATGCATAATAAATAGTGTTGAACACAGCATTGTTACAGTTATGCACTTCTTTCTTTTCTTTTTTTAAAAAAAGGTGGAATGAATACATATATGATTATTATTATTACCATTGTTGTTATCATTTATATCCTGTAAACCAGCTTTATACGTTAAAAGTGTAATTATCATAATCATTCTCCACACCGCATTGCAAACTGTAAGAAGGAAAACATGGCAGAGGAATTATATCTTAAAAGATTTCTATAGCTGACTTGACCTATTTTTATGCATGGAAAGTACCGTAATTTCAATCGCGTTACTACGAACCAACTCTAAGCTGACAGCTTGCTAAAGCGTTAAGCGAAGACTAGCTGAATTGTTTATTATAGACAGCTTTAAAGCGAAGTTGCTGGGGCGGTGCGGTGGTGGTGTTGATCATAATAGGCAAGTGGAGGATGATTCTGAAGGATAAAGTGAGTTGTTTCTTTCTGATATATAGAATACGCTTAAAACTTCACTGCCAACACCGGGAAGATATTTCCGTCCGTTCTCAAGTCAAATCACGGTTATCATTTCATTATGTTTTTTAATACTCCTGCTCAAGAGGCTTAGGACGAGTTTGTTAAGCATAACTAATAAGGGTTTTAAAACAATGATGCCCTAATTTGTTATAAGACTCGGATAATGCTTTATGAAGAAAAAACTTGTAACCGTAAAATGCTGAAATGACGACGCCGTACACGTCATAAAACTTTTTTATGGCCACATTTTTAAAAACTACATTTGAAACGAAATGTACAGACCAGGACGAGTAGTGGAAATGAAACTTGTAAGTAGAACGCTTCATTTCATGTTCCTCTACAAATTGCAGATTGGTTTTGTTTGCAATCGGTATATGAGATCACATCATATTTAAAGTGCAGTTATCAGAGAGGGGGACGTTGTAAAAATCTAAAATTATTATTGGCTTCCACCCCTGGAACTTGCTTCGTTCCCCTGAAAGAGCATCGCGCGTCACCGACAGATCAACTAACCATTTAAATTTATCCACTCATCCATACACGGTGATGTGAAGCACATACGACTTATAGCACCGTTTGCATGCACAATTTTTTAATGAACTAGGTATGTAGTTGAATTGAATGTGCCATTTTCACCAGCACCAACAAGTCTGTATGAATAAAATTAGGGAATGTTTTGATGACATTGCATTGTCTTCTTTTATTCATTCTCTCGCTGCATATTGGAAAGTTACAGGATTTCGAGTGGGTTGAAACTGATACAGGCAAAACAGCAGCAAATATGCCTAGTTCGAAAATGTATACATAAGAAAGCTTACTGCCTAATAAATTATTTCTCCATGAGGAAAAACATTTTAACCTACATCTCCTCATCTCATCTATTTCCGTTTCATACCGAACATTAGCAATGCCCTTCTTTCTCACTCTTTCCGATCCCGAATTTAACTTTATGAGATTTGTTCAAGTACGTTTGAATACACGTGTGGCGTGCACACATTATATTACTCAAAACATTTCATTTCAGTGTATTTTTACACAATCAGGAAAACATGCCTATGCATCGTACCGTCGTGCGTACATAAGAGACATAAACCCTACTCCTTTATCATAATAGCTCATTGTTTTAGCTGTTATCATATTTTCGTTCAGGAGTAATCTGTATAGGTAATAATTAATAATAATCAGGGTGACTTTGGCCAGCCAGGCCAGAGAAAGCTTGGAAGGAAAGCGTAGAAGATGATGAGTCATTATCATTTCCTCCTAAACCAAAATGACGTAGTAGTAATCTGAAATGGATAAAATATATGTACATAGTATACCGACCCAAACCAAATGTAAAAATGTTATGGATTTCGTTCGTTGCAATTGTAATCGTGTGTTTCACTGTACCTTGGATGATAAGATGAAAAAGTATCATCAAATCTTGTTAGGATCAGTTCTCGTTTAAACCTGAATACGATGCAGGAGCATACGACGGGATATTATGGCGATGATGATGATGAAACTCTTTCCATGCATACCATTCTTGTTTGATCATCATGGGACAGAATTCTCCGTATCGTCCTGAATATCAACAGACGCATCAACTTATTGGTGACTATAATGATGATGATGATGATGATGATGATGACGCGTAGTTTCCCGAATGCGGTCTATGCATCTTTCCATTTGAAACATTATGGTGTGCAGGTTTAATAATAGTCACTGTTTTTTTTTCTTTCCTCCTTTTCCGTGTTGCCGAAAATAGACGATGGCCCAAGCGTCTCACATGATGCCAGTGATAGTAGGTAAGGAAAAGAGTTTGTTAATGTACAGTTTTATATGCAATTTATACATAGAAATGATGCTCACAGTTATTGAAAATGACAATGACACTTTCCTATTTCCGTAGTTGACATCCCTGCTGAAGCTGGAAAAGCACTGCTAAGCTTCTTATACTGTGGCGAGGCTCATGTCCCCGTCACCATTATTCCACATTTGGTTCTTGGTGCTAAGTTTTTGGGAATATCTGGATTTGGAGATCCCGTAAGTGTTTAAAAATATATGTATGAAATGACGTGCGTTTTATGATATTTATAACTTGATGTCCTATCCTATGCGCATGGAGAGTTTTTGCGTAGGCAAGCCAAAAATGCCAGCATTGTTCGCATAAAACAATTTGTATGATTTTTTTTAAAACAGGGAGTATTGGAATCCCTCACAAGCATTGTACCTGAGTCGGTGATGACGCCAGATAAAACACCCCCTCCATCATGCGACTCTCCCCGGCAGGAACCTGCGCTTTCAGAATCCCTACGTCTTCCACATTTCCAGGTATGCAGCAGTTTTTCTAAGTTGTAATGATTTGGCTTATTCATGTTTTGTTTGGCCACTAATTTATCATGATTTTTTCTTCTTCTTATCACAGTTACCAATTGTGCCTTCACACCTCATGTCTTCCGCAGTACAAATCAACTCCAGCAACGGTTCTAACAACAATAACTTCAGAGACAACAGCAATAACAGGAAAAAGTCTGATGTTAGCAACGCAAGTTCTGAAGCTTCATCAAGGGATCCCCCTCAACACCTCCTGCAATTCAATCATCATCACCAACTTCATCAACAGATTGCAATGGGTAAGGCTCGCATCCCGTATGGATCGCCGTACTCCACATCCTCCTCATCATCCGGAGGCGAAGTTATCAATCTGACCAAGAACAAAACGAGTGGTGGAAGCTACTCCACTTTCGCTGCAAAGAACACTGGTGGAAAATCTCCAAAGTCTCAAACCGGTAGCGTGACAGGTGGTGGTGGTGCTAGTGCACACAGCAATAGAGTTTTTGTAGGAACCACAAGTATTTTGGATAATTTGCTCAAAAATCCAAGAACTCATCTTGAAGCAGCAATTGCAGCGGCTGCGGCCGCAGCAGCAGCGTCAGCGCACAATGCGCACAACAACGACGCAAGTGACAACAATGACATGGTTCAGTATGAAGCAGAGGGATACGCAGACGCGCAGTCCAGTCCTCACAACTTGAGTGCAGCTCATCTCATTCAGCAGCAACGCGAGGGCAACGAGCGCGGTGGCTACTATTACTCGCCCGGAAGCGCAGGTCATCCTGCGTTTACCAGTGGTGGGAACGATGATGATGACAACAACATGGAAATGACGATGACCGAAGAGAGCACACCCATCCCTGCTCATTTACTGGAACCAAACGTTGAATATCGAATTCCTCAAGAGTACGCTGACCGCTGTGGTCTGCTACACAATCCTTTGGCAGACCTGGCCAAGGTGGCCGCTGCCTCGATTCAGCATCAACCTGCCACGGTTGGAAAGCGAGGAAGCAAAAAGAACCAGCAGCAACAACAGCAACAGGCCGCAGATGGAAATGGCGTGGATGACATCACGTCTACAGGAAAGCAGGCAACCACCACCCCCGCTCCAACACCAAAGAAGGCAAAGAAGAATCCTGACTCTATCATTTGTGAAATTTGTGGAAAGAAATTCAGCAACGCCTACAACTTACGGGTAAGTGAACCAGAGATCTATCAAAATGGCTTAATAATGATAATGATGCTGTTTTTATGACAAATACTTTAATGCATTGCGTATTTGTTTTTTGTGTGCTTTAATTCAAATAGGTTCACATGGAAGGTCACTCTGGACAGGTATTCGTGTGTTCAGTCTGTAGCCACGCTAGCAGATCGCGAGATGCTTTACGTAAACACTTTGCGTACCGTCACAGGGAACTGTGGATATCAGGCATGTCTGCGTTCAGGAAGAATGTCCCTGGGAGAAAGCTAAGCATCTCGAAGAATAATAATAACAATAATGATGCAATAAACAACAATAACATGAAAGTTGAGCCTTCAGACTCAACTGGAGGTAGCACCGTGGTGGATGCCAACGGAAATATAAGCATTCGCGGGTCGGATGGAACTTTAAGTATTTCTGAAGCCAAGTGAAGATAATTATATTTATTAAAAAAATGTAATATTCGCAGAATCTATTTTAGCTCGAAAATCTCAGCAGAGTACTTAGTTTTTTACAGCTTAAGTTAGTAACAGCAACGTAAACCAAATACGTATTATAACATATTATAACGAATAGCAGCGGAAGAAATTCTCAAAGATTTTCAGCAAATAAACAAAAAACTAATTTATTGAATTTATACAATATTTAAGATTTTACAAGTATATAATATATATAATGTAACAGTAACTTATTTGAAGTATTTATACCTATGTACATATTCAGTATATAAAAAACATCACGCGAAATGCCTTATAAATATGTAAATGAAATATCATATAACTTTAATTGAAACATGCATCTACTCAGACGCTACTCAATGGTATTATATCGTTAACTGAAAACGTATTACATATTTAATATATACTTATATATATACTGAAATATACTATAAAAACATGAAATATATAAGGTGAAGGGTTTTATCTAGCAAATACGATAATGTTGCAATTGTAAATTTATGTATTAAAAAAATATTATGTCAAACCAGTTAATAGAAACTTGATGGTCAATACCGATCCAAAAAAATGACATTGTTAATATTTGTTTTTAGTTGTTATATAATTTGTTATTATTCTAGATTAAGTTTATAATTAAGTTAATGTATTATGATGATAAGTATTGAGTTTACTTATCAACCCATAGTATCCGCCCATCCACTTTTCACCAAGATTGTACATAAAGATGTCGAGTAAATGTATAGAGAAAAAAATCATACACACAGAAAAGTATTTTTTATGTCGGGAACAGTCGGTTATTGCTAGGAATTTTAGATTAGAATGTAATAGTATTACCTATTTTGGTAGTTTCGCTCTGCTACTATTTTTGTTGTCTCCAACAGAGTGTATAGATTTCTTACTTTAGCTTCCATTTTTACCAAAGTTTCATGATATCAGGCCTTTCCTTCTAAAAAATCATGGCAGGAAATTTTAAAGAGAATGGATAACAATTAATTTAAAATCACATTTTAGTATGAGATCATGTATTGGTATCATATGTTCGAATTTTAAACATTATCTTTAAACAGTTTGGAAACAGGAAGAATAGAGAGTAGATAGGAAGTACCTACTGGATTGTACGTTTGAATGATTATAATTGAATCTCGTGTTGGAATTGATAAGTGCGTATTAGTGATGATGATGATGTATGGTAAATGTACTTTACTAAATTTTATGTATTAATTTCGAGGTATTTAAGTAGAGAAATGTAAGTATTTTATGTTCATAAAATAATGCTTTATCGTGAAATATCGTACATCGACAATGTCTTTTAAATATTTTAACAAATATAATATATATTTATTTATTTTAAGGGAAGCTACGCTACAAAAGCCTCTAACCTATATGATTATAATTACTGTACATGTTTTACTTTAGAGAAGTTGTAATGATGAGATGAAAAATATGGCATAATTACAGAATTATGTGAAAAATGTACTCACCAAAAGGTGCCTTAATGTACTTATATAGCATATCCTTTAATGTGTCTTATACTCAAAGAGACATCATATTTACCTAACAGTCGTATTAATTATATACCGCTGTTCTGCCGCATAAATCCAGCTATACAGTGGGAATTATAGATTTTAGCAAGCTTGCATGAAAAATTGCATAATATATAATTGTATGTAAAAAGAAAAGGGTAGCTTGGAAAATATTTGTGTTGTTCTCGAATATACTTTTTAGGTTTATAAAATATAAACAAATCATAATAATATATTATACTATTTATAACGTTCATATTTTGTATTATCAATAATAATCATAATATCATTTTACACAACCAAATGGTAAAAAACACTAAATAAATAAAAACGGAGTTTTTAGATTAATTTAATTTTTTTTGTTAGAATGTCAATTTTTGTTGTATATTATTCTACTTACTTGTAAGCACGCATGGCTAAGATATATATACACTCTCGTCGAACATATTTTAAAATCTACTAAAAAAGCCTCACGTGTAACTGAATTTGTTTTTTTTGGGATCACCGACGACAATAAAATATATTTTGGTCCGTTTCATCCGAATGACCAATATTTCGTTACAACGCATATACACGTCATAATATAGCTAGAAGATGATAAAAAAATGAAATCGAACAGCGATACTTTAAAAAATATATTATTACGTTATAAGTAATACATATACGATAACTTAGAAACACTATGTACCTTAAAAATGAATGAATCAAGTCCATGTGTAATTTTCATAACTTCAGAGAACAATGGTATGATGTTGTGCTGTTTATCTGAACGTTGTTGAAAATGTTATCATTTTAGTAGAGATGAAACATTAATCTAGCTCATCCGTTAAAGAAAACCCTAAAAAATATATGCAAAATATGGGTGAGTGCTGTTTAAAATTAATAGACTAGTATATTATATTATATACGATTAGTATAAACTATTATTATTGACATGTTCTCAATCAATGATAAAAAATGTCAGCAGCTATTAAATATTAAACCAAATATACTCGGTGTAAAAAAAGTGGCCTTCAATACTATATGACTCTAGGCGATCATTATGTAAAAAAACGAGACAATAATAGAAATCGTTAAAACGTTTGTATTTTAAAATGCTAGTACATAATAATATTATTATTGTAATACCAGAAATGGTTAAAATAAGTTTTCTGTTTCTGATATTGTTTCAGTGTTTTGAATTTATTTATTTGTTCCGATATTATTATAATCGACGCATCACAGAAAATATGTTTCATGTATCATAAAAATGTTAGTAGGACGTAAATACAGTATGTAAGACGAAAGTATTATATAAAATTATCAGTTAATAATGTTGTTCTCTTTGATTGAATGTTCATTTTTTTCTGTTGTTTTAATGATGAACGATTGTGCATATTTTGAACATTATAAAAATGTTATGAGTAATTTATTCATCAGCCCTTTTATATAGAATGGTGATGGTGGTGATCGTAGTTTCAAAAACTGCTTTCTAAAACTAACATTAATTTTCTCTTTCAAAATGCAATATACCTCTCATTATTTTTGAATCGTTATAGCCGATGAAAAAATAAACTATGTAGTTTTCATTTCTGTGAAAATTCACCGATTTCCACGTTCACTACTCATCAAGAAGAATCTCATTCATCTGAAGAATTATTTCTAATATTCCCCATGTACTCTGTAAACTTAAGCGTATAATGCCAAATACCTCAAAATTTTAGTCCTTTCTATAATTTTATGAATTATTCAAAGATTTAATTTGTGAAAGTTAAGATTTTGTATTAACAAATATATAAATGCTATCATGTCCGTTCATTGTTATCGGTTCTGAAAGAATAAATTTTCTACTCCTTGTAGCACAAAAAGCTTACCGCACACAAATTCGGTTTATTTGCTTATTTTCATTGCACATTGAAATCGTAACACATTTTTGAACTTCATACATTCATCCACTCCATAAATTAATATAAATGCTGATATTTCGATTCAACGGCTGGGCATAAAATGAACAAGACATTATTTCTTGACTTTCATTCATTCCAAAAATACAACTTTTGCACAATAGGTATATCATTTATTTATCAGAGATTATATAACTATAATACATCAGTCATGATTAGTTTCCCGTAAACTTTTAACTGGCATAGTAAAAATCTCAAACATACGACGAAATGCAATGTAAATGCAGGAATTTTAAACGGAAGCCACGTACACAATAACAAGTAATGTCTAAATATTCAACAACTAAATGGTTAGTAACTATTGCATTCAACATTATAGGAATGAATGTTTATAATAAGAATCCTAGTAAACAAAGATACATAAACGTTACAGCATGGGTCATTTGAAAAATCTTTAAAAATAGCTCTTGTTTGACTTAAGAGTGTCCAACACACGGTAATAAGAGTGCCTGTTACATACGCGACATGTTTTCGGCTGGTTATACAAAAGATTTTGCTACATTTTACATCACAGATTCTCTAGCACTACTTCTTCGTCCAGGGCCTAATAAACTTCCAGTATATTAAAAATGCAAGAATACACACTTCAAGTATGATTATTCCGATCAAAATAAGTTTGTTGTATATCACATTCAAATACATTGAACGCAAAATCTTCCTACTGCGAGAAATCTCCACGTCTGTGTCATTCAACCTGCCCTTGGTCCTCAACAACGACTCCCTTTGTGTACCAAGTTCTCCAACCACTTCCGTTCCAATTTGTTCCGTTTCAACCGCTATGGCCGTTGACCTGGCTATACTGTCCGAAGTCCTAAGAGAGAATAAATACCATAAGAAAAGTTAGCAAATGATTCTGGAGATGGAGGATTCAGTTTTGTAAATACAGTATGCGTTGGGCATATGATATCACTCACCTTTCTAATATTTCTCTGCCTTCCAATACAGTTCGTCTCGGGTCAGGGAAATGATTCCTGTAATAAAAAGTGTTACAATTATTAAACACTTATTACGCATTGTGTCGGAATTGGAACAAAGAGATTCCAGAAATTAGAACTGTGATATCGATCAATTAAAATTACCTTCTGTCCCCTCCAAAATCAGCAATTACTGCCCGATATCGCGTTCCCAACTTCGCTGAAGTCTCTCGATGACCTCTAATTTTGGAAGTAAGCTCAGCACGATATGGCAATGGAGTTGATCTCGCTTCTGATTCCAGTTGTTGCAATAAACTTTGACATTCCGACAAGTCCCTCTCAATTTCATTAACAAGCTTTTTTCGTCCTTCTCCAAACGGCGACCCGACAAGTTTCGTTTCAATCTTAATTCGTATCACGTCAAAAAGACTGTCCAACTCTTCTTCAAGAGTCTCAAACATTTCAGAAGACAGAGCCGCCATTTTCTTTATTCGCCGTTTATACTAATTCCAGTTCACGTAGTCCTTCGGCCCCAAATATCACCATTCGAACTTCCAACAATGACCAGCTAGCCGAAGGAGGAAAGTTTTGTGGCCAATGAATTTGTGTCCTCCTGTCAAACCTACCTACATGCACACAAACTAGGTTTTAAAAATTAGAAGATAAAAGCATATATAAACACATATATAACATATTTAGCTTAAAGCAGTCAAAAAGACCGAGAGAAAGTGCACAGCTAAATTTACATTAGTCATACAGGACCCTTATTCACAGTACATAATACTAATCAGTTCAAAGTCCTCAATTTCGTACTTATCGAAAGTATATCAAGCACAACATTAGTGACTTAAAGTATAGCTGGCACTTATCATGTTTACATTTTAAATATAACAAAATCCACCCACCTTTTTCGTAGCAAAAGATATTTTTATAAACGCTTCATTACTAAATAATTACTTCCCCAACAATATTATTAGATGTGATATTTCCAGGTTGTCGAAGATTATATCTACAAGCTACAATTAAAACTAAATGTAAGATCTGCAGCCGACACCTTTAAAATAAGCCTTTTTACTTTATAATTTTTTTTATAAAGTTCACCACTACACAAGCATGAGCAAGTATTGATTTTAGCTAGAAAACAACAGCTGCAGTGTAAAAAGTAGTCACACGAGCAACAACACAACACACGAGAGCAGTGCTCTTCTTTCACTTATATTTCGTATTAGTACATACATGAATCGATGAATCACGTAAAATATTTTACGCATTCTGTCTTTGTATCATAATAGCTTGTGATGATGCGTTATGATCTGATCTTCCTTCACAGTTTTCATTCATTTCCATGATATTATTATCATACCACAGCGTTTGCTATGCTTAATATTAAAATTTACAATTACATGTCGAATTGTGATTGCGACATCTTTTAAGTCCTACTGCATGAATTGGGAATCTGTGAGATCCGGAAGTGATATTATTACCGGACTTGTTGAACTTTTATGCATCTTAAATACTACTCATAAAAAAGTTTCTGATCCATGATATTATTGTGGTGAATTTTGATGATGAATGTATGTATACAATGAAATAGGTAAGTATTTTTGTGTAGAAGGGCTCGGCTGGTCTAAGCACCTTGAGCTTTTCCCAGGCTTGTTTTTTGGGCTATACTGTCGGGTCCTTCATTTAATCACTTAATGATGAATACCTTCTTGTCGAGAATGGCACAATGGAAATGTTTGAAATATGTTGTTGAAATAATTTTCAAGGTTAATAAAAATAATGAATCCCATCCCATTGTTACAATTTGGAAATCACGGGGCTATGTGAGACAATGCCTTGTTCGTAGTCTGTTCTCAGTCAGTTGAACTGCTTTTGATTCAAGCAAGATTTAATGCTGCTAAATATGAGTTCTATTGGTCTCACCAGTACGATGACATACTTTTGACCGTGTCATGTCTATGCCAAATTAACTCCATGCTGAAAAACATCAAAAGGTTTTACAGTGCCAGGAATCGAACCTGGGTCTCTTGAAAACTGTGCGAGAAGCACTTGCCAGTTCATTTAAATCTTTCGCCTTGTTTTATGACCTCTAGTATTAATAGTTGTTGCATCTCCACATTAGTTTGAACACTCATTTTTTGTAGAACGCAGGATAACCGATTTATACAGTAACTGGCCATGCAAGTGTCATAATTTCGCATTCCATACAAGCGCCTTAACCACTAGACTACACTTCCATCACGAGAAAATAAGGGCAAGATTTCCGTAATACAGTGGCAGTTTAAAGGAAACTAGATTACGTGACTGCCTACATAGATTTTTGCAGCTTTAAGAAAATCGTTAGTGGGGTGCTTGCGGTAGCATTTCCTCCAACTTTCAGTTGGTTTTCAGTATAATATTTAGGGAGTATAATACGGGGTTTGGGATTTTTAACTTGTTTGACACCTTTCTAAGTTCTTTCTTATTTCATATCGCCTACCCAGATCTAAACTTGCAATTCCATAACAAAGTAACATTAGCAAGCATGGAAATTCAAATGCATGCTGGTATTAATATTGCTTAAAAATAAACGCATGAAAGAAAAATGTCACATTTTAGGTAGCAAAAGAGCAGTTCAGTAGCACCAAAAATGAATCAAGTAAATACCATGTAATTTGCAAGAAATTGTGCATTTTCTACCTACTTTAAACTGTGCGAATTGTGAGATTGCCGATTGGCGACTCTGGCGTCTCTAGACATTCATCCTTCTTTGCAGTATTTACCCACACATGTCTTGTAATATCATCATCATTAGCGTTGTTTATTAGTAGCCTTGATGCCATTTTGCAGCAACAACTGTATAAATAAAATGCAAAATGCCTTCTATGATCAGAGACAACACCTTTTGCTCATCTTACGCTTAATTGTATTTTGTATTTATGGAAGGGCATAGTTTGGAAATGCACAATATTTATGCACATACTCTCATGTATCCTTTGTGGTCGAAGAAACGCGTTGGCTTGGCTAGACCAGACAAAAGAAAAAATCGCAAGCGTGCATAAAGAATTATAGAGCTGCGGATTCGTTCGCGTTAGTCCTCTCATTCTGAGCTTGTACATAGGTATTTAGTATTTACAAGAAAGAGTGTGCATTTATAAAAAACGTGATCGTCATAATATTATTGCCTTCAAGCGACTATATGTATGTGAAGTTCACCCTAGAACAAGCAGTAAGCCTACGAGTCTGATGAATTGGATAAGGAAACGTAACAAGGCTTTTCATACATATAGGTACAAATTCTCATGCAGCCATATAGCCAGTACAAAACCTGACTGTTTTACGTACCATAATAATACTGGGCTCCATAATAATATATTACGTAGTTTGCTGGTACGTACGCTAGTACGATATATATATGTACGCAGTAGTAGTAAAATACGCAGTAGTATGATGTACTACGTTTTTATAAAATTACACCTATTCACAATATAGATGCCTATGTATGTAGTTGTTGTTGTTGGATTGTTACGGGTGTGAAGGATCTTTAAAAAGAGACCCCACTCCACATGATATTTACGCAGCAACAGCATCTCACCAGCTGACAAAGATTGGGGTAATATTATTGCTACTTTTGCCAATTTAACCCTTTGCACATCTCCGTTTTTACGTCTATAGAAGGTGTGTATAAAACTAATGTATCGAATGGACCATTGCAGAGATATGCCATTATTTTGCATGACGAAAGCTTTTCATGCATGCGCTTGGCTTTAGAGGGTTTGCATTGCAAAGCATTGCACACACCATTTACAGAGCCAGTACTTTTTGATGAGTGCAAAAATACCAACATTAAAAATAGCATTATTTTTCTGTGCTTGAGCACAAAACATGCCAGACATGGGCCTAACCAAGTCAGACCACATTAAAAATTTCTGCAAAAACTCAGAAACGAGTTAAGAAGAAGGAGTAAACTAGACTACTAGTTGACTAGTTTCATTCATATTAGTATATATTTTCGTCTAATGTAATGTAAAAAATAATTTTTGCTAATAATTTGTGTGCACACATATTACGGATCATGTGCATTGTTGTGTACTATGTGCAAATGTAAAGGATCTTGCTAATCCCATTGTTGGTGTCATTATCATCATCATTGTCTTTTCTACATTAAAAATTGAAGCACAACCAAACCAGGATGCAAGTATGCAAGCCTACATAGACAACCTTTACAATGAACATTGTTCTTGATTTGTGTATCTGTTCAACATTTTTACTACGACAAGTTTTGCACAGACTGTAACAATTGCAGCAGCTATTTTAGTGCATCACAGACAGCTTGAGATTATGGCCTTGTTTAAATGACATCAATATTGACTAATGTGTGGCCATCAGCTTTACTATTATTGTCTCGGAAAAATCAAGTGAATGTAACAAAAATCTTGATATTGATGAATTTTATTTTTACTGGTGATGACGAGCCTTGTCCAAACTCCAAGTTCTAAAAATTGTGGAGAGTCATGCACTTAAAAGTATAAGAAAAGTGTTGGGAAAGTAATGACGTTATTATTCCCGTCATGGATAGCAATTAAAGCAAACGTGGCAGTTAAGGAAAGTTATTAGTGTTTATACAAAACTCATCATATAGGAAAAGTCATACGAATGACTGAACAGTTAAGGTAAGAACTACGAAATTAAATATTTAATGTTTCTGGTCAATCAGGATGCGAGGAAAAGATATTATTTTTTCTAATTCAATTCAAGTGTTACAGTTTACAATGATAGCAATTACAATTAAACCTTTCTTTCACATTGTCGAAATATTACGTCATATTCAAACCGACAATAATAATTGCAATATGTACATATCCGGAGTAAGTATGAAAATATTTTCCTTGTGATTCATACTGGTGTAGCTAGGTTGTAATTCCAATATCAATTTCACACTTTCAATCATCGTTCTGCGTATGTGCATCATGAGTCATGGGTTCATACTTTAATTCAATAGTGGACACATTGCCAATTCTTGTGTTCATCAGAGTTCAGCCAGATTCCAGATAAAGTTTGTTCACTTGATCATGCTTTTACTGACCCTGTGTGGTAGTTTGCTGGTGCATGATAAGCACAAGCATAATTTTTCCACATTTGTGAATGTATGAAACAGTTTTTGTATGTAAGCATGTACATTTATGTGACTGATTATTATGATTAGGTTGACTGTTGTCTAGTATGTCATTATCATGTCAAAAGCAAAGTGCATAACATGCACACATAAGCATCATAACTGTTTATTTATAAAGATGTTACAGAGGAAAGGAAATATGTGGAGTCGTTAATAATACTGGAACTATAAAAGTGACTGCACGAGTTCCACAATGTATGTACAGGGACACAGCAGCATCATCTTGTAATTTGGCAAAAAGTTGTATGTGTATTAGGTTTACGAAGATTGTGCCACTTCACATGCATGTTTGTTAAAATAGCTGGATTTATGAAAATATGTATGCAATCATTGGTCATGGTAAATATATATTTTTTATTATCCTGTGCGTGCTTATCATTATTGACTATTAGCCAAATGAGCAAATTTTATGTTTGCTATTTTTCCTTTCCTTCGTCCTTACAGGATGTATAAGACTTATAATAAACGAATGCAAGCAACTTTCTTTGTTATTGAAAGAAGTGAATGAGTGTCAACAAGTCAACAATCTAAACATCGTATCGTCGTCGTCGTAGAAGACACCATCATGCATCTTTCACGTGTTCAGGCGAACTGAAGATGAGTAGTTGAGTAGAGGTTGAGACTTGAGTTGAGAGGCTGACTAATAATGAGATTAAATTCAGACTACAGACAGACAGCGTAGGTTGTACGTAATACATAGATGCGTGCGTATCACGACAAAGAAAACTACATCTCTGCTACTAAAAATGTATGTGGCAGTAGCTATTTCTCTTTAATTCTTCTCAATTCTCAATAATATTCTGAATGATTTTGAAACAATATTTGCATTTCTCTTTAAACTCCTTTCAAGAAGTTGTTTTTCAAGTTTTTACATCTTGAAGACGTTGTTGTGATCATGGGTTGGGTAGCACTTGATTTTTATGGAGAATGGAAGAATAATATTGGAAGCTGGTGGCTACTAGTAGCTGGAATATAGATGAGCAGGTATTGCCCAATGTCATTGGACTTACATATTTGCAAGTCTAGTCAGTTATGTAGGAACAGGAAGGATTTTTCACATAAACTTTCCTGTTAAAACTGCATGCATGAATTAATATTGCAATCCCTTCCCTGGAATTTCAACATTGGACAACACTTGTCAAGTTATATGAACTGAAACTTTTTGTTTGAATGAAGTAAAAGTAAACATTACTGAATTTCCTTTTTAACGCATGTTCCAGTTAGTTTATGATTGAGTTACAAAAAATGTCAAAGGTTAGTGGTCGTGTGATTTGATATATTACATTCATGTCAGGATGAGGATTAAACTCAATAAAGATTGACTTGTATATGCATTTCATTGGTAAAAAAAATGACCCTGGAGAGCAAATATGATACCCCTGCCTAATTACATGTTTGCCACAAACGAAGATCCAATGGCGAGTATAATAATATGTTGTAAAACTGGACCATCGTCGCATCATACATTTCATGCCAACCCAACCTGCCAACAAAATCTCGATACAATTTACATCAACTTAAATACTTTGTACATACTACCACGATTTTGTGTAATCGTAGATTATGTTTAATGTACATACCTAACTAAAACCTTTATGTTTTAATGGCTATTTGATAAAAAGCAATCTCCATTTACTCCAAGTAAGTGGAATTGCGCATGAAATTGCTCCTTGTATTCAGATGTAGCATCTTGTGTATTCCAAAGAACCCACGAATCAATATACAGTTATCGTAGAATTGTAGGAAACTTTATCCATGTTGAAAGTATATTACGAGGGTAGCATCAATTATCGTTTAAAAGAGTAATTAATGTCTCCACTGAGATTACGTGCCTAGTGCTCATAAATGGTGGAAAACATCCTCAACAACTTCTTTCTTCCTTAGCAGAGGTTGACTTTGAATCCATGATCATTTTAGATCTTGGATATCATCGGTCACATGCGCACATTCAGTCTAATATTGTGCTTCCAGTTGGAATCTGGAAGGAATTTTTTTCGTAGCTTCTTGAAATAAATGGAAAGCATTGGAAATTCACGTTGGTATTTTACAGTTTAACAAAGTGACTTCTTTGTGAGCAGTTGTTTGTGTACACAGGTTTTCCTTTTCCAAAAAAGCTTTAAAAGTTTTATCGTATGAAAAGTACAAGCACTGTTTAAAAAGATAAAACAATATATAAAAGTTCATTGTGATATTTTTCTCTTGTTACTCATGTGACAAAGGAAGATCGGGAAGATTGCCTTTATAAAGCAGTTACACATAAGCAACCAAAATCAGGATATTAAATGGGTAAAGTTTACACAATGTGTAATAATTGACTATTTATACTCACAAACGTAGTAACAAAAGCTCAAGTCAAAATTTATTAGGGTACAACAAAAATTTGCATAAGAATTACGATGTAGTAGTTGCAAATTACAAGCAATTTGTCGATATGCTTATTTGATTAGCAGCATTTCAAACTAGATCCAGTGATATTTTTTGCCACAACGAACACTAATTTGGTTGCCCACTAGTTCTATCTAGTAAATGAGTGCAGTCGTCGTCACCAACAAAACATTACATCACAAGGCAGACATATAGAAATAGGAATATTATGATGCAGCTTATGAATTAGGGGACAATGCAAATATTTGTGTTCCCATTTCAAAATCTCTTATTGCGTTGCGGTCAAAGTTTGTGTTGCATGAAACTTGTAAGGTTCTCAAGAAACGTTGAGTAGACGAGAACATTGAAAACAGTACATGATAACTTGGAGTGACAAATGAGACGCAATAGCTTGAGCTATTTTTACTTGCAATGTATTTATGTAGTAGACACAAGAGCGCGGAGGACGGCGATGAACTTTTCGAATGAATATGAGTAAGCAAAAGTGTGTACCCACCACGAATACGAATAGGTAGTTTGTTGGTAAATATTTTGATGGTATATTACCGTCATATCTTTCCGTTTGTTCTGTATATGAATCAATAAACAATTGATGAATTTCCTCATTTTCCTTTATGCGTTCCAGTGGCATAAAAGCCTTATCTTGTTGAAAATGTGAGTCCAAGAAACACTTTGTATCACTCACAGTCACAATGCCAAGGCTTTGTAGAGTTCATAGTAATTGTTTTACTGTTTGTAAATTGGATCTTCTAAGAGAGAAGAGAGGACCAGCATTATGAATGAACTGAATACGTAAATAGTTGTCAGGTTTTCAGCCACAGCTACATACGTGTTACGTATTATGCATCTATACAAAACACTGAAATTGTAACAAAGGACCTTGGGACTTTGGCCCAAAGTCTTTGTGACATACCATATACGTTTGTTTGTATACAAATATTAAGTGTATCACAAACAAAAAGTTCATGAAACCCAATAAGTGAAATGTCGTTATCTTTTAATATGTAGAATGCATGTGGAAATATTCGGTAAACGAGAGAATGAATGAATGGTGATCCGATGATAGTCAACCAAAGCATTTAATATAATACACTGTACTAAATAACTAGATATGATAATGCATGTAAATCTATGCTATCACTTGAATCTGAAATGTTAGATATGACACAGCATCGTAGATTACCCACTTTTACTTAAAATATAATAATAACAGTCCTTTCAAATCATTCTTCATTTATTCTGCCATAAAGCTTGGAAGAAACCACAACGTTACAAATTCCAGATTCAGATAAGGACCTTTAAAGCATAATTACTTTTCAAGAAATTTTATTTTTCATTTGAAATGAATTATTTTGTCATTTAGACCCATAAATTATCAAATTTCCTTACGTTAAACAAAACATACAAATAAAAATAAAAGTGTGGTGGCATTAGCTTCTAAACAAAACAGTGGCTAGAGAACTTCCGCATTTTTGCGGAATAAACATGTTCCATATTCTTCAACGTTTAATCGATTACAATAATGACCAAGCTGAGTAAGAGCAAAGATCAATAATATATTCGATAAGCTTTACAATTAACTTTTGCACGTGTTTATCAGGCCATGAACTCGTTGACGTCAGTATTTGTATTGTATTGTTTTTAGTGATGTGATAGGAACGCTGTCAAGTTGAATGATTTTTATAAAATTATCATGATACAGCAAAATAATGGGAACGTTTTCTATATTTGTCGCTGCTGTCATTTTTGCTGTGTATTATATGTTTATGTATGCTAATATGTGATATTTTTTGTAAACTTTTTTCTGTAACACAGATTCAGATACAGGAACGATCCACCGCCAGGAATACTACTTTCCAGTAAAGGACACCGAGAGTCTTTTGTTTTCACTGTTGAAACAAGAGACATGGGGGCTGAGTCCAGCTTCAGCCTGTCCTTCGCAAGAGATGGTTGTGGGAAAGGAGAATGCTAGAGGAGATACCTGTTGCAGCAGCACCAGGTGCGACTGCCAAGAGAATTGCCAAGCTTGCTGCATCACAGCAATCAAAGATAGCGACTCTTTGTCATCGGCAACGATAACACCCTGTACGAGTACGAATACAATAGCGTCACTTCAAAATTGCATCAACAAAGACGGTGGCAACAAGCGTGATACTGAACTTGTGTTCTGGTCCCAAAAGTCTTTCAGCAATAAGTCATCATCACTCCACAACACCACCGGAAGTGTCCAAAAGAAACTTCATCGTGCATTAACTACTGCCACGTTGTGTAGAATGAACATGGCGCAGCAACAGCAATCACCATCCTCGTCCGCCTTGTTACGGCAACATGACAGTAGCACGTCAAGTCTCACTTCCGACAATAGTAGCAGTAGCAGCTCAAAATCACGAAAGATTGTTCGGAAACTGGCGAAGCATTTGCGACAAGAATGTGATAAGATTTTAGGCAGCTCATCCGAATCTCTAGTTATTAATTGGCGCGTTCTCCAATGTTGTCTCAGGGAGATACAGAGGGAGGAAGGGAGATTTGGGGTGGAGGACACCTCAGCGGACGATGCAAAATATCTAGACCTGGTCATGTTCTTAAGGGACCTGTTTTTGTATACTCCAAGACTGTGTATAGTGGAAACCAAGTCACCTGCATCAGTCACAAGTACCATCGACATTAGTCCATTTAATGGCTTAAAGTATTTGGAGTTGAAAAAAGTGCATCCGAGGATGGTGGAGGGGTGGAAAATGATCAAGAGGAGTTTGCACACATTGAAGTGTACACGTTGTGAGGTGGGGACCATTAGGGAGGTTCTCACTGAACCGCTGATGAGTGAAGCCGGAAATGATAGAGGTGCCAACAAAAAGCTGTCCTGCATGTGGCCTGAGCTGAAAGAATTGGATATAAGCTATAATAACGTGGAAGTCATAGACGAACTAGCTGTAGAGGCATTTGACCTGTGTCCACAATTGGAAACACTTAATTTAACCGGAAATCGCATTACAAGCATTGATGACTCGTCAGCTTTCAAAACGCTATCATCTTTACGTTTTCTTAAACTTTCGTATAATTTTCTCAAGGATGTTCCAACAATCCCTCCAAACGTTAAAGTGCTATTATTAGATCACAACAATATATCTAGTCTGAACAACAATCAGAATAATAACCGCAATTTTGAAGCCTACATTTCCAAAGTTGGGCCTTATAGTTTGGAAACTTTTGATGTTTCTTCTAATTTAATCGCTGATGAATCTAGTTTTCGTGTGCTAAGAGATATTTCTAGCTTAAAGCATATTTCTCTTCTTGGAAATCCTATATCCTACGGCGATAAATACCGCAACTCGGTTCTTTCCTACCTCAACAAGTTGGCGATTAGCAGACATTTCACCCTGGACAAAAAGAAACTCACCAGTCAAGGTATGCTATTACTTCTATTTCATCGAAAATGCCATTTTCCACGTAATTTCATGCATGTATTTTAAAATGTCATTTCTATTTCCCGTTTTTTGCAGAAGTGAAGTATGCACTGGAGCAGAGCAAAAAATGCAAGTATGTGCCACAGTTTTCTGTGTCCTCACCACATTCTCACATGAACCTCATGACCACTTCTGCAGCGACCATTTCTTCCTTATCGCACATTACAAGTTTGATGACACAATCGTATTCAGGCGAGTCCACCTCCAGCAGCCTTCGTAGTTCTAGAAGGAAGAAACCAAAAATTAGAGAAATTTCCAGCATTGACTTTAATGAAAGCAATGAAAATGTTAGCCCGAGTGGAGGAGGTGACGATAACGAATCAATAGTTCGAGTGCCGCTTGAACGAGCGGGAAGCTCTTTGTCGATGCATGAGCGCAGATCAATTCTTGCAGACAGTGGACTGGAGGAAACTTGTGCTACCATTAAGGCTCTGCGGGACAAGTATGGCGCAGATAACTGGCTGCTACATCAGCATCCGGGTCGAAGTGAAGTGTCAAAAATCATTTGCATACCCGAAAATAAGCCGTTCATGGAATACAATCCTTCCAAATCCTTGCCAAATCATCCAGAACGGCACATCACGGGACGGAGAAACTCTTGCTCGCGTTGCGAAGGGTTTAGTGCTACCGGAAGTAATTGTAATGACAGCAATGAAAAAACCTCGTCTGATGGAATCAGTGTTGTAACGTCCCATAACAATTCGTCGGTTGATGGAAGTGACATGGGAAGTTACGGTGATGTTTACGGGAAACACTTTAGGAGCAAATTGTACTCCACCGATGACGTGCACAGTCATCATCAGTCCACCGGAAGTAATAATGGAGCTAGCGCTACTGACAACACTCATGGCAATTTTGTAACATCACCGGTTGCCGGAAAGGATGAAGAACCAGTTCAAACTCAGAATTCGATCTTTGATATAAATGCAGATTACATGGATGAAAAGTTTCCAGAACAATCTGAAAACTGCGAGCATTTCAGAATATTCATGCATGGACAGTACCACAATCTCATCTGCTATAACGGATTCCTCTTTGAGGTAGATCCACACGATTCCACCATTTACAACAAATGGGATCTCAACTCTTTGATTTCCTTGGAAGAGGAGAAATGTGACTCGGAAACGGAAACTGTAGAGTTTAGACTAAAGTTTAACACAATGAGAAAGCAAATGAGGGAGAAGAGCTTTATTATGTGTGCCAAAGAATTTTCAAAGTTTGATAAGTTGGTTAGTCCGTACATTGAAAAGAAGATGATGGAGGAGTTTATTGAGGCATTGCAATGCACTCGGTGTCAAGCCCAGTTTTCGAAAGCAATGGCTTCCAAAACAGTGAAACACGAGAAGGGCCAGGCACCAAGGGAAGTCTTGGTTTGCCCCGATCCATCCTGTGCTAATGAGTTCCTGGTGACACTTGATGCCATTCCACTGCCAAACAATGAATGTCTGGAGGTGGATAGGGGGAGTCTTGAGAATTCCATTCCAGTGCCACTACGGACATCAACTCCTTCAGGTAATTTTGTAGTCTTTATTTCCGTCCACCCCAGTTTCATAGTATCGTCCTGTGTGTCCATTTTGTCGTTGCGCTATGTGTTCTTAATCAAAACTAACCAAATTAATCCGACGCATGTTTGTTGGTTTTCTCATGTAGTAGAAAAGACCGTGTCACGATCAGTTCCAAAGGACAGATCACCCCCTGTATTTGAAGCTATTAAAAACTTTGCTTCAAGTCTAACAACAAGAAAAGGTGTGGTTGGGAACCCTTCAGCACCTCATCATCCACCTGTCCAACCCAATAACAGTTTGGATGATAAGAGTGATTGTGTATCGGACGCCAAAACGGCCACTACATCATCCTCTGAAACTGTGATGAGTATGTGTCACACTAATTATATTTGCTTTAAACTAATAACAAGGCGGAGAGTAATATTATGTGGTTTTGTAGTTTTCTAATTTTGTGTTCATTTTATCGTCCCAAAAAACAGATACAAGGTCTGACAGTGACATTGAAGTTTTGAGCTATGAAAGCAGTAGCATAGAAGTTCTCAACAAATGTGGAGACAGTGAGTCAGATGAAGTGGAGTAAGTTGCATGAAAAAGATTGTATGTATTTGCAAGTACAAAATGTGTGATGTTATCCTTTACATAATCGTCTATGTTTTTATAGCGTACCGGAAGCTGAAGAAGTGCCAGTGCCAGAATACCAGGCCTCAAAGAGTGGTGCTAGTAAAGGTCCCATGTCTGAGAGTACATCCTCTGGATCCTGTACAGAAAGCATTGTTACACAGTACGAAAGAAAGTTACAACTTCAACCCATTTCGCAACCCTTTTCCACTCCCACCGTGTCTCCGTCCCTTTCGTCAGCTTCCTCGGCCTGCGCTAGTTTGAACTCATTTACCAGTAACTCTACCTTGACCGGTGGTAGCTTAAATAGTCCTCACAAAACGGCTTCCTTCTCCACCATTCCTGTTCGCTACGATTTTGTAGACTTTGGTAAAGTGGATCACCGTCTTCAGTTGTGGTCAGAGCTCAGCGTTTTCAAGTCTGCCGAAGAGAGATTGCTTGCCGTTGTGAAATGCTTAATTATCACAGGAGATTCAAATGTTTTGGGATTGGTGATATTTTCATCAATGAAGATTTATTTGTATAAAATCTCAGGATCTGAAGGGTAAGCATAAAAAATGAACAAAAGCTTTGATCAACAGGTTAAGTGTAATTTAATTTTTTAATAAGTATTGTATTTTTGTATACATATTTTAGAGATAAACCACAGGAATGGCTAACAAAAATCAATAGTTATGACATTTCAAAATTCAGTCGACTGGATGTACTCATAGGTCGACATGGTGTAGGCGTTGATCTCAGTGGAAAGTATTTTGCAATGATATTCAGAGATTCAGAGAGGGCTTCCAGCTTTTTGGAATTTTTCATGTGTAAGTGCAGTGTGCAATGTGGAATTAAAACCATTAAGGAAATATGTACTGATGAATGTTGCAACGTTCTTGTATTCTATAACAGGTGAAATTTGTGGAGAACTGGAAACACCCCCAATGGTCAGGGACTTGAGTCAAACTCAGAAGGCGTTAATGTGCCCTACCAGTCCATTGGCATATTTTGGCATTGTTCGGTTCGCTTTCTGTGATATTGGTAAGTTTTATAGCATTACACACATGTCTTTACATAAATAATAGTAAAGTTTGCCTCATGAGTCATGTATTTTTCAAATTGTAGAACATTCGTATCCTGTATCGGCCATTGTTTTAACGCAAGAGGACATAATCCTGGTGACAGATCTATCCTGGATGGCAGCTAAGACAAATGAAAAGGTTCTTGCAAAACATTGCAAGGCTGTTTCTACACTTCGTCAAATTGTAAGTTGGGAATTCTTTCTCATCATATCTGTCAGGAATTGTTCCCAGTATTTAGTTCACAATAATTGACACTCTAAATGAGTTTTCTTTCTCTTTTTGTTTTACATGTATAGGAATCTTTGGAAAGTGATCCCACTTTAGTAAGACTGATATATGACACCACCAAATGGGAACTACTATTCGAAACGGATCGTGAGAAGGAAACGTTCATGTCCATAGTCAAAAGTGATCTACAAATTAACGTACCTACAATCACTGTTTGTTCTCCTATTGAGCCATAAGAGTTTGCTGGTTCTCAGTTTTAACATATTATGTAATTATATTGTCTCGGCAAAGATGAATCGCTACTATACTATAATGACGCATTTATGTGATAGTACTTAATTAATTTGTACCAATTTTGCCTTTTGCTCTTGTTTATTAAGACAAGTCGGCCATTATTTTTAGCAGAAGCGTTTGTTAAAGCTGACCTCATTGACCCAATTTAATTGTATATAGTTCAATTATTATTTAAACCTGACTTGAATTTGACTACTTCTTTAACCCTTCTGCTGTCTGAATTTGCATAAACTATACATGTGTGAAAATGGCTTTGTTTTGTTGGCATAAATTAATGATGTACCTGCATGATAAAATTGCAATTTATAATGCAATGTGTAGTTTTATATACGATTTCTTTAGTGTGTTAATATTAAATACTTATATATATTTTCTGTAAAGATCTTGTCAAAGTTTGTAGTAGCTTTCTTTGCCTCGAACGTTGTTACTCCGTCCCTTCAACAACGTTCAGCACTTTGTGGAAAAACTAAGAATTGCCAAAGACCAACAAGTTTGAAAATTGAAGCAATAACACAGTTCATATATCCATAAGCTAAATTATCCGTTTTTATTACAGCTCTAGTTATAATCTATGTACATTGTCTCTGAAATGAAAAAAAATCATCGCCACCGTTGCTCATATACCCTATACATATAACATAAATCGCAGCACGCTAATAATAACATTATAAAAACGATCCTTCCTTACAAATACACCCAATTGTTCTCGTGTGGCGAAAAAATGATCTAGCAAACTAGCCAAGACGAAAGTAAAAGCAATAAGATATCTATGTACATGTAAAGTGCAAATAATTATCATGTTCGTTTTGCTTACAAAGTATTGCATTTATGTTTTGTGAAATGTTAACCACCTTATGACTATTTACAATACGTGATGTTAGTCGTAAACAAGCTCCCGCCTCTACTATTACATTATTCTTTGAAAATTGTATGCATTTGGCAATCAAAACGAAGAGTTTACATTAATTTACACTGCATTTAATGAATTGTCGATAGATGTGTGAAGGAATAAAATGTGTAGCTACAAACTACAAAAGTCAATGATGATGATTGTTAATATAATTCTTCATTTAACTTTTCGATGAATTTCAATTTGCATACACTATAAACGCATTAATCATGTCAGCCAAATGATTTGGGTTAAACGACATAAAACGGTTATTTGAAAAATCTACCTTCATCGAATTTTATGAAATGAAACAGAATTTGTGGTACAACTTTCATTTAGCCATAATCAATTAAAATTTTAAAAAAGCTCTGCTCAAGACACGAGGAGAAATCACACTACATAGGTGCCTATTTAGTTGGAAGTGTTGTGCCAAGTAAAACATGAAATCTCATGGTGCCCCATAGTATCTCAAGACGGTTACGGGACGAGGATACTGGATACCTGGTGTGGAGTGATAAAAGGGACAAAATGAAATGGTGTATGGCTCTAAAAGCTAACGTATTTATTTCATTGCAATTATAAGAAACGACAAACTCTGCACTTAATTATACTGTGTAAAGGATTGATTCTGAATTCCAAATGATCATAAAAGTTCCTGGAACGGTAAACGTCAATTAATATTTTGTGCCAACTCCGCGTACTTGAATTCATGATATGTTTTATTGCCTCTTGCTTTCGTTGATTTGCTCGTTGGCCACTAAGAATAAGCATTACAGATTATTGGCACAAAACTAGTTTCTTACCATTTTTTACCGACAACAAAAATTACACGAAATATTTTTATATCCTACAATTTAAAATTTTAATTATGATCGCACAATGCAAACCAATTAACGCACAATTCAAGCAAAAGCAATATAATTGACCAAACACAGAAAATGCTTTCACTTCATTTTGCATATTATCAAGTAACTGTTTTGTGCCAGTAGTGAAAGCTTGAAATGGATGCAACCTTTCTTCAGTCTTTTAGTTTGATTATGTCATGTTCCATCCAAATTCTTCCTCGTTTCATATGTATAATGCATGTCCAGCTGCTGTGTGCCGTAGACAGTAGCGTGTCAATTATATATAACTTCGGATGTGACATTTCGTCGTTTATGAATTAGGACAACGATAGTCCCACAAAATGTAAAAAAAATCCATCTGAACTGTTCAAACAAATTTTAACAGCATGGCCAGTCTCCACTCGGCCCTTTCTCCTCCGTCAACATGGTGTTCTAGTTTTTTATGCATATGCACCAATTATCAACTAATATTTATCCATAATTTCTCATAATTTCTTGTCCCTTTTTGCGTTCTACCAAAATACAAAAGTAAACCATCGTGTTGAGCAATATACATACACCAATATAGTTTTTGTGTTGTTTATTAAAACTTATCCAAAATTGGTTTTACCATACTAATAGCATTGCCTATAATAGAAGAAAAAATGTTTGGCAAAAATAAACAAAAAGGCTCCAAAATGTTCATCCTTAATTAAATGAAACTCATAGCGTGACGGAATAAAATGAAAGCAAATGATGATATTATCTTTATGTAACTAGATTGCTACTTGAATGCTCACTTTTTCGGAAAGTTGTTTCTTCTTAAAACTTGTCTAGTCGTAAATGTTTTTACATAAACAAGTATTGTTGCATAATATTATGAATCCAGGCTCCCTTGAATAAGCCGATAGCAAAAAAAATAGTTCGCATGAACGGTTTTGTTCAAAGTGAAACCATAATCGCTGCCCAGTTCAGCCGTTTGGTTTTGTAGGAGAAAGTGACAAGAAGAACCAACTTGGCGAAATATACATAGCAGAATTTTCTGGCAAGTTGCAACTATGTCATTATATGATATAGTAGAAGGTGAGTGGGCTGATGGTAAATACGTGTTCCGGAAAGTCCAACCTGAGGACTGGGATTCTGTTGTGGACCACGTTCAAAGATATTTTGTGCGCGACGAGCCAACATGCAAATTACTTGGCTATTCCGAACAATTTGCTGGAGAAATGGGCGAAATTGTCAAGACCATGCTGATGGACGATCTTAGCTTCCTTGTGGAGGAAAAGGAAACTGGAGAGGTCAAATTTCATTCGTATTTGTCTGAATGTTGATTAACAGAGGTGAATATTATTTATTCAGTATTTTACTGCTGGATAGGTGGTAGCAGCACGGGTAACATATCGTCACACACCTTTCTCAAATTTCGATGATGCTCCCACTAACTCAAAGCAAATGAAAGTGCTCCTTAGACTGGTCGACGTTACTGAACACATGGCGGGGCTTTTTGAGACCTTCGGCTTGGATGAATACGCAGAATTCTTTGTGGCTTCATGTGCACCTCATCATCGCCGTCATGGAATAACGACGGAAATGTATGAAAGGAACTTGAAATTTCTAAAAGCAAAGGGATTCAAATTGGCAAAAAGTTTGTTCACGAGTCCCTACACTAGAGCGGCAGTAAAGAAACTTGGATTTAAAGAAGTGTGCCGGTTAGATTATAGGGACTTGTATGATGAGAGTGGAAAGCCAGCTTTTGAACCAAGTGATCTCACTAATGATCATTTCGCCGCTGTGATGGTAAAGCAGCTTTGAATTCAATTCGGACAGAAATGATTGGAAAATAGATAAAGATTAACAAGTATTTGTTACAAACATTAGAATATAAGAATACTGGTAATGGTGTTTGTAAAATGCCACGAAATTGTTCGGGTACTAATTAATTGAGTTTCATGTAATTTATCAAGTGAAAATTACTGTATTTCTACAGCCGCTTTTCAAATTGTTAATAGTAGCTTTGATCTCAAAAGTAGCAGAGAAGAGACTAGTAATAGACATGATAGTCAATAGTAGACGCTTGCGAACAAAATTGTACCGTCACGTTCAGGATTCCCATGTTATAAAAAAGAGTGTAATGCATGCTTAATTAAATAATAATAAATTAATACAAAGTGGAAATGGTTCATGCCTATTATAATCGAATATGTTACATTATGTTTTTCATTGCATTTTATCATTCATTAAGCTGTTGGTTTTAGTTTTTATTACCTGGTATGTTTTATGTACAACAATAATATTTTATTGGTCTTTCATAATCATATGTAGTTTTTATTTACACGCATAAATGTATAATATGTTAATTACTATACATATTTTTTTTATAGAAAATGGATTTTTGAAAAAAAATTAGTTCTTCATTCATACATACCATGTAAATCAACCGTTTTTGATCATTTTTAATGTTTGCGTTCTTCGTTTAGTTCAATGTGCTCCAAAACCTAGATTTGCTAAACATTGATGCTATGATATCATTAGCGAGACTGCAGAGCTTAATAGCACCGAACGAAATAAACCAATGATTAATTTCATGCCCCTGCTTGAATACCAAGCATACACCACGCTACGTATCGCATAAGCCCAAAAAAGATTGACATTTTAAGTTGTAATTGTAAATTGCATCATTGTGATTTCCTCAAATCTGCTCAATCTGAATTTAATGCATTTTTATGAAAAAAAGTAAAACTGACACGTAGGTACAAAGTAAAAATTATGCTGAAACAACCACTTCCACACACATCGATAAACGAAGAGAAGCTTCTCATCTCATATAGCCCACATATCACTCAGCCCTTTCAATCCTTTCATGCTAATTGCTTAACTTTACTATTATGATCATCATCGTCACCATCATCATCTCCCGTTGTCGTCTTTTTTCATTTTGTACACGTGTGCCATCCTCAAACTTCACATACAACATACAAATCAGTACGACTACCAGAGTACATTAAGGAACCTACCTTAAGGGGTTTTCTTGGGTAGCATTTTTAAGGGACCTGAAGGAGCACCTTATTTCTCGTCCCAGCCTTTACTAAAATGGCGTCCCTTGAGAATCCCTGCATGTCAAATTCCACCATATGGCGACCAGTCTAGGTTCTACATAGCACATGAACAGATCCTTCTCAATTTGACAGCAGTCGGATTTGAGATTTCAGAGGTATAATATGTATATGTACGTATTTACGCATATCACTTATTTAAGTGCTTATGGGTACAAATGTGAGAAATACTGAAATACCTATACATACTCTACTTCATGTTCGCGCATACAGCGTTATAAGTTATAATAAGATTTCTTTGATGATGATGATGATTATGACGAAAGCTGTTTTCCACACACAAAATCCATACACATGAAAAAGTAAATCTTTTTAAAAAGTGATCTTTCTGAGTGTGTATACTACTTGTGTGTTAACTTACATGTCATATTATTAATACGCGTATGCAATGTGTTGGAACTCGCTGAGTACTACACTGACAGATTGTGCTGGCTTTATATACAATGAATGATGTGGATGTGGGCATATCTTATTAATATGCTTTTGCAAAGGTTCCAACAAATGCTCACGATGTGAAACTGTAAATTTGACTGAAAGTTGTTAATGATAATCACCGGAGACCTTGAAGGACTCTCTAGTAGAATCCATACGGCAGGGTAAACTAATAGCAAAAAAAGTGTGGAAAGCTGGATTTTATTGAGTTTGCTGAGAAGAGAGACAAGTGTGAAGTATGTGTGTGCACTTATCAGAGAAGGAGTGAGAAGTGGCTAACTGTGAACAGCTGAATACCGGCTTAAAGTAGGTTTTCTAATTTATTGACGTCCCCTGTCAAAAAGTGACATTTGGATAAGTTGAAGATCTAAAGAGCAAGATAGCCAGTTGTCCTATGGACAGGTAGATTGGGGCGGAAAACGGATTTTTTTGTCTCGAATGATAGCCGTGATTAAAGTCAACCTCTGTGAGGATATTTTAAAAGCGTTGTTTATTATTGTTAAGATTTTTAAGGCAGGTTAGGAATTTTCAAGATGGGGTCGATAGCTGAGATACTAGTTAGTTTTTTAATCATCTCGCAAATTTTAAGTGTACTAGCTACAGAGCCCTTTAGGAGATTTGAATACAAGTACTCTTTTAAGCCTCCTTATCTAGCGCAAAAAGATGGAACCGTTCCGTTTTGGGATCATAGCGGAAGTAAGTTTTAGTTATTAATCCAAAACTTGTTATTATTCATTTATTTAATGGGCGAGGAATTGTATGATTGAAAACATTTAATTTTGATTAAACAGATGCTATTGCTTCCGAGGAGAATTTGCGAATTACTCCGAGTTTAAAAAGTCAAAAGGGGCGAATGTGGTCCAAAATGCAGACTGGTTTCGACTGGTGGGAGGTGGAGTTGGTCTTCCGTGTAACCGGGAGGGGAAGAATAGGTGCTGATGGTTTGGTAAGTGATAAACAAACATACCTACATTAATTTGCCGGATAAATGTGATTAGCTTATTGTATTAAATTTTAATTTCTCATTCCACAGGCGTTTTGGTTCACTGAAGTTCCGGGAGGTGAAGGTCCAGTGTTTGGAACCGTAGATATGTGGAAGGGTCTCGGAGTATTTTTCGATTCTTTCGATAATGACAATAAACATAATAATCCCTACATTATGGCCATGGTTAATGATGGAGCCAAAGTTTACGATCACCAGAATGACGGCTCGACGCAGCAGCTAGCTGGTTGTTTAAGGGATTTCCGTAACAAGCCATTCCCAGTTAGAGCAAAAGTTCACTATTTCAAGAACATTCTGACGGTCATGTTTAATAATGGCATGAGCAATAGCGAAACAGATTTTGAACTCTGCATGCGAGTCGAGAACGTGTACTTGCCTTCAAGGGGCTACTTTGGTGTATCCGCTGCCACTGGTGGTTTAGCAGGTAACGAAAAATCATACATTAATATTTTAACTACAGAATATTTCTTTCGAGTTGGGTATTTAATATCTGCTTTTATTTTTTTACAGATGATCATGATGTTCAGAAATTTTTAACATTCAGTTTACACGATGAACAAAGCGGTCAAGTTACCGATACACAGCAGGCTGAACAGCACAAATTTGAACAGGAATTCCAGAGATACCAAGAAGAATTGGACAAGAAGAAAGAAGAGTAAGTTTTGCTTCAAGTAATTACCAACGGGCAACGCCTGTCGATGCATTTTAAGTAGGCCTGTTGATGTTTAACCTTTGCTCTGATTAATTGTGTAGATACATTAAGGAACATCCCGAGGCCCAAAAAGAAAAGGATGATGATGATTGGTTTGAGGAAGAGCAAATTAGGGAACTTAGGCAAATTTTCCAAGGGCAGTCTGAGCTGAGAGGTCTTGTCCAAACTCTTAGTAGGAAATTGGATGAAATTGTAGGCAGACAAGAAACCACCATATCCCTAGTCAGTACGATTAGCCAGGGAGGTCAGGTTGCTCAGCAAATTGGTGGTAAGATAAAATGAATACTTTGCTGGTCAAATGAGGACGATGGACAGGTTTTGGTGGGTACATAGGTTGATAATGAATTATTTTCATAGGTCAAGTGCCCGTAGCTCCTGTGCACACTGGAGGTGCCCCTGGGGCAGGTGTTCTACAACGTCACGAAGTTGAAAATATTCTGGCTGCTAGCAGGGAATTGGTCTCTGTGACTCGAGAAATAAAGTACGCTGAAATTCAACTCTACTTACTCTACCATATTTTAACGTGTCAAGTTAGATTATTCGAAAGTTTAACTTTCAATAAATATACTACTTTCTAGGAACTTGATTGTTGGAGTCGGAACCAAAGTCGATACCGCTAATGCTCGACCCGGAAGTTACGGAAATGTTGATATCACTGGATCTGTCAATGAGGTCAATTACTAACCTTGTCACAAAAAAATCTTAATTTCAGTTAAATAGTAGGTAGAAGGTGTAAAATAACAATTGGTTTGATTTTACGCAATTACAGCTTAAAGAAGGAATCAATAGTCTCAAACGTGATGTTGGAACTGTTTCGCAACGAGTCCATGCCGCGCCAGTTGGAGCAGCAGCGCAAGGTGGAGCATGCCCTGTCGTTAGCTGTGTATCGACAACAGTTGTTGTTGCAATGGGATTTGTACAAATGGGAGTAATATTAGGCTATCTTTTATATAAATCTAGTAAAGAAAGTCAGGCGAAAAAGTTTTATTAACGAGATTTAAAGAAATTTGGTCGAAACTCCTACGTTTACTCTAAGATATAGCGAATTATTTTAATTTACAAAAATGAAATGTTAAAAAGGACAATCTTTCATTATGCTAAATAGTTGTATCCAAATTTTGTTTTTATCTCGCACATTGGTTTCCAAAAAATGTGCCAACCAGTTTTCTATCATGTTAAATTTTTAAAAAAGCCTTAAGTAGCGTGTGAAATTTGTTTTATCCAGATGTTAGTTTAATAAGATGAGATTGGCTTGACGTCAGCCTGAAAAGGATTTACATTACACCTGAAAATAACCACACGGGTTTGAAAAACTGTATGCGTGTGTGTGTGTGTTGGTGACTTATTTTACAGGAAATAAATGCCAGGAGAGTATATATCATCGCCAAAATGTACTCACAGTGATACCATTTTATTGTTTCAAGTTTTAGGTAACTCGTGCTTCTATATATTTTATGATTTAAAGCTGTCACGTTATTATACTTACCAAAATACCAATCTTTTATAAAAAAAATTATTCAACACATGACTTGATTTAAAAGAGAGCAAGCTTTTGAATTATTTTTCAAGTCAAGTAATGACTTTTTATAAGAAAAGCTCAAAAGGAATTTAGTATTTTTTCGGTGTTGGGAATTTTAAAAAACATTATATAAATTGTTTGCTTGAGGCAAAAGACATTTCTATCACTTATACTCATTTTTAATAGAATTAGATTGGAAATTGTGATGATATATGTTGTGAATTTGCTTTGTTTGGTTTGCACATGTTCAGGTAGGACTAATATCCAATTTAATTATATCGTCATATTACCTTCGTCCACTTGGAAAACCATACGAATATCATGAAAATCTGCATTATAGATAAAGGTGCATATTATTGTTATTCTTGAGAAGATTTTAATGTTGTGTTAAAGG
Source organism: Sinella curviseta (assembly GCA_004115045.4). Classification (NCBI taxonomy): domain Eukaryota; kingdom Metazoa; phylum Arthropoda; class Collembola; order Entomobryomorpha; family Entomobryidae; genus Sinella; species Sinella curviseta. The sequence goes on along the minus strand of CM023203.3, from coordinate 38,917,607 downwards.
TTCTACATATTGCCTAATTATTGTTTAGCAAATATTTCAAGACTAAGAATTATATTTGTGCTAATAGGCTGATACATCATCGTGAAAGGTATATTTTTTATCATTGTAAAAGCATGGCTAATGTAAATTATATGCCACAATTAAACTAAAAGTGTAAAAAAAAAAGTTTGTTTATGGTGCATCATTCTTTGATAATAATATTATAAAGTATTCTATGAAATTTATTTATTTTAAAACCACAGTAAAAGAATGGTTAAATACCTGCTCCGTTAATAGAGAAAAAAAAACTTCATTTAAATTATGTATGTTGTATATTATGTGTTTGTTTTAATTGTCTACGAAAACCAAAAAATAAAACAAAATTAAAAATATATATCCGTATCTCAGACCATGATTTTTATTTTGGTTCATTATGGTGAGACACAACGCATCAGAGTGTGTGGATTTCATAATCACATGACCTACTTGCGAAATCATAATCGAGTAAAACGCAATTACTGATTATGTAGGAGACAAAAAATGTTAATGAAAATGCATGTCGGGTAACTTTTTTTTGATGCTTTAGGAATGGCAGATGAGATATCAAATTAAGAAACACCACTTAAAATGCGAGACAGGTATACATGAAAGGATTTTCAAAAGGATTATGATGGGTGAAAGCAAAAAAAGAGGTCCAAATCCTTCCACAAATCTCAGCCCAACGATATTATCAACAAATGGGTTAGAGTAAAAGATATTTTTACTTTTTACACTCGTCACGAAGAAAGTGGTTTTCACGGAATCGGATAATAATATATGTTGTAGTGTAGGCCGATTCTAACTTTTAACATTCCGGATGAAAGTGCAATTTAATATTGATAATGCAACAACGGGGCGGGTTTTAAAGTCATGAATATGCTGATGGATTTTCTTTTCAGTTTAAAAGATCTGTCTTTCCGTCTATTCCAAATTTATTTTTAAATCCCTGATTAACTATTTTAGGTTTTATTATGACGTTCACGGGGGCGTCTTTCATATATAAAGGATCCTGTTATGTGTCAATGGAGTACCAGTACCTTCCAGTAGTCTGTGGTGACTGCATCCATTTTTTGTAATTTGAAATTCCGTTCCAGGAAATATTCCAGCATCAACATGACGGCCAAGGGACTGCAGTCAGCATTTTGCAGGGCATCGGTATTACTTTTGTTAGGTGAGTTCAAAGGTCAAAATAAGAAAATTTGTTTCATAATATGCATTGTGTCACGAATAATTACATATGTATCTTTCATTGTTCATAGTGTCAATGGCAGTGACAGTAATTCTCGCAGCGCAGGATCACGACGTTCCAGTTTCCGTCGATGGCATCCGGTGTGATTCTTGCGGAAGTGAATGCTCAGTAATGTGCGGGAGTCGCAATTTCAGAGCATGTTGCTATAATTATATAAAGCGGAAAAGGTCAAGCCCTTGGCCAAGTACTGGCGCAGGTAACGGTGCCGCTGGTGAAAACACGGACGATGATCACCAGGACAGGAAAGCCACAAGCCCAATTACAGGTACAAAGTCCAGCACGAGCCCAGTGGCTCATGCTTCAAATCCATTTTATTAGTAGTCCACATCCACGCCAACCTGAGTTGGAAAGTGGGAAGCATTATTTCAGAGGTTATCTTCCTAAAATTGCAGGTGGCGACTCGCTTGAAGAAGGAGCGTTCCTCTACCCTCTGAGCCTTCGAGAGCTCATGACGAGTATGATTCGCACTCTGAACGCGTTCGAAAACAGGAAATTTGGAAGGACGGTATTTTAGTGAACTGGTCAATTATAATTATATTTATTCAAGTAGAAGTAGCATTACTTCCTCTGAAGAAGAGTGATGAATTAGTATGTAATCATGTTTATTAGAAAATGAATATTATAACGTGGAAATGATATTCATGCGTAGTAGCGATGAAACAAGAGAAAAAGTCTTGTGATACTATTCTGTTTCATCAATTGCATAGTATTTATATAAGTAAACTCATCATTGTAATGATGCTTGTGTATAAATTAGTCCATTTCAACTACAAAGTTGGATTTTAGAACCAATAGATATTGTGTATAATAAAAAATAGTAAATAATAATGCATAATATAGCAAAATGTAATAAAACATTATGAATGAACAACAAATTGTTGGGATAATGGGAAAATAAACAAATAATAATTGAAAAAAAACATTAAACTAATGTATGTTGAATTAATTGTGGTACATATCATTATTAATCGGTTTACTTCTCTCCTCTCTGCGGTGTATGGTGTATTGAACTTTCTCCTCCCACTCAACTCTTGCTACCGACGACTTTAACAAAATCAATCTGAAAGCTACCTTGGTCAACAATAGAATTCAAAACATTCATTTTATAGATGTATATTTATTTAGTGTTGTACTTCACCTTGGAACAATTCAAAGTTCACAGTTTTTATCACAAATTTTCTAATCACAAAGTTGATACAAATGTTTTCCTGTAGAACGATTGGTTTGATCTCATGTCATTAATAGCACCCACATTACTTCTATGAACCTTGAAATTGTTGAAGTGTCGCGGATCAACATTAATTTGGATTCTCAGGTTTTAAAATGCTATCGGTCTAGTACCATAATTTCTGTTCATATCTCATTTCACAGATTCACAGATTTTTATATTGATTACTTTTTATAAAAAATATATGGATTAGCACCGTACTTAACATACTTTCACACATATGTACACGGAAAATGGGCATAAATGCCAATCAAAATCTTCGCTCGCTGAAAAATGAAATAAAATGAAAAATGTTCGCTTTTGTATGTCTGTTTTAAGCGACTACATTTAATCTTACGATTTTTTAAAATCTAGTTATTAGGATCAAGTTTCAATAGCTATCATGTGGGAAAATTGATAATTTTAATAACCATCTCAATGAAAATAATAGTAATTAGACCTGATTATTGATAAATACTAGATAAATAGCCAATTCAATTAAACTGAATGACCTTACCGCAAATATAAGCTGCTATAATAATGAGGAATATGCCGATGGTAGTAAACCCGACGGTGTCACTGTGTCGATCGACTTGCCCACAAGCATTTATCGCCATCAAGTTTTATTATTTTTATATTTTGGACGTAATTAAGATTACGAGTTCCTAAATGCACGTTACCACAAGCCATGCAGGTACTTTTATCAGTTTCAAAACGACTCTTTCTCCTTCCGACAGTATCCATCATATTTTATCGACAAACTTAATCATTCACCTACATGTACCTATATTTGTATTTATTTCATTAAATGCTCCTAATGCCTTTTCTATTTATACTATTGCTATAATAATTAAAATAACAAGAGAGCCATTTATTTCTAACGCGTGATATTTCATCAGGTTGAATAAGTATGCCTGCTAAAAGAAACCACATTATCCACATGTACGAAGGTGCATAGAGGTATTCCCTTTGACCGCAACTCTTTCTGCTATCGCTTCTTCTTGTGAGAGTAACGCAATCTTCTAAAACGACTTAACATTTCCTCTTGTCGTCCTCATGAGATATTAAACGATGATGATGGGGCTGATTGTAAATGCTCCCGAAGTGGCAAGTGTTGATACTATCAAAGCAAGAAGCTACGACTTACGACGTTCTTCTGTACAGGAATGAAAGAAAGATCACAACTCACAACAACGTACCATTTTTGCAGATAAACGGGTCTCTTGCTTTTAGGTATGCAATAAAAACGTAAACAGCTCTAGAAAAGCGAGACAAGGAACGCCACTAAGCCAAGTCCCACAAGAGTTAGAATAATATGGGATATGGGGAGCGAGACTAAAAACTAAAAAACACATTTTACATCCACACGCGTGACAACGCTACAGAACAAGTAAACGTTACCCAAAGGAATTGTGAAGTAATAATAAAAATGGGTAAAAAGAAGCATCCCTCATTTTTCAACCTCCATTACTCGAGATCATAAAGCACAGGAAAAAAGGAACATCCATATACTTTAAATGAACAATGAATGTTATTTCGGACGTGTGTGTCTTTTCAAAAAGTGCCCATTATGGTTTAAAAACATCACGACGACAAAACAACTACCCGTTTTTACCTGCATCCATCCAAATGTGTAATGATCCGTCTCGTGAATAAAAAGTTAAAGTCTAAAGTAATTTTTGTTGTCCTGTCGCAATCATGTCTTTTGGCTTCACTTCTCTTCTCTGCCTCTGAAGTTTCATAGTATATCATTATCATTACTCTTTTAGCATGAGGAAGCACGATATAAAGCATTCACAATAAAAACTCTACCAAAATCATCAATATCATAGTTTTTAACTATCCGAGCAGTCTAAAAGAGTTTACTAGTACCAACACAGTTTGCATTTTTAAAAAGTTCTCAAACTCACATAAATATTTACGAACACGCTTCACACTCTTATCTACATATCTTATCTTACTGCGTACTATAACGAACTGGGCCGACGAGGATGAATTATCCGGAAGAGAGAAAAGAGATATTGTGCTAGGAAAGAAGGGTGATGTGAAATGAGATGATGGTGGCTTTGTATGGCTGGTGGTGGTGAGGTGGTGCCGATCATGATGATATACCGAAAAGGGACATGGTGAAAATAATATGGGGAAAGGGATATGAAAAACATGATATGAGAATAGAGCTGCGTTCGTATTATATAACTTATGTACTTAGGCGTATATACAGCATTTACACACCAAAGGATATCCCGGATCGGATCGATACAAGCATGATCTTATGGTGATGCGATGTCTCATGTATTATTGGAAGTGGGGAGAAGTTTCATATAAGTAGATTGTATTGGTGTTAGTTTATATAAGCTGCTATACCACGTAAAGCATCATTCCCTCCCTCATCCAGTTTATTTCTCTCCGTTACTTTCCAAAGGCTTTCTCCTCCAATGCATACTTTGTTCCAGTAGCTATACGAATATGTATGCAAGGAGGTTGAAGCGAGAGAGTGCGATAAAAAGTGGAGAAAAGAATGAGTTTCTCCTGCTATATATGTGTTTGGAGTTACCAGAGTATTCATGGTGGTGGTGATATAGACAAAAACCCTCCAATGTGACGATGGAGGTGATGGTGACTCACACACAAACACAACAAATTGTGTAAGCTGTTTTTCGAATGTTTGTACAGCGTTGTCTTTTGTACATATATCTATATAGCTATATATACAATACTGAGGTGATTATAAGCAAAGCTTCTGCCACTGTCTACAACGACGCGACATATTAAAAGAAATGGTGAAATGCTGTAAGAGGAATCTATTCAGCTCCCCACATAATAGTCCCTATATTTCCCGGGTCTACGCTCACAGACCTAGAAATGATTGAGGATGCCATTGTAGAAGGAAAGTTAAAGTGTGCAAGTGATGGCGTTTCATTATGAGCATCTATTCTGAAGTAAATTGCCGTTCTGTGAGGTATAACCTTCAAATCTTCGGCCTTCTCCTTACTACTTACTACTATTCTGTATAAACGCAAACTTTTTTTTCTAAAATTGCTTCTATACTTGTTCTTCTGTTTTGCTGCTTTACTTCACTCATTTGCTATGCAGTTCCTGTAACACTGTCAGGAAATGTCGCTAGCTTTGTCACGGATTAAAAAAATATTTTATTTGAAAGGGATCGATTGATTCTGATATAAAGCCTTGAAATCAATTCTGCTTTCATTGAAAATAATGCAGATTTTATGTACCACTATATATCCCATCAAGATGTTTAAAAAGACTGTTGGATGGAGCAATATGTCACATGCCGCTGGTGTAAGCTATCGTAATAAATAAATGAAAAAAAATAAAAGACGTATTGGTCGGATGTTTGGTGAAATGGTAAAGTTTATTGGGCCATATAATATGGCGACATATTTTGTTAGCTTGCAAAAATTCGCACAGATTCACATAGACCGTATCCATGAACGGACGAACGGACAGACTGAATTTACAGCTTTAGACATGCTTTAAATTATACCTTTGGAACATTTCTCTTCCAGCAGAGCAGCAGTCCAACAGAACAGCTAACCAGAACCGTCATCATCATCAGCTTCTCTCTCTCTCCTCCGTGTTATTTTTTTCTTGCACTTTCATCCAAGAAGACCAAAAAGACTGGAAGAGTGAGAGAAACTCAAGCCATTTCTCCAGCAGCAGCAGTTTTTCATGTGTGTTACATGCCGTGTACTAGTCACAATTCACTTTTACTTGCTTTTCCGTCCTTTTTTTTCTCTACCAACCAAAAGCATCTCACTCACACACTCACACGGCAGACTTAGCAGGAAACGGGAAGAAGGTCGTCGCTGCTGCTGCTGATTCTCTTTTCTCTTCACCCAAAACCAGATCTACAGAGGATATACATAATGTCCTCCTAAATCTTCTCCCAAACATTTACAAAGAATGAATTCTTAAACTCCTTCCGAAACCCTCTCTCTCTCTCTCTTTCCATTTTTTTACCAATTCTTATACATTCTCACGTCTTTCTGTTTTTACCTCTTTTTCTTCTCTCTCTTTCCGTCTCCCTTCATCCTGAAACATTTATACATCTATACTACTTCATCTTTCTTTCACGCCGGAATAGTTACTCGTCAGTTTACTGTGCTACTATTTTCGGGTACTTATTATTATTATTGCCCTCTATACGAAGCATTCAAGCAGCAACAAAATAACAGCCAAAGCCACTATATCGTCTCTGGCACCAGAAGTTGCAAAAACACAAGAGGAAAAAGGACCAGACCAGAAAAGAGTCGTTTTCATATCATTATTATTACACACCACTTTTTACATCTGACTTTTACTCTTTCATATTACACATAACTTTATGAATATAATACTTACTACTACTACAACATAGAAAGTGAGAACCAAGTTTTTTTTATGTGTGTGTGTGTGTTTGTGTGTGCATTGTGCACGCTCTACTAAAAGTGACTTTGGAGAAAACAAGTTTTCCAGACAGATGAAAAGGTATCGTTACTCAAGCTACTTTTCTCATCTCTCATTATCTAAGAATGCAATCACTTTTTTTTGCACCAAATACATACTTTTACACAAGTCATTGTATATTTCGTAACAAAATATTTAATTACAATGACACTAAAATAGAAAAAAATACAAATATAGTTGGTTAAAGGAAAGAATATAAATTATTACACAATGTCAAATCGTTAAATAACAATAACAGTTTCCCTTCATTATAAAGTCTACGTCATTTTTAGCACATAATTCTCATCCTCTGTGTTGTAGAGCAAAACGTGTACAAGTATTAAAAATGTCAATAATAAAAAATTGTAGTTTTTTTATTATTTGGGAGTAAAAACTCGTGTTAATTCTTCTTCCTCAACTGCGTATATTTATGCCACTATCGTTGTTGCAGTATCGTTATAAATTAGTACACAGCTCAGTGGTACTAACAATTATTGAGCTAATACGTAAACTATAGAAGTCTCCTTGCAGATTCGTTGACTTTTGTTTTTTCGTCCGCGTTCTTATAAACACGCCACTTATAAAGTGGTAGGTAGTTTACTCATTGTTATTCGCAGTAGTAAAAATAGCTGTGATAGCATAATTTGCTATATTATAGTTTTACCTATCTAAATACACCAGTACGTCACCCAAGCTCTCTTTTGTTATCAAATTGCCCTACAATGTAATCTCTAAACTACTTCCACCTACAGTTTTGTTATTTCCTCCGGAAGTTACTTTTTAAAGGGAGAAGAGTCAGCGAGAAGAAGAAGGCGACGACGAAGAAACGTGTGTTTTGTGCATAATGCATGCAACAGTGTACAAAGACGTGCCTACTACATAGGTAGCAGCAGCAGAAAGCTGACAAGGCTTATTCCCACGAGTCTCATCAATTTCCATATTATATTATTACCAACTTATTATTATTATTACCTCCACACAACACTTTGCTATTACTATATAACCTCTCTCTCTTATCAGAATTAGAGAAGAGTAATGTATACATACTCCAATAATTTTTCTTACTGCATAATATTAAATTAGCGTTGTTGTTGGACGGACGATGAAAAATTACATGAATTACCTTTGTTGTTTTGTGCATAAAAGGAAAGGTTACTAATTTGTAGCCATGCTGCTACTTTTTAGTACTATATGAATGAACAACGCGTATAACATATAATTCATCCACCTTTAACTCGCGTTCATATCGTTCATATATAGTGTAGTTTTAATCTGGTTCAGGTTAGAGTTACTAATAAATAAACTGATTAAGATAATAAAAAAATGACTACAACAACAGCAGAGGGCATTGAGACACTGAATAAATTTAAACTACATTTTTCAAAGGCTTGTCTTTAAAAAATTATTATTATTTTAGATTATGAAAGCACTACTGCTCTACTCATGTTTTCTGTGCTATCCTCTCCCCTTGTCGGAATTCTCATCTCGATCACCAGCAGTCAACAAACTACGCGAGAGAGCTCTCTTTTTTATATGATTTATCAGTTTGTACGCGATGACAAAGTTGATTCCTTATTGAGACTTTTCCTTTAAACGTAAGCCAACAATGAATTGTGTTAGTGGTTGATTTCGCAGTGTTGTGTGCTCTGGTTGTTATATTTTACACCTAAATTTTAAGGACTGAATAATGGTGAATTGTTAAGAAGTGAACGTTTTTTTCATACTATTCAATTCACGAAACGGCTATACAACACCCACAAAATTTAATTGGCTAAAATGGTCCATTTGTATCCGCAGGAAAAGGAGCCGCTGCTGGATATTTTACGAGAAACTTTATCCATAATCAAGTTTTGACTTATTAGCAACCAGACCCTAATTTCATTATGATATAATTGTAATTAATGACAGAAATGCATGCATAACATGTGAAATGCTCAGGCAAGAAGAGAACAGCCCGAGGAAATGCATGCTGGTAAATAGTATGCCATGCATTCACGAGTCCTGTGTCCGTGTGCGTGAGGTAGGGTACAAAACAGAAAGAAAGTAAAGAAAACCCGACAACCGGAAGAAATTCCACCGTGTGTGCAGCAACAGAGCCAAGTTTTTGGTTGCTCGCTATATAAGCTTGGTGAAAGTTTGCGTCTAATATTTACAGCTGGAGAAAAGAAAATTAGCCGTCATTTCCTGCTAACTTCCCACATTGCTATTCCAGCTTTAATCGAGTCAAAAAATTACCATACAATCTTTTGTTGGAGGCACACATACGCGTACATATATTGGTTACATTTGCTGTTGAGTTTTGTGGAAACGTGTTCCTACTGTCGTTGCTGGCTGCTGGCAACGGCTATAGTCTATTGATTGATGGCGGCAGCTGCTGGAAATAACCTCGGTCCACCACCGATCATATCCTTAGGATCACCTTTACACCACCCTCAGCAGCAACCCTTGCCACCCATTATCCAGCAAGCGCCACCGTCATCCTCATCAAATGCCGCGGTTGCTATTGGAGGTGGCGTTTCCGGTACAGCGGGTCTGAGAGAAAGTCAGGCTCCAAACCCTCGTGGCGATCTGTCTGGCATCTTTTCCGTCGTTCTAAATCGACAGCACCAGCAAAATCATCACCCATTGTCACATCATCATGTTCGCTGGCCCTCCTTCTCGATGGGGAATAGGTCCTTTTGGACAAAGTACTGTTTGCTGTGCACCGTCTGTGGATCTGCTGCCACCATCTTGGCAGGCATATTTTTGGTCGTTGCGGCCCTCTTCAGATATTACACAACCTCCATTTACTATTTTGAGACAGTTCCCACGTACATTCCAGCCATTTTGGTAAGTTTCTTGCAGTCTTTTTATTTACAATATTTTACTACCAGTTATACAATACACAATAGTTTATAACTCTGGTTATGTCAATTGTTTATGCATACTTTTTCTAGCTTTCCATTTGTGGAGTAAGCACCATTGCATTTTCATGCAAAAGAAATCGAAATATTATTTTGGTAAGTTTGCGTCGGTTGTGCCAATACATATTTGTTTTGCATAAATAAACGGTTTGCATCGCATTCCAATAAAGGAAATATAAAGGTGTCAGTGGCTAATAATAAAAAATATGAATTTATTGTTCCAGCTGCGTATCACAGCATGTTGGTCACTGTGTAGTGCAGCCCTTTCTTCCGTTATCACGATCACAACAAGCTTGATTCATATGAATCGATTGCAAACGCTGAAGGAATGTGTTTACACCAAAACACCGCCTAGTTGCACTTGCTACAGTCACTCATTTGGAATGCAAGGTCCTGCCGGTCCAGAAAGTACGCTTTATTTGTTACATGATATTATGACGAATGACTTGGTCAAGAATTAAAGAGTTGACCACACATAACATAAAAAATATAACATTTTGTTTTACTGGTTTCTTGTTTTCAGCAACTCATTACCTGTTTGAGAATACTCCCGACTGCGACGTAATTCACGGGATTTTATATTCATGTCTACGCGCAGTGTTTGCCATTTCTGTCGTGGCCGTTCTCCTTTCCATTTTCCTTTGCATGCTACTTTATCAACTGATCGGGTGAGTTGGTGCACTGAACTTTATTGCTAATTACCAATAAATACAAAATGATATAAAGAGACTGTTGTGAGATGATATCAATGTGTACGAATATATATTTTATGAGATGGTTTGCTCTCTGAAATTTCAGTCATGAACGGAAAAAGGCATATTGGTCTCGCATTCGACGGATCAACTCGGACTGGAGTGCTGACTTTATCGCATGTCTTGCTAGGTATATAATAAAATAGAGTAAAAATTTACTTTTCCTTATACTTTGATGGAATTTTCATTTGTAGAGCGTATATAGTGAACATAAAAACTGGGCTCGTAAAATTCGTATTTTCCCTTGACCGTATAAAGGGCTTTCATCACTAATTAAAAAATAATATAATTTCTCTCTGCTCCTTCACAGACCAATGCCCAGAGAGAGATCTAGTCTTTTGCCGTTAATGCCATCCATGATGCCTGCAGCAGGGAGCATGCCAATGCATGGACCATCCATTTTACCCCCACCCGGATGGGGTCCTCCACCCTCCTACGACGACGCATGTAGCGGAGATGGTGACCGTTCAGCGCGGCACGTTGGAGGACCACGTACAGGTTTATGCGGTTCCAGCATCCAACCCACTCACTCCTTTGCAGGCACCAGCTCTGGTGGGTTCACTGGAGGGGGATTTTTCAATAACAGAAGCTCGGCTAGTTTCGCATTCCATGGGGTTCATCATCCCCCACCTCGAAGACTCCGCTTAGTGACATCTCACTCTGAGAATTCCTTTCGTAGCAATCCCGACGGACTCATGTGTCCACATCCATTTTCACCAACCATCACCGTAGATCCAGTATCAATTTTTAAACAACACGTTCACGCAAATCAGCATCTTCATAACAATCATAGCAGCTATTCTCATCATCATCATCCCAATCATAGACACAATCCTGACAACAACTGTACAGCCGCTACACTGAGCAATTGTAGCATTGCACATAACAACGACTACTTAATTGGAGGGAGTGGTGAAAGCCCTCCAAACGGATCGTCGACGGCTGGAAGGAATTTCAGAAGCCTTTCCCAATCTCAAGTATTGCAACATTCCACGGAAGATGATGATTGCTGCCTGAACCACTCCTGCCACGGAAATCATCATCGCAATCAAATCCCACAGTCGTCGTCATTTCTCACGTCTGCCTCGGGACGGAATTCCGACTTTAGTATTACGAGTCTCAGCATACCTGACAATAGTAGCATGAGTATTACCATGAAATCCAGCAACGACATTCCACATAATGATAACACCAGTAGCAGCCATTGCTGTAACATCAATCATGGTGGAGGAGGAAATAACAGCAGTTTGGCAGAGGACGACGATTTCGTAGCAATGAATAACAATCATATTGAGGAAACGGGGTGCAGTGATCAGGAAATTAGTTTCACGTCTTCGACAAATTGCACCACATCCGCGGAAATGATAAGACATCATCGCCACAATGCGAGTAGTACAAGAGGCGAAATAATTGGATGCGGGACTGTCACCTCCAGCTCTTCGGATGCGGTGGGATTGACTTCCAATAACTGTATTATAGGAGGGGGTGGTGGAGGGGCAGGGAAAAAATCAGTTCATAACAGCAAAGCCCCTTGCGCAACGACATCATCCGAACCAAAAATGATGAACGCTAACAAAACCAATAGTTTTAGCACGGTTGTAGGACAAACGGATAGTAATAATGTAATTAATAGTGATACAGATATTATTTTGAATAAGAAGGCGTTGGAGTTCTGGGGTAGTTTGAAAAAGCACAAGAATTTTGCATATTATGGTGGTGGGGGAAATAGTACAAGTAGGCGTCGCAAGAAAGATAAGAGCAAGAGCAGCCTCAGTAAAATCAGCTCTCTCCCCTCTAGTCCATTTATGAATATGAGGAGAAAGCTGTTTGGTTCAGGGGGCAAATCACTCGAATGTGTCCAAAATCTTAATTATAATTATAGCTACAGCATACCTCCAATGGAGGGTGCGGATCTTTTGGTAACCGACAACGGCAATTTTGAGAATGGAAATGCCACCACCGGTAACAATGCAGGAAACAACAATGCTGACGATGTCAGCAAAAGTGATGACAATGGAGGTGGAAACAGTGAAGACGATGAGAAATTCTCAGGAAAGCTTGATAAATCAAAAAGTATTGCTTCTGCTTCCAAGAGTGATGAAGAGAAAATGTCCAGTTCAGAAGGTTGCTCTGTAGCTGAAGTTCGTCCATAGAATAATATGTAGTTGTAAGTATACTAGGTACATTAACTAGAGAATAAACACTGTTGAATGTTGTCGAAATCAATGTATTGTATATCTGTAATAGACTTATATATAATGTATTATTAACGTTTTAAAAAATAAAGTGGAAAGATGAGACATCATTCAATCTCTTTGAAAACCACTTGTATGTTTGCCATATATAATAAATAACCCGAGATACAGATGATTAAAGATTAAATGATTTAGTAATTAATATATTTTAGTCAAATTATTTGTGTTTGAAGCTTTAATTCGCGAGTTACGCACACAACCCCCGGATCCCGGTGATTAATATACTCTCCAGTATTTGTATTGAAAACTAAGCATAGATAAAAATCTACCAAAATTACATCTGTATTCGCATTTACTTAAATACTGTTGACGTGACTTCCTTCCAATGGTAATCGTGATTAGGATATTATTATATGATTGTATGAAAATAACGAAATAAAAAAAATAATAACGACTGTTTAAATAATAAAATAACAATAGAGTCTCTTGTTCATTTTTATTCTCCCGAAACCGATAAACATGGAACAGAATAGCTGGTGGCGCGGTGGCATATAATTAATTTCGAGTTTGGTTTGCATTTTTAGCGTTTAACAGAGTTGAGAAGTGTCGATAAGTAACAAAATGAAATGAGTTAATTAACAAATAACAACATCATCATGACTGAAAGAATGACGAAAGCTCGAACTGGATATTATCACGCTTTTACAGTTTTCATATTATGAAACTTTCCTTATTGCTTATTATATGGAATGGACTTTTCACACGCCACCATCCAGCCAAGGAGTTTCCAAGTTTGGTTTTGGTGGAGTTGCCCAAACGGCGAAAGCCTCTGAAGCCTGTGGAATCACATTCTGCTGCATGTTCTTGTACGACTCGATAAACTGGTGAGAAAACGCGTCCATGAATCCCTTCGCCATTCCAAAGCTCGTTTGGCTCACACTCCGCGCAATTCTCCAGGGAAGACGGAACAAAGTCACGTAAGATGCCTCTTGCCGTGGTCGAAGGGTATTTTGAAATGCTTGGCTTCCTAGCATCATGGTTCGGATGAGTCCCATGGATTCCGATGTCTCGCTGTCATTTTCTTCCGGCACTTTAGGGTACAACGTGTCAGTCGTTATGCTTGGCAGTTTATTTATGGCTGTCACTGGCTTTGCACTTGCTTCACTTAGAAAAAGGACTGATGTCGTGACAAATAGCAATAATGAGATTCCTATAAACTTCATGATGATCGAGTTTTACTTGGCCAATATTTCACAATTTTTATTTGAGTCTAAATTGTTACTGGCCCTAAATGACGAAAAGAACTGTTCAACTTGCACCTTAAAAATTTTATTTTAAAAACTCTATAAAGCACAGTGAAGTTTTCGAGAGAGCTGCAAATGAAAGTATACAACTGAAATCTTCAAGACAAAGTACGCACGCATTTATCGGAAAAGATTGCACTCTGACCGATGTTACTAACGAAGTGAACGATGACGTGATAGTCAAATGTCTACTGATGCCATTATTTTAACGGTGAGGGGGTAGCGGATGATGAAAATTACATGATGCGTTCAATTGTACATATATACTTGTAGGGGGATGTGCATTTTCTAGAAATTGAAGAATATTCTATAACAAAATACCACGCTATATATTTCACCACTCACAAATTGACTATATAGAGAAGACGGAGCTATGACATGGCTATATGGTACTGATATCATATCAGTGATATGCTATACCAAGGCAGTATGTGTGCATAAAAATCTTATGTTAAAAAGGGATATTGACCTGCACCAAACATGCAACCCCTTCACATTACCTTCCCTGCTTTGCTTCAATAATTTGATTTTTCTATTTTCCTATTACAGAGTTAAATATTGTTGGTCGAAAATGAGGATATTTCATGTAATATTTTGTTATGTCACATTTATTTATTTTGGTTGTTTGACATACGTCATCAATAGGCATGTATATTTTTTACTTTAACATCTTCCGTCGTCCTCACTATAAGGATATCCAACACTTTAAAAATATAATATATTCATAATCTTTATTGTTTGTCGACATCGACAGGATCCAGATAAAGTTGAATTGATGCTTTCCTGATTTTATTTTCCTCTGAAATGTACCGAACTTTGCGGCATCCCGGATACTCTTACAAGGACAAAGAATACGGTCAGCAAATATTGCTTACATCGATAGAATATTAATGTGTCAATAAAAATATTAAAAATAGTTAGTTAGAATACCAAGAGCTATTCCTCAATATCCCTTTTTATCATTACTTTTTAAGAACGGGCAAATGCATTTACCCCTACTCTATTTTTTCTACTATTAAATTAAAGCTTGATCTATTTGTCTGTTGAATTTTGTTTATAAAAAATGTACTACTAGAGGAAGACCATTTGCGTGCAGAAAAGTAGATGACACTTAGAAATCAAAAACACAAGGTCATTGTCGTCACAATAATTTAAAATGTTATCTATGAAGAAAACCGCTATAATCAAAATCATGATATAATCATTCCCAACGATTGAATATATGGTTTTCAAGAAACAACACTTGCGATTTCATAAAAAGAAATCTGAGTCATGCGTTGTGTGTAAAATGAAAAAACTATGATGCTTCATGTCCAACAAATATGCAAGCGTTTTTGTAATAAACGCAATAATATTGTCCCATTAGAAAATTCATATGTCGTCTATAATGACTTTATGACCATACGACAACTTGCAAACAAATGGTTATAATATCTACAGACAAACCTGATTATTACTACGTTATCATAAGATATATTGTAAATTTCTAACTTGATGTATAACATGTTAAAGTACCCACTGCTAGATTTCGTGTAATATTTTATAGCGCAATGATTGAAAGAAACATGTCATACATGCAGTCTGCAGACCAGTTTCTTCTAGCGCCATACGCTACCACACCACGCACATGTTTGATTCGATGTAAAAAAAATTCCGTCAGTTTGATGAAAGCTTCTTCCTGTGAATCATCTTACTACTATTACATATTCTTTTGCTATTATGGGTGACGGATGTTCATCAACGCTGCTGATTGTATATGCGGTTCTCTGATTGCTGTGAATGAAGTAGTGAACGACTTTAATTGTATTTGCACATGTGCACATGTACGTGTTGTGTGAACATAATTTTTGGTCTCTGATTCTGACTATTTGAGGAAAAGGAGAAAATTGTTGCATAAAAATGAAATTATTTAATTTGCTTAACCATTAATAGAAGAGCGTATATAGCTGTTGGCATAATATAATTCAGAATCATTTTGTCGATCGACAATTTTACATCGCTGTAACGAAAATTATTGGCAAAATGGTAATTGGGGGGTAGATGAAGTTAACTATTCATCATGTATGTAGTTATTCTTTCGTCAAAAAGATAATGCTATATCCGTTAAATGTGTGCTGTTAATTTGTACGTACATCTTGCGCCTAATTTCCTTGCAATCATTAAAATCAATATGATTTGGAATTTCTAAAAAACGATACAAAAATGACAAGTGACCACTTTTAAAAAAGGGTGTATACTTTGCAGGAAATTCTATTTTTTGCATCGACTTCGTAGAAAAGATAAGGTGTATCAAAGATCACGTCATTTGTCATACATACATGTATATACTAATAATCAATTAATCGACGGCTGACGACTTCTGTTCTAATGCGAGTTACGTTAAGTCAATATGTTCACTCTGATTTGTTGACTGTTTATTTGGACTAAATAACCCAATAACCTATTAGTGACATATAAACAACGTAGTAAAGCAAAATCAACTTATTGCATTATTAGTTCGTTTGTGTATTTTTAATAAATAAATAGGTAACATCCGTTTTAAGATTAATTTCCGCAACATACCGGTTCCTTCCTTCCGTTCTTTCTATTTTGCTTGGTAATAATTACTTCATACGTATTTTCAGCTTGGGGCTACTAATCTCTATCGTTGTGTTGCTAGTTGAAAAACACTGAGTAAATCAGTTATATAATCAACTGACATCTCTCAAGTGTCAGGTAGTTTCTGTCAATAAAACTTGCTTTTCATGAATATATGCTTTAGCTGCGCTCACGTTGTGGTTGTATAAGATGAGTGGATGCAATTTGTAAACTTGTTTGAGAGATGCTTACGATTAGTTGAAAATTCATATAAGAAATTTAAATGCTTATATGCATTTGTTATGCAAGGGAGCGCGCATTAATATTTATACATGTCAACTTGCAAAAATATCCTGGTAATGCGTAAAGTAAATATTATCCCAAATCCCAAATACGGTCGCAGTCAGGTTCCTATATTTTGAGGAAGGATTGATTGTTGTTAGCAGTTGATCGGTTAATGTACATTTGGATGTGTCACTTAACCGATAAATTTATAGGTGAGTGCATTTTTTTGTACAAATAGAAAAGCAAATATAAAACAATAAAATGTCAAGCCATAAGAAAAAAATCGAAATATGCAAGTAGAACATGTATAAAAATAGGAAATATTTCTACATTTCCTCAAATTTGTGTTGGCTTTAAAAAAAAGAGGATTTCCCTTCACGAGAGAAGGAGCAGGGCATCATCCTAAATGGGAGGACGGAGGAGCCGAGTTCACAAAAATATTACAAAAACTCCCAATGTGGAAGGTGTGTGTAGAGGGACTATAGGGACACGCAGACAGTGGCGGAGTCTGAAGATTTTTTTTCTAGCTAAAGCTAGCAAGCAAGTGCAGCCGCTGAATTAACAGGAGTGCTGGTAAAAGAAACAAGTTAAAATAGGGAAAATACTTTTATTCGCCAACTGCAGCTCAGCCAAGCCCATTCTCGGATCTAAGCCCCAACTTGCTGGTGGTGCAACTATTTGCCGAATAGTGCGGCACCACATTCTTCGCTATCTTTGCTTGGATATCGTACCCCAAGAAAATCTTCCTCCTTCACCGTTCTGCCTTCGTATTACGTAACATGCATTGCATAATACGGGATTAGCTGTAAAAAAAGTATTAGAGGTTGAATGAGAAAAGAAATGGAAAAGTGTCAAAAGTGAGATTTTACTGATGAGCTGGGTCCTAGCATTCTTCATCATGACTGGTCCAGAAGTAATGACTTTCTTGTTAACTTAATGTGCCACCTAAATATACACTGGAAATAATGAATAGTTCGTTCGTACGTATTTACAGTGTCGTCGAAAGGAACGTGACATGTTGTCAATAAAGTGGATATGTACCCTACTGCCAAGTCATTAATTTTTCAGTACTATTAGGGATGGCACGACACAATAACTACGTTGCGTCAATTAGTTACGTGTAAATTTTTCATAGCCAAATGATATAGCTGATATATATGAGGACCACAGTATCATAGTTTTCTCTGTTTCAGATTGTCAGAAGAAAAGCAACCAGAGTATAAAATGACATTTAGTTGACACTGCTTTGGAATGAAATAAAATAATTTTTTATTTTAACAAAAGTAATGTCAACTTAGTTATTTTGAAGCGACAAAAATTCTTTGTTCCTTAAGAGCAGAGGAAAAAATATCAAAGAAAGCTAGGTTTAAAAACATTTTTTGAAATCTGGCAGACGGTGCAGGCTAAACTGCAGTGTTTATGCAAGAAATGGATGGAAAGCCAAAAAAGGGGTTTCAATTTCATATTTTTCATTCAAGACAGCAGAGACAAGTACAAATGAGAGAGCTGGCAGGATTTTGAGTCGTGAGAAACTGTCAGGTGCCTGACAGGCATCTCATTCAACTGTCACTTCGAAATTCTGGAAGGAGAGTGTACTCTGCAAAAGGAGCAAGGAACATGAGAGTAAATAGAGAAGGAAAACCAGAATAAACCTCCGTTTTGTTTCTTCTTCCTACCTACATGATATAAAAAGCTGTACTGGTCCTGTTCTTTTCCCCCTTCTTCTCAACTTGTAACTCTACACGGGTATAGGCAACAACGTAACTTATTATAACAAAGTAGGTAGCGGAAAACCATCACAGAACATGGAGCGTTTTCTCTACGCTTTTCTATAACATGCACATAGTCTATATTTTTTACTCAGAATGTTAATAGGAGAACGATGTAATTCATGTACGAGTTTTTTATTCATATTGAACGCGCATTACATAAATTTGTCTAAAAAATAACGAATAGCGAGTTTAAATTTCTGTATCTGTTGCTGATTGACGGGACTGTGATCGCATATAAAGCTTATTCCCATCCCGATTTTGAGGAGTCCTATTTATAATCATATACAAACAATATGTTAAAATCATTAATCTACTAAAATATAAAAATAAATTTAATTACAATAATTATGTTACATATAAACCTCGAATAAAGCGGAGCGGGCTCTTCTTCCTGTTCAAAACCGTTATTTTCATACGCGTACACGTCCGCATCAACACTTTCAAATGTTGGATTATCTGTCGAATGTCTGTGGAATAGTCCAGCGGACGTGTCGTCGCCGTCGTCCACACGTAAATAATCCCCACTGGGGTATAACGGCTCGTTGCGTGACATTGAGATGATACCAAAAATCGGGTTCCTTTCGTCATAATGTTTCATGGGCTTCTCTTCCGGAACTACATCCTTTATCTGTTGTAACATTTTACGTGGATCTTCCGAGATAGAGCCCCTGAAAAAGTTTATTCCATTCGTTTAAATTTATTGGAAATGAAATAACATTGAATGGATTATGAAACCTTGTGTGTACGTAATATTTTTGGCATACGTTCTTTGCGTCATAACTCTGGAATTTTTAATCCGAACAAATCCCAGTATAGCTGTCAAGCTAACAACTATGCCCAAAAAGAAGGCGATCCAAACCACCGTGTTTAGATCTATCTTATCCTTAGGAGGTTGGAAAGGACAGTAGCCATGTTCTCTAAGATCTTCCGACTTTCTTGCCCACATGGTTTCAAGTTGAGCAAGAGGTAACACATAATTTCCATCGCTATCTGTACGCGTGATGGCAAAAGTCACTTCCACACAAAGTTCATAATTTACCCAAGTTGTGTCGCAGTAATGTAGACCAGCGTATTTGCCTTCATTAGCTCCAGGAATATTAACTTCCGCTGACCTTTTATTGGGATAAAAGCTTCAATAAGGAATCAAAATCATGAGGTATTGTGGAATTGATAAGTATATGCTTACGTGATGTTTCCTCTATCAAGACAGCTCGGGATGTTTGATTCGATACAATAATTTGTAGCGAGACCAGCAATCTTCCCTTTGAAATCATCCAATCCTCTCAAAAACTAAAAAAAATGCAAAGGTTTTGTTAGCTCATCCTTTATCGTGTGAAACAATTAACATTTGCTATAAAAAAGTTAATTACTTCAAGGGGTCTCTTGCAGTCCAAGTATTTTGTCATGTAGATCTTCTGACCAGGAAGAGGTGGCACGCGTGGATCCGGAGTAGTTGATGTTGTAGTCGTGAGACCATCGTCTGAAATTTTTTAAATTCTTATTGAGTAAAGCTAACTTGCTTAATGAACTATAACTTTGATTGAAGCTTATGTAACAAACAATTTATGGATTCCGTACCATAGTTCTCAATTTCGATGTCAAATCCCTTGAACTCTGCAGTCGACCATGGCTCCTCGGCTTCCGCATGAAACAAGACGAACGTGCCACGAGGATCCGAGTTGGTAGTGACAATTTCAATAGTTTTATTTACTTTCCAGGACATGAGCAGCCCTTGATCTGTGACTATTAACGAGGCTAACAAGGGCAGATAATCTTCGTCCGACGAGGTACTGCTTATCCTTTTTAACTCGGTTGGAAATACAATGGGCAGCTCTGAGACTAACACAAAGTCACCCCTATGCCCATTTAAGTGAAATTCGTTAATTTGAAGTCGAATGCTGTGATGGAATAGCCAAATTATATCCAGCGTCTCGTTATTTTTTGGGTAATCGAATTCTGACGAACGTAAATGGTAAACATTTTCGACTATGAGTAACTTTGCACTCACATCAACTGACAAATTGGCAAGTAAAAATAGGCAACTACAAATTAGCCAGGGCGTAATCCGAGTGCCCTTCATGATGAACTCAAATGTCAAGTTTTGTGCGTTGTTGGATTTTGTGTATTTTAAAATTTTCACAGATAGTTACGGAAATGAAATTAAATCATTTTAGAAAATTAAACGTGGATTGCAAAGCGCTTATAGAAAATTAAGCAAAATTGTCACCGTGTTTTTGCCATGAGATCATAATGCATCCTTTAATTTCTTACGCACAACTACATTGGGACGATTTTTACCAGAGATAAGATAAGATATACTTTCAACGTCAATGTTGCGATGATGCTCATGTAGTTTAATGCATTGAGTATAATAGTGTGTTCGTCAACTTATAATGTAATCATCTCAGTTCCCTTCCCAGCTCTAATCCAAATTAGATATTAAAAATAAAATGATACGATGTTTCGTAGTGCCCCGTGTTCTCGAATCGCGTTGTTGTCACATAAAAGTAACTTATCGATTACTTTTTTTGCATTCTCGACTGTCACGGCTTCTCTGGAACTAAGCTTAAGCCTCTTATCACCAATATCTATTGTTTTTGTTGGTTTTTATCTGAGTATAATAATCATCATTATCTTGATTATTTGCGTTCGTGTTGGAAGCTGTGTTTGGAATGTATACGTACGTATTTACCTTATCAGACTTTCGTCTATGTATTTCATTTCTACGTAATTATTGTCACATTATAGCAGTTTTGACATGCAATAATGATACATAGGTTGTCTAAAGTTAGTATAATATGTACATATGAGCTTGCGCATGCATCGGTTTATGAATTTTATGAGCGTGACTTGGCTCTTGCTTTCATTGTGAGACATTGATGCTAAATAGTGAAGTAACTTGGAGTTGGAGTGTATTTCGAATTTCGGTTGTACCTGTGCCCAAGGTCACATTCACGACCAATGGTATTTATCCTTAGATGGGATAAATGGGATGGGATTGGTCAGGTTCATTTACTCAGGCGACTTTTACTATTAGATCCAGAGGTAATGTTGGTCTGGTCGGGAAGGTACGGGTGTAACCGACATTAAAAATACCTTCCAAGTTGGTTCTCTACCTTGGTTCGGCGGTTTGATTATTGTTGAATGGTCCACATCGGTTTATTTAATGAAGTTCAAAATTGCAATTAAATCTTAGGGTAAATCACAATCATGAAAGAAAGAAAATATAATTTAAGTAATATGTCGTTGTTTCATGGATCAAAGGAGTTGCCAGAAAATAGTTTTCATATGAACTCTCAGGTTGTTCATGTAATCATATTGCCTGTTCATATTACCCCGTTTTATAATAACTTTTACATCAATTATTGTCATAAAATAATTTATTGGAATAGAGTTCCTTTGAATCGAATCGCTTTTTTCATCAACATATAAACTGCTGGTAACTGTAAGTACTTGCAGAAAACGTACGCTAACTTGGATCTTGGAACTGCCAGCATTCCCAGTACGAGAGCATGTTTAGAATTAAGGGGCATACTACCGGTAAAGGAACAAACAGAACTTGAATTATGAATATGTCTACTTTGAAACAGTCTTTCGTTTGATACAGCTCCTGTTTTTGCAGATCCGTTGTGAGCTATCATTATATTTGGGAGCTTCTTTTGAATTTGAATCCGCGTACTGGTTATCCTCCTACGGCGCAAGAACATAAATACACAACGGCGATTATAATAAATACTTCAGTGTACTATTTCCAATGAAATATAAGTTAATGGTCCTAATTCCAGAGAAATCTATATTGGGAAATAAAAAGGGTAGCGTGCTGGGGAAGTGCTATGTATGTAAATGATGTAAAGTTTTCATTTTATTTTGTGTGCTGCCCAAAACGTTACAACGAACGAATGGTTCCTCCACCTCCAAAAATTAAACTAGTGCTACGCATGCATATCCAGGCAAAGCATATGAAATGATAACTACCTTTTCCATCGCTCTGGATCCAAACTTTCAATATTTTCATACAGCTATAGAAAAATAGTAAAAACACACTTTGGCATAAGCTTAAATAGAAGTAAAAAACACACAACACAGACTCTTTTCAATTTTTTTTATTGCTCATCATCACATTTTTTCACAAATACAAACCGTTTAGAAAACCGGTAAGCAGCCTGCATAATATTGAAAACAAATTGTTCAGATGTGAGTAATTAAACATAAATGTTAAGGCCAACGATAATGAACAGAATTGACATTTGACAATGAAATTATATCCCTACACGCCGACGAAATGGAAGTACATTAGCAATAATATGACATTATTTTTGACGATGCAGGATACTACTTACGTAGCAAGTCTCTAGTATCAATTTCTCCGAATAAATAATCACTTGTGTAGTGTGTAAAAATACATTGTCATTCTTTCTTACATAATTTGATGCACTGTTCGAAAATAATAATTTATAACTGAAAGATAGAAAGAGGAGTAAATTCCTAAAAGAACGAATAGTCAAAATAATAATTACTGACTCATTGAATTGTAATTTTTTTATTTCGACGGACAAGACAGGAAAGTAAATACATAATTTAGTACCACCGGGTACCAAATAGTTACAGCGTTTCTGTACTCAATGCGATTTCGATTTCTCGCCACATAGTAAAAGGAAGATTCTCAGGAATGACTGAACGATAGAAGGACCAGGACCATTATTTTCTACATAGGTTTTGAGGTAAACTGACGCTATGGAGTAACTTGCAGTTAAAGTTGAATAAAACTGCAACTGTTTTACAAAAAAGCGAATAGGTATGTAAAGAAATTACAGACATTACAGACAAGTAAACGGAACAAAAATAAGAAATAAACGATTATATTGACGGACAAGAGGACTAAATCTCAAGTTAGAATTTCTACTATTGTAATCTGACAAAATATTTATTTCATGACTCTTCTAAGGAGACATTACCATGAACTGTCATGTGTCATGCACAACACCCTGACTTTATATGTGCACTGTTTACTAAATAAAGCGATTGCATATTATTATATATTTCTAATTCTAAGATTTCGGTAACAATTTATTATTCGATGATTTAATAAGTGTTAGTTTCTAAGAACTAAAATGTTACATAGGTATGTATAAGTACTAACTATAAGTGAAAGTGTTCATTAAGTACAAATTAGAAGCTGGCACTTTATCGACTTGAATAATTTGTTTCTGAATAGAGTAAATTATAAACTAGGCAAATTTCCTTGTAATGTCAATTGTCCAGCTAAACAAAACATAACGGTTACCGCAAAAATGGTTTCACAGACTTTGTCAAACTGCTTTCGCAAGTGCTTTGGCTTGGTCCATGCTTTTTACTCAAAGATTGCAGTTTGCTAGTGAAGATCTAAATCAAAGCAAATGAAAAAAATAAATTATAAATATATTTTGCAGTTTAATCCACTACTGCTATAATATAACAAAAAAATGAGCATAGTAATATTACAGTCACACTATAGTCTAATCTCATTCTACCTCTAATAATTTAGAAAAGTGAGTAATTTTAAATACACAGCATTCCAAATAATAGACTATATTATTGTTCTGTTTCTAACAATAAAGTGCATTTATATAGTGATCAAGAGAATATGTTTCAGGATTCACCACAAAAATTTATCATCGCCACTATCCTTAAATCTTAATTAATACAAAGTATGTACAAATGAGCAGCAATTAATTTTGTGATTAAATATTGCACATTGCAAAAACATTACATGCTAAAAGTTATTGAAAGTTCAAACTTCACACGCTTTCAAAGACTCACACAAAATAAATTAATGTTGCGTTTGTTAGGCGCGTTAGACTCAAATCGAGGTAACTAAAATAAAAGTTTTGAGAGGTAAGAGGATTGTTTGGTGACGGTATTGGAGTGCATTTCATGTGTCGGGCGGTTTATAATTTAGCTTTCCTATCTCCTATTTTCTGTTGGTTACGTCGCCTGAAAACAGTGTTGCACATTATACTAATCATGTAATTGCATGGATGAATCTAATTATATTTTTACGTACATATGTTCCGGGTGATTTCGTATGGCATCGATGAGCTGGACTGGCTTCAATTCATTGGTCGAAATACGATGCACAGCAGTAAACAATGGGAACCTGGAGAGTTGAAAGATTTGATAGGTACATCATTTCCAGCGTATTTTAAAGTCATCGATATCCGAATTTCCAGATAAACATAATCTATTCTTACTTGTCTTCAAGACCCCTATTTTTTAGCATCACATTTACTTCCGCAGCCGTCATAGGACCCTGTAATCTTTGGCCGTTAAGCATTTCTTTCTCTAGCTCTTCAAAAGACTGAAATTCAGATAATTTTGCGTACAAGTCAAATAATGAAATTATAACTAAATGCAGTTTGCGACATCATTTCTCAAATATACGTGATTTACCTTTCCGGTTTTAACGTATGCCTCAGATACTTTTCTATTTCTACCTCCATAACATGTCGTTATTAAATCCGCTACGCCACAGCTTTCTAGAAACGTTGCAACTTCTGTGTCCTTATTGAAGAATTCTTGGGTGAATCTAACCATTTCCATAAGTCCAAGCCGAATAACTGCAGCTTTGGTATTATCACCTAATTGTAATCCGTCGATAAATCCAGCACCAACTGCCACAATATTCTGAAAAATCAATATTCTAGAATCAATGTCAATTGCCAATACTTTCATCTTTGCAACGATGATCGGAAAAGTGAAAGAGACGACGCTTGCACTCATCGTGACTACTTTTTATGCATTTTGCATATTAATCGCAATTGCCTGCAATACATATTTATTGCATATTTTATGCATTTTCCATACCTTCAGTGCACCACATAGTTCCACCGTTTCTACGTCCTTCACAACTACCACTCGGAAGTCATTTGTCTGAATGAGCTTATGCAAAAGCTTGCCTTGGTTAGCGTCACGAGCACCTGCGATAATTTAATAGACAATTTTTGTAGGAAAATTTAGGCCATCACATTATTAGCGAGTTAACACGCTACATCAATGTACCTTGAACAACATATTAAAAAATAATAGCTTAACTAACGGTAAAATAAAAGAATTTTAATGTACCCTATGACTATTTTATTTATTTTTAGTTAATATTCTCATTTTTTACCAATTGTAGTTTCACTGAATTTTCCATCTGCAATTTCACCGGCAAGATTCGCTCCCATTAACACATTGCATGGAATATTCAAGGTCTTGTTTATAATGGACGAAATCAGCTCAATACCGCCACCTTCGGCTACATCAAAACCCTGCAAAATTAGAGCAATATAACTTTGGTAAGCATCATAAGATATAATAATATACCCGAGTCAACAGAAAACATTATCATACCATGTTTTGATGTTGTATTAATCTGACATTTAATTCAATGATTTGATGAAACACTTCATAATATTATACTCAGGAAAGCTCCTGCCTACTAGGATTGCGTAATCAGGTTGGAAATAAAGAACGAAATAGTAGCGAAAACAAAAACATTTAAAATGGCCTTGAGGTTGTCACATCATCATCAGAGAATATGTAGTGCATAAAGTTTGCTATAACAGGTACGCATGTACGTATATTATTCAGGTTTTCATTGGCGAACTGACGTGTAGTAGGAAAAATGTTCAGATTTGTGGGTTCCATCATCTCAATTGTTATAGGTTTAGCTTTAGCTTTGAATTGTTTCCAATAACAAGGCTTCGTATTTGCGTGTAGATTTGCGGCTAATGCATACATAGCTAAGAATAACAACCGGCATTTTATGCTCATGGAATTTTTTATACTAAATCTTGTCCAGTCAAAGGCAGCTTATGTTAATATGTTGATAAGTCTTCACTTCTTTGTCAGTATTTTTCATTGTCATAATACGCAAGTTAGTTAGATATTCTAGTACACCTTCTTAAATACTAGATAAGCTCGCTAAATCATATCCTGCTCGGTTTTAATGTTTTGGGTAAGTAGGTAAATACAAAGGATTTATTTATGCGTCAATTTATATAGCGGTTTAAAGATATTATTATATGGTAAAGCTCTTTATAATTGGACCGATTAACTGGAGAACGCTAACAAGTGAACTATGAAAGCGGCGAGGCAAGTAAAACAAAAATATGGTTAGAGCTTCCAGAGACAAAATATACAGGGATATGAACTACTCGTTACAGCAATCAAGCTCCTTGTGTCAATAGCTGGATGTTTAACGGATATACAGCGTACAGGTATATATGCATTAGGAATAGAAGCTGGTCTCAATGTCGTGGGTCTTGATAATATGATAAAGCAGGGAAGTGAGTAAATCTGTCTTATTGTTCCCCAAATCACATCTTCAATCTTCAACACATCTTCTTAAGCCTTTCATTTCAAGAATACCAATGTATTTTGGAATCCAGCTCATGCTCGACTTCCTACGGTCACGGTTATCCAAATATTTTTTATCGGATACATTAGGTACATGAAGTCACTTTCCACCTACATACATTTATTTCATGTAAATAAATCAAGATGAGATAATTTTTTGTGTCTCCAAAAACCACGAACATCCAACAAGCTTTATCAAGAGATTTCTAAGCTTAAAGCCTTTCATGGACAAACTAATGTGGTATCTTCGTATCATCATCTCGCATGGAATAACTTTTTTCTTGCTTGCTCGAAAAGTTAACACAAAAAGTTCTTCCCACTAAACAGTTCTAAGCATGCGTGATGCGTGAATTACTGAAAGAAACTAGAAAAACTAGAAAATAGCGATAAGAATCCTTGGGTATATGATATGATAATTCTCAAACGAAACGAATTTTAAACAAGTTTGGATTGCAGGCGAAATTAAAGTGGGGTCACGCTACTAAAAAGCAAAACATTCTTTTCCCTTATTTTGCTTGGACTGCAGATTGACTAGTTACGATATGATTCGTGTCGGTCGTGATAGCGGATAGCTCTCGCTCTCACTATAGTTCTCTATCTAGCTTGGCGAGACTATTGAATATGACTTATGAATTATCAAGGTCTGTAAAAGCGCAAGATCATGCACATTATCTCCGCATACTATTCATTTACCTTGATAAGTGAGAGACCAAATGCACCGGGTTTCATCTTTCCAATCAGAGGCTTGCAAGTATGCTTGATGAACTGGTGAGGAAGAACAAAAATTAAAATGTCAGCATCCTTGGCAGTTTCCACCACATCTGGAACGGCAATCTAAAACAGAGAAATAAAAACCAGTTTGTCACACACATCCTTCCAGAATTTATGTAACCACATTTCTGCCCACAAACAACCAATGTAACGAAAATACTTGATTTAAAAAAAACACGTTCTTTTCGAATTTATGACCGTCACTCTTATAATGACTTACAATGTTGGCCGGTAGCTTGTGACCAGGTAAGTACTTGACGTTCTCATGATCTTGGTTAATGATTTCGGTAAGCTTCCTACCATTCACCATTTCCTCATACACGTAGATTTTCAC
Source organism: Sinella curviseta (assembly GCA_004115045.4). NCBI lineage: Eukaryota > Metazoa > Arthropoda > Collembola > Entomobryomorpha > Entomobryidae > Sinella > Sinella curviseta. The sequence goes on along the minus strand of CM023203.3, from coordinate 38,889,415 downwards.
CGTGTCTTCGAATATATCGGAATGGTTGATTACGTTATCACCGACAATCTTGGCGATTGCAGAGCCCCTGGAACCAAGTTTTTAAAAAAAATTATTAGAATTGTAAGAAATTATTAAATACCTACATCATACATGCGCGTTAAAGGTTTCACGCAAAAAAGTGCAAAATTACCAGTTTCCAGAGCCGATGATGCACACACGTTTCTTTCCAGTATCGCCCATTATGCTCGATTAACTAGGTCGTAATAAAACAATGGCTCTAGTTTCCAAAAAAATGATTTCCAATTTCCACCGGATGAACAGCTTTGAACACACTTTTAACGGCAAAAGGATGATTTCATATAACAACTTCACATTCCCACTTCCAGACAATGCAGTATGCCAAAAGCGCTGCCAAAACTGCGGATCTCAGTTACGTGCACAATTATGGTCAAGATGAATTCGCTCCGGTTTGGAACTTACTTCTCACGCGAGAACAGTTGATCTGCTGCTGTTTTGGCTTGATGTACGCTGTTATAGCACTTCTACTTACTACGAACTTTGGAACTGGAAGTTGTTCAAGCTGCTGTGCTGCTGATAATACTGCCAAGTCTGCTACGGAATCTCTTGAGTAGTGAGTGAGCCAGTAGTGTAATATGTGGTTGTCCTTGTCCTTCTATAACGTGAGATATCCCAATAAGCTGCTGTTGTAAGTGACGATGATATGTTGGGGTTCCTCTGGTATCCCGGTGCGCTGCGGTGGCTCTTAACGAAGCAAGCAGTGGTGTGAAAGAATGCTGTTGGAACATGAGCCGTGAGGCTAACAAGCAATGCAAGTTGCAATGAAGGATGTAAAACCTAAAACCAGAATCAAAATGCTTGGCCATAATATGCATGAAGATCTAACTACTAGTCATTATTATAGGTCTTGGTCATCTTCACATATAATGCAGTAAAACAAAACGCTTGCAACATCAACTCTGACTCTATTGCCATTGCCACGTTGTAAAATTGTTATGGGGTTAGTTGAATTAAGTTAACCACGGAGCCGGTTGGCTTGCTTCTTGCTTGTAATTGAAAAGGGTACGTTATTTTATGGTCCATATTCCAAAGCTCAGTAGTCGCAAGTCGCGTCGCGATGATGAGGTATAAAGATATTGGTAATTTTTATGAGTAAAAAAACTATGAACGCGACATGAGGAAAATAGTTTTCTTCACTTAGGTAAGCGCACGGCACGGCAGCAGTCTCATTATCTGATTATCCAGATATGCCTTGTAATCATCATCATTAATATCGCTCATAGTCCAAAGTTGTGTGCACAGTACAACACGCTGCGCTGCTGTTGTTTTGGTGGATTGAAGGCAGAGGAAGGAGATAGTTTTACTGTCGCTGTCAATCATTGCGAATTGCCCAATAGCCAATAATAATGCTGCAAGTAAATTACATAAAAGTTGTTTTCGTTAAAGCTGTCATTTTCATAGTGAAGAGAAAACCATGTACGTTACTAATAATAATGGTTTTCACCTGCCAACTGGAATGCAATAATATTTAATGATCGTTCATATATGTAGACAATTAATTTAGTACTAAACGAAATGATGAATAAAATTAATTGGAAGCGAATTTACGACCAACATGTAAACGAAATGAATAGAAAACCTTACAATAATGATGTGATGATAACTAATGGGCCTTGAGCCATTAAAGTTCTAGACGAAATACTCCCGACTTCAACAAGTTAATATCAGTTATTTAAGAAATGCATGGCAAATGTAATAATGGTAAATCATTTACCGTAAATGATATTGACAAGTATACTTTTCTAACGATACAAACTAGAAATAGCGGCACTTTGTTGGATTTTTGTTACCTACCATCTAGTAGAACGTTGTGTGACTAAATTAAGACAGAGAAGTTAAGTGCATCTCACATACATGAATTATTAACGCATTCGATTTTACAAAATTTATTTTTTTACAAATAATTATAAACAAAGATTCATTTTATTTTAATTGAAAATTATTTACTTGGTATTTTATACAATTTCTTATAACATATAATTTGGGTTCATTTTTCTTTCTTAATTTTTGGAGGATTTCCTTGCTCCTTGCCAAAGCCTTGAATTTCTAGTTCTTTCCTGCAATTAGAAAATGAGATTTACAAAATTAATACATTGATTTGTTTTCTGGAAATCGAAGAATTTCGATGAATGATGATTACTACAGCATAATTAATACAAAGAAACAACTAACAGCGAATCTTCCACATCTTAGTAGTACATTTAATCATGTATGAATTAATATACATACCTTAATTGAGAGCTAAAATCGTCTTCTATGTTGTCATCATCCCAGTTATCCTCCCAAACTTTGACATCCTCTTCTTCCTCATTTTTCGAAGTTCCAAAATCTGCAAATTTTCAAAATGACCAAAAATTAGCAATCACAATTCACAATCTAATCAAATTGCCCAATGTCACAGACAGACAGACACTACTCCATAAACAACATGCAATCCAGGCAGTAGGCACTATTTAAATAAACTCCACGTTTACTCCCATTTACACAATTACAGACTCCATTTTACTCTCCATTTATCCACATAATTTAATAATAATATAATTAGCTACTTTTAGAAACTTACTGTCTGCTGGAAATTCTTCAAAATCATCATCCTCCTCCAGGTCTCCAAGATCAAGCTTTTCCACTTCCGGCTTCACGTCAGGTTTGACATCCGCTGCCTGTGTTGCTGCCATAATTAACAACTTTTCTTCCAATTAAATGGATTAGCAAAATGACACGGACTAATTAAATTTTTAAATAGTGTACACGGATATTTAAAAATGTAACTAAAAATATAGACCGGAGATTAGTCACAAGCGGACAGCGAGTAGATCAAATGACAAGTAGATAGAAAAGTGCAGAGCAAAACAAAACAAGCGAGTCATTCTACAGCCGATTTGACTGCTTTTCACCTTCGCGCCACTTTTTGGTGGATTGTGAGAACAGACGTTACGTACTTCACTCGGGCTGTGTTGAAATGCATGCACCGTTGTTGCTATCTGCGGAGCACTCTGTTGTAGTGTATGTACCTAGTTAAACCGTGCAATGTCCGTTAGAATCGTATTATAAGCTAGTATGTACGCACTGTTGACCATGTAGGTATGCACTTTTTTCTTGTTTATGTAAAACTATTTAGAATGGGGCATGCGAAATTTTAAAGTCAAAAGTTAATATGTGTTATTTCCTATGCCTTTCTTGTTGATCATTAAATGAAAGATATAATTAATGTTGCTGTAATTTGATGTTTGCATTTTTTTTAATTTCATGTTATCAGACATCACAATCAAGGACATTTCAAAGATTCGGTATCGCTTATCACACACCCGCTATCGCACCGACACATAAGCCAACAAGCACATGAATTACAACACAAATATTTACTTACCTTTTACTAATTTTCCTATTTACATTAACACCGAAAATTCTGTAAAATGAAATAAAGAAGCAATTATGCAGACAGTGAAGTACTAAGTACTTGACCGTGTGATACCGCGTGTTATTCAATGTTGAAGATGAGAGTGTGGTGGGTATAAATAACTTGCTGAAAACCAATGACAGTTATATACGATAATAATTATAACAAAGGCATAATAATTATCTGACCGGACCGATAAGAAAATAATAAACAAGAGTATTCATCTTTCAAGATGGCCACTTATTTGTGACATCCATTAACTGTAAATAATACTGTTTCACTTTCATTCATGCAGTGCATTTCATCAATATTTCATTTTCACATTCATTTAATTTTTATTTACACTACATAATTTCCAATATCTAACATTCTACAATATTATAAACCAATTTGCAAAATACAAAATAACAGTTTAGATACACTTTATTGAAAATAAACATGTCCGAGACAAATTGGCGTGATCAGCTTCCTACAGGCAGGGAACAATTTCACTACATCTTCCAAAACAATCTATTTTCAGACGTGAGGTTTCTTGTGGGGAATTCGCAGACACCTGTGTATTCCCACTCCTTCGTCCTAAAAGTGAGATCCGCTGTGTTTGAGAAGCTCATTGAAAAACTTCCCGTGAATGGGCCGGTAAGAGAGATCCTCATACGAGACGCATCAACAATCGGCTTTAAAAAGTTCATCCAGGTGACAGTAAAATGATTACAAAAATTATTACCACTTTTGCAATAATGCGCTTGCTGCTATATAATAATATGCTATACTATACTACTACCTACATTTGACATCCTTGAAATCACTGGACCAAAATTTGTTCACAATCAAACACAAGTTGTATATTTATATTGTTATTGGAATAATATAATAATATAACGTGACAATTTGATCACTCATTTGTGATAATAATATCATCATCATATCAATATCCTCTTATGCACGCCTCATCTAACGAAATGCTATTATTCCGACTCAACAGTTTCTGTACACAGATCAGTTGGAAGTGAGTACAGGGGAAGCACTTGAGATTCTCCCCCTGGCAAAGAAGTACAGGGTGTCTGCGCTGAGTGCTCGATGTGTTGCCTTGCTCAGGGAAGGCATCAAGGAAGACAATGCCGCCTCTATTTTCCAGACGGCAAGGGAGCTGAAGGAAATTGAGCTGGAACAGCAAGCTATTCAATTTATTCACAAGTATGGAATATGAATATTATATATTTACAGCATGCCTAGCTATATATTTGGTACTTTGATTGAAATCCTGACAAAAAAAGTTTTACCACCACACACTTTCCAAGAAATTAAGTATACCTAATTTCATTTCAGCAATGCGGCTCAAGTATTTTCTGGAACAGATTACGGAAACTTATCGTATGATAATTTCGTCTCCATTCTCAAAATGGACGAATTGGATACGCGTGAAGCCATTTTATTTAAGGCTCTGCTTGAGTGAGTCAAATTTACTCTATATGAGCCCATGTATTTTTGTAGTTTTGATTTTTATTAGTAATTTTGTTACTATTTCGTGAATATTACCAAGATTTTGTATGCCTACATACCTAGTTATCTTTGTACGCTTTGTATGAACAGGTGGGGTAAAGCGGAATGCACACGGCATACGCTGAGACCAACGCCAAAAAATTTAAGGATGATAACTAAAGACGCCATTCGCCTCATCAGATTTCCGTTAATGTCACTGAAGGAGTTTAAAGAGGAAGTTATTCCGCAGGACATTTTAAATGAAAAGGAGATAAAAGATGTGGCAAAATATTTGGAAGCTAATTTGGCAGACAGGTATGCCCAAAATTCAATGTCTTCAGTATTTATAGCATTTACCTGGACAAATATATTGTAATTTTGCTTATGTTTCTTGTTCAGGGAGTTTGTAAAACCCATCATTTTCAGCACCGTGAAACGGTAAACAGAAAATTAATAAACATCAATACGGCACACGGAAATAAGATGCATATTAAATGAAATGAATGCTTCTGACTGTACATAATTTTTATAGAAATGTTTTCCACGAAGACGACTTTGACCTAACCAAAATAGATGATGAAGCTCATAAGCGACTTGCAAAGATTGCCATTTGTAAATATAATCCGGAAGAAGGAAGTGCGCCATTCATTGTAACGAGCCTTATTTTGGAAATTGACCCCCGCGATGACACTACCCAACTGAAAACACTAAAGGCGGAAATCATGAAGATTAAAAAATATGGGCTGTTTTGGGGTGTTTCCAACGAAGTTGAGTTACCAAATGGCCAGAAAAAATTGCGCATTTCATTTGCTGCTGATATACGGAGATCGTATGGAGTTGGAACAGTTGTGGAAGCTGTGTTAGACTTGGACCATTTTGTTTCTAATGCATTTGTCTATTCATACAAAGATGAAATTGTTGTTCGCGTCTAATTAAAATTTAAATACAATGTTACATACTATACTGAAGAAGTACATTCATGACGAGAAATAAACTTTAGAAATAAAGACAAGTTATGAGATCATGTATTCAAAATAACAAACAGTTAATGTCCATTTCAATTTTTCAAATGGGCAAGAGAAGCTAACGCCATTGCCGTCGCATTTACCGAAATGCTGGGCATTGGACTAGCTGTAAACTCGGCTGAAGATCGAAACACGGGAGGGGGATTCCACGTGACCGTTTCTTCTTTCGAGACCCCCACGATATCAACTGCAGAGCTGGGCGATGTGCAATGTTCCTCATTCCGCCTTGAGTTTCCACTAATTAAGCTGATGGGTGCTTCAAGATTATTTGCAAGTGAAAATACCTTGGACGTTGCCCCTTTGGCAGTCGTCAAATTGCTGTTGTTATTTTGGCCGACATGATGATGATGAGTGTATGAGAAGCCCAGGGCCAACTGTTGTAATGGGGTAGGGATGCATCCGGCAAGGTAAGGAATCATCAGGGGATTGTGAGACGCACTTCCAATTGTTGTGGTGGTGTGTGCAGAAAGAAAGGGACCATCTTGTTGAGATCGTGCTGTGTGAGCCGAAGTTGACAGGGAGCCATTGTTGTTGCATTGTGTACTACTGTTATTGATTCCCACTGATGCTCCATGCAACGCAATTGTTGAAGCCAAGCATCTATCAACACAATAATCATGATTGTTGAAAACTAGAAAGTGAGTGATATCAACATGATTGCAGTGGAAAGAAAAAATGCTGATATCATAGCTTTTGATAGGAACATAAGTGGTGACAACCGGATGCATGCATAAATTCATAGCTATAAACTGCAAGCTTCTCTGTTGCAACTATGTTTCCCGAAAACTTAATTAGATTTTTTCTGCATGATGGGAGTACAAAGCTTTTATTTACCTTACTTGCTGGTCCACATGTGCCTTTTCTAATCGCTTATCTTTCGCACGTCGGTTTTGGAACCAAATTTTTATCTAAACAGGCATTCACACAAATTGTCTTTTATGGTGAAAGTGTTGGGAATTATTCTTGCCGAGTGGGAGAGTTAAGTTTTTACCTGGGTCTCCGTTAAGGACAATCTTTGTGCCAACTCACACCGTCGCGTTCTTGAAATGTACTCAGCCCTTTGGTATTCTAGCTCCAACGCCAGGGTTTGCTGGTTACTAAACGTTGTCCTTTGTCTTCGAGTTCGTCCATCCCTTCTCCTTCTCCTAGCCACTATTATTATATTGTGCAAAAAAAGTTTGAGTTTAGACCTGAGATGCTTTCTATTCAGCTTCATTAAAAAATTACTGCCAGGATTTCTAACAAAACCAATTCTTCGTTGATTATCATATTGCAGACAGATATAAAAAGCTATGCTCATTCAATCGGATATCCCTCATCTCAAAATCTCATGAAAAGGCAAATGGTACACATGCATTCTTATTCTAGTAGGCCAAGAGATGAGATTGAAATACATACTTCACAAGGTTTCTTTCCTTCCACAAAACTTTTTGTCGTGTGCCATATGTCAGTACTCAACCTAGGTAAGCACATTTTTAAGTATTGGATTTTTATTATAAATATCTACTTCATATGATAAATTTTGTAGATAAATATCTACTTCAATTTCATTGTTTGCGTTTACTTTAGTTGTGGTGTTTCTGTCATTAAGTACGCTAAAGATTATTGTATTTAAATAGAATTACTGTTTGCAAGGAGCTATGTTTTCATTCCCGTCATCAATATACGTAGATCGTATATATTATATTAATTTTGTACGAATAAAAATGTGAAGCTCCAATAATCGTTTTTCAACCCAACTTCCTTCTTCCGTATTTTGCTCATCATTCACCCACCCACTTAATATTAATATATTGCAGATTACCATACAGTGCGTTTATAATTGGTGTTCAACAACGGACGTTGATGTAATATAAAAACAAAGATATATGTGCATAATGGAAAAATATATAGAAAAAACGGCACAAAACAATACTGTTAAAAGTGTAATTCACATCTAGCTTAGTCATTTTACTCTCCTTTCATTCATTCACGAATCATTGATCCCATATTCCTCTTCCTTCACATCCCAGTGGACCAATAATGATACAAAACTACAAATTATCAACTAGCACCCCCGATAATATGATTTTTTTCACAAAACATGGTTTTCGTGAGCTATATGCGTATATAAAGCAGTCTTAATCCGTGTAGGAACATTTTTTTGTTGTGTTTATGATCTACGTTATTAATGATTAATAGAACCAGAAAGGAAGAAGGGTAGCTCCAGAGGGTGCATCAGCTTGAGTACCTACAATCAACCCAGATGCACTAGTTCCTATTCCAACATTTTACATGTATGTATGTATGTACCAAGTATTTACACTATTAGTGCATTTTTTGGGTCGTAATAAACAAAGCATCACCACCACCGCAGCAGTCGGCACATCGTGAAAGTTACGTGTAATTACTTGTAACCATAAATAATCCAACGGTGAAGTGTACTTATATGACAAAAAGGGGATCCTTAAAAACATTGTGGTAAAATATTTTCCTATAGGAAAAGTATTCGTATGAGAAAATAAGCAGACGGTGGGCCAATTAGAGCACTAATGATAACAACAGACCATCATCATATTGTGATTATCATTATCATCATCATCGTTGTAAACTTGTACAACAACTACATAATTCGAAATATTACTCACCTCAAATTAACCGTATTTATATACTACATGCAATATACAATGTCGCTTTATACATATGGTTGACGAGCTTTGTTCATGAAATACAAATACATAGATGGGCACATAATATAAAGGCTGTATTTTTGGATCACACGAAACGAAAAATGTCGACTAGAGAAAACATGGTTATGTTGTAACAAAGTTTAAACGAACGCAGTTGACATTTTAGTGATCTTTTACCATTGTTCGTCATACTGAACATTAATATTATCGATTTAGAACATCAGTAGCCAGGTATGTCATCTATTTTAAAATGGGCATATGATAAATGGAAACAGTAAATATAAGAGGATTCTCTAGAACGAAATGCCTTTTTATGATCATCGTCATCAGATGGGTGTTCAATTAATTAGAAACAAGAATAATTTGTAACTTCCGGTCTTCAGACATTCGGATTGTAAATGCGGTTGTCGCAAAGGGGGAGAAAATATTAGGGAAGACGGCTCATGCAAAAGGTGATTTGGATTGGATATGTACATATGTGGATGTGCACAAATTTTACTTATTTGTACACGCGACTGATATTAAGTAGGATGTATGATCGTTCAGAAGCGCAGACAATAAATTGCATTTAATAGAATTGTTATTAGCTTTTTTGCATCGTTGTAATTATATATTTACCAGCAATAAAAGTATGAGTCATTCAACAGAAGACAAAGTTGTACCTTTTCCTTTCATATGAATTTGCTATGTTAAGTTTGCATGTAAAATTTCTGTGTAGGTATTCAAATGAAATGTTTTACACAACTATAAACCATCTTAACAGCAAAGCAGTACCAATGACACGCACTTTCTCTTTTCTACACAATGCCGGCAAAAAATCCTAGCCCAATTTCTTAAGGGTTTCTCCAATAGGGTTCAGAATAGTCGTTTTTGTTTTAATTTTGGTAAACACTTTTGCTGTCCTCACCATGAGAGATGAAAGTAAGTGGTATGTTTTTACTGAACGCATCAGAAATTTAGTCACGCAAGCTTACCGCGAAGGAATTGCTTCATAGCAATAATCGTGTGGTGAAAATTGTTACTTTGGAAGGTACTCATCAAAATTTCCCATAATAATGTTTTGAATCAGAAATGATGCAAGTACAATGACAATGAGGAGCAGAAAAAGTTAGAAATGCGTAGTTCGTGCAAAGGTTTCTTAGTTTTTTTGGTATATGTGCTCATTGTGTAGATTTTCTCTCCCTATGAACATAGCCGTACGTATATATGATGACTACTTTCACCTGTTTCTCTGCTTTTTCTCTAAAATAACTACTTTTGTCTAAAAATTTAATGGATAGAGGCTTTTAAACTACCGTGTAAACAAGAGTAAAACATGTTGAGTTAAAAATTGAATCCTTAATGGTATTTTTTGTGATGATACGGTATAGGAATAGTAGTGGTGGGTGGGAATATGAAATTATGCCTACGACTGCAGCGATAATAATATACCTTGTGTTTTCTCACCCACTATAATATCATATGCGGAATAGTGTCCAGTCCACAAAATGGTCTTGTGTGTGACCAACCACTTACACGTTTCATGACACAACAAAGAAATGAACATATATTAGCTGATTTTCCACCTCTTAATTTTCTGCTTTCTACCTAAGTTTCACCACTTCACTCCCTTCTTTGTTACAAGAAACGTATATATCGCTCCGACGTCTATATGATGAAGGAAATTGCTAATACTTACCCTGTTTTCACCAAATTCGATAATCGTTTCATGATTTGAGTACAGAAAACAACACGAGATAATATAATATACCTATCCATCTTTAAAATCCCCATAATCATAGTTGTTATTACATATGAGCTGACACGCGATAATCTGGAGCAGAAATTGAAATGTTATTGGGAAAATAAGAGAGCCATTTGTTCTTTCTCAGGGTTTTAACGCAATCACAGAGAGAGCTCACGAAAAGGAGCGGTCCTATTACTTTCGTGATTTGGGAAAGTAATAATGATTCATATATGTATATAAATTTTGTGTGAATGTGAAGTATCTTAATTTTCAGCTAATCTCTACTACCACCTATATATGTACATTACTCAACAAGGCATTATGGACTTACATGTTAGATGCATGTATCTGATAGCTGACACCATTAAAAGATGAAATTATAAACATTGTGAATTTAGCTTAATCAGATCCAGTAAGATGAACAATCATAATGCAACCTCCTATCGGCAATCATTTGGCATCGGCATCATTAAATTTGAATGATAAAAATGCAAGAAGCAAACGTTTACTTACAATAACTGCTCAATGCGGGTGGAACACTCACTTCTCCCGACGATCCCGAAATCTGCTGAAATAAACTCCATTGTATTCCAGTGAGTGTTGCAGCAGCAGCACCAGGCGAAGGTGCCACAGACGACCACAAATGGTTCGCTAACACAGGATTAGATGAAATCATTAAACTCTTCGCTTTAGCCTTGTCTCGTAATACCCCAACAGCTTTGTTCAAATCCGATCGTCCACACCAGACATCCTCAATTTGACCACCGTTACTAGATGACACTTCCTCATTAGCCGACTTTTCTGAAGTATTTGAGTAAACTTCATCGTCACCAGACTGAAGTTCATATTCCTCATCATTATCGCAATGATCCTGAGGTAATTCTTGGCTTGTCACTTTAACTGAATGTTCACAATTGTCGAGATAAGTTACTGGAGTAGACTTTATATCGTCAAATGTCACCTTTGTACTTGTTTCGTACAATTTTGCAAAGAAATCACGAGGATTGCAGGGATTTCGCTTTAAATGTGGGTTGGTATCACCACCACTCACGGAATGATCTACCTCTGTCATGATGAACCGAAAAAAGTTTGGAGGTAAATAAAAACACTCAGTCAGCTCGGTAAAGAATGAAGGATGAATGACAGAAATGATATAGTGAGCACGCTTACTTACTCTTGTTCTGCGGAAGGAAGTTATTGTGTCGGGGAAATAGGATACTTGTGTGCATCTTCTACTTCCACACAACAAACAAGGGATGATGATGGTGTGTGGCACACTGAAACCATATATCTCGTCCAGGATGACGCAGTGTAAGGATGCATCTAGGAACATTTACAATGTAACTTTTCTCAGGACAGTAGGCTTAACACGTTGTTTTGTTGTTGATGTAATTCTAGAGTGTTTCCCGTTTTATGGTTAGTATATTTAGTACATAGTAAACTACTTAGATAACGGAATACGCTTTCATTCATCATTCGTCTATGTCGTATGGCTTTAAAATCAGATTTTAATGTTTACAAATGTTACAAATTTGAAAAATATGGATGCATATTATACTTTCTGAGAAATCCAAAAACTTGAATGCGTTATTTTCACTTGTGCTGTTCACCCTATATGTATCGTTTGTGCAAGTGATGCAATTTTTATGCACGCACCAAAAATGTACAACGTACAATTACGTAAATGCTTTCTAGAATGCACAAAAACGACTTCAAATAGTTTGATCGTAACAAGTCAGCACAGAAAGATTAAAAATTGCTTACAACAAACTATATTCCTGAAGCGACAAAACTTATCATTGGGGCAAAGTGAGACTAGGTACTGGATAAGCTATAAAAGTTAAGTTACTAAAACTTTACTACAATACACACATGTATGCATGTACATCTATATTCACTACACTATAATAATATAAACTGTCAATTATTGAAAACATTGAGAAACTTGTTGATATTGAATATTGATATGATCTTGAGTCATGGCTTGAAACGAGCATAAAGAAACTTGATCTGCAAAAATTTCACGTGTTTTTCTGAACTTTACAAAATGCATAGATAACACATTTTCAGTGTGCATACTGCATAATTATATTGAGCTACTTGCTACGAGGTACTTACTTAGGCCATGCATAATGCATGTTTAATGCTTATTGTTATACGACATGACTTGTAGTCATCTATGAACGCACTAACCAGAGCGCCTCTCTCTCTAAAATGCAAAAAATTTCTTTCAAGTCTCAAACCTTATTTTTAACAAAAAAGTAGATGAACGTGACGACAACACTTCTTACTCCGTAATTGGTGATAACTCTCAAGTAGGTAATCACTTTACTTTAGGCTTGTATCTTATTATATCTACACACCTACACCTTACCTGTCAAATATTGTGATACTGGTCTCGAATTGGGGAGAATCACTGACTTGATTAATGCGATTAATAAACAATGATAAGCATGTAAATGCACAATGCCTAGTTAGTAATATGCTAGGTATACAGCATTACAATGCTAATTTTACAGGTATTAGTAAGTAAATTGGCAGTTAGCAGCGCAGTTTACCTGGCAAACGACACTAATTTGCTTTCTTCTTACCAGGTAAACGCAACAACCTACTCTGCTGAGTGATAAGATTGCGGATAAAAACGAAGAGTTTTTAGCGACAAGGAGTTCAGATAAATTAACGCATTTCAAGATGCAAGACCATCATTTAACTTCCATTCCTGGTGGAGCCTGGTCAATCGCTAATTGTCAAATTATTTTCAAGAAATGTTGTTTACTATTTCATGTAAGTCTTTTGTTCAATTTTCTTTCTACTATTGCCCATCAACATTGTAACGAAATAATTTTCTAACTGTAAACCATAATATTGTTACTTTTTTAGAAAGACAATCTTAAACCGCCGTAAAAGATGGCACGCAACAACAATAACCGCTCAACCGCTAGTTCCTTCGTCATGGGCTTCCTATTTCTAATAGTCATCATAAATACACTCATTGTTCCATACATCGGAAACGGTCGCCAATCCAGTGGAAGCGTTCATTCTCTTCTGCCCTGCGGACACAAGGACCTGGAAATTCAGAGAAGCTCCAGTGGAAGATCTTCTTCGTCCAGCTCAGCATCCATTTTAACTAACTGTCTATAACATCACTAAAAACGTGTCTTTATATTTAAATATGACAGTGACTGATTGTAACGTTACCCCACGCAGTTAATTCCTATAATCAGTATATATCGTGTTTGCTCAGTGAATACGTGTATAAACTTGAAGATTTTGAATTTTTTACTCTTGTGAAAGTTGAATCATGTAATTTTACATTAAAAAAGTCAGTAGGTAGATAACTATTTATACGTAATGGTTGAGCTGGCCTTGACTTGTCATTAGGTTGAATATTGCCTAAAAATGAAATGAAAATGTTTATATATTTTTTAATAAATAAATAATTTAAAGGAACTAATTCATGAGCTGAAAATATTATTTTAAAGCCTTACTTCCCAACAATTATGAACGGGAACAAGGCCAAAAAGTCTTCGCACATTTCTAGCCTGCTTCCACACGTACTCAAAATCCCGTTTCCAGTATGCCATGTTCCCTCTGTGAACCCTCAACTGATAAGCAATCCCGGCGACGCTGTCATTGACCTCAGCAGCCTGGTTTGGACCACTAAATTCAAAGTATTTTATTTTTCTTCTGATATTAGCCAGCAGCATTTCCAATCGTTTACACCGTGCCATGATTAGCGTCAGCAAGGATCTGAAGCTGACTCCATTGTTGATATAAAAGTTTCGAAATGTGGCTTTCAATTCAGTCTTATCGGTAAATCCCTTGCCACGATTGGCCAGACCGGATGTGAAAACATTTACTATTCTAAGCCATGCGCGTAAAAATATGGATTTTGGGTTATCAGCGTCAGCTTTTGTTGCAGGTGACCTTCCAGAACGGAGTGACCGAACCCTTCTGCTGTAAGGGATGTGGTTTCTCGCATATGCAAACACTCCATTTTGTACCATTTGTTGAGAATTTCGAAGAAAGGGTGAAATGGATTTGATGGAATTATGAATTTCGGCGATTTCCAGAAGTGCGTTAGTTAAATAAGATCGTATTATTAAATCGTTAGCGTTTAGAGCACCACGAGCTGGGTCTTCATCTTGATGGCGCTTTTCTAGAGGAAGATTTGCCAGCATATTTGCAACATCCGCTGACACCATTTTACTGCTACAGTGTGGACTTTTAATGAAAAATAAATAATGTATTTATAGTATTTGCCCATCATTAGAGTAATTTTTAGCTTTAATATTCAATAATTTCTCTACAACTTTAAATTGTTATAGTATAAATCTACGTACAGATTGTCCTTTACTAATAATGCCAAATAATTAGTAGAAAATTGGGGATTCACACTCACAGGAAGTTCCATTATTACGACAGGTTATTGTATTATTTTAAGTTACTAAACACTAAAAACATTGTGATTCAAGAGTAAGCAGTTAGTAAAGAATAATTAAGAATAGAGAAACAAAGTAATTATTGAGAAATCAAGTCACTGGGTGAAAAAACTATTGAAATTAACAAAATCTTTAACTACACGTACTAAACATGATTTGTTCCCATAAAAACTTGCTGAGAGTGAGTATGGCATGATAAACTCTGAGAGATTGGGTATTTGGAAAGGATCCTCCGCGCCTTAGCTATGGAATAGGTTCGGAAGCTCGTTGGAGTCGATTCTTATCGCTATTGTCCAACTCGGGCAGCATCGCTACAAACAATTTGGTCGCTTTCCTGGTCCGTTGGATCTGATCCCGAAGTTCTTCTTTAGACATTGTAATGTCCTTGGAGGCCCTATTTTGGAAACAAAATACACAGAGAGCTGTAATTAGTAATTATGTCCCAGAGTTTGCACATGCTATAAATTCACACACATTACGTCAAAAAGAATCTCTATAATTAACTTCAATAATTACTTACTCTTCATCCTCCTCCTCTATCTCCTTCATTGTCTTCCGGAAATCGTCCAAGGCTTTCTCAAGTTTATCTTTCCCCTTCAGAGGCAATTGGAGCAGTGAAACTTGGTTTTGCGCCATTTTCCTGAAAGACTCAACAAATAGTTAAACTAATTGCCGTTAAAATTACTGCTGTTGGGTTTGAAGTAAACACGTTCCAGGGAGCAAAGACAGCAGCTGAAAAATGGCAAAGAAGAAGATCACGACGACAAGAAGTCAACAAGAAGCCATGATCCAATCCAAGCGAGAGGACTCGTGGCGGCACAAGCAGCGCAGCTCTTATTGTTGGACCGACATGATATGATAATGAGAAGGCGTGGCGTGGCGTACCAACAACGCCTATCATAAGAGCCACCAAACGATGCTTATCGATTTTAACGTTGTCAGGCAATTTTGATAACCGTCACTCCACTCTCCACTCCATAATTAAGATAACACTGGTAGTTTGTACACAGAAATAATACTGATTTAGCAGGAAATGCTAATTTTCTTTTTTTATTGAAAATTAAAAAAATAATTTTTAGCTTTAGGATGATGATGGCTGATGAGAGAATGTATGATAATTTAAGGTTACTAAAATAGCGCATTTAATTTTTAGACCAAATGTCACAGAGCCCCAAATCAGTCAGTTTTGACGAATACCGGGACCATAGTTGGCGAGAAGATGCTTATCAAAGAATCCATGATTATCATGATGAAGAGAAGGAGAAGTATGGCCTTATGTCTGGAAGATACCCGAAAAGTCGTCATGAAGCTGGAAGCTCTTTTTATGGAATGCAGCACCTACCGCCGCCGTTAGAACCAAGAGACCGTTTAGTTCGGTGCGTTGATCCTGTAACTGCAGAGCTGTCGGTCATTCCAAATTGGTGGAAGTGTAGAATGTTAGGAGGAGGTGAAGGAGGGAGGGAGGCCAGAGAATTTTCGCAAACCTCATCTTCAACGCCAACCATGTCGAGAAGAGGAAACGGTCATCATGGAAGACTAATTAATGATAATTACATTATGCCATCATCACTCGCCCCGGTAGCATCACAACAAGCAAGTAATTCCAGACCTACTACTTTCATTCCACCTCCAACAGCTTATCGAGATGAAATTAGTGGCAAAGTTAACAATCCTTGTCATCAATCTTTTTCCTATTACGATGAAGATTATGAACACTCCGCAAATGAAAGTCCAAGCAGCGACATTATAGAAATTAAAAGGCCTGCAACTGTTTGTCTGGATAGAAAGGAGTCCGACTACGGATTGGCTTATCACTACAATCCAGTTTCTCATCGTGCCCCTGAAAGCGTGAACTTATCTACTTCCATGCAAGCTAATAATCGATTTCTTCGACAAGAGGACATTTTCCAAGGTCAACGTTCCAGTCATCATCAGCGGTCACGTGTGCGTACTGGAATATTCAATCTTCCAGAGGTTTACAGTCCTCCGCCACTACTGGAACCTGCTTCACAACATGTTTCTGCAGTACTGTCCCCGGATCCATCGCAGTTGCAAGGACTGATGCCGTCATTTTTTGAAAACACCGGAACTTGCACTACTGATAAGCATCGTGGATTTGAAATCAAATCACCGAGACTAGCATATTCGGAACCGGTGTTTAAATCGGATATAGAGAGGAAGCCATATCCTCAAAAAACAATCCGACCTGCAACCACACGCTTATCGCCCCGAATGAGAAACAAAACTTTTGTTGTAAATCAAGATGGTTGCGAAGTTAAAAGAAATTGCATCACGGGGCGTGACCCAACAGGGCCCAAGTTATCCGCGTATTGCAGTGACCGTCGCCTAATGGGTCATCATCACAAACAAACTCCAGCAGATCCTCCAGAGAGCAATAATGACGGGAATTTTTCCGAGGTTGATATTGAAGACAATAATTACAGACCCAAGCATGATGGCAGCGGCGACAATAACGAAAAAGCAAAAATCTCTGTTCACAATTGTCTATCGCCGAGGGCCCGAATTAGTCGCCTGCAGCCGTCCGTGATTACCCCAGCAATAACGGAGTCCCTTCTCTGCGACTGCCTTGCGAATCTAAAGTCGCCCCATTGGGAAGACAACTTTGAAGCATTTTCCCAGATTTACAATTTAACGGAAATACATCCGGGTAGAGTTAAAAGTATACTGAACCGAATTATCTGGCATGGCCTACCACATTTGAGCAGTCCCCGGACAAAACTGGCGAGAATGGCTTGCATCTGCTTCAAGCGATTGTTCCAGACACAAAAGAGGAGCATGGAGACGGAAGGAGAGAAAATATTTTATCGACTTTTGGATCTTTGTGGTGGATTGGCAAACAACTTTATTCAGCAGGAGAGCCGGGAGGCTCTTGTGGCGGCAGTGGAACACTTGGATCCTCTGAAAAGCTTATCCTTTTTGGAACTCCATGGAGCAAAGCATAAAAATCCGCATGTGAGGGAGTTCTCGGCCTATCTTTTGAGTGCAATTATGGACGAGCTTCCCCAAAACAAGCTCATGAATAAGGAATTTTCGCCTAGAATCGTGCCCATGATTGTCAGTTTTCTTAGGGAAGGTTTGCTTCAAACTAGGTATGCATACCTAATGTTTTAATCTATAAATTAGCAGGAAATTAAAAATGTAATTCTAAATAACTTTAACGTTTTATCTTCTAGATTGCATGCGAAATTAGCACTGGATAAAATTTTTGATCATCCCACGTTTGAAAGCAAATTGAGGAGATATGTGTCACCGGAAAACGTGCGCCATATCGCGGATACCCTTCGTGAATTTCGGGTATGGACATATTTAAATACATTTCAATTATTTGTGCGTATTATTTATTATAAAGTAATTAATAACTTAATTAATATGCACCCAAACAGGAACGGCGGAGCGGTCACGTTTAAAATGGCGGTGATTGCTAAATAAAGAAGGCGCTTTGTTGACGGTTTGGCATTACAGGAGAACTTGTTAGATCGCCTTATATTTTTTTAATGAAAACTGGATTATTTTTTTTTTAGTAATAAGACTTGATGTTGACAAATTATTTTATGACGAAATGCAAATAAAATATAACAATACATGGTATATAAATGTATTTTTAGTTAGTAATTAAATCTATTTTTTGTCGTAAACGTAGCTGGAGCCTCCAGTCCCAACTCCTGAAATAGTTCATAAGAATATTTAATGTTAATGAGCCACCCTCCATTTTATATGAAAAAAATGTGCAACAAATTTCTGTTACTATTAATTTACCCTTGGGTCCGAACAGCACCGAATAGCATGGCGTGTGACAATAAGGCTTCTCTTCATGGACTGCGTGGGACCCTGGAGCCAGCGTCTTGTTACATCTCTCGCATTTCAGGCATGGCCCGTGCCAGTCCCTTCCCATTGAAGTCTTCTTCTCCGCTAAAAACACAACCAAACACAAGTTATACTTCATTAAATTTGATTTTCACAACTTTTTTCTGCGTCAAATTCTTAATTTTCCTTACCAAAGTAGACTGGTTTGTTGCATTTTGGACAGTTGGGCATTTTAGGAGTTTAATTTTTTTATGACGATATCTTGAAAAATAAATGAAAAATACAAGAAAACAGTAGCTTTCGAGTTACTGATTCGTAAAACAAGCAGCGAGAAATGACAAAATGGTGTATTTTTTGCGATCTTTCTGCTTGTTTTTATTCAAGGACACCGTCAATGTCGGTTCTGTCTGATAAGATATATGCGCCGGATTTACAATGGGTGATTGCAAATTCTTCCGCCTCGGATTTGGCTGAAATTTTGCACAGACGTTCTCTAGTATGGTCTAAGGGACCCTGTAAGTTTTTTTGTCTCGACACTCAACCGTTTCGGAATAATTGATAGTCAAAGTTACCTTATGTTATATAGGTGTAAGGTATGTCCAAAAAGTATGTACATATGTACTTTGCATACTGATGCTATGCATACACCTGCTTTGTATAATGTTACTTTGCATGCACCAACTAATGAAAGAAACATGGCATTGCTCGTCTTGCTTCTATTCAAATTTTACCATAAATTGTCATCGCAATTCATTGTAGTCCATTCATCCATTCGTTGCAATTTTCAGTCATTGTCCTGATTTTGCACCAAGCAGAAGCATTTTTTAATTTTTACAGTGATTTTCAAGGTAATTCATTTTGTAATATTTTGTATTATATTTTGTATATTGTACGGATTGACAAATATTTTTTTTCGAAATGGAGAGTGTCAATTTAAAGAATGTAACAGCAGTTCTGATGAATATGTAAAAATATTTGTCAATCCGTACAATACAGAAAATTACAAAATATAATACAAAATATTACAAAATGAATTATCCTGAAAATCACTGTAAAAATTAAAAATATGCAAAGTACATAATGTACATACTTTTTGGACATACCTTACACCTATATAACATAAGGTAACTTTGACTATCAATTATTCCGAAACGGTTGAGTGTCGAGACAAAAAAACTTACAGGGTCCCTTAGACCATACTAGAGAACGTCTGTGCAAAATTTCAGCCAAATCCGAGGCGGAAGAATTTGCAATCACCCATTGTTAGTACTAAGTCGCGGAAAATAATTATTTTTATCAATGACTGTGCATAATATGTATGGATTTTACACTGGTAATATGAAACAAAAAATATTATGTTACATGCATTACAATATGACAACGACAACTCTCACATAGTCTGAAAGTGAAGTTTTACCAGATAACATAATCAACACATGAAACATGAGTTTTGAGTTTATTCAATTGTTTGTAGTAAGATAATGCACTACATGATACAACATCCCTAATTAAATTTGTCCTATTTTACCCCAACAATGAACTAGCATGAATTAATGATGACTGCTGAAATTATTTTTAATTATGACATGTATGTGGTCTGGTAAACCGTGTTCCAGTGTCAAATTGACTTAATTAATTACTTGATCTGTGGTCAATGTTGTGCTTGTGTGAATCATTAACACTATCAGTAATGCGACCACATCCATATCGGTTTTTTGTTCGCTCCCACACGCGCTGATTCATACTTGTTAACTTTCGAAAGCCTTTAGGCTTCATAGAAAGTTAATGCGATCACCATCCTGTCTGTCTGTCTGTGTGTCTGTCAACACGATTTCTCAAAATCCACTGGACCGATTGACTTCAAATTTCATATGTGGACTACTCATGACAAGAGTAAGCCACTGTATCTTTTTCAGCCCCCTACCCCCAGGGGTACCGAAGATACGGGGGTCATCAAGGTCACATGCTTTTTAAATGGGAAATTTTTTTTATGGTTGATTCCGATAGAGAATCGAATGGTGATCATTTTCTCTTCAGAGACTACGGGTCAAATCGGTTTACTTTGACCTGTAGAGGTGAAACAAGGGGTCACATGCTTTTTAAATGGGAAATTTTTTTATTGCATCATCTGATACAACATCAAAAGGGGATCATTTTTACCCATACAACCAAAGGTCAAAGGTCACCCCAAAGGTCAACAGAGGTCAAATAAAATTTTATTTGCTCATCTGATACAACATCAAAAGAGGATCATTTTTACCCGTACAACCAAGGTCAAAGGTCACCCCAAAGGTCACCAGAGGTCAAATAAAATTTTATCGCATCATCTGATACAACATCAAAAGGGGATCATTTTTACCCATACAACCAAAGGTCAAAGGTCACCCCAAAGGTCAACAGAGGTCAAATAAAATTTTATTTGCTCATCTGATACAACATCAAAAGAGGATCATTTTTACCCGTACAACCAAGGTCAAAGGTCACCCCAAAGGTCACCAGAGGTCAAATAAAATTTTATCGCATCATCTGATACAACATCAAAAGGGGATCATTTTTACCCATACAACCAAAGGTCAAAGGTCACCCCAAAGGTCAACAGAGGTCAAATAAAATTTTATTTGCTCATCTGATACAACATCAAAAGAGGATCATTTTTACCCGTACAACCAAAGGTCAAAGGTCACCCCAAAGGTCACCAGAGGTCAAATAAAATTTTATCGCATCATCTGATACAACATCAAAAGGGGATCATTTTTACCCATACAACCAAAGGTCAAAGGTCACCCCAAAGGTCAACAGAGGTCAAATAAAATTTTATTTGCTCATCTGATACAACATCAAAAGAGGATCATTTTTACCCGTACAACCAAAGGTCAAAGGTCACCCCAAAGGTCACCAGAGGTCAAATAAAATTTTATCGCATCATCTGATACAACATCAAAATGGGATTATTTTTACCCATAAAACCAAAGGTCAAAGGTCACTCCAATGGTGGTCAGAGGTCAAATAAAATTTTATTGCGTCATCTGATACAACGTCAACAGGGGATCATTTTTACCCATACAACCAAAGGTCAAAGGTCACCCCAAAGGTCACCAGAGGTCAAATAAAATTTTATCGCATCATCTGATACAACATCAAAAGGGGATTATTTTTACCCATAAAACCAAAGGTCAAAGGTCACTCCAATGGTCGTCAGAGGTCAAATAAAATTTTATGGCGTCATCTGATACAACGTCAACAGGGGATCATTTTTTAAATGGGGAATTTTTGCTCAAGACTGCTAATCACTTCTTAAGCGGCGTTTTACTCTTGCGACTCCAGTCTTACCGAGGTTTGTGTTTATATATCCCAAAATCATCTGAGAACCCTCGAAATCATCTGATGACCCCCAAAATCATCTGATAACCCCCGAATTCGTCTGATAGCACATCAAAAATCAGCTGACAACAGATGTGACACTTCAAATCATTTGATTATCTTATATGGCGGGAGCTTTCGAAAGTTGCATTTCATGGTTTTTACACCATTCTAGTTAAAATTGCAGTTGATTAGTTATGATGTTAGATATAAACGAAAGAGGCATAAGATTTTAAATTAAATAGAATATTCTTTAATTCTTAACAATACTTCCAAACTTACATATTTTACGCTACCAATAATATTATAATAATATTTAACCACAATCCTTAAATGAATTCAAGTTATCACAATAATCACATCCACTATTTCATGTCGTTGATGAGCTTTGTTCTTATCGACTATTTTATACATACTATACATAAGTAGTAAATTAGTGAAGATAATAATAAATAAATATATCCCAGTGCATGTTGTTGTTGTTGTCTGCACTCAGATTTAAATTAAACCAGTCTCTAAATCATCTCACATTAAGTTTCTTGCCAGTTCGTAATAACAGGAGCTGAAATTCATGATGAGATATTTTCCCATCTTTATTCAAGTCTAAAATGTTGAAGTAAAATGAGCCATCTTTCACCCCTTTCGCAATGACCTGGCTGTCTTTGTTCTTTCTCCCAAGTTCCTCCAACTTTGCATTAAACTCAGCCTAAAAATACATTGTTATCAAATTAATTAATTGAATTTGAACAGTTTATTATTATCATTTATGAAAAAATGCTGTTTTTTACCTTTGAAATGAATCTGTCGCAGTTTGTATCAAATTCAGCAAATGCAATCTCACTTTCTTTCTCCATCTGCGAAGGAACTTTGGCCAAGTAATCTTCAATCCACTCCAAAAAGTCCACTTCCTCCTTGGGCACTCCAAAAAGATATCCTTTGTAGATCTGGAACTCCTCCTTTTGAACTCTCCCATCCATATTCACGTCCACTAGTGGGAACTGAGCTTCAAGGTCACCAGGAAAGACCTCTTCCGAAAAGGCGTCAGCAGTGTCTTTGAATTTGTTCTTGAAACATGAATACATTTTAGTTATATTAAATCAACGAACCTTTACTTTTCAAAATTAAAACTCTTACAAAGTCTGTTGGGACGACATAATCTTCTGCATCGTTCGTAGTTAGCACTCCATCCTTGTCCAAATCCAGTTGCAAAAACTCTTCTTTGAGCTCAGAGGTAGACTTCTTGGCTTTATATGAACTTGCATAAGTATAAAAATCTTCCTGTATATCAAATAGAAAAAAAAACGACAGATTATGAGAATTTATAATTAACTTCCTGCGCAAGTGATAATTAAAATGTCAGCAAATGTACTTTGGTTATAAATCCATCCGAATTTGCATCCAATCGCGTAAACAGCTTAAAAACTGCTACCGTTTCATTCGAAGCTGCAGCCCTTTTTGACAGCTTTGTTGAAGACACTGCTTCTTCC
The DNA here is from genome assembly GCA_004115045.4 of Sinella curviseta. Taxonomy (NCBI): domain Eukaryota; kingdom Metazoa; phylum Arthropoda; class Collembola; order Entomobryomorpha; family Entomobryidae; genus Sinella; species Sinella curviseta. The sequence continues at coordinate 38,865,945 of CM023203.3, read as the reverse complement.
CCTTCCCTCTCCTCCCCTCCTGTTGTTTCGTAATCGTCCGAATGGACCACGTCGTCGTCATCATCGTCTTCCTTTCCACTCTCCAGTTGTTCCAGCTCCTCCTCCAGCGCTAGTAAATTTTTGAAGTATATCCTGAACGTGGTCGAAGCGTTCTTGAAAAACGCTTGATATTCAAAAATGGTCACTTTTCTATCAGCGTCCATATCGATCGAGTCAACGGTATCGTTCAGCAAGTCGTACACCACATATTTCTTCATGAGCTCCATTAGCAGTTTGAATTCGACCTAAATTACAATAAAGATAACATATTGCAATATGCACAGGAAATGAAAATCTGACAAAACAATCAGAATTGTTTTAAATCCATTTCTAACCTGATCCATTTCACCATCCCTGTTCCTGTCAAATATTTCAAATATTCGATTGGTTGTGCTCTCTTGTTGATTTACTCCCGAATCTGCATTCTCCTCTGTTGCCAAAAAATTGTCGTAGTTTTCATTCAGAGCTTCAACGTATTCCTGTACCTCGTCCTCATCCGTTTCATACAGTTCATACAAGCTCTCCAGCCACTCAATCTGATACTCTTCATCCAAATCAGGCACCGACATCTGAAGCTTCACTTCGCCAATTGAAACCTTCCCGTCCTTATTTTTGTCCAGATGTTCCAAAAGTGCGTCCGTTGCCGCTTCATTGTTCTCTGGCGTAAAACCAAAAGGGGCCAAATCTAAATACAGTTCCTCCTGTCATGTTGATAAAATAAATACCAAATCAGTTATGTTAAGTTAAGTAGTTACATATTTTTAAAAAACTGCCAAATTTTTTTTCTTACAAATGAGATCATTCCATCGATATCTTTGTCCACAATGTTCCAGTTAATACTTAATCTTTCGTTTTGCATTACTCGTCGAATATACATTTCCTCGGGAGAGGGATCTAAATAATGATTTAATTAAATGATTAAGGACAATGATTTTAACTTAATTACTTATATGATTGGAGAGTATACCTAATACATCCAGATGATAGTTGAGCTCCGTGTCTATTACAAACTCTCTGAACCAATTGACCCAACAAGTTTCATTGACATATTTCGAAAACTCTTCCCAGGAAAAGCAATCATCCCCATTAGCATCCATAAAGTAAAATTCGGTGACAAGTGTATCCGGGTTGTGCTCCAGGGCTTGCAAATCTTCCTTGATGTAAGTTTCAATTTTTGTATTAATGAGCAAAAATTAGCAAATACATTTTTTAAACATTTTTTTGCCAAAATAAAACATTTATGTTCTACCTTTGAAATACATGATTCTTCAATCAGAGGTCCAATCAGATTCAGAAATATTTTGGGGATGACCAGCTCCCTAATGTTGTCGGATAACAGAGCAATCACGTACTCCTCGTGTGCGAATATTTCATCCCTGTCAATGTCGAATATGAGGCTGCAGATGGAATTGGATAGCTTATTTGTTCGCCACTCATAAAACAGGTCGAGAATCTCATTTAGAAATTTTCTGAATTCATTCAGTCCAAGTTTCCCAATCCGATATTTTAATATTTCCGCGATAATCAGTTCCTTCTCTGACATGCCGGCGTTGGCTAGTTTACTGCTCAGTTTGAATTTGTTCAGTCTTTCTGTATTGTATTCTGGATTGGAAAGTGATTCCGCCATTTCCATAAACTTGTTGTAAGCTCCGCTACTTTCTCCCGGTGGTGGTTCTTCCGGTTCATCTTCCAGCGTCGTCTCTTGTTTCGGTTCCAAATAGGAAGGATGATGAATTGACATTGGAGGAGGATCGTTTTCTCGATTCTTAGAGAGTCCCAGAAGCATCTCGGTCCTCTCGATAATCTCCTCCTTGCTAATGCACACATTTCCGGTCATGTCCAAGACCGGATTTCCGTTTTCATCGTGCTCAATAAGTAGATGTTGTTCCATGCCTCCGGGAACGTCATAAATGTTGACGTATCCACGTTTCTCGTCGCAAATGCATGTCTCGTCGACAAGATCGCAGGTCAAGTGTCGAGTTGAGTCGCAGAAGGGACCGTCTAAAGAGCAGTCCTCGCCAAACCCAACAACGTCCACGTCATTTTCATCCATTTTACTATTGCCGGCCCCCGCATTTTTGCTGACAATTTGTTGACTCAATAGCTTATCATCAGTACTTTTTCCAGCGCTGCTGCTATAACACGGCGCGCTCAATTGAAGTATACAAAGTATTATCACAGAAATGGCAAATAAAGGTTTAGAAGTTCCTAGAACTTGAGACCAAAGAAAATACTGTACGTTTAGGAAGACGATGATGATGATGGCCGTCCTCTTGAATATCTCATTTTTACCCGTTTTGATGACGGTTTTCTCTCAGAATTATGCATTGTGTGGAAGGAACAATGTGTTTGTCCGTCGTAAATGTTGTCGAAACAAAATACTACATGCAATTAGGTACATATGTTAAAACGCACACATATCGGAAGTTCCAATAAAAACGCCCGCGTTTTAAAAATCGTCGAATATGAAATTATTTTATAAACAAGCACAGTATGAAATGACTGAACTACTGAGCTATATACCAAGTGAACATTACTTTTTTATTCAATGCATCACATATTCTCAGCCCAATTCATATGATTAACAGGTGGCCCATATTCGGTTTCAAGTGTGATGATTACGAACGAATCAGTACGGTATATATGGTACATACGTCTCTGGGTACGCCAATTACATTCAATCTTGATCAGCACAAATTTCACCCATATCATTATGATCATTGATTTAACTATTAAACAAACCCATTCAATATATCACATCAATCAGACTGTGTACGTGCTCCAGAATGTATACCAGCTTTAACATGAATCAAGCATCAGCATGATATAAATGACATGTTGACACATTGGTACATATATGATAATGCATTAACACAAGTCGTCGTGAATTTTTTCAGTATTCAGTATCATTAGTTATTACTTTTTTATCAAGAAGCAACAACGGTAAAGTAATATACTTTAATGTGCACAAACGCGACAGTAAAGTCAGCTATATAAGTATAATGGTTTCAGTTTCAGTCGTGCTTTATATTGCGCGCATGTAGCAAATTCCAATCTCGTCTGTACTATGCTTATTGAGCGTAAAGCTGTAAGTGATAAAATGGTAATAATAGATGCTAACTATTTATATTTTACTCGTATCATTATTTTATTTTTAATGTCTCATTGTACTTTTATCAATCTCACAGTATTTTCCACCTCCACCTGTAAAATATTATTATATTTCTCACCATCCATCAGCCTACTTTTTCAGATCTGCTGTTTGTGACTGAATTATGAACATTTTTTAAAAATATGAATGAATTCCATGAATTAATGTTAATGGAGTAACTGAAGCGATTAATTTTGTATGTTTTATTTTTATTTTTTGGAAGAGCATTTGGATTAGCATTACTTTTTTACACTTTCACCTGGGAATGGTGACAAAAAGGTAACACAATTCGTTTTAAAAACACAGTTTTAAGCGTATCTAAATATATGAGTTTAAAAATATGTTTTCGAAGTATACTACTGTGACATTAAGTTAGGAAAGTATCATTTTTCACCAGTCACTTTTTGTTACTTTGCAATCAGTCTCATGACTAGATAGCTTCCACTCATTGTTCTTCATTTATGTGCGTTTGCAGACTTGCAGTCGTCCTTCCAATTTGGTTGAGCGGAGGACAGGGAACCGTTTTTACAACTGCAATAAATGCAATTTAAAACATTAAAAACCTTATTACATTTTTAATAAAACTTTGTGATTGGTTATGAAGGTTTTTACCTCATCCTTTAGTAAATCTTGATACTTTTTTGGAAGATACTTTTGATACTTGCGCATGATATCAGTAAAGTCTTTGATCTTCTTTGTGATATTCAGCAATCTGTCCATTTTATACTCAAGGTCTGATGACTTCATACAAATCTTCTTTTGTGGCGTTCCAAATTCCTCGTCCTCCTCATCATTGTCATCATCTTCAAATAGAGTTGGAATGACTTCTAAATTTCCGACGTGAACATAGCCGTTTTGATCATCACACACGCAAATTTCCTCAACATTGTCACAAGACAGGTGCTGTCTAATGTCACAAAATGGTCCCTCATTGGAACAGTCCTCCCCGTAGCCAACCGAGTTTTCAATGTCAAAGGGATAATTATTTTGATCCTTAGCACCGCTCGCACTAGTACAAATTATATGAGAGAGGAAAACTATTGCAGTAGTTAACATTATTATTGTCATCTCACGTTTATTATGCATGGGAAGTAAAATGATTGTTTGAGTTGAGCTTGAGCAGCTAAACGGAAGCTTCATTGTTGCATAAAGCTAAAAAATCTATTATTGCAATAAACTGTAAGTTTTTGTGTGTGTAGCTTGATGTCATATAAACTTGTCAAACTTCCAATAAAAGTGAAACTGATTCTGTACATCTTTCAAGGAAAGTACATATCCAAGATGTTATTTTCATTCAGTTGATCACAGTTTGGAATTCCTACTTCTTCTCGTCAGAAAGCCAACATCACCTCGATGGTAGCTTTTAGAACCCCATTTCTCTGGAACAGTCAGCTATAGCGTATATTGGGAACGGAATGCGTGTAGTAAAACTGTGTAACAAGCTGACTTATGGAAACTTGCAAGTTATGGAAGAATGTATACAAATGCATTATGTGTAAATACAAAGAACACGATGTCTCATATATTTCATATAACTATGTAGTCTCATTTTACTCATTCACTTTTAATATTAAATGGTACAGTTTATAAAATATTCAGTCAATTCAAGCAACAAATAAATTATTTAAACACACAGACATGAAATAACGACAATAACCTTTTGTCATACATTCTTACTGTGATGAAGTTGGAAAAAGTTGACAATCTCTGAAAAGTTTGGTCTCTGATGTCTGTCCTGTTTCCAGCATTTCATCATGAGGTCGAAACTATAAAAAATGTTTCAAATGTTTTATTTTTTTAACCAGTTTGCAATATTACAATTGCAGCAGCGCAGCGTGTAGAGTTTATCTTACATGTCCGCTGGGGCATATGCCGGTTTGTTCAGTCTCATCCCGTGTTTCAGAGCTCTTAGAAACTCCTCCCCATTCATCTGAACACTTGAGTAAGGGATTTCCCCAATACTGAATATTTCAAACAACGTAATTCCATAAGCCCAAATATCTGATTCTACCGAGAACTGAAAATTTTGCAGGCATTCAATCGCGAGCCACTTTAACGGGAGAGGTGTCTGTCATATAATCAATAATGCAATAATTAATTGATCCAATGAATCGTGCGAATAAAGTCAGGGGAAGATTATTTTCAAGTTTACCACAGCCGTTTTTGTGTAATAGCTGTAATGGAAGAGTTGACGGGATAGTCCAAAATCCCCAATTTTACATCTTAACTCTCTCGTCAGCAGGACATTCCGAGCAGCAAGGTCTCCATGAATTACTTTTTTACTGGCCAGAAATTCCATTCCCAGCGCAATATCCTGAGACCATTTCATGAGATCCTGCATTTTAATCGTCCTAATATTTTCATACTGTTGACTCACAACAATGTTCCCCAAGTCTTCCATTTTAACATACTGGATATCTGGAGTCTCCGATTTTCTGGAGCATTCAAGATAGTTATCATTAATGTTTGTTGTCCCTTTTTAAAGCACTACATATACATTTTTTACTTACATTCCGTCTCCCAATATCAATCCCAGCGGATTAATGAATGAGGTCTCTGCAGACAAGGATGAACTTCTACTTGATTGATGCAGCAATTCAGCATAAAATAACGGATTTTCAAACACGTAGCGATTAATCCTCAAATACGACAACAAACTTCCGTTTTCACAGAATTCTGTGGCTATAAAAACTTCACCTGAAAGATCAAATGAAATAAAATATACATACCTAACTAGATCTAACTGGCAAAATCATGAAAATATCCATTTACGTTTCTTGATGTTTTGGGTGCAGGCCCCAATCAAGTTGACGATATTCCCGTGAGTTCCTATATACGTCATAATCTTCAGCTCGGAAAGCAATGCCTTGAAATATTCCTTGCCACTCGTTAACGGTTTCGTCGTTTTGATAGCTACTGGTTTAACTAATGGTGCGGATCCGTCCGGAGGATTAGCATTTTTATACAAGCCATACAGCACAAGTCCATATTCTCCACTGCCCAAAACTCGTTTCAAATCTTAATGACCAATATTTATTGAAAAATAAATAAAAATTCAAAGAATGAATATTTAGAACCTTTCTCTCTGAAAATTGTAAATATTACCTATGTCCAGAGATTCTCTCGGAATTTCAAACTTTTTATCATAGGGCAGGTAATAAGCGTAAGTGCTCATGTCGCATTGGAACGGGATGTACTCTGGCCGTCCATTTATGAACTCGTCCACTTCCTCTTGTGTGAGGTCATCAATAAATCGACGCTGCCGACGCACTTTCCAACTTAGATAGAGTATCAATGGGATAAGGAAAGTGACAATTATGGCGAGACCAATCAGTACCCACAAGGCTGTTGATGAGCTTTTTTCTGGATACACATCACACACATAGGTAATTATTTATTTTTATAACACAATTAACATTCCAAAAAATTACTCCCACTATCTACACAAGTTCAGACTGTTCAGAATACCTGATGGAATGATAATATAAGTTTTCTGAGAGCTGCCTGCCACATTTGTCGCAGTACACGTGAAATTCCCATGAATCCCATATTCCATATTTGGAAAGGTCAGAATGGCCCAAACCAATGTCTGATTTTGCTCTCCCGTTAGCAAACTTATTTCACCCGGGATTGTGCCCCCATCCCGAGTCCAGGACAGTTCCGGTTTTGGCATTCCAAAAGCAACACACTCGAGACGCTTGAATGGGGCATAGAACTGCTTGACCGTCTTGTTTCCGCCGTCAAATTCGGGTGGTATCGATTCTAAAAGGTGCAATGCTTTTTACACACCAGACACCCAGTTTTGATTTGAGGTTATCTTCACAACTTACCTCTAACGGTCACGCTTGTTGACGCTTCCGCCCATTCCGTCGTATTCCACACTGGCGCAAAACAAGACAACTTATAACTTCCTTGCGCTTTAAAGACAAACTCTTGTGCCTCCAGTGATCTGAATAAGGGCAACTTGGAACCGATCCCTCCAATATTCGCCTCCTCATAAATTATCGATTCTTTTGCGGATTCAAGTTCATTCTTTTCCGTTTGCAGCGCCTTGCGTAGTTCTAGAAGTTCCTCCCTTCCAGACTCAATACTCGATGGCTCGTCAATGACCGCTGACGGTGGTGAATCCTTTTTGAATAATGTGAAGTACATTCCCGAGCCCAAGTAATAGTAAGATGCGTTGCAAACAATGGATATCTTTTGATTAGTGAACACGGGCTGGTCAAATGATTGCAGCTTCAGCATTTCGGATGGACTTGCATCGTTCCAGTTGAGATCTACAGAAACAAGCATGTTGATTAATTCATTCAATCGAGATGATTAATTTCAAATGCTTCAAACTTACACCGCTTTGTTCTGTTGTAAGGTGGAGCGATGGGGCGCACCGCGAAAAAGTAAACCATCGCGCTGGAGTGCGCCGCAGCGTCCCCAGAATGGCAAACTGCGACCCCCGGGAACTTCCCGGAAAAGGCCGTTTCACTTCTGCACCGGTTCTCCACGGTACACTGGGATATTGGTGGCATTTCTTGGGCTGTGCAGTTGGACTTAAATCACAACAATGTATATATTAACGTAATTAATACAAATAGGTCCTTGCTTTTTTAAGTTTTTCAGGCTTACATCTGCAATCAGCGAATCACAAGTGACAGGATCCTGACAGCGCCTCAGAAATATTTTCCCTGAAGCTTGTGGATTGAGCGGGTTCGTTTCTCGACAGTAAAATTTCTGGGATTTTGGATCGTATCCGAATTGCAATGTGCAATTCTTATTTGTTCCAAACTGCTCCTTTTCAGACTTTGATTGAATTGTGTAATCTGCAATTTGACAAATATTCCAAAGAAAGAAGAAAGAATGGTGGTGGAGAAATATGAATAATAATTATGTACTTGATCCACTGGTGAACGTCATTTCAACCGTGTTTGAAGGTCCGGAATGCGTTTCAACTGCGGTTTGAACGCAGGGATCCTGGGCCCTGTAGCAAATCGGAACTCGAGTTTGAAGGGACGTTTCTTGAACCTTGTGGAATTCCACGGTCGCTGTGTACAGCATTTCGCTGTCATTCTCGTACGGCAAACGAGAAACGCCTGTCCACGTGTCAAATGTTATCCACTATAAAAAACAAATGCATATACAAAAGTTAATTGTGTTTCATTCATCATTAAAATGCTAGCATATTTATAAACCGTGTCATTCATACAGGAAATGACTCAAATCCCCATTGAACTCGGTATCTAGCTGAGCAATATAATGTCAGCGTTTCCAGCATGGTGGGTATCATGAGATGCTTATTCTCCCCCAGAGTCCAATTTCCGGGAGGTTTCTCACTCTCAATCAGCTTCCTTGCAGTTGTGATTGGAATCAACTTTGACACTTGAACTTCCGGAAATGAAATGTCGCTGCTGTTTAAAAAATGCTTTCCAAAATTTGCTTCCAAACATTTTTCACTGCCGTAAACACTGCAAAATTGGAGTGCTAGAAGAAAGATTACTATTCTAAGAAGGCGTCGTTTCAAAATCCGAGTTCCAAACATTTCTGTCATATTTAACTTAAAACATGAAATCAGATCGGGGGTTAAGATTGATAGCAGAATTAGTTTACAATGTAAACATATGAGCTGTTGGGAGGATCTGCTTCACGGTCAACAAAATATGAAACAAAAATGGCCTACTAGAATTTAATGACCTAACCAACATGCAACATTGACTTTCAAAGCACATCTTATTATTATCCTACATAAACAGCAAACTAAAGGTTTAGTTTATGGTAGGAGGTGTGAATGTGCATTTCAATAAATGGGTCTCATCTAAACACATGAGTGAGTTCCGAAAATTGTAAAAGATGATGATTCCATTCCCATTATTTTGGGCATTCATGGTTTAAAATAAGTATATATAAGTCATGAGGAACATGAACATAGAGACATGAACATGATATATTAGCGTCTTCACTCCTTCAAACATATTCATAATATGCATTCTTTCTTACAAATCTCTTAGTCTTATTGTCTTTCGTGCTTATGAGTGAATTTCTCTCTAAATGAAGTGATAGTTGTTTTTCTATTAACAGCATGATTCAATTTTGTGCCCAGAGATAGCTAATATGAACAGATTTGCTGTGTGCTTTATTTGCTGTGTGCTTTTAACTGACCATTATAGAAATACTAGAAATGCGCATTGATGTAAAGTGTGCTATTGTGATAATGAGTTCAGACAATGAGATCTTCTATCGTTCATCATTCTCGTCATAAGAGTGTCCATGAACAATGGAACATAATGCGCTGCACGTTACCTGAGTATTGATATAATTGAGTTGGACGTAGACGGAATACTGCGAGTCTGCACAAGGACATTTGGCTGCCGCATCTCCACATAATATTATCTGTTTATATTTGTGTACCTATACATATATTTTATTTTAATTCATTCCATGTTCTCCTCAAAATGTCAATTTTCTTTCAAACTTTGTAAATTCTACGTCTTCTCACGTCACCAGTTTATAACAGCAGCTCAGAGAGGTGTTAAAATATGTTAACCATTTAAGACGGACTTTCCAGATTTGCATTGCTTCTAATGCAGATCCATTTTTTTACTTCTTTTAGCTAACCTTGAGACTCAAGTCAACTATGAAGAGCGACAAGTACAAAAAGTTGCTTATGGAAAAAATGTCACTATTATATGCATTTAGGTAATATCACATTTTTAATCAGACAGATTATATGCATAATATAATACAGACAGTGCCATTTTCTATGAAACAGTTTCCATTTTTTATTACAACAACGAGAAAGAGGAAGGGAAATACTCTTACATACTTATTTGATATTTTTAATATTTCACGAATACCAGCCTTTTTGTTTCGGCTCTGGTAGGAAATCGTAAGCACTGTACTGATCCCTCCGTTTACGATGCCATGTTCCGAAGCTAGTTTTCGAACTGGAGGCTGAAACGCAGTAATTGATAAAACTGTCAATGTTATCCGTGTCTTCATTATTGCCGTTTATCCAGCAATCCGTTGAGTCTATCGACTGGGGACCCTGTTGGTTTTTTGCACCGCTGCTGCTGGACTGCTGCTGTGGGGGTTGAGATGGTTCCGAATTTGGCGACCCTGGACTCGCCTGAGCATTATCTTTAGTATGGCTTGTCTTGCTACCTTCTTTCATCACACGCGGAGTTTGAGATGGTTCCGAATTTGGCGACCCTGGACTCGACGAGGCCGTTTGGGCATTATCTTTAGTATGCCTTGTCTTGCTTCTGTGTTTAATCACACGCGGAGTTTGAGATGGCGTATTACGAACCGGAAGTGGAGTTGCTCTCCTTTTCTCTTTGGAACCTTCAGTTGGTTGAGCACTTATTGCAGGATCACTGCTTACACTTAAGGCTTGCACGGATGGTTCTTTAATTTCTGGCTGGTTTGCAAAGGTTACTTTACTCACGCCGCCGCCGTCATCGGCATCCTTTTGGATAAAACTGGTAGTTGCCGACTCCTGGGCCTTGGGTAGGCTTTCCACCTTATTTGCAACCATTTGCGAAGACTTTGAAGGGGCTGGAACAACGTGGTTAGTTGTACTGCTTGGTTTTGAGTCAATTACTTCCTCAAGGAAATTGGACGGAACCTTTTTGTCAAAGAGGGTAACTTCAGATGAATCCGAACCGCTGTCGTTATCGCCATGTTGTTGTGGAAAGCTTATCTTTTCAGGCCTTGGCTTTGCGCAGTTCTTCTGTACCCATCCAAAGAATGCAAAAATTAACAATGCAATATGGAAGACGAGTATCCAGTGAAAAACCCATCTGTACTTCTTGGTAAACTGGGAATCCTCCTCGGCCTTTAATTGTTCCGCGGTTTTAATTGCGGAAATTAGTCCTGTCGCAATGATCCCTTCTTCCGGAATTTTCTCGCACTTGAGATTTGTCGTTTCCCCACAAGCACACTTGCACGTGTGGACGCAAAGACATGTCTCGAGGGGCTTCAGGATCACTTCTCGCGCAGCAACAGACTCGCCATATTCATTTACGAGAACAATGAAGCAGTAAATTGGTTGCTTGATGGCGAAAGAGTGGAGATCCAAGTGAAAATATTTCGCGTTCAAGGGCCCGATTTTTCTTTGTGGTGATTTCATTTCCAGATCCACACTCATGGAATCCCCCTGCGACAAGTTTAAGCTGCACTGAACCAGCTCGATTGTGAAAGCTGCCTCGACGAGCTCCTTATTAACGATCTCGGTCACAATTTTTGCTCCTTCCGAGCCCGTGTCTGTTAGCACGGACTCGATAAAAGCGTTATATCCTGGTGCCAAAATTGGGATGTCGTCTGCCGGGATTTCAATATCGACATAGGTCGGAGAATCCGCATTATGCCCCATGTAAATGTCACCAGTTTTGTAGTCCCCTGCCAAGTCCAGCAAAGGGGAATGTCCACTTTGATAACTTGTCAAGCGAAATCGGGAATTGGGGTCACCGTAAGGTCCTTGGTCTTGCTCCCACAGATCAAAGGGCTGGTTCTTTAGACAAGCATTTCTGGCTTCTCGACACGGAGCAGGTTGGTTGAGGAATGCATCTATCTGGGTCCCAACATGATCGCACGTTGCCCCGTGTGGACTCATCAGGGATTTTGGAACAATCAGAATCTGATCTTCAATCGTGCCCTTCAAGGGCTCAGGATCTGGAAACTGTTCCGAGCCAAAGTAGGGAATGGGCAATGGAAACAGGAGACGTTGAGCCACCGAGTCGAATAATACGGAGGCCGGATTTATGCCTTCCACATGAGGACGGTACGTAACCTTTTTAAATATAATTTTCAATCAAAAATGCTAGTTGACAGGTCAAAGGTCAATAATTATATCATGTCACACACTTTCATTGCACCACCAGCATTTATTGGCCTATCCGAGTCTACCACGATCCCTTTGTCATCATCGCCCGACATATTTTCCCAATATATGGAGCCATTTGGATGCTCATGACTTGTGAACAACTCAAATGTGATCTTTTGGTACAGAGTTGGAGGGAAGATCTCGTACACATTGTACCAATATGGACTAGAACGGAGGCAGTGTGCCGAGGTGAGCTGTTGTGAAGTTTTTTGGGGGTCATCGCATCTCTGCCCTCCTCTCTGCTGGACATTATTAATGTGCTCTTGACACGAACAGCAAAATCCTCCAGTTTTTCTCGGAGAACTACCTGGAATATATCCGCATGTTGGAGGAGTTGGAGGATCATCATCATCCACACAGCCAGTGTAGTTTTTCCTATTCTCGCCATTTATGACCTCCTCCCACATTTTAGCATTGACTCTGTAGAGATACTTGAGGCTGTACTTTTGGAGCAGAACCTCCTGATGGAATTTCACAGCAATTGGGATGCCGAAGCGGGAGGACTTTTTTGTGAGCATGTTTTTCGCTCGGTCGATAAGGATAAGCGCATTGGGAACGTAGGTCTCTGAGGATTCCGTTACACGAAGCGTGATCACCAGCCTTTTGCGACATTTTGAGTACAGCTTCAGGTCAAGTTTGGGGTGAGCTTTGAAGGAGGATGCGAGCTGGAGCGGATTTTTTGGTGTTCCATCTTCCAGCATTTCATCGTGGCTGCAGCGCACAATTGTACTTTCCAATAGGATTGCCTGAGCGTTTGCATCATTTGCGAGGAATAGCAGGATTACATGGAAGAGCAGTGAAAGGATGAAAACAATACGGTGCATCTTTACAGCTATAGTGCAGCTAGAAATGGTCTAAAATTCCCTTGTTTACCATTTTTTTTATGCATACACGTTTTCCATTAGTGGAATGTTTTCGATTGTGTGAAATGATGATAAAGATCAATTTTTGTATTTCATCAACAAAACAATGGTAACAACAGAGATGTGACATACATTTCCGGTTCATAGCAAAACTTTTTCTGCAGTTGTGTCAAGTTTAAGGATACTCCGAGTGTACGGGATGGAATGTCCTTGAGTATTTTTGTTGTGAAGATGTTAAGTAATTTCTTATTAGTGAAATTCTTCCAATTCCAATTTCCAATTAATCCATTTAGCTCAATTATACTCCTGCCAGTAGTCCATCAACAGATAAAACACTTTAATAAATTGTTGGACTCCCTGTGCGCGGTAGAATTCCACCAATATAACCACGTAGACAATAATTTAGTGACTGCAGTAGTTGCCCTTTTGAAAAAAGATCATTCTAAACCATCTGCTAGATAGCAGAACCGCAATTTTTGTCCTGGACTCGTCATAATCATATCCGAATAGAACGTCTGTCTATGGAATGGAATCGTATTTTATTTTCCACTTTCAAGTAATTCATCTAAAAAGCTCCCTATTCATTATATTGCTAGTATATACAGTCAATTTCGTGAAAATGCAAAACTTCCAGTACAAATAAATTTTGTTGTAAAAAACATCACACTGTATTCTTTTATCTTGTTACTACTTAAATTGTGCTTGAACTTGTGTATTTAGCAAATGAAGCAGCATTAATTCGAGACATCTTTCATTATCACATAAATCATTGTCATTATAGCATAAAACAGATTGTGCTATTGACTCGTGTAGGGTCATGCTTGAAATTCATTGTCAGTTACAAAGCACACGAGTATGAAATGAAAATATGAAACGAAATAGCAATACGTATTGATACTTTATGCACTACTCCTATATAAGCCTATTGTATTACTGGATGTGAAATGTTGTGGCTTGTGTGGTTCAAAAATCCTCAAAATTGCGTATGAGGATTCCAGATACTCTACCTAAGTAATATTAAGAGGAAACTGTTTCGCAATTATGGTAATTTGTAATGTTTTGATGAGCTTATATACTAATTCAATTTGCAAACTTATTCAACTGAAAATATTTCAAAATCCACGTGGGTTTTTAAGGGATAATATTTTGCTTTGGAAATCATTGATTCAGTAATGGAATGGGTAATATGATATCATAATGGACAAAATGGAGGCTATAAGCTGTCAAATGAAGTATTGTTTTAGATTCATTCTATACCTGAGTTGAAATGCGAGGATTATGTAAGTTTTTACAGTTAAAAGTTATTATGATGATGTTGTTTGTGACACTTGCGTTTTCTGTGGTCTTTCGCTTTTGTCTGCTGCTGCTAATGTGCCAGCCAAAAAGTGTTGAAATCTCGAGAAAGGATAATAAGAGGATATGGGAAGTCTGTTTGGAAGGAAAGGCAATATAACAACAACGAAAATGACAAACAACCGCCACCAGATTATCTTGTAACAGCATTTTTTTGTTGGTTAGACCACGAAACAGAGAGATAATGGACACTTCGGATGGATGTAATATATATAAAAATAATATTTCGTAGTATGGCATTTTGGTACGGGTACCCTCATAATGAACACATCAAGCATTCAGTATTATAAAAAATCGACTGAATCCATTTTATTAGCTTGTATTCCAAAAAAATACTTTTCGACTCCATTCAAGTGTCGTTTACACTTGTACGTGGTACCTGAGAACAAACTTTGTATCATCCTGAAATAAACTACAATATACTAAACGGTGATTGTTTTGTCTGCATTTTTTTTGTTTCATCTCGCCTTGCAATTGTAATTATGCGTATTTAGGCAAATTAGCTGCGTGCTCTACTAAGTAAAATATTACACCCAACGACCCAACCTGTTAATAGAAATGGTTGACAAAAAAAGCTGGTGCATAATATTCATGTAATTAATATTAAATCATCATCATCAGGACAAATATAGTTTACTGAATGTGAATCACGAATGTTTTGCGTTGGTGGATAAAAAATAGCAATGAAAGCTGCTACAAGACTACATCAATAACAAACACATGGAGGACAGGAGAATATTTTGATTTTTTTCCTAGTTTCGTATAGCAGAGTAGACTAATAACGTGTTCAAAATGTACCAATTTTCATTTTACTGTTGCGTGATTATTACCAGAATTGTTTGGTTAAGTGCGCTGTTGAGCAATGCAGTTATCCTTTTTGGAGGGCATTCTCAAGCGGAACGGTTATTAAAACGGTGCGACCCATCTACTTCTTCTGAATCACCAAAGGTGTACCCCGTTTTAGTTCCAACGGGGCAAACTGAGTTGCCTCCAGATATCCTCCTCAACATGACAGCCCAGAACTCATCAAGATTATCTTGGTCAAAACTGATTTATCAAAACTGCAAAGTTCACGTCGAGTTTATTTGCAATGCGAGTTATCCTATTGAATGGGTGGAGGACTATGAGCAGGTTTACAAATATAATCAACATTCCCTTAAATTCGTTTTGACTGCTGAAAATATGAATATTTGCTTTTTGCTCACATTTTTTTCTTAGAATATTGAGGAACTCACTGACACCAAGGATCGCATAAAGAAGACGCTTTGGACAGACAGAATTTTAAACGAAACATTGCTGGACACTATCGACCCTTCCAAATACTCCTATGATCTTATCAACATTCCAGCATTGACCAGTTACACAGCGTTTCTTGGAGTGAACTATGGACAGCATTCAATTTGTGCTGGAGCCAATTACACTTGCCGAAGTGTGAGTAACCCATGTCTGCAGTCAAGAGTTGTGAGTATAGTCGACCGAGACAGAGAAATGATTAGATATGCACCTTCCAGCGTTCCTTATGGTACACATATACAAAATGGCACCTGTGAAACAATTATAGAGGTGGTTACGATGAAACAAAATGGGCGTGTGGGCTGGATGTGCAAAAGTTCTAAAAAGAACCAGCAGTTAACTCCGTTCTTCAGAACTTGTGACGCAGCAGTTCATTGCAACAGCTACTTCACCCACTACACAAAAGGCTGTGTAAAGCGTTTGGCAGATGGCAACGAGTGCAAAGGATGTAGGTTTAAAAATAAAACGAGTGGATTTCTCCGACATCCTGGCTTCCTTTGGTGTGAGGATGAAGATGGACACATTCTTACAGCAGTTCACTACTTTTACTCTATTCCGCAGAGTGCTGACGGACAGGAAATGCCTGAATTGTGTAACTAGCCAAATTACTAATTCCAACAAGTGTGGAAACATTTTGACAAATTTGGACCGTTTTTTTGTAGATTTGAATTGGGAAGAAGCAGATCCACAAAAAATGTTGTACATGGAGCCATTGCCACCGGAAATCTGGATTGGCGAAGAAAAATATATAGTTTGCAAAATCTCCCGATATTACTTTTCATTTGGGCATCGGTTTGCGTTTGAATACTCCAATGGCACTATGGAATACACAACTAGTGGGTTTATTAATTGCTTTAGTTTATACACTTACTCAGTAATTAATATAATGGCTCATTATTTTCCTCATATATGCAGGCATTGATGGAGAACATGACCTCTCTCAAAATGTAAATAAGATGAAGATACCAATGATGTTTGTCGATATAACGCTAAAAAGAATATATTGCTTTGCTCCTGTGTGGAATTCAACTGCTTGGGTTAATCAGTCGGTGGAAGTTGGCCTGAGAGATGGTAAATCCAGAATGTAATTCAAAATGTTAACCTAATTTAACTGAATGTAATAATAATATTGCTTGTATAGATGCTACCCAACCAACTTTCATACAAAATGATAAGATCTCATCTTCTGAAGAGAAAGTAACTTTCGATCTTCATCAAAGAAATGCCACCTTGTCATGCCGAGCTGTCGGTCTACCGACACCGGAAATCACGTGGATATTTGACGCTGAAGTAAGCTGTATACAGCGATAAGTAATGAACTTGAATGAGTGCTTGTTACTGATTTCCAATATCTCACGTCACAGGATGTGGTGGGCACGGTGGTAGAAATTGAGGATGGGAGAAAGGATTTGGTGTTCCAATACGTTACACAATCCATTCGTGGAAAATACAAGTGTCAGGCGATGAATTTTCTAGGAAATGCTACCAAAGTGTTCCAAGTCAGCATTAGAGGTAAAAATCCATGCTAAATAGTTCCAAGATTAAATGTAGGTATATAATTTGACTTGGTTTTATAGATGAGCTTTCGGACTACAGACGAACGACAATCATTGTGGCGTCCGTCTCGCTTTTAATTTTCATCATCCTGCTCGCCATTTGCTGGATGAAATTAAGAAAGCAGAGAAATCAACTCCGCGCCTTGACCCACGCCGAAGTGGCTGAATTTCGGGAAGGAAACTTGGAAGTGTTCGAAAATAGCGAGTATCTTGACACGCAAGAGCTACTTCACGCACTTCCGTACAATGATCAGTATGAGATTCCCAGTACATGTTTATACGTGGGTAAAAACTCTAGAAAGTATTTTTTTGGAAGTTGCACAAAAAATGAGGACATTTTTATAAAAAAGGAACTTGCATTGTTTATTAGATCCTTCCACGGTACTGGGAAGCGGAAATTTTGGGCAAGTGCTCAAAGGACAAGTTTTTGACCGTCACGATCGACGAAAGAGTAATGTGGTTGCTGTTAAAACAACTAAACCGAGATTTGATGACGCATTTTTCCGAACTTTGTTGACAGAGGTCAAAATCATGGCTTACATTGGGCGACATACCAATATCGTCAGTTTGATTGGGGCATGCACGGAAAATATTAGAAATCGTACGTAACTGTATGACAAGCAAGCAATATTATTGAAATTAAATAGATTTTAATGTACGTGTTTTAATTGAATAGGTCAGATTTATATCGCCGTTGAGTTTTGTGAGAAAGGAAGCCTGGAAAAGTTTTTGAAAAACAAGCGCCAATCTTTCACTAACCTTGTTTGTGACGATGCTATCTACACCACTACTTCCTTTTGGTAAGATTAAGCACGATAAAAATATATAAAAATGCTAGGAATATTTAAGGATTAATATTTGCCATTTTTAAAAGTGGTCTCGAATCAAATCATATGTACGAGAATGTAGGGACGGGGTCAGAGATATCTACTATTCACTTATTAAAATGGTCCCGGGAAGTTGCAAATGGAATGGATTTTTTAGGTAGTAGAAAGGTAAGGTAAACTAATTACAATAACCGTAATCTTTCCTCGAGCCTATAATTTTAAATAATAGTTATGATCTTGCATATTATACCTATTTAGATAGTTCATGGCGATTTAGCTGCGAGGAATGTTTTGCTGACGGACGACCTCGTTGCTAAAATTGGCGACTTTGGATTATCTCGAGTGTTGATGGCATATTCAAACTATATTCGATCTACACAAGATGATGTGAGCAATTATACTTTATGCAACAAATTAAAGTAAGGCATTCTTTATAATTTATATTTACCTCACCAGTGTCTTCTGCCATGGGCCTGGCTAGCACCAGAAACTCTCCAGGAACTAAAATTTTCCGTAATGTCTGATGTTTGGTCGTACGGAGGTGAGTTTAGTTTGCATTTTTCAACAAATTATAGAATGGCCATAAGAATAAACTGCTTAAAAATTAAATAAAATTAATTTTTTAGTAACTCTCTGGGAAATTTTCTCTCTGGCACAACGTCCATATGCCGGAGTAACCTACAATTCCGCATTTCTAGATTGGATTAAAGATGGGCATCGTTTGGATAAGCCGCTTTGTGCTACCAGCCAAATGTACAATTACCCTTAAATACTGTCTTAAATACTATTAAAATCATCATGTTTTGTGAATCATTTTCATGAACATTTCTATATGCAGTTACAATATAATGATGGAGTGTTGGTCGGTGGAACCTTCTCAAAGGATAACTTTCACGGAACTCAAAGATATTGTGGATGGGATTCTGATGCAAGCATGCAATGGCGTAAGTCTGGTTTTGTCTAAATCGACTTAATCGTATGACTGATGTCGTTAAAAGGAATAATTTTTCTTTTTTAGGAATATGTCCATACGCGATCTAACGGTACGACCAAATACATTAACGGATCTCACAATTTGAGAGTTCAAAATCCAGGATACACTGTCCTGGGACAATTTGATGGGAGTGATCCAGATGACGATACTAATACTCAAAATAGCGACGCGTCGGTAAAAATTATAACGACAGCGGAGGACTATCAGGGCTACTTGAAACCTTTAATGCTTGATTTTGAAAAGATGACTTGAAGGGAAAAGTGTACGTTGATGAAACCATGTACCATTAGCACTATCACCAATGACAGTCGGTTGGTGTAAATTATCTAGTCATACATGTATGCATTTATATATAGAAATACAAGTATTTTTAGAACATAGAATAAAGTTTGAAAAACAATCTAAAATATATTCGGACTTGGACCATTTTAATAACTATATACCTAGTATACTCACTTCCTCACGCAAGTCTTGCGGCTTGTCGTAAGAACCAGCGCTGCTATCATTTTGATTATAATTAGCATTATCCTGTAATTAATGAGGGGAAAAGTCACTGGAAATCATTATGAAGTAGAACACTCTGCCTACAATAAAGTAGAACTTGCCATTATGAAAAAGTGACAACATCCGGTGATTTTAATCATATAACCACAAACCTGAGTATCTATTTTTGTGCCATAGAGTCGACACCCTCATTAAGACACATAATATTATCTCGTCTGTTGACTTGACGCAATTCCTTAATCGGTAACGGTTACATAAAACGACATGATCAGGTACCCAGGTTCAGACAAACTGCTATAATGGCTTTGCAGGACCTATTACTGTTCACTATCCTGGTCCTGGTACTTTTTGATCCGGCAACTACATCGCCAACAATGCCAATTTCGTCGCATATGCAAGATTACATGGAAATCCAGCGTCATTTCGAACAAGTACCGATAAGGACGATAAAAAAGTTGTTTAGTCCCAGCTTGGCAACACGGATCCAGGATAACAGACAACTCTACTGGATGCAACGAGCTGATAGAAATTCTGACCCCAAACCATCAAGATCAAGTAGCTCCAGTGGTTCCAGTGCACTGATAGATTCTCCATGTCCATACTCCTCCCGAACAAGTTCCTCCTCCGGCTCACAAATTCTCGTGAAGCCTTGTCAGGGTTAACTAATCAGTTCATTGTTCACAAAAACACGAAGAGAATCGTGAATGGGTTACATGTGGGTTATGCATATAAGTCATTATGATAAAACTGAAAACAA
The DNA here is from genome assembly GCA_004115045.4 of Sinella curviseta. Lineage (NCBI taxonomy): Eukaryota > Metazoa > Arthropoda > Collembola > Entomobryomorpha > Entomobryidae > Sinella > Sinella curviseta. The sequence continues at coordinate 38,845,739 of CM023203.3, read as the reverse complement.
TTGCTCTAGTTTAAGACAATAAACAATTGAAAACTTTTTATGAAATGGAACAGTTCGTAGAACCGAATGGTTTCATGAGACATCAAAGCTTTTTTAATTGTACAAATATATACAAAACATAGTTAAGTGAAAGTAAGAGATAAAATGAACGTGAACATCGCTTTGTGCTGCAGCATTTTCCTAACATGCATCTTTCAAATAAATGTTAATGGAGGTAAGAAACATATTAACTTTAACTAATCAATCAGTTACATCTTCTCCACAGCATACATTTTTATCCCTGCATTCAGCATCAAACTAACTAATTGGTTTACTCCAAACAACATCCTGTTTCAGTGCCATGTCCAGGTGAAGACGACGTAATATGTGTGCAGTGTAATTGCACTGACACCACAAGCTTCAATTCCTGTGAACCAATACGTACTTGTCCTAAGCCAGTTACCAAAGCCAGCAAGATAAGAAGAAAGGACAAACAGTGTAAGATATTCATCATAACTATCTGACAAACTATTTAACTAACCTACATACTTCCGACAAAATTTAATGCTTCTATTTATACTACCAGCTAAATGTCCGTATGGAAAAGTATTTACAGCCCAATGCACCCTTTGCGAATGTTCAGGTGAAGGAGGTGATCACTGTGCCTTTTGCTATGCGGTAATCCTACTACTAATAATTAAACTAATAACATCGTAAAGATATTGTGATATGATTCCCCCCCACCCTTTCTAGCTTCCGGTACGCCGAAATGGACAGCCTGACAATTTGAACAGGAAGCTCCCGCAGGTCACCGATAACCGATTTTTCAATTATGAAATCAACGGCTGGGATGCCCCAGATGAGGACAAATAATGAAAATGAAGACAAGAAAAACAAACGCAAAACTGTATTCAGTGCCTTGTACATTTATTATATTCCATACTTTTAATGGTAATTGAAAAGTTTGCTAATTTTGATACCGATGGACAAGACTCAACACATGTCATGCTCATCAGATCATACAAATTAAAGAAACATAATTGACAAAAAAAGCTGGTGTATAATAATAGCGATGTAATTAATACTAATTCACTATCAATCAGGACAAAATAGTTTACTGAATGTGCACCAATGTTTACTACATCATTTAGTCTTGGCAGCAATAATAAATGACTTCGTCACTATCTGGCACTTTGGGGAGGGATTCAACAAACTCTTCCATCCTTGCAACTTTGTCAATTTTTGGCAGGTTCCTCAGAAAATCGCGAAAACTGAAAATCATTTTTAAAAAACTTAGTTACTTCATCACATTTTATAGACATAATTATCCCTCTTACTAAGCATACTTGAATAAAAAATTAACATACATCTCATATTGATCCTTCCTCTCGGCACGAAGTTTCTTCATCAACTGATCCTTATTCTGACCTTGACTGCGATACACTGCAAAAATAGACGATGCCAGTAATAAAGTATTATAGATGACGAGAGAAAGTAGCATAATGATTAATTATAGCGTTTTTGGTAATTGTAGCTTACAACGTGCGACCTCGTCGTCTAAAACTGGTCTGCGTGGACACTCCTTGTGGTTCTTTGCCTCTTCCATGCTCCCAAATTCCTTTCCGCAGTCCAGAAAGCAGTGAAAGATGCCTCGCTTGGCCAACTGGCCTCTGCAAAAAATGTATAAAAAATAATTAAGTATTAGTAAATTAGTATATAAAAGTTAGGAGCATGTGCATTAATCAATCTTCGTGTATTTAAAATTAAACTTTTAGAAGAAATTATCACTTACTCACGGAATCCTTGTGGCTTGTCGTAAGAACCGGCCATTATATCCTGTCTTCTCTATTTTAATCGCGTAAAGATGTCTCCTCCTTTTTTCCAGCTTCCGGTACGCCCAAATGGATAGCCCGACAAATTTTGATCAGAAAACTCACACAGGTCACCGATATAGCCGATTTTTCTATTTTACGAAGTCTGCTTGGACGAACAAGAGGACAAATGAAAATGGAAAAAAAGACAAGAAAAAAATATACAATGTTATTTCTTATCATGTTCATATAATATCATATGAGAGATGGGCTCGAGCTCGGTCAGTTTGAAGAAACGTCGTCCGCCACACACAGACGCATAATTTGCATAATTTTCATCAGGGTTCATTCACTGTTCATCATTACTTGCATGGAAGAAGTGAGAGATTCGAACTCCCAAATGGTCAAATCCCAATGCACTCGTGCATGAAAATATGCAAAAAATCTCCTAATATTCAAATTACAAATTATTTTTAGTACCGACGTATAAAGTGGCGTATCTATCATAATATCATGTCATGATAAAACAGCAAGATCCAGGTCAAATCCCTAAAAATTATCTTCGTTGAAAATCATGAAACCTGAGAAAAGACAGAACATTGAAAAAAATGCAAATTATGTATCGATGCTATTTTTTGTAGTGGAAAGGAAAAAGTTCCCAGGTTTCTATATCCCTTAAATAATGAGTCAATCACGGTGTCATGATATGAATGCAATGACAAATGACAATGACTTCCAAATCAGTGCTTATGCGATGATGTGAACACTGACTCCTGTCATTGAACTGTTTGCTTGCTTCTTCTTACATGTTTTGCCAATATTATTGTGTGACAATTGGCTGCACGAATGAACCAATGACATAAATATGCACAGTTTGCAATTTATTTGCGAATTCCAAAAGAAGTGCATGCAAAAACATGACTCCTTGTAGAAAGGCATAAATAAGTAATTGAAAGGAAGTAGGATAATATTTGGCATTTGAGGAGAGGGGAACTCTCATGACATGACACCACGGCCGTGAAAACCCTAAAAATAACAAGACATGTTATTGCTTTCGATGAAATGTGCAAACTCAATAAAACAATGGAACATAACGCAGTTGGAGACTGAAGCTTCACTACAATTTGTTGGTTCCACCGGAAGTTGTAGATGGGAAAGTGGAGGCTTTTTCCCTTTCGTTGCAATAATTGCAGTTACTGTTTTTATAAAAACAGAATTTAACAAACTACACTAATTCGCTAGAAATGAAGTTTAATATCGTCGTGTGCATTTCATTTGTCATTTTTTACCTCTGTCGACAAGTGCTCACTGAGGATTTCCAGTATAAGCACGTTGTTCTTGGTAAGTTTAGTGTACATATAAATCGACTCTGGAAATATTTAAATGTAATCATTGAAGATTTTTAATGGATGCTTTTATTTGTTAAAAAGGTGTTGTGCTGGCTCCCGAGTCACTTGCAGTAGGTGAAATTCAACACGTTCGCCGAGAGTTTAAGGAACTGATCGTTAACACGATTAACAGCGTACCTTTGCTCTCGGGAACTGTCGCCAGCGACCTGGAAGAACATGATCATGACCACGATCACGATTCCGGGGATTCTTCCACAAACAACAACGCAACAAGGACGGCTAATATCACCATCCTGGAATTTGACATGGACGATGACCTGAAAAATATTACGGATATTTCAGTTCTACTCTCACTCGCTGGCTGTGCGGAAACTCATGAGCTGAACACAAGGGTTGTCAACACCTTTGGTCCAATTGTTCATATCGCATTCACAGGTAACAAAAATTTATTTTAAAGAGTGGGAATTCATAATTTGCAAATTACCCCGAGATGTCCTATTTACAGAACCAGGCTGTTCCAGATTGGACCGAAGTTCTGCAATCACGATCCCACTGACATGGTTCCAATACAACGCAGACCTTCTTCAATTATTCACGGATGTGAGAAGTGACAAGGTGCTCCCCAAGTGGAAAGACGCTGTTGTCATCTACGACGTCCAGTCACGGGACGGGATCATGGACACGTTCGTGCAAGCCTTTAGCTCTAATTTGGAATTTGATGACATGGCCCTGTCGCTCTTCACCGTGGACAGTATGAGTCGCCACAAGGCTTTGTAAGTGGGGACAGAAAATCAGGCCATTTCCGTTTCCCATAATAGACTTGCACACAAATTGATGACGCATGACTTCCTATATCGTAATTAATGTTTTAGTTCGGCACAAATCGAAGAAGTCTTGTACAATTATCGTGGGAGCTCACCGACCAGGTTCATTGTGGTTTCTGAATTCTTGCAAATCAATTTTGTCCTTATGACGGTACGTGTAAAACTGATGCTTATCTTATGTTGTATCTTATCTTACAAAATTAACCCATAATATTCGAAATGCTCCATTTTTTTGTAGGCGAAACGAAGGAAAATGCTCAACGTGATGAAACAATGGCTCTTTGTTGCTTCTGATACTACCGATAACGTTGACAAGTGGAAATTTATTATGAATACTATCATCACTGACGGAGTTAACATTGCATTCATTACAAACTCGTCAAAAAATTATACCGATAGACCAGTAAGCTAAAAACAATTCGCTTGAGGAGAGAATAAAAAATTACTAAACTTGTTCATAATAATGATGGTATGTATTTTGTGAAACAATTTATAGGATCACCTATTCTGCCACGCCGAGTCTTTGATCACTTTGTTGGGAGAAACGATAGAGAGCCTGGCTTCATGGGAATTCAATCTCTTTCTCCAAGTCTCTGATGAGGAATGGGATATCATCAAGCCATCTCGGGCTGATCGGGTTATGAATATAACGGAGACAATGAATGTACCTTAATTTTAATTTAAGACACATATACTGATATAAGTGTAAATATTTTCATTTAACTGAAAGGGGTAAAATGAGACATGTACGATTCTTTTCATGAATTAAGGACCGTTTGGGGAGTTTTGTGCTGGCCAGATGCGATAAAAACACGTCTACGTGGAATTTGGAAGCGGGCGAGTATGGAACTAAAGGAAAGCAAGTGTTCGAGGTGGGCTGGTGGAACCCGTTAACTGGATTGAGGATGACAGACGATTTGTTTCCGCATGTGACGGGTGGATTTCGGGGAAGGGAGATTGTCGTGACGTCAATGCATGTTAGTAAAATTCATTCCTGTTATCAATAGTTAGATTCAAAAAGGCATTCATAACAATAATCTTAACTGCAAGAGCCATTTATATAATAGTTTCCACCTTGGCAAATGATTGTTCGTCCACATGATAAAGATGGCAACCCAACCGGCAACGTCTCGTACACTGGACTAATGTTTGAGGTCCTAACTCATATGGGTAAAAACTTGAACTTTTCCTTTTCCGTTGTGGAACCACCTCCTGGAGAAGCCTGGGGAACGGTTCAATCGGACGGTAGATGGAACGGGATGATGCGCCTGATATTAGAGAACCCAGTAAGGAGCTTATTTGAATGTCATCTATTAAGTTGGCATATGTGCACGTAATAAATAATATCACTGACTGACTGACTAATTGTTTCGCACAGAATGTTGTAATTGGTGCAGCGGCCTTCACTGTTACTCCAGAAAGAGCTAGATATGTCAGCTTTACGGAAGTTCTGGAACGCGAGGCTTACGCCTTCATGGTAAACCGCCCTGCTGAATTATCCAGAGTTATGTTGTTTGCTGAGCCGTTCAGTATTGAGGTGTGGCTATGCATAATTGCAACAGTGATTATTGTTGCCCCGATTTTTAACGTAATTCACTGCATGAGCTACTATTACAAGTTCTACAAAGCGGACACAGACAAGGGACTATTCAAGTTAAAAAACTGTTACTGGTACCTGTACGGAGCATTGCTACAACAAGGTATGTCTTTACTGTAACTTGTTACCAAAAATATGATTCATACGAATTGTGATACATTAACATTAATTATTGGCAGGTGGTATCCACTTACCCGAAGCCATTTCAGGCCGTCTCCTCATTGGATTTTGGTGGCTCTTTGTCATCGTGTCTGTTACGACATATTCAGGAAATCTTGTCGCGTTTCTCACATTTCCCAAAATTGAGAATCCCGTCAACTCAATCGACGATGTTATAAAACATCGTGGAGTCAACTCTTGGGGCTTCATGTCTGGAAGTGTAATTGAGGATCACTTGAAAGTAATAGATTATACTAACATAAATGAACTGCATAAATTAAATATATTTCATTATAACGGTACATGGTAAACCTTTGTTGACGATAGCGATCTAGCGACCCAAAAATGCGTGAACTATATCAACAAGCAGTCATTCATCCAGCCTTCAACGAATCAGTTCTTAGTGACATCAAATCATTTGACCATGCATACATTGACTGGAAGATCACTCTGATGACCGTGATGAGAGATGAATATAAAGTAACTGGAGTTTGCGACTATATTCTGGGAGAGGAAACGATTTTCGAGGAGAAGATAGCATTGGCGGTGCCTAAAGGGAGTCCGTATTTGCCCGTGTTTAATAATGAGTAAAATTGATATTATGAAAATATTATGATCACCGTTTTTTTTGGCATATTTGGTAACTTATTATTTTGCTTGCGTGTGTCCAGAATAAAAGAAATGTTGCAAACGGGTCTGATCAAAAAGTGGAAGAGTCGCTACTGGCCACAAAAGGACAGGTGCTCTTCCACCTCAGGTCTAATTGGCTCAGATTCTAATCGAACCGTAAAACTGGGCGACATGCAAGGATCCTTCTATCTCCTTTTCCTCGGCTTCTTCATTGCTTTCATCATTTTGGTTGGGGAATATTTCATTTATCGACGGAGGAAGAAACGAATGATAAGTACAATTCCGGTCGTTGTAGGATCTAATGTAAAAATCAAGGAAAATCCTCCTACACCAAAAAATGCAAAAACTAAATCCAAGAAAACAAAGGAAAAAGTAGCAAAAGATGCAGCACCGGTGCCGGTGACCCAACAAAAACCGTATTCCTTTTTGCATTAAGGTTCCCATTTCCTGTGCATGATGTGCTCGTAGACAAAATTATTTAATAAAAGTTTATGCAAAAGTAGTAGACTATTAAATAAGCTCCATTTTGGAAGTGTCATAAATATTGAGTTTTATTTCTTACAATTTTCTCATGCGTATTTTTTTATACAAAAAAGTTGAGCTCGATTCATTCACATAATAACAGTTTATAACTGATCATTGATATAATTGACTTGTAAATTTTTGCAACACAATCTAACATTTTGGCAAAGACTGATAATTGAATGGTCTGGATCGGGGAAACATGAAACCGGTTGGTTGCGACCAAGCCATGTACCTAGCACCAAATCGTTGACCCAGATAAGGGGGGTATTCGCAGGGGGAAGCCAAAGGCTTGCATTTCGGCTCATCATTGCATCCACACTGAATGTCAGAGGCGGCCAAACGCTGATCCTCATTGTAGCGTCTCCAGTCCCGATTGTATCCATATCGTGTTGTGGCACTAGAAAAAAGCATACACAACAAAATTATAGCCACTTTCTCTACTAAAGTTGAAAAAGCGTTAAAAAGCAGCATTTTTTTTACCATGGCTCTTGTTCGGGAAGATCCCAGACGCACTCAACACTGGGCCCGATTAAAGATCTAGCTTTGTGACATTTAAATTGCCAGTCGTCTGGTCCAGGGCACAGTTTGCATCCAATGTTGTATGGCGTCACAAGTTGATCCATGAACTCCCTCCATTCACTCTGAACGACGCGATTTCGAAACCAGGGCTGTTCTTCGTATCTCCGAATGATTGGAACTTCGCAGTTCCGAAACCAATACGATTTGAACTGGTCCTCACAACAGGGTGGCAGCTGGCAAACTTGCTGGCATCTGCTTTTCGTCTCAGCGCATCCAAGCTTTTTACAACTGGGGTACACCTTAGAGCTGGAGTATGATTGGAAGTAGGATGGATTGTACAAGTTTCGAACGTCAGAAACGCGAGCGGAAGCGATGACACCACCAACCCCACGTCCCCCAGAACAGTCCTTGCAAGACATTTTGTTTGGATAAGAGAATCAAAGCGTACGAAAAGGAGATTAATAGCAAGTATGTGTGTTAGGTAAAATTAAAACGATGAAAATGATGACATAAAATAAATTGAGGGGAGCTCTGGCTCTCTGAGCAGCCAGCAACTTTGGAATAAAAAGGTTCCAACAATATTGTGCAATGAATTATGAGTCATGAGGGTTATGGAAACAAGGAAACTTGGGAAATGAAACAGGGCATGGGGTACCGTGAGACATGCGACAAATTACACCTCCATGGAGGCATGGAGGAAACGGACGAAAACTGCAACTTCGGAAATGATCTTTTCCACTTCATTTATAAAAAAAACGTCAGTATTATATGGCACAAAGGCCAAAGAAAATGAGGAAAATGATTGTGCAGACAAGCGAGTTTCTCAACTTCATATTCTTTATCTCCTCCAAGATTCTCGTCGTAGAGAATGGCACCACTGGAGTCACCAAATGGTCTACCGCTGGTAACATTTAATTTAGTTTAACGTGACCTGCAGTAACGTTATTTAATTACCTACCCCAGTTAAACTTAATGTTGTTCTTGATTAAATTTGGACAGCCCCTAAAACGTGCTCGGCTGAAGAAGATGTCCCGTTAAGAAGCAGAACCTCTCAATATCTGTTGACGATGCCAAGCTCCAAGCTCAGCGAAGACGAGAATAAGGTTATCCCTCTGACGTTCTCCACGCACGGAGGAATCGCGTTCAAGGCCATATCACTTGGATGCGATGGCGTCAAGGATAACAAGTATGTTTGTCGTGCCGACATCTCCGTCAAGGATTTAACGGGTCCGGGGCAAGGGACAATCAGAACTGAGCAGTTGACCGAGTACACATGGCCCATAAATGATAAAAGTCCAGCTTTAAAAAGATTTATGTCTTTCATGCCGAGTGTTATAATTGTAGACTTTTTGCTATTCACCACTGCTGAGTTTTTCCACATTGACCTTAACGCCAACCTGTCTGCCACATTTGTCTGTTCTGGACTAACCTGCTTTCTCATGGGATACTTGTTCTCATGATCATGATTTTAATTACTTGTAAAATGTAGCTAGCTGTAGTAATCGGTGCTATTCTCATTTATCATTATACGTTATAAAAATGATTTGTATTGGATAATAAACCAACTTGTTATAATATTGATGTATTCTTTTATTATTATGCACATCACATTGCAAGCACATCATCGTCTTCAAAATGTTGGACCACTTGTCGTCATTTGATGAGATGTATCATGACCATCATCGTTGGCAAGTTAATGGGTATTGCTTACAGTTCCATGGATCTGATAGTTTGTTATTTTGCATCTCTTTTTATCATAAATACGACGTAAAATGGAGCAGAAACTGACAATGAATGAAAACATGAAATATGAAATAAAATTTTCAAGTAGTTAGTATATCTTTCCTTCACACCTTAATAGCAGCATCGTCGTCCATTGTCACACGACTCACACTTATGTAAACTCGGAGAAAAACTAATATACCTATTCTCATTAACGTTCCCAGAACTTTCAACGAATACCACTTTAACTAGATGAGAAATTAAAGTTTATAAAAAAATTATAAAGTATGGCGACTACACATTCTACCAAACATATCCAGTTTAATGAAGCGGGTCAAGGTGCAAATATCAAAGCAGCTACCAGTTCAGGATTCTTACCGACCGTTGACCCCCCACCACAAAGAACTGGCAATGCTACTAAACAAACAGATTTTTTAAGCAAATATAGTCAAGGCTCCTCTAAAATGCCCAACTTGGTAGGACCAATGCCAGGACAATCTGAAACTTTCTCAAATTACACCAGCACCATTAACACGAAATCTACTACAAGGAATGATAAATCCAGCAACAATCCATACTCTTGCTGTTTCAATACCCTTCCTCCCGGCCTGGAACAATGTCCAGGACTGAACTTTCAAGACATTTGTGATACTTGTTGCTCTCCCCAGAGACCAATATGTTCACAGGACCCGAATTGCCACATGTTCAAAGAATGTCGTCCTTACGTTTACGGAGAAACGTGCAAATACTTGCGTAGTCGCGGACCAAGAATACCTTCATGGCTTGCACATTGTGGCCGAGTACTTACTTATATAATCACACAAGCGCATAATATTTCATGATAATCAAAAAAGTAGAATATGGATTGAATGAGATATCATATATGATCTGGCTTGAAGGTTCTAACGTTCCACGCTTACTTTCAAGAACCTGTCCCAGAGTCAGATAAGGAAACTTACAGAATTCGTCAAGTTCATATTCGGTACTACATGGACGATGGCACGGTGGATGTGTTCGAACCGAAAACATTTGACCCTGGCTTCGTACAAGGCAAGTATTTTGCCAAAATACTGAAAAAAGCTTCCAAATACATAAGCACAAACTATGCTTATTTTTTTCTCGTTTTTGTGGGTACTAGGTCGACTGATTCGCAGACATAGAATACCACTTCCTCCGCCTGCAGATTCGGCATTTTATACAATGGAGCATTTTAATGTGGGGTGTGAGGTGGAGATGTACGGAAAAACATTTCTCATTTGCGGATGTAGTGATTCCACAAGAAGGTACCTGAATAAATTGGGAATCTCTGTTCCACACAATATGACCATGCCAGAAGACGCTTATACTAATTGGAGAAAAGATGTAATATTAATTACCTTTTGTATTTCCCTGCATTTACTTTCCGAGAATGAAATTAACATAAACCTATGATTTATAGAGAATCACAAGTTTGTTTGCTCGAAAAGCGAGGATTGACGTGGACCAAGGAAAGTTTAAAAACTTTTTAATGAAAAATAAAAAAGTACTACGATTCTGGGCGTTTTGGGATGACAGATGCAACTGGGATGGTCACTTGCGAAAATTCATTGTCCACTACTATCTTGAAGATGACACGATAGAAATCAAGGAAATTCAATTCGATTCCAGAACGGACGTATTTCCCACTTTCCTGAGTCGTGGAAAGCTTCTCAAAGTACATAAAAACATTATGTAGGTATGCATTTTTTTTCATATCGTTTGAAACTCTCCTTCTCATTCCGCTCTCTGGCCATGTCTTTCAGGATCACAAAGAACTGGTTACGCTACCCGGAAATAAGGAAGAAGCGTTACTGATTTTAAATACAACTGGAGGCTGCCAAAATGTATTTATGGGTCAAACCTATCTGGAAGATCGTCTTTGTCCGGGTGTCGAGGAGAAACCGTACATAAAAGACAGGGATCTGGCAATCGGTGCCGTGCTAAATGTGTATGGAAGGGCGTTCATTCTCACAGATTGTGATGAATTCACAAAGGTTTATTACAGAGAGAAATATGGAATAGGTCAACATACTAGATTTTTTTTACTAATTAATGGACATGACATAATAATGGTTTAGATGATAATAATATGGTATTGTATGAACAATGTAGAAAATTTCACTCCTCTGACCCTAACAAATGAAGAGACTCCAGGAGTAAATAAGTTACCGCGCATGAAAACACCACCGCATATAGGTATTGGAGACGAAGAAGATACTCGTAAGAATTGGGATAAAATTGAAATACACCCACCGTGGAAGGATGAACTGAGGTTACTTCAGATGGATAAGTAAAGACATACATAGATTAATTTTTAATACTCATTGCTTTTCTTCACGCCCTACTTTTTTGAGTCTCAATTATCAATTTATTAAGTGCTTTATGAAATATTCAGAGATATCCTTGGATTTGATGCCCGACTGTACAAACCCCAACACAACGTTAACGGTGACAGGCGGTTCGTTATAAATTACTTTATGGCAGATAGTACGATACGCATTTTTGAGAAGGGTCATCCAAACACAGGTTATTTAAATCCCTGGCCTTTTTACATAAAAAATTATAAAGTTAAAACGCACAATGCATTCATTTCTGATACCAACTCCCATTGATATTAACAGGTATGAAACAAGGAACATTTCTGCAACGATGCAAGCCGAGAAAATCCGAAACCGGAATTTCTCCACGGTTTGAGCTGGGAGAAGAGCTGGAATACTATGAACCATCTGACTTTTATGTTGGAAACATTCTCTACTTGAATGGTTTCCAGTTTCTTCTAACTTGTGCCGATCCCCTGACACACGATTACATGGAACAGAATAAGCACATGGTAGGATGCATTTCATTTGGAACTAAAAAAACACAAATAAAATTAAAGCAAGGCTGTAATTTATAAGTATCGTGTTGGAATATAGTTTCCACAATCAGATTTGTGCCTGATTCTTGACAAAGTACGTGAAGCTCTAGGACCCATGCAATCATCAGATCTACTCCATTTATTTTCTAGAGGAGACTCTTGCCTAAATGGCGTGATTGGAGTGAATGATTTCAGGGAATTACTACTCGAACTTGTGAAATATTCTTTAAGTGAGCATGAGGTGACAACGATAACTCGCGCATTTAAGATTCAAGCTAATGAACCAGGACCAGATATGAAAACTTTACAGTGCGTGCATTCTGTATCAATATAAAAGTTAAAAAAGCAGATGTTAATGATTATTGAAATAATTATAATTTGTTATTCACTGCAGATCTGTCATTCAAACGGAGTTGAGCAAAAAAGCCTATGATCGTTTCTATTTACAACGGATTGAATACACGTTAAGGTATCATGATCCTTGCAGAACCGGATTGGTGGACAGACATACCTTGAGAAGTACATTGCTCGGTGCTAGGATTCCAGTTAATAAAGACCTGATTAATTTCCTAGTTGATAAGTATGTCAAAATACATATATGTACTCTAAACAGCGACCAAACAATGGGGTTTTTTAAATGCAAATTATTGCAATTTTGCCTACATTTGAAGGTTTGAAGCAGACGACTGCTGCGACAATGTAAACTATTGTAAAGTCATGGAATTTTTGGACTACGTTAAACATCCGGCGCCGAAAGCGAATCCAACTAATATCGCAGTACTACAATTAATAATACTGATAAAATTCACATGAATGAATAATTATCGAGCATATTAAAATATGTATCATGTTTAATGCAATCTTTTCAGTGCATTATGAAATGGCTAGAACCGAAACCCCCTGCAAAAATATTCTGCGTCAACTACCGAGAATTTTTGGAAACTGTTTGTCCCAACTACAGGTGCTCACTTCCGGAAAAATGTTGCCCACCCTGTTGTGAGGATCCTTGCGCCGTGACAGTGCAAAGTCAAGAAGTGCAAAACAAGCCAAGTGATGACTGTTGTCCGAGATATGAAATTGATGAGAGATGTCTTGCTGGGCGTGTCATTACGGATAATGGATCATGGAATGAAAAGGATCGTTGTGATACTCAAGATTATTGCCAATTTCAAATGGCCCTTGATCCATATTCTATGAATGATCTTGCCAGACCTGTACCAGCATACATTGACCCCGAGCTGGAAGCAGCTTATCAGCCAAATCCTATCAATGATTGTGTGGCACCTGAGAGCGAGAAACAAGAACTATTCCATTGTGGTGATCATATTGGTTTTGAGGACCTTTACAAGAAACGGAAAAATATGGGCGTATTGTGCTGACGAGGAAGTAAGGTTAATTATTCCGGCAGACGCATGTGCGCAGATGTTCAAAATCTAATCATTCTTCGGGTCTTTGATATTGATGATGACTTGTTGCTCAAATAATTCATGTCAGCAGAGAATTTGGATCCTGTGTATTGACCTTGAAAGTTGTTTGAAAACGTTGCAAGAGGCAGTTGCGGAAGTCATAATTACATACCTAAATGCTTTTATATGCGAATTTAAAAAATAGCAAGTTGAATAAAACCACCGAACCCAATAATAGCACTGATTAATCTTCACCCAAATAGCAACTCATTCTAACATTTTGCGTTCCGTTCATAAACTATTTCATCTTTCGATTATAATTTGTAAAATTGTAAACGTGATCGTAACTAAAATGTATCACCACAAGTTTAGCAGTAACAATATTTGTATTCTCAATCCTCCTCATACCTACCTATTCTGCTAATCATTCGGAAATCACAAAGTATGTAAGTTAACTAGTAAAGCAATCTAATTACCTTTAAGGTTGATAAACTGTTTTTAAAAATTAAACATTATGCTTGCACTATAAACTTGCAATTTTTCATAATATATTTGCAGTACTTCAAATGAAGACACTCATTCTAGCGCAAATATAACCTCCTTAAAAACCCAAGTACATAGAAATTGTAATTCTTCAGATGAGGAGGCAAAATGTGGGACAGTGGAGTATGTGGGTTGTACAGGAAGCAAGAGATATTATCATGAATCCGCAATCAAAGTATTTAAATACTTAGCTCAGATTCATGCCATTGTACTTTATTCAAACTAAACATTATTCTTTTTGATCTCTACAGATGAATTGGTTCGAAGCATGGGAGTATTGTCGCTCAATTGGACTTCATATGGCCGCTATAGAAAGTCGATATGAGCAAACATTTATCGAGTTATTTCTTCCACCTCTTGGTATGTCTTGACACGATTTACTTAAATACGAGACAAATAAGAAACCAATGCGTTATCTTCATTTCAGGTGTCACAAGCACAGAATCATACTGGACATCCGGTAATGATTTAGGAAGAGAAGGACAATTCAGCTGGATGGCAACAGGAAGGCTTTTTTCGTATGGAAACTTTAGACCTGGCGAACCAAACAATCGTTTCGGTTCGGAAAATTGCATAGAGCTCGTCATCAAACCTGAAGTGATCGGCTATCTTTGGAATGATAGGAATTGTTTTGCCAAAGCGTATGTCATTTGTCAGCACGACATAAGATATCCCGACAAACTTATTCAAGTTGATGAAGATATCGTAAGATAAAATGTTAAAAATGTGCCAGACGCAACTTGATGAATAAATGCGTACTTATTTATACGCATACAATGAGTGCTTTTAATACTACTTCCTATAACCATCAGATAATTTTGCATGCCAGTCATGTGGATTGTGCTATTTGTATGCAACTCATTTATCCATGATCCCTTTAATATTGTGCATAGGAGTAGGTGAAAGAAGCAATGCGAATGAGATGCCAAAATAATATTAAAATATTTAATAATTACAAAACTGTCGCTTATCGTAGTACAGTTTTTTTTCTAAACGAATTGGAAAAAACGAAAAAATATGTACAAATTTCGAAATAATTCTAATTGTCTACTGACGCCAACCTGGATGCGGTAATGGAACGTTGTTGTTGAGCGTTAAGCCACCCTGGCCAATCGCTCCCTGTCCGAGGACAAAGCTGCCGCCACCGTTCAGCGTGTTGATTTGATTACCAGAAATGGAGCCTCCAAAGTATTCCCCGGCATCTCCAAAGTTGTAGCCATCAATGCCCTGGAAAGTGTTGCTTTCACCAGCGTTGTTAATACTGCTGATTTGCAGAATGCCGGAGCCCTGGCCAAGGGATGAGTAGGATCCCGAGTTAATTACTGCAACTGCTGGATTGGAAGCATCGCCAGAAACGGAAGTTTGGGAACCGTGAGTAGCGCCAGATTCACCGGATCCAACGACGGCAGATTCCCCTTCCATTTCAATATTGACTGCAAATTTTATAAAGATTCATTAAAATTAATGTTACAACTTGTACTGTGTGTAGATATGAGAGGAACTTATTTTGAAAAATATTTTCCGTAATTACCTGGAATAACAGTAGATGCGGACCATCCTGAAGGGGGAGCCCAGCCCGGGGTAGTTTCAGGAGCTGGCCATCCAGGTGTCGTGGTTTCAGGTACTGACCATCCAGGTGTCGTGGTTTCTACTGGAGCAGGCCATCCAGTAGTTGTTTCAATTGACCACCCAGGAGTCGTGGTTTCTTCTGGAGCAGGCCATCCGGTTGTAGTTTCAATGGACCACCCTGTCGTAGTTTCAACGGACCACCCAGTTGTAGTTTCTGGAGGAGGCGTTGTTGGGGCACTCCATGCACCCCATCCGGAAAGTTGTGGCATTACCAGTCCAAGGGAATGCGTTCCTCCTGAAAGCAATCCTCCTCCTGGTCCTGGTTTGGGTTTAGCTACATATCCCCTTACTGCAATTACAGCAGCGAGGAAAATTGCGGTGGATCTTAGGGAAACCATGTCTGTTACTGTCTCAAAATCACGCAAGTAGATGATAATTTGGCTGTAGTTCTTTAAAAAATGTGGACGTCCAAAAATTTTCCTTGCTTTATATACTCACCAGCCAAGACCATTGAAGTATATTGGCAATGTAATTAACTGGTCTGTTCTTGACAAAAGTGGACGAAAGCCACCAAAATCTTTTTATACATCAAGTGTAAAAACCAGGTACTTTGTTTTATCATCTTTTTGTGTGCCCTGTGCATATTATTAGGTAGGTACCTAACCCAGTTTCACGCACCTGTAATGTCCTACTTTAATCCTCAGTGGTATTTTGTAAAAAAGAGAAAAAGGTAGCTAGATGCATTTTTACATGACAAGAATCGAGTGTCTCCAGAAACAAACGACGAAGGGTTTAAGCACCTCGGCTTACATTTTTTCATTCAAAATACTAAGCCTAAATATCAGGATATTTTTAACAACAAACTATTGTTTTATTGCCTGAATTTATGCAGAGAAAAAAGTAAGGCTTTGAGAAAGAGACATGAAATATTATAATAAGGTAAAGTTCTAAATTATGCTTCTGCTCAAATTGGTAAATGGTCTAGAGTGACAGTCTGCATTATATACATTTTACTTAATTACTTGTTTCATTTTGTACAAGCTCAGAATTGAGATTATTTTTAGCATCTAGGTAAATGCATATGCACTCTTAATTCCATGCGATATATGAGCTGATATGTGTGCTGATCAATAATGAATGAGAATGTCAAAGTAAAATATAAAAAATGTACAATGCTTAAGTTTATCTGCAATGCAAACGTTAAAATTTTAATTTTAACCACTGACTGACCATTGACCAAAGCGCTTCAAGATAATGCAAGCACTTTCATTGGTACTACCGCACACGCCAGCCAAGGACGAGCAAAAAATATGCAAAAATCGTTTCATGTTCCCAAGACAAGTTCTCGCAATGTCAACTTTTTCAAGTCATGACCAAAATAAAAAATTGTTTACCTGATTCCTAATCGTCTTTTCATAACCGCACGTCATGTGATTCTGCCCGTGCCCTGCGTAAGGAAACTTTGATGCTTGTCAAAAGCTTTAATTAACCGGAAATTTTTTTGCTTCCCGATGACCTGACATGCGACCGAAGGGTAAACGAGTAATCAAACTGAGGGCCAGTCCACGCGTGCCCCGGAAAAATCGTCAGGTGGCCAGCAATGTGCATGAGAAACTACAGAGTCAACCACAACCTCCTGGGGACATTCCAAATGAAGTATGATATTTTGCCGTTTCCTTTTATCTTTAAATGTATCTTGACATACAGGCTTATCGTAATATTAATTTCCCCATGCATTATTTTCGTAGATACTTAGCCAGATTCTATGCCGCTGTGACGAAACAACTTTACGTACTGCGATGAGAACCTGTCGTCGCTGGCATTCTGTATGTATATTATACTTAAAAATAATTATGATTCGCAAATCGCAACTCGTGTCAGCTTTAATTATTTATGCGTTCTCGACGGTTTTAGGTGATCAATGAAACGATCGGTGTCAGCGTAGCAATTGGAAAGTCATACGAGATGATTCCAAGAAAATCCCAAGTTCCCTTCCAACCTATTGAGGTTATCGAGAGCGTCGGTGTAAAACACTGTTATGTTGGAGATCTGATGGATGTACAAGGCTGTCCTTTTGGCTACCCGCAAACTGTCAGAAGCATGGTCTTTGATGGTCCCATTACAAACTTCAACATGGTCACTCTACTCTCCCCTTTACCTGCCTTGGCTCATCTCACCATGCACTACTCATCACTGGAGAATGTCAAGCTTAACAGAGGTGTACTGAATACCACGTCATTGAAATCACTCCGGATAACGAGTCATGGCGTAGGGGAGGAATTGGACAGGAACCAGGCCGTGCAAATACTGAAAAATATCATCTCTCTCTTGATGACCATCAATTCCCTGCAACTGTCCGTCTTAATTTTGGATGTGGTCAATGTTCCATCCTATGATCGAAAAGTGACCACCGCCATATTTTCTGCCTTGTTACGCCACAAGCACAGCATGAAAAATCTCCAATTTTACCACTTTACTGAGCGCCTGGATCCTGGTCCACCGGGAACGGAAAGTAAATCAGAAACGGCGTTTGAAAAAGAAGACACGATATCCAGAGCTATTCAAGAAGCTGTTCATCTGAAAAGGATAAGCTATGGTGGTAAACGAGGCATGGAATCAGAAGAAGCTTGGAATCAACTCATTCAATCTCAGCATCATCTACAAGAAATGTTTTACATGAATGACAACAGAGACATTTACTCAACTTGCGTGCCATGCCTGTCAAGGAATTATGGCACGCTGAAGAAGACGCTGTTTCACATCAGTGGCGTGGATGAGACAAGGAACAGTGTCAGGTTTGACTGCAGGATTTTCAAAAACTTTAAAAGATTGTCCCACTTGCTTGTTCGTGGAAGGAAGGTGGCATTTCCGTTCGCAGATGAGATTCAAGGAGACGGAAGAATATTAATAAAAGTACCAATAATCAGAAATATTGAGTGTGCACCAGACACGGTCTCCGTACTAAGCATGAGGGACATTTGTGTTGAGACGGAGAATTTGTCAAAACTTGTTGACACAAATATTTTACCCAATCTTCAAAAGTTTCGATTGGTTGAATGTGGCTACTTGGGTGACTACGGGATTAACCCTGATACGCTGATTGGATTATTGAAACGAGATGCTCTCATTGAAATTGAAATCATTCAAAGCTTCAACGTGATGACTTGGGACAGTGCTAGGGGCAAGGACATTTGGGAGGATGCCATCTTTTTTAAAGTAAAGAGCTACTTAATTATGTATAAACTTCAGTACACATATTTTCATCCTCCGTTCTCAACATTCACAAATGATTTTAATTTCAATTCAGATTAAAACGGTGTGGGAGTTTCATGCGCAAAGAGACTCAAACTCAGGTAATTTCATTACCAAAGACGAACCAATGTTTAATTATGGTGGATTTGAGACAACCCTCCGAGCTGATGATGTTTGTGAAGTTGTATTTCAATGAATATCTCTATAATTATCGCCTACGATGATATCATGTTTGTAAAATACTGTACTAGATTTATGCACGTTTACAGAGATAAAATAACATTTTGTGATATTAGTGAACAAAAAATGTGAAACTGAATTGAATTAAATATGAAATGAATGTATAATTTTTTTATCACTCGCCTTGTTATTTGAAGTCTAAAATAGAAATAGGATAAGACATTTATGGTTAATTCGCATGCACAATACGCTTTCATATAGACAGATATTTTACATGCTTGCATCTCACCTTAATAATCCTCAACAGGAAAATGCCTAGTAATTAGGTACACCGAGTCTTCTATGTTAGCTTGGCGGATCATCAATTGATTCAAGATTTGTTTGATATCACTGAGATGTCTTAAAATGGCCGTTTGCAACTTGTCAGCTTGCCCGTCTTAAAATTTTAAGAGAAATGATGAATTATAATAATTATAAAGTAGTGCAAATAAATATGCGTGGTTTGTTTGGACATTTGCATACCATTTCTGCCATTCGCTGGGTGGAAAGGTAGATTTTTTGGCTGATGGCTAGCAGAATTGGTAGTACCAATTTTACTTAGCATATTGATCATAGGTGTTAGTCGCCCAGAAGGTGGGTAAAATTCCTTAGACACATAATGAGGTCTGGATTGTTTCGAAGTTGATGATGATGCAACCAAGTCGCTATTAACATCTTTGCGTCCGCCTGTCCTGCTTCTACTGTCTTCATTCGATAGTTTTACTTTACCAACATTTCGGTTTCCAGTTTTCAGATTCTCGGATTTAGCCTGGCTCGTAGTAGCAGCACCATTCTTTTTGTTTGCGATCTCTTTTGGGCCTTTCGTTGTGTTCTCGCCACTGTCTTTGGTTTCTGAATTTTCCTCCTCATCTAAAGTTGGTTTAGCTGAGGCAGTCTCCTCTGATGAAGCTTCAGCTGTGGGCTGATTTGACTGCGTAGATTTTTTGTCATCTTTATTGGTGCTCAAACTGTCAGGATTCTCGTTGGTGCCTGTAGAAGGGCCCTCTTCTTGAAGGGAAGCTTGTTTAGAGACGTCTCTGAGATTGCGACCTTTTTCCAAGTAAGACTCCCCACTGTCCCCACTTTCCTCATAGTCAGTTGACAGGGGGAAACCCGAGATGATTTCTATAATTAAAGATGTGAGAACATAAGCTTATATAGAAATTTTTTTGAAAGCATTCAATAGGTCAAGGTACCTTACCGATAAATAGTAAGCCAAACGTAACACCAATAAATACACTTTGAAATTGCATGATGAATTATGTGGATTAAACACTTTACTTTTGCTAAATGCTCGTCTATGAAAATGATTTGGTACACAGTTTGCAAGGTTTATGAATTGTCGGGAGATAAATGTCGAAAGACCAATTATTTATTTCATAAAAATGGATTTATTGTAACATTGACTCACTACATTTATCAATACACAATTGTTAATTGTCTTAGTCTATATTTACTTTAATTGAAATTGTCATTATTAGGCCTTGAGAAATTAATACATCTACATTCATTGCTACATGTAAAATACTTTTATACAATTTATGTCTAATTTAGCCTTGTAATCATTCGTATTTAATTGTACATGGATGCTCAAGTATGCTAGCTTGATGGGGTAAACTGAGAATGCATATGACAAAACATGACTCACTTTTGTATCTTGTTTTTTATTATCTATTTCTTGTTATCTAAATTGTGCTGTCTCCAGTCACGCGTTGCCTTCCACTTGTCCAGACGGGGTAATTTAGTTGATTTAAGCTTTATCTCAACGAGTAGATGTAGAACCATTTTTAAGGATTGTAAAATTGCAAAAAGAAAAACATCAACAATATACACATATTTCACGGTTTTTGTGTGGCCGTTGTTGTGCTGCATGTTATGCATTTGTTTTCAATATTACTAAAGCATTAAATAAGCGCATACCTAAATATTTTGTTGAATGAGAAAAAATTAGTACTTTCTTTTATTTCCACAACTTTCCGTTCAGCTTTTCCTGCTTGGTCTGCGTGAAAAATTCTAAAAAAGTATAAAAAAGGAAGAAGTGTGTTGTCCCATTTCATTTTCTCTTATCGCGCTGAAGGATACCTATAGTAATTTTCTTTTTAAAAACTAAAACATGTACAAGCAAAAGTACCCAGTTTTCTTGCTATTTGCATGAAAAGTGCTATCTTGACTGTCCATGAAAAAAAAAATGCTACAGAGCTCTGTGTTGTGAGATGAATGTAATATTATTAGATGGATACAACGTTTTGCTTGCTGATATACGTAATAGGACATTACTTCACAGCAAAAAAAAAGTCCGTCGTGGTTGGTGAGTGAGTCGCTGATGCATGTGCTCTGACTTTGTTTTCATGCTTTCTCCTTTTTGCCTTTTCCTTTTATTTAGCAGCAAAAAGGAAAATGCGCCAGTCTATAGTCTGTGCTCACAAAGCAAGATGCCTACATTACCGTGTAGTGTGTAGCGCAACAAAGTGAAGTGAGATGTACATGAGCACAAAATTGTAGTAGCATATCTTTATAAAGTGATGACATACAAGTTATAAGTATCATATACTATAATAAATATAATATTCAAACAAGACAATGCCTTTCTCCATAATACCTATATAGAATATCATTGAAACTTCAGCTTGTCCCACGGGGTAGCTTTTAACAAGATGCGGAAGCACGTCATGTCATATAATGTGTGCATGTTACAAGCAACTAGAAAAATAAAATATTCAGGCGCAGTGTAATCAGAACAGTTAGGAAACCCCGAAAGTACGAGTACATGTCCATCTCTACTAATAAATAAATACAGCACAACAACAACAGGATTATTCAAAAGTAGCGCAAGCTAAGTACGTATAGTTCTTTATGGCAGCTCAATATTTATTCCAACTTAAGAAAAATTAATAATTTTTGAAGCTACGCTTCCGTTTCATTGTCTTTGATGAACTCATGCAGTCTATGTGAATTTTGAACCGTTAGTAAAATGGTCCAGACGTTTTTAGCTGCTATCACGTGGAATTTTCTGGTTTACTTCCATCGCATCAAACTTGGATCTCAACAAATTAGCAGTGGCAATCAGAGAAAGCAGAGATTGTGGGTCTAGATATTTACACAGCTCTCGTATAGCTGTAGTAAATTAGCTACTTTTCCTGTAGCTACAAAACATGCTATTCTGTATACTTATGTTAAAAAGGAGTTGGATTTTAGTTGATTTACTTATATTCGAATTGAGTATTCAGAGAATAGGAAAAGGAAGAGCTGTGTTGTACCAAGAACAGAAGAGAAACATAATTTTTGGATATTTCCGAGAAATGACGCATCGCGGCTTTCACTGTGATGTTTCTCCGAAGAGTCGTATTCTTGCTGATATCAGGTATTACATCAAGAACTACGGCGTGTAAAAACTTATCGTGGATTATTCCGACAAAAAAATACGACTGATATCATGCTGATTTTTAACACCCGCACAGTATACCTATCAAATACATCTGTTCTTCATTTTCATTAACTACTGGCATCATAAAAGTCCTTGAAGCATTTGTTACATATCTGTACATAATTTACTCTTGAAAGAAAGGATAGGGTAGAATATCAAGCACATTGGAAATTATTATCCAGATTTTATTTTCACACTGAAAACAACCCTGACGATCTTTTCCTCATCATCATCAACGTCATTTTCGATCTAGGGAAATGTGTGGGGAGCTAACAAGTTCATCCACGTCATCCAAGTGCATGCTCAAAGTGGACTAATGAATCAGCCTAAAAATGGATTAATGAACTTCCGTAAAAAGTCCAGTTATACTTGTCGGCTGGCACAATGCTTGAGAACCACTCCTGACGATGAGCAGAGCAGAGAGAAAGTTTTGCGCACTAAACTTTTTCATTACAGATTCATATGCTTATACACACTGCTTATATGCATGTGTAAAATAAAGCTGCCGAAGGCCAATAATGATATGTGCTTTACTCCACTACACACAGCAAAAGTTATATCACCAGCAGTAGTTTAACTTCCTATTCGACAAAAACACTGAAAGAAAATTGGTCTTCCAAACAGAGTGGTATAGGGAGGGAGTCAACTAGGCAGTAACAAGAAAGTACATATATTATAGCGACTGATAAAATCAAACGCAGAATAGCAAAGATTCTCACCTACATATCTTTTAGAATTGAGTTTCTTGTATCTGGCAAGAATACACATAGACCTATGCGTAATGTAGGTACAAAGAAGGAAGGGTGGCAAAGAAGAAAAGTAAAGTACCAATCAACAATTTGCAAACGTTCTTTAACACTTTAATGCCACATTGTTAGGGAAATTTGATGATACCTACATATATAATACATATTCACTTACATACTTACGTGCTGTGCCAGTAACTTGTTCTCTTTCCCACATTACATCTTTCTCGCGTACAGTAATCCCATCTGCAGACAAACGCGTTCACTTCATATTTCCATCCCAAAATAAGCAGCTACAGATTTTGCTATAGACTTTCTTTCACTAAGGATGCGTGTCGATAGCATTTTTGTTCTCCTCATTTGATTGCGCTAAAGCAAATACTGCTCAAAATTTCGCTCATATTGATACAAGTCATAGGGAAATGAGCTGCTCATAACGTTCTTTCCTTTTAAAATGATACAGAATATGAAATGAAAAAGTGAAGTATTTTCTCACTACATATTTATATAAAATTGTGTGAGATTTGTTATTATATTTGTTCATACAGGCTCAAAATTTATATGTGATGAGGAAAAAGGCTTGTTATTGTAATGAGTGCAACCATTTCTCTTTCATCTCGTACGACTACTACTCAACAGCTTCTTTCTCCCACTCATTTATTCCAACAGAATATAGTTTATTCACAAATCACGAAACACAAATGTACTATCAACTTGGAAATGTAGAGAGAGAGAGAGGGAGTATTCTCGGCTTGAATAAAATATTAAACCAGGGTTTTTGGTTTTCCCTGTTCATATCCACTCTCGCACGTATCGCTAGTCGTCCGCAGTTTAGTTCAAACCGCAAACGGTGTAGTCGACCGAATCCAAAATATTCCAGCACATATAGCCTTCACCGCAGTACAATAACTACATGCCTTTCACCAAAACGCTATACATGGATCATAGATAACTGTGTACCATCCCTGGAGTCTGTCCATATCTTTTGAATATCGTTCCGCTTTTGCTAGGGAGAACCCGATTCCCACATCCCATCCTTTTGTCGACAATGATTTTGTTTTATTTTATGTCAGTATCAAAATGTATTCAGGTTTTTACTACGGAAGGACGAAGCGTCAAGATAAAACCAAACTGTATTCCCATAAACGGAGGATGACCTGAAAAGGAAGCTGTGCATGTATGTGAAAATTGACCCTTCATTTCATGTGTGGTGTGTGATGGACTATGCAATTCTTATATACCAAACAACCACACACTCTCTAACTACACACTTTACGCTCTCTCTGACCTCAACTTTTACGTTTACCCAATTTAGTTTTATTTCACCTTGCTCACCGGATTTTTAACGGAAGGGCAAATTGAGAGTCCAGACCGCTCACTCTGATTGGAAGTCAAAGGCCGTAGTTATAAAATACATTTGAATACATTTTAAAATTGAGAATGACTGTCCGCTACACGCTCACTTACGTCCAAGTTTTTCTTTTTATAATTTGCTCAAAATGTCCACGCATGCTTTTTTAGTTCATGTTCAGCTCATCACGTCCTCTCATTGGAATCAAGACTATGAACCTCAAATCTCAGGAGTAGCATTAATTTGAATTGCAAATTTTTAGTAAACGACATAGGAAAAAGCAAGATGTATGAAATTAGTATGAGGAAAGATCAATATTTTAGGTTTTTTGGTAGTAGTTCCGTCTGCCACAATATGGCAAACAATCAACGAGTATAATATTATAACTTAAAATAGGTTAGTAGAATAGGTACATATAGTTCATGAAAAGACTTCTATTAAAACTAATTACTAAATTGTAATTTGTAATTGCCAACTGAAATGCTGTAATAATGATTAAAAATAATAGTAATCATTACGCGTGATGGTAATTTTGACGCGGAGAGTTGCAATTGTCATCTGTTGATTTTGATTATATTAAACATCATCCCGGTCCCGGTGTTGGAAATAGCTACGGTGAGATCCAATAAACGTGGAACATTCAATCAAAGCAAGCGCTTGTGCTTTTAGTGATTGTCTTTAAACTCATCTTGGTTCCCAAGTAAAAGTATGTAACAAGGTATGTAAATACTTACTACAAAGTATATATGCCATTTTTATCTTAAGACATGCTTCGTTCAACACGACTGTCATCTTTTGAGCACGTAATTGTGTACATTAAGCAATGATGATAGGAAGACAAAGTTGCGTTTCCCAATTGTTCCTTCTCGCTCGTCTGCTCTTCCACTGTACTTATACGAGCCGTTTATCTCGGTTGACGATCTTTGCTACATAAAAGTCATTTTGATGGTCCAGTGCGCAAGAAGTCATTAGCGTAAATTAATTGCTGCTTGTAAGTCGGGCATGTATATATACTGCAGCAAACACGACATCATTGCTTATAAGGCAGATATGTACATTTTTAGGTATATCCTAGTTGGAACATAAAAACAAAGCATTAATTTATCCCATTCTTCAGGTACACTCAAGCAGAGCATTCCCTACACTCCATATAGATACATGCACAAATTTCAACAAGGGACGAAAAAGAGCAATTAGAGTGTGTTGTATAATACGCATTGTGCATCTTTTGTTACTGAATACGGTAGTACGAGAGTTTAAGAGAAACGTGACTTTTTCATTAAAAGCCATGTAGGATACGAGGAAATGAACAAGGCAGTGGTTCTGAATTGAGTTTGAAATGAGAAGCACTTGAGGTTACAACAGAGAAACGCTTTGGAAGGCTGTCGGAATAGAGTAGAGAGAGACAAGATGAGTCCATAAGTTGAAGCTCAACTAAGATTTTGCCACTGACTTTTACGTAAATCCTCTGTCCTGTTTCTTCTTTATTTTTTTGGGAAGTATAATGCGTTGATGTAGTAAATCATTTACGAGCTTTTTTTTTCTTCTTCTGAAAACAATGGGTACATACAGAGAGAAAATACGTTCTGGAACAAAATGTATAGTATATTATACACTTAAGTGTTTTTGTTTGCTTCAAAAAATACAAACATTTGACACGGGCACTACGACTACTTGCTGTGCTGTGTTGCTGTTTGTTGGCTTCAATAAAAGACGGTAGTTTCTTATTTGGCTTATTTTTCTCTGGTTTTATGACGCTGAATTGCTCTTAAAATGAGAAGTGACTTATTGGTATGTTTGGTATGTTACTTATGGACATTGAGTTTAGAGAAAAGAGATAGATGGGAATGGACTTTTATTGCTGCTTGACCCTTCTTGAAAAAAAATCATCATTCTTTGCTTCCTTTTTCTTGTTCCTTGTCCCTCGATGACGACAAATGTTCAGTCTGGACTCAGGTATCGTAAATGGCATACTTGGATCGATTTTGTATTATTAATTGTTGTGAATTTTACGTGCATGAGTTTAATTTGCATGCATTTAATGAATACAGGTACGCATTTAATTGTCTTATCATAATAGCATTATTTAAGGAGCTTATTTTTTATGTTTCAATAATTTTACCTGCAAAAGTAATAAAAAAAATTCTTTATCCTAGACTGACAAGGCATCCCTTTATTACCATTTCTAAGAGAATAATAAGCTGAAAAAGCCGACAAATAAACAAACAAAACAAAAGTTTGTCATGCCTGAAAGAACTAGTAAGGTGTAAACCTTTATACATAACTACCGGAAGTGCGATGCATGCCCAATTAACAACCCAAACATAATATTTGACCAATTTCAATATGTCTCGAAAGCTCAAATTGAACCTCCCATTGGATTTACATAATAAAAAATTTTGAGGTCAGAGACCCCTCCCCCTACCAGACGCCACCCTGGCGACTGGGGAGGGATTTGATCCATAGTGCTTTGACAAAAAATGATCGTCTTGAACTACTCTATCGATTTGTACAATAACATTTTTTGGCGATATGCTGACCCCACCCCTCAGACACGCCGACCTCTCTACTTCCGGTCGTTCACGAGGTCCATGGCTGAAAATCAATAGGGTTCGTGGCCTTGGGCCAGGGTACCTCTATGCCAAATTTGGGCCAAATCGGTCAACGTGGAGGGAAGTTAGAGTGTTCACGGACAGACAGACAGACAGACAAACAAATCAATCGCTATAACTACCTTTCAAGCATTTCATGCTTCCGGTAGTTAATAAAGATTCTAACAATAGCGTTCGTAAACATAGCTTAATTCTTTCATTTCCTATTGGATTATATTTAATTTGGTTGTTTTCATGTGATCCACTCTTTACTTGATACAATTTAAAGCAAGAAAGTGCCGAAAATGGTTTTATAAATTGAATAAATCTACAAAACTTGCAAAGTTGTAATGTTAACTTTAAAATAAAACTATTTGATGTATTTTACAATCCACAATTGTTCAGTATTTATTATCATAAAAAGAATTCAAATTATCACAGAAAAACTATTTTGGCCTGAATGTATGCACACAACGGCGCTGTGTGTGTTAAAATATAATTCATGAGTACAATATATTAAATACATACATCTTTTTTACATATATTTCAAATGGTTTGCCTGAACACTATATAAAATATATACACACATCTATATTGCATTTACACGTGATCCCCGAAAAAAAACCACCAACAAAACCCATCATACATTTCTTTAGATTCTTTTTTCCATTGATACATGATGATTCCCGTTACACTATACACATACCTACCTTTTTTATTGTCAGGCATATAGTCAGAAGAGATCTCTTGGTGCGCTTTCAGTGTGTAGCATCTTTTCGTTCCAGCCTACATTGCATCCCGATATTTTCAAAAAGGTGGGAAATTGGCCCCTACATTTGGAAGTGATTTGTTAGATTGGTGTCGTAAAAAGAGACAGATAATAACCCAGTGCTTCTGGTGCTGGTACAGATACTACTACTTACAACTACCACCACCATCATCATCATCATCATCATTATAGGCACACAGAGGGTTTACTTTTTACTATGTATGTTTTTACCTACGTGCATTACCACACTACGCACTTTGGAGAGAGAGAGAGAGAAAAAAACATTTCTTGGCATTTTGAGTTTAATGTTAGCCGTTTCCTCCTCCTCATCTCCCTATTTTTTGTACACATCCAGAGACTCAGAAGAATGATTTTGGTAGTGAAGACATAATACCTGTGTGGATCCTGAAAGAAGGTGGTTTTTCTTCGCTGCTGTCATAATGTGCACCATTTTTTTGGGATGCTACTCGTATATACTGCACAAAAGACCTATATTGCTACCCGTTTACGCTATATATTGGGTCATATATTGTAATCGACGACGACGACGACGACGATGTTAGGTAACAGTTAGGGCAATGCAGTTTATTATTCAGAGTGATGTTCCACCACCACCACCACCCAGTAATAGGCAATAGGTAATGTATTATGTGACCACGGCCCAAGCATTATCTCTCTTTTTCAAAGCATATTGCCTCAATGAAGGTTATTGCCACTTACCACTTTCACAACTACACACTTTTACAACAGAGAGAAGTGATATGATGGGGAGTTGAATGGACAAAAGAACCTTTTTCAAACGTAGACATTGTTGCATATACTACATCCATAGCAGCACAAGTTACACACGGCTACCTCGTCTCGTCCAAGATACATTTTTTTTGTGAACCACACAAAAAAAATGATATGTAATATCTGTCTAAAATACTCGCAAATCATTTCCTCCTCTGGCCATAAAATATTTTACTTAATAACCTTATCGGCCTGTTTCGTTTCCTGTTTTAAATTGATGCCTATAAAAATGCCTTGTATTCACTTCCACCATTTAAGAAGAAGGAATAGATAACAAGGTTTGTACTGGGGAACTTAGAGTAAAGTAACTGTCATAAAATTTCAAAAATAGGTAGAGTATCTTGCGCCGTACTTGCATATGAATACTTGTTTGAGGACACGACGGCTTTAAAGAAAAGAGGTGACAAAGTTGACAGAAAATATTCCGAAAGGGCTAAAGTACTTTAAATATCGTAAAGTATTTAATGACCTCTCCATAAAAAAAATTTCCCTTGCATATAGGAACTTTTTCAGAATATTAATATATTATGTATGCACATATGTATATATTGTCATTTAGACACAAATGCCTATACAGATCATTGAAAGTCATTTCATTATTTCCATTCATTTAGTTCTGTCGATAACAATGAAAAAACGAATTTCTATACGATATTAACGGATTTAAAAAAGCAGAACCAAAAATATAAGAATATTTTCTATGAAAGAAAAATCAAACAACGGCTTGAAATTCACAACCATCTTTTAGAAAAAAAGAAAGATTATTTGAGAACTTTGCTCTCCCTTCATGATTGTTGGTGATGTGTCTTTTATTCGCTATAATGTTAACTTCTTACACACTACTCGCCAAAAAATTTTGTTGTGTGTATGAACGTCTTTTAGTATTATTAATTTTTTGGCCGTATACTTTTGCTCCGGCAAACCCCTGCTACGTCTCTCGCTTTCCTTCTTGGTTCAGAAGTTACCATTAGTATGTTAGCAGATGTGTAGAGAAAGAGAGAGATGAACTTCATGAAAAGAAGGAGGAGAGATCAGCAGGCAGACTTTCTATTCTGAGGCAAGCGGCCAAGAAAAAAGAAGGCACAAAAGCGACTTGTTTCTTATCCAATAGAGAAATAAAGGAAAGCAAAATTGAGGGTGTATGCAAAAACCAACAGTGCAGTGCGAAGGAGAATGCAGCAGCAGCAGTAGTATTTTTTATGTTGAACTGAAAAATATATAACTGATACCATACAAAATGACTTTTGTTTAAGAGAAACATGTTGGCATACAAAAGGAGTACAAAAGTGAAAGTTTTTCCAAGCGTGCAAAGTATCCAATTCTAGCCAGAATCAATAAAGAGAGCACAATATTATAATGTGTATAAATCCACATTAAAGATGCCATTTCTCAGCGGCGGAAGAAAAGGGAAAAGCAAAGCTGCTGTATTTACACATTGGCTGGCTGAATGCTTTGCAATTTCTCTTTAAAAAAAGAGAAATGAATTGTTTTTGTACTTTAAGATCAACAACAACAAGTAAACATTGTAAGAGCTCAGCGAGTGAATAGAATATTATAAAAGGCTATAACGATATAGTTTGCTTTAATATGGATGCATTGTACAATTATATTTTAATATGCGCACACAGTATGGCATACAAAAGTAGTAGGAGTCTCTCTCTCTAACTGACTACTAGACGATGGGAGGGAGACAATTGTGTGTGAAAAGAATGAATCAAAAAACTGGAATGGCTTCATGTGTAATTTTCCTTTTTGATGGTAGTTTTATCATTGCGTTAATAATATCAGTGAATAGAATCATCAAATTTTTTTGCATTATGGAGCAATATTATGCGCTACTTACAACTATTTTATCATTATCATCAACAGCAACATTGTAACGAAATTATCAAATTCCGTTCAATGCGCGCATGAAATATTACATTAGGATACTGGATAGTTACTCTACAGGAATTTGGTAAGGGATGCGATATACGATGCTCTCGCCGGCACTGTGTTGGTGGTAGTTGTATCACAATCAGAAATACATGATCATTGCTTGTTTGATCTGCTAAGCTTGTTTCTCAGTAAACCGTGATAAATCTTTAGGTAAACATTCAAACAGTCCGCTAGAAGCAAAAGGACACGCGTAAATACAAGAATGTTCGTATTAAATAAGAGGCATAATATTTAATAGCTAAAGAGAGAGAGAGTGTGTGTGGGGATGCGCTTTGAATATTTTTATTACTCCAAATTTTGGGCATAGGATCAAAAAGACAATCCTGCTCGCCAGCAGCTTTGTCGTGTATTTATAGTTTGTTCATTTTGTATCAAGTTTCTGGAAATTTCCCAATTGTATTTAATTAGCAACGAATGAACGCATTTTTCTCCATGTGGCCGCTTTGGGAAAATGATGTGCACTATTTTAGCCTGGGATAGTGCTACTACTGCATGTATTACAAATAGTGAATTTTTCTCGTACTAATGGCATCGCCACACCACAAGGGTTTTTTTTGTGAAAGCAATGAAATCTTGTTTTCGTTTTAATTCTTGCGTGAAATTCAACAATTTATATGGGCACCAATTTCCAATTCCAGTGTGATTCTCTCAATGCTCACTATCTGGCACGGGTTTATCTTCTGATGCCCAGCATACTAACTAACTAAAAGTCGAAGATTCGAGATAACAAGCAGAGTTATTTACGATCATTTTCCATGCATACATATTCTACCGCATTCTCTATTACTTTTACCAAAAGTTGACACATGAACTATATGGGTGAAAAAGAAAAGTTTACACTTTGTGGATGTTTGTAAAAAAACAAGCAAGCGTTGATATTAAAACGTTTCCAGACTAATTTTTTTGCACGTGCGAGGTAAAAATTCGCCGTTAAAAAATACATCTACAACAACAACTTGGATAGCCCTTGAGGCAATTCCTCTTTCTCTTTTTTTGCATTGCTTTCCAAGTATGTCTGCTCTCGGCTTACAGTTTTTTTTACATTCGTCAGACATTTTAGTTAAGCTGCCTTGAGTTGGGTGAGTTTGAGTTTTACTTCATCACATACTTCATGTACTTCATTTTCTCCTCTCAAGTTTCTTGTGTGCGGGGCTGTTGCTCTCCTTTTAAGATCTCTTTCTCTCCCTCTTTTGTTCTTTGTGTCTGCCTATTCCAATGATGAACAAGCCGAAACACCCAAAAAATATAAGTTGAGTTGAGAAACTTTGTTCCAAAAAAACAGCCACGATTTTTTGTTCATTTCTCTCTCTCTCTCTCTCTCTCTCGCCATCTCAGCTGCTGCTTTCTGCGATTTTTTTGGTCTCTTGCAAGTTACATTAATATATAAGAAAATTTCGCTTCCTCTTTTTTTTCCAGAAAGGATGTAAAAAAAGTGTGTAGTGCTTTTTCTTCTTCTTTTTTTTCTGGTAGAAAGAATTATAAGTCTTTTCAGATCCTTTTTACATCTTGTTGTATCATGTTCCTTGTTGGTCCTCCATTTTTGCTGCTCCTGCTACGTTTTTTTCCGTACATTTTATTTTTCTCTTCAGCTCTTTCTCCTCTTTTTGATACAGATCCTGTGTATTATTATTATCAGAGATAGAGAGAAGAGTGGGGACTTGTGTAGTGATGTAGTGTGCAGTAATATCGTCTTCTTTTCTGGTTATGGTGGTGGTGGCGGAGTGCAGCAGCAGCAGCATTTATAACATAAGTAGTGGTATAACTTGTGCATATATTCATATAAGCAGGGAGAAATATCAGTACCCAAAAAATGCAAGCATTTTTATAATGTCTGCATGGATATATATATAAATACATATACAATATTCGTTTTTTGGTAAGTTAAAAGGCAGACCAGAATGTTGTAGTCAGTTCTTGTCGTATTATTCCTTCTTCTTCTTTTTTTTCTCCCGTTCGTTCATTTTATTCCTAGTAGCATGGTTAAAGGTTATATTCGCGGCGTTTGACTTTTAGGTGCGTTATTTATGGCAGTGAGCTCGACGAGGGGGTAATAAAATTTATTGCTAGGATTTATAGTTGGCCATTTGCTTCAAAATTTGGGGGTCTCTCTCTTCTTCACTGTGTATGATCGTAGCGGCCGTGGTGGTGGTGGAGGCAGTAGCAACAACGGCCGTTATAGCAGCAGAAAGAAGAGTAAACTTGGTCGTTGTTGTCTATATACTTCTGTGATGCGCCTTCTTCTCTTCTTCACTCTTCTTCCTCCTCTATTCTGGTTAGAAATTCTACAACAACTACCGCATATATATGCCTTTATTCTATATATTTCTCTCTAGCATGCTTTCAGTGAAGAGATGCTTTTCTCTTTCGTTAAAAGGTTCTTCCACGCTTGCTTATGTTCTTCACTCCTCTCTCTCTCTCTCTCTCTCTCTCTCTGGTGCTTTTTATATTGTGAATAAAAGCACGAGCTATTCATCTCTTCATGTGAGCAACATGGTCTTATTATAACTATATATACATATATACTCCTTGCCTTTTGGTTTCCGTATGTATATGCTCCACATATATTATTACACAACAATACATTTTTTGCTATCATGTATTTCTGTTTCTATTATTTTTCTTTATACATAATAAATAAGTATTTACCCACATTCATGGTGTGTTTTTTCTTCTGAAGCTAGGCGGCTCTTTCGCTCTTCCCTTCATTTTTTCTTCCACAACATTTGTATTTGCTCTTTTTTATGTGTATATATATATGTTGTAGCACATATATTAAAATATTAACTTTGTTCTAAATATTATTGCAACTATTACTACTCCTGTCATCATTGCACACTGAGATGTACAAAGTGTATCTCTGGATTCTCAGCGTAAAAGGAGGCTGCGATACTAAAAGGTAGGATAATATTGGTTTCGTTATTCATGAATGAACGTATATAATATTTGCTGTACCAAAAAATGTTGTTGTAAATGGTCCTTCCATGTCAAATATAGGCACAAACACACACACGCTTGGTTTGAGTTTATTGCTTCACACAAAAGTTCCACATACATAATTCGTCGTCGTCGGTGTCGGTGTACCCACATGTTATAATGATGTACCAACTGGAATTCGTGCAATAGCAATAATAATAACAACATGTACATTTTCATGAATAGATATATCTTTGAAGCAAAAGAATATATATTCATGCATAACTTTCATTAATGTCCGTAACATTGCATTGCATGTGGCACTATATGGATCTGCCATTATTTTTCGGCAAATACCCTTTTCTCTCTCCCTGCCTATTTTTTTATCCAGCATTTATTATTATTCCTGACTTGTACATTTTGCTCACCACACCACACACACACATCAACATGTACTCTCTCCGCTATCTAAGTTCAGTAATAACGAGATAGAGAGGAAAAGACAATGCTCTTTTCTTTGGTCCAGAGAGAGCCTACGGGCAGAGCAGAGTTAACATCATCATAATATTACGTTGCGCGCTGCATAATACAAAACAAGATATTCCTTCTTCCGGGGTGGTGGTGGTGATGGTGGTAGTGTTAACAATATAGATTTTAGCATGTATATTTTATAACTGGATGTGAAGGGGTGTATATAAGAATATTACACAGGATTGTATAGTGCCCATAAAACTCTTACACAGTATCATGCGCACAATGTGTGTGTAAGCCGGCGTTTGACAAGTTTGTAAAAATACCAAGTTTAGTTACCTAATTTGAGTATCTTTATCTTCTCAGGCAGTTTCCTCTTGTGTTGTTCATGTCCATACTAGTTTAACATTATGATTCTTTAGAAAAAATATATATATTGGAGTTTGAGCTATTGCTATTATATTCTGTTTCATTGGTCATTGGACAATCAGCACATTGTCGTCGTCGTCGTCATGTCTTAAGAATAATAGATTCATTGTGACAAGAATTTTTCGGTAACGAATGTTGTTGTTGTTGTCGTCGTCGTCAATTGTTGATGTACCTTCAGTTTAAAGCATTTTACGTGTGTGTGTAAGTATCGTGTCCTTGAGCAATATAAGCTTTTGTTCTACAACATATAAACTTGCTGTTTTTGTTATATTTTTATTACATTGTTGTGTAATAATATGTTAGTCCAGAAATGGGTACGGAAAAATATGTAAACCTTATAAAAGTACTACAATGTAAAGCAAATGGACACTGTAAACAGTCAAGTTTTCTGAGAGCCAGAGTATCCCATTTACAACTATACTTACTTACTACCACCTTTACAAACTTTTATTTTTATTACGTCAAGTTGACTCTTTATGGAGGAAATATATGTAGCTTTACTACCAAAACGGGACACACACAGATAGAGAGACTGTATGAATGTAACAAGGAGGAAGACGAAGAATAAGAGGATAAGAAGAGGAGGACAAAAAAAATTGGACACATACATTAGCACGAGAGTTAAAAGATAAACTTTTTTTTTGAAATGGGTGTGAGAGCATCAGAATCAGAAGACTGCTTTTTCACAAGTCTGTTGTTTGTGATCCTCGTTCCTGAAAGCAAGCAAACGTATGTCCAGCGTAAAAGAAAAGAGAGGTGTTCTCGTTCTCTGTGCTACACTCGTGCAGGTTTTTCTCGTGAGCCTTTATATCAAGAATAAATATATATAAACTCAACACAGCTAGTTGATCATTTTACTTGATTTGATTTTGGTTATCGCAAACTATAATTAATTGAGTTAATTGGAAATTAATTATCTGTAAAAATGTACGATAATTTTATAGTGTCTAAAATATCGCAGTATAAAAGTATTTTTTGGTGCAAAGGAAATGACATATCCTTTGTAGACAGTGAGTAAAGTGGTCATTTAAAATAATAGCATATGAAGTGGCACAGCTATGTTTGAAGATTTCATTAGTGGATTTACTACTGCAGTATATATATATTTATGTGGAGCTTTTTTGTTGTGTGATAGATTACTGCATCGTTTGTCAGTGGATAGACATGGAGAGCATCCACCACCACACGCTGCTTTTGCCGACAATGACAAAAAAGGAGTGAAATCCTCCCAGACTAAAAACTGCATCCTTTTTCTCTCTACATGTCTGTGTGTGAAATGAACACAACTACACAAAAAAAATTTCATGAGACAAAGTTTTTTAACAGATCTTGTGTGTATTATATATATGACTTCCTGTGTGGAATAAAAGAAGTGTATATTAGAGAAAGCTGTGGGATTATTATTTTTTTTTAAGAAAAAAAGTCTGAGAGTGCTCATTTTTCACATTGGAATGATTTTCATGCAAAGTATTGTTATGCAAGTAGTGCTAGGAGAAAAAAAGCAGTAAAATCTGCTATATCAAACGTATTTACAGCTTTCGCCGTAGTAGTATTATTATTACAAAAAAAGGCAAGTAGCACATAGTAGAGAGAGAGAGATGAATAAACTAGTATACTTCTTGACAGAGGAAATAAACGTAAAAATGCGTAGTACATTGAAACACAAGTGGTTTTATATTCCCATGTACAGCGCCAGAGAGAGAGAGAGCGAGAGAGAGAGACGGAGAAGAAGAAAAAAAATATGAAAAAGTCCGTAAAGAAAGTCGACTTGATTGCTGAACCACATGCTGCTACTACTTACTACCACTACTTGTGCCATTCTGCCATTGCAATGAAGAAAACACATAAAAATAGAAAGCTGGTTGTGTGTGGCGGTCGGTGGCAGAGAAGAGATGCTCGCTGCTTCAAACTTCTCTCTTTTGGTTTACTATAACTCTGAGAAAAAACTGTGTATAAAAACGCAAAAGTTGCTGTGCTTCAAGTCAACAAGGAATGGTGGTGGTGTTGGAAGGACCAAGTGAAGAAGGGCATGATTATGTAGCTTTTTCTCCTTTTCTCTTCCTAGTTGAGAGAATAGTGTGCTGGCTGCTGTGAGTAGTGAGTGGTAGCAGTGGCAGCCATTCACACACACACACACACAACATTGTGTTCTCTCTCTCTCCCTTTCTCCTACTAAACTTCCATACATACACTTGTTCCGTCGTCGTCGTCGTCGTCATCATCATCAAATTATATACATATACTACTGACTACATTATTATATAGATATAGAAAAGCTGCCAAAGCTACAATACAAATACGGCGGCTTTTGTACGATTCATTATGTACATTGGAGAAATAGAGAGAAAAAGAGAGGAATTCAAGTACAAACATCGGTGGTGGTGGTGGCATTAGGAGAAGTGTATAGAATGTACGTATGGACGAATGGAAGTTGAAACAAGTTGAAGAAGCTCTCTCTTTTCTAAAAACTAGTAGTATATGTAGCAGCAGTGGTGTGCATTATGCTGCTTGCTGCTGCTGTTGAAAGTGGAATGGTATGGTACTGGCGCTAAGGACGCAACGTAACGACACTTTCCCTTTACCAATCCCGTGGATTCTGCGGATAAAATTGGATAAAACACGAGTTGCCTTGCCCTCCTGTCTTTGACGAAGACCCGACTTCTCTCTTCTTTGCTGCTGCTCCTCTTTTCTTTTTTTTTCTGTACTTCCTTCTTCCAAAAAAGATATGCCCGGAAATTTTCACCATTTCAGTTTATATAATATAATATGTGTGTGTAGTGTGTACATACATATTATACGTCTGTTGTACGACTCTCAGAAGACATTTTATATTTTTAGTATAAAAGCAAACGTGTAAATACACAGCACACACACACACACACACGCCGCTCTCTCTGACGATAAGCATTCCAGAATTCACAAAGATATAGTCCAACTGCTCTCCTATTAAGTCTGACTGGTTGGGTGGTGGTGGTATAGTGGCTGCTGCTATGCTGGCTTCTTTTTCTGTTGGAAAATAATATGTGGTAATAGTATGTACATCGTCCTCTGCTATTGCTATACTACATATTGCAGCAAAAAGCAAAAAGACATTTTCCGAGAGCGACGAGTTGTATGTACCATTTCGTTACTGCTTCCATCATCATCATATGTATTGCGACCACCATACCACCATCATCCACTACTACTTACTCTTCTCAAATATATAAAAACACACACACAAGACCACTTGTACAATTTTTGTTCCTCCTCTCTCTCTCTCTCTCTCTTTAGTTGTCTGCCTTACTGCTCTCTCTCTCTCCACTCTTCTCATCATCATCCTTGTCGTTTTCTTTTTTACTCCTCAACAGTCAGTCAGTCAGTATCAAATAAAATGAGAAACAACACAGGGAGAAAGAGACATCCAAAAAAAGAGTGTTGGTATTGTGGTGGTGACTTGTTGTTTGATTCCATCCGTCTGTCTTCTGACATCCTGATTTTTGTCTCCTCTTGTCTGAACACACACATATATACGCAAACACACAGAGTTACAACATTCAGACTCTCATGCAAGCACACTGACAAAAAAAGCGTGTTTTCAAGAAAGAGCGAATAGAGTAGATGTGTGCTTGCCTACAAAAACAACAACAAAGTGTCACCGTCTCTCCTTCTCTTCTGTCACTCAGCGAGCAAACAAACAAAAAATCGTACATATATAAAAAGAACCCTTTTTTTCTTCTCTTACTTTCCTTTCATCCCTATTTATTTTTTTATTCTGTAATAATATCATTAAGAAAAAGTAACATGAAAAGAAACAGAAACCGACAACCTGTCTCCGGTTCATATAGCCAAACACACAATTTATCTCAGTACTTTTGTTGTGTACACTCCTGTCACATTACACGATTGGTCATTCCTATAAAATATGAGGAGGGAACTAGCAAAAGCAAAACTTATACATTTTTGAAGACACGATGAAGAGTGAGAGATTCATCATAATTTCTGTTTTGTACCATCTGCTGTCAACTCTTGTACGTCATCATCATCAACGTCGTCGTCGTCAGCGGCCTTAGAGTGAGAGGATATAACGTACCATCACATCACACACACGTT
Organism: Sinella curviseta; assembly: GCA_004115045.4. NCBI lineage: Eukaryota > Metazoa > Arthropoda > Collembola > Entomobryomorpha > Entomobryidae > Sinella > Sinella curviseta. Next base: position 38,807,244 of record CM023203.3, on the reverse strand, counting down.
GTTGTAAACTATTTTTCGAGGACAAGAAAAAGGGGAAGCTGCAGAGAGGATGGTGCTCTGCGTCTTGTTCTACACAACAAACAAAACCCAGCACACGACTTCCTCCTTTTCACCAACTTTTTGCTGAGTCATGGTCAAAAAGCTTTTACTAAAGGTGAATTGCTTGTTATTTTGCAAAAAGTGTAAGTCATCGTCACCATCATCATCATCTTCACGATAACATTGCTGTGAAAATTCAACAGCAAGTCGGATCCGCGAGTAGCAGAATCATAGTAAGTAAAAAATAAACTCACATTCACGTATGACAAGGAATATATATTGCACGCTTTATTGATAAAAACGCAAACAAACACACGAGTAGCCGTAAGACGTAAATTCTGTTTGCACCACATTTTTTTTATCTACATCCAAGTTTTGAGCTCATTCACACAGTCCATGTGGTCATCTCGTTGTGTACCTGTACAGATTATCGACTTACTTTTGACAAGCAGTGTATAATTTCCTTTGCTGCATTAAAGGAAGGTCTATAATAGTAGTTAAGTTTATAAATAGAAAACATGTATGTACATTATTGTAGGAAAAAAGGAGAGAAACAAGTTACGTGTAATGAATGATGTTTTTGGAGTGAATGGGAAACGGAGATAGAATGTATAAGAAGAAGTTGTAATGCACTAGCGGCGGCGTATACCGTTACAAAACTATTATGATGTTACGACGTTACTACCGAGTACGCAGAGAGTAAAAGCAATGATGGACGTCTGAAACGCTTCGGCGGAGTTTCTCCCCACTTACCTTGTTCACTCTTGTTTTTGCTTGCTCACTCCCTCAATTCAACGCCTCATTCAACCATCATGATTCCGTCTACTCACGAGAGTGCATAGACACAGAAAATGGAGTAAGCTGAGTAACACGACAAGAGATCGTTGATCATGTTTACATTATGCATTAGAGTGAACGGGTAGTAGTAGTTGTAGGAAAGTTTTAAGACTAAAAAAATCACGTGGAAAATTACCATATATTGACAATTACACCACATATTCCAATCACAACATCTTTCAAACTTTTACCATCCATGCGTAGAGATATTTGACACAAGCAGTTATAGTTAGTAGACGTAGTTGTCGCATTATTCTCGTCTCTTTCGAATTTGATATCTTACTTAACATGGAGCCAGATTATAAATTTTTGGTGCAGCCACATTCGGGAATAAATTTTAGCTCCAAAAAGCGAAATTTTGATACTCGTTTGGACATCTTGATAAGTTTATATTCGGTAATCTTTCTTGTCTCCACAAGGTTTTAAACCGTACAGATTCATGCGCAAACCATATTCTAGTGCATAAAAAGATTTTTTTTGGTTGTTGGGAATATGATAATTTATAAAAGAAGCTCTTTTAGTTGAATTAAAGTAAGCCACATTAGGTAGGATATCACCCAGGATTAAGTATGGATCAAAGGGGGATTAGTTGTTAAAATAAAGTATGCATACATTCAGCAACAAATACTCTCAGGGTTTTCCTCTCTCGCTCCGTATTATATTTTACGAAATTCACCATTTTGCTTTTCCTCCTCGACCTTACCATGCTCATGTGTAAGCTTTTTAATGTATTCGTGTATTCGTCATGCACTCATATCTTGTTAGTAATATTTTACCTACCTATCTACTAACAGCTTAGATAAAAGGGAAACTTGCTCTAAATAAATGATACGCACACAGCCACCACCTTTTCATTTCACACTTTTCTGCATCAAGCCGCCACGTAAATGAAGTGTGGAAGAGCACATTGTCACTTTGTAATTAAAACGGATACTGGGTGAGAAAGGGATAATTAATATGGTTAATTTTTTAGCGGAACTTGGGTCTTCATTAAGTGCATTGCTTACCCGCTGTTTATTCCGTGAAAATAAAAAAAATACTTTTTTTTTCATCACGCAGTTGTCTAGACGTAAATGCAGAAAGTCATAATATCTCTAAAAGAACATATTATTTGGATATAAAATTCATCTCGAGCTCTTTCATTTTTGTAGGAAGTAGATAGAGAATATTTTCATTACCTTGTATATATATTTTTTTCGTTGTGTACAATCATGGCATATGTCGTAAACATGGGCGTATATATAAATAGCATGGATGTATGTATTTACGCGTGTATAAAGAGATCATAATATATTGTTGTGTAGAGGGACCGCGAGCCGATACCAATATGACGGGCATTTATACATATTTGTTAGAAAGGCTGACGGAAGGATTTTCCAACAAGGTTGATGCTGCTTGAGTATCCACATCCAATGAAAGCTGAAGCTTTTCATTTGAAATGGACGGCTGCTGCTGCCGTTTTTATGCTTTCCATCATCATGATGGTATCAGAATCAGCGATCAACGTTGTAGAAGAGAAGCACCAGAGAGATCAAAGACACGAAGGGTAGGAAAAAAGATGATTGTTGGGTCTGTGTCTGTCGGGTGGTCGCCTCTCTCTCTCTCTCGTCTGCGTAGAAATTGTTTCATTTAATTTTTGTACCATATATTATGTTTGCCGAGATAGGGATCTTCGGTTGCGACTAGCTGTACAGTACTTTGTTTAAAAGTAGTGATTATGTGGAAGGATAGGTACGTATTTACAACATGATACAAAGTAAAGCTATACATCCATGAAATGGTCTTGTAACAAGAAATTGTAATATAGGTTGATATTACAAATTTGGTAAATGTGTAACATTTGTCCATGTTGCGCTACGCTATCCCTACAAGTAAATACACAAGAAGTCGGCAGAAGAAACTCAAGATTGCATAATGCAAATATGATATCATTTAGCACAGTATTGTTATAGGTAATGGCAAGAATATTTAGAGATGACAGCATATTTCCAAGATTGTGCACCCTGTTAGCTTTATGCTTACATAAACCAAACACTAGGACATACTACAATAGATAATTTGATTGACAGTTTACTGACACTCTTAATGCGTTGCACTTGAAGAAAAATACATTCTATTGGTTAAATGAGAAACTCATCCAAATGGATTTCATTGTTAACATTTTAGCCATCATATTCCATTGGATTATTGGATTAGACCACATAGAATTGAGTTGGGGTGAAAGATAGGAGGAACATCATGAACCTTTTACATATCTGCAAGAAGTTACAGTTTTAATGGTTCAAATAAAAATTATTCTCTGGTGAAGTAGCACAAACTTTTCTTGTTTATGCAATTGCAATAAAATAAATACGCCTGCATACTTGGGTAACTTTGCATTAAGAATGAATCCAACTCAAACTCAAGTTGAGACTTGGGTGGCGAAAGGGACTATAAAATCAATCTGCTATAACGACAAGTATCTTCTCGTGATTTTTGTTATATTCGAAATTTTTATAAGGTGGTCTAAATTTGACCACGGTTACTGGGAGCGGTTACGAAAGGCCAAAATAGTAAATCAACTGATCATGGTCGCTGAAAGATCGGGTAGTACATACTGATGAAATGAACAATCTGAATCAAATAATGCTATGAAGTAAATTAGTAAGCACTCTTGAAGTGTTATCAGAGGATGGTGAAAATATCAATTGAAGTTGTCTCACAAATTTTCATTATAGTATTGTATCCACATTTTATATAGCATGTTATTTATCGCTTAAAATGCTGCATAAATATTACTTGAAGTGAATACCTATAAAATTTTATATTTCGATGTGAAAAATTGCAAGATCGTAATTAATTTTTGCACACGGACAGACAGACAGTATACATACATATTCAAATTTGTTTCCGATCGTAACCGCTCCCGGTAACCGTGGTCAAATTTAGATCACCTTATAAAAATTTCGAATATAACAAAAATCACGAGAAGATACTTGTCGTTATAGCAGATTGTATAAAATGAAGTCAAAATGCTGATGGCACAGATCTTGTTACGCTTCCAGGAGCTCACAATTGTATCAATTTATCATCTGTCTGCATGGACACATTACTCATTCCCTATTCGCCTCGAATACATATACACCAACCATGCAGTCGACTTGCATAATAGCTTAGTACAGCATGTTGTTTAAAATAAAACATAATTGACGATACTGATCGCCTCTACAACACAATAGCTATATTTCCTCATTCTGTATATTTACGTAATTTTGTACATTATTCTGGAATTATTTTTGACAATCCTAAAGCCATTATAAATACTGAAGTAGCTGAAAGCAGTTAAACGCATAAAACAAGTGACGTAAGATTAAGGCTTGCTTCTAAAATTTCCTCCACATTTCCGTGTGTGTTCATTGTAGGTAGTTCATGTATAGTTACATGCATGCGTCCGTATTATACAAGACAGATGCATAAGAAGAAGCTGCACTTCTCTTGGATGATTAATTTATTCTCTCCGCTTGATCAAATGGTGTGCTCATCCTTCCATCCATCATCCCCGTCCTTCACCGCGACCACATAGAACTAACAGCATAGTTATGTATGCTGACATTTTTTTAACGGCATCGGTACAGCAGCAGGTTGCACTTCTTGCAATGCAATTTTTTTACTTCTGAAATATGCAAGCTCGTGACAGTGAACTAAAAGCCAAAGAGGTAAAATTTATATTTTGCAAAGTAGCTTCTCGTTCGTTCGCTAATGTACGTGGTATTATAAATGATACTCTACTTGAGTGCACTTATGCAATTGTTTAATTGACAAAACTGGATGCTCCATTTTCTTTGAGCATTGCATGATACACACATTCCACAGTTTTGATGTTTCATGGTATTCCAAACTCAGAAATGAAGAACTTTATTCAATAATATGTGCTTCGTTGATTATGACATGCAAGGAGCTGACCGAACAAGCAAAAATACCTACACAAGTTGTCTTCCATTAGCAAATTGAACAACATTTTTGGCAAATGAAATATTTCTGTTTCGATAACCACTTTTATGGTTCAGTTTACCACGCATGATTTCATCACTAAATTAAATTCATAAACATGCACAGGAATCACAGAATGTCCTCTTAAAATACTATGCAAGTGTATACCACACAAATAGGTGTGTCTAATGAAACCTCTTTGGCGTATCACGCGTGAACCGAGTCGAGTCGTATGAGGAGGTTGCTGGGGGCAAATCAAAGGCAACAAAATTATGGCTAATTGCAATAATTATTGTCAACTTTCTTTGATAAAAAATTAAAATGTTACAAACGTACACTTTTTTTGTCATATTACATGGTGATGAAAAGAAATAAACAGACAGACATTTTTCATGGATTTTATGAGTTATAAAGTTGATATGAGAGAGTAAAAGTTCGCACAAGTTCTTTCACTGCTGTGTAAATACTTCGTAATTACAATGTGTGCGCTTCCACACACGACAAAGTTTATTACTTACCTTGAACCTTTAAAAAGTTTAACAAGCAGCTCAACGATTACAACAAAATGATCACGAGCTGATATGTTCATCAAAGAATAAATGGCCGTTTTTTAAAAATCGGGACCTGCATTTTTTAGTCTCAAAAGTGCATGAAGACCTGATCTCATTACAACACGCAGTACATCTATAAGTTACAAGTACAATTACTAGAAAACGCGTCCAATAATAGAGTTTGCTTCGTGACATGTCAGGAGTCCAACAACTCTTGAGCAGCTGACTACCTCCATACTCCATACTTCATCTTTCCTCCATATAAGTTGAACCCAGAAAGAAGAAAAAACGCTCTCATAGGCAGAGAGGCTGCTGCTCTAGTAAGTACGTGTCTCTCAAACAGTGAGAGAATCATCATGGCATCCACTCCACATTATCATGTCGTTCTCACAAGAGAAAAAAAAGAAAGGGGGAGAGAGAGAGCCATGAGCAGAGAAGAGAAGAGAAGAAACCATAAAAGTTATATATATATATACCTAAAACCTAAAAGTATACCTTTCTCAGAAAGCCCATTTAGATATGCAATATATTTTACTCGGGTAGGCTTAAACCGACCAATGTACTTTTAGCTTCATACTCCTATATAATTACACATATCGAAAGAGAGAGCGAGAGAGAGAGAGAGAAAGAAGTGAAACCAACTTTCTGCATCGCCCTTCCTCCTCTCGTCTGAGGATGATGATAGCATAACATCCTCTCCGAATACTACCACCACCGCCTCCAATATATACACTCAGCAAGCTCTTTTCTCCTTTTCATATTACAACACATGAAATCTTGTGCTCTTTGCTGCTCCTGCTATATATTTTGTGGCTGTTGCTCTCCGTACTGTCGTTCACTTTTCCACGAGCTTTTATTGAAAATTGTTGTATAAAACCGTCGTGCCATACACGGAGAATTGCTCGAGAGTAAAAGTTTTTGGGCATGAGGAAAACTTTTTCTTATATACACAAAGGTACATATATATATTATATTGTAAACTTATGCAAGGCCTGCATATGCATGCACAAAGTTTCTCCTCTCTTTACTTTCTCTCTTTTGATGTTCAAGAGCTCAGTTCATTCAAGCTCAAACTTTTGTGGTTGTGATCGGTCCTCTTCTATTACCTCTACAAAACCAACCGCGACCACTATACTACCACCACGTTGCTGCCAAACACTCTGTGTGTAGAGTCCACCGTTTTTATTGAGCGGGTTATACGCGGCGAAAGGCTACACACCTACCTTACAAAAATGCATGTTGGAAATAATCATACACACAAGTATATATAAACAAACTCATTTTTGAAGATTGCTATTCCAAAGAGGACAAAAATATTGACTGTTGTTGTAAATCACACATTACCACAGAGTGGTACATTACCATATTATATTGTTATATATATTCGTAGGATAATTGAAGTACACGTTATCAAAGTTATTTTAGCCATGTTCATATGCTCCACAACACAATCCATATTATTGTCAGTCTTTAATCGAGTAACAACATTTCCCAAAAGACTGACTGACAAACAAGTATATTAGAGCACATCACTACTGACTCCTAGTCACTAAAATGCGGTATGAATGTATATAGAATAAATATACGAGTTTTGTCGTATCATCGTCATCATCATCATCCTTGTCGTTGGTTTTCCCAAATCTACTGGGAGACTAAAAAAAGAGCTATATTTACAAAACAGAGACAATGAAGTCGCGACGCATTTCTGAGTGCTCTTTCCCTTCTCCTCTCTCATATTGTGTACCTAAAAACGGACGCCTTTCTTTTTACTAAACTTTGTGACTCTGGGTTTTGTAGGAAAAAGAAATTCGTGGCACTGCTGCTGAGAGAGCTACCAACGAAAGGAGGGGTAGAGGAAGAGAGAAGAGAAGAAAAGAGAAGAAAGAAAGATGAAATTCAGTTTTTTGGCAGTATATGAGACATGCCATCATCGTCAGAGAATAGGGAATGAATAAGAGGAGAGAGAGAGAGAGAGAGAATGAGAGAGAGAAAGTCAATGGTGAAAAGAGACTTAACTCATTCAATGTAACATGATTATACATACATACATTCATACACACAGCTCGGATTGAGATATAGAGGACAGGACTTAAGCAACTTTAGAATGCTCCCAAGTTGCGCAACTTGTCCATAGTCTATATTTCTCTGCGTTTCCTACCTTACAAATATATTATACTACGGTATACAGAATACATTTCAAAAGTAAAGTTTTTTTTGTCGGATTAAATGAACGTATATGCATTAACATGTTTAATATATATACAGTATGGTATATGGTATATGGACATATTACAAAATCTTCATCCAAACTTCTTGTTATAATTCGGTTGATTTTTTTATACTTTCTTTTCGTTTCGTTTTAAAGTTGGAAACGAGACAGAAAAAATGGAAAGTCTTTGTGAATTCCCAATGAACAATGTTTTCCCTTTTCTATTTTTTACCATTTGTGTAGCTCTACGATATGCAATCCTGAGAAGGTTTTGCCCTCTAAAAATGCATTGAACCAGTGTCATACACTGCTGCTTTCTTTTTGATTTTTCTTAAAAAACTTTTATTTCTCTTTCGGCTTAAAGCCGGAATATTTTTAAGGAGCGCGCTATGTTAAGGAAAAAATAACATTATATTTTTTAGCGAATATCTTTTTGCTAGATTGTGTGCTGTGTAGTAAAAAGATGTGATGTGGTGGTGGTGGTCGTCGTCGTCGTACTTTCATTTTCAGTTCCAGCAAAAAAAAAAGATTATATTAAAAGCGTAGAGAATTTTTTTTTGTGTAATGCTGCTTCTTCTTCAAGTGGATAGCAGCATAGCTCAGCTCTGTGCTATACACAAATTTACGACTGTTACTACCATTACAGCGTCTTGGGTAAGGAATGTGGTCCGTCTTTTTTTCAAAATGTTTATGTGCATAGCATAGTTTTCTCTCTTCATAAGGGAATTTTACGACTTTTTCCTTCTCTCGAATATATTTTTGGGATGGGTGAGGCAAGAAGGAACAAAAATAAGTAGTAGGATTTCTTCCTGATTCCGAAAATTGGTTCGTCTTCTTTGTTGACTTGTACTAGCTCCTGTTATAGACTAAAAAATATATCTCAAGTCCCCCAAAAACAGCAATTGGTGAAGTAATTTCGACGCTGTCAAACATTGCCTTCAAAAAAAGTCCTGCCAGAGTTTTCATCAAAATGAGAGGGTGACGGATTGGTTATCTGTTGTTGCAGTGGGACATGGACAAAGATATGTCAAGTCAAATACTGGTTGAAAAAAAGAAAGACGTGAACACTTTCACAAAACGTCAAACATTCATATAGGCCAACTTTTTGAACCACACAGACTATCTGGTCTCTGGTCAACGCAATGAAATGGTTGTGAAATGGCTTGTATACGAGTCTCAAGTGAAACCCGATTCCTGATTTTCTTCATGTTTCTGATGTGATGACTATGTTTCCACTCTTCTTCTTCTGACGACGTGGCAGTTCCAAACTTTCATTTAGACTGGCACGCCTTTTTGTGTGATTGTTTATATTGTATATGTGCCAAATTTTTAATCATGCTCTCTCATGTACTCTACAAGATAGGTATAGGTATATATATGGTTATCATCCAGCTCGAGAGTTTTTCTTGTGTCTTGGTTGAGTCATAAAATGAAATGCGACAACGTGGAATGAAAGCATTCACGTTTTTTTAGGTAGCTCTCTGGAATACGACAAAAACTGGATATTTTGCCGCAGCAGAATATATTTTTCTGATGACAGTATTGAGTAAGCAGGATTGTTAAGTGAGCAAGTGTCATTTGGAGGAGCCGGCAGCAGCCAACATAATTTGAAAATAGTACTGTGTGAAGAAATTCAATGGAAATGATTTACTTGATTTTCGCTGACAAAAAAAAATAGTTTTGTTTAGAATGTCCCGTTTTTTTCCTTCTCTTATAGCTGTATATTGTAATCTAAAAAGATTACTCGAAAAAAGGAGCACGCATTTTTATTCACAACTTCTCTCTCGCCCTTTCGTGTAGTAAATTCACTCAAGACACAAATTGGAAAGCCCTTTGTTTTTTCAGCGCGCAGAATTTAATAAATCCTTTCATGATGAAATATTGCTCTCTGTTAAGAAACAAATTTCAGTCCCAGCAAAACATTTCACATTATTTGGGCGATATATACATATATAAATACTACGTGTTTTAGAGACTCGTGCGCAATTTTACTTGCAAAACAATTGCCTTTAAAAAAGTACATAAATTATTTTTCCCTCTCCGTCTCTAGTAATTGTAAACACAACACACCAGTGAGCAATGAAAAAAAAATTCTAGCGTTTTTTGTAATACGATTCATGCATACAGGCTTGCACTTTTTTTGTTCTGTGCTCAAAACAAAAATAAAAAAAACAATAATTTAAATTTACAAACTATTTCGATCTAAATACAGAATATGCTCTTTGGTTTCTTCTCAAGTGGTTACGAACAACTTGCGACATGAATAAACAAACAGTTAAAAAAACAGTGTTGATATATGTCATGTGAACGAGCTTAGTAAAAAAAATATTTGGTTTGTCGCTTTTTTAGGTAGTTTATTTTTTTGCTAAAGCTCCGTACACAGTAAAAACGAATTAAAGAAAAATAATCCAAAAGTGGTATCAGGTTGTGGGTTACACAACAATTAAGATTTACATCGGCTAATCAGAATTTACTACCAAACCTCTGTACGAGTTTGGGCAGACATCCGAACCGGATAATACTGTTTGAAATTACAACACGAATTTTGGTGCCTTGTATGTACAAACTGTAGGAAATAAATCCATCCGAGCTTTCTTTTTCTAAATTATCTGCCACAAAATCAAGTAATATAAATCGCAGACCTCCATTTTATTTACTGAGTACACTGCGCTAAAGGCAAACGAATGTCGAGAGTAGAAAATTGTAGTAGTTTTTTTCATTCTCGATTTGGTGTATTCTGGAGTCGGAATCACCGCTTACACATAATTCAAATGATAATTTTTTTAAACTATTTTGTTTTAAGCAAACTGTGTTGATAGGTTAAACTTTAATCCCAACTTCTCGCCTCAACCGCACCGCTGTGTTGATTAAACTGCAAAATCGTGTCAAGGGTTATCCCGCACGCGCATCAGCGTTTTTCTGAGTTGACAAACTGTTTACCTTTTGTTACAAACGGCATGCTTAGAAAGAAATGTATTTGTAGCTCTCCTGCGTTGCACCACGCAAAAAGCCATTTTTCTGGTATGAAAGTATGTAGTTGATGCACCGGATCGTAAAAATGAATTTTATTGACGTGTATGACATTTATGATCAGGTTGTTGACGAACACATCAAAACTCAAATGTCTTCACTTCACACTCTGACATATATATTTTTTGTTCTTCTGCTTGTATCCGTAATAAACAAACAATGTACATGATTTATTATGTACTGTTGAATTGGTTTTTGCAATCACGCAGCAGAATTGTAGTTTGCAATTTAAAGATTTTTTAAAAATTGTAAGTTAAATGTTAATATTAGTGTTAATACTCCAGAGATGAAGTAAAGAACAATTTGGTCTGTCAACCTAAATGCAAGATATCATTTTTAGAACTAGTGTTTTGGGTAGAGTTAACTCTTTGCCAGATTATTGTCATTTTTTGATTCCCAATTGGGACTGCTCAATATTGGCTGACCCAAATCATTCATTATTATTTGCTGCCTATACCCGAACTATGGGTGTTAAGATGAGGGCTTTACATGTCAACCTGACACATTACTCAAACGATATAATAATATGAAGTTTGAGCAGAAACTGTTGAACCTTTGGGAGGTATTTGAGAAACTTGATATCTCACGCATATGGGTGTGAACCAATTTGACAGAAAATCAATGAGTGAAAAAAAAACTTTTGTATAAAATTTGAGGAAAATCAGTTCAGTCACTTTACAAAGCATATGCACGGAGTGACAGACGACACACGAGTAAACTGTATAGTAAGTATAGTCAAAAGTACTCGTAAAAGGTTAGTAGGAATCCATATACATGTTTGGTGAGTAGGACAAAAGGATAACTTACAGATATATTCGTCACTGATATAAACATCTCAATTAGATATTTTACCTAGGTAGATATTTTATTTTTTCATACCTAGATATCATCCCCATATATTTCCCAGTTTGTTTAACAAATCTCTTCACAAGTGCCATCATCGTCTTTTGTTTACAATAAAATTATTGTCATATTTAGCACTTCACCTTAGCGTTTATAATGTTAGCATTTTCTTCACTATCCGTTGCAGACATGCAGAGTTACGACACATGGAGTCCCAACAAACATTTTTTTACGATCAGTTACATACGCATTAGAATACACTTGTGAAGTGGTTAAGTTAACTGAACACAAAGCTCGATTACATTTGTACTCCATTACATCACCCACCAACATATTATTATAGCGAGTGGCTATCGAATAGAATATTTACCGTAAGCTTTATTTCATTTATAAATAGACATAAAACGATTTGGAGTAGGCAGAAAAAAAGTGCAACCTCTCATTATTAAACTATATAGCCAATCCTGTGTTAAACAATAGTGTATGTAAAGTAATAATTGCTATTATAAGTTATTTCCCTGCTGCTGCAAATATAATTTCTCCATGTCATATTCATATATTCTGCGAGCAAGCAACTTGGTTGTGGTATGATGCAAGTAGAACAAACACTTTTAAGCGATTACACAAAGGCAAAGGCAAAAGGCAGAGCGGAGCTAAAGAAGAGCTGTCATTTTACTCAGATTTATTGCTAATGACTTGGTCAATTTGTAATCAAGTCCTTTTTTCTTCTTCAATCATTGCAGTAGCAATGGTTAATGTTACTTGCATACTATTCAACAACTGGCTGGATTTTAAGACGGCGACGCGACATGCGTGCATTTTTCAATACATTATATTTACTTGTTCTGCCAAGTGCGCTCGTGTGGATTGTGTAAACACAACACAAACAGATATTTTTATACATATATATCGCGTACACTTCGCGCAAGCAATCTTCGCTATTTTGCGCTATACGCAAAATACCTTTAATAAAAATAATTTCAACAGAACTACTCCTGCAAAATCTTTTACATGTCCTACCTAATTGTGAATATGTTGTATAGTTTTTTTTTGCTCAATGATACGTGCTCCTAAGAATGTCGTCTTGTACAATATTTAAAGGTATGTATGGCATGTGTTACACACTCAAGAAGTTATAACTGAATTTAATTACTCTTGAATGGAGCTCTTAAATTTGTACGCTTAGTATACGCTTGTATTTACTGACAGTTTTGTAAGGTGAAGATGATATCTTGTATAATTTTTTATGTAGTATGTACATACATTAATATGCTGTTATTAAGATTAGTAGACACACAAGTCTTGTTATAAAATTCATGAAATGTTATAAGGAACACTAGAATAATCACCGCATTTTCTTGCTCAACTCACGATCGCCAGCACATTCTTCTTGGCCAAGCAGCTCAGTACTCAATGCAAAACATATACACATGTGACGCATAATATTATGCTGTCCGAAGGAATGTGTGCGCTTCTACACCTATGGTGCAAAATTCCTACATTGTAGAGTCGAAACAATGATACTTTAAAGTTAACTGCTATAGGTTGTACGACAAAGTGTGTGTAATAAAGGTGATAATATATAATGTTCATTAGCCTTTCGCTGCTACTTTGACAGTCACCGTGTACCACACAGCTGTACAAAAATGTGTTTCTTGCTTTTGCTGTTGTTTTTAATACGTATGTTTATGTTATCATCATAATAAAATCCCAACTACTACAACAACTATATAGCTTTTTTGGAGTAGTCCTTAAAGAGATTTCTTGTACATACACCGTGCATGCTGCTGTACAAGCGCGTACAGAGCATAATAATAATAATAAAAGTAGTCGTCGGTCGGTCGACGTATAAAATGTGTATTTCATCAAGCCTCATCTGCTTAAACTTGCACTTGGACGAAATAAGCAGGTATAATCATCGTTATCATCATCATCACCAAACAAACATTATGCTTAACTTATGAATATCCTATTATGGACCAGCTTGGACTGTGCGCTGCTGAGAAGCGTTTCTTAATATGCAATAATGTAATCCGTTCAAGCCTCCTCATTCTCTTGCCATCATCATCATTTCGTTCCAATGTTACTCGCAGCGCAGCAAACACAAAATTTTGTTCTCGTGTATTGGCTTTGAAAGGAAAATAAGAAGAAGAATAAAAAAAAGTTGCTAATTTGCATCTGTGAATTGTTTAGAGAGGTTGCTGCCTCTCATTTTGGCCAGACCCAGACCTGACTTGGGCAGAGAGATGTATAGGCATTCATGTATATAATAATGTGGATACATTTTATATTAGTTTGTCTTGGATGCACTCTTGCTTCTTCTTTCTTCATTTCAACTCTTTTCTCAGCCAGTTTGGCTGTTGTTCTTATTCCTTTCTGCTGCTGTTTCATCTTCTGGTCGGGTTTTCTGATGGAGAATTCATTGTCTTGTCCTGCTGATACGTTGTGTAAAGTGTTGCTTTTGCTAGAGTTCACTTCACACACACACAACAGCTCATTTGTATTCACGTACGACATTTACAACTTGGTTGAGAATGGAAGATTGAGATAGCTCAAGTCAAGTAAAAAAATCAACGCACACACACACACAAGAGTATTTACAGGTGATTGGTTTTTGATTCACTTTGCGTACATCTTCTTCTTCTATGGACTGGACCGTCTAGCAAAAAATCTCTTCACAAAAGTGCTGCAATACAGATTACATGCCTAAAAACTACCTGTCTGAACCTTCCGAACATGTACACTGTAATCAACTGGAAGGCACTTGTACCTGTACTCAAGTTTGTGCTTCGCTATTATTATTTCAGTTTTCGTCTCTTTTTGACATTTTTCTCGGTTTTTTTGGTGGAGAATGTATCCACTTTACATACATACCTATGCGGAAGACGGTGTGGAGACGTGTTACACGCAAATATAACAGTCAAGTATACATACACACGGCTCAGACAAAATTTGATTGTGGGTTTCGTGGAGATTCCTTCTTTTTTTGTGAGGAAGTGGAAACAGATCGGTTTAGTATGAATGTTTATTTTCATGTTTATGTATCATGAAATCCGGAAAGTCAGCAAGATGAAAAGGAAAAAGCAGACATTATAGCAGTAGTAGTGGGAAGTGGTGGAAAAATGGTTTACACTGTGTTCTGTTCTGTTGTGTGACTTTTGTGCAAAAAATCGTGTAAGGAGTGTGCAAAGCTAAGCGTGTGGAATCATTCGTTTCGCTCAATGCAACGGTGAATTTAACATGCTCAATTCCCCTGAGCAGTCACAGAATAGACACACTGTTTATATATCACATCACACACAATTTCTTTTGTATCTTTGTGCGAAGCCGTAGCGTATGCCAAATGTCATGCGGCAAAGTCTTGTGTTCTTTTTTGCGTTTAATTTACAATTACAGTAAAAAAATTACAGTTTGGATAAATTTTAAATTTCTAAATTATTTTAAAGGATCGCGCGAAGGATGTGTGGAAACAGCCAGTTAACTCAACCGACGCGGAAGAGGAATGGGGAATGTTACAGCAAAAAATATATATTATTATTGGATTATGTCCTACATCTACCCTGTAGATCCGAATTTGTCTGAATCTCAGACTACTTAACAAATTCGGTTCTAGAGAGGTTTGTGTGGGGCATACAAAGCCACGTTTGTATTGTAACTCGTCATCACTCAAGATAATCGAGCTGGAAAAATTGCAACCTGGACATGGGACGTTTTTTTCGAGTACCTGAAAGTAGCTCCATTGATTTGCCAGGTAATTAAATACATAATGCAGAGGGAGAAGAAAGAGGTGAACCAACCAATTAGAATTTTTTCTAGCTCTACCTTCATCCCTGCATTTTTAATGGTACTAGATTGTGATAGGTGCACCCTTTTCGTTTGGATTAATTAATTTTTTACTGCAAAAATCTTCACCATTTATAAGATGAACTGACTGAGCTTATATACGAGTAGGTATGTAGTATTAGAGATAGAAAAGCCACTGGATATTTGAATACACATGACTATGACCAAGTCGGTCATGATCATCATGTTATTATGATCATCTCTCTCAGAGAGTACACAAAAGGATACCGTCAGTAGTTGTAGGTATATATGTGTGTGTACAGGGAAGGGTGTATATAAGCAAAAGCTAAGAATGTTTTGCGTATTACGTTATTAGGGAGGTGAATATAAGCCTACTCAGATAGATGCATTGGATATATGGGAAATAGGAACACAGGCAGGCATCTGGGATCAATGGTGAGGATCATGATCATGATAATATGAGTAAAGTAAGGCCATGATGATAGATAGGAGCTGCTGGCTGGCCGTGTTAAAATATATTCCTCCCTTTCTATTCAAGTTGCTTTCGTCTGCCTCATTCTTGATTCAGCCGTTGAGTGAACCACACACTTGCACACACACACACACGGAGAGAAGAGAATGAATATCGTATCATATACATAAATATATTATGGAAGCGGAGAGAAAACGTGGAGCAGAGATCTCTAGAGCGAGATTATAAGGCAACTCGACCGGCCATTATTATTGCATGCCACCATTTCTCCTCGCCAGCTTTTTACCGTAAACGTAGAGCAGAAAGGTATGTGCGGGTAGGCAACAAAAAAAATGAAGGAAAGTGTTTCCTATTCCAATATGCTGCTGCTGCTGGGAGAAGAGCTGAACCAGGGAAAAAAAGATGAAGAGCCCACGTAGGTCGTCGTCCAACAACATCCTCCCAGAAACTAGCGAGTGACGACGGTAGAAACACCACCACCACAACAACAGTTCAAGCTAAAAATTCAACAACAGACGAATAGAAATAATACTGGATGATGATGATGACTGAATAAAGATGCATGTAATATTTTTTTAAATGAAGGATAATATGATGGTGAAGCATTGGTAAGTATATATGCTCGTCTTAAAAGAATGTTTGTATACGTAAAATAAAATATTTCTTCTTCTGGACTCCCGGCACCATATTCTTGAATGGCTGGTAAAAAAGTAATGGTTTAGTAGCACACGTTATACAAGTCATAAGATCATGAAGAAAACAACTTTAAATTTTTTGGGTAGGTTTTTGCATTATTAAAATAAAAATGTATGAAGGTATACTGTGCAAAATTAAATACTTAATTAATAAATCAATGATGATGATGATGATGATTAAATAACCTACTCGATTATGAATAAATATGAACTCCTTGATGATTTATAAAAAGAAAGACATTTTTTGGAAACACCATGTACTACCGTGAACATTTATTTAAATTATTTCAAACTGATATGTGCATATTAGTAACTTGACACATCTTAAGAATTTGAAATCCACAGTTTAATTTTAGTGAAAGAATGTATATGTATTTTTAGGAAGATGCCCAATCAAAAGAAAATTGAATATCCAAATTTACTCCGATACACCTTCGATTATAATAGGCTAAAAGTAGATATCGAATCCATACGCATATATTCTGTATACATTGGTCCTATTTATGAAAATCTGCCTGATAGCCATATTTATTTGATTGAGAAAGATTTTATAAAAAGTTGAGACAGTAGTGCAAAAAACAATTAAAAACCTATTAATCATAGTTGAGAATGGATTGTTGACACGGACGTGTCAAGATGTTTTATATCATGCCGATTATGGAATGATGGATCGTGTTATCACCTCTCTCTCTCCGCTCCGTCTTTTATAATAATTCCTTTTGCTTCCTCACATTCGTCGCTAACTACCGCACAATATTTTATTTATCTGCTTATAATCACATTGCATGGTTTTTTGAACCATGCGTAATCATATCAAAAACCTTCCAATTTGAACACTATATCTGTAAATATATCTAACCCTTCAACATATGCATACATTTATTGTACATCCACCACCTTATATTATGCAGCACATCTCAACTTGTGTGGCAGAATCACTCAAGAACAAGAGTGGAAAGGACAGGAGAACATAAAGAAACCGCACACAAGTTTTCACTTGTTTCTCCATTTCTGCCTTACTATTCACTCAAAATAAGAGACATTTCTACATATCACCTACACCTCCATTAACAAACATGCTACCATCACACTGCATAATGATAAACGACTTTTACCAGTCAATCCGACATGTTAAATTCATTTATTCAAGATTTATCATGGATGCCACTTGAGAGAGTGATCTACAAGACATTTATATGTTGAGAAGCTGTTGGAGTACAACCCGAAATCCAAACAAGTTGAGTGTCAAAGATTACAGCTACGAGGAATTAACGAAACATTATACATTTTCAAATACCTAGTTATCTGCAAATTGTACACCAGATTTGCAGAAACTTAATGAAGCTTCAGCAAAAAAAATTCCCACAGATTGACAATGATTTCCTTGATTTGCTTAATTTCTAATGCCAGTTTTATTTAACTGTTTATCAGAAAAAAAATCATGGCACGTTTGGAAACTGTAAGTGTTCAATGTATGTAATTGTACTGTAAACCACGTCGTTGACTCCTTCCTCTTCAACCAATTGACCATCTCATTAGTCCCATTGAAGCCATAACAATGATGATCACACTACAAACGTAACGTAAAGGACAGAGGATGTGTGATAGAGGAAATGGATTTTTCATGTTTATTTTATTATTCATTTTCAAACATTTGTACATATACACGGCATCTATACCCCGCCATTCTCACTAAAAGCGGGCCACATCAACTTCAACTTTCCAGTGTTTTTCGCTTTTTCTGCTTCGTCTCTCTCGCTCACTCACACAAGTAACAACAACACACACAAGCCTGTCGCTTTCCTTCTCACTCATTCTCATCTCCTCTGAGAGAGAATCCACCAACCAACCAACTTTTGCCCAGTGGTGGTGGTGGAACTAACGAGAACTCACTTATTCTCTGGCAGCATCAGCAGCAGCACAACCAACGCAACGTAATAAATAGGGTCTATATACACTTACTTTAGATATATACATACTTTCATGCATTTTCTTCTGGAAACAAAAAGCAGAGCCTTTGAATCCAGCTCAGTGCGCTCGTTTCACGTTTTCTTCCCTTCCCATTATAATCCTTTGGTGGTGAAGGCACTTACGCAGCTCCGATCTACACGACACGACTTGTCCAGCCAGGAATTTCATGAAGTACCTATCTCGACAAAAAAGTAATATTGAAGTAAGAAGGCCCTGGAGCAACCCAAAAGAAACGGTTTGAGCAATCTCCCTTCTTTTCAGCATCCAAGTCGCGTACACTGATAAAACCTTCTAAATAAGGAACATGCAACCCAAAAAAAATCAAAATCATCTTTCCGAATATATGCCTCCTCGTCCAAGCCATGCCTTCGTCGTCGACAAGAAGGCGACGGAAAAAAATTCAATCTTTTTTTTGCTAACCAACTCTTTAAAAAAGTACTATCAACTGCAAGAGAAACAACAGCAGGAAAATCCCCCCCCCCCCCCAAAAAAAAATAGTCTTTCACTTTACTTAAATTTCCTATTCAACTGGTTCTAGTTTCCGATGCCAAACGATCTCATGGATCTGAGATGACTACTTTTTGTCTGTGCGATATTTGGCGATGATGTATCCAAATGAAGATATTTGATGACAGCATTGGCAGATATTGTCGATAATAACAATTGATTGTGTGAAGAATCAAATGAATTTGTTGTTTTACATTCCCCCAACGTTCCAGAAAATGATGATCATCATCACTAAAAAAATAGCTATTGCTTTTTCATTCACTCTCTTTTTTTCTCTTTAAAGACCACATTTTCCACTCGATATTGCATATGTATGCAAAAATAAAAGATGAAAATCAAACAGGTTTTTTTTCTCCCTTGTGCTTTTTATATTATTATGCATTTTTTATTTTAACAAGACACACTACTGAACATAGTGTCAGAGAAAAAGAGGAAAAGCATAATATACATAAGTAATGAGCGTTATGAGCAAACTGTTACAAAAGAGATTTTCTTTTGATATTTTGTTATTCTCTCTCAATGTGTGTGTGTGTGTGTATGGCTTATCTTATTTTACCAGGAGAAAGTATGAATCAGATAGCGCAAGGCATGAATAATATTTATGCAAATAGACTTTTCTCCACCGCTTTATTTTTTCACACATTCTGCATATCCATACGGGACGAGGACGCATCACACACAAGACACAACCCCGCTCCAGTTTTTAGATTCTTCTTTCTCAAGTAAACTGAGAAAAACAGCAAAATATATTCCAACACTACTGAAAAGTGAACACGCACTCACCACCACACACACCACTTGTATTGCTCTGGTGGTGGTCCTTTTCATTTTGGGTTGAAATGAGAGAGAGAGAGAAAGTGAGCTAGAAGAGTGCATAGAGTAAAAAGCAATCTACAAAGTAGACGACAAGTGAAAATGTTAGCGGAGTGATGCAATAGCAAAGAGTAAAGGGAAAACTGGGAGGAAAGAGGTACATTTTAGGATATACAGAAATGCAAGTAGAAAAAGTGGCAGCAGCAGCGGTTGTTCTAAGGGAGTAAAACAGAGTCCTGTCTTTTTGTCATTCTTTTGGAGATCTCCCAAAGTGTCTTGTTCTCATGAATATAAAGTGCATCGCATCCGTTTCTCTACTGAAGCAACAAAATCATCGTATCTCTCAGAATCACAGAGAACAACCAACGCAAAACGGCAAAGCAGCACATTGCCAGTTTATCTGTGCGCTTATCTAAAAAAATGTATGTATGCGAGCAATGTAGACAGGCATACTCAAGAAAACTACGAAGTTATGTATTACGAGCACTGAAAAAATGTGATACATTACATAATATTTTAAAAATATGAATACTCTACTTAGACCAATACAGACAACCTAAGTCACAATAAAAAAATGGATTGTCGAAATAAAAGTTACTTCATATCAGTTTGGTGATATGTGTGAATGAAAGTGGTGTGGCCATCTAGCGGTCAAAGATGCACTTGAAATAACAACAAAAACTAATTGCTGTTGTGCTGTACCATCCCAATTCCCACAAAAATTCTGTATATGAGTATAATAAACACCCTTTCAAAATATATTTATTGAACCAAACTTCGCAAAACATAAATATTCATTTTACCCGTGCATGCGGATGTTAAAATTTATAAAATAAAATTTTCGCTGATGTATGCCGCGTTTTATTTTAGGATATTATACTTGTGCTGTTGTTCTTCTTTATTCATAGCCTCCTTTAATAACGCATCGCTCCCAACTAATAGCTGAAAGTAAATTTTTAGTGCCTACTTAAGAAGCTTCGTGTTTCGTATTATAAAAGCACTCATTTAAGCGGTTTAATGCAAACATATTATCACAGAACAGTCTATATTATTATGATACTATGATACTCTCCGATGTAGTGGAAGAATAAAATATAAATTAAACTATCTCGTTGCCGAATCTCATCAAAGCTAGTTTCCATACGATGCATTCTACACAAAATCGCGAGACCTCAAAATACACACCAAATGCTGACAGATTAACGTTATTTATTATATTATCTGGTATACACAACAATATCTCAATCTTAACTATAAAAATACATTGAAAGTTTAAGTAGGCATTTGCTTTGTCAATCAGTATTTCCATATAATCAGATTTGCTTGTAGAATATAGCAAAACTTTATAAAAAAGCAAAATAATAAGCAGGTATGTACAGTAGCTATAAAACTATTCTTTCCTCACTAGAATGTCTCCACATCTTATTTCCCCAATGCTACTTTCCCTGCTTCCAAATAAAGTTTTCCATTATTGTTGTCCTTCCGGGTTCTTTTAGTTAGGGCGCGTCTTCACTTTTCATCAAAATGTTCTCTTTATTTCATTTTCGTTCTCCGAGAGGCACAGAGGGGAATATTACAGGTTTCATTCATCCCACTACTCATCTCATCAATATCAAGCTAGTCCAACTCAGCAGAAATGACAAGGGGATCCATTAGAAACTTCGGGACACGAATAATATGTACAAATTGTAATGCGAATCTAAATAATTGTCTAAGTACCTCATAAAATAATATCTCGTATTTAAGTTATAAAATTTATAAAACATTTTTAATACCCAAACTGGAGGATTTTCCTTTGTCTTTTGATCGCATGTATTATTGGTTATTGGGACTCGACTCTATGCATTATAAGCATTAACATCTTGATCTTCTAATTTTACTTCCCTCTAACTTACCGATTACCGACACGGAAAATAACCTCTTCATTTGAATACACCATTTGAACTTGACTTTTGGTAAATAAGAGTCATCCTGTTTGTCAGAAAAAATCTTGTTCAGAAAACAACAAGCTACATTTTGCACCATCACCAAAAACCATTAATTTCCTCTTCTAACCTTCAACCAAGACACTTTTGGTTGCACACCGCACATAGCAGGTAAAAGATGGATATTGATCCCTTCAGTTATTTTTTTTTCTGGTAGCAAAAATTCTGAATAAACTGACATTCTCCACCTTGGCTTAGGTTTTCACACTTACTTTCAGTTTAAATACTAAACCTTGTGTCGGTTACGTGAAATATGCTCTCTCTGAACTTGAGTCCATGCAGAATCAAATTGTAAACTAGAATGTGAATTTTACAAAGGTAAAAATGAAACTTATGTGCACCACCACGTACCGCAACAACCGCAACACAACAATGGCTAAACGAGAAATAAATAACAACCCTTTTTAGCTTCAACGATATACCGCATCATCATCATTGCAAAGTCAATAGATCGTCCTTTTTAGACTTTTGCCATCACAAACCACCACCATCACCAAAAACCTAATCGTGCTATAATTCTTGCACTTCAATTTTCGTTTAACTCTCCATTGTTTGTTATTTTGCGTTTCTTTGTGTGTCGATCAGTGAGTACGCACGTAAATGTGGTGGGTACACTTTTTATTGACCTTTCCAATCGCAAAATCAACTCAAAAACTCACAAAAAGCCTCGTCGACTGCATTTCATTTATAGAAATTGTAGCAGAAATCAAATGTGTTCTTTTTTCATGTACACTTTCCGTCTGTATACAAGATTACTTTGTAATAATAATGCAATTTTTTGTGTCCAACCTACTAAATTGTTGCTCTGATAATCTCGTGTAGATGTCGAAATAGTAAGTAGGCAAGTCATGAGTAAAATATATATTTTTTGCTGACGACGACGAACGAGACGTAAAAAAATAATGCATATACACGCATGCTTGTTGTCCATGTGGGATTTTGTAGCAAAAGAGAGACGGGGTTAAACACAAACTGATTTTCTTGGCACAAAAGAAAATTTCTCCACAGGGACTAATAGCTTTTGTGCCAAGCCGCATTCTTTCATGTGGTCAAATAGAAACGAAACGTGATTTTTATAGATTTTCAATTTTCTCTACATACCTTTTATGTACATACAAATTATATACATGTATTTATACCACCACGTATATGTGCATACCAAAACTATAGTTCAATCACTATATTCTAGAAATATTTACTAAATTGTCAAAAATATTCTACTCAATGTTCTACTGCGATTGGCTAATCATAAGATGAAATATAACTTTTTATTTTGATTTCATCGAAGTTCGGATCAAGTCATATTTTTAGCAAAAAATCTGTCGTAATTGTTACCCACGTCAATCAAACTCCTTGGTTCTTATTTTTTACTATCAATTTTGATATTTTAAAATTAAATCGAAGAGGAAAGGTCTTATACGCAATACGTATGCCTATAAAAGGTTGGTATGTATGTGTGGGCTAAGATTACAACAGAATGAAATGGATACTGGATTGGGGTACTTATAATAGATGTATGTACAGATACACATATTTACGTAGACACACCGACATTTCAGAAAAAAAGGCACATACCATCCTCTCTCTCTCTCTCTATGGAAGACACACACACACACTAAACACGCATAATATGACGATATGATGAATGTTTTGTGGGTGAGAAATGATGAATGTGAAAGAATAATTTATTTTCCGAACTGAGAAGTCAACATTGACGTTTCAAAGAGAGAGATTTTTTTCCTCTTCTTCTCACTCTTCCTTTATTATTTCGAGTTGTTGTATGCCATAATAATATGTGGGGTAATATACAATTACTAGGGAGCGCTCTTCGATGTTAGTTATATTTACAAGATGAAATTTACCCATAACCATATCTGGCACCGGTGTCATATGCTGTGTAGTACAATCAATGGAGCTTTATGGATGCAACGGTGCACAATTCGACGCTTACTAACAATGTCAGAAGAAAAATAGTTTTTGCCACATTTTTTTTCTTCTTGTTGTTGTTGTAATGTTCCACAAAAGGAAAACAGAAGAATTGGATAAAATCAAACCAAAGAGAAGTTGTATGAAGTTTAAAAAACGGTTTGAAATTGACTGGTAAATCTGACTTTGCTTAACCATGAACCAAACGGTTAGATATTTTTTTTTGATAATGATGTTGTCGGTTTTGCTTGTGATGTTATCTTGTAACATGTTTCTTTGCAGTTTTGTAACAAAATTGCTTATTAATTTGAGCCGTATTTTTTCCCTCTGTTTATATAATAATTATGAATCGTTTCAATTTTCAACTAAAAATATGGAACTGTCAATTTGAATAAATATAAAAGACATGCCGTTTATTTTCAACTTTTCCGCTTCGTTAAAAAGAAATTTTGTTGTTTTTGTTTTCTCGAGCTCTGCCTTGTTTGATGTTTTCATTCTTAAAAAATATTGTGCCTTGTCATGCTGGTTTTCTTACAAGAGCTGTTATTTTGTGATTAAGGATATATTTGCAATAAAAAAATGGTCCTAAAAACGTTATAACGTTTTCCTAAAATGCGATAATTTGAAAATTGCCAGTGCCATATACAATCTGCACAGCAAACTGCAATCATTTTGTGATTTATACGGTACGAAACCACATATTATCAATATGACATTTGCCACGCTATTCCGGTTGAGCGGTGGGTGGGTGGAAAATGAATAGGGATAACATACTTAACATTGCATTATAATTATTATACATATTTCATATGAAGCAAGATTAGTATGCTAGGAACCAACAACTTCCAGAGGACGTCATTTTACTAAAAGCGATGAAGACATACAGATGCCAGCGAGTGGTGGCGGTACTGGGTTCGATGATGATTGTGCTTAAACTAGAAGAGACAGGAAAAAGATTGATCGCATCAGAAGAGTGAAAATATATGAATTCCATAAAATATTTTGACATTAGAGCTACGAAAAATCTTGATTGGTTTTAAAGGATCCTTTCTCTGGCGATTCCCCCCCGTGATAATGTGAGATTGTATGCGTATAATATGAGGAGTGATGGTGGTGCAAGCAACCACTCAAGGAGAATGTCAAATAAATGCTCCATCTTCACAGTCAACATCCCTTCGCTTTATTTACGAGAACACGAAGAAAACGAAGAACAGATTCTTTTTCTCACTTACGCTTTATGAAAAAATAAGTGAACTTGTTTGCAAGTCAAAATATTGAAGCATGTGTCGATATTTTGAGTGATGGGTAGTCATAATTGAATAAGAAATTGGGGTGCATGTTTTCGTTTACAGCAATTTTTTTATAAACCGGAACCTGTTCTAAAGGCATGCTTATCTCAAAAATGATGTTTAAATAGATTCTCTCGTTCGAGTAAAATTTCAATTTTGAGCATATTTAATTTTGGGAAGCTTGAAACAACGACTTTGTGCTACTCGAAATATTCTCAAGTTCAAAATGATCTTCTCCTGACTATAATTAGACCTGTTAAGTAGAAACCATTAAAAATGATGCATTGATGTGGTTGACAGACAAGAGCGTGGTAAACAATCGTGGAAACTGATATACTACATCCATCACACATGAATGAGATAACTAAGGTGAAAAAAAATATTTGAGCATGAAAAAATATCTTCTTCTTTTTTTTCTTCAGACAAGACAATAATATCGCCGCAGCGCACACTTGACATAAAATGATTTACTTTCGGTACAGTAATATGGATATTGTGATAGGCGCTTCAAAAATTATGGTACTTCAATGTATTTATGTAGAATCTGTTTGGCTTTGAAAGGCATGTAGGTTGGAGTAAGTAGGACCTCCATTCGAGTATTTCAGCAGAACTAACACAAGCTTCATTTTTGACAGATTAAGTGGAAAAGGGCGTTCTCTTGTCACCTTCAAATTGGACACTCTTCTAAACATCAAAATCAAGTGAAATGTACAATATATGTAACAGTTTCCTACTCTGATAAAAAAACGTTTTTTTAAAAATATGGACGATTTCTTAAATGTAAAGTTTATAAGTACATTGATTTAATTTTGAAAATATAGACGCTCACAATACTGTACATCATTGTTACTGCAATCTAAGCTTTTTTTCTACACAAGATATTGGTTGACTTTCCAGTTTTGGGTTGTTATTTGTTAAATATTAGGTTCTCTTGAGACTTCACACGTCGTGTCACGATCAGATCCACCACAAATATTTTCTTTTTATTAGCATCCTTCTTTAATAGTATATGCAGGATTTGTGTTTAACACATCGTTGTTTCAAACAAAATCTTCAATTTCGATGGATTTTTACTCATAGAACCTTTCAGATCCTTCAGATCCGTTCAGATTCCTTTGAAACATAATAAATACTGACCGTGTGGAGCACTATAATGGATCATTATTAAATGGGGAAACGGTACAATCTCTCAAGCTTCACCATCAGCGCGCTACCTGTTCCCTGCTTACCAGGTGTGAGTTTTTATTGCACACGCAAGTAATCAGAGGATTTCAAATAAATAGCATTCTCGCATGCCTGCAATCATCAGCATAATCACTAATCACATATATCGCATGCCAATTTTATTTTTATGGTATCTTGTCGTGTACAAGGTGTAAAATTTAGTATCCTGGTCATTGAAAAAGGCTCATAGACATGACATGATTGTGAATTCTCTCCTCTTGCAGAGATGATAGGTATAATCTGTCTGTATACACATACATCAGTAAATTAAGTTCATCATCAACAAGAATGTAGAGCAAAGGTATTTGATGCGTGCATATTATTATTAAACATACATTTATCCGTGTACAATGGATGATGACGATGATGTATATTGGTTGCATTTGAGAGAATCATCAAAACATGTGGATATAAACAGTACGATTTTACCTTGTGTGATCCAAAAGGGAAAAACCATCATCCAATTTATAAAACTTAGTTAAGAATTCACATCACATCATGTCTCCCTGCCAAGGTTCATCCTATGGCCTTTCAAGATCTTTTCATATGATTACTTGTACTAAAACGAAGGATAGATATTATTTGGTTTTGTTACTAATGCTTGCATATAGCTAATGTCGTGTGAAATTGATTCACGAAAGAAAACTGTATTAAAAATAATATCGTGCCAAACATTGTAATAATTATATTATCAGCACTAGTTTATAATTTAAGGTTTCATTTTTTTTTCGATAATCTCAAGATTACATCGCAAAATGTATTGATCGTGAAAACTTGTGTAGTAAAAGTAAGATATCGATTATTAACGTGTTTACAATGAAATAAAATTAAATAAGCATTTTTTAAATTTTCACTGCCTCGAGTGGAAGTAATTGCTTCATTTTTTGGACTATTGGATACTTTAAAAAAATCGTTCGCACAAATGGCTTCTTCTGTTCTTTTTTTTCTTCATTGATCTCCTCTCATGGTTTGGTATACAAAAGAGAGCACAGATTTATTATAAGTTTTTTAGACGACAGACTTTCTGGGATCCTCTTCTAAATACATTGTGGTTTTTAACATGTTAAAGTTTTCTTGCATTTTTGTTCATTCTTTCCCCTTTGGCTTGAGTCCAGCAAGTGGTCTAAATTGGATTGAATCGAAGGAAATTAACTCTGATGGTAATGCTCGATAAGGGAAAGGATGCGCTTTTTATACATGTCAAACGTTTCTCAACTCTTTGAAGGTAGCAAGAAGAAGCTGTACGAGTACGAGTCGGACAAGCAGACATTTGCTCATAGAGAGAGAGACAAGCAAACAAACAAGTTAGCTTGTTAGCTTCCATTCCCAAACGAAAATGAAATGAATAAAAAATCAACGTAATCGGCACACACACCCTATCAACAAAATTTTAAGTCATTATAATACTTTGGTAATGCGGTTAGACGCAGTTGCGCAAAACCTATTCTTAGCAGTAATGGATACTATCTATAATATAAATTGACAATTTATTGCAAAAATCTCTCATCAGGTGAATTAAATTTAAATTAAGTCAGATAATATAGTTTTGTGCATATTTTCAAAAGGTGTGAAGGTAAAAGCTGTAAATTTATAAGAAATAGTTTCAACTAGATGAGTTCTGTAAATACTACATATTATAATCATCATCACCTGTCATCTCAATCACAAAGGAAGTCAGGTGAACATATCTCGTTCTTCTTAGTGTAGCATTTAGAATTTCAAGTCATTTTTGAACGACTATTATTAGGATGATGAATTCACCAGATTCTCCTCTTACAAGGGAACGTTGTCAGGTGAAGGAAACGTAGAGATAGATGAGAATGAGATGAGATATATAGATGAGAATATCCACCAGAATCAGCTTTCTCTGAATATTCTGAATATATAAGCATTCTTCTGCGGAAATGAATTTCAGTGGGTTTCATGAGACGATTTATGTGATAGATACATTTTGAATTGATAAGTTATTTTTTTGGGTCAGCAATTTTTCGTTACACAAACATTACATCGTCCACGCAGACTCCCACATATATCTATGCATGCGAAATGCTCCCTAATTTTAATAGTTTCCTTCCGTGCTTAAAACCATCCACTTGTTGAAATCAAAACAAAAGCGGTTATGGTAGGAAATTATGATGGTTTGGTATATAAAATGGGAATATTAACGTTCGTAAAAAGTGCGTTAAATGTCGGTATTTTGATTGTCTACATTTCCATCTCGTCTAATGAGTCGTGTATTATGTACTCATGTTATACTATTCGGACCTACCAGCAGTGTTATCTACATAATGTGGGGAGTCGTGTTGATTTTGGTAGGTTACGCATCAGGAAATCTGCATATGGATTAATTTAGCTGACCTGTAAATATGCTGGCAATTGTCTCCAGTTAATAACGTTCGGTCTGATGAAATCATTCCAGCTGATTCTTTATTTATTAGAGTTGGAATGTATGAGTATACAATTGCCGGCATGTTTAATTGTCGACTGTAATAAATTTTTAGTATAAACCGTACACCTAACGGTTTCAAAAATCCTTATTTAGAAGTGAAAATTGTTGCTTAAAATGAATCGTTGAAATCTTGTGCTGCATCCGGCAGTGGTTTCGCAAATTCTATCACATAAATTGTGTCATGAAACCTAATGGAATTCATTTCCACAGACGAAAGTTTATATATTCAGAATCAGCAGAAAAAACTGATTCTGGTGGATATTCTTATATATCTCTACGTTTCCTTCACCTGACAACGTTCCCTTGTTAGTAGACGAACCCACTGAAATGACAGTTTACTGATTGGGTTACATGATGCATGTGTATACTAACCCGTTGCAATGATTTAATGGTGAGATGGTTATATTTTAAATCACAGATCAAAAGAAAGGCCTTAAATATTTAAAGCAAGCGTTTACATTGCTTCTCACTATAAAATCCAGCTCAATGGACACATGACCAATCACACATATCACATTATTGCTTTCACACTGACTGCATCACAGGATAAAAATGCAAGTATAACAACAACTGCTGCAGCAGCGCATCGGACTTCGGAATCCTTTTTTGTCCGTTCCTCCTGCTGCTGCTGTTGATGACGATAGAAGCTTGCTGTCTGCCTGCCTGTCAACTCAGCTTGGATCAAGTCAACTAGTTGACAATTATTATCATTGTCACATGTCTAAAATGCGTCAATGTTTGACCAGCCAGCCCAGCCAAGGCGATTCTTTAGTGATAGGAGGAAAAAGCTCGCTGCTATGTATGTTGTCGTTAGAAAGAGAGAGAAGTACAAATTCATCTATTCACAGGACCAAGAAAAAACGCTGAGACTAACAGAATGGTGTGGTGTTAGTGGAGATTGATGTCTGCTTGACTGCACGATACATGCCAAGATGATGACGTAGTAGTCACTGCAATAACTAGAAAGTGACATGGAGCGACTATGAAGTAAAAAGTTCATTGGAAGCTGTAATAAATGCAAGAGGAATAATGCATACATAAATGCATAAACAGTTGGGAAGAATTAAATTAATTTCTGTACAAAGTTGTCATTTTAATTCAAATACAGATTTACTCTATATTAGAATCTGACAGACCTAGGTCATGTGAGAAAAACGGTCAATATAATAGCTTGTATATCTTCCGAGAATAGTAGGAAGGAGTCTCCTTCACTTTGCTACATGATGACTACTGTGATGTATATATACGTTCGATAGCATCATCCCGATAAGAAACTAACAAACTTTGTGAAGAAAATGAAAATCGAGAGGGCTCTCCTCTCCTCTCCTGCACAAGACGATACGATAAATAATGATTTATGACCCGAAAGGAAACAGGTGGTCCAAAAACACCAACAGTCTGCTGCTACTTACCTGGATCCTCTGAAATCTTGCTACCACTACTGCTTATTATACTGTCTCCTATAGAGGATAGTATTATTAGAAGAGATGTAACAGAACTTTTTTTTCCCCAGCACACAGCAGTAAAGAGGGAGCTTAAAGATGACTTAAACACATAAAACTCCTTCTCTAACAATATATCCGGCAAGATAAAGAGACACGACGCGACGTGGTGAAAAAAAGTTTCACTGCTGAGGAAGGAGATGCATAGAACGGCAACTCTCGATGTGCATTATAATCCTAATTATGGAAATCGTTAAAGGTCATCTACCCTATTATTATATTGTATTGTAAATGATATTGCAAACCAAGAGACACGTTTACTGACCTTACCTACTTTGCTTTCTTCCTATAAATCGGAGCTCGTTAACGAAATAAAATCAATCTTAATGGAACACTCTTGCCAATATCGAATGATTGATAGAGTTATCAGGATAATTATGTGAGCACATCATCTTCTATGCAAATAAATCGGCAATTTAACGTGCTTTAAAATTTCTGAATTCATTTTTATTATAAATATCAAACTTAAATAGGAAAAAAATCATTAAAACAAGTTTCAAATTCGGTATTAAGAAAAGTGGCTAAACAAATTTGCATATCACTAGATTGCACCACACCTGTAAAAAAACCAATATCAATGTAATCAAGTCAAACAATATAACGTTTTACATCCTGCCACCAAAAGAGCATCTTCAAGACCTACCTGAAGAAACAACAAGCTGCTTGTTGAAAATTGTTGAGTTGATGGATTACTCTTTTCATTCGCCAACCCAAAAAAATGTTGCAGAGATGCTTTTTTTTCAGTTGCAAAAAAAATCCAATTTATCAGGACACACAATTAGATGTGATAAATATCAAGTTTCGCTTTCATCACAACAGAGAAAAGTGGTTTATAGCAGCATACAAAGTGGAAAGGTGAAGTAGTGACCAAAAACAATCATTTTCGTGAGCTTCTTACGTTTACCAAATAAATCAAACAATCGCAGTCTTTCACAACAACAACAAAAAATCATTTAATTTAAAAATTTGCATCACACAGTTATTACGAGAATCTTCAATATTCTTACAAAAAATGTGGATACATATTTTAATGCTTGTGGAAAGTGCATACCTCCCCAACATTCCTAAATGCATGTTTGATGACACAACAGATGTCCAATTCCTTTTTTTTATTTATAAAGGTGGTTTAGCAAGAAAAAAAAATAACCAAGTGAATTAAGCACACAAAAAAACTGATACTGAAGAGAAGAGAGAGGGGAAAATTAGAAGAAGAAGACGACGACGGATCGGATCGTCTTGTTGTTTGTTGTCCAGAGAGCTCGTCAGTTAGGAGAAGCATCTATTTTTTTGTCGGCTCACCCACATCAACATCATCAGACACACATCAACATCAGATATAGCTTGCTATATCGTCGTCGTCCTCCCTAGTTGGTATCGGTATCGAGAAAAAAAATGCTCTCTGTTGTATCATCATCACGCATTTAAAATGATAAGCGAGTAGAAACCTTTAGCATTAATGTGTACTGGTAATTTTTATATGCATTGCACTTTTTAAATGGGAAAATTGGGAAAATGTTAAAGATTTGGGGCAGTTTGATACAAGTTGCCTTATGGCCATAACAAAAATTATATTTGTAGATATCTATTAATATGTGTAGTAAACGGAGTAAAAAGTTAAGAAATACGTATATATCCTACTCTGTAGGATGTACTTTTGGAAACATGTAAAAGCAATCTCTCTGATTGTCGTGGATTCGAGCGCAGCAACGAACATCGAGCATATAGAACATGTATTTATATAGCTGGATGCACGCTTGGTTGCTTACCAAATAAGAGTGCTGCTTTCGCTCTCACTCTCCAATTCTATTAGTTAAGCTCAACCCTTCTGTCATTCATTTACAAGGTGCCCCACATCACACGTCATCTTTTGATCTCCTCAGTATGTCATGCCGTAGGTAGATATCATCGTATATACCCTGTGCGCGTTTGCCTAGGATTAATATTTTCAATTCACCATCTTTACTTGGAACCTGTATATTATTAAACTTGATTATATTGAGTCATCTTCACTCTTTACTACAACAACAATGATGAAACAATTTTGTATATTGACCAGTTTTATCGCATCATATCAGACAGACAATTTTCCTCGAGGTTTCTGAAATGTTTCCAGAAAGTATGGGATCAAATAGTAAAGGGGGAGCATGGGTAAGATGACTACGACATATATTTCATTGTTAAATTACAATGCAAGGTGTATAATGATTAAAAGTACAAGGAAAAAGTAAACCAGAAAAATACTGCCGTTCGGAACGATGCAGCCCCTTATTTCCGCATTACCGTTTCCTTTCCTCTCTCTCTCTCATGTCGCTTTCCTTTTTTTCACGAAGCGGACAAAAAGTAAACAAGAAGTAAAGAAACAACAACTAATCGTGATCGTAATAACAACAAAATTAAAGTAATGCAACTTTTTTTTATCCACAAAAGCTTGCATTACCCTTTTTTTCATTGTGGGGACACAATATATATACCTCTCATTCTCCTTCTCTTGTTTCATTGTTTTTTTCTGCTCTCCTTTGATGATAGGCATGTGTTTGTTACACCCCGCGTACCCCGTATGTCCATGGAATGGAGGCGAAAAAGGGTTCTTCCGTCACTCAAATAAAAACAGAAACTGAGGATAGGGTCGTCGTCGACGGGCTTGAAAAAACTGAAAAGCAAGCAAAAAGCTCTTTTCTCTCTCTCTCTTTATATAAAAATAATATCGTGATGATGATCGTCTTCTTCATCCATGAATCTACATGTACACATGAACTGCTTCTCTGCTAAATACAACTTTTTGTACAGCTCTCTCTCCACTTCTTTTAAGCTTTTCCCAGTGCCAAGCAAAATGCAATGCACTCTCTTGTCTGACGCTCTGCTTCTTCTTTTTCTGCCGTTTCCCAATGTATTGCTAATAGAGACCCACCCCACAAATGCGCGATGGCCGTGTTTTCTCTGACTCAAAAAGAAAACTCATCTATCATTCTTGTCCAAATCACCTTATACTCACTCACTCCACTACTACTACTTCCACTACAACACAACCACTCACTCAAAAACTGTATTATGTACATTCATCATCAATCCCATATATCATCCAGTCTACATGCTTACACGTACACAAGCATGCTCTCTATTACGATAGGTAGAATAACTTGTAGTAGGCATGGCATGGCACTCGCACTCATTCACCCTGCATATAAGTTACTTGTTTCATTTCTTTATACATTTTTGGTGGTGTGTGGTATGTATAGGTTATTGCATGAGCACATTTTACTTGTTGGTCTATTACTCGATATGAAAATGAATGTTATAGGCAGAGGCTTTTTATAAATATATATTTCGTTCGAGCTCTCAGCTCTAGCTCGTCTCTTTTATTCTCTGCTCTGCTGCTAAAAGCATATGTCCCTACGTATTTTCGCTGACTGAGCTCTCTCTGTGTGAGCATCCACTGTAAAGAGAGCTGTTTTGCGAGAGCTCCATATTATTACATTTTATGTTGGTGTTGGTAGCGTAGCGGTGCGGTTGCTGAAAATCCAATATTCTCAAAAAGCAAACAAAAAGCAACTAAAAAAAAGAAAGTTGAGGAAATGCATGTATATTTTGCTTTTATAAGTGCGCGCTTATGAGCATAAAATTCACATTCATCTAACCATCCCGATTGCTTTTTAAAAGTATCAGAGAGGAGCAAACTCAACACACAGCAACCCTATCCATCCATCTACTATCCATCCTCACTCGTCGCTCTTCTTATTTCTTCTTCTTGTCGCTTCTTCTTCTCTCGTGCAGCAGCAAAAGAAGACTCTTGACTAAAACAGTACAGATAGATAGATAGATTATGCACACGAAACACACAACATGTGAGTTTGTGTGAGAAAAAGAAGAAGGAAACGAACAAGAATGAATGTATATGCATCCACTAAGCAGGCAGAGGCCTTCCCTCATATCATCATCCACTCCTAATACTTTTTGTGTGTGTGTTGTGCTTACTTACTATTACTCACTTTTCCTATTACCACTTTTTCCTCTTCTTCTTCTTCTTCCACACAAAACCATCACATCACATCAACCAGCAAGAGACACATGGGCCATGGGATCTATCATCTATCTCCTGAGCTAAACTTTTAGCCACATTGCAACTTACTCACAGCTCACGACCACTATAATGCATACACACACACACACACACATCACATCACCATCATTCATACCACGCTGTTTCACACGACGACGACGACGAGACGAACCACACACACACACCGGAGCTTTTTATATATGTGTGTGGATACGAAACGTACATAATATTAGATTGGAGCATACTTAAATGCTATATAAAAATATTAAAGATATTGGTTTACTACCAACATCACCAACAATACACACACAAAGGCTGTTATAATATCGACTACGTTGTTTGCTTGCTTGCTCTGTATATATCCCCATGCACCAGCAGCACAGGAGCACACGGATAAAAGCAAAAGCAACAAAATGAAATAAAGTAACTAAAAGTAGAAGCAATGGGTGAATACAAACTTACTACTACTACTACTACTTGAACATCTAGTAGTAGAAGAGTCGTAACTCATATCATTTCAACATTCACTTCACTTCAGCGAGTCAACCTCAGTCAGTCAGCAGTCAGGTCTGTGTAGCATAGGGAGTAACAAGCTGAAGAAGAACAAGGGAAGAAGGGAAAAGGAGAGAGAAAAAAAAAGAGAAAAGAAAAAGGAGATCAAGCAGTTAGCTTTGCAGAGAGAGCTTTAGACCTCTCATCATCATCATCCTTAAAGGAGTACATACGAGTTTATATGTACTACGTAAACACACACGGGCGTCTGGAGACTAATCCATTATCCTTTTTACCTGATCATCGTCGTCATCATCATCATCAACAGCAATAAAAAAAAGTAACAAACAAATAAGAAGGAAAAGAGAGCGGCTTATACTCATCACACCGTCATCATTATTACTTTTACAATCATTGTCGTCATTATCATCATCTATCTTTTTATGACCATCGCTTATCCTCATTAAACATCACACCATCGTCATTTTTACGACTCTTTCACCTGCTGCTGCTACCTTCTATTTTTTACGACCATTTTACTGGCACGCTCCTTTGTTGACCACGTGCTCTCAACGCCATCCATAACAGAGTCAACAAGCAGCAAACGTCAAACAAGAGGAACGTGTGTTGTGCAAGCAGAGCTGAAGATTGAAATAAAAAGGAAGGAAAAACTAAAGAGAAAGCAAAATATTTTTTTCTTTTGCTTTTTTTATGCTGTTTATCATCTGCTGCCACCGCCACCGAGATTTAATTCCATCCCAGGAAGCAAAGCAGGCAGAGAGAAAGAGAGGAAATGTCAGATTAATAAATAAATTATAAAAACTTGGCCAACTTTCCCCATTTATATGTTTAAAGAAATAAAAGAAGGAAAAAAGAAAGGAATGAAGAGAAAGAATTAGAGAAAGCTTTTGCTTCTTACTCATACAGACATACCCAAGTACAAACACTCTTTCCACACATGGTAATAATAATGCATACATATTATTCTTCTCAACAACCTTCATTTTTTGGCTCGTGTATCGCTCCTCCTGCCTTGCCGGGCAAGAAGAAGAAGAACGAGGAGGAAGAAAAAGAGTAAACATTTTTTTCATCTTTATACTCTCGCAAGACTTGATGATTTACTGCCGTTGATGATCTGTAGACGGATTCACCGATCCTTTTTTACCAGTTTTACGCTGACATACACACTTGTAGAAGAAAAACAAAAAAAAAGTGGAACTGTGGCCTACACCGCTGCTCCTGCTATAATAATATGTACATTGCCGCAACACAGTAGCAGACACCGGCGGAGCCTTGGTACGTTTCGTATCATCATCATCGTCGTCATCGTCGTCATCATCAGCTTCGCATACTTCTTGTTCCAAAGAAGAAGAAGGAGAAGTAATAGAGAAAAAAAAGTTAAACGAACGAGACGGGAACAAAGGGAGAAGAGAGAAAAGGGAAAAGGAGTGCAGAGAGACACGAGAAAACAAGTGTGAAATTTATTACCGACACTTAAAAAAAAAGAGGAGCACACCGAGTTGTGTAGTGTTTGAGCAAGTTGAGAGAGAAGAAGAAAAAGGAAGAAATAAAAAATATACATCCTCTCTCTCTCTCCTTCCTCAAGTTGTGACTATGTATAACTATATATGTGAAATGAAAGTGGTACATTGAATTGATACGCCGCGGAGACTTCAACAAAGAAAAAGAAAACGTTTTCATAGGATTCTTTTTGATGTTTCTCAAAGTTCATGAGAGAACTAATAGTATATATTATTATTACTACCGGCGCGCACATAAAAATCGCTGTTCCATTTCCTTTTTGAGTTGAGAAAAAAGAAAAACATTCACTGACTACTTAACTGAGAAGTGTTTTGCAGAAGAAGAAAAAACAACTACAAAAGGAGTAGCTGTTTTGAAAGAAATGGGCTATGGGCTATTAGGAAGGGGACGAAAAAACAAAAGTCCTTTTTTTGGCAGTCAAAAAAAGATAATATATAACTGCTTATATTATTTTAAAGAAAAAACTTTTTTAAACAGTTCTCGTAATTAGAAAGAGATTTGTTTTGGAATGGGTCATTTTTTTGTCAATGAACACAAAATATTTGCATGGATCGGTAAAAATGACCGAAGAGAGCGACAAGTGCAAAGCGTGACAGTATAAACCGGTGCGGATGTCTTTTCGCTGATGACAGTAGTGAAAACTTGCTGCTTCTCAACGAATTAAAATGACACTACTTCTCTCATGCCATTGCGGTTAGTGTTCTTTTGTCATCATGACTGCTGGTGTGCGTGGTGATCCTTTTTATACGAGGCCAGCGACGACAGTTATCATCATCATAATAATAAAAGCTTAAACGGCCTGTCGCTGCTCTTTTGCTACTAAAACTGGAGGAATGCATAATAATATTATTATCATGATGATGGTTGTGATGATGACGATGCCTGCTGCCTGCGGAACAACAAGTATGAATATAATGCTGTATGCGTGCTTGCGTTGATAATAATAATGTAAGACAAGCTGGAGGAATCCTTATAATAATAATATAATAT
This sequence comes from Sinella curviseta, assembly GCA_004115045.4. NCBI lineage: Eukaryota > Metazoa > Arthropoda > Collembola > Entomobryomorpha > Entomobryidae > Sinella > Sinella curviseta. Next base: position 38,770,048 of record CM023203.3, on the reverse strand, counting down.
ACCCACACACACAGGCACACCGACCGACCGACCAAGAGGATAAACTTGACTTTACCTATTTACTTGCCTCTAGACTACTACTGCTGTTGGTTTTGTCGGCCGAAAGAAGAGCGGAGAGGGTGGCCGGTTGATTTATGTGGCAATAATTTGTGGTGTTACTAGTTCTTCTTTTTGGCTCAAGTATGTAGCATGTAAGCTGCAGAGAGAGTTAAACATCTATCTTAGTATGGATTTATATACAATATACGTATAAAATGTTCCCAAGCGAGAGGTATACGTTCAACGAGATTTTATAACATATTGTATCAACATCAACCCTTAAATATTATTTATATACATCTCTCTCTCTCTCTATGAACCATCTTTATTATGATTGTGTGAAGTGACTGAAAAAAAAGACTTTTTTTGTCGAGAGTGTTTCAAAAAACTTTTTGTGTGATTCTGTGCATGAAAAAGCTGTAAAAAGTATACTACGGACAGTGTGGTAGTGATCATCAGACATAGAAAATGACCTTAGAGTCATTACAGCTTTTAAGTACTCTGAAGAGAAAGAGAAATATTTTTATGTGTGTAACAAAAGGGAAGAAAGAATTTTAACAATTCCCGTTCGTTGATGAAACTTACTGTTTTAATGATTCCTAATGCAACGTGTGGAGATACATAGAAAAAGGAATGGCCCCATTTGGACGGAACTAGTTCATTGAATGAAATATTGTGTACGAGATGAAATTATCTGAAACCAGTCAACATAAAGTTTTTCGTATTGGATACACAACAACAACAACACATTTTTGTTGTTTCGATAAAAACGCAAAAAAAACAAATGACCCTTTTTGTATAACTGCTTATGTCTACTGGAGAAATTTTTTGGATGTACTCACCAGAAATTTCATTTGAAATTGTAAGAGAAAATTTTTTAAGAGAAAAGAAGACATAAAACCAATCACTTTATGCGAAACCGTGATCAAAGTCGACTTAACAGCTAGTAAAAATACATTATTACTTTTTTTTGTTGGGTGAACTCTTTGTCTGTCTGGCTGCGCTGGTCTCTCGAAAAAATACAAGAGCCCATAAAACAAACTCTAATAGTAGCAAACGCCGCTTGTTTGTCTCCGCATGTGTAAAAGTATCAAGCAGACAGAGAAAAAGAAAAGCAATAAAAAGTCAAGTTTATATGCCAAATGCCGGTATAGCTTTTTATCTCGAGAGTCCCGTCTTTCAAGTACCATACATGCTTGTTCGTAACAAAGACCATGCATATTTTTTGAAGAAACGAACATATTAGAACATTATTTGTTGAAAAGAGGATTAAAGCAATGAATAAATAGTGACATTATTGACACTATGAGAATAAACGCATGCAAAAATTACTATGCAGATGAAAATGAAGTTGCAATTGATCAACTCTTAGTCAAATAAGGAGAGAAAATTTACTGCGCACTCTACACACAGGAATAATATATTTGGATTTTCTTAGACAATTTTTTGATAGAAAATAAGAAATGATATTTGCAGTATGGTAACTTATTACTTCTCTTACCAAAACCACTACCACAAACTGTTAAAATTGGTTTTGAGGGTTTCTTACTACAAACTATAATGATGATGCAGTAAACAGAAAACTTTTTTTTCGTGTGGCTTTGCTTTGGTTCTTCGAAAATATAAAATAGTAAGCTATAATATACAGAAGAACCAGGAATTGATTTAGTATGTACATATATTATTGAGAAAGGAGTAATTTTGTTACCGCTCTCAACAGTGAACGCGAACCCAACTTGAATGAAGAGGAGGAGAGATTTGTGTGTTCTTTGTGGTTTACACTTTCATGGATAGTTTTTGGTTTCCTCCTCTGGTTTATTTTGTGTTTCTGTACAAGAACAATTCCAAAATTTCAAAGGGATTTTTGGATGAAGAAAGAAGAAGAACTGGAAATGGGCAAAAGTTGAATGTGACTGCGCTTGTTGTAGAGGTGGTAAATACAAGTACGCCACAACGACGACGACGACCGCATTGTCGAGAAGCCATTCAAAATTGTCTAGTTTATTGTACGGAAAAAGTTGTTTTTTGCATAGGAAATACTTTCACTTTGTGTGTGAGAATTAAAGCGATGAAATTATTACTATATAGTAGACTGGCAGTAGCAATGTGAAAAATCTATGCCCGTGTGTTTTTGGTTGGTTCTCTCGCTCTCATTTTCATGGTTTATTCTTCGGGACAATTTTCTCTACGGATTAATTTCATCTTTATTGCTTTTTAATGGCCCCTTGTGAACTTCCTAATGGCCTAATGGCCACCACCAATGCCAATGCTGCCAGACCACCACACTTAAAACTTATGGGTTATTGACTGAGGAAATCACACAGAGGAAAGTTTTTGTGCCATTATATGGACTACTTCCACACAATCCCGGTGGTGGTAAAAGCGGACTACACTTTCCTCTCATGCATATTCAGGATAGCAATTGTGATGATGATAACTGGAGAGAGAGAGAGAGAGAGAGAGAAAACTTGTATGGCAAGGAAAATGAGTGAATTATTATTTTAACTTTTATAAAATGTAAATTACGTAAAGAGTGAAAGACAACAACTTTGGTTCCTCTCTCCTATTTATAAAGTGAACTTTTGCAGTAAATCCATCAGCACACGAAAAGAATTAATTAATTGCTGCCACACAGAGAGAAAACTCTGCCAACGGGACTCTATCTATCTACTATACTTGATTTTTTTTACCACTAAGAAACTTTTTAGCAGGGAGAAAAGTGACATCTTTGCGTGTCACTTGAATCCCGCTATGAGTTCATTTCTAATGAATACCAACTCAAGTTACCTTGACCCTAAATTCCCCCCTCCCTGTGACGACTACGGTGGGGTGGCCCTTCAAAACTACTCTGATTACTATTCCATGCCCATGGGACCATGTCCGCCGACCACGCATCATCCACATCATCACCCACACCACCAACTCTACTACCATCATCCTCATGCCCATCCCCACCATCCGTCACCTGCGGCAATGCAAAATCATCAAATGCATAATCACCCGCAACATCAAACTCATCATTTAAGCACGCATCCCCACTTATCCGTGTCCACGTCACCACAACAACTTATACCGGGCGGAAGTGGTGGAGGTGGCGGTGGGAGTAGTGGAAGCGGTAGTCCCATTCCTGGTCATGGGGGCGGCCATATAGGCCATCAGATGGTTGGAACTCCAACGTCTGCCGTTCTTCCCGCGGGACCTCATCACTTATCATCATCACATCCGCACCAAAACATTTCCCCGATTCCTGTTGCACTCCAGCAGCAACAACAACAACAGTCTTCCCTGTACTCTCAACAAAATCCTTCCAGTCATCCCCACAATCAACAACAAAGTCGGGATCCTTCTCCATTTCATCCGGTAAATAATACGACCTCCTCCGCCGCTAATGCGCTATATGGAACAACTCCAAATCATCTTGGCCACCATCAGCATCCTCATAACAGTAATAATCATAATCATCAGCAGCATCATCATTCGTCCCATTCTCATTCACAGCAGCCACACCATCTCCAAAATCATCTTTTGCAACAGCAACAACAGCACCATCAACAACATCTTGGGCAACCAAGTAGCGTTTACTATCCCTTAGCCCAATCACCCGAGGATCACCTTTCTAGTCCGCCACTAACTGTGCTGAGTACAGGCACCACTAACAATAATGGAACCTCTGGTAATAACAACAGCAGCAACGTTTCCAGTTCAACTAATAACGGGAATGGCGGTGTTAACTCTAGTGGCAATAACCATAATAGTCCCGCCGTCATCCTACTTGGAGGATCTGGAGGCGGCGGTGGGGGCTCGAATAATAGTAATGCGGGCAGTAATAACAATACTTCATCCACTTATAGCAGCAATGGACTCTCAGCGTTGGCCCATTTGAACACCAGCAATAACCCAACAAATGCTCAGACGCCGTCCCCTGTCTCGTCCGTCATGAGTAGCTTATCACTCATGAGTCAAGGTTCTGGAGGAGGAGGAGGAGGGAGCGGTGGCGGTTATCTGGGAGGAGGAGGAAATGTTTTATCAGGTCAACAACAACAACATACATTTAGCAATAATAGTCATACTAATAAAGGGAGTATTTCTATTACATCTTCCCTAGTACTTCCTGGCGCGTCCGACTTCATTATCAGTGGTGATAGCAGTATTAAGCAGGACAGTGAGAATAATTCTAGTTGTGATTATGTGGTTTCAGTGTCCAATAATAGTCTGACAACCGGTGGATGTCTTACACAAGCGACACCGAACCAACAAGCCAGTCATCAAAGTGGGATGAGTGGCGGAATGGTCGGTGGCGGTTGCAATAGTGGTGGTAGTACTCATGACCTGACCAGTGGCAGCGTGGGAGAGTTAAGTCCCGGAGATGATGGGGAAGATAGCAACATGAGCAATAATTTGGAATCAGAGTGCATGGAACTTGAGAGTGGTGAGGAGGATGATGACGAGGACAAGGCTAACGTGCTCATTTACCCTTGGATGAAGAAAATTCATGTTGGAGGAGCCACCAGCAAAATTAGAGGTACACTTTGTTGTATGTGACTTTTATTTATTCATAAACATTTTCATCTCAGTATTTCTCTCTGCTTGTAATTGAATTGTAGGATGCAAAAAAACACTTAAATTACATTAACATTTTACACAACTTTAATCTCTCTAGTTCATTAATTCAAATGTGTCGTGTCAGGCAACAAGAGATTATGGAGAAAAACGAGAATCCTCTACTTTTGGGGTTAATTAAGACTTGCTCACACAAGCCAATAGAAGAGCATGGGAATCCTCTCTTGATAATTTTTTTGTTACATTTTTTGCCACTTGTGTGTCGATAAGCAATTCGTGAATGGAACAGTAGCACTTATTTTTTTATATTTCCGTCCAACTCCCATCCATATCATATCAGAAAAAAAACATATGTAAGTAGTTATCATAAAAGGCGAGATTCTTCAATAAACGGAGTGTAGTAAAAAAAACATGATTAGATTTTTATTTGTATCATCGCTCGCAGAATATATATAAAAAAAATTTCTACACTTTTGAACATGGGATTTACATAATAAGAGGAATGATAATATTATCAACATTTCACGGTGTTACATTATTTTTAGAGCAAAGCAGTTGAAGTCGTTTCTACTTTTTTTTATCTCTCAGCCAAACTCTGATAGTTACTGATATACATATATATTTTTCACGGTCTTAACATTCTGTGAAAAATAAGATGAAAGACAGAAGAGCACGCTGCTGCTGCTCCTTGTCTTTTTTCTTTATATTCCACCAAGACGGAAAGAAGCAAGAGATTTTTAAAATGCAAGCTCTCAAGAGAGAAAGAAATATGTGTAATATTTAGTATACGTATACATTGTGAATGTGTGTGTGCGTACTCCACTTTTTCTTGCTTGATGTTTTATAATGAAGAAAATGCGGATAAAGGAAACTTTTGCATCTCTTCTCACAATTTTTATGAGAGTCATTTGAATTTTAAATGAGATGGAATAAGTCTATGAGGATAAGCCTTAAAGAAAGCGGTGGTATATTTTTTCGTAAGTCGTCTAAAAAGTATATAGGCGCCCTTATATGTAGGAGTCAGTGACTGAGCATGCAACATGACATGTTTCTTTCTCTCTCCCCGTTTTAATATGTTGAGACAAAGACAGGAAAAGTAGGAAAAGTGAGCGAAAAGGCACATCTCTCTCTCTCCAGTAGCCACAACAGAGAAGAGGGAGAAAAGAGACAAATATATCCGCGCGTATCAGCATCAGCAAAAAGGAAGGAGGCAAGAGAAAGGAAAGGATGTATTTTCTAAAGAGCACTTTATCCAAATTGCTTTAGATATTGATGCCAAGGGCTATATTGCAATTGAGAAGAAAGTTAAGTATAAGGTGCCTTTTACTCCGTTGGTAGTTTTTGATGAAAACTAAAATAGATATTATAATGAAAGTGGTGGTGGTGGTGGTGGTAATATAAATACACATTGTACAATGTAAATTATGTATATCACATTGCAGTTTATATAAATGGAAGTGATAGCGGAAGAAGCCGGAGCGCAACAATAAGCTATCTTTCGTCACTAGTATTTCTATGGCCATTTTGGTATGGAGTTTGGTACACTGCTGACACAGCATCACTTTAAGCATTACTACAGCTCTCTCCGTTCTAAAACGAGAGAAAAGAAGCATTCATTATTTTGTAGTGCTTAAATTCATTGGATAGCTTTAGTAACATGGAAAGTACATTTGAAGGAATAAAACCCACCAACATCAGTTTTTGCGTTTATTTTTTTGTATGCAAACGGACTTTATGTCTGGAAGGATAAAGCGGCCTTGAGCTTCATATTATATATTTTTTTAGATTAATCTGATCTGGATGATGATGAGGCACGTTGCTATTAGTAGATAGGATGGAGTAGCTAATGGCTCTTTCTTGTTGGTCATGTATCCGCTTTCTCCGTTAACACACTCCAACATGAATTGTCTAGAAAAAATGAAAATCAGAATTATCAAGACGGATGAGATGAATCAGGAAGAATCGAGAATTTTGCAAAATCTAGTACAGCTAATATGTACAGCATGTTGATTTTCGCGTGTCATGTCATAACTTTGCACACGCGAAGAGAAATATATGGTTATTGGTGCACATGTAAATGCGACATGTATAGGTAATTATTGATCTCAAATCCACAACAACAATGACGACTCGTTTCTGTTGCGTGAATGTATGAATAAGAAATAACACTAGCTTCACGCTCACACAGCCGTTTAAACAGTCATTAAAATTCCAATGTCCTGAGTTAAAATCAATTTGTGATCGTTTAAATACAAACGCCAAGAATATCGTCTGCATTTTTAAATCATCCTTTCTTATGAGCTGTGTGGCTACCATCACGCAAACAAAGTGTATTTTTTTCTGACTTAATCTTTTCGTCGTTTATTGACGCAGAGCTGAATACGTATTGTCAGTTGTTGGGTGATCACCTTTGAAGATTATAAATGGCATTGCTGCTGAAAATGAATTGCAGATCATAATCATAATTAAACTAGCTCTAACCTCTTTTGACTAGAATTTCTCATGTCTGGCAAAAATCTAATGAATATGCAACTGTAAAAAAAACATTGTATTTTTCAGCACTCTTCAAAAATGCTTGATATTATTATTCAGTCCATTCATTTAAAACATTTTTAGAGAGAACGACATATCCGTGGACAGGGGTACGGGGAGTGCGACGTATGGGATGAGTGAGTACGTGTGTATCAGGTGTCAATTGCAATTTAACACGTATGACGACTGCATTAAGAATTTTTGAGGGCATTAGAATACACGAGAAAGCAATAAAAATAAATAGGTACTCACCTAGGTCATCTTGGATTTTTCTTGTAGGATGATGCGCATTCTTTAATATTTTTTTCAAGCTGGCACAATATGTTATCATGATCATGTCGAGCTACATTCCGTTCACATAATAACCATAGGTCTCTTTAGTCTTTACATTAAAAACGAAAGGACATCATGGGCAATGGGCATACTTTTTTAGCTACTCTGTAGAAATAGGATGGCTTTTAATATTATGTCTCTTTTTATTGTACAAAAAAAACGGAAGGCGACTATTGCCGATGTGCTTACTACCAATCCAATATATTATGCTTTGTTATGCCATTTCCAGCTGTAACCGGGTCGTTCCAACCGGGAATGGAACCGAAACGTCAGCGTACAGCTTACACCCGTCATCAAATTCTCGAGCTGGAGAAGGAATTTCATTTCAATCGATATCTAACGCGACGGAGACGAATAGAAATAGCCCATTCCCTGCATCTCTCCGAGAGGCAAATCAAGATATGGTTCCAAAACCGAAGAATGAAATGGAAAAAGGATAATAAGCTACCAAATACAAAGAATGTTCGAAGAAAAAATAAGCCAGCACCTGCTCCTTCTTCGGCTGGCGGAAGCAGCAGCAATGTTGCCACTGCCGCCGCTGCTGCAACAACCACTTCCAATAATTCGAATTCTTCGTCATCCGCTCCTGCCGCAAGATCAAGTACAGAAAATCTATCGGGCGGTGGTGGTAATAGTAATAGCAACAATTCGAGTAATAGTAACAACAACAATAACTATCTTCCTTCCGACATCAACACATTACTGGGAGGCGGTGTCTCAAATTCCTCCGGATCCTCATCATCAGCGAATAATAATAATAGTGGAGGCTGTCAAGGACTAAGTAATACTGCAACCAACATGGCATCACTAACAATTAAATCTTCAGGATCACCTGATTACGGGCTTACCAATCTGTAATAGTAAATTTTAAGGTCATTAGTTAAAATACTATAGAATAACTTTTCATTTTATTGGTACAGTAAATACGTACGACATTATTATTACATGCATTGCATCTTAGTATACGATATGATGGGTGGTGAACGCAAAGTTGAAACAATGATATATACAGAGTTACAATGCAAACGTATGACCTATGTGCATAATATAGCGTGTGTGGTGATGGAACAATTAAAAATTGTAGGACAAATTACAATTACAAGCAGGGTTTATATGAAAACAATATGAGAGGATATGACAGGGCTTAAGCGCGCTACCACATTTTAAAGTTTGTAATTTTTCCCACGTTGCACAAATTATTTCTTCCTTGAATGCTCGTAAATTTCGCCCAACAAACAATTTACCACACAACACCTCTTTAAATATCTATGTCAAAAACAGATGCTGTATTTTTTTCAATACAGTAAATATGCATTAATTTACTATGCACAAGGTAAGATGATTATAATAAAACATTTTACACTATCAACTTCACAGGGATCACTTACAACAAAAAAAAAGTAATAATTTATTTTTACTGTTATCTGTAGGCGTCTATAATGAATACATATTTATATGATTATGGTATACGGTCAAAAAATAATAATGTTGCTAAAATTGCAATATATAGTCATGTATAATGAGAACGGATGAAGGAAAAATAATTATCATCACGTTTATATAAATGGCAATTTGATAAGATAACTATCAATCGTCAATTCTTGCAATGAAAACGTGAAAATACGAAATAAATAATTTATTGATGGGTTCGTAGAAGACAGGTATAAATGTAGGTGGTTATAATTAGTGAGTTAATTTACTGGTCTTTAAAATAACTACTGACAAAGTAATAAGTGGAATCGTCAATGTGTACATGCAGACTAGGGTAAATAATAATAACTACTTCATGAAAGCTATTGAGTCAGATAGAGAAACATGTACTCTTAGAAATTCATAGCCACGATAAATCGGCACTGGTTTATCGGTATGTATTATTATAGCAATTTCTTGATTGTACGATGCATTTTTAGATAATTAGTAGGTAATGTAGAATAGAAATGTGTCCTTTTGGACACAAAAACCTCTCAACAACTTCCGATTACAACTTTTTCTGGAATTCGCCTGCAAAAAAAATGTACTACTGATTTTCTGGTCATATAAGTTCGGTTACGAGTCGCGCAGCAATCCACTATTACTCCATACGTATTATGATGACCCACAATCCCATTTCCCAAACGATACATTATACAGCTCAAGTCCATTTCGTCGAATTCGGTAAGATTTTTTTTGTTAAAAAATCGGAATACATATTTCATGAAACGGTACTAGTGATACTCAGTAATAATAATGGTAGTACTAAATAACAACTTGAAATATATATACGTAGATATGTATACGAGAAACATGAACATAAAAAAATATTTGATCATATTTAAAACGTAATGTTAATTTCATTTCGTACGTTAATATTTAAGGATAAGGAACGAATTAAGCCAGTCTCGTAGATAAGTTAATATAAATACTTTAGTATACGATGATGATGATACATGCACATATACGGTTACAGTAATTAATGTATTGTAAAAGTAAGTATTACTATGTATTCATTAGTTAGGTTAAGCAACATAAATTATAATGTTATTTTGGTAGAATATTGTCACGTTAGACGGTAAATCCTGTCCTGTGTACGTGTGGAGATATATAAATTATAATATGAAACAGAAAAAGGTGAAAAATAAAAAATGTATACGGTTGGAAAAGTTCCTTGTTTTTTTCTTCCACACACAAGTTTTAATAATAACAATAAAGTAATTTATTTGATGAGTAATTTGATCGAGTTGAGCTGCATTTCTTATTTCGCATTTTAAACAGTAATTTTAGTTTTAGCAGAATTGCAATGCAGTTGTTTGACAATGACAAAATAACAGCTTTGGTGCATCTAATCTTATCTGCATTCCAACTACACGACCACGACAACTTTTTTTTTCTTTTTAATTAATAAACTTTTTAGTATGTGCATATAAACCGCTGAAGAAGAATGCTACTATCAACGCACTCATCATATTATTGTTGGTAGAATTGCAATTCTTTTTTCAACAGATATAAAGTCAGTCAACACTTGTTGTAAGTGCATAGTTCAGTGTTTGGTACGATAACGTCTATATATTTTTGAACACAAGATGACAAAACCATTTAAGACTGTTGCAGTTTGTTGTAATGAAAAATTATTAATGAAGTCAAAGGCGTATTATCGTGTTGACCACTTTTCATAGTTGTTGTTGCTGTTAAAATGCGCACAACACAAAAATGTTTTACACGTGCTTGTTAACTCTCTGTTACTATTTACCCCGTGTTTTAAAACTTATACTAGCTAAAACAAGGAAATCAAATGAAATCACCACAAGTCAGGTAGATTACTTTTGTAAAAATGTAATTTGAGAAGGAAGGAGCTGTCTAAGGGATATTTTTTTGCATCCTGTTGGATTTTCTAGTTTACATGTCCATCCTCCCCATTTTTCAAATCCTACTGAACTACGCTTCTGCAAACGTAAATGAAAGGTATGCTTCGTGAGAAACTTTGAAAGTTTGTAATAGTTACAATTGTTAAATGACAGAAGGTTCGTCACGAACAGTTAAAGAAAATAAACGTCTACGACACTTCCTACATGATTGAACTGTGATTGACGACGACACACTCTTTTCATAAAATTCATAAAGTTGATGTGATTTCCAGAAATATTTTTTTTCCCGATGAATCGCCCTAACCTGTGCAGTACGAGTACATTTATGCTTCCATGCTGCTAATTCTGCAATCTATATTCAAAAGGATAATCGCAAAACAAGCACCCACCATTTTTTCCATCATTCCACCACCCCTCATATTGTAAAATACATCAATTATCCTCACATACTTAAGAGCTAATAAAGAATAAAGGATTATTATACAAAGCAACAAACAAGGAGCAAAAAAATATAATACCGAGACATGATAGACCATGGAATATAATATGCCAGAGAGCTATGAGCTATTATTGCACCTAAAAAGCTGCCGATTCACAAAAACAATGACGTGCTCATCATCTTCTTTTCCACGCTTCGTGCATTTTGACTGACAGATATCATGAGATCTCTGGTTACACGCTGTATTACAACCAACAACCTTAATACTCTCAACTACTCTTCTTCTCCAAAGAACCACATTAGGTATAACAAAAAAAATGAACAAAAAACATGCAATGTGTGGGCTGCAGCAGCAGCGCAGCGCTTCTTTGAAGAAGAGAATAGAAAAGACATCAGCTTTAGCTCTCATCATTACCATTATTATCATCTTGATACTCTTTTATCCTCTGTATATTATCTTGAGCAGCAGATTTTCATATTCTCAGCTTTATTCTTAATACCTATCAATCACCAAAAATGTTCAAGCCTGTCTTATATATTACGCGAGAGAGAAATAAAATTGAAGTGAAGACTGATTCCGTGCTTTATGTCATTTGGAAAATGAATTATTTATACAATCATGTTTACTACAACAATTGTATTTACGACATGCACAAAACTTGCTTACAATTTAGAATTTTCTATAGTATTTACAGATAGGGTATATCTGCATGCAGGGTCACGCTAAATCGCTGCTGCGTGGGTGGTTCTTGTAACTCTAGTAAATTAATTTGCCTGATTTTCATTGCCTCAAGATCTCATCAAGATAAACTATTATCCTGCTTTACTTCTCTTTTCCCGCTGCCGTGTGTTATCATTTTGATTATTCGTGTGTGTAGGTATGTACAATAGCCTTATTGCCATTCATTACTGATAATGGTAGTGTTTTATCAACAGGTATGTATGTATCAAGTATAAATGTAATACACTTTTTTGTTAAGCAGAAAAATGATGATCTGTTTCGTAATCAAAACTGCCATATTTTGTGTTTGTTATTATTTAGGTTTTCCATGCTCATCATGATAATACATGATGACCCAAGTATAAAATAGGGTGAGTTTTAGTTATTACAAGTTACAGAGATACGGACACTGACGGGGAAGCACCTGGAGGCAGTTATAATATTCTAACCTAACATGTTGTTATATGGACAACGAAACCAAAGGTAAGCGTTCTCCTTCTCCCTATAACCATTTTGACTTGTTTTCTCCATCTCTTCAAGTTTGTGACTTGACTAGGCTTGCCTTTTTTAAACTCACTCGTTTCTTGGACAAGCTACAAAACTGACTTGGTGTGGTGGTGGTTGGTGGTGGTGTTAGAGAAACACAAGGATCGTGTCTTGCATTTTAATAGAAAAATATTCTCCTCTTTTTTTTTCTTCTTCTTCGAGCCTCTTTAGCATTCACCTGATGAATTGCTGCCTCTAATGTAGAGTGGTTTAAATTATCAATTCAAAATGAGTGATGCCAGTTATTATTATTGCTATCGTTTAAGGCTGTGAGAAATGTTACCAATAAATACTCTCTCTCTCTACTTTGTTGTTTTATTTATCATTGTGTTTTTCATGATTACTAAACTAAATGAAACAACTACCCACATAAATTATATATGCCCCTCTCTTTTCCACTCAAAAATAATATGATATACAAATGTCAAAAGAAAAAATATATAGCAGGTCAAAATGTCGACAGCGTCAGCAAAATGAGCAGACAGCGCAGACGAATGAAATTAGAAAAATGCAAAAAAGGAAAGGAAATGGTTTGGTTGTTTAGAATAAATAGTTTTTGTTTCTGTTCAATGAAAAACAATTTTTACTTTTAGATGTGAATGCTTTTTTTGTTGTCTTTGAAGTGAAGAAAATTACAGGCTAGATGGGATTTCAAGGTGTGCGAATGATGAAAGGTTAAAGTGTTGAAGGAGGGTAAAATGGAAATTTAACTTTTCTTATCAACATTAATGAATTTAGTCACAGTGGAATGATCTTCAATTTTATTACTTTTGCTGTGTTCCTCGAAGGAGTCTGTGTAGGAAATGTGGAGATATGTAAAACAATAAGAAAAAAAAATTGTACCAAGCAAAATAAATTTGATGAGTATTTTTGTAAACGCGTCATTTCTTTTAACATTTTCTCTTTCAAACCCCTGTGTATATTTGTACCACACATCACAATATTTATTAAATTATGATGGATGTACCTGACAACATATGTTCATAAGGGTAATTTCAAGTGGAGATTCATGAAAGGCTGACATTTTAAGCAGCACATCAATTCACTAAAGAGATCCATCATCATCATCATGACGTGAGATTAGGTCCATACATAAAACATCCAAATCCTTAACCAAATAACGTTCAATTAGAGAGATCACTACATGTTTGTTTTATTGGCTGTCGATTGATCCAATGCCGACTGAATCGTGCAAGCACATATTGCATAAATAAATACCCCCTGCCATTTCCTGACGCTAATTCCGGCTACGAAAACAAATATACAATAAAAAAATAAAACATTATAAACAAGTTATTCCAATATTTTAAAGAAAACATGAAACAACACTGGACATTCTGGGCCAGTACTGATCAACATAAGTAACAACAAAAAGGGTTTCTGCATCATTCCATTTTGATCAAGTTCATGACGACGATGATCTTTGCGGAGGAATTCATGCTGGCAAACAAAACGACGACGTGAAAGGAGTATGCCGATACGATCCTCGCATTGAATCTATGCAACTCTCTCAAACACACACAAGAGGATGATGCGCTTGAAGATATTAGTGCACAGCTAATTGAGAACAATGCAAACGGTTAGATAGAACATAAGAGTCAGTTATCATCGTCATAATACAAACGACCTTGTCTTGAAATAGCAACAAAAGAGTTATGCTATGCAGGTCCACACGAGAGTAATCATTGTATCGATTTCTTGTCGATAATCGCTCTCTAATGTATTGGCATTGTCTGCGCAGTTTACATGGAGGTTCTGAATATCCAAGTTTTTCCATTATTCGTAGGTCGTTGGTTCTCTGCTTCGATTTTGATCTTGATCTATGAAAGAAGAAGAAGAGTGAGCGGATGAGTTGCATAGTTTTGAGAGAGATAAAAGGGAGCCTTCACAGTTTGGAAGAGGGTGCGGTTCAACTCAACTCATTAGGCTGTAAAACTCCCACGGATACAAAATCCTTTATGACCATCTCTAATCACGGCTTTTGGAAAGTGGTCTCGTGTCTAAAAATATACATACATAACTTTGCGCATGAAAAAGGAACATGATTAAAGATTTAAAAGCTGTAAATACTTTTGCATTTTGTGGGAAGGTGAAATGAAACGGATAAGAAATTCTAATGATATGTGTACCTGTGGAGAAAGATCCACCTTCACAGTGTCACGTTTGTTGTTCATAAAAGTCACGGCACATTTTTGCTATCCTGCTGATTTACTCATTTTATTGGGAAAAATTCAAGGAAAAGGGCGAAGTATTGCTGAACAGTTTAGAAAAAAGCTAAAATATGTGCATAAATTATATCGATTGTATCAAATCACTCCAAATTTTATGACCATTTGATAATGTTTTGTTAGTAATTTGTAAATAAGTCAACGTTTTTGTTTTGTGAACATATCGATTCGGAGGCAAGTTTGACATGCAATTAGTAAGTGTAAAATATATGCGGATCAAGTTGTCATACAAATTTCTTAGTAATTGTAGGAGTAGAAGAGTGACCACCCGTCAAAATTATGACAAGTAACCCTTTCACAGTGGGAAATCGCGCTCCTTATTTTCCTGCCCCTTACAAACACTTCCTATATGAATATAAACAGCAACAATACTCCCAGAATATGAATATTAACATCAAAGCTAACACAAAACTACTTAACATAATTTATCCCGTTCACACGACAAATTGTTGTCACATGCCAATATGCAACTTGCAAGAAAATGGGGAAAGGACAAGTTGAAAAATCTTATAAAGTGTCAAAATTCCGTTGGTCTCTTTTGTTCAGCCCTTTATCATATCATGTTGCTCACTCGTATGTAACAGATAGCTTGTTTATTTTGAAAGATTAACTTGTTCAATAGCGTCATAATACGTGTGTATGTCTAATAATAATAATAACTCCATTTTATGCATTTACAATAATCGACATTGACACTTTTGAGAAAAAGGGTTTAGCCAACACTCACAAGCAGGCGTGATGGATTAGGATAATAAGTAATAACATGTAAGCAGGAAAATCGTGGTAATCGGATCAATTTTCTATTCCCACACATTAGAGACAATGACTTCTGGTAATTCACACGTGCCAAATCCGATTCTTAACAAAATTCTTGTACATCATTCCGCAAAATTACTATGATCATCATAACCCATTCCACAAAAATAATGCACGACACTTTTCAATCAATTTTTATGCTAGAAATTCCTCACGTTTCTACATTTTCGAAAAGTTCAGTAAGGTTAATTCAAAAGTTTCATCACAAACATCATTTTTTTTAAACTAATGAATAATGATAACTCACTGCATCACCTAACGTGTTATTGAATTTGATAATAATGTGTTCATTTGTAAAATTACTTGTTCAACAACGTGTGCGCGCCATATGAGTGAAAATAATAATATCCTTTTCCAATATTCTTGTAAGATTTTGTGGAATTGCATATGAGCATATAAAACACTTTCTTGAAATAATTAATTTTTTCAGAACAAGAATATTATTGGTGGGGTGTTTTGGTAGAAAAGGGCCGCGTAAATAATATCTCTCTCTCTTTCTGAATGATACATTTCGAGAAATTCCAAAGCTATAACCACCCACGACGAAAAATATTCTTACAAACACAGACTAACAAATTACAACAACATACATAAAAATGGATTTATATTCATTTTTTTCTTCTACATTTCTAAATCATGGTCCCATCATCATCCCATGTCATTCTCGCAAGCTCGTCGTGACTTTATGAAAATCATAATCGCACACGTATATGCGTAAATAAATAAAAAAAATGGTAAAACCAAAAAACAGCCTTCTATATATTCCTTCCCTTATAATAACTTGTTGTGTGGAAGTGACAAAGCAGATTTTTTTTACAAAAATACGTCATGAGATACAGTCACATTTTGCGATGATGATGAGCAAATATGTTATTGCAATAATAATTTTTCTTTTGCTTCTTTGGTGGCAAAATGAGGAAGTGGTCATTTTTTCGTAATTGCAACAAATGTAGAAAGGATAGTAGTCGAGCCCATAAAAAACGTAGGAATTCTGCTAAAAAAATCCTCATCGCAATTTGTTTTTATTATTTTTCGTGATTTTACAATGAATAAGCTGAAGTTGTAATGTCATTTGTTATTAAAGACGAATGTCGTCGGTTGGATGGATGTACCAGAGAACTCACATTTGTAAACATTTTTATAATCTGTGGTTTTAAAAATGTATATTTATGAATCATGTTCTCATGCATTTTATACGAGACCGCCACAGCGCAGCCGGCAAACCAAATCGCAAAAAAATTAACATTGAATATCGGCTTTACTATAATTTTTTGTATTAAAAGGACACCCTGTTCCGCTCCTTGTAATCTAAAATCATGCAATAAAAATAATAACAATGATCTGTGCATTTAAAAAAAGACCTTCTGATTTTAAATAAAAAGAGGAAACAAAGTATATTATTTTCGAAGCCAAGAAATGAATTGAAATAAAGAGATGAGCGCATATTACAAAAAGTGCTACTCCCATTTGATTATTGTTATTACCTATTAATTTTATCGCTTATTCGTATTCGTAGACTACCGACAGCAGAAAATCCAATGAAAAAATAATAATAGTATATTTCGTTTTTGATACCAATTCCCACACTTATGCCACAGATGACAGAGATAACATTCCTAATTCCTACCTCCTCTCTTTTTTTTATGAATTATTTTTAAGGAATCGTCCGCGTAAGTGTGGTTGATAGTGTGGTAGTGGAGTAGCGAATGGTGCTGGTATTTTTTTTGCCAGCTGCTGCTGTGCTGGTCAGGTGAAGATGTTATTATTACTATAATTACAACATGTAATCCGTATTTATACAGTTCTTTTTGAGAGTAAGAATAGATTAAGCTTTACATCTTTACATCACGTTCATATATTATGCGTACATCTTTTGGTTTTGGCTATATAGAGCTGTGTGTAGACATTTTGAAAAGAGTATCAAAAGCATATCATCAGACGAAACGAAGGTGTATCATATATTTTTTTTATTCACAAAAAAAAGGATCAAAGACTTAAGCCGCTATTTATTTAAGTATAGGCTTGAGTCAAACAAAGTGAAAAGTTTGCGTTGCGGTGGTGTACATTGGAGGAAGGTACAAGAAGGCAGATTATAAATACACTTTTATCTATAAACACATCCCTCATATCTACATTTTTTTTATGCTCAGCTCCGCCACACCAAAAGAAAAAGAGAAGCTCTTCACTTTTATATTCAACCAAGAAAAAAAAGGAGAGATAAGGAACGCTTTTGTTCTGAAGAGAAGAGTCCAGAGGCGCCGATAAACAATACAGATTAATTATGAGCCACCAAATGTATAATTTCATATGGGAAAATGGGAGTTGTGCTCATTCTATTTAGCCTGATGAAAGGATACAAGGAAATCAGTATAATGCCTAGTGTGGCATAGGGATTCCAAGTGATTTTTTTCAGTTTTGATTTCGGTATTGATATAACAGGTATAGCGTTTAATTGCATCGGGTTAGGTATCTACACACACAGGTAGTTCCTGCACGAGTTTGTACAGGTATGCATGATAGATGGAATGTGCCAAATTTATTCAACGATTTACATCGTCCATGTTTCGTATGGAATGCCATACTAGTTTTTTTTTTAACACGAAACTCAGTTTTAGGTAAGCTTTCTCTGAAATGTATAATGCGTCATGAATTTCCTCACATCTTCTTGCCTTCTTTTTCCTTTTTCCCTTTCTCTCTGTCATTTCTGCCACGCCACAACCCTTTCTCTCAAAAAAATTTCTTCAGCTCTTTCTCGTTTGTAGAAAAGCTTTCTTTTTTGTTAGCTTAGGCGTTGTTCGCGACATTATCAAAAAAAGTATATCCTTCACTTCTCTGAAAATCCGTCACATTTCACCCTTTCCACTTGTTTCCTCCACACAACTCATCCACCACCACCACCAAGATACACTTATATGTAACGTGTATAAATGATTGGCGTATGCTAATCCTTGTTTGTACAAGCAAAATTGAAATCGTGACGGTGAATATAAAGTCCTGTCTACTGTCATCCTACAATAATCCATAAGCATCATCAGAGTACTCATCTTTATGCTACAAAGAATACTTTGTTTACACAAGTAGGTAGATGTGTTTGTTATGTAACGTCTCTGAAATGTATTTCAAGAAATTTTCTCGAAAAGTCCACAAATTTATAATCGTTACAAATTATTGTCACCATCACTTTAATCAGCCACAATTTGATTTGAAATTTGAATATTATGTTGTTTCACCGCGCGCTATCCTGAATTGCGTACAAAGCGTGAATTACGTTTTCATTTTTTAAACTGCTTAATGATCGTACTAACTACAAAGTTTCCTCATCCTTTAGTATTTTCCCACTATAGTTTCATTTTTGAAGATAAGCTTAATATTTTCATTTCCACCCTTCCAAGTCTCATCCATGCATACAAAATTTGGCTCATGTCTCGGTTTGAGAAGTTGACACATAGGAAGAAGGCGACGCCGAATAATCTTGCATGGTAATAATGATTTGACTCGCTCTCCTTTTCTCTCTGTTAGTTTCCTCCTCTTTCGAGAAATTCAGAGCAAAAAAAATATCTACTCTCAGCTGAAGACCGTAAAACCGTAACTCGCAAACATGGTACGGAATGCAAGGCACGACTAATGAGATGAAACTTAGGCGGAGTCAGAAAAGGGTAACAAGGAGATGGTAAAAATCTGGAAGTGGTTAAGAAAGAAGAAGCAGGAGGCTAGAGCTGTTGTTTGTGTGTAAAATGAAAGAAGAACTCTAGAACGAACCGTGTGTCTATCAGAGCTACGAAACCGGAAACCGGGATGTGACAGCACAAGGAGCCTGCATGGCTGCCAAGCAGTCAAGGAAAAAGAGGAAAGATGAGATGGGTGGAAAAAGAGTGTGTGTAAATGCAAGAAGACGTAGTCTCAGGAAAATGGCAGCAACGGGGTTCACGTTTACGTATAATATGTATTCATGTCCACCTTCATATAAGCCTATAAGGATGTAGGAGGGCTCGCAGCGTGTACATTTTTTGTTAGACAAGAGGAAACTCATCGTATGATAAGTCTATGTGCTGTCATATGTCGAATGGCCTATAAAAACTTTGGCGAAAAATCGGCGAACAAGTGCATTATATCATTTATATTAAGCCATACCGCAAAGTAATGATTTCTGTAATATTTTTTTTTAAATATCCACACATCCGCGTGCTAATGCTTAAAGACGACAGGAAAAGGTGGAAACGTAAAAAAAGTTGTTGAGCTGCTAAGAAAATGGAAGAAAGTGTATTTTGCTTTTTCCATGTCCACTCTTTCCGTAACTTCAATAAAGGAGGTGACATGATGACAGATCCCTCGAGATTCGTTAATGAAAATACGATAGCGGATACATTCACAATTCACTAGCTCAGCTTTTGATAATGAGCTTTGGTAAGAAGATACCTACTACATACTACACACACACATTATGCTTATTATATCAGAGCAAGGTTGATGCATACTTGAGAGAAAATCCCCAAAAAACGAATGGGAATGAAGAGGGTGTTAGAAAAACTGGAAGCTGTTCATGAAAGTTTAGTCCATCACATCAGCCCAGCGAGCCGTGTGGGACTCTTCTCTTCTCTGTGTGATGGTAATTATCATTGTACAACATTCTTTTTCAGAATTACAAGCAATGTTCGGTTTCGCTGACTTGTCACTTTGGCATTTTTGGAATGAAGTGTAGATTGAAGGCATCATGATGATGTGTTTCTACCCACGATAATATGTACATATACGAATATATATATGCGTTGTTATTATATGTGTGCAAGCATGTGACATTACCTAAAAAACTGGGAAAAAAGGGACGTGGCAAGAGGAGCAGCATAGCAGATGAAATGGAAATGGGAGAAACGTATCATGATGGTGTGTGTTTGTTTGGAGAAGATGGAAATGGAATACTAAGCGAAAAAAGGAGGAAAAATAAGATTGACACGTAGTGTATGGCTCCACTGTGAACTATTCGTGAAGCTGTTGCTTCACCCATGCTTCAGACTTGACTCATTGTCAGATCAGTTCCCAGAACCGAAACCATTAACTCCAGAGAGAGACCATGGCTATATAGGCAAAAGTGAAGTGAATGCACCATTACCGACAATGTTTGGTTTTTTGGTATGGACTTTTGAAAATCTTGAAAACACATTATATGCAACGTACATACATGTATGTATATAAAGTACTATAAAAATAAAGCAGCAACAATGCTTCTTGTTAAATAACAATGACTTTTTTCAAATACCTTTTTTAGTTTACTCTTGTACACAGATGCTGAACGGAGAGAATAACAACGGAAGTTTCTAAAAAAAATCAGAGAGAATTCCTGTTTTTACATGTCACATGCTTCTCCTCTCTGTTTTGGCATACGGATATGGTCGTCGTGGATGGAAAGCGAAATACCTTGACTGCATGTCACAGAGAAAAAAAAAGTTCCCCTTGTATTTTCACTTTCTGTTGACAACTTTGGAAGAGAGAGGACGAGGAATGAACAAACACGACTACTGGAATCAGTTGGTACCAGTCTGCACACAGCGAAAAAAGGTAAAAAAAAGCATACCAGTCGAGTCATGCAGCACCTTTTTCGGTTCCATGACCGTGCCGTGGTGATATGTACCTTTGTTTTGTTCTTGAAAAAGAATGCATATACGAATAAGTTAAAAGATAAGCGTAACTATTCGCTTAAAGATACTGCTAAACTGTAAGCATTACTATTACTGCTGCTGTTGATGTTTGAGTTGTTTGAAAACAAGGATAAATAGGAATCAGCTAGTTTGTTACGTAAAAGACAAGACAGGGGAAAGGAAGAAAACTAGAAAGGAAATTGAGGGAGAAGTGAGCGAGTTGAGTAGTATTAGCACAAGTTGTCTGGTGAGCTCTCTGAAAGTAAAGCAGAGTGGAAGAAAAGAATGAAGAGCGAGGAGACAAGTGAAACAAGAGATGCGTCGGCTACCACCACCACATCACCATCACCATCCCATTCCTAAACTTATCACATTAATCTTCCCTTCGTTTCGCCACATCTTGACGGGCTTTTCTCCTTCTGCCTACTTCCAATTTTCTGTTTGTTTCCGTGTGTGTGTGTGGCCGTGAAACAAACTGCAACAATGATAAACAGAATAATGCAAAGATATACACAGTTAAGTAATTTACCATTTATTCAAAGTTGGATTTGTAGAATTTATTTCAAGCTGATAGATAGTTTCATTTCCTGACTGGACTAGTTATTGCGTTTTACTTGCACTTCATTTTTTTCCAATCATAGAAGTTTATATGCCCAAATCGCCAATTGTGGTTACATGAACTTCATAGTTTGTAGTTATTTATGGGTGTACAACGAAACATGACGCATTTACGCATATATCAACACATGCTCACATGCACACACGTAGAGGGTAAAGAAGGAGCAGTGGAAATCTATCAACAAAAATCTCTCTCATGATCTATCTCTGCGATCAAAATATTCTATCGATCATCTCTTACACAAACAAACCTATAAAAATTTGTGCACTATATATTCCATAATAAACCCAGCAAGCTAACATGTAGCAAAGTGGCGGAGCTGCGCCACTGATAGCAAAAATAATCAACTGACTACTACCAATGATAACGAGAAGGGTGTAAACCCTGAGAAGCAACTACCGAAAGCGGGATTTCTTTTAAATTACGTAATTTTTATTTAAATTACGTAATTTTTATTTAAATTACGTAATTTTTATTTAAATTACGTAATTTTTATTTAAATTACGTAATTTTTATTTAAATTACGTAATTTTTATTTAAATTACGTAATTTTTATTTAAATTACGTAATTTTTATTTAAATTACGTAATTTTTATTTAAATTACGTAATTTTTATTTAAATTATGTAATTGTTATTTAAATTACCTAATTTTTATTCAAATTACATAATTTTTTATTTAAATTACGCAAGTTTCAGCTCGTTGGCACACTCTATATAAATTTGACCTTTGACACGGGCCAAACAATGTCAAGGGGTCACGCGACCGTGCTCATCGAATTCCCCATCATCGAAAGGAGAGCATAAATTGTTTAATCATTTGAAATCGCCGTAACCGTTAAACCATAACCGTCAGCTTCAAAATGACCTTAGATCTACGTGTTATGTTCATAGACGATTCGAATGATATGTCACTTGCCATATGTGACGTTTGAAAATTTCGAAGTCGTAACGGTTTCTAACGGTAGCCGTTGGCCGTTATGGCTATAAAGCTTCTCCCATAAAGCGGTTGTGATGAGAAGCCGTTTGCCGAAAAAAGAAATGGAAAATTCCAAACCATATGAACAGGAGAGGATAAAGTGTAAAATCATTTGAAATCGCCGTAACCGTTAAACAGTAACCGTCAACGCCGAAATGACCTTAGATCTACGTGTTATGATTATAGACGATTCGAATGATATGTCACTTGCCATATGTTATCATTTTAAAAAATTGACCTCATAACGGTTTCTAACGGTTACCGTTGACCTACGTATTTCAAAATCGCGCTGGACCCTTCTCATGTGACCAGTTATCCATTGCGGCAGAAGTGGAAAATTCCAAACCACTTAAGCAGGAGAGTGTAAATTATTTGAAATCGCTGTAACCGTTAAACCGTAACCGTCAACCCCGAAATGACCTCATAACTGTGTGTTATGGTCATAGACGAGTCGAATGATATGCCACATGCCGTATGTGACATTTGAAAATTTCGAAATCGTAACGGTTTCAAACGGTTGCCGTTGACCGTTATCGCTGTCACGCTTGTCACATAAAGCTCTTGTGAAAAGAAGTCATTTGTTGAAAACAGAAGTGGAAAATTCCAAGCCACTTAAGCAGGATAGCATGAAGTGTAAAATTATTTGAAATCGCTGTAACCGTTAAACAGTAACCGTCAACCCCGAAATGACCTCATATCTATGTGTTATGGTCATAGACGAGTCGAATGATATGCTACTTGCCATATGTTAGCCTTTAAAAAATTGACCTCGTAACGGTTTCTAACGGTTACAGTTGACCTACGTATTTCAAAATCACGCTGGACCCTTCTGAGGTGACCAGCTATTGATTGCCGAAAACAGATTTCAAAAAAGTCAAACCGTTTTTGAGTTAGAGCGCGCACAGACAGACGGACAGACAGACAGACGGACGGACATCTCGATCTTATAAAGTGGCTCCGCCACTTAATAATATAAGTATAAAAAATATGTGTGGAGTCATATCTCTGTATAGATTATATTTTTGACGCAGGAGTATAGAGAGAGAGAGAGAGAGAGAGAGAGGTAGTTAGAAAGAGACAGATATGAAACATTGTATCAAGCCCAAGAATCAGACAGCTTTGTATTTTGAACATTGAAAAGAGTAGACATGCATACAAAAGCTTGAACAGGAACAACAACAACAAAAACAGCAACAATAACAGCAGAAGCAGAGGAGAGCAGCAGCAGCGGCAAGTAAAAGTAGTTTTTTTTCAATTCCTCCTTTCTACTCACACACACACGGTGAATAAGCAATGTGATGTGAGTTTTGTTATTCAGTCAGAAACAAAATATTATATACATTTTATATATGTTTGAGAGGACGCTGTATATTGAAATATGTTCTATGAAGGTATATAAGTATTATGCATGATTATTTTGAGAAAGCAAAGGAATTATGCACACGGGTCACAGCGGGAGGCTCACAATGGGTCTCTATGGGCCAAGGGGTGCTTATTTGTGTCAGTGGATTATTCGATAGTCTGATTAATGGATTTCTTTCTGCCACCAACTTTCCGTGTCCAACAACAAGCAAGTGTTGTTGATGTTGTGTTGATACCAAAAAAAATCTAAACGGGGCTCCAAATGCCTTAAAAATATTTACAGCCACCACCACAATTATAATGGATTTTTAATATTTAAAGTTTAGCGCAATTTTTGGTTAGTTATGTTCCGCGATTTCGTCTAATTTCTTATAAATTGCATTTTTACCATAAAAAATTATGATTTCGAACCGTCTTTGACAAAATCAAGCAATATTATAGTTTTTTATCTTGAATTTTAAACGGACCAAAAGAAGCTTCAAAAATTCCAATCTAAAAAATTTTCAATTCCCTCTTATCTGTCAACTGATTTGAAAGCTTCTTTTTTTATGCCTGCCTGCTGCGTATTCATTCACAAAACATAAATGGGATTTACGAAGATTTTCATTTTCCTTCTTTTTCTGCTCCAACCCATCATCCATCCATCCATCCATTGCATCATATCCTTCGTCGTCATCATCAAAGTTACCATGTTGTAGTAGGTTAGGTATGTATATTTATGTTCAATATTATTATTATTATTATTAAAAATATTTTGTAGAAAAGGGCTAACAACGCAACGTTTCCTCGTCGAGTTAAAAACTCACTGCCTGCAAGCTTGAGCTTCTTTTTTGAGCCCTTTCCCTTGGATTTTAAGCCATGAGCTTTACAACAGAGGATTTCCAAAAAGGATTCCTTCTTTTGGTTCTCTCTTCTGTCGTCCGTCCGACTGTCAGACATCATCAACCTTCTTATTCAAGCATAAATAAATGTGTGCATTGTGCTCTGTGCTTTACACACGGCTGTTTTTGTCGTCCTGATGATGACGATAATTTGACGAACCAAACCAAATGATACCCAAAAAAATTCTGTTTTAACCAAACACAAAATGTATGCGATGCAGATGTAACTTACAGTACTAATGGCGGCTGCAGCAGCAGCGTGCATCTTGGATGATGCGGCTTGACGTTTTGTGTGAGTGAGGACGGAACTCCTGCACTGATTATTTTTTGTTATGAAATGTAATACTGGAAAATATATTGAAGGAAAAACTAGAGGAAGAGGAGAGGGTGTGCCAATCATGTTTTTGAAAACCCTGCATGCAGCCATCCCAAAATTCAGAGAGAGTGGTGAGCATATGCACGTCTTCTCAAAGGTTCAGTTCAGACGTTTTGTGGAACTACTAAAAAGACTATACGCTTCAAAATGAGTACAGAGAAACAGCGACAAACAGCCAATTGGAAACGATATTTCGATATATGCATTTCAACCTGCAAACTTTGTCGGGACAGAAAAAAATATTTCCAAATCCAATACATAATCGAAATAATAGCATTTTCCAAAACATAAATAATATATTATTTTATTATACATATATAGCATATGATATCAAAATAATATGCATGTAATCAACGTATGTCCTTCTTGCATGTAGATATGTAGATATCCATTTGCAAATGCTTTGGATTCCAGAGTTTTCTTTTTCCCCAAGAGGAGAAGCAGAGCATCATGCACCGCACCGCAACAACAACAAGCATCACATCAGCAACCAAAAGCAATTTTGCTTATTAGCTGTCCATCAGGTATTCCAGAGAAAATGAATTCTCTGTGGAAATCATGAATATGCACTGTCAGAATATTCAAATCAATTCAAAAATCCATTTATCACTAACTCACTTTTCTTCTGCGCCAGAGAAATTGTACGCCCATACGCACGCAGAGTTGTATTTACCTTCTTTATAGTTTTGATGTTGTGTTGCCAAAAATGTTAGCAAAATCAGTACGAGTCGATCCTGTTCATTTACAACTTGACATTTTTATAAAGTCCACAGTCAAATACGCAGCATTGTATTAAAATCCATGGCGCAAGCGATACTACTTACTATAGTCAATCCCATTGTTGCATGCTTTCTGCTTAGCTGGCATAAAAAACAAGATATTATCTTTATTTACACCGAAAAGTATTTTTCGCATAAAAGCATAATAATAATAAGCAAGAGTTACAAAATAGTACTTGTCAATGAAGTACGCAATACGTCTAGGTAAGCTATAATAATAATATGCTTTTCCCAATGCTGATGTTTTGGAATTGAATTTATTTTTCCTTCTCCGCCAAAAAACTACTACTACTTCCTTTTAACAACATTAGTCTCATGGACAAGAATAATCAAAACAAGGATAGAATCCTTCTATTTTTTTTGCTCCGGGAATGCTCTTACATTCTCATCGGCTGTCTATCTATTTCTCTCTCTCGTTTCCTCACTCGAGTATAGTTCATTGAAGCAGAGAAATTTCTTGTCAAACTCGAATGGGACGACGACGGATTCTTGTTCATAAAACATTCCCGTCTACACAGCCGAGAAGATTTTCACTCGAAACTGCCGATGTACGAATTGTTACTGCCGCCACACACACACTATATGCGACAATCTCATCGCGTCTTGCTTCACTTGAGTTGTCCGTCCATCCGATTTGATCTGCTATTTCCATTCTGTTATTACCACCAACCACCACCACACACACATCTATTCTGGACGAGCTCTTCTTTTTAAGCGTTTTTTTTTCGTGTTCGTTTCTACATTATTGGATTGCATCAAAAGCGTTCGTTCATTGATATAGCTGCTCTGCTGTTGCTATTCCTGTGTACAGAGAGATATTCGTTAGGTTTTTTTTTTGGTACGCTATCAACTTTACTGGCCCCAGCTTTCACTTCACTTGAGTTGGTTGTTCCGTTGACGGACATAATATAGAC
Source organism: Sinella curviseta (assembly GCA_004115045.4). Taxonomy (NCBI): domain Eukaryota; kingdom Metazoa; phylum Arthropoda; class Collembola; order Entomobryomorpha; family Entomobryidae; genus Sinella; species Sinella curviseta. The sequence goes on along the minus strand of CM023203.3, from coordinate 38,742,952 downwards.
AGCAAATAGAGAGTTTTCTGTCCGAAAAAGAATAATCTATCATTGTCTATCCACTCAAAGTCCATCCACTTGTACCTCACTCAGTTGATCTACTCTCTTTTTACACAATAACAGTTTTTCTCTCTGGAAATTTTCGTCCTGCAACCCATGCACAATGTTACATTTTTTTCCTGCCTACAATAAGCGCAAAGTAACAAACAACATCCAATCCAAAAAAAATCTCTTTTTGTCCTTTTTTTTCATCTCCTCTTCGCCTCCTTTAACATCGTAGTAAAAAGAGAGGAGCACGTAACGAGAAACTGGTTGTCAGTTTTCCAATACATATTTACAGATATCCACACACTTCGTTTTCAGTTTATGCATGAAGTGATCTCGTATACCCGACCAGAGCAGACCCAAGGCCTAGGCATTTGGCCGCCTGTCCATCCATCCAAGCGCCTGTCATCCTCACATTCTCACTCGAAAATCTACCTCTATACCATATTATTATTGGCTGCTTTTGTGCCCTGTCTCCCATTGTTGACTGGCTAGATCTCACTTCTTTAGTACTCCACCATTTCAAATTTTGAAAGCAATATGGGTCCACTGTGTCAATCAAGTTAAAATACGAAAAAAAATACTTTTAGAAAATAACAAAAAGTACTATTTGCATTGCAACTATGCCCGTTCCGTTAACATTTGAAAAAAGATTCGTTAAAAATTGTACAAGGAGAAATCGAATATGTTAATTTTTAAGAAAAAAATGTTGATAAGAAGGCAAAAAAAATACTGCGTGTTTGCTTGTAAATGTGTTATCTTCCAAAAACGTGTACCTTGCTACCATTTCACTCTGGCTAGATTGTTATACGTATTTTACCTCATCTACATATTTAAATTCGACCTTCCTCCAGCAGCACCATCCAGTCGTTCTAACTAAACAGTCATGTTTTCCATTGCGTAGCTTGTTAACATTTAATTTTATATAGCGATGGGATGATAGGTGGTGGCAGTTTTATAGCGGTTTTTGTTGGAGAAAGGGAAAGACAGGAGCAGAGAGCAAAAAAACATGCTACTGGAATATTTTATATAAATTCATAATAATATGCGCGCTATATAGCTTTTTTGATAAGTTTAGTAGAGATAGAGAGAGAGAGAGAGAGTTGTTCTGTTCAAGTGCCTTGTGCCATGATGCCTTACTCGTGAGTATTTTTTTTTACTGTGTAGTACAAACGGTAGTTTGAATGAATAAAGAAGGCGGAAAGAGAGAGAGAGAGAGAGAAGGCACACGACTTATAATATTCGTCGATGATGATGATGCCAAAAGAAGTAACAACTTGAGCAGAATAATTCAGCCATCAACGGGACAAGAAACGATTAATCTTTGTCCATTTCTCACACTTTATGAGAAAATTTTCCCCTCTTTATGAAACACAGCAACTGGCGTCCATTTTTAGATGGCTTGTGTACACACACACATCTCTCTCCACTCCAACAGCGAATTATAATGTGTATGTTAAGAGGAGAGAAGAGAGAAACAGCTACTTGTACTTTTAGCTACTGCTGTTGTTGTTGCATTGTTGTTGAAAGTTAAAGTTGAAGTAATAGTACAGAGAGAGAAAATTGTTACGCGGAAACGAGTATAAAGAAAGAAAAGAAAAAAAGAAAAGAGGAAGAAAGCAGCTGTTGGATGAGTAAAAGTTATAGATGTTGTGTTATGCTCCCTAGACCGTTCATGTAGCAGAAAAAGGAGAAGAATAAAAGCAAAACTCAAGTCCAAGTTTTTTTTTGTAACTGTGTGTAACACACTTCTCTAATAATACATACATGTACTCTCCAGTCAGTCCGTTTTCTAGAACAACAACTTCACAACAAACAACTTGGAAAATTACTACTCATTTGAGTGAAAATGTAGCAGCAACAATTTTTTTTCAACTTGTGTTCCATTTCCTTGCTCAAAAGTAGAATCCAATGTCCATCTATATATCAGCATGTTATTCCGTAGGTTTAGTTCGGAACTCGGAAATTAATTCCAGGAATATGAGGAACCATATGAAAATATGAGTTGTACATGACTTGTGAGAGCAACGACGCAGTAAATTTCTGAGAATGAGCCACATTTGTATTAAAATTCTATCAAAAAAAATCTAATGAGAAAGCTTGTCAGTCAAAAGGAGTCTGTGTGCTATACTTGTCAATTTAATATATTTTCATGCAACCAATATCATATTGATGATATGAACGATGGTAATGTAATGACGGCAATAAAAAGTCTTGGTAATAAGCAGAAACGAAGCTAGCAAGAGACTTGAATGCGTATTAGTTATTCGTTTTTCTCTCAAGACATTTCCGAGAATTTGGTATAATATGCCATGAGACTTGTAGCAGTTGTTTTTCTCCGTAAAAAAATATCTTATCAACTGGTAGTATAAAGAACTATAAAGAGTGTGATCGAAAAATTGAGATTAAAAAAATAGGCACACAAACCACGACGCAGTATACAGTTATGCATACAAACTTCTTCATCAATATACGTTCACTCTCTCTCTCTCTGCGTTTTTATCACGCTCCCTGATTGAAATCCACTTACTCCACATGCATATATATTTTTATAGCTTGGCAAAAGTTGGCACTGATACATTTCATTAAAATTTTACTACATTTCACATATACCCTGTCTGAAAGTACAAAAGCTTTTGCTAATAAGCAAATAAATGGTAATTGAGGATCCTTAGGAATCCTTTATCGAGCGAGAGCGTGGTGAAAAAAATGAGTTGTAAATGCACGCATAGTTATTTTCTGATTCTCACAGTGCCCCGTACCATACAAGTAACGTTCGCGTCCTCTCTGTTTATTAATGTAGCACGTATCGATAACCGTAATAGTAATTAACGTCAGCTCACACAGCACATATATTTGCATCAATGGATAAGTTACGGTTTCACTTTTCGACTTATTGACAAAAAAAACTTGTATGACCGCTTGTGTATAGCCAGTGAGAGCGTACACATGAATCTGTCTGAGTGAGTATCAATCTATTAATAACGACAAAGTGTGTGAGAGTGAGTCAAAAAGGTCATAAATTATCTCAATTCGTCTTGAAAAAAAATGCATGCTAGACATGTAACGTGTACATATATTCATATTATTACACACAAAAAGTAACAGCTTCTTTTACGCACTTACTACTCATACTCATACTCCACACACTGGCCTGTCTATTATTTGAACTGTTCACTTTTTTTTTGAATAGGCTCTCTCTCGGCTTGACTATGTGTGAGTCAAGTCAACTTATGAAAGGCGAAAAATATATTGCACATCAGTCATCATCATGATGGTTATTCAACACAGAAGAAAAAATAAAACTCCCGTTTGCCCCGCTGCTGCTGTTCCTGCATGTTTTTGTGTGTGTACGCGCAGACATGCACATTTTCCTCAGTCCAGATACATCACATCAACCAACATTGCTCTCAGTATTTCGAAATGATGTATGCTGTATTGATACCCTTTATTTTTTTTCCTCTGTGTGTCCGTTTGTCCAATCATTGTGTACATGTGTGAATACTGAGAAAAAAATAATAATATATTAATAGGTTGAAGTCAGTACAAAAGCGGATAAACAGAGTTAAGCAGCAGGAGAGAGAGGGAGAGGAACAACATCTTTACCTCTTGAATGTGTATCAAAAATCATTAATCTTTCAGAAAAGTAGCCAAAAAAATTGTATATAAGCGCGTCAAGCAAAAGTATAAGACGCTTTTTTTCTTCAGGAAGGAACCAACTGAGAAGAAAGGAATGATAATACTCTGTGCGTCCTTTATAGTCCATGTGTTGAGGAGGAAAAAGGGAATTTGGAGCAGAATTACATTATTCATTCAATCACATTGGCACGGGTAGTATGTAGTGGAAGGATGGATACTTTTCTGCATGATGTGTGTGTGGACCATCATATCACCATCATCTTTTGAAAATTGATGTTTAATGTGTATTTCATTTGATATGTTCACAATGACGATGACTACAGGTCAGGATGAGGTTGTCGCTGCTGCTGCTGATGATGATCATCATGATGAAAAAAATGAATGGATGGATTGGATGAATGCCTGTTTTTCTCTCTGAGCTGAAAACAATTTTCTTTCGGAAGTGCACACAGATTATTTCAGTAGGCTATGGAATACAAACTATCAGAACACTGTAAAATCCCTGTGAATGGTGATATTAATGATGGAAGGATGATGACTGGGATGGAAAAAAAGACCTTAACTTTCATATATGTAATAATAATGACGTAAAGAAGAAAAAATATAAAGCAAACTGATTTTACGCGAAATTGAGCCGATTTTGGTGTGGAAACGAGAGAGGAAGACCTCCAGCGCATTAAGAAAGTGATCTCACGCAGAGACAAATCACCACGAAAAAAAAGACCTTTTTGATAAATTAATGGTTTTGGTATAGGGTTTAAGAGATGGTATAAGGGCGATGGGAATTAGGTTAAGAAAAATAGTCAAACGCACAGCTAGACTCATCCCTGCGCTATTATTTTTCTAAAATTAGCATGCTTTTACATAATACCACACAATAACAACAGCAATTTAGATAGATTGACTTAAGGCCAGCTTTCGATTCTCTTGGTTGGTTTGGTAATGTGGTAATTTGGTGCAATTTGGAGAGAGTCAGTAAAATCCACTTCCCCGATTGTCTTCTGATTTGTATCGGCAATAAAAGTCACACTGGGTTTTGGTCTAATTCTCATTTACATTACTCGCTTATTAGGACAAAAACCTTCAAAGAAGTGTAAAGTGAAATTAGCGGAAATGATTCCAAAGATTTATAATCTGCTTTGTTGTTGTTCGACATTTTACGGATTCAAAAGACGAATATGATTTTTTTAAATTCTTATTTATTTGTCTTATAATATAATAGGTGTAACTTGTAGTAGTACCTATATTACATAATCATTACACTACTGTGCGCTCTAATTGCTTTTCATGTCGGCAAGCTTAAAGCTGACATTTGTAGGATTGTGAATTGCAGTAGCCATTCTGAATATCATCAACCGCTGATTATTTTAATTGTGCGAAGAATGCTTTATCTCTCTGTCTATTCACTTGCCGTGTGTGGAAGGGTAGATAAATGTGAATTCTTTCGTTGCTGGTTACATGCCTATTTACCAGAGACATGCATACAGCTTGTTAGATGGACACTTTTCATAATGTAAGTTTTCATGACTCATGATGATGATGGTTAATAATAAAGTTCTAGTCACATGTTAAAGAATGATGCAATATCTTCTCTCCTAACTAAGATGTTTCCACAGCACGGGCGGCAGCAGCAGCATGTCCACGTCAAAAAAATCTCATATTATTATTTTTACTACTACAAGGTACGCACAGAGAACATAATTTGAACAAAAGCTCTTCCATTTTTACCACCACCATAGTGTTTCCTCCAATTCAGTGTGTGTATCTGTCATTCAACGTTGTTGACTCAGCAAATTTTTGGTGAAAAGCCGAAATCAAACCTTTTGCTGCAAACGCAGTGAGCAACAACAACAATAATAATGGTCAATTTCTATTCATGTTCAAAAAGGAATATATACAAACAGTGTTGAATGTTAGAAAGCAGAGGCGATAAATGAAATGGGAGAATAAAAGGATGAAAAAAATGACTATATCTCTGTCTCTCTCCCTGAGCTCTTTTCTTCATCTTATTATTATCATAATCATAATCATTATTATGCTCACTTTTTTACTCAACATGGTTGGAGTATCTATTAACATCACATCATAACGCTCTCTGTATGTTTACGTCTGATGAAACTTTAATAATTTTTAGTTATACATTTTCATATATTTACCCGCAATGCAATCTGGCAGAAATGTAAAAATTTGTGCTGTAGCAGTCGCATGTTCTCATAGTTTATTCCAACAACAGCTCGGAACATCATCAGAACTAGAAGTATCGCCATCATCACCCACCAACATTCAACATTACTCAATAACACTCCACAAGAGTTCTCTCAAGAACTTAACTATTTTGTAAGTTAAAAAGAAGTGATCAAGATAACTAGTCGCGTTAAACCGCGATGGAAAATACGTAGCTGAAACGATTCGTTTTGAAGTGACGCTTTCAAATGGCGTTCTAAAACGACGCTTTCAAATGGCGTTCTAAAACGACGCTTTCAAATGGCGTTCTAAAACGACGCTTTCAAATGACGTTCTAAAACGACGCTTTCAAATGGCGTTCATAAATGGCGCTTTCAAATGGCGTTCATAAATGGCGCTTTCAAATGGCGTTCATAAATGGCGCTTTCAAATGGCGTTCATAAATGGCGCTTTCAAATGGCGTTCATAAATGGCGCTTTCAAATGGCGTTCATAAATGGCGCTTTCAAATGGCGTTCATAAATGGCGCTTTCAAATGGCGTTCATAAATGGCGCTTTCAAATGGCGTTCATAAATGGCGCTTTCAAATGGCGTTCATAAATGGCGCTTTCAAATGGCGTTCATAAATGGCGCTTTCAAATGGCGTTCATAAATGGCGCTTTCAAATGGCGTTCATAAATGGCGCTTTCAAATGGCGTTCATAAATGGCGCTTTGAATGCACGTGACCTCTTTTTGATCTCTACTGGTGAAAATAACGCGATTTGACCCATAGTTCCTGAAGAGAAAATGATCACCGTTCAATTCTCTATCAGAATCCATGAAGAAAAAAAAATTGTCATTTCAAAAGCATGTGACCTCGCTCTGACCCCTACTCCGACCCCTGTGGACCGAATGACCCGAAACTCTGGCCATGTCTCGCTTGTCACCTAAGGAACCTGTGTGCCAAGTTTCGACAAAATCCGTCCAGCCGTTTCAAAGTTATAGCGCGAACGGACAGACAGACAGACGGACAAACAAACTAAAATTATAACTACGCTTCAACTTCGCTTCAGCTACGTAATAAATATAATCATAATGCCACTGTGAGTGTTCATCCCACCACACAAACATTGTAAAATATGGCTGCAACATGAACAAGGGCAAAAGAAAAGAAAACAAGAGACCAACCCAACTTCACAGCCTTTGTCAAGAATCCGAATGTACAGAATGAACATTCTGAAATTCTGAATACAACAATAATACGCAAATTCATAATAGAGTAATTGCGTTTTCGGTCAATATTTTACCAACCATGATTTTGGAAAGAATACAAAATTACATAAAACATGCACATTACACATTTCACCCATGTATTCTCATGCTCATTGTTGGTTACAAGGCACGTCACACTCTGTGGCAATTGTTGCGCAAAGTATAGTTTGAATTTTGTACGTTCGCATTTCATAACTTGCTAATCATTGGAATAAAAAATTAGGAACGGATGTTGACGGACTAATGCACTTTAAGTTACATGTAACAAAAGTCTGTAATAATAAGTGATCTAGCTTAAATTAAGGTGTTAATGATGAGTTGATTCAATAAATGACAATACCAAACATACACAAGTTTTCATAAAATAGAAAAAAATATGTCAACATCTGTGCTGTTTTTTTAGCAACACCTGCTGTGTAAAAAAGAATAATAATGGAATAAAAGACTACATCTACCAATTATCCCGTCAGATTCATAGTATTATTAGTTATTAGATTGTAGTATGCTTTCTTTTCAGTTAAAGATAGTCTCTCCGGACACAATCACACATGCAAAATCTACAATACTCTCCCTTTACGACTAATCTTAATCATAATAATAACAGGGTATATTCCACCACATCATCACTCCAACAATTACTGTCATTCGTGAAAAAAGAAATTTGTATAGTCCCAATTGCTAACTCAAGATGGGATGTGCATCAAATAAGGAAGCACATATGACGGCCGCCTCCAACAACATGGCTAGTAGATTCTCATCATTATCATCATCATCACCTTCATCATTTTTTTCTGTTCAGGTAAGGCATGGGAACTTGTTCTACTGCTGCTGCATAATCAAAGAAGGCATTGACAACATCCAATCACGAGAACAATGAGGGACCTAATGTGAGCAAAAAGAGAAAAGAAAATATATGTATGTAGCTTTTTGTACAGTAGTGAGTGGTAGCTGCACGAATTTAGATCACATATTATAATACACAGCCTTATTCATTCAGAGAAAAAGGACGAGTAGGTGTGCGTGTCATGTCACTCATCATTTTATATTTCATTTTGGTCTTGCCCATTCTCGTCAGAGGAGAATAAATAATTTCATGTAATAAGCATATTATTCGTGTATACGTTTTTCTTGAAGGAGGGCTTAATAACAATCTGCCGTGTGTTTGCTGATCAAAAAATATGGCAGAAAATTAAAACTATTTGCATTGATTTCATCCGGTTTTAAGTAAAAGATATAAGTGCGGTTTATCTCAAGTGAGTGTGATGAGATGAGACAGGGTAAAGCATTTTGACTGGATCTGCAGAGTTTACAAAAAAAAATCTCTGAAAAATCATTATTCTTTTTTTTTTGAGATGTCTCCGTTTGAGTAGTTAAAAAAGACATGATGTGAGTAAAAAAAAATGCCACACCGACTGCTCTCATGTATTTACTACTAGTAACGTAAAAAAAAAGAAAGATAAAATTTATGATCAGTCAGAGTCAGAGTTGACATGCGTGTGAGTAGTGAGCTCACTTTTTGGCAGCATTGTCGGCATCAAAAACACTTTCATCCTGCTCATCCATCCCATCTCTCTCTCTTGTTCACATAATTTACCAGCTGAAAGTTTTACACAGCATCTATTGCAAAGCCATAATATTCTTCGTCAAAAGAATGAATGAAAAAGTGCAAATAAAAAATACTGATTTTTAAATTACTCGTTACTTATCGGCAGAATTGAACTATCGGCGATATAGTAAGTGGACTGAAGCTCTCTGTGTGAACAATACTCATAAATCAGTTTTACACTTGGGCCCTCTTTTTCCTTCTAGCAAGCTAACAATCTCGACAGCAGAAGAAGAGTAAAGAAAGATGAAATATATATTTTTAGTGGAGAATATTATTACCCATCATTTTGTGGCAGGAGCGGTAACACTTTTGCTTTAATAGTGTCACGTATCATTATAAAAAAAGTCTACACGACTCGATTCCATTTAAAGTCGCTATCCTTTCCCCCACACCATTCTTCGTGGTGATTTCATTGTTGCTCTCATTTTAAGTATAAATTCCACTAAAAGAACCGGTATAACATTGTAGTAACATATTTTGTAAATAATAATATGAAGATCCAAGAATGTTGTGCAGGCAGTGCACTTTACACAGTAGCAGTCATACATCACTCTCGCGCTGTCTGCTGTACTGTTTGTAAAGCTGTCGTTGTTTTCGGTGTATGCAACAGTCTACTATGTAGTTGTTGTGAAAGGAGTATGATATGATATACATGTAGAGAAGTGAACAATAATAAATGTGTAGAGTAAAAGAAAAAGAGAGCCGTGCTTTATGAGAGAGAGAGAGAGAAGTGGTAGTTTATGATGATTTATAATCGTCAAGAGTCTCTTAATTTTCTTCCAATTTATCAACGCACACAACGTCAGTTATGTGTCGGTGAGCTGTGTGATGATGATGATGATGATGATGTGTGATGTGATGACTTGTATAGAGAATAATGATGATGATCCATATTATACAGGATATCACAATACAAAGGAAGATGCATCAACACATTTTCACACCGTATTATTGTGCACAATAGCCACCGCACCAAACTAGAGGCAACCGTGCCGCCAACACATTCATCGACATTGCGTGTTTATCAGAGCTATCCTCCTCGTTCGTATTCATTTTCTTCTTCTCAAATATTTTTTAACACAATCCCATATGCGTCCTAATTCCTCGAATCTTGTAAAAAGATTTCATGCTTTTAATTCATCAAAATCTTATCTTCTCCCTTTAATAAAAAACTGCAATAACAACAGCAACAAACCCATCTTCTTTGTTTCAGTTTTTGATACCATGATAGCTTGTAATGCATTGAAACGTGGAACAAATTGAAGCTAGGTTTTTGGTAAAAGTGTGCGAGACGACGATGCTCGTTATAGTCTCCACACGATACATCACATCAGTTAGGCTTACACGAATAAAATGAATGAATGAGGTTAGATTTGATTCAGAGATTTATTAAAATCATCATCGTCATCTAATACACAGTCTATCTACTCATACATTCCACACACGCTACAGTTTCGTTCAATCTCATTCATCAGATGACCATCATTAAAATGGTCATGGTTGTGAAATTTACATTTGCAGCGATAGTACAATTTAACGACTTGTTTCGTTGACGTGGTGTAGTTCAATTAAATGGTATGCTCTGGTCGGTTAATGAGACAAATTATGTACATCTTCTTACTGTTGGAGCGGCATGCTGTCAACTTGTTAGCACGCTCATCATAATAAGTGCGGTGAATTAAGTCGCCTGCCTGATATCACATGAAACTTGCTGCGAATTTACTTCCAAAAATTATTAATCAATTCGCATTTTCAACCAGTTCACAGAAAGGAAGCTTTGTTGAGTTGGATAAATTACTGGAACAAAGATTGTGAGTAATTTTTTTTTACTATTTTTCTCCAAGATTTAGGTGGTGCATGCATGCATGCATCATATCCATATCATATTGTGGCGTGTGACTGTCGTAATTAACAAGATGTTGAATACTGTACAAATTATGTACAAATATAAATGATGGTAGTAATGATACAAAGACATGCTCAACTTATAATGAATGGTGCTCATTGTTTAAAGGAAAAAGGGGTAAGGTAAGGCAAGGATTGCACATTAGCGTTCTCTCCTCCTGTGTCGTTTTTACATCCTCATTGTTCTTTCTTACCATTAGAGAGACATGAACGATATAATGACTAATGATGACAATGTGTAACTTACGCCGCCGCAGCAAGTCCGTATCAATGAATTATGTTTGCTTTCCTTCTCGTCCTCATTCAACATGTTCATCATGTCAACATCTTTGTTTAAATTCCCTCAACTTCATTTATAATCTTTCACCCCATATATTTTGCTTGTACTTTTGTTAAATTTTTTGAAGTTCACGGCAATCAATACAAAATAAGGATATGCAGAGATTTTTAAGTGTCAAACTTTATCATAACATAAAAGAATCCTTGGTATGCTTAAATGAGAATAGAGAGAAATGAATTACATCAAAATCAGAGTCATTAATCAATATTTCTCTGTTTCTGGTACACTCAAAGTTTCACTGCTGCATGTTTTCAAGACAAATATGTAGATTTCGTGAAAAAAAAAGTTTGTAAATGAATGGGATCTTCAGCGAGATAATGTTGGAAACGATGAAAGATACATACTTTTGCACAACAATCCGTGTTAATACGCGCGACATGTGAAGACGATTCTAGTGCTGCCTTTTGACTAGTTGTGAAACTTCGAGAGGGTAAAAATATATCATAGTGAAAGGAAACAAAATACTCCTTATTTGCAGCAGTGCTAGTTTGCCACGCTATGTATCAGTATACAAGCTCAACCTAGTAAACAGTATATGCGTTTGTGAGCCGTGAATGGATGAAAACGTAACATAAATTGAAAGGGTTGGGAAAACAAGCTTGAGGGGATGAACAAAGAATCCCAACATGTTTCAGTGTATCAAGAAGAGAGTTTTTTATTTGTGTTCCCCATGCCACTACGAGACGGCACTAGAGGTTGTTTGTTATTTGCTGCCTAATATTTTGATTTATCGTTTGATATTTGGATGCAGTATGGAATTTGCCGACTAGTTTTGCTTACAGAAATCATGTATTTTTTTAAAACGTTAAAAGTAATTTTTTTATTCGAAATGGTTCTTTTATTTTATTATTCTCCGGTGAAGAAAGATCGAATTAAAATCTCATTTTATTTCAACTATGTAGTCAACTTTACAATTGGCACTAAAAAAGAAAAAACTTGGAAAAAGGGGGTGACGCATTTACAGATGTCATTCGAGAAAGAAATTAAGTTATTATTATTCGGCATCGAAAAAATGTAATGTGGCAGTCTAAATTAGATAAGTATGTAAAATTTTGGTCGCTGGCTACCATACACCATATACAACCATAGGACATAATGAGTGGTGCTGGTAGTGGTGTTCTGTATGATCATTATGGAAAATGATAGTGAGCAGTAGAGGAGTGGGAAAAATGACACAACATGACATGTAGGGAATATGATAAATGACCTTCTGCGTGATTGACATGTCCGTCCAGCCTCCATGTAGATTCATGTGTTCATGTAGCCTTTTATGTTCACTTCTATATTTGTGTTTAGCACCATATATTATAGTCGCATTCACAAATTCACCATTCTCATTCATTCATAGGAATTTAATATGAGAGAATGCTACTTTTGAAAGAACAGCATTCAGTGTTAAAATCGGAATGATTCGGATAAATTTTATGAATTTTAAATATGTGCATGGTGACTTCTTCCAGACAGAATACATGACAACCAACAACAGCTTAGATGCCACTTCCAAACACAATTTTTAGTTATCTCGAATATAATTTTCCCATAATCCACACAATATAAAATCAGAAAGTTTAAGGAACATTTAAGAATATTATATATCATGCAATAAATGTTTGCCCTGAACCTGAATCTATCATCCCGTAGCCGTAAGCAATCGCTCGGAAGCGACACTTATAGCTACAATAAGACATCATTTGAACTATAAAGCTTTCTCTATCGCCAAGTTTCTCACCCTTTGCGAAGATGGCACTGTAAACGTGTTCCGATGCGGATGATGCTGTGAGGACAATGCGCAGTACAACCAACAAGAGTATAGAATAATAGAATATAATATACGAAATTCACAGGGAGGCTGGCTGCCAGCCATCTTCAATATACGTATCAATTTTTATAAGTTCCAGAGAGAAGGAAATGTATGCTCAAAGTACTCTTGGATCCCTTCATCAAGGGGTGGGTGGATGTTGGATCTGACAGCGTAATTTCTTACAGGGTTGCACGATTCCGTCGTTGCTGCTGTGGATGGAATGAGTTGACTATGGAGTAGTTTCATTGCACACATAATTGCAGTATTGATTTACCTATAGATCTTATCATTCATCAATTATGACATTTAGAACACTAGGTTATCATTAAAATATAGAAGAGATTGTGAGGCAAGATTCAATGAATGGATCGTAGTAGCAACTTGTCCTGTACGGGAACCAATTCTGGAGATATAAAGCATGCTATTATGTTGAATGAAACTTAAACCTGGTAAAATGGAAAACCCAGTTTCTTGTATGATGCCATATTTTTTTTTAATTTATAGCAAGTGCAGCTGTACTACATGAACTGTCCGATGGCAACGAGTCAGGGTGGCTAACGTGTGGCTCCTCCGAGAAAACTGGTTTCTTTACGGTAATGCAAACATGACTTCATTTCATCTTGTTGGTGATATGACCAATAACCTACTCCCGTGCCACATACCTTTTGATAACGATAAGTATTTATGAAGCGTGAAACGTTGTAGTAAAATGCAATTTACAAAACATTTTGGAAGTTTATAATCACTTAAAAATATGCAAAATACAAAAGAAATATTTCCGTATTTCTAGAACTCTACACGTGTCACGGTAGCATCTAGGTTGTTCTCATGCGCTTAACGGTATGATGCATATTGATTTTAATCTGGAGCCTTTTATTGAGCAATTCCAGGGAAAATTATTACATGATTGTTCATCTTTATTGATATGCTTAATTGTCTATAATGTGTACTTATGAAAACGTATCTTCTACATACAGAAATTGTATTATTTGTGATTCTTGTTCTTCTTGAGGGTTCATTCTGCTTGAAGGATGGAGAAATTTCTAGCACAGGAAAGCATATGGAACAAGGCATGGCGTAAACGATGGAAAGGTTTTATTTTTCATCATAATTCACTGACTTTTGGTATACCCGTGAACAAAAACCTGTACTATTTGTCTACTTACCTTTTTATCATGACTAACGAAACATTACGTTTGTTTGTGCTGCGTGTACAAACCGACAACAGAGAAATGACAGGAAGTGAAAAATGTCCATTAGACGTAACCTAAAATAAAGTATTATTTTTTCTGACAAAAAAAAACGATTTTTTCCCTTTCATGGAAAAGTAGACTCAATGATTTCTGCTTTCCCTGTGTCGAGTTGAAAATCTGTGGAAAACCTGAAATGAGTGCTTGTATTCAAGTAGGTACTATGAATATGTATGTTTATGAGCGAACACACTGACATTTGTATTATTATTATTTTTTCTGCTTTCTTTCCTCATCCAGTTTGTGTTCCTTGTCCATTTCACTCACATAGAGAGAGACGCAATTGTAGTAAAATAAATCTTGAAAGGTTCACATATACACACGGACACAGAGGGGGCCTGATCATAATCGTAAAAATTGGCAGGAGGGAAATGGACTAAAATTGTTACTTGTTCAGTAGGTGGTTTTAAGGTTTTTTCTTTCCTTTTACCATGCATGCATTCCCGTGTCAGAGTACATAATAGCGGTTAGTATATAGAATGGAGAAAATGAGAAAAAATTATAGTTTTTTTGTGGGTGGACAATAGATCGAATAGACTGACTATATCCCCATGAATTCGGTAAGGTTTCGTACGTTGTTGATAGTTTGCGACGCAGCAGCTATCGTGGTTTTACGTTTATATGCTTAAGTTCCAACTTTACAGAGGATGATGATGACAGGAACAGCAGCTGGCGTGTTGTTTATTTCTCTTTTTTCTTATATGCACGGAACGGTATGCATATCAACTCACTGGAAAAAAATGGGATAAAAATGGTATATATATGTGACCACACACATAACAACCGTTGTTGGTTCGATTTGGATATGTCGGGCCCCAGCACACACACACACACACGGGTGGGTGGGAAGCTTTGCGAATCGTTCAAGTGTTTAATGGCAATAACATTGCTATAAAAATGTCTAGAGAATAATAATAATGTTGTACGCTGTACGTATCGTATAGTAAATTGCAACATGAAAACAATATCATCTTTGGGCAAGCGCAAACGCAGCAAGTTGCTTTCTCCAAACAACATATAACATGCTGCTGTAAAAAAGATGACTCCTGCATTTAATAATCCATAGTGAGGACGACCAATTTAAGTGAATGTTTACGCATAAAATTAGATGCAGACGAGCAATTTGTGACTTTCATCAAGTTTTTTTATTAAGATTATCATGTAAAAAGTAGTATGAATGAATTTGAGTAATTTTTTGAGTAGCATCTTTTACAATTGATATAAAAATACACGAATAATAATACAGGTTTTTTAAAGAGAAAATGGATATTTCGCTGATGAAAACGGAGCTTGTCCACTTTTGTGTCGGGAAAGTTGCCATGAAAATGGTTTAACGAGTTGACTGGAGCTTTAGATCGGTGTTCATCCTTTATCCTTTATCACTTTCACAGCAACCACACTTGTATGTACGATCCGCGGGTTTTGCTGCCCTGTGTCAAGTGATCAGGATCACAGGAGCACTGCTGCTAATTCCGCCTTTGGGGATGAAATGGGGACATTAGGATAACTCGTCGAAAATAAAATGTAGTTAGCTCAGTGCCCGTAAGATACCTGTAGAAACGAGCTTCTGAGGCTCTTACGCCATTTATTCTACAAAAGCCCGGATCTACAGGGTAGGTTACGGGCATGATTGATTAATGTCCCCGACACTCGACCGACGTTCCAAGGTACCTCACACCGTACCGTCCGTTGGGATTTATCTACGCGAGAGGTTCATCATCGCTCTAACCGAGCACGGCTTTCCTCTGTATTTTCTGTGGTTCCATTGTTGTTACGAGTTCTGAAAAGAGAGAGAGAGAGACAATGAACTTTTTAAATCTTTCCATTGTGCAAAATATCATTTTTCACTTTCATCACAAAAAAACCACCTAAAAATTATTGTTTCGTTATATATTTTCTACTACAGATCATTAATTATTGAAACAATTTGATGGGATGTATTATTTTTTTTCTCGTGTTATGGCTCAGCATATTTTGTCATAATATTGGACTAGTAGTCTAGTGCAGGTAGATTATACTTGTTCTTTCACACACGCATCTATTTTATTAATCTGACTCCGATGAGGTAGTGGAAAGGTCGTTTCTTTTGTTGTCAATGTTTTTCGTACCAGGATTGAGAGAGCACGGAAAAAAAATCGACCGTAACACTACTTGTAAACAAACACTTGAGAGACGACGACATTATCGTTGTGATGTGCGTCCTCGTGTCTTTGTTGAGCACCAAGCAACGTGAAGAATGTTATTGGCTTCTGAAATATGTAGATATAACAACAAAAATGTGTAATCCCCACTTCATTTTTGTTTTTTATCATTATGACATGCAATGACTGGTGTACCACTCACAAAAACCAAGTCACCACACATCACCATCGTCATTGTCACTAGACCTCTTCCACACAATAACATATATCAAGAATGTACACTGGTTTCATGGAACATCCACAAACAAACACTTTCATACATTATGCACGACTGTCGTCGTCTCCAAAATATCTCCAGTACCACCAACAAATTGATATTGTAGTGTAGTAGCACCTTTTCGGTGTCCCGCAGGCAATTTTATGTCTTCCTATGTCGTCGTTGACATTGTCGTCGTCGTCATCCTGTGCTCACCTCATGCCTTCTGTAACGAAAAGTAAAAACCGAGCCCCAACTCAACAAACAAACAAGAACACTTAAAGTATTCCTTATTTTTCTACATATAGTTTATATGCACCTCTTACTACATGAATGAATGCTGGTATATATTGTGGTGGTAGTAGTATTAGCAGCAGTCAGTCGTACTGGTAATATGTCTCTGTCAATGAATTACTCTTGTCACACTTACTTAACGAGGTTACTTCTGGAGGAGTGAAGCAGGTGTAAAAAGTAAAAAGGCTAAGCCTTCTTCTTCTCCATTGCCATCAAAATAAAAGCCTTTCTCTCCTTCATTTTATTAACAACTTATAGCATTTTCTAAGCCCAAGAGTCGAGTAGTATGGTGTGATGGTGATGGTGCTCCACTGTCGATGCTATATATATTTTCTATGCCGTCACTTTCCTGATTTTTCTGTACAAAAATTGAGCTTGCTTGTGTAACAGCACCAGAAACAGTTGTAAGGAGCAAATGACTACTATAAATCATTTTTTTAATACATTTCTACCCGCATTTACGTACATTAGGAAAAGGGCTAATGGTACAAGATTCTTTTGCTAACACGACACGAGTATTTGTCACTATCATTATCAGCATCAATCGTCCTCGCGTACTTTTCTTGTTAAAACTTTTTATACAAACTTACTTGATCAAATGCTTCCAGCAGCTCCTCTGCTTTGATACGCGACTACTGCGTTCTGAGAAGAAAAATATTCAATTATTTATTGGCAGCCGGTAAAACTCAGCACTTGGATTTTGAGGACTCGACAATAAGCTATTTGGAAAAACGTTACATTTAACCATTATACGTTTTTTTTCTCTTCTTTTGTTTGTGTAATTTGGTGATAACGATTCAAGTTTTGTATGCAACCTAAAAATGCGAATTTATCAGTAAGTCGGTAGCATGGATTAGTTTGTTCTCGGAAATTGCTCTACTAACCACTTGTTTGAGATAAAAAGTGTACATCCGGAAACTTGTTTATTATTCCCTGTTAACATTGCATCTTATCTAATCACACGTCTCTAATCTTCATGTTCAAACTGACCATTGTGGACTCATCAATAAATGTACATTTTGCTGTAAATTAATTTTTTTTACACTGCGCCGTGTACACACTGTGTGAAGTATTGATTTTTGTATGCAAAACGTAAAACCGGCGTTTTTTTTCTTTTTTAAACATATTTAAACAGTAATACGTCAGCATTTACCGTAAATTAGCTTCCACTCCACACACTGATTGCTGCGTATTTACATCATCACCAAACAAAACAGCGATATAGCTTCAAAGCGCCATATGAAACAACTTCAAAAACGTTGACATTTTGCTGTGCTGCTGATAAAAATTTTTTTTGGCAGACACCACGACACATACACACACGTTAAGTACTTTTGCAATGATGATGATGCTCTCATGAGATGAGACAACGTCAAAACTTGCAGTGTGCACCTGCCAAAGTTTCAACTCGTATTGAAGCTCTTCACAATCAACAACTGAATCAGCTCCGTCGTCCGTGTCTCTCGATTCGTTATTGAGAGAGAAGAAGACTATGCAAAAAAATTCGTGATCGAAAAATCTGAAACACAACAGAGTGTGCACAGCACAAAAAGCCTGATGAATGATGTTGATGATGACGATATGATATAATGATTGCACATATTCGTGCATACATGTGAGAACTGAGCACACTGTATCCATGTATCCATGTATATATATTATGAGTGATGCGGCAGACAGATTTTGTTTTGTATTGAGCGAATAGTCCGTGGCTCATTTTTTTGGATGACACCAGAGCAACCACCACCACACAAAAAACAACGAAAGCAAACGTGAGCAACGCATATAATCAACAAGACAACAGGCAAAAATGCATCATGACGATGTTCTGATGATGAAGATGAGATGAAACTAGAGTTTTAATATTCTTTTCTGTATCTCACCAGCAGCAGCAGCCACCACAAACTGAAAAGTCGAGAATAACCATCATCCTTGTATATTAGAATGACGATCATGATGATGATATATCCATCTACAATAAAAAGTAACAGCAGCACTGTTTTCTGAGTGAGCTAACGATAAGCCGCGCCGCACACCATTATTACTCCTTTCCTTTTTTTCTCTCTCGTACGAAATATCGCCTATCCTTCTTCTCGTACCGTCGTCGTCGTCGTTGCTTCAGGTGAAACACGAACTAACCTTAATAGCCTCAGCATACCTTTATTTCTATTGTAACAAACAACGAGAGAAAAAAGGGGAAACGTACATTTACAAATAATATTATATATTGCACTGCTCTCTGAGAGAAGAACACGAACAAAATGACGACGACGACGACCATCAAAACAGAAACAGATAGATGATGATACTAACCATGCTTTAGTTTAGTTTTGGAATAATGACGATGATGATGTGTTATACTACTTACTACACAGCTCAGTAGTGGCTGATACATGTGCTCATGTTAAAAAAAATAACAATGTTGATGATGATGACGATGCGAGAATTCGTACACTCTGCGCATTATATTGCTCTCATCATTTCGTTCCAACAAAAACCTTCTTTTTATGATGATATACTTTTTGTGGTGGTTGTTCTAGTGGAAGTAGTAAAGCAAGTAAGGCTAACATATATAGAGAGATATATTATTATTGTAGCATGAGAGTGACGATGATTACGACGCGATGATGGTTGCTTGCCGGTTCGGAGTTTTTATTGTAAGGATGGATGTGTGTACAAAAAAAAATACTTACGAGTTTGCTTGAATGACTGTCAGTTCTCTCTGTCAGTCTATATGAGTAGCTACATCACATCGCATTTTTATCATCATCATCAGCACAATCACACAATTCAATGAAATATTTTTTGAATACTGGAATATCAAGTCAAAATATGATATTGAATACATATCCATGTGCTTGTCCGGCTGTCGAACTCGACTACATATTAAACTGCCACATCGTCGTGTCCATGTACACAAAAATTCAGGTAATAATGATAAAACCAACAATAATACGTGTCCAATGAGTAGTGGAGTAATAATAATAATAATAACAGTGATGGCTCTACGGCTCCGCGTCTCAAACTCAATTCACTTCAATCAATTTAGCCAGCGCAATTATATGCATTTTTTTGTTGTTTCTCATATGCACACAAAGAATACTTACATAATTATGATTTTTTTTTCGTAATGAAAGAAATGGCTTAAATTTTACATGACTGAAAACGTACTATCTATTATAATCCTTTTGGGAGTCTACTGTCGTCGTCGGTGTGTTGTTGCATATTAGCTTATCATGGTCTCATTAAAGAAATTTGAACTGGACCACAGTCGACAGTGCTAATATGAATGTCTATCTTATTTGTTCAAATTTGCAACGGTTCCGCTTCGTTTCGTTTCAGATGAGAAATCAAAAAAAAAATACGATAATGACCGCATGAACATATGCATATCAAGTTGACTAAAACTTTTTTTCCACGACATGATTTGAAAAACTCTCAAATTCCTTCACATGTATCGCTACAAAACTGCAAAATTTCAAAACTTTGTATACACCAGAAAAACTGAACTGATTTGTATCCAATCATGAAGAATGCCAACTGAACGGTCGTCGGTCGATATTGATGATGATACATACCGCTCGAATGAGTGAACAAACCAAGCCAAAAGAAATTCTTTACTTAAAAAAGAAGAGAGAGAGATGGAAACGAGAGATGAAGACAAGTTCTCTCGTTCGATGCTCGTGTTCTCTGTTCAGCTGTCGAGACTGATGGCGCAGATATGATCTTTACAAATACAATAGCAGCAATATAACCAGCATCGCCGCAAATGAAAATGTGTTTCTGTTGTAATGTTGCGCGCGTAGTAGCAGTAATCATCTTAATACGTATGTACTTACAATCTGACTCGTGGTTAAACACACGCTATACAACATTTTTCTTGTGAATACATAATCCAATCACTTACACACGAGGCTCACTATATGCAATGCATATTGAATTTTTAGCTGAAAATCATAATTGCTGATTGTATTTGCCACGCTTGATGCAGTCAGTTTAGTTAATAGAATGAAGCACACAAGAAGCAATTGTAGCAAGATGGCTTTTTTGGTTATCATCGCGCGAAGAAAGCGATTTTTAAACAAATGAGCCGACCGACCGACCGAGAATGTGAAGGTGAAATAATGACATGTATACAGCTGTCTGTCAGTTGTTCGAACTTGCAAACGTGGTGCCACGATAGTATTTACGGTCGTTTGTACCATCATCCTCGCATACTTTACAATGAATCATATTTGCACATGTTTTGTTCACACTACTAGAAATAAGACATATATTGCTACTACATTTCTTAAGAAAGCAAGAAAGATGTATAATTATAACAATCGCTACTGCAAAAGACAAGTGTAAATGCTCTGTCACATCGCATATCACAAACCCATCATCAAAAAAAAGACGGCATAAAAATAATAATGTACTCATTCATTTTATAAAAAAGATGGGAAATCCAGTCGCTGTTGAAAACAAAACGAGATGTACAGAGCTCATATGTATGTGAATACAGGTAAATGGAATGAAACAAAAAAAACGGCAGAAATTGCACGTTTTTTTTTATTCTGGTGCTTCTTTAATAAATGCTATTGTATGTGAATATCTCAAAGTATGTATGAAATTACTTTGGATGTTGGAAAAAATATGAGCAATGCTGCTGGACTACTGTGAGATTAGTGAGATTACAAAACTCGGATGAAGATCAAGGGAAGTTTTCTTGATGATGATGAGATGTGTGGCGACGATGATGACGATGACCAAGTCGAACTTGGCTTAGAGCTTATAATAATAACAGAAAACAAACTATTTCACGACGTCTTTTATAGCTGAAAAAAAATCTTCTTTCTTCTGTAATTTTTTTTTTCTTCTTCTTCTTCTTTTAAAGTCTGAATTGAAGATATGGAAGAAAAAGGAGTAAGTACACTCGCACAACAGAAAGAGAATAATAACAAAAATGACTTGAAAATATTCTCATCATCATCGTCTTCATGGTCGTTTTTTGACCGTCGTCGTGAGTTGGAAAAGCCGTGTGGATGAAGCTACATCATCGTCGTCATCTTATTCTCAATCGTAACAAAAGCCGAACAGAGAGAGAGGAACATAGAGAGCAAAAAAAAGCATTTTAGTGGTAAAGCTTCATCAAGAAGGTAAAAAAAATCCTTTGCCTCAGGACCAACTTACAAGGAAAGAAAATATGAACAATATAATAATTCGTGTGTATGGAAGATGTGTATATTTTTTTCTGAGGGAATGACTGACGAACTGACTGACTGACTGAAGATGATGATGAGTACATGAAAGAGGGTAATAAGAAGAGGGATTATCGGCAGACAAGTCATAAAATATGGTTTAAGGCCAAGTCTTGTAGTTCTGAAGTCGTCAGTTCTTTCCGCTAAACTAAAAGTCACTTGATATGATAGCCTTGAAAATTTTGCAGGTTCATTTCCGGAGAGTCAGCATTTCAATTTGTTGTAAATGATTTATGAATTCTATATACATTTTCTACTAAAATCCGTCACTTTCAACATTTATTATTAAATAAATGTGTTAGAGGAATTAACATGTCAAATTTATTAATCACGTTCAAACTCGCATTATTTGAAGATTCCCTCGTACGTTAATATTCTAGTGGAAAATGTCTGGGTGTTCTCGATAAAGATATATAGAATAATCGTTTAACTTAATTTAATGCTGTTTTTATTTGGTTACCTTGCTCGTAGTAATAAAAATTTATCCATATAAAATCAGATGAAATATAGATGGAGAGATTAGCGATCGTTTTACAAGAAAGATAAGACACATTATTATTCTCTTGTCACATATAATATGCCCTTTATCTCTTTTATTATAGCTGCTTGCACGAAATTTACTTGCTTTTGTATGGGATGAAATAAAAGACAATCAAATGCAATGTCATGCTAGTGATCAGACCACATGATTTTAAAGATTCGTTGCAACACTAAAAGCCACTTGATCAACAATAAGTTATTAGTTTGCTCTAGTCTTTTTGCTGTCGCAAAGTTAGTCGCATATTTGAATTTTGCAAAAGAATTAAATTTTCTATTTCTTGACTATTTGCTCAGTTAAAAAGTTACATCACATTGAAGCATTAATTTTTGGAAAATGACATGACTTTTGCCAGAAAGGCTAAGAAAAAGTTAAAAAGTATCAAAAGTTTTTACCACCGGCCATTGACGGCCACGATTGGAACAAGAAAAAGTTTTTATTTACCTAAACGAAGTTTCTTTCGGGAGAATAAGCAGAATATGAATCGAAATGAAAAAAAATGCTCGTTACTTCCAATGTGAACTTTAAGAGGGAATAAAATGGTTCAAGACATTTGCAAAATGTATTCGATTCGATAAGAAAACTGGGTTGGTAGAAAATCAACTGTAATGATCCTGTCGTGAGCCTATTTATGGTTTCATATTTGTAATTATTATAACCAGGGAATCGAAGAACAACTGAATCTGTCTTGTACAAAAACAAAATCTATTTCTGGTATCGAAAATTATTACGTAATATTTTTGTCCATACCCGACTGCACACTACTTCTGTTTATGAAAAGTATCCTTTGTTGAAATGCGACAAGCCTCTTGAATTATGCAGAGTTCCACATAGACCGTTTTTTTGTACTGGGAAGGACTAATTATGAAAACCGCAAAAAAATATATATGAAAGCAGAACGGATGCCATATGCTGAAAATCATGGTAGATATATGTACTGTATTAATTTATACACAAAAACTTCAAATTAGGAGCGCTGCTGCTGCGTTACTCTCTCCACTTCTCCTTGTGAAATATTATTTTGATAAATAGCATCTTTCAGATTTCCCTTTGGCATTATTTGCATCATGTTAGTTCTGCGCAGCGTAAATGGAAGCTATTGCATATCCCGCTAGGTAATAATGACTCTGATGAGGAAACATTAATACCCTATTCTCATAACTTCTTCTCTCTGAGTCCCATTTCCTCGGAAAATTTTTGCATACAACTCCAATTACACCCCATTTAAAAGGATTCAAACTAGACACGCCACCATCATCACTATAAATCATTAAATCTCCGCGCCGTGTGTGTAACTACACAAGTTTTTAGAATTCTCCGAAAATTACTTTAATAATAGGATGATCATCATGCTGATGGAGGCAGCAGCAATGACGATGACAGTCACTAAAACCATTTCAATTCAAAAAGTCTTCATATAGTTATGTGCAATAATAATAATAATACTAACATTTTACCTTTTTGGTACTTCTTCTTCTCGAGAGGAACAAAAGTGACAGATGATGCTACTTTATAATGTTTCCTCTTTCTATGTCTCTCTGTCTACTTACTTACCATCCCCCTTTGGTTTGCACTTGTGCTTAAGTCTGCGAGGAAGGAAGTCAGTCACCTTTCCGTTTGATGAGAGATGGGATGATGATGACGATCACTATCATCATCATCACTCCTCTCTCTCTGCCATAATCATCATCAGAAGCAAACATCTTCTGCGATCATTTTCTGCTGCCTTATGGCTCATGTCTACTTATGTACCAAGACAGAGACGACCAAAAGGGAAAAAAGGAACTTATTCGAAACACAATATTCACCACCGCACCGCAGCCGAAAAAAAAGTGCAGTTTCACTCCTGTGCTCAGCCATCCTTTTTATCTTTTGAGTTCAATGGAAAGGTAAAATCAAGTCAATGCCACACAAACCGCCACACAACTCTAATCATCATCATCGCATCGTCTCTCCATCACGGCTTCACTCTCACAGAGCTTGCTATTCTAGCCAAAAGAGGAAGAAAAAAAAGAGAGTCACGTAAAAGGAGTACAGGAGCGAGCGGAGGAGATGAAGAAGAAATCCCAAGAGTGCTCTTTTCCTCCTATTTTACTGCGTTCGCTACAAAAAAAATATATGTCTCCTTTTTTTCATAAAAATCTCCACTGCTCTTTATTCTAGCACCACCGCCAGCACCAAAAAACTTATGTGGTGGTTTGGGTGAGGTGGAAATAGCATAAGTTATGTTGGAACCGAAGAAATAAAGTAAAAAAACTTTTTTTTTAGTTTCTCCAGATGCTCACTGGAATACGTAATATATGTGTGCAGAATGTAAACGTGTGAGAGAATGTGATGTATTTTTTTGCCTTCCAAGACGGAAGAGCCCACCTTCTTCTACTACTCTCCTTGTTTCCCTCTAATAATCTGTTCTTCTATATCTTGTACGAAATGCCACCGAGATTTTTGCTGGGCAAAAGTTACTTCGGAGTGAAGTAAGGTGGCAGAATGGTTGGTGGTGCTACATGAACTTGATGTAATGAAGATGACGATGTGACTTTTTTTTAGTTGTCGATTGCCAACAGACGCTAGTAGCATTATCGGTGTGATGTGTCTGATAATATGAATCATGGGAATTATCTACATCTGTCACTTTCATTCCATCCATAGGAAAAGTATATATGTGTTCATTTCTAGTCTAGAAACACGTAACTAAAAAAGAGAATACCTGGTGTGTCGTAAATTAGTCCGGTATGGTACAAGCCGAAAAACCCCTCGGTGGTGTATGTGATGTGAAGGGGACCAGACAAACGAGCTGAGTAGACAACATGGCTATTCATGATGGGGAAGGGAAGAAAAGTCCATTTTATACGAACCTCCAATTCAATCCTCATGTGGCAGTCAGTTTAACACAAGTTCCTATAGAACATCCTCAATCATCCATCTGTAACACGAAAAAAAGAAAATTTAAATTCCTCCATTCCATTTAATTGACCATTCATCAATTTCTTTCTTCTTGGTGCTCTGTGCAATAAAGCCAGTATAAGCTATACGTGCTGAAAGCATTAATGTAGAGTTGGATTAACCGGCATTTTAAAATTACTGCTCACTTGTCTTCACACCACTGTGTAATAATATATTATGCACTCTCTAAATTATATCATGTGTATTGATTAGAAGAGCATATGTCTTTGCATATTAAGTGTTCAGACCGCACCGCGCCGTCAAGTGTGATTTACAATATTACTCTCTCTCTCTCTCTCTCGCTCCTCAGAGTTGAAAAAAAGTAGCGATTACCTAAAAGACATTTACAGCATTTCAATCATGTAATCTCATCTCAATCATCCCATGTCTTACACAACATTACATTAGTCACTCAGTCACCATTAAGGAACATTAAGCGATGGCCATTAGAGATTTTTTTTAGATAGTGACAGTAGTAGTGGCAACAGTAGTAGTAGTAGCTGCTGTAAATAACAGCAGCGGAGAGAGGAGCAGTGAGTCGGTCACAAAAATTTTTGTGTAGTTAGAAATGTTAGTAGATCCCCCCCCCCCCATCTGTGTGCTTAGCCGAAGGCATCATCATCATCATCCCTTTTTCAGCTTGTAAAACTTACAAATAAGCAAAGGTGCAACGATGATGATGATGATGGAAGGAAACTGTTTTAATGGGATTGTGCTCACGACGACGACGACGGCGGCGATGAATGCTCACTCACAAATTTCAAAAGTGAGGGAATTCTACAGATAAATACCTTTGTACATTCTCTGTAAAGGTGCACGTACTCTTACTTTCGTTGTAATAGGATGGATGTCATCTGCTGGCATGTAGTATTAAATTACCCTTCATCTGCCTATCTATAAGTGCCCCCTCTTTTGTGTCTCTATCCGTTGCCAAGGTATGCACGATTATTTATTATTTTTTCAGAAACGGTTGTAATGCTGTTGCTGTGGTGGCTTTTAAAGTTGTGTTATGGCTTATCTTGATATAAATTAACCAGAAATGGTCTTATTTCCTTGGAATTCCTGCTTGTTGAAATTTGAATGAAAAATAAAACGCTTTCACAAACAATGTATATGCATTTTTATACATTGTTGTTGTTTTTTTTGTAAAGTTTGTCCTAACATCACGAAAATGGTTTCTATTGCTATTTATAACATTAAACCACGACGACTGAGGGGTTATTACCGATTTTTTCCGGAAAATTTTCTACTTGCATAACTAATTTCCGTCAACCATTTCTGCCACTACTATCATTACACAATCTACACACAACATATACGCAGGTACATATATTCACGCTGAATGGAAAAAAAGAGATAAACTGCTTGGAAGGATGAAGGAATAAAACTGAAGTTCCTCCGTGCACTCGGTCAACGAACCGTGACTGTTTCATTATGCACAGAGAGAAGAAGAAATGAGACAATCGCGGTCAAAACAACACACCATAGCCCCTTTTTACCAACTGACAAATTATTCCCAGAAAAATTCAATATATATCTACACACATGACATATATCGTGGCTTCTTATGTAGCCAGAGAGCTCAATACACAATTTCTGTTGATGACTTCAATGAATTAGCTTTTTAGACCGCCTCGATACATACTGCTGCATAATTGTGGTTACATATTATATACATTTGAAATTTTTCTTAGAGCCGGCTTAGCATATTTTTTTACATTCATTGTTCTCTTCTTGTATTCGTCGAATCATTTTTCGCTGAAAAATTTCCCAGCTAATTTGACATGGGTTGAGAAATAACAATACATATAAAATTACAACTAGTGTCAGGTGAGATATTGGGAAGCTCCACGTATACACATTATTAATCTGACATTCAAATATTTTGTATGTACATGAATTTACAAACAAGAGAAAAATTGCAGGAAAATCGTGTTTATTTTATTATTTTTATTTGTTATTTTAGATTGTAGATAAATATGACAAGCACACACACGCTCCATCAAGATTTAACGATAGTTCTCGTAGCACCAATCTTATTGCTGCAGCCATTTAGCATTAATTTAAGACTTAAAACTACAACCAGATAGTTTGGTTATCTAAAATTGAAATGAGATCCAGCAGTCCAATCTATGTACTTAGATATATCCTCTGCTGAAACAAGTAGTATTGGTGCCTTAGGTGATAAACATGAGCACGATCTTTTTTTTCGGCTCTGTGAGCAGAGCAGCATACATTCATGCTAATCATGTGAGTGAGCTCCAGGTACAAAAAAAATCCCTTGGGAATGTGTTCATTCGTGTGGTCCATAAAATAAAGTCAATTATAAAAGCTAATAAATAACGTCAACCTGGATTTTATTGTTTATTTTTTTTGTTCACGTTGTTTATGTGGATAATTTACACTTTCTGATCATACGAAGGCAGGGAAAATGTAAACATGTCCATATAATCAGTATTGATTTCTCAATATATTATGTTTGAAACAAAGTGGGTGTAAAATTGTAAACATGATAAAAGTGTCGTTTTTCTCTCGAATAACCGACACAATTAAAAGGACTGAGCTATTAAGATATTATGCAAGACACCTTGTAGTTGTATTTATATTTGCTAGTGTAATTTATGATACCAATTCATATCAACGCTACATACATGAGACGATCAGCAAAGCGGCAGCAGTAGCCATTATTGTAAAGGTAGTAAAAAGACACGTCGTAATAGTTTCAAAACATTGTACACCAACCATAACTAATGCTCTGAAAATGAATGTAAAAAGAAAATGAAAAGGATGGCCAAATTGCATTTGTGATGTGACGTATGACTTGTCGTTTTGCCTGCTACGACTCATTATTGCTTAAAACCGGTGGTGCGTCTGACGCGTTGATATATATTTTTATTTGAAAATATTTTCAAGAGACGCTGCGCTGATAAGAGAGAGTAACAGTTTTTATCTTTCTTACAGCGTACAATTTTTGTAGAGACGAACAAGAGGAAACAAAAAAACCACGATGAACAGAGCTCACGGCTTAATACGCCTTTAGTCACAGTCTCTCTCCTGTTCTCATGATGATCATCATCATCGACTCTTGGACTCACTCAGACGAGATGAGGTACAAAGAATAAAAAAAATGAAAATAAGACGAAAAGAAAAGAAGAAGAAGATGAAATGAAAAAAAAATGTGTTGAATAATAGCCCCATTAATTTACACTTTTTGCAATCACATTCCATTCACTCAACAAGCCAACCAACCCCGTTTGGAGGAATACGGAGTACAATAGTGACTCGTTTCTCTCTCATAGTTTATGTTTCAGCATGTGAGAAAATAAAATAGTTAGAGAGGTGCTTCATCAACAAGGAACAAAAAAACGATAAATCCGCTATGAACAAACCCTATAACAAGCTATAAGATATATATAGAGAGAGAGGATCGGACAGAAGAGTTAAATTACATAGTAGGCCGTCCATACGGCATAGCTCAAGATTTTTCTTCCAAGTCACTGATTCAATGTCACTATTTTCAATAAAGTAGCAAGTATAGTCACCACATCAAATAATGATGATGGCAATATTGCAAGGGAATCGCCACGACGAGCGCTGGTATTATTATTATTACGTCCAATAATAATGTCTCTCTGAACAATGGAGTGATACACAAACACTTTTTTCATATAATATGGGATTCATAAAAGGGAGCAATATGGCTTATCTTGGTGTATTTTTCCAATAATAGAGAATAACACAAAAAAATGCGACCATTGTTGTGTGAATCTATTGAGCCACAATTTTTCTTATTGTATCAATAATTCCATATCTTTTCGATTGTTGGATAGAAATCGGGGATTTCAATTTCCTTAACTGAATGTTCCCACCTACTTATTTTTCAAGAAAGGGGTTTTCTTCTTCTTACTCTGAAAATTATTACGTAGGTATACAAGTTATTATCCTGATTATTGCAGAGCTACCCATTTTTTTAATATGGACGAATTTAAGAGTGACTTTTTGTGTTAACGACCTGGCATGTGTCATAACAAAAAAATCTTTCCAGTTTCAATCGCCACCAACAACCAACAACGATCAACCTACACCATCCTTATAAAGTCGTCGACATCTTCTTCACCATTTTTTATTTTAATATCTTTTTGTGTACAATTTTTACTTTTGTTGTGCAACTCATTTTACCCTTATTTGAGCCAGAGCAGAGCGTTTCTTTTCATTAGTGCTCTTATTTTTGTACCCTTAATCACAGACTTGATGACTAGATGATGGTGCGGTGGTGAAGAAATATAAGTACCTAGACTGGGACCATATATGTACCTTTTTCATCATGCCTGCTTTATTTAGAGGATTATATTATTTTTGCTTCTAAAAGAAAAAATTTATGTGTACCGTGAGTGAAGTAAGTTCGTCAACGTCAACTACAGCCATAATCATCATCATCATCACCATCATCATCCCACAATAGCCATACTCACTCACTCAAAAGTCCTCGCATTGCATGCCTCACGAAAATGAGCGAGAGAGAGAAAAAAAGAAAGACACGCATTCATGCTTGCTTGCTGCTGCTCTTATGCGTGCATTGATGATGATGATGAAAAGAGGCAATCAAAGGCGAAATGAAATGCTTTTCTGTAAAAAAAAAGCCAACCCCCTATTCTTCATCATCACCACCATCACCATCACCGTCTTTTGTTGTAAAAATGTTTTTAGTCTTTACTGCACGCAAAGAATTTGTCTTGGAGGGTTATTTGTTTGAAAATTATTATTACAAAATAGTACTGCTGCTGCTAAGCCAAAAACTGAATAAAAAAGTAATATGGTGTTCGTTTGGCTGCTAGATTTTTATCTTCTTACTTTTTGCATTGGTTGAGTACACACATGAGCTACATAATGGAATAGAGAGGTATGGGCTAAAAAATTAACATTACTGGAAATATTAATACTCTTGATCGAGTCATTAGCACCACCACCGCCGCAATTTTTCAACTTTTTTGTTTCTGTGGAAGACACTACAAACACTTATTATTATTCTAATACAAAACTTGATCATTTGATTCCTCTTTGCGTCTGGGTGCAAAAAAGTTTTTTTTCTGATAGTTTTTCCCCAACAAACTTTCCTATATATTGTTTTATCATTAAGTGCAGAAGACAAAGCGGTAGGGAAGTAAAAAGGAAGAACATTAAAAGGGACGGCGAAGGGAGAGAGAGAGAGAGAGAGATTAAGAGGAGGAGGGTGGGATGTTGAAAGACAGTTTCTTGGTGATAGGAATATGAATGAGATGAAAGAATGAATTGGGAGCATGGAACAAGGCAGTGAACCAGGCAGGGCCAAAAGATTTTCAGAGCAGAGCAACTGAGCAACTTTTACTCCGACCGACCGCGCACTGCAAAAGTTATTGTACGAGTGACAGTCAAAATCGTTGGAATATATAAAGTAGGAAGAGAGAAGAAGAAGAGGCAAGTCAACCAGATTGCGCAAGATTTATGTCCCATCCGCATACATTTTAATGCGGAGTGTGTGTGGTAGTATGCTGCTCCACCACCGCACTCTGTATAATACTACCATTTTCAATGATTCTCTGTCATGTTAGGAAAGAGCCAATAAGGAAGGGGTGGAAAAAAATAGGAGAGAAAAGCGAAGTAACTAAACAAAAGATTCTCAGAATTTTCATTGTATATAAACCTTCCGGGAGAAAATTCATAAGAAAAACGTCCTCCTA
The DNA here is from genome assembly GCA_004115045.4 of Sinella curviseta. NCBI lineage: Eukaryota > Metazoa > Arthropoda > Collembola > Entomobryomorpha > Entomobryidae > Sinella > Sinella curviseta. Next base: position 38,711,811 of record CM023203.3, on the reverse strand, counting down.
CTCAACTTCTCTACTCTCTCTGTGTTTTAAATTGTCTCTTTTTTTTGTTCTTTATTGGAAACCTGACATGGTGGCAGAGAGGGGATAATGCATGCTACTTTCATCTTGATTAACTTTTTTCTCCTAACTACTTAAGCTTGTCATTGTCATATATAAAAAGATTGTCATCGTCATTTTCATCACTGTCGGCTGTTTCAGAAGGAGAAACATTCAATAATTAACCTTTTTATGATGACACACACGAGAAGCTAATGAAAAGTGTCGGACCAGCAAACTTTGTTACATTGAACACGGATCACGTGATTTTTCGTCTGGTTTTTTGTGTTGCTTGAGAAAATTCTCTCAAAAATCTCTGTACTTTTTCATACTTGGCTTTTTGAGTATATGGACATCTCTATATTATGATCTATACAGTAATGATCAGAGACTCCATATCTATCCATCCATCCGGAGGTGAATCTATTTTTCATTTTCCCTCTCTTTTCTTTCCACTTCTCTCTCTCTACATCTCTCACTGCTCATCTTTCTCTCTTCAAGATGAATTCTTCGTGAAAACATGAGTGCAAAGAGAGAGAGAGACGAGAGGAGCACACAGAGATAAATGACCAAAATGACGTATGAAATATCGCCCATTCTCAAGAACTCAACAATGCTTGTACACTTTAGAGCGTTCATCTTTGCTTCATAAATTAGATACATATATACAGATATATCGCTTCTCTGGACTTTTTCCCCTTTTTATAAGTGTATCCATCTTCTTCTGTGAGAACAAAAGTGAAATCTCTTATTCTTCACTTTTTTTTTCACCCACGTCCAAAATACATAAGTTCATGTCGACTCCTCGTCATCACATGAAAATGAATTCTCTCACACACACAAAATGAGTAAATGGAATGAGTCAAGCAAAAAATAAATATATGAGAAGAAGCGCGAAGGAGAAAAGAAAAAAAAAACGAAATGCTTGAATTTATCTTCTTAGCAAGTCATTCAGCTATATATTTCTTCCTTCGTATTTTTCCAAACATTTCACAGGACGTTGACGTATGAATGAATGCGCGCATCAATTCCCATCATCATTACCATTTTTAGAAAGTGAATGAGCAAAATCATTGATTCATTACATGTCATTAGTTTATTTATGTTTTTTACAAAAAAAATTCTATTCAGACTTGTTGTTTGCATAACAAATCAAAATATTTTGTACCAAACTATAATGTTGGTCAAAATGTGTCTCAAAAATTTACCATTCCGCCGAAAAACTGAAGCGGATATACGGTTCACAGCAGCAGCCCTGTATATCGAATCAATATTATTACGGAGTAAGGTTTGTAATTACAACTTAAATTAAGTGAAAGAAAATTGGAGTAGCTAAAGTAGCCATTGTTGTTGAGTGGTAAGTGGTGAACTCACTCATCGTCACTCTTTTTATGAAAATGTTTCATCATTTTTTACCAAGACGTATTGATAGTGGTAGTGCTAGGCACAAATGTATATACCAAACTCACCCTTTTTACTCTTTTTCGTATTCCTACGTGCATGCGCACAAACATGTTTATACAGCGCCGCGCAATGATAATGGAACACAATAAAATTAAAGTCATGCATGTATTTTATGAATTTAATATACAAGGATTTCATTATATATATGAAGCATACATATATAAATAAAATGGGATCCATGTATAAAAAGGTAGAGAAAAAAAAGAGAAACCCAGGCTTCAAGAGAGAAGTAGAAAAAGGAATGGATGGAAAAGAGAAGTAGATGGATGGCTCGGCTGGTGGAAGCTCCTTTCAGTCCTTTCAATGTTGTTGGATCGTTGGATGGATGACAGGTCGGCTAAGATTAATGATTATATTCCAGGAGCGGAGAGAGAGAGAGAGAGGAAGAACAAGAAGCAAAAAGAGTCTTCAAAAACACCCGATCCAAATAAAGGCTTCCATCAGCAGCATTGCATTCCATCAACTATACAACCAACCACCATAAAACGAGTACCACGAAACGAACGACTGTGCTGCTACTTCGACTATGAGATATATAAAATCGAAAACAGATTCGATGTGAAAAAAAAAATCTTCCACAATCTCATTTCTACCTTACCAAATTTACAAATGTGCATATAGCATCGCAATTCCGAATGTGTGTACGTATCTTTCGGACTATTCGGATTTTTCCAAATTCAAGCAGATCTAGATTTTTTAAGTACTCATATCAAGCTAAGGATATAGTACACCCTGTTGTGCGCCCACATTAGGATTCTATGCACTCAGGAAAAAGATGTGTGCATTTACAAGTCACCCCGTATACCACAACGCATAAAAATACTCACATTTCTCTCTCTTGCCAATAGAGTATAAAAGTAGCTGGAGAAAAGAGGAAAAGTGGAAATTGCTTTATTCACGGGAAATGACCCCGTACAGGACGCCGAGCAAGTCATAATACATAACCGTTATATTCACGCTACATTTTCGGTAATATAGAATGTAGACACGCAATTTACATCATGCCATCTTTCTGTGAAAGTCAAGAAGGAAACCAAGTTCATATAAAAATATAACATGTTGTTGTGGGCAGATTGAAATTTTTAATTGTTTCTTTGTTCCAATTTTTTCGTTTTTCTTTCAACTTGTGTTCTGGATCATTATCGGGAATCGAAAGTGGCAAAGACAAAACTGTACTCGCTCATGTTATACTGACCAATAAATGAATTAGCATAAGTTTGCCGTAAATCTCAAACATGACTATCTATTCTTAGCGCTTTTCTGAGAAAAGAAAATCGCAAATCTATTATTTCCCCTTGACTATCAATGACTGTAAATCTTTTTCCACTGACAAGTGCAAAATTGGATCTCTGTACATAGTCCATGCTTTAAAATTCACAAGTTAACCGTAAGCATATTGTGAATAATATTAGCTGTATGTATGTATGCATTTCCCTAACAGGCAGTTCTCACGCAAAGACTACAAGTCTCTCTGTTGAAGTTTTTCCCAATATGAAAAATGTAGCATGAATTAGTTCACCCTGCTAGGATGGATTTTCTGGCTGGTGCCAAATGCAGTTTCCCACACGGTATCAAATTAAAAGAATATATCTCTCTGGAAAAAAGGAGAAGGCAGAAAAGCAATGGAAAAATATTCCAAAATGGAGCCACTTTTGTATACACGGTGCCTGGCTGTGTGTCGTCGTGTGAGATTGCAAGTACTCGCGTAAACGAAGGCTCCTTTTTCATTTTCATGATCAATTTGATCAGCAACATTTTTCAACCGCTCCTCTTCCCTATTTCCCATTCCTCTCTCTTGCCAGCATATACACAATACAATTTATTCAATGAATAGACTAAAACAACTGCCACTTGAGTATACGTGGTTATACATAATGTTTCCAAATGTAATATGAATTGCAATGTGCTGTTGTGTAGAACATTCACCATAAAAGATGTATCACGACAAGAGAAAAAAAAGTTTTTGGAAATTGTAAGAATAAAGGATTCTTCCACACACAGACACCACCAACCACCACCACGATGCCATATGTGGAAACACATTTATTATTGGGAAACACACAGACAAAAGTGAAACGCGCTTTTGCTGCTCCTGTTGTTACGCTTCCTGTTTTACAAGGAACCACAAGTTTTTCCTTGTCAAAATGTATCTTAACGAGCCTCTCTGGGTGGCTGGGAAGCTATATTGGGAATAGCAGGTTGTTAGAACGAGAAAACTTTTTATAGACGAAACGACAGGAAAAAACGGAATAGAAGGAGCTGGTTTTACATATATACAATGTATATGGAAATGGAAAGCATTACGGAGTAAATGGAGGTATCATCATCATGAACACGAATAAAAAGGGCGGAGAAGAGGAAAAAGAAACGAAGCACGTGTGCTAACCCCTTCCTTCCTGTATGAAGCACCGAGAAAGTCTTTCCATCATCATCAAAACCAGCAAAACGAGCAAATATAATATATCATTTGAAACCCTGTTCAACCTCACCTTACCTTCTTTCATCCTGTCTTGCTATCCTGATCAGTTTCAGAGTTACCAATGAAGCATAATTATTTATTGGCAATATCTCGCATTGAAGTATATTTACATGCACAAAAAATATACATAATATTTTGTCCTCTACAATAAATCATCATTCTTCAACCAACAGGAATGATAATGATGACGAGGATTTAGGAGGAGTATGCAATGCAAGTTGCTCATATACTTTATATATTTTTTTACATTGTCATTCGTTTTGATGATAATAATTTGAAGCTTCTTCAAAAAGGAAAGTTCTTTTGAGATGGGAATTCTTTATTTTTTTTCTTTCTATTTCTGTGAAGAAGAATGACATGGCAGAAAACATGATGACACACACACGGACACGTTAAAATTATACCAAGACACAAGGAGAGAGAAGAGTGTTGGAATTAAGTAGAAATAAGAAGATGAGAGACAAATAATAATGCAGAATAATTCTTTTGGAATGTGTAAAAAGTTTGCTAGAGACCAAAACTTTCGTTTAAAAAAAAGAGAGAAAAATAAGAAGAAGAAGACGAAAATTACAGAAAAGATAGGAGATGAGAGCACGACGATAATATGTGCTTCATCACACCATCACACACACACAATTTTTGTTTATCCCCTTTAGGTTTTTGCTACTTTTATTCCTGGTGTCATTCTGAAGATGAGTTCATAGCACCATACACGTTGTTATAGAACCGTAGTAAATCCTGTTCACAAAAAAAAATGCTTCACACTTTGCGTTTAAAATAATGGGCAACATCCTTCATCTACTTTTTTTTTCTATTCGAGAGCCGCGTTGGGGTACAAGAAAGTAGCAGTTGTGATGACGTTGATGATGACAATCATGATAATGCCACACTACTTTACTCAGAGAACAAGAAAATGATCATCACGACGACAGTGTCATGTCCGTCGTTAGTCCTTTTTATACACACATTTACACACTACATACGTTTTTTTTTCCTAAAGAAGATGCTCTCTCGCCCATATGGTAAGAAATAGAAGCAAAAAGATTCTCATTTTTTATTATTTATATGCTCCATCCTAAACTATGGAGCGCAAAGAAAGAAAGAAGAGATGAATGGAGCACGCTGCGGAGTAATATTAGAATCTCTAGAGAAAATATTGCAGACATGAAAATAAAGGAATCATGAAAGGAAAATACTACTACGACAGGTTGCTCCTACCATCATGATCATCCGTAAAAAAACAAGTTTAATATAATTTATCAAACGTATAAAAACCATGATGCCCGACTCTGGAAGCATATCATGCTACCATAAATGCAATGCTTGCACTACTGTGTGTGTGTGATCCACCCATTGCTTTTCACAGCCAGTTTCAGTCCATTTGCATAATTTACAATGCATATCACCTCTTTTTTCAGTTTGATATGACGAAGACGACCATCATATTATCATCATCAGCTAGAACCGTCATATGTTTAAGCAGTAGAAGTGGTGATGGAGGTGGTGGGAGAGGGACGACCGAGGTGGCGGCGGTGGTGGTGGTGGTTATGCTTCCTTTGCTACCGCTGCCACTACGATTCGCCTTTTGTAATTCGATATACCTTTTCAGAAAAGTGGTAGAACCTCCTTGTTTGCTTTTGCTTTGCATATATACGGACACAATCATCATCATCCACCACCACCAGTCACCAGAGCTTTTATTCGCATTTCGGTTCCAAGTGGAAAGAAACCTGCTTAAGCGGTGGTGGTGGTGGTGTTACCATACACACACACACAACTGTGAGCATTGTGAAAAAGCGTGCATGATCACACGCTACTACTTTTCTGCCCGGTTTTTAGATAGAACGGGCAGGATTATTCCGTAACTATACGGTTGGCTTGGCTGAAAGGGCTCGTCCTCTTTTTCACTCGTTGAATGAATCAAGCATGCCATACCAGAGAGCAGAGCAAGTTGCCAGGAGGATCTTGTCTTTTTCCCGAGCAATAGCGATGAGTCGAAGATGTGCGGAGAGACAGAGAAGGAAGGAAAAAGAGAGATGATGATGATGACGACGACGATGATTACTCTCACTCACTCTCTCTCTCTCTCTCTCTCGCTTTCGTCTCTTTTGACCAAACAGCCTTTTATGCTTAAGCTTGCTCTTTTTAAACGAGCGAGCTTTGCACAGCCTGTTACGCAAATTGAGATAAATACCTGGCTCAACACAACCATATATGCTATATGTATATATGCAGCATGTTTGCATGTTTGTCTCTTGACTCTCACCCGCGATCTAAACAAACCAGAGAGTTGGGAAGAGAGTCTTTTTACTTGTGTGTGTGTGTGTGTGCATGCAAAAAAGGACAAGGAGACAGAGAGAGAGGTAGCGGAACATTATTTTCATTTGCCTTTGCTACTATTTGTTTAACCTGTGTAATGTGAAACGATGTTGATGATTATGATGGGGATGGTATGATACGGATATTGTTGGTTTTATTTTCTGATTCTCTCTCTCTCTCTCTTTCTCGAGAATATTTACTGATGATGCTATTTTTTGCTGTGTTGTTGCTACCCGAACGGAGCGAGAGAATAAAACACACTCTACAACAACAACAGCGTATAGTATGCGGAGGAGTACCAGACAACATGACAATGAGGGAGAGAAGACAAAACTCACATCCGTAAAACATGTATGCATACAAAATCCAAATTGATTACTCCGGCAATTTAACAAAAGCGAAAGGAATCCCTTTGCTAAACCAAAATGCGTGTTTTATGGAAACTAAGTTGAATTAGTAGATGACAACAGCGCCATTTTCTAAATAGCATGTGTATGTATAGTAGAACATCAAAAGCCTCTTTTATGTCCCCTGTGTCGTCTGGTCTCTTATTGCTGTTGTGAATATTTCGATGAACAAATGCTGAAAGAAAGAAAGGCTATATATGAGACCATTTGGATTTCACTTTCTCAAAATTGAATCGAAACAAAAAAAATCGATACATTTTTTTGGAATGCATGCTGTTTTGTTGAGAGAGAGATTTGGATGGAATCTATTCCTTGTTTTACTTGAGTAATTTGCTTCTTATTAGCAAAACGATAGATGCATGTATTGCCTTTTGAGTTGTATACAAACATTTCTCCCATTTTTTCAGAATGCTTCGGTCTCCAGCGGCAGTACAAAATGAAATGCCTGTCGGCTATGTACATAAATGCTGATTGTAGCAGAACGAGGGTCGTCGTCTACTTGCTCTAAGGCAAATGGGGAGGAGAACGTCAGAAATAAAGAGAAATAGAGAAAAGTCTCCCTCTCTCCAAAAAACTAAAAATCCTTTGAGACAGCCAATTACCCGTTTTACGACTCACTTTATTGCGAATAGGACCAGACAATATTAATGAGTCTCGTAATTAAATAATTATCTATCAAGTCCAACCATATTCCTCTTTAAAAACTCACAACAAGTGCTTATACAACAACAAAACAATGATGATAATTTTCATATATACACCAAGAAAAACATGAGAAAATGTTCCAGACACAATACATTAATGTCTGTTTTAAGTACAAACCAGGACCAGAGAGAAATGGCATGCATGAAAATTCGATTTCCTTGTTTGATGATTTTCTTCGGTCGACGAGAGTAGAGTAGTAGACGTAATAATAATAGAAACGACAAGAACAACTACAAGTGGAATGCCGTGCTTTTGTTTTCTTTTCTTTTTTATATTCTTCCAGTAAGTTTTATTGGCAACAAAAGACTTGTAGTTAGTAATGTTTTCATACACACCGTGTTTCCAACGTATAAATTACATGATGACGATAATACCGGGCCATGCACGCATTTTTCCGTATAAGCTCAGCAAAGGGTCGTTTTCTCTTTTTCTCGCTCCATTTTTAACATTAAACGACGACGAACCAGTAAAGAGCAACGTAGCAAAATGTTGGAATGAGGAGAAAAAGTCAAGAAGTGGTAAAGATGATGATGCGAGAGCAAAAAAGATCTTACGTTCTCCTGATTCAAGTACTTAAAGTATTTATTGTATAGTCATGAATTCACAGTGCAGCATTATTAGCAAGATGTAAGTAGGCATTTTTGCTCCTTTTTTTAATTCCAACTAGTTAAGGGATTTTGTTCGTTCTCCCCGTCTTGTGTTCTGATGCTGATGACGAGTAATGGTAAAAAAATGTATGTAGGAACTTTTTAGTAATGTATGTCATTACACTACAGTAAAAAAGGAAGGAGAATTCTTCTTTTTTTGCCATTTTAAGATCACGACTTCACTCTAATGCTCAAATGACTGACGTATAAATAAACGTGTTGCTGTTGCTGTTATATTGTACACAAAACACAATAGATATATCCGTACGCTCTCTGTACGTGTGTTTCTTAGTGGAAAATTACGCAGCATTTTTTTTGGGGGGATGGGAAAAATATAATGGAATTTTTTTGGTTCTTCTTCTTCTTATTCTCATTTCAGTTTAAGTGGCAGGTGGTGTGTGGTGAATGAAGGAGGGTTCAGTTTACAAGATATGTACAGATTGTATTTTTTGAAGAAGATATGTGCGCTTATTTCATTTTAATTTGACTTCACATATAGCCTCTTTCGGTCATTTTAAGAAGAGTACATATTTTTTTTGGACAAGCGACGAATTGCACTGTAATTTTCTGACAATATTTTGCCATGTTCATCGTAAAAGTGAGGAGCAGGATAAATTAAAGCTGTATTATTTTAAAGAGTTCAGTAAATAAAATTGAGAGCTTATCTTTTTTACTACACTTTTGTACATTTTAAATATCAATTGGCAGTTCCAAATGATTGCACAAAGTACATGCATTCCACTTTCCCTTTCATTCGGCCCTGGTGAGAATCTAAAGTCATTGTATCATCATCATTCTTCTCTCAGTCAGTTCATTCCTATTTCGATTACGAGCAAAACTAATACTACATCCCACTTACTTTTTGGTAGAAATAGAAAGGAACCACACATTAGCTGGTGGAGTGTCTTATGATATTTATCATGTCCCTTTTGATGGTGGTACGGTATTGTTCTCCAGGAACAAAGAAGAAATGATGTCTGAAGAAAATGCAATCACCACTACTACTACCACGACACGACCACCACTATCTATCTATAATACCCAATGTTAACGTATATAAAGTGCTCGTGTAATAATAATAATGGTATATTATACAAACATGTAATAGTGGTGGTGGTGGTGGGACTTGCAGGAAAGAAAAGAAATGCCGTGCATACATGCACCCCGTTAATGGTTCATCCCTTATTAAAAGCAACAACGGAATTTCATGTCTTCTTGCCACTTACAACGCAATCACCTTTTTTTCTTTTTATTACATGAATACCAAGACGATAAAGACGATAAAGGTTATTACAACAACGAAAAACGACGACTTTGGCTAATGGTTCAGGAAAAGACTCTGTGTGACTGCACTAGAATCAAACCACTATTATGATGAGTACAATGGAGAGGGATAAAAAAGCTATTATCAAATTTTATATGAAAATGGAGGTGTGAGAATGTAAATGATAATTAACTAATTAATTTCCCTCCATTTTCATCTCCTTTAATGACTCATTTTCCTTGAACAGTAATCAAATTCGGGCTTTTATGTAGCCATTTCCTGAGTGAGTCTACTGAATTGGTTTCACCACTCGCATAGGAAGCCTGGGTAAATACACACACCCACATACACAGTGTGGGAAATGTGAACCTTTTTTCCTGAATGCATTTTGAGGAAGATTAGAATGGGTTCTGAGAGAGACACATTACTAACGATATATATCAAAAGTGAACCGAAACCGAATATTTACTCTAATTCCTAAAAACTAGGAGTGCGTAGCATGGTACACCGCACCGTAACATAAACATTGACTTTCAGAGTAATAATTATCAGGTGGGAAAAATGTACAGGGTGTCAAGTGCTGCTGTCTATCCATTCGTATATCCTGTAAGTGGCTTTCCAACCACCAATATCGATCTTTATTAACCCACTGTAGTATTTACTCATCATCATGTCAAATCACAAGAAACATACCTCTTTAACAAAAATGAATGGAACATGGCATAAAATACATGTGGACTAACTTTTCTCGACAATACAAAAAATAGTAACAATCAACGCACACTGTTTGCTCAAACTACAATTGGGACGACATAACTCAATGTACATAAAATAAGACTTTTTATATACTTTCTTGTCTGACATAAATAATACAAACCACCCTCTGTAATTTTCGGCTTTTACAAAATGTACAACTGTTTGCGGGAGAGATAAAGGAAAACAAGTTACGAAAAGGTAAATCCCCGATAGCTGTTGATGCTGGTAATTCTCCTTGTCTTTCCTGATTTTTTTTTTTGTTTCTATTTATTTCAGGGGACTCTTTTCCCGATATTGGAATGGACATGTGTGGTGTAATACAATAAACAAGTATAGTGCTTCCGGATCAAATGAAATAATGATATTAGCTTGTTTTTTTGTCTTATTATTAGGTTAACTCTTGTTTCAGGGCAAATGTCCCATCTACGCCGAGAGAGAGAGAGAGATAAGATTATATTCGTTCATATATAATTTTATTACGATAGCGGAAACAAGCCAGACTGCAAGCAATAGACTTCCTTGTATCAAATATTCAGAATCCAAATGGGAAATCATGGAAAAACGAAACGACACAAAAAATGTATCGCAGAAAAGTAAAAAGGATCTCTTGGAATAAATATAGCAAATCTAATATTCGTGCAACCAGGAACAACGGCTGGAATGTCATTGCCAAGAATTACCTATGTTACTTTAAAAGGACTTGTGTGTATTTACAGTTGCACACAAAAGAGTAGTTGAAAATTGTGCGATTTTTATCCCCTCATTTTTTTGTCACTGAAACAACAATCCCTTTTGGTAGTCGAATATGTAGCCTTCTCGGGTAATTTCGCCTAACCATGAAATGGAAAATATAAGTGTAGTTTTTTTTTCGTCTGAGATTTTATTGTAGATCTCTCAGCTAGATACTAGATACCATTTTCCACCGGTTTTTTTGCTATTATCTACCATGTTATTATGTACTTTTCATCCTTTTCTCCCAACTACGGAAATTCGTGGGAGAGCAGACATAGAAAATGGCAAAATGGTAATAACAAGACAGGCGACAAAACCAACAAAAAAAGTGTTTTTGCACTCCAGCTCCAGACTAGAGAGCTGAATGACGCCAGCAACGACGACGACAACAAACGACTTACAGAGAAGCACATATTATAACAAAAATATAAATGTATACGTGTTTAATTTGGTATGGATATGAAACATTAACGGGGTTGCCGTATTTGCTGGAATGAATAAAAAAATATATATGGCTTGCTGGGTTTGAAAAGAATAATAAACAAATTTTTTGGAGCCGTATTATAAAACCGTAAAAAACGTCAGAGAATTGAAATGGCATGGCAGATATCACGACATTGTGTTGAAACTTACTATTGTGAAAATTATAGCAAGTATTTTCCCAGTCTCAACTGATTCTTTCACTCATGTGGTAGGAAAGTTGAAATGTCGGAAAATTTGATATTCGGACCACTACTCAATATAATCTGGTAATTACTTTGAACATATTATAAGGTACCTATGTAATGTACACAGTTGCATACACCAAACACGAAGCCATTTCTCCTAAGCACATGAGTTGAATATGGGAGAATTGGAGAAGGGAAAGAAAAACTGAGTGAGTTTAATATTGACTTTGTAATTCTATAGTATTATATATCATACTCCCACTACTCTGGGATCAATTCTTCCATCAGCAGACCTGTGCAACCCCATGACAAAGCAAAAGCATGTTATGACCCAAAGTTGAATAGAGGCACATTTACTGCCAGAGAGACTACTCTCTAAAACAAATAAATGCGATTATAAGAGTTAATTTTTTACGCAACTTTATATCACTTGCGCGATTTACGATGATTTGTTCAACCACCCACCCGCTTCACTTCAGGGTTGTGTTTATGTAAGTTCCTTTATATGCATATGAATACAAATAAGAACTAAATTGCACAAACGTGTTACGACATGAGAGGGTGCTAAAACTCGTATTACAAGAGGAAAATATGCATTTTATGCAGCAGTGTCTCAGAATAATATGTAATAAAATTACTAGTAAACTGTGCAGTGGTGGTGGTTTTTCGGCACCTTTTGGCATACGTGATAGAAAAACACGGATGCCGGATAGGGACGGAAAATGAAAGTAGCGCATGTCGCTTTCGTTGTTGTCGACTTGAGCACTACCACAAGGAAAAGTATATAGTTGTCTCCTATTACTAAAGTGAATCAAATCAGGGAGGCAAGTGAGATAACTAAACATGCTGGAAAGTGGAAGCATTATTGTTATGAAGAAAACCCCAGAATAAAAAAGTCTGAGTTCGTGCTACACATATGAATAGGAGGACAATGAAACCATATGTGTTATGGGTTTAGGTTGCAATGGATAATTCGCTATTCGGGTATACGTGTTTACTTTCTCGGTTTTTAGTGAGAAAAATCTTGTCCAAAAAAAATCCCCTTTCAGAGAGCTTTCAAGTTTTCAGCTGAGACTTTCGTGGACATTTCCCAGAGTAAAAAGGGAAAAAATGCGTTAAGAATGCATACATTATTGTCAATTCATGCGAGCATATATTATTAGCCTTGTGTAAGGAAACGGATATTCCGTCACGTTAAGTCGGTACACTTACAAGCACACACACACACACTTTTTTTCTTAGTGGCGGTTTGTTGTAGAGAGAGCAACTTGTGACTAGTGTGAAATGTATACCTACCTACTCAACTCATCAAAAGAACGACGACGACGCTGGGAATAGGAAGGCAAGCAAAATACATGCTTTGTTTCTTTTAACTGTTACAGCCCACAACCATTCCTGGAGTTTTATCATTCGCTAAATGTGAGCAAGAAGAAAGGGTGATGAACGCGAACGGTCGATATTTTGGGGTGAATCTTTATACCAACACGTTTCATGCATTCGGTATGAAAACAGGATTGTAAAATTTTCTATTTCCCATGCTTAAAGCAACAACATAGATGAATGTGATGTGCGTTTGGGATATATATAATATGCATCTTTTATTGAATATGGCAAACATTTTGTGTGTGTTGATGTGTCTATCTATCTGTGTACTACCCCCATCGAAAAACAAGCTCTGCTCTCGAATTTCTTTATTGCTCTGAGTGACTGTACGAGATATTATGTCCTGTTTGAGTGAGTGTGTCGAGAGTCCGTCGTCGTCGTAGACGTACGTGTGGTGGAGGAGGACAAGGAACGACACAACGCCATTTTGGCTTGTCTTCTGGGAAACATGAGAATGAGAAGGAATGAACGAGAAGAATGCTAAATCCCATTTCCCTTATTCCCCCTATTCGTTTTTTTACTTTTTTATCAACTTCATATTATACACACCAACCAACCTTGGTGGCCGTGATGCTGCTGCTGCCTTTGCATTATTTGTAAATGCTCCCTCCATCTCTCTCGCTCTCGTAGAGCTTGTGTGTCGACTCGGATAAATCATTCCAAGAGCATTATCATCTTGTGGTGCTGCTACCATATACTTTGCAAGTAGTGAGTAGTCAAAACTAGCAAGAAAGGAAGCTATGTACTTACTACTACTGTTACATGCTATAGTAGTCGTCGTCATCATGATGAAGATCATATCACGTAACGACATGGATTTTAGGGACGCCACAGGAGGACAAAGAAGAAAATGAACAGTGAGAACAGAGAATCGCTACATAAACGCCGCTGAGACTCTAGTTGTTAGCTTAAGTTGGCTGACTCCTCCGGATAAGCCAGATATTTTTTTATGTCATGTCAGTCATGCACATATACAGGCCATGTGGATTAATAGTGCTCATTTAAACAGAAGTCGCATTAGTTGCAAAAAAATATACGCTGTAGCATAAAAATCGTGTAGATAAAATTGTACACGAATTACTAGCGTTATCTTGTTCGTTTTTTGTGTGCATCTTTCCTTCAGGTGAGATTTTTACACACATCAGTTGCGCTTTCATAATAATGATGAGAGAATTATCTTGCATTCCAACTAATGTGTATAGATCAACATACATATTCATGTTTCAAGTGTAGATAATGTACAAGAGGACATACAAAACATTTTTTATCCATCCATCCATGAATTACCATTACGTAACGTAACAACATTAGTTACCCATGAAATGCTTTAGATGAGTCCAGAAGAGGAGTCTCTCTGATAATTTTTTATAAGATGAATAGACAAAAGTATCACAATCCACAAGATTAGATGCCTGTGACGTTTCCTCTTTTTAATAGAATTCATCACGACACGATCTTTCTTTCTTTCTTGGTTGATGTTGTTTGCAAGTCAAGATCTTGAGAAACCATCATTACAATTTCGAAAAAGGATTTATTCATAAAATGAAAGAAAAGAATGTCCAACAATATCATTGTAAATCTCTGTGCTGAATTACTGAATGCATAGGCATATATGTATGTGCGTTTATGGTGTTGATAAAAATTAACGCTGGGTACATACCTTCCAATATAACAACTTGCAACACACAAGGATATTTTTTGTGCATGCGAGAGAGCATTCTACTTGAAAATAACTGACATTCAGATTTTCCAAAGAGATTGTCTTGATGCATTTTGATTTGATGATGATGTAGAGCCAAGCAAAAAAAAACGACATTGAGATGAGAAGTGAGGAAGAAGATGATGAAAAATATTGAAGATGAAAGATTTGTCTTTGGGGAGGACATGAAATGTAGTAGTCCGTTTTTGAAGTATTCATCATCATCGCACGTTTTTCCCACTCATACGGAACGAACGCGTACAAAAAACGACGCAAGAATCAAATCAAGAAACGAATCAAGTAAAGTTACAATATATCATCTTCATCATCACCAAAATATGCACAACGAGTGAGCATCCGTCTAGGTTTGATGCACTTTTAAAAGTGTGATGATATGTGTAACAACCTGACAAAAATGGGATCATGACAGGCAAAAAATAACGTGGATGAAAAAGAGTGACGCGATATCTTGTAGACAGGTGTTGTTATACTTACACTTACAGAAAGACAGTTACAGACACAAGAAAATATGAAATAACATTTTTTTGTATGCAATTGCTTGGATTGCATCTCAATTTGATAGAGGCTCCATTGTACAGGTAAAAAAATGATGCACAAATAAGTTGCAGTGATACTGTCTGAAATTGAAATCGTGTTGTTTTTCCAATTGATGTATTGATTGATATAAATTGAGATGAATGAAACGAGTGAGTAAAAGTAGTTGCTCTTTTTCGAACCTGAAAAATAAATTATATGAAGCCAGAATACTTTTCTTATGACTTATGAGACATATCCCGTATAGTGCCCCACCACCACCACCGATCGTCATCGTCGCCGTCGCCGCTTTATACTTCCATTTTTATGTACAAGACGAGTTATTTGTGTGGTACTTTTCTCGCTGCTGGAGCTTCACATTCTCGTCAGCAGGATGGCAAGCTCTGTTCTGCTCCGGGTCTATATGGTTGTCTACCAGTCGGTTTTTCTACGTAGAACACCGAACGAGTTTTGAAGATTTTGGTCTCCCGATGGCGCAACTATTCATTCCATGAAATGTGGTGTTAGTTTCGGCAAACCAACAACCAAAATTCCCCCATGATCCCAATAAATACGGCATGTCCACCGCTCTCTCTCTCTCTCTCTCTCTCTGCATGCTTGCTCTTTTACTCATAACCGTTTGATGGATTGCGACAGGCAAAGTGCTCCTGAATATTATACGATCGCGATGATAATCGTGCTCTTTTGAGCGTTCTTTTGGTAAAAAAAGGTGATATATATATTTTTATACCGTTTTCCTTACAAGTTACACAACTTTCTTGTGGGATCATATTTTATATTTTACTCATGTTTTTGTTTGTGATTGATTTGATTGAATTATGGGTTGTGTTCTGTTATGAATGGTTGGACATGAAATTTTCTGCCTTTTCACAGGAATTTTAAACCAACCAATGAGATTTTTCGGATGCAGCCAGTTTGCTTACAACTTTTAAAAGTAAGCTGAATGACAAATATGAAAAGTTCTCAAGCTGTTTCTCTAAACTCTAGACCATTTGCGAAAGCACTTTAAAATGAATAAGATAAGCTTAAAGAGTTATGCTGCAAGCTATTTAAACAGCGAGCTAGCAAAACAAGTTTAAAAGCTGTGTGTGTCTTGCAATAATAAATGATTCATATAAAGCAACGCGCTACCAAAAAGTGGTGTAGCATGAAAGCAATAAATAACACGGTAAATATTATTTAATAATAGCTTACATGGATATCCGGCGTAGCACCAGTGTCGGACAACCTTGCTCTTTGTATAATTATGTGGAAAATTCCGTGCCGCTCCTCAAATAAGGATGCCCCGACATTTTATCCAATCGGTCATCCTCCTCCCAGCTTTTCTGTTTGCACACCAAACCGAACCTCTTTTTCCTTCTCCCGCGCGTTTTCTGTGTTGTTTCTAATAAAGGCACCAGCTGTTTAATTTCCTCCTCAATTTAAAACCGTTGACAGCTTCTCCTTTCTCCGCGCTTTCTTTCCTGCTGATATGTATAGGTAGGTATACTGCTTATAATTGAATGACGAGAACTTTCTTTCTTGGTTGGTCATGAATCCACACAAAACATGGCAGCAGCCGCATTTTATCCAAAAGAAAGTTTTATGGAAATCCTCTTGGTTCACCGGAACGCGATAGATTCCTGTGGGATAACCAAAAAAAAGGAAACGAAATGCATTAGAATCTGTACACAAGTCGAAGAGTCATCAGGATTGAGTATAAAATATATGCGTGAACTCACACCAAGACAAAGACAATCCATATATATAACATTCGAGAAAGAATAAATAATATCATTTTTCGTGGATGATATACTTTACATACAAGACTAAATACATACATATTATTATTCTGTAGGTAGTAGGGATATGGACATGGATATAGTGTAAAAAAGTCAAAAGTCCAACGAAATTGATACTGGCTCTCCATTTTTTTTGTTGCCATTCTCTCGCATATCTGCAGAGGAAATGACATTTTATTCCGTATACAGTAGTTTCAGCTTATTTTTTTTTAACTAGAGCACAATATAAGCATTTTGACTCAATAGGGAGTGCACCCAACCAGCTTAGTAGCATAAAAGAACGGTTATAATAGGCAGACTTTATATTCTTCCATAACACGAATCTATTTTTCCTTCTTCTTATTATTATTCCATACTTGAAAAAAAGGACAAAGTTGGCGGTGGTGGATTGGAGACGAAGCAAGAAAAAATCCTAGTAGTAACTTGATGCACATTTATCGTTTAGTGTTTTTGGTTATAAAACCAAGTGTGTCTTTTTGATATTGTCTGAGTATATACATGACATCTTATTTCTTTGCACAAAATGTGCACTTTTATTCTCGGACTGTATTAAATACATTACCCATCTAGTTTAGTAGTGCACATTTTGGGACTTTGTGTGTGAGCCCCGCCGCTGGTGTTCAGCTTTCTTGGCATAACAGTAAAAAAGAGACTTTTCATCTCTTTCTCTCTCTTTCTTGTTCTCGTTAAGTAAGATACCATGTATTTATATTGTGCTTTAAAAGTGTAAAAGCAAGCTAGCTGTATATTTTGGTGTTTATACGAGGCAGGGAAAAAGGCCCAGTGAGATTTTGAGTGAGAAAGCTGAGACTTTGCACACACACACACACGAAACCGGGGAACAGTAAAAATAAATAAACTTTCTCTAGCACAATATATTATATTGGTGCTACTACAATAGGCATATATAGATATATATATATATTAGGTTTATGTTAACTTTGGCATGTACTCTTGTGTACGGTTGGTTAGATGGATACTACGACTACGACGACTACACACAGCTTCTTTACGCTTCAGATGAAAAGTCACCGTTTTCCATCAAGTGTAAATAGTCTCTCTTCTCGTAAAAGCACTACGTAAAGTAGGTGAAATCCTGTAAAATCATGATGAGTAAAGAAGAGGGCTTTGCGCGTTTCCTTTCATAACGATCATTTTCCTTTCCCTTCCCCTTTATCCCACACACTCGGAGTAGTGGAAAGTGAAAACGCAGAGAGATTACTGCCAGTTTATAAATATCCTATCGTCACCAGACAGTTTAATGTGATGAAGTTGCGGGATAGGAAAGTATGTATGTATGCATGTAGTTTGATTTTACCGTGTACAACATCTTCAAAATTTCATTTCCTTCTTTTATCAGAATTGCATTAATCAAAAACGTAATCGAAATACATATTTCGTTGTATATTGATTGTGTATGGACATACGTACCAGAAACATTATCTTTTTATCATCCACATCCATTGTTTAGTTAAACTTTCACCACACACCACCACGTAAAGTAATTAAGTAAACAGGATAAATGAGGAAATGGCCTCTGTCCTGTATATATCCACCAATCATCATCATCATCCAATATCTACTTTTATTACTGGATTACACCCAAGTGCGCCAATATGAGTTACATAGTCATAAGCTTTTAATCCTTCGTCCTTCATTACATTCTGTTTTATACCTCCGCGCAAAATTATGTCACTAATGAAGCCACAACGTTGAATGGTTATTGTTTTTTTAGATGCTTTCGAAAAAAATATAAAAATAAAATAGTTGGATTAGTTCAAAAACTATTTTAGTCAATAGGAATGCCATATGCCATCATCATTCGACTGTGTCATTATATATTAGACGATTTAAAACGAGAATTTTCCACAAAACAGACTAATAAAATGTGAATGAGTCACTCTGTTAGCGTTTTTTCAATCGTGTAGCGAAACCAAGCATCCACCATGATATCCTGTGTGCACCACCACTTCATCATTTTGTTTTTTGGAGCTTCGTCAATAACAAACAGTCTTGCTGCTTGCTATATACTGCTCCCATAATGGTGTAGCGAATTCTATTGTTGTTGTCGTGTTCCATTCCAACTTCCAACCAGCATAAATCGCAACATTATTTTGTGCCACGTAGTGCTGGCTCACTATTTTTCTTGGTAATGGTAGCAATGACGACGACGATGCCTCTCTGCGGCATTTTAAGATTTTTTTCTTGTGCTTGTACTTTTGTACTCACTCTCAGCTTAATGTGTGTGTGATGATGACTATATTGAAGTTGTCATTTGATGAGAGGAAAGGAGGAAAAGGAAAGTGTAGGAAGGAGAAAGAGAGAGAGAGAGAGAGAGATGGACGTAAAAAATGAGTTGTCGAGATGGGAGACAAAAGAGAGATTCCTTGCACGACAAGCAAGGGAAATGGGTGTAATGAATCTCTGATTTTTTCTTCTCCTTCTTTCTCTCTGTGTGTCGTTTTTTTTATTTTTCTGCTGTGCTTTTCTCTTTTTTTCCTTTACACAACTACTACTACTAATGGAAAGAAGCATCTTTTGCATTATTTCAAGTTGAAAGCATGGTTGCATGCAAAATATATCCATACCCTTGTGCCGTGTGGGAGTAAGTTCATGAGAGTACGTATCTAGCATGCTTTTAACTCTGCAGTCGTCGTACAATGAATGATTCTCATCACACAATCAGCATTATCATCAGAATGACGACGACGATGGCGAAAGAGAGAGAGAGAGAACAACAATGCCTCTAACGTGCTTTTACTTTCTCCTCAATTTTTTTTATTTCTTTCCTTTTCAGAGCTTTTATTCAGGCTGAAAATTTTTTCCCCTTTGACAAAAAAAAGGAGCAGGGAGTCACCATCATAATCATCCACAGCAGCAGTGGATTCGCCGACAACATAAAACGTATACATACGTTACGGTAATATTGCTACCTGAATTATGTGGCGGGGTATTAGTGGTTGCAACCAACCATCCATTTCATTTATTAGCCATTTTAGTACAAAAACTTGTGTATTTTAGGCATGTATGTACAATACATACCATATCTATGAATTGCAAAAATTGCAATGAAATGTTACTCGGTCGTCCTCTCCTCTCCGGTATTACTTTAGTGTCTAGAAAAGTAAACCCTTGTATTCTCAGTCTTGTTTACTTTAGCTCTAATACGAAAATTCTTCACACAGAACTACTCTCTACACTGCTCCTTTCTTTTCCTTCGGTTAATAATACTAATAATAACAATGTGATAAATACAATTTTCCTCTCCTTTCCCTCTTCTCTCCCATTGTTACATGTTTAGAAATGAAAATTTTCTTAGACAAAACAACTTTGTGTTTGATAGGAAGGGAGAGAGAGAGAGGGAGAAAGAGAGAAAAGGCGAAGTAAACGAGGCAAGAGGCATAATTTCATTTTTTCTCTTTCTCTCTCGCTCTCTTTCTCTGTTCGTCTCTAGAAGAGAGTGGCACACAGACCATTTCATTTCCAAATGTGACATATTCATATGATTCAACTTTTTTCTTGGATGAACATTTTTTGGCGTGGTTTGAAATAGGTTGGTAGGCAAGTGATTGTTATTACCACGAAACGGAACAGAACAACATATCGAGAGAGAGAGAGAGAGAGAGAGAAAATAAGGTTTTTATACGTAGGCAGAGATAAATTAATATTAGGTTATGCAACTACATTCATTTCCTACCCATACAAAGATCTTTCTGACATCATCAAGAGAGAACAGAGCGATAATATGTTCCATTCCAAGCTACTAAACAAAAATCCATACACGTAGGTGGATGTATAAATGCATATACGTATATCTCAACAAGGAAAACAGTCGTGCAGAAAAGGAGTACGCTCACAGAATGAAAGAGATGATATGATACTGAGACGGAAAACAACAGATCAGTTGCCAACAAAATTCGGAATATATAAAAAAAGGAGTCTCCTAGTTCCATATTCTCTCTCTTTCTGTCTCTCTTGTTATAAAAATATATATTCCAGGCTGCGCTGTATAAACATAGGCGCAGTTAATGCTTTAAGTAGATATATCTGGTGGATACGACGACGTGATGACGTCCGCTTCCAGAAAACAAGTACAGAAAGAGAGGGGAAACTTGCAACAACATCATAGACTACTGCATTTTGTGTGTGGAATGGGGAATATATAAATAAATGCATGTAAAATTGATCTTGCTGACAACAACATCTAAAAAATATATATTTCTAATATATATGCCTATATACATCTTTTGCGCTCCTGGCGCCTTGGTGTATAGGTAGGTATACGTATAACATTAAAGAGGAAAAAGGAAGGATCAAGTCAAAGATCTAACCCAGATTCCTGCTCAACTTGAACCCTTTTCATAAAGCAGTTCAAGTTGAAGCAAATCTGCATTTGACTTTCTCCGACTCTACTCTCTCTATCCATTTTACATTTTTGTATCCGCTCCGCGCTCAGCTCTGAAAACAGTTTGACTGTTTCACTCATACTTTTTATATGCCACACCAGTAGACAATGAAACAAGTGAACACAAAGTTTTCCTGTCAGTAGTAGTGAAGTAAGCATGTTTCTATTTAGGAGAAAAAAAAACATTGATAAATAGTTTATAGGAGATACAAAAGTGCTTACAAAACCAATGATGGAAAAAGCAGGTAAGTAAATAAAAGACGTGGAATTTTTTTTCTCTGTGCCTTTTTTTTACTGACTGCTGAGGTAAAAATTCAAACCAACTCATGTTCACGTATAGATGTATAGAGTGAATTTGTAACATTCAGTTTGCAGATATAAAAAAGGAAGCGCGTATAAGTGAAAGTTAAAATGCAAGTGCCACTTGAAACTTGTTATTTTAACCTAAAAGCCGTATTCAAATGTCCTTTATTATTATCCTGATGACTTATATATAGTCTATATACATGAGTGGATATAGACACACAACCTAAATTGAAAAAGAAAGAGAAATATAAAGCCTTGTCATATCATATCGAGTTTCTGTTAAAAAAGCGCCAAAGCTTCCCTTTCCATGAGTGTTTTTTTTGTACTCTCTTTCCTTTACATCATCCTGACGTTACAGATGATCATATGGTGAGAAATGTAATTGGTAGGTGAGATGTTAGATAAAGAGGTTTGGTTTCATTTTACCATCATCACGTTAAAACTACACACATACACATGGAGAAAGTACTCACTCACTCTCTCTCTCTCTCTCTGCAAGTTTGCTGGCTCACAGAGAGAGTCAGGGAGGCATTCATTCAAAACGACCAAGCCAAGTGTATGAGTACTACATTTAATGCTATTCCTATTTTGACTTTCAAGTTAGAAAAATAATAATAAAAACCTTTCTCGTATACCACGCTTTACTCGTGTGGGCAGAGGCACTTTTCACATTGATGTAAGTTTTCAGTTTGGTTTTGGCATTTAGCAAAAAAAAAAGAATTTTACTCTTTTCGGTTTTCCAAGTTTGGTTAGTTTGCTGAGAGAGGAGTGGTATATGAAATCGTCATGTGTAAAAGGAGCGAGAAGCAACAACAAAATATATACTCTCTCATCCAGATCGAAAGAGAAGTGAGAAGCGAGAAAACTATCTGCTCGTAGTAGAGTTGTGTCAGTTGAACAAGAGTTGTATTAACAAGAATGGCGAAAGGGAAGCGTTGGATAATGGGAAGTGAGGGAGAGAGAGAAGGAATAAGGCAATAAGAATGAAAGTAAAGGAAGGAAGGAAGAAAAAGTAATAAGAGGACATTAAGTATGTTGGTAACGTACGAATGGACTTTGTTCGTTACCCGGAGCCTGGAGTTCATACATGCATACAGATTCATCATCGTCATCATCATCATCACATATTATATCAAGTGTATATAATACAACTGTGAATTGTACAGGACGACACACACGATGACGACGACGACAGTGTGGTGGAACAAGGCTCACACCATCGCATCCCTACCACTACTTTATATATGCCTATATGACTCTCCTTGTTGGCTTCTCCAAAGTAAACCTTGGAAATAATATTTCTCTTCTCTCTCCGCTTTGTCGAGTATCTGTTGGCATGTATGTATATATAAATTGGAAGATGCTCAAAAAGATTCTAATTCACATCAGATCTCTCTCGCACTCTTCTGAAGCTAGAACCAGACCAGACTCACGATGACGACGACGAGGATGGAGAGAGGGAGAGAGAGAGAGAGAGACGAGGAAAAAGAAAGGAGCGGCTGCTGGAGTACCACCACCACACACAGTAGTTGTACAAGGAGCAACTATGGAGAATCCAGCAAGAGCCAAAAAAAACTCTCAAACAAGCTTACACACACACTATCGAGAGAAGAGAGAAAACGGGAAAGACTCCTTTGCTTTACTTTACTCCGCGAATGTCGCATATACATTTTTACTGGAACTTCTTGTACGTACCATCGCCACCACCACCACTGTCGAGAGAGAGAGAGAGAGAGAGAGAACTCATATTATTTCTCAGTTCTCTCTTTTCGACATTGCTTTACTTGAGTTTGCTGGCTATGTTGCTGGATAGATTAGCTCGTCTCTTCACTTTTTCTCTGAGTCTTTTCCTTCGCGCTCTCTCTCTCTCTCTCTCTCTCTCTCGTTTTTCTGGATACATAACTAGCAGTTGCCTACACACACACACCGCTTTTGGCAATGTACATCTATTTCCAAGTTCATCTTTTACATGTCTGCCTGCCTGCTGCTCCTTGATAATAATATCCACACAGTTTTTTTTATATATATCTATTTTCATTCGTCACCCCTTCCTATGCATTTTATGGATGTACCTAGATACATAAATACACCAAAAAAACTTACTTTCTATTCTGTATACGTCTCTCTCTCTCTTTCTCGGGGTTTGCTCTTATTTATTTTCTCTCTCCCTTATGTTATATATGCATGTACCGAAAAAAACGGACTCTTTGCTTTATATATGGGATCCGATATTTTACTCACCGTTGTTGTTTTATCGATCTAGAGAGCTTGTCTCACACTGTACTTTATATCTATATTACTTCAGCTCCACTCTCCCGTACCAGTACCACCACCACCACCGCCACAACTTACTTGTACTGTTACTTATTCTCTTACATATAAACGCATATGCAAGTAAAAAAAATATATACTTGTATGAACTTGTGTGATATATTTTCTTTCCATATAAAAATTTTGTACTCTCTATATCCTTGCCATTTCGCCTATGGCTATGATTTCACACTATCCCAGTTCACACAAATGCACACACTTGTACTCGCACTGGCTTACAAGCACCACTCCACACAACTTCTCTCTCCATTCTTTTTTGACTCCTTTCTTCTTACCAATAATATTATATCCTACATTTTTGCCACATTGTATTATGCACATATGTGTATGATTTGCTTTTTTCCTTTAGGTGTTCATACGAGAGAGAGAGAAAACTGTCAGCAATGGAAAATCTACTTTTGTACGTAGTCTAGCGAAAGAGGAGAGAGTGATGTGATGTGAAAGAAAAGCAAGTTTATATATATTGTACGCAGAAAGTCAGAAACAGTGTGCAAAATTAGCAACACAGTATATTAAAATGTTATACAACCTGTATATATAAAAAAGACATATATTTACTTACTTCAAGTTAGTTCTACTTTGTTAGACATCATCATCGTCGTTGTCAGCGGCGGCAAAAAAAAAACGTTAAGAAGAAGCTAAGCGAAAGGATACAATTGTAAGAGCAACAACAACGCATCTCTACTACATCAACCTACTTATGGGAATATATATATGGATTTGACTTTATATATGTACTAAGCAGTCTGAATCTGACTTGGTTAATAAATCTCTTAAAAACTTACCATTTATATATTTGTTCCTCTCCCTATTCCAGTTTTTTCTTGTCTCTTTTTTCTTTTTATCCTTGTTTCAGTCTTCCGTGTGTATATTATGAACATGAGAGTTGTTGCCATTCTTCATCATAATATGCTTCGCTTTTGATATTGTATATCTTATCATCGAGGTTGTTATTACTCTGCAACAACAAAAAAAAAACAATACACAAAGTTGTTATTGAGTGAGAAAAGAGAGAAAGGAGCAAAAACGAGAGCGGTGGTGAGTGGTTCATGGGAAAAAGGAATAAAAGGAAAAGAGTGTGACTCTCACTTTGTTTAGTAGTAGGTATGTAATATATGTTGATGCAGTCTGATTCTCTCGTCTCCATATGCGTATATTAATATTATATATCATTATTATGATTGCTGTAGTAGATTCCATTGTATTGGTTTCGTTTCGTGGTAGATGAAACAGAAAAAAGTTATTTCCTGATAGATAACCCACTTGTGTGACTAAATTGCATGCTCACGCTTTGTACAAAAATCTCCGTTCACAATCCACATTATAATTTCATACGGATAAGCTTACTGTTTTCTGTTTTTGTCGATATCCACACAAAATACCTTTCAAATGGGTAAGGTGGATGGTAGGTATAAAAGGGAAATGCATGCATGTGCACACATATGATGTTATATTATGAATGGGTTGGGTCCTGCGTCGGTACAAAAAGCCCGTCATGTATATAAACCTTTATACTCATATTATTTCTAAAAAACTTTCACACACACACGACAAGTACATATATTGGTACGACGAGGCAAACGAACTATAGAATCATGGATTGTGTGGATCATGATGAAAGTAGCATGCATGCCAGCAGGGCAAGTCAGAATTCATCCGTTCCAAAGAGAAAAGAGTATGTGCACACATTCTTGAATACAAAAAACTGCTCTCTCTTTATAAATATGTATGCTTTTGTTATGGGCCTATATATTTTTTTTGTATTCCGTATCCTTATACCAATTTTCTAGCTGCTCCTTTTAATATATTTTTTTTACTCGTATACGCCCATAAAAAAAATCCCGACCATACTTTACATTCAACGCTTTACGATGATGTATGGCCAAAAACATACGCATTAAAAATGGATAAAAAAAAATATGAAAGCAAACTGAGAAAAATGATTACGAGAACGCGCGATGTGTGTGTGTGTGCATGCAAGTCAAGTCATGCATTCTGTGTATCTGATGTGTACCTTACAATTGACATGAAATTGATCTTTGGAAATATTAAGGCATTAGAAAAATGTTATGCAATATTTACTTGTTATTATTGCCTATTTATTACAAAGAATGAAGGTACAATAAGGGAAATGATTATTACAATTTGCCATGTTGTTGTTGTATATATATTCTTACCTTGGATATTACTTTCCCCACACACACTCACACACAGTCACAAAACCGTCCCCGTCACACAGCTCATATGATGATGATGATGTTGAAAGTGATGTGATTAATACTTCTTGTTACGGCTCCGCTTCAACTTTCATTTCTTCACAGGAGAAGAAGAGAGTGATGCAATTAACAAGGATATTCGTGTTGTACGTTTGTATAGAGCCAGCAAAAACTAGCAAAATGCAACGGTGGTGGTGGTAGGATTAGGATAAAAAATATATGTTGTGGCGGTGATGAAGGTGATGGGATAGAAAGGGGGGAAAATAAGCTAAATAAAAATCCGAGTGTACAAATGTATATAATAAAACGAACCTGGATTGCAGTGCAGTAAAATGCTATAGTAGGTATACGGTTTCATCCAAACTTACACAAGTTGTAAGATGTCCTGGCTAATTTATTGAGAGAATCGACCGGCATCTTCCCAAGGGAATTTTTGCAGGAGAGATTCAGCAACACCACACCACACACACACACACACACACTCACTCACTCACTCACTCACAGCTCTACGTCTCTGGCAGAAGTAGGAGTTAAGCAGAAAGTGGTGGTGGCAGTGGCGGCGGTGGTGGTGGCACAGCAGTAGATAGAAGAGGGTAAAAGCACGTAATAATATATTATATATATAAAAAAAAAGAAGGAAAAGCTTCGTTGAAGCAACAGCAGCAGCAGATGCAGATGCAGAGTGCTCGACAGAATATCAACACTAACGACACACTGCTTACTTTGCTACTCTAGAAACTAGAAATAGAGGTTTTTATAATACTCTCGGATGAGTGTGGTGGTGTGAGAGGAGCAAGCAGAGGAGCAGCATGGATGGAGAACCTAATGGACTTTCTCGCTCTTTTCCTTCTCCCTCTCGTTCCCTTTCCCTGATGAGCATTCACAACGTTTTTTTTGTAGAGAGAAACACATGTCATACATACCCTGTGTGTGTGTGTGTGTGTGAAGAACTTGAGTTGTCTTTTGATTAATTCCGAGAATTATCACAGAAAACTGGAGAGTGACGAAGCTCTAGGAAATGTGTAAGCGGGCTATCTTTTGTGTGTAATAAAGTAGAAATAGTAAATGTATGCAAATTAAGTGTAAATAAAACCATTTAACCTTGTGTGCAGGTAAATGTGTTTCTAAATTGTACTCCACTGGGATTTTGTTACAACTGTGGACTAGATATAAAAAAATATATATATCACCATCTTGTCCTTCCTCTGGTTAATTTGCGCGCGTGAACTATATCAACTATCCTAATAAAATATGTGAGAACGTCATATAACTCTTTGACGCGGATTACTAGTTTACAACGGGAACATATGCTGGATGAGAAGAAGAAGGTGCGGACTGCGTACTTGAAAACAGCAATATTATTGATGCAACAAAAATTTTTGTCTGCTCACTCACTTGTTGTGAAACGAGAGGAGAACGAGAGAGAGAGAGAGAGAGAGAGAGAGAAAGGAGCGCACACTGTGGTTTTCCTCCTTTTATTATTATTATTACAATATTATGAGATTATTTTGGAATGGGTTTTTACAGGGCACACCAGTGCAATAATAATAATATCACCTTTAAAAAAGACTGGAGATGTGCTGCTCTGCTTCTTCTTGCTTTATTTTATATATATCTAGCTTCCACACTTGTTCTTGTTCTTTCTACCTCTGCTACTGCTCGCGTTCACGTTCCTTCTGGCCAAGACGACGGCTAGGCGGAGAGGAGAAAAAGGAGAAAATACTGAATGCTGGAAAAAAATGGACGAACAAGGATGCTGCTGCTGACAATGATGATAATACTACTTGAATTCAGACCAAGAACTTAGGTAGGTTAGAATAAGTGGAGAGAAAGAGAGGATGAGGCAGGAGAGGAAAAACCAAAAAAGTTTACTTTTTAACTTAGTGGCTGATGACGACGACGACTAAGGCTGGAGAGGAAAGAAGGAGCAGAAGAAGAGAAGAGAGAAGAGAATGGTTTGAATTTTTGAAGCAAAGTGAGCTGGAACCATGATATACTTGGATAGATATATTAAGGGAAACCATCCGTGCGTTACTTGAGACTGAGCTGTGTGTGCCAGAGCCAGAAGAAGCAGAGGAGTAAAAAAGGAGAAGAGAAGAGCAGCAGTGGTTGTTTCTAAACTAGTGCTGCTGCTGCCGAGTCTTTCATGTGTATTCTCTGCTAGGACAGAACGGGTATAAGGTAGTCAGCACACACGCAATACAATGAACACGGTTTATAAAAGAGGAAAAACA
Source organism: Sinella curviseta (assembly GCA_004115045.4). Taxonomy (NCBI): domain Eukaryota; kingdom Metazoa; phylum Arthropoda; class Collembola; order Entomobryomorpha; family Entomobryidae; genus Sinella; species Sinella curviseta. Next base: position 38,683,424 of record CM023203.3, on the reverse strand, counting down.
TGATGGTATAAGTGTAGCAGCAGTAAAATGTGTGTGTGTAGTCAGCAAAGGAGAAAAAAAGGATGGAGGAAACAAGGAAAAGAAGGATTCGGACGGACCATGATGGTGTTTCAGAGTGGTGGTAGCAATGATGATGGTGTGGCATAGAAATAACAACAACAGTGTAGAGAGCAAAGCTGCCAGCAACCCAATATATACAAGAATCGTTCTCGTCTTTGAATACCCAACCACATGTACACGTACGTATTATACATATGGGTGCACACATAAGAGAAATCCAGAGCCAGTGTTCACTAACAATGCTTTTTATAATACACACACATACAAGGAAAATCATATCCATGAAGATTCATTATTATGTATATAAAGAGGCAGCAGCAACAGCAACAGAGCTCGTCCCTATATTCTTGCATCTCTGCCTGGTTAAAAAAGTGAATTCATTTGAATGAGGAGAGAAATAAGGAGGAAAAAAAAGTATTCGGGGAGCTTCTTTTGCTTGTTGATTAAATGCTTTCTGCTTTTCCCTCTCCTCTCTCTATCTCTCTCTCTCTTTAAGTAGAAAACATTTAAACCCAGAGCAAGTTTAAACGAGAGTATATGCATCAGGGTGGTAGATGATGTTGTTGTAAAAAGGAAAGTCAACTTGCACACAGCAGCATCGTTATTCCGTATATATGCTCATGCATGCATGCATATATTATTATACTACACAGTGAAAATTCCATCCATTCTCTCTCTCTCTCTGGCTGATATACTTATGGACTTGTTTCATAAAATAGTGTGTTGAATGATAAAAGGAAAAGCTGTTTGCTTTTGCACTACTGGAGATGAAAGTATATAAGCCCATTACTCATATATATATATACTCGAATCATGTCCTGTATCCTCCTTATATGCATATATACACATGTATTTATATATTTACGGCACGGTACGAGAATCATGCCGATCTCTTTTTCGACGAAAGACGTCAGTACGGTAGGTACGCTGACGTAAGACGTATTCTGCTGCTCTCTCTCTTCTTTCACTCTCGTCGTAGTCGTCGTCGTCCTCGTGCCCACAAAATGCTTGTGTATATACATATATGTTTCACGTTCTTTGTGATTGCAAAATGTACTCGCTTATAACCTACTTCATTTCCAGCGAAATGGTCTGTGCTATACACAAAAGTTGATGATTGCTGGAGCATGTATACAACAACGGCTCCCCTCGTTTGTGTGCTGTGTGAGCTGATATACTACTGCAGTAGCAACAACGCGGAGGGAAGCTGGAACAGTCGAGCTTTTTACATAAAAATGTAGGGAGGCGAATTTCCAACAGCATGTTTCTCTGCTCTGCGTCGTCCTCTCTCAGCCACCACCACTCCTAAACTCTGCTGCTGCTGATTTCCATGCTTCCAAGTAAAATGCTAAGAGAGATGAATTGGAATCCAAAAACTCTGCTCTGCTTCTGCTACATATACCCATTGAACTACCGGGTGTTTTCCGAATAATTCTTATCTCGCCAAGCTATTACACAGCAGCACAATTTCCTCCTTATATAAACTTTGCACATGCATACACGGTATATGTATTTGACTATTGTATATAATACACATATAGCGCATAATGGATCTAATGCTTCTCGGAGTGATCTGAAGAATTTGTGTAAAACTTGGGGAAATAGCGTATATGTTTTTGTCTGTGTTCTCGTTACCTAAAATGAAATGTCTGGTTCCAGTAAGAGCAGCGGCAAGTTTCTTTCCTACCACATACCTATGCACATTTTATGATCCTTGTACATAGTCGTGTTGCTGTATTATCAAGACTGCTTGTGCTAGTTTAACTATTACTGCATGTCGTCGTTGTAGTGTTGGAGAAAGGGAGAGAGAGCGGAATAGAAAATTCTTTTCTTTCGGGTTTTAATGTGGAATCCTGCTGCTGCTGCTGTTACTTGTGTAGAATGAAAGTGCAGAGGGAAAGCGAAATAGGAGAGCTGCTTGCTACTACTACTGCAAAGCGATAGATCTGTTGTGAAGCTGCCGTGTCTATGATTTTTTTTCGGACTTTGTCTCGTTTCGTTTCCCGTTTGAAGACACACAAGAGTACTGAGAAAAAGAGAGTAGGAACCAAAAACTTTTGGCTTCTCCTTCACAACATAACCGTCTCTTGCTTAGTAGTCTCTTCCTCTTCTTCTTCTTCTCCTTTTCATTTTCTTGTGGAATACAATGGAATAAATGTGTGTGAGCTTTTAATATATTGAATTGCTGCTTTTTGGGTGTTTTCCAGCACAAAGTTATTCTCTTTCCATTTCAAGCATATAACTTGTTTTTGTACTCCTCTCTCTTTCTACTTGCTCCTGGGATGTTCAGGGTGGCGGCAGAATATGAGACGGTTAAAACTATAAAATCTCTTTCCATCACCCTGAACAAGCTCCACAGAGAACATTTTTCGTAGAATGCCACATTTTGCAGTGGAATTGCTTGGCTGTTGGCTACCGGCATCCCCACTACTCACCACACCACACGTAATATATGCTAGACGGAGAAGAAAGAAGGAGCATTTTATGAAAAGAAACGGCGTGTGAGTAAGTAAAAAGCTTGTAAAGAAGTAAAAAAGGGAAAGCGCATTTTTATACACATAAATCGTGGAATATGAGTTTTCTCTCTGTTTGGTCGTCGTGTGATGTGATGTCATGTTAGGAACGTTGGGTTTTTGGAAACATATTGTGAATTGTCACGGTATGATGATATTAGTTTTCACTCTAACTCTCTCTCTCTCTCTCTCTGCTCGCCAGAGAGAAGAAAAGGGATTTTTTTCTGTGATTGCCTCCTTTCACTTTGTTTTCCACGTCAAAAAAGAAGAAGATGCAGCAGTAGTGGAGTTTGTTATTTTCTGGGTCTGCACATTGAAAAAGAAGGCCAGACTGTTTCACTATGACAGATAGAATAACATGACATTGTCACATGGAATAATAATACTTGGTCAACATTATAGTTCTTTATTTTTCCTATTCAATTGACTTGAATAGCCACCACGAATCGTTTAACTGCTTGTCTTCCCGTCGTCGAACGTAAAATGGGGACAATAATATTGGTAGTCCGAATGGCTATTTAAAAACAGAGTTGACAGACTGAAATATTTTTTTGTACCTACATATTACATAGCTGAAAATCATTCAATTTTTCGGTTTGGCATTTTTTTGAACATTTTCAAAATATGCTTCAAGCTATCAAGGTTTTACGCACCTTGTATACCAACTTGAGTCGTTTATTGATGAAAATAGCACATCAGTTTCAATTTCAACTCGTTGTCGCAGAGCCAATGAGTCAATATTTGAGGAGAGGAGTATTAAAAGAAAATGTTACTCAAAAATAATTAATTCCACAATTTGGTCTGTATTCATTTACCAGACCCAGAAAACGGAGAGGATCCCGCCGCCGCACACGTTTACCATAATTTGATTAGCAGAAATGAAACAAAAACATGTCCATATTTCAATTTAATTTTCACGTTTTACTTCGTCTCGTATATTCTGTGTTGAATCCAGATATAAAAAAGAGATTCATCCAAATAAGAATAGTGAATTGGCTTTAGTTAGTAAGCGCTTTGATATAGCAGGAGTCCCAGAACAGCAAAAAAAGCAAGAATTTTGGCAACACACACCACATAAGACTTTTCAGAATAACTGCTTGCCCATCTTTGCATGAAAATCTGGGAAAGTAGGAAGTTAATAAAATAGCGCTGGTTCTTGGTACTCCATTCATTGTACATGGCACCATATACCCAACAACGACGTTTTGTACATTTTTTATTATTTTGAATTAATATGAATAGCTTTTCAGTTTTCTTGGTGTGCATACTATTATATTGGTGTAGGATAATAATGGCGTATTATAAGGATTGTAGTGGTGGTAATGACATTATACGATATAGTATATTGGTAAATACGTGTACGTGGAGTCATTTTCCATCTCTTCTTGTTTCGTACGTGCAGCTTGTCCATAAAATTTTGTTGTATGTGTGTCTGCTGCATTAACTGTTTTATTCGTTGGGTCGACTGAGTCTGGAAGATATTCAATTCCTCATTCCAGCATACCAATAGCAATAATGGCAACGATACTACAACAACCATTTACCATTTCGGCGGCGGCGGAGATGCGAGGAACAACTTCTCTCTTTCAGTTTTTCATTTCCGTCGATGATATGCAGATCTTATGAGAAAGTGAAAGAGAGAGAAGTGTGTAACATGTTGAATTGTAAATTGGTTTTTACTGGCACTAGATGAAGCTTATATACTAGTGTGTGAGTTTGAGTTGAGAGCATCTTGATGCAATTCAGAATGGATATTGATATTATAATATTCCATTTATTAAGTACATTGCATTGCGGGTGTAGGCTGGCACTTTATGAATGTGACCTGTCAGTCTGTTCGAGCTGTATCGTATATAAGCAAACATGTTTAAATTTGCTGTTTATACAAATGTTGAGTTGAGTTATACAAAAGTTGAGCTTTGAGTGTTCATATACAAATGGACAATATCGATAAAACTTTCTTTCGTCTTCTCGCTGCTGTCAATGGAGATGGCTAAATGCCCAGCCAAAGCGCTTTATGTTCATTCAAAGACGACTTATCTTTCCATACCCACAAAAACTTTTGTCCACATCATCAATACAATTTGGTTTGCCCATTTATTCATACCATATGGACTACTGATGATGATATAAAATGGACTACAGCAGAGAAGATAGAGATCGAGGAAAGTGACAGATTTTGAGTTCACCCAATCTTTTAGGAAAGGGAACGGGAAAGGACAGGAGACAGATCATTGGAAGGTTGCGTAACAAATATGAAGCAATAGGTGACAAGGTAAGTGATTGTGGATCTTCAGCTACGTGCATACACCGCTTTATTGCAGTTTATTGGATGATATTTGTCTCCTAAGCAACGAAAGGAACAATGTACACAGGGAAAACTAAAAATGAACGAGGAATGAGCATCCGTCAACCTATTTAAGATCCGTTTCTATACGGTTTATAACTTGAGGAGCGTTATTGAGACTTTTTATACTTTTACATCCACACAGACAACAATATTCTTTCTTTACTTGATGCTCAAAAATAAGAAGAGAGATATTTTGTTGAACTATTACTACAACTACTCATTCACGCTGTTCCTCTGCTCGCTTATTGCTAGTATGCAGCGTATAAAGAAGAGACATAATAAAAATAAACGCCTTTCCCATTTTCTTCCCGATGTAGTTGTCATAGAGAGCAAGACTCGCCCTGGAATTATTATAGAGACGAAATTCCATATTACTCTCTCATATCACAAAAAAACTAACTACTTACTTACTACTAGCTGCTTGTAGGATGGTGATGGTGACAAGAAAAAGTTAACTTTTACTCACATTTTCCTCTAACCAATTCAACCAAGCAAGTTTTGGTTCTCGCTATTTTGGCTCCGCATAATGACATTGTATACCATCATAATATATAGCATGATTGTTGTAATGCCAGAGGGTAGACTGGAGGTATAGGTAGGTAGAGATCTAGTTGACTTTTTATATTTTTCGTCAGATGGTCCCTTTCAAAAAATTCAAATTTCTATGGGAAAACTTTGTTTTTTAAAATATATGTGAAAAGTTGGTTTATGAAAAAGAACGCTGCTTTTGGGTGTTGCATGAGCAACGGCAGAATAGAGTGAGAGAGAATAAAATGAGCACTTGTTTCATCGTTACTGCTTGCTCCATGGAAATTGTGAGATGGAAACAAAGTCCTTTACAGATCACCTTATCACACACCAAAAAAAGTTGACTAGACAAAGAAAATGGGTACATCTGTATGTTTTTGTGCTACCCGTGGCGATGACGATGAGAGTTTTGAGAGCATGAAGATTATTGCGATGATGATGCATTTGTTGTTCTAGTTTAGTAGCAACTACAAAAAATAAAATCCGTAATAATAATATGGCATGGTTGATGACGAGAGAGAGAGAGAGAGATGTATTCTTGGGCTCACAATATAACTTGAGTGGCAACAACGGAGAAAGTATTTGGTACATACTTTGTGGTTCCACTAAGCGTTCCTCACACTCTATGAACGTAGCACACTCTCTAGTCGTAGTCACGCATCAACTGCTCCTGTCTTTTTCCCTTTCTTTGGTCGGTTTTCGTTAAACAAGTCAAGCATCAACATTATCATCATCATCATCATATCAACTTTTCGGCCCAACTTCCTATATACACGCTCATTTAATATAATAATACACATTGCAGTTCAAAAAAAAGTAAATGTAATTCAACCAACAATTTCCACCACCACCACCACCCGACCCGTTTAAAATGAAACTCGAGAAAGAGAAAAGTATGACTTTAACTTGTCCGAAATTACGGCAATTAAATGTGTGTGTGTGTGTCTGTGTGTGTCTGCATCTAGACGTTCATTTCGTCAATGTTAATTACTTCAACTTCTTTCTTTCTTTCCACTTCTCAGCAGCAAGGAAAGCTTTCGGAATCAAGAAGAAGAGAGGAGGCGACGAGCTTGGGATGGGATAACTTTTGCTTAAAACCTATACTTTCGTCTCTACTTGTACAATAACAACCCACGCTCTCCTCATCACATGGCACCGTGAAACGGTCTTTTGGTAAAAGATATACATATAATGGTTCATTGGTATGGAAGTAATATCACTGTGTGTATGTAATATGCGCCTAAAATATATAGCCAATATAGTCTACAGGCTATATATTGAAGCCACAGCTCAGGGTATATAAAAACCAACTTTTTTTATGTTCACTGCTTGACCAGTTCGGGCAGCATCATCATAGAAAGCAGTGTTGTTTTGAAGTGATAGGGAAATTCTTATACGGTTCTTATAAGATCCAATATATTATATAGATGTACCATATGTACCTGCCAAGCAAACTGTATTAACCGCACCAGTCGTCATCAGTTGCACCGATATCCCAAGAATAAGGAAATGGGAATGAGAGAGAGGAAGATAATGTTCCTATTTTTCTTGTGTGTACTTTCTCTCTTCAAGAGTGAATCAATGAATGGACAAGTGTGTGTTGTATTTTTTTTACATGATTCCATTCCGCTTGGTGTGATCTGTATTACTTTTATATGCATATATAAGAAACGAGTATGTAGAGAGAGAGATGCTGACACGACGACATCCTCTCGCACAACAGGAATGTCTCATAGGTATTTAACTTGTAAACCTTATACAAGATTATGCTTTCTTCTTATCGACGACGTCGGTGCACATCTTCCCGTACAATCCTGTGTACAGAGTGTAATATGCACATATAAAAAAAACTGTCGGGCAAAGAATGGCGACAAGTGAACATATAGAAAAAAGGAATGAAAAGGAAAGAGAGAAGCAATAATCGCTATTCAATAAATCTTTCAAAAATAATAGCCATCTCCGTCGTTGTTGCCGCTCCCATTACCATTCCTGTTTCTCCTTTTTTTCTTCTTCTACTTTTACATCCTTTCCCGTTTTTTTCTCTTTTTCCCTTTTGTCGTTCTCCTTCCGCTTGCACTATTAGGACCTTAACAAAAACAGCAGCAGACCTCAGATGACAGCCGGTCGTTGAAGGAAGCGGAGGAAATGTCACAGAATAAGTATATATATCACTACTACCTTCTCTCAACTCAACTCCATTTCCATTATCATATCCCGTTTTCCCCTCTATCGACGTCGTTCATGCAACCGTTACATACTTTTGATTTTCCGAGGATTTCATTTCACTGACTGGCCGTCCGTTACACACGTTCAAATGAACTTTTTCCAAAAAAAAATATGTGGACGTTTTCAGGTAAAAAAAAATCCTTTAAAATCCTACTTTGTCCTGGAAAAGGGGTTCCGGAATGGAATCGGGCAAGATCTGCTGAAGTTTTCGGGGTGATCTATTCCGTTTTTTAAAAAAGGAAGAATAATATATTATAGGCTTTTGTCATACCTTTACCATGCATGTTATTATTAAATTGATAGATTATGATTTCTTATAATAACATGCTACATCTTTGTTGTTGTGTCCATTTCTTATTTCTTCATCTTTTCTTCACTCATATTGTGCAAGATAACCTAAAGCTTTGGTAAAAGAGGGGAGTATGCACTCACAGAGCGAGAAACATGAAGGCTCTTGTAGAAACATCACCCAAGGGAAATGCTTTGAGGTTAAGTTATCAACTTGTTCAGTAGAAGTGCATACATGGTTCTGGAATTCCGTAATCTTTCAATCATCATGTCTTTCTACTTTCTTCCACCCAACTAACAACATACCACACCACCATACCATCATCATCATCGTCGTCACTATCGTCAAAGTCAAAACATATACCACCACACTAATATTATCATCATCACCTTTCTCGTTTCTTTATCCAAAAGCGGCATTTTCACCACCGCCACCACCAAAAGCAGTAAAAGTTTGAGTTATACTCCTCCTCTGCTAATATCCCTCTTTTCTTTCTCTATCTCTCTCTCTGTGTGTGTGAAAGAGAGAGAGAGACAGAGCGAAAGAGTTTTTGTTATATTATATCAGAATCACGCTGTCACCCACACTTCTCGCTGCTATCTGTCATCCTCCTTTACTTACAGTTTCGCTTTCGCTTTTTTTTGTGTGTCTTCTGCTTAGACTTTTGCTTAGGACCAAGACAAGCGATATAATAAAAAATATTAGCTATGTAGTAGTAAGCTAAGCTAAAAGAAGAGAGAAAATGATGGAAAGACTGAACGAAAAGCGTACAAAAAACTTTGGAGCGAAAGCAATACATAACATACATGTATATACCGGGGCGCAGCTTGACTTCTTTCCGGATATACCTATTCTTTCTTTTTTCTCGACTTGCTTCCTACTCTCAGATTTTCATGCAATCTTCATCAACAGAGAAGGCGAAAGAGTAAGTAGCACAAACAACGGGTATAATGCATTATACGGATATAATAGGTACATACAAACACACAACCATAACCAACTATTTTACTTCCCCCAAACCACTGCTCCTGCCACAGTAAAAGCGATCATCATCGTCACCATCAAATGTAGTGGGAAAACAGCAAAGAAACATCATTATTATCACCGTTATCCATATCCAGCCAAAAAGTCGTACTTAAAGCCCAGATTATTATTATTGCTATTACGTTACTTCAGTGTGCGAGTCTAAGTAAAATGGATCACACAATAGAAAAGAGAGACCAAGAACAGGGAAAATTTTCGGTTACTGCTGCTGCTCCTGCTGACGATGTTGTTGGCATCGCATCGTCGTCGTCGTCGTGTGTGGAGTAAAGTGAATAAGTAGGTGTATAATATATTGTGTATATATCCGAGAGAGAGAGAGAGAGAGAGTGCAGTGGTTTCACTGGGTCTTGTTGGTGTGTGTGTGTGTGGTGGTGGTAGCACACAACACAATTCTTACTCTCTCGAAGAAATGAAAATGAATATATTTCTTGATACGAGCCGCTCTAAAGTCTTTCATGTAATGCTTCGGCTTCGGCTGCTGCTGCTGTTGAGGATAATGGCCATCGATTCCTTCTCTTTTCTAGCCTCTACATTTGACAAGCTCAGGTCATTAATCATCAAGCCAGAAAGCCAAGACTGGCTTTGCTCGAATGAAAAGGAAGTAAGGCGAAAATGTAGCCAAGTATAAAAAAGTACGTGTGCTGCTGCTGGTTCTTGTAGAACATATAAAATATGTGTTTGCGTTGTGATGTAGATGTACAATATTTTTTAACATTGCATTTTGGGAACAAAGACGGATGTATATTATGTTGCTCAACGAGGAGCTTGGGTAGAGGAGTATGAGCTGAAAATGGGAAAAGCATTTTCAACGACCGACCAACACAGCCTTTGTAACGGCAAAAAGTGAAAAGAGGGCAATCTGTTTATCCACCGTTGCATATATATATCTGTATTTTTGATATTTCCAATTCTTTCTTCTTATATGTCATTAATTCGTGACGAAGACGAATAATACGCTATTCAATATATTATTAATGTGTTATATTTAATACATGTATTCATTCATGTAACTGTATTCATACGTGTTCAATTATTATTGCAGGAAAATAATGGCAACTAACAAAACTAGATGAAAGACTGACTTCTTCACAACTTGGTGAACTTTTGGAATTTACTACGTAAGCGCTTGAGTGAGTGAAGCAAGTCACCCTTTCGATAAGTTTTCATTTTATATTTTGTCAGTCGAATCCTCCAATATTGTCGTTTTAAACTCTTCTGCATTAGAAATAATATAGGCATGCGAATGATGACGCTCTCTGGCTATAATGTACTACAATTCCTCTTCGCCACATTAGGAATAAATGGCAACTTTTTACGGTGGTGAAATGGTAACAAACAACACTCCAAATATAAATTGCATATGCAAACGGTGTAAGGAATATGCGCTAAGCACACTGATTATTCCAAAGATGTTATATTTGGTATTTTAAATATATCAACTATTTTGTTCAAATATGGTTACAGACAGACTGACAATGTCGCTAAGCATATCAAGTACATATATAAGCTATTGGACAGACAGAACGTTTTTTGGATGGCTTTTGGCTACGGAGACGGAGTGAGAGTGCGGTGGCGTATGTATAGGTATTCATGTATGCTCTCGCTTAGTTTTATTTTTTTTTGCTCTCTGTGAATGTACATTTTCCGTCTTTACTAAAGTAACCGTGTTTCCTCTTCTAAAACTCAGTGATTTAGAACATGATGATGATGATGTTGTAAGTGTAAGCAACTTGGCGTCGGCGAGACTGGGTCTTGACTGGCTTGAGTGAGTCGGGAATTGTGTGTGTGTAAAAAAAAATATCAGACTAAAAGCAAAACGCAAAGAGCGAAACTGAGACTGATTTCACAAAATAATGCTGACTGATGCTCTGATCTGGAAAACCTGTAAAAAAAATGTTTTATCTAAATAAACTACCATTGTTTACCAGCAGCAGTGCTGCAGAGTGAATTCAATATATTTAGCATAAATCGATTTCTACTAAAAGGAGACAGAGTCAATACATTATGGATATAATAATTTGTATATCAATCTACATAGAAATTTTTTTGGATGCTTTCTTCAACACAAGCAAACATGGTGTTATGGGCATTTAAGCATTTTATAAAACCAAACTCCACACACAATCATGCCATACTCGTCGGATTATCACTTTTAGTTTTGTTTATAGGAACGGAGGAAAACATTTTAGCTTCCATCTACACGCGGCGACGTAAAACTAAGTTCTGGAGTGCCGACTGTAGAAACACTGCCAGTAATACATTCAGTTTAGCTTGCTAGAGGGTGGGCTGAAGCAAATAACGAAACATCGGCCTTAGTTCAGTTCTCTCTTCCGTCCAACAATTCAAGCTCTTGTGTTCGTTACTTTTTACGCTCATAGATATCGTTTGGTTGAAAAATTGTTTTTGAGGGTGTAATTCACTGTACGACATACGATAACATATTTTGTGCTCATTACAGGTTCCTTTAATTTTAATTATGTTAATTCTGCAGTTTAAATGTCCAATGAGTAATAAATATAAAGTTGTTGGTTTTCCATATTCTCAGTTGGTTGGTTGGCAAGGTTGGCTAACAATTTCATTATTTCATATTGCGAGTTTTATTTTATATATTTTGACGAAACTTTACATCACCTTGTGTGCGAAACCGTCTTTGATGTCACAGTACAATGCTGTACATTCACAAAAAAATATGGCTCGATATTATAGGTAGCATTTTGTAGTGAGTTGTGTGCATGGAATGAAAAGCAAGCAAGCTATATAAGTTGAGCAAACACAATGCATCTCTCTCTAAAAGAGCTCCCACAGTGAGTTTTCACACAAGTACAAAAGTAAGTATAAAAAAAGAAGAAGAAGAAGGGCAAAATTCTATTGGAAAAAGCTTCTCCCGTTTTGTTATTCACTTTGGTCTCCTTTTTGGTCTTGTAAAGTTGGTTGGTTGGAGGAGCGAGACATATGGGGCAGGGAAAGAAACAGTTTTTGGGGAGTTGACGGCACATGATGGATTATTCCTACGAGGAAAGGTTGACTCGTACATTCAATCCCTGCAAATTAGAGAACATCCAACCATTCTAATCATTCGACAAGACAATTCTCTCTTCTCCGTCTTCTCCTTTCTATCTCGCTCCTATTGCCAGTAACAAAAAAAAATATTTTATATGAAATATATATAATAAAAAGTATATGTGTGTGACGACAGCAGCGCGGGTGCATTCTTGCATATTATCGTGCTACATATTAAAATATTCTTTCAGCATTTTCTATTAACTTGTATACACATCATATACGTATATAGGATATATTTCAGAGAAGTGCATGTCTGGCATTATGATATAAAGTGGCATATCTCACTCATCCAACAAACATATTTTCCACCTTTATCCCACTCTTTTTGTATATATCGTTGTTGTATTGTAGGTAGATATATAATATCAATCAATATGACGACGACTATTATGTGTAGCTGCTTTTCCTTTGTGATTGTTTAGCGAGTTGCTTTTCTCCCTCTGGCACTATATATCTATAAGGATGAGATGATCAAACCCTTTTTACCTTGTTTTCAATGTACCAAAAAGGATGCGAAGGAACAAAACAAAAGAGATTCCGTTTTTATAAAAGTAGGTATATACATACAGCATGAGTCAGATATCAGATCAGAATATCAGCATGTTTGTCTTTTACTCTTTTTTTCATCATGGGCGATATATACGCTTAATTTTGATGTAACAATGTTTGTGCTTAATAGATATGCACGGTTCAGCATAAAATATATATTTTTTCATATTATTATTGTCTTCTTACTATAAGTTTGTATGTGATTTGACGATAGAGCAAGTAAACAGTGCCACATCATCTCACCTTTTGTTTTCTGAACAATCTCCTTAAGAGTTCATTTTATACCAATTACTACGCGAAAGACTTTTCATCTCGCCCCTTCATGCTTTACTGTTGTTTCTCTAGCTGTAATAATGATAATTCTGTTTTTTTGTTGTCTTGTAATAATTAATTAACTTTTTTCACATAATAATTGTAATTCCGCATCATGTCTCTAGTTCACTCCCCTTTTTCTTTTATGCTATTACAGACTTATAACAAGGAATTGTTTGATAAAAAAATATATATTTAATCAAACTCATGTCAAGATTTTTCCCTTTTTCAATATCATCTTTTTGTGGAGGTGGAAAGGTGGACTTTTAGATCTATTTATCTGTCTGGAGGATTAGTAAAAGTCATTTCAAAATGAAAAATTACTTTTTATCTTTTAGGTGAACTCGTAGATCAATAGCAGTGTATGTATATAGGCTTCTGTGTGCAGTAGTACATTATTATAGTGTGCTACACAAATTTATAAGTTTTCAAATGAGAACTGCTAAACCGCACACACAAACAGCTACAGCTACAGAGTGGTCATCAATTTTGACATGTGAAAATGAGAAAGTAAATTGTATGAAACAAATTGTGATCACCTCAATTTTTTGTGTGATGTATAATGTTAAGTTTTAGAATGTACAAAAAGCATCAGCCTTTTACAGCAGCAATACAAAACTAATCCAGAACAAATTAAAATACATATATTGAATTTAGAATAGAGTTATTGTATGAATATTTTGAAACTTATTTACGAAAAGCATGATTTGGTGGTGTCTTCATGGCCGTCGTGTTTTTCTTTTGAAAACTCATTAATCAACCTTGATTAGTATCCAGTATAATACACAGCCAGGTATATGTACGCTGATCCAGCGATAGCCAATTTGTTCATCTATTTCAATAGAGTGAAGGATTCCATCTTTTAAATTTTTTTTTTGCATCTATTCTATTCATCACAGTGGATAGAATCACGTGCCATGTTATATTATGATGAGTTCTATGAATGAACAAGAATATATATCACGGACGCAACGTGAGCTGAACGAGCGCCACGAATGGTGTGAAGTACTACGTAAAATCCCAGCGGGAAGCTTGTTATCGCCTGCTGTGTGGTGCCTTAAAAGACTAAATGACTCTATTATTTTAGCAGTGGAATGATCGGTATCCCGGCGGTGGTCCTCTTATCTAAATCTTTTGGTTTCACCGTGACCTAAGTGTATAGTATATACATACATTGAATAAGTTACATAATATCCGATTTTTCTGTAAAGATAGATGATCATGGATGAACGTCCTTCAAAAATGAACTGTTCAATCTTACGTATAAAATATTCGTGAACTAGGTACGTGTTTTGGAGGAAGTGAATGGCTCCATTGACTATTTCGTCTGTTTCTAAGAGCTTTTGTGTTTCATTCATAAATTCAGAAAATGTCTAGAAAAGGTAACGATTCAGGAAAGGTGTCTTCTGGATTATATTTACCAAAATGCAGCAGTACGTACAAGTATTGGGATTCATTGAGGAACACCACATTATCTTATATTCAGTCATAGTTCCCTTAAGAATAAATTGTCTTATAGATAGCTCTCCTGTTTACGTTCATTCACGGACTTTTTTTTACTCTTTGGGTCTTTCATTCTGTATGATATTATGTGTACCTATATGCAATATGTGTCATACGAGTCGAGTCAAAAGTCGAAGTCTTCATTCTGTCACCTGAACTGGAGTGAATGAAAAGACAACTTTTAATGAGTGACTGTCACGATTACACAAGGCGACGGGCTGATTACAAGTACATCGATGAGCACTTAAACCATCCTACTTAAATAACAAGGGCTCCTTGGCATTGCGGATAGGAAAGGAGATAACGAAAAATGGTGAGAGAAGGAAAAACCAAGCCAATGTAGTAAATATCACCACAAACATATAGTTGACAGGTCACAAAACGAAAAAAATATCATATAAAATCTTAATTGTCAGCATCGATTACGTTTTTTAAAACCGTTATCATGAAAATATTGATGCACGACAACACGTTCAGTTATTTGCATTGTACCCTCTTGTATGAATATATTTAAAAGAAAGGAAATTTTCAATCAGGTTGGTACTACAGCCATCAATCATCATATGGGCACGTGAAACATGACAAAACATGGATTTTCATTTCTCTACATTAGGTCAGTCTACCCTAATTTTATTTTTACATGTATAAAATTAGAGGAGATTGACAGATTCAAGATGGGGACTCTGGTTAGTTGACGGAGACAATAAATGTGTCTCTTATTAATTCCAAGCTTCAAGATTTTTACACAGGCATAGTGTCTTTTTTGTAAGCTTATATATTATTTATAATTACCTGCAAGCTAACAAGGTGTGAGAAGTATTATGTAAACGGTGGCTGTGAACCAAAAAATCAAGTCAAGAATAAACAGGAAGAGAAGATTTTAAACATTTTTATTTATCTGGAGACAAATCTGAAAAAAAGGTTTTTTGGTCCATTTCCCTAACATGAGCGTATGTTCAAACTTCAATTCTTTGTATTTACGAGAAAAAAAAGCAAGGTAGCAATCCAAAAGTGAGGGACACAGCAGGGGCTCTCATTCAAACATGACGTTAATGCACACACGCGTTTTCAACAAAATCTTAAACCATACAAGTAGACAACTGACTTTAAGGTTTCATGTAAGGCCTATTGTCTCAGTCAGTTTTGGCACGAGTCTACCAATTTATTTATAAATAAACAAATAAGCGACTTAATTCTATAAATCTACAGACTACAGGCCCATCTTCACTTTCATGCGTGTCATAGCAGTCATCATAAAATAAACGAGGGACAAGTCAAACCTTTTCGTTAATTTTCACCTGTACTGTCCGTAAGCAAAAATATCAAGTCAGCTCATTAATTCATTTACGCAATCCATAAAGCGCGACCTTTCCTTAAAATTTACGCAACTCTGCTTTCGTGCGTTAGTTCATCCTTCATGTCATACATATCCCAAGCGTTTACATGCACATTGATTATCACTACATATTCGTGAGTGAAAAAGCAGCAACATGGAAGAAAGAGAAGTGCAACTGACGATGTGCGATGATGAGTAACGGTTACCTCTTCAGCAAAACAAGAATTACTTGTTTGTTTCAGTTCGAAGCAGTTGCATATGGCATGTTGGAAATAGAGATATCAAGCAAGTACTGACTTTTGAAAGATGAGAAATTGGAGATTGCAAGAGGCTGCATCTTATATATGCTCATTGCTCATTGTACATACGCGTATTATTAAAATATCACCGATTTTTATTTCCGTAAAATTTTACAAACATATTTTACTTACTTATTTAAATGTACGCATGTTGGCATTTAACTCGCATGGTTAAGTAGACTGTCCAGGTGCGATTGTTGATTGGAAGCTGAGAGATGAAATTACAAGCATCTTCGTTTAGAAAACAGGCTTTTTTGAGCCTTATCTCTCCGGTAATGGACATGCACAACAACACAACAACACTTTATAAAAATATGGGAAACGTATAAATATGGAAAAGATTTTAGAAAACTGGCAGACTTTTAAGCGGTCTAAACCATAACGTCTCTATAGACAAGACTTTTGGTGCTTGCTAGGTAAATTAAAATGCACGCATCGCGTCGCAAGCATTACCTTTCTTCATTTTGTAAAGTAGAGAGATGAACATGACACATATGAGCAAAAGTTATTATTGCTCCGCATGCACTTTTTGACTTATTTTGACTACTGGTTTTCCCTTCATTAGTTTTACCTTTTGTTTCAACTTTTGTGAACAGGTACACATCACACGTAGGTATATCAAAATGGGCCCAAGAAGAAGAAGAGTGACAACGACAAACTCCATCCGGAGATTACTACATATACCTATGCATGTATGCATTTGCACTCCAAAAACAGAGATTATTCGTAATCGTAACTATCCTTATGTATTTCTTTAGCTATAACCATTTTACTTTCTGTTTAAACATGTTTATACACTTATATAAACCACAACGTATATAACGATTCTGAGTGTGACATAAATATGTCAACTAGCACATCAAAAACCCTGGAAAGGTAACACTAAACTCGCTCACATGAAACATTTTGTATAAATATGTATTACTCACTCGTCTCTCAGGTATACCTTTTCATGAATATTTCATGAACATTTTGCTCAGAGTTCAAGTCTTTAAAAAGCTCGTGCCGAATGCGGTAACGCTACTAGTTTAGAAATCAACCGTTTAATGGCAATATTGAGAGTATTTTTTTGTTTTGTTGAACAATTCACCGAGAACGAAAAACGGAACTGGTCAGTTGCACACCTTCTTAGTATTGTGTTGTATCTTGTGTTTTACTTTTTTATATAGTTTTTTTAATAAAATTTAACTAAACAAATTTTAGTCAGGTTATCGTGAAACGGTTAATGCAAGTGAGCGTGTCTATCAAGCAGTAGAATTATAAACTGCGTGTCAAAAGCACTGAATATGTGACTAAAAAGGAATTCCCAGGAAAAGCGAGAGATATTTTATTTTCCGGTAAGCTTAAGTTGTTTTGAAACCTGAATCCATACTGAATCTTCAAGTTTTTTTCTTCCTGTGTCATAAACATGCATACTTTAAAGAGATCCCTTTTTCTCCATGTCGCAAAAGTCACATTGTCGTTGTTCAATATATTATAAGTCAGAAAAGATACTTATTTTTAAGGGCAAAAGGATGGGATGGTCCTACTCTGGGTCATTTATATTTTACATGCCTGGATCACGCGGGTGTTCTGTTACTCATTCAAAGATATTTTTTTGTGTGTGAATAATAGTCAAGGATAAAGATACCATTAATTTCTGTCCGATATATCCTCTTTTGTAAAACTGAAATCCTTTATAATGTGTAATAGAATCTCGGTGATTTTCTAAGACTTCATGTTTTATTTTTCCAGCGTTTTTACACACGTTTTACGATAAAATGCGAAAACAGACTCTGAATGTGTATACCTGTACCTTTTTGACAATGCTGAAAGATCCCCTTCATTTTCATTATTCACACAAATATCATGTTGTACAAAAGATTGCATTTTGACAAAGAAAAGTCATACAATGTGTAATGGTTTAAGGATATATGACGATGTCCTGAACTAGGAAAAAAATTCTAGGGATCAAACCTATTGAAATTCTCTATTCAAGTGGCGCGTTTCTTCTTCCTAAGGGTTATTTTGTGTGTAAATCCTTACTTTGGCAAGTAGTAAATCAATCATGAGACCTTTTTTTGTACTTGATACCGATTTGATTACCTATTTATTTACTTATGATTCCTCAGGTTGCGAATGTGGTGCGAACCGCTTCAAATTGCACTTAACTCCCAACAAATCTGGACTCCCGGTCTATCACCTCAGAATAAGCAGGTGGCAGAGGGAGCAACAAAATAAATTCAAAACTTTTGTATCCATCTAACTTACTATATAGAGTAGTGTGGTAAACTATATACACCACTCGTTCCCCAAATTATATTTATTACGTCATAAATAACGAAAAATGTCACGGTCATCGCCACCACCACCGACACCACTTGAGCATCTAAATGAGAAGCAACAACAACAGCAGCAGTCGCCGCATTTGCAAGAAAACGTAATGTTTCAACCATACCAAGCTCAACAACACCAGAACGCTGGAGTCCAATCCAACCCACCCACCAAGACTAACCCTTCTTCCCTTTCTCCTCCACCGGCACCGGCATGCTATCGCACAAGCAGTGTAACTCCCTCAAGTCCAGTCGGCAGCAGCAGCAGCCCCAATCATCAAAATTCAATTGCAATCTCTACACAGTCATTTATGCCATCTGACCACCACAATATTAGCGAGCAGATAGAACTACAATCTGGCCGAGGCTGTCACATCCCTGGTGCTAGTAATGCCAATAATGCTACCACCACCACCGCCACCGTGATTACAAGCAGTATCAACTGCTTGGCTCCTCCAAGTTACTGCGACTCCACATCCGTTCTTGTCCGCTCCCATCATCCACTCTTGGAACATCATAATCATAATGACAATCTGAGGTCAAGCAGTCCAGTTGTGCTCCACTCGCTGTACAACGGGAGCATTCCTGTCACCACTGCTGCGTATGGGTCCGGAGTGCACGATTATCTTCATGCCCCATCACCGTACATACACCACAGTCAAATGCCAAGTGCGGAGTGGATAGCGGCAGAGAATGGGGATACGAGCTCTATTCTTGCAGCAGCAGTGGCAAAGGCTGAGCTGGATCCCATGTCTTCCTACCAACAACTTCACCCCTACCACTCCACAACTACTGGGAATCCTGGTGAAGCTCATCATCGTGGTGGTGCTGGTGTACTGGTTGGATCCAACAGCAGCTTAGGAAATGGGATGG
This sequence comes from Sinella curviseta, assembly GCA_004115045.4. Lineage (NCBI taxonomy): Eukaryota > Metazoa > Arthropoda > Collembola > Entomobryomorpha > Entomobryidae > Sinella > Sinella curviseta. The sequence continues at coordinate 38,664,167 of CM023203.3, read as the reverse complement.
AGAACTGGGCGCCATGGGCATCTTCTACAATGAGCAGTGGCGGAAATGGGGATCATCCCTCTGGAGATGAAATGTCACAAGGTCATCACATGTCTGATTCTATGGATCACAGAACATCTCCTATGGCTTCGAGTCCAGTAAAGTCGCTACAACAGCAGCCCACCTCTTCCTCCACAAATGGTAAGAATACGAGTTATATGTACTTGGGATACTCTTGCGAGTAAATTGGATACCTACCTAGGTCGTGGAGTCGGTCTCTCTTTTTTCCCTTTTCGAAACTCAAAACCGATGAGAAATTGAACAAGAAAAACAGTTTTCTTAATTGTTACAGGATCATTAATAATTTTTGTTGTTTGGCAAGAGAGCCTTTTTTTCTCCCAGGGTATATAGAAGGTAAAGTTTACACAGATGCACTTTTGGTCAATTCATTAGTAAAGCCGTTTGTTGCACCACTTATACCAGAGTGCAGTGCAAAGAGTCGGTGCATTCAACTCAACCAGGCAAGCAAGCATTCATACCACTACATATAAACGTATGTGTATATATCATGTTTTCGAGAAGAGTACATTGGGCTATACAAGAGTTTCCTTTAAAGTTTTTGGCCTGAAGACAGTTACTGTTAGACTGACTCTGCGATCTTATTCTTTTTCCACTACTTTTTCAAATGATGCTTAGCAAACAAGGACAAAATGATCATTAATTACGTCTCTTGAGGAAAACTGTTAATAGCCCTTGTCCTCGTTCCTTCTCTCGCCAGAAAAACGTGTTTTTGTTGTTTTTCAACTTTGATGTCGTCTTGCACTCATCGTTGCAGCTTTTTCTCCATGGACGTATGTAAGCGTATAATAAAATGCAAATGGCATAATATGCAATGCAGAGAGACAACGCAGTATATAATTTCCCAAATTTCTTCATCATTTTTAATTCTTATGTACTCCGGATTTGATCCCGATCCGGTATTGGCTGCTTTCAAACTATAATCCAAATCCAAGCTATAGTAGAATTTCCGCAAAGATTATAATGTACTACTCGATAAACTTGCCTTGTACTAAGTTGCTAACTAAATAGTGTGTAACGTTGCATTTCCCAACAACTTATCCTCCGTACTGCACGCAAGTAGTAATCATCATGTTTCATGGGAAATGTCAAGACAAAAAATTTTCCATCAAGAGGAGTAGCTGACTGGATTTTTTAAGTAGGTTACCCATGTGCGTTAAAAAACGACATCATAGGTGTATATGCTATAAACCAAAATAACCTATTATGAATGTTCAGCACATATTCCTTACATATTGTTTCATAAACCATTCTAGTAATCAAGCAATTTGTGTGATATGCTATGGCTCCACAAGAAAATGAGAGAGCGAGTGAGGCAACAACACTTATCAGGAAAAAATCATGATTTGTTTGTATGTGCCGTTTACTCATCTTCACGAAAACTTTTAACTCATCCCATATACTACACAGAAAGCGATAGCCACTCAGCTTTTCGTTACAAAAAAAAATGCAAAACTTTTTAAATGAAATACAATATGGATGTACGTATGTAGAGAATTTCGCACGTATTTTTTTTCTTGCGTCATGGAGGCACGCATTACATTACGCATTTCAAGAGTACAGGTCATTTTTCGTGGAAAATGATTCGAGTTTTTGTAAGAATGGCAAAAAAGAAATTTTCAAGGCAAATTATTTTACTTTTACTCACGTCCAAAATGTTCAGCTAAGCCTGGAACACGCAATCACTCACGCATATCATCATGCCTTATCATTTAGAGAAAAAATAACTTGTTTGTTCTTGCCACAAACCGGCAACGGACCAATCATGGACAAGTAGCAACAACAAAAGTTGATATAGAAAGATAATCAGTAGTGGTCTTTGTACTTGTATAAGCATGAAAATTAAAAATCAATATGAAATGCAAGCTGGAATATAGAAATAAGCTGTACCTAAAACCGGGAATTGTGCATGTGGCAGTTTTTATTTTTGTTACATGAATTTCGTGTGATTGCTTGCAGGTATCATTCTGTTAATAGATTTTACTTACATACGTACCTATCCTACATATTTGCGTACAAAACACGTAAAATCCAAGTTCATAGAAAGGTTTACGCACTAACAGCATACATACATGTTTGCATTCTACATAGTAATGTGAATAGTTATACCAATTTCATATATATAGCATTCCCCGCATAAATATCTTAAATTAGTTTTTTTCTTGTTTATCTCGAAAGACAAAAATTGGTGAATTGCGTGACTGGATTAGAAACTTGTGTCAACCTTCTCTCATTTCTTGTGTGTGTGTGTTGAGGGCAGTGGCAAAACATTGAGAACGTGTGGGACAAGCAAGGGCAGAGTCTCTGATGCAAATGGGGTAATGCGTGTATAGGGAGTGAACTTTTTTTGTCATAATGCATGTGATTTTGCTATTATCTTTTGCCTACTACACCTCTATTTTGAGTTTTTCCCAAAATGCTCATGAAATCATATAATAAACTATATGCTGAAATGCAAGTATAATGAAACTGAAAGTAGAAGACTATGTTGGAAAGTTTTATCATAATGAAGAAAAAACTGAAAGCATGACACGTTGTAAGAATTCCCTTTCCTTCAAAATTTCAGAAACATCCGATCATCCGACAAAGCGAGCTCGAACAGCGTATACAAGCGCACAATTGGTGGAGCTCGAGAAGGAATTCCACTACAATCGTTACCTCTGCCGACCTCGGCGTATTGAAATGGCTGCCATGCTCAACTTGACGGAACGGCAGATAAAAATCTGGTTTCAAAACCGTCGAATGAAATACAAGAAGGAACAAAAGGGCTCCACAACTCCTACTAAATCCGGCTCCGTATCTCCTCCAGGTGACGACGGTTGTTCTTCCCCTAGTCGCCCATCTTCCTCATCCCAGATGCTTTCACATTGTGACAACGTTACCGGAATTGGTGGCTCAACCTGTGGCAGTTCTCATCATGGTGGAATCCTTCTGCAAACATCATCATCGTCATCATCCACAACAGCAGAGCTTCTGTCTCGTCATCATGAAAATCCCTCTCCGTCCGCCGATTGTGATGTAGATTCCAATACGGTTTCGGCTTCGAATGGAAATAATGCAAATGATATGATTTGTAGCAATGGAGGAGTAGATGCAGGAGTATTTGAAAAGCGAGAAGAGCAGATGGACTCTCCCTCATGCAGCACCCCTCCAAACCTGTCAGTGATGTCAATGTCAACGTCAACCTCGGGCTCTGTGTCAACAATATCTGCATCCACATCAACATCATCCTCCTCAGCAACAACATCAGCAGCAGCAGCAACTTCTGTCCTTTTTACTCCTGCTGCACCCAATAATGAACCCGCATCTCAAATCATGTGTGGATCGCCACCACCCCATGCTTACAACAACAAGATGGCTGATGAGACTACTGATGATTGTGAAGAAGAAAATTCTTGCATTAGTATAAAGGGCTATCAAGTTAGTACTCCATCTAATCCTCATCGAGTCCAACTTAGAAAGGTACGGGATTCATCGGGATTTTATGAAGATTTTAACCGGAGCAGCAGCGCGAGTGAGATTACGAGCGGATATGCATCTCAACATTCCTTTGCCACTTGTACCGATCTCGTCAACAATGCGTCATCCCCGACTTGCTCATTTAATTTTCTCAACAATCCTCCTCCAGTCCAACAAGAGCAGATACTGGATCCGATGGATAGACCCATTCAAGCAGAGCTTCATGTGAAAATTCCAGAATGTGCTGCATCACCCCAGCAGCAACAACGACATCTCACTTTTGGAATAAATGGGAAAAGCTTACCTCATCATCTTCATCCCATCCAACCGCCTCCTCTTCCTCCACCAACTTACTATCAATACATGGCTGACTACGGGAGCAAGTATTCTGGATACGCGAGTGACACTTCCGCAGCAGCAGAAAGCCATAATGTAAGTGGACTCTTGACGACCTCATTCCAAGCTTACACGGAAAACTCAAACGAAGTTGATAGTAATGCTCAAAGTTCAAAATACGTCAACTTCCATCCACAATACTTTAGTTCGCCAATTTCGGGCATAGATAAACCCACCACATCACCATTTGAAGTTTTTAATCACAATAACAGTAGTGGAGCTCAGACAATGGGGACCATGCTACGACCACCACCCAACGCATTTGACTTGGCTGCCCAATGTACAGTTTCAACAGGGAGTGGTGCCGGGGTACCTTACTACCTGCACGATTCCAATGATAATTTCAAACATTTAAACTCGTCAAATTTGCTCTGGAATCCGCTCCGTGTACAAGATTGCGGTGGCGGTTCTGGAGGAACGGTCATTTCACAAGTGCAAATGGAGGAAAGTAGCAGTCATGTAGGTGAATTGAATCAGGAAAATTCTACTTTGATTAATTTATAACAACGGAATCATTATGATAATATGTTATGTTGTAAACTGTGTCAAATAATAATATGAACTACCTATTATGCTTCTTAGAAATACTTTACCAGTAAACTTGTATACTATATTATTGCTAGTTATAGTTGTTTTTATAAAGATGATACAATAAACATATTTTATTATTGTAGTTTACCTTGAAAATAACATTTTACCTTTATGCCTATAGATTTCTAGAAGCCTTTTAAAATGTTCAGCAAAACTGTCCATGTTTTTCCACTTCCAATTTGAAATTGTTCTCATTCTCATTCTGTGTAAGATTTTCCTCACTTGTGTGATTTCCAAGTTCCTTTTTCGTCGCGTAATAATTATGATAGTAATAATGAGATAATAAACTACATAGACATCCACACAAGTCAATTTTATTATCGACAAAGTAGAAGGAAGTGGAAAGGGTTTGGTTTTGGCAACCATCTTCTCTGGTTTTGTTGACTTCCTCATTTCCTCCACCACCTCTCTCCATCCACACAAGTACATTTTATGGGAACGACACATATTTTACTTTTCCAATAAGCTTTTATCAGCTCAAAGCTCAATACGGTTTATATGGGAGAGAGTCTGAGAAGTGTATATTCACACAAGTTATATTACTTTCTATAAAATATACAGAGAGACTGGTTGTTAGTCTGGTATGTGTGCTGTCTAGTCTAGTCTGCTGAGAGCTTATATAAAATATCTCTACCTATTTTATGCAGCCCAATAATAGTTTAGGTTACACAATGCTTTTTTGGGTTTTGAAGGGGTTGACGAAGTTTTTAAACTAACAACCAACTTGAGAGTGAGAGAGAGAGAGAGACGCTTTTCCGCAATCGTCTCTTATCAGGTAGTATTTCCTGAACTCTCCATCAATATGTAAATGAACCAATCAGGAATGCAAATTCATGCAAAGAATTTAATTTCCCCTTTTTCGCTCCTCTCATCCATTTCAAGATCACGTTACAGTTTTAGGCATTTCAGCAACAATAATAGTGACGTGAACTTTCCAAAAAATACCCTACAAAAAAAAGTTATGAGCATGTTGCTATATTAAAACGAGTCATTCTATACCCTCTTGCCTTTTATATATCTATCTATATGTGGGAACTTGACTAAAAACGAAGCTAAGTTCTGTCACTTTGCTCCATAATGTCCTTCGTAAAATAAACAGAAGAGTAGTTATAATATCGTTGCCGGAAAACCCCTGAAGCAATTATACGTTTACCTACTTTAATAGGCACTTTACCTACGCCCTTGTACATAAGATTATACTTTACAAAATGGACATTAAAGTACAATGAACTTTTATTATCGCAATTAAATACTGTAAAAGTAAGTATAACTAAAATTGAATGAATAGAACTGTCATGCTTATGAATTAGAACAAAAATTATTTTATATCTAAATATAACGTAATTCCAATATCCCCGAAAGAAATTCAATTAAATTCTTGACACTGCAAAAAGCTTTTTTTTTTACCTTTTTTTCTCTGGCATTCCATTTCACTGCTACCATCACACAAAATTTTATGAATACCCCACACAATATTAGCTCTGCTATCAATAATAGCGTACCATTATCACTCAGCCCTTTATACTCACAAGCAGTCGGAGATGCGAGTAGAAACCAGCAGCATTTTTTTAAACGTTGCCTTTTTTTTGGTTCATAACTCAGATTTGAACGTGTGTAATAGAAACCTCATCTTGTGTAAAGGTAACAAAGATATACCTACATATTATTTGACTGCCAATGAAGGCATATGAAGCCGGCTGTCTATCTATCTTTTATCTTTGTGTGAGTTGCTGCGTTGTTGAGAACACATAATATGAAGAAGAAGAAGAAAAAAAACGGTAAAAACTCTCATGTCATTATTATTATTACTTTTACACAAAATGTGTAAAAAAAAAGAAGGCGAAGGGAATGACAGATATAAAAAAAGAAGACTAAAGCGCAGAGCAGAGAAGAGACATGGTCGATGAGAAAAATGGAAATGAGAAAAAATGCACTTCATTGGAAGCAAATCGAACGAGAGGGCGAGATAAGAAGAAAAAAAAGAAGGGTTTCCTCTCATTTCTCCTGTCCTCTCGCTATATCCTCCATAGGTCTGGCGTTGTTCCGTTCTGAAACCAACATCACAACCACCATTACAACCACCACGACCAAGGTTCTTGTACTATCATCATATCAATGAATAAAAATACTTGCATATTCCAGAGAAAGAATGAGAAGAGAACAGGAAAAGGGTAATAAATGAGGAAAATGCCATGTGTACGAACGAATAAACCACACTAGTGAAAAAAAAAGAAAAGACGACTAAAGACAACGCGAAGAATGAATGTGAGCCTCGGCTGCTGCTGGCGTACTGGTGATGATTACGATGACGCGCTCTGAAATATAGTAATCGTAGCGGAGTGTCTCATTCAATTTTTTTTTTGCAAAAAATAATGTAAGATTCTCTCACATTCATTGTCTTCCTTTTTTCTTCCCTTTCTTTTCCACTTGAGATGAAACGATGACTATAACCGCATTACCTGTCTTTATAATAGTAGACGTGGTGGTATTGGTTTTGGACTAAAAGTTGAGAACGCCATTTGTTCCATCGACTTTCGTAAAATATCATGTAGCATGGCTCTGGGAACAAACAAGACGGAAGCAGCTAACGCGGAAGTCACATTTTTTCCCATTTTGCGGCGGAGGGGAGCACAGTTATTTGGTTTTTGGTCGGTTATTGGTTATCAAAAGATAAGACGGGTAATAAGTAATATTTTATTTTTGAGTTCACGCATGCATATTAACGAATACATTATAACGTACATGAACACTACAAATACGACTCGAGAACGATATCAGTCTGCATTTAATTCTCGCACATGAATCATTGCTTTTCTTATGCCATTTTTTTACCTCGAAAGGAAATTCACAAAGTATGCGGGGTGATAATAATGTGTATAAAAATTTAGTCAAGCTGAATTATCTTTATAGGTGTAGTAATAGAGAATGATTTAGTAATTCAGAATGAAAAAAAATGTTCCAACTCTTTATTCTCATTAGTTTGACATGGCCGCATTATAAAAAGTCCACTCTAATGTGCGCCTCTGGTGATGATAATGAAATGAAATCAACTGCAAGTTTTATTGCCTTTAACTTTAATAATAATTATCTTTCTACTTTTACCATTTTCCACTTACAAAATTCCTATACGGTGTATGAAAAAAAAGTATTGTTCAGTAAAAAAAATATTTTTGAAACAAACAAACTGGAGGAATCGGTAAGTATCATTGTAATTGCATATAGTATTCTAATATTCATTAACTGGGGGAATTAGGGAGCAAAATTATTGGAAACATGGGGATCCTCACTCAATTGGGAAGAGAATTCTTCACTCACACTTGTACAGTGAGATGAGTCGAGATGAGATGAAACGTGTAATCTGATGTGATGAGAAAATTTGGGAGTAGAATAAAATGAGTAGTGTAGTGGAGAGTAGATTTAGATGCATATACACAAAGATGAGAGACTGCTTCATGGAAATAGAGGGAAACGATACTAAACACATAAAATGGTGAGGAATGCAAGAAGTGTAATACGTTACATGTGAATAGGGTGCAGCTTAATGCGCAGAATGAGAGGATTTACAAATGGCTTAGTGTCAAACAAGACACTCATAATAAGCGACTTGACTGATTGTTTGTCTGGCAGTTGGTGAAATATTTAATACACTATTTTTGCTCTGTTTTGATGATGGCGTACTTTTCCTAGCTTGTAAATAATTGGTGAAATGAATTAGAAATGGATCACTTTTTTATTCAAGCTGCACAACAATGAGCATGTTGGATCAAGTCTGTTTACGATGCTATTTTTTTAAATTGCAATTTTTCTTAAATAAAAATCTTAAATTAAATTTGGTTAATTTATGAACTAATAAATTGTTAGGCACTCTGAAGCAGTTAGTCTGGCAGAGATATGAAAAAAAAAGTTTGCTTTTGCCTGCATAGCCATGGGATATTGATGTATTCATACAGACTTGAAAATTCTTAGCGCGATAAAAGGAAACCAGCATTAAATATTTTGTCCGAATCATCATGACTTGCAACATTTTCGTATTATATGTGTATACAGTTCTCTGACAAAGCGGAATGAATAAATTCTATGAATGACCTGACTCATGAATTACGACGATTGAATAATAATGGAAATGTAACGAATTCATGACATATCATGTCATCAGACAAAATGCTCATTGTTTGAGTATTATTTTACAAGTGCGTATGTAAAACCTCCTAAGAGAAATGTCTTTGCATTCACACTATTCATATAAATCCGTTTAATAATGCCGACATCTCTCAAAACTCATGCTACTGATGCCCGTGCCCACAAGCATTCAAAGGAAAATTTTCATGTCTTACAAAAAGAATGGCTAAAAATAAGACATCTTGCTTGTCACAGCGTGTCAAAACAGAAGGAAAATATGTTATGCGTGTAAATGCATTACAAAAACACGACAGGCAAGTGTGTACGTATTACACAAACTGAACAATAAAAATTGAGTTCTATAGAATGCAAAAATATATATCTTATTACATATTAGTATACACATCAAGTGTTGTATCAGAGCATCGTATGCAAAACTGAAAAAAGAATGACCAAAGTGATGATGATGATGCTTCATTGCCATCTTGCAATTGTATTTTAACTTGTTTAATTAAAAATGTCAACAACTTTATTCTTGAATCATTGCCTGGGGCAAGATTGAGCAGAAGATAGAAGACATTGTGAATTAGAAGGGAGCAAATAAGCAAAAGAACTGAATGAGTAGAAATACAAAAGTTTTATTTATGCACAATTCCTCCTGTGGGAGCAGTTTTTTTTCTTCCTATTTACAACACATTATATGTATACCTATATAAGTTAAACATGTACCTATGTGTATATATCAGCCGCAGCGAGATAGTGAATTTAAGTGGAAATAGAAGGCATGTTTACTATGTGCTATTGGAAATCAGAATTCACTTTTTTTGGCCAAAAAACCTGGGGTGTCTCCCTTTTGACCAAAAATCATTAATCTTTTTTCCCCTATTGTCGCTATCCGACGATATACCGACAGATGATTCCATTCCCTGTTTTGTGATGCCACTGACTGACTAGCTGGCATATTCTCTGTGTGCGTGATAATAGTTATAAAGATGATGATTACACTGTGTGGTTTTTCTCCTTGTTGTTGTTATGATGATGATGTGCAAAGATATATGAGTTTTCTCATCTAACCAAAAATAACAAGAACGGAAAAATATTCTGCTTTTTTTGAAGAAAAATGAACTTGAACCCTGTCAAGACAAATGTAGGTATGTTTACGGTGAAGAATTCGGCTTATTATAATCGAGAGGGTTGACCAAAAGGAAATATAATGCATTTGATCGTCTAAGAACCATAATGTGCGCTTTGAAAAACAATTGCATGCATATGCATAACAAAATTACCCAATGATATGCAGTGGCAGTAGTCAAGTGAAAACAAAGTTGAGGTCGATGCAAAAGAGATTAATGAATACCTATTTAATTGTATGGAAAAAAACGATTTATGATTCATGCTGAATTGCTGACCACATTATAATAATTTAATCATAACAGAGCTGCAGTTGGGTTAACTCGAAGATTTATTCGGAATTTCAACTTTCCCAGATTTTAGCTTGGTGTATAGCTAATAATAATAATTATCGTAGAGAGATGAGAATACTGTTTTTATGTTGTTTCCTCTTAAAGTTCCTAAAAACAGAAAACTGCATACTTTTTCATTGAAGGGCTCTGTTTTTGAAACTTTCTTCTTAATTACCATAATTTGTTATGAAAAAGATGAAAGTATTTTCTGCACTGGACATTTTTAGTTTACTCAAGAGCTCTTCTCTCCTCTCTCCACGAGCTCCTTTAAGCCTTTCGCTTAGCACATTATAAAGATGTTGATATATTTTAAATTACAACTCGAAAGAGAAGTTAGTAATGTGCAGTGCATAGTGTGTACTTTTTGTGTTTTTAGTTATCCTCCTGTCACCGTCACATCACATCACATAATACATTTTTGGTCACATGGTTAACCCTTTCCATTTCCAAATTTCTTAAATCAACACTGGAAAGAGGACAGATTTCTATATAAAGAAAATTTGTTAGAAAACTTCTAACTTTATAACGAAATCTATATACCGAGAAAGGGAAGATGACGATGGCGAAATGAAGAAAACTAAAGAATCTAATGTTCTTTCAGGAAGCAATTTTGATATGATGATGTGATCCGACATCTACTACTTTGGCTGATCTTGTTTTTCTCCTTTCTGCGCTCTGACTTGCTCTTTTTTGGCCATTCATTTTGTGAAATACCTTTACTAGATCTACACTCAACACATTACATCCATCCCAAAAGCTTTTTTAGTTTATAGGATCATTTCATATACGAACAGAGTCCATCACAATGCATGAGTCTGTTTTGGTTGGCTGATGAATAATATTCATCCATTCAACCACTGGAGCGAACGAATGTTTACTAACTTATGCACAACTAACTCCTTCGTTACTTTTACCACCGCACCACCACTAACCATCCCCTACACTCCCAAAAACCATACATGCTCACCACCACCACGCTCTTCTGCTCTCAAAAACGGAGCGAAAAAAAAGCTGAAGAGTTTAGGAGATGAACTGACAAGCGAGACAGGTTTACCGAAAAGCAAGTGAGGAGGAAACAGACTACGCTCTGGTAGCCACCAAACTCTTTGTCCGTATGTCAATGTTCTTTCATAGCCATGACCGGCGGATGATTAATTCCTGGGCTGGACCACGGCGCGGTGAAAATAGTTTTTTTTTCTTCTTATTATTATTGTTATTCCACTATTTCTTTCGTGGATAAAGCTATGTAATATATATAATGTAAACGTGAATGTATAATATTTATCGGGTTGAGATAATAACATGCGCTCTATCTACAACACAGAGAAGAGGTAAGGCGGAATACGTACGTTTCCCTTGATTTCAAAACTTTCATAAAAAGCCAAAATACATGCATCCGACAAGAATTGTGTTTTCATCAAGAAAAATAAGCTCACCACCAGACAAAAGGGATGATGATGATGATGATAATAATAGTGTATGATTAACATGTGTCCAGTATGATAAATCTATGGCGGTTACAAAGAAATATTATGAAAGTTTGACTCGACCAAAGAGATTTTAAACTTTATAGCTCTTTTTTTGGCTTTTATACCATTTCGACAATCTTGATTATCTGACAAGTAGTAATTCAATGTGTATTTACAGTGTGCAAATTTTAAGCGTACCATGTACGGTCATACATGACTTACATTACTCAACTTACGTCATCCATTAGCAAAAAAACTGAAATGCTGACAGCGACAACAACAGTTGTGATATGCCATCATATAAAAGTTGGATCGATTCTTTCCAAAAATATGTCTTTCTCTTGTCACCTTTTGCTTTTCCACCTTTCTTCGACGATATAAATGTTTGTCTCCAACACGGACGGATGTTTTTTTTGTAGTCGGTGCGGCGGCAAAAGAAAGCTTACTTTTGTTCCTCTAATGGATCCACTCTAGTCAAAAGACAGGTTTCGAATTGGCATTTGCCAGTGACGCTTTCAGACAGATTGGCACGCACTTTTACTTTTCCCTTATTTAATGCCTGTATGTAAAACTGGGCTCGTGAATTGACGTTCGTTGTGCGAATAAAGTGAGAAAAGTAGACAGGACCTTTTCCGACTTTTCCTAGATACTAGTCACCTGACACCTGTCAACTGTCAATTTTCGCTGCAAGTTTACTCTTGTGAAACTGACTTTTAAGTTTTCTCCGTATGACAAGAAATGCATTTTGCAAAGTGACAGACAGAGTGACATGCAAATTTTCATCGATATCCATTTCATCATTTTTTATGTTATGTAAAATGGATGTATACTGCAGCTATGCTATAGGTATGCATTCTGTGCAGAGTGCCTTCACTCATTCTTACAAATAAGTTTAATGGGATATTCTTTTAAAGGAGCTGGATTCCAATTTTACGATATAATTTTTGATAATGACAGATATCAGACATGCTTTGCAGCAAATCATAAGGTAACGGGCCAAATGTGATTCCAAAATAACCTTATTTCCTTGAGGTAATACATCAAATTTTATACCCGCCTTGTTTTAGAGCAAGAGTCGAAAAAGTCGGAAGGAACATATATAACGCATTTGTTATTTTCAATGCTCAGTTACCGCCCTGAGGTCATTTCAAGAGTTAATTTTCAAAGTGTCATTTTTTACCATTCGCTTCATCATTCCTCCAAGTCATTTTTTTTCCTGATACCGCTGCTCCTGCTCCTGCTGCCACTCGTTCCAATCCACTCTTGTCTACAATCATCCATGTGTCGACCACTCACGTCAGTTACACACATGCAACTTTTAGAAAAGTTGATTTACAATTACAACAACGCTTGTATTCAAACCTATACGTGGCCGTGGTTTTAAAAACACAATTTATATTTACAGTTTAAGTCTTCTCATCCAAGCAATTTTTCATTTTTTCTTGTATTCAAGCTTGTAGGTAAGAATATTTTTGTGGAGCCACTTGTTGTTCAACACAGGGTGGTTTTTTTTCTAGCTGCTTCAGAGGTAAAATTCTGGCGCTGCTAAAACAGTGGCTGTTCAAGAGCCACCACCACCGGTCGCTCATTTTCATTTACAAATTTGAGTTTCAAGCATTTGTATTCTTGCCTTTACGGTTTGGTTACAAAGTTACCACACGAAGGCAGCATTTTTATAAGCGTAACAAATTACCACGATGGCAATATGGCAAGCAACTGAACCGACTCATATGGACTCTCAAGCTCCCTTTTTCGTCAGCACTCAAACACGAAAGTCAAAAAGTGAAGGTAGTTATTTCAAATTATTAATCATTTGTACACACTTACAAAGTGGTACGGTTACAACTGAAATATTTCATCTCTCTCTCTATCTCTCTCTCTCTCTGGTTCCATAGCATGTGCATATATTAGATAGGAGTGAAGAAATTCGTGATTTCTGTGTTTGAGTCACGTCTACAAAACAAGCGACTCTTGACCGTGCTACTACACACAACACGGATGTTGCAATAATAAGCCATGACGCAATCGCTCAATTGAGAGTTGCATGCATGAGAAAATTTAATACTTTATAAATTATGCTACGGTTATTATTATAAAAAACTTTTGGATGAATGTAATTTCAAAAAATTTAAATAAAACTCATCTATAAATATTCCTTGGGCAGTAGCAATCCATGTGTTTGATTTTGTACCCTCCAGCTACTGAATTATAAGTACATTATTGAAACGGAACCGGGAATTAAAGGGAGAATGTATCATGCATGTGATTTAGGTACAATAGTTTGTTATAGTCTAGACTAGTACCACGACGCAAAACCAGAGAATAAAATTAAGACCATTTTTTGTGATTACTTTTTTGGCTGCTGGCTAAGGCTAATGCATATACTTTACTCGAATCGCTTTCCCATCACCAACACACACATACACACAAAAAAGTGGAATGTCATGTTAATATTTATTCAGTTTTTTCCCAGCTTTGTACCAATCTCCTTGTTTACCTAGAACACAACTCCACTATTATTTTCTTGAAACTTGATTCGATCATAATCTCTCATGAGAATAAAAAAACAAGTGGACAGAGCAGGTAAAAAAAATAGTGGGGAAGTCATTTTCCATTGGCTAAGAAGCTACATTCAAGAGAGAGAACAGGTTTTTTCTTCCCTTGTTTGCTTATTCTCTCTCTCCGATTTCCCATAATGCTGGTCTTGCTTGCATATATCTATTATTAAGAATAATAATAAGGTACGTGAAGGATTAACCCCTCCTCCGAAAGGAGAGACAGAATAAAAAATTGGTGGAATGACGAATGAGAGTTTTTCATCGTGGTTAGTGGTAGTGGTTTTTGTTCTACTTGAGTAACTCTGTTGTTGTACTCGCCTCGCACACAAAATTTCTTGACGATGCGATATTGCATGAAGGTTCTGCTTGCTTTGCTTGCTTCAAGCATGTGGCTTTTTTGTGTGCGTTTTTCGTGTTTGGTTTCAGATGCAGACAAACTTACCTACCTACTCACCTTATAACATGCTATTAAGCCTTATACGGCCAAAAACGGTTTCATGTTATCGGCTTATAAGATTGTAACAATTGTTTGTGTGGTTGAAACTTGTTTTGAGAACAGGCATCTATACAGCTACTTGCGTACTCACATTTTACATCACTTTCGCTTTGTTGAAATTGAAGACTATCTTTTTGATTATTATCAAAATATTTTCTAAGAACGAGTAAGTGATCAAATAACATGTATGCATAATATTTGACACGATAATAATGAATAAAGTAAAAACAATACATGGTTTTCATGTCACCACATTCCTATTCATATAAATTTAGGTCGATTAAGATCGGAATCTTTTTTTTCTCAATCCATTCATATAAGTGTAGTGTTCACAATTCAAAGACGGAACAGAAACCGCACTTAGCAAAATGACAAAAAATTACGATCTTTACTTTTATGCTTCTTGAGTAAGATTATTATTGCATTCAACTTAAAAATCTTGATATTAGATACAGTCTATTCAGATGCCGCGGTGATAATCACAGCCACCAAACAATTTCTTACTACTTCACTTGTTTCTTGTGTGGAAGAATAAGCGAGATAATAAGATGAAAGCAAAAAAAATACATAGCCAGCACACATAACAAGAATTATATATTTTTTTGTCTGATCGTGCTGATGTAAAAATGGGAAGCCCAAAAGCGGTAGTTGCAAACGCAAGTAAACATGAAAGCAGAGTGTGAGATGAAAATGCATTTGTAATAACCGTGCAATCACGGATATTAGCCTGAGTCCTCGTCTATAAAAACAAATAAGCACCTTTCGGTATTTTACAAAAAGGCAGTGATTTATGATAAATGATCTCAAATATTATATGTTTGTTGTGTGTGATGATTTCATTTCTAAACTAATACTGAGTGATATAATGCTCGCGTCGCGAGATAATTTACAATTAATGAAAAAAATTGGTCGCATTCTTCAGAGTTTATATCTACGCGAACAAGAAGACGTTTTATTTTTAGGTTCCAGAAATCCATAATACTCTGGAACAAGTACTCTGTAAAAATTTAGAAAAAAGGCAATTCAAGCAATCGCTGGGGATTTTGAGAGGGCCCGATTGTGCCAGAGTGAGTGCCAACTTTACTTGAAACTGTTGTATGTAATCTACCTTTTAATCGTGCTTTTCCTCACTTTGATCCCCATTCCATCCAACAGATAAAATATTATAATCGTTCAATAAGCCGAGAGAGAGAGAGAGAGAGATCCGTGCATCCTTCCATTTCAGCAATACATGGCATGATCCTAGCAGAACAACGGACTCCCGTCACTACTGTCCTCATAGCATGTTTTTGTCTAAATGGAAGTATTTGTCCTAGTGGAGCTTTACTTTCATTATTACTCTACTTATCTGCTCTCAGCAAAGAGGTAAACCCCCCTTCTTCTTCTTCTTCTCACACTCTCGCTCTCACACAAGTCGTTCCTTGAAATTAGATGACTTGATTTGAGTTTGAGAGGAACCTTGTTCATCTCCTTTTCTCTTCCTTTTTCCGGATGCATGTTAAGCAGAAACCAATTCATACATTAAGTTAAGAAGATGCATCCTTCTGTTAAGAGTCACAGAACCAGAGAGAGAGAAGAACTAGTAAGCATCATCATGACATAAGTAGCATAAGCCGTACGTAAATGTTGCTTCTTCTTCTTCTATCTTTTTCTCTCTCTCAAGGAGACAAGTTTTTACCCTGTGCGGGTAAAGACACAGATTAAGTATCTGTGGTGGTGGTGGCGTGAGTGAGTGAGTCAAAGTGAGTTTTAAAAGAAGATTCAAAAGCCGAAAAAGATCTTTCAACATTCATTCACTTACTTCTAGTTGGTCTTTGCTTCTCCCACCGCCACCATCACAAACACACTGTCTCTTTACTTCTTACTTACCATTCCATTGCTTTCCCTCTCTCTCCTTCTTCTCCTTATCATTTACTCTTAAGTATGTGCTATTAAAGTTCAACCGTCTGTGTGTTGAAAGTTAGTTTAGTTGCTTCCTCACTTCTGCTCTTCTTCTCCTCATCTGCTTCTTTACTGCACAGGCTTTACTGGACGGATAATATGAAAATGCAGATATATTTTAGGTGGTGGTGGATGCATACTTATTGTGAGTAAAAGAGGCTGGAGACGATGTGTGCACTCTATTTGAACTCATCTCACAAGACATATATAGACCATTTTCATTCAAAATGTGATGCACAAAAAAGAACAAGTTTTAGAGAGAGGGAAAATGAAAAGAGGAGAGAGTAGTAGTGTGAGAACAGCATCCAATCCTTGAAATGTTGTTATATAACTAGCTTGTGTAGCCATAGCCAGCAAAAGGTACTTTGAAATTTTACTTTGTTAGTTTTGCTTGTGGTGGTGGTGGCGGTGGTGTTTGTAGAAACGACGATATAATATATATCTAGGACATAATTTGCATTTGCATAAGAACACAGTTTACTGCCACACACACACACACACAGCTACTGACTAAAAAGTTACTTACACTTTTCTCTAAAAGCATATGGCATCATCCTCATCAACTCTCTCAGCACAGCAGTAGCAGTAGTAGTAGCAGCTTTTTTTTTGTTGGGTGACTTAGTATCTCCTCCTCATACAAGTTTGCCATAAAAGTAGTAAACTAGCTGGTGCTGGTTGCTTTCCCATTGCTTTTACTGATGATATCACATGGACCGGAATTCAGATTTTCTCTCTTCTCCCGTGTTTTCCACACACAATATGCAATATTATAAAACATACATGTGTGCGTATAAATACATTTTATACTTGGTACTCTGTATAAGGCTTCATGAGATGGTGAAAACTTAGTGGCTGGTTAGTAGATTCGGTCCGGATGATACTTTATAGTTTATGGCAAATGGAAATAAAATCTCCGTTTAGTTTGAAGGAGGAATGGAAATGATATCTTGTCGTTTTCTCTTTCGTCCTCCCTCTCTGTTTATTTACCAGAAAACCAATAATGATTAGAGAAAAAGTTGCTGCATAAATTTTTCGTTTGGAAAAGGGAAATAAAAAAGTGAATAAGGAAATCGTAATATATTATACCTTTTCCGAAGACATCTTATCATGTATCTATAGAAAGATCTATAGAAAGATATACAACTTTTATGGGCTCCTGTATACTTTGGGGTATGTCATGGCATTTGACCTTCTTACAATTTCCATCACGAATTAGAAATAATGTCATTGCCAGAATCGTGGTTTATTGCAAAAACCACTGTCGTCGTGTTTATAAGTAACATTAATAAAAACACGAACAACACTATTTTGATAACAATGATAATAACAGGAATGAATAATGCGCTGGTGAGCAAGTGTTGAAAATGAAAAATTAGTAGCATGCAACATGAACGGTTCTTCCGGCTGTTGAACTTGGCGATACAAATCATGAGTGTAATTTGAAGTGATGCACTTTTGTTTGGATTATGTAACATCATTTCATTATAAATAAATTAAACAGATAAAAGCAGAGAGGATGGTGTGTGGTTTAATGGCACGACAGTCCCATAGTCCGTTCTCGTGTAAATGGGGTCATCATCAGTCGTTGTACATTTTCTGCTTTCAGAATGCAAGAGGAAAGAATCATATTTTAACAGCTACTATTATTCTTGCTTCAACTTTCGTCTATTTAGTACCTTTATACGCTGACTAACAGTTTGTGTTAGTCAGTTTTGCTTTTTAGGACTACTAAAAAACTGACGAGAGACAAAAAAAAATCAATAGACATAATTGGCTCCAATTATTGGGTTTGTGGGTAATCAGTGTGTGCACACCACATGATGTACACCGCCATCACGGAGCAAACCACCATCATCATGAGCCATACCACCACAAATAACCGTCCTTATGCAACGCTACAATATATCGTCATACTCGTGGTCCTCCTCCCGAATAAATATATGTAACCATTTTTCCACCTTGAAGGCTTAAAATTCCTATGTGCATTCTCAGAGTATAAATGTAACCATTAGCATGATGATCGTCATGATCGGCACAAGGAACAGAGAGAACGACACACAACACTATTATCGTCATTATTTTCTTCCCTGTGTGTGCTAGCTCGAAATTTTCCCATAGTCATCATTTTACCATGCAAATTAAAGTCGAATTAGGGAGGAAGCATCAATCCATGTTTGGTCTACCGTCGCATTCCCTGTCTGCCTGCTTGTGTGCGTCTCTCTGAATGCATGGATGCCGTGGCCATGTACTTTTTGAGCAGCCAGCCAAGCGAAAGGAACAACTTTGTTTTTCAGCCTTCAAGCTACAAGTTTCTTCACAACGAACGGGATGATGCTGATGATGATGATGTGTATTATTTTCTGTCAAAATTTGGATGATCACTGTGAATGCACACATAGGTATATATAGTATTAATAGTATCGCGATCATCTACATGTACACACAACACTCCATATCATTTATAACGTCAATCCATGAAAACGGTCAATTTGGCTGAAAAGATAAATAGTAGTCGAAATGCACATGAGAGAAAATGGCTTATATTGTGTTGTAGACGCGTATCAATAAAAGTATACATTCTTTCTACTTATTTAGAACTTTGGACCAAAAAGGCGTGATTTGTTTTCTTCAGATGTTGATTCCTGTCTGACAGACAAAATTACCGACTTCAACTTTTAAACTTCCTTTTTCTCTTGTTTTGTCGACACACCTCGATTCTCTTCTTGCTTGTCTCACTCCCTCTCTCTCTCTCTCAATTCATTTTTTATCTTCGACGAGCACGATGATTTTGGAGATGTAGGCGTATGTTCTCGACAAAACGGAAAAAAACATTGTTCCATAATATGTTGTAATAATATGCTTACTCGAAGGATACAGATGACTGAGAGAGAGTAGTTCGATTTGTCAAAATACTTTTTTTTACCATTTTCGTTCTTTTTGGGAGATTTGAGAAGAGCCGAATTTGTTTGCCGGTGGCAATGTAAAAAAAGCCAAGTCAGGTACAACAGCAGCATGGAATCCCTTTTAGTGCAGCATGTTGTAATGTGATAATTGGAATATATAGCTTTTGAGTACCAATATTAAATTTTAAAATGCTGAAAACGTACATTATATGCCGAAATATTCTCCTCTTCTAATTCCACTTTTAAATTACTAGATAACATTTTTGCATCATAGCTTTCAAAAAATAAAAATAAACTTAATAGCATCATATATTTTTCAGCTATGTGCTTACCCTTTAGCCGTAAAGCTTGGGTTTTTTAGACAGTCCTCGTGTACATTTTACTAAATTTTATGTGCACTATAGCTCGTTTAAATTGCTATTTGACTTAACCGGCAAAAAGGAAAAAAAAGTAAACACTACAAATTCAAACACTGTGCTGTGTGTTGTTAGCTTGATTTGGTTGGTGTTTGTGTCTTCTTCATCGCGCATTTATTTTTTCTTAAGTTCATAAAATAGGTTTTTACTACATTCTCATCGTGCTTGGGTGCTCTAGAGCATAATTTTAGAAAATGAAAATTTTCTCTTCTAGACTATATCAAAAATGAGTTTTCCCTTGTTATTACCTAAATAAGTTACTTACTACAACACTCATTCGTAATAGCTACGTAAGGAGTAGAAGAGAGAGATAGACAAATAAAGTATACGAAGCAATTTTACTAGCTAATATGCAGCATTTTTCAATTTTGCTTGAATTCCAAACTACAGCAGCATAACAATATGTAGAGTGAGCATCCTAACATGCTCTTCTACTCATAAACCTAAATATTAACCCTTTAAACCATAATATTGTGTTTCAAATTGGTTGGTAGTAGACATGCAACAAACAACATCTTCTCTCTCGGCATAAATAGAAAATCAAGTAGTAAGAGAGATACACTCTTATTATTTATATTAGAATATGTGCTGTATATATGAACGCACCATGAACATAAGAAAGGAGAGCACGCAAGAAAATTAGCTTGAAACAATTCATTTGGGATTATAATATTCTCATTCCCTCCTCCTCCCTTTTACTATTTACGGTATCCACGTTTAATAATAATGAGCACGGACAAAAAACTACGACGTGTAAAAAAACAAATTATATTACTTATATTACTACGGCTTCCTCCTTTTAAATTGTTGAATCCAATAGGGTGGTGGTACAAGTATAAACTGCCGGCAAAATGCTTTAAGGAAACCAACGTTAGTTCAACAAGGTATAAGTTCATTTATTCAAACTTTGTAGTCACTTCTTGAAACTTGCTATAAATATTATGCATAACTCTACACAATCATCATCAGAGGTCATGTTTAACGGGAGTGTCGTATTACCCCATTCTATCAACTACGGGGCAACATGAAACAGGTATGTTAATACTACGAACAAAGGATAACAATGGTGGCTATATTTTTCTTTTTTTGTGAATGCTCGTTGCATGTTGTGTTGTATTTTATTTCTTTGATATATTTATATCAACATTTACTATATACAAATACAACGCGGAGACACACAAATAACATCGACAATAATAAAAAAGCAACGAGCGGAAATCTTACGTGTGTGCGTGGACGAAACAAGGGGGTTGCGTTGAGAGTTGAGTCAAGAAACGTTTCTTCATTTATGTTTTTCTAATCGCATTTTAATATCAGCTTTCTTGTCTGTCTTGTTGCTTGTTGTTGTTGTGTTGTTGATGAACAATTTTTGGTACTACAATTGTCCCGGTATATCTGGCCTCCAACAATATTACCAAAAGCGTACATGTCGTGACTATTTGTATAGAGTAGCGATTCTAAAATATTTTCACAAAAGTTGGAGAATATGACAACTTAAAATCAGCAACCCCAATTTTGTTTAGTCTGTAAACTTTCTAATGTGAATGGGTATGTTTTACCTATGTCATAAGATACAAATCACAAGATCCGCGGGTGAAGCTGCTTAAAGATATTTTATTATAAAATGACGGTTTTATATATTTCTCTCCATCCTCACTCTTTTTCTTAATGCTCACTTTATTTTACTTTCAAGAATCACTTGAAATGCTTGTTATGCACGAAACTATAGTATAATTTGATATTGCCCGCAACCAACATCATCATCCCCATTTCAATAACACGGAAAGTGTAAGAGAAAAGATGAAGGGAAATGTGTGGCCCTTCTCCCAATCCACGTCTGCTTGACTTATCTTGTTATCTTCTCGCCATGAGCATATACATACCTAATAATATTATTATGAAATGTATAATATTTGAGAACCATCATCAGAGACATCAGGAGAAAAAAAAGGAGCAGCGATGAGAGAATCTTCCTTCTACGCTTACAAGCTTGTTTCTACACTCTTTTTGTCTCGACACAGTGTTTTCTTGTATTTTCATCCTTCCAAAACAACTTACATCATCTATCTATCTATTCGATATGATTATACTTTTTCTTCTTACTTTCGAGAGAACAAAGGAAGTAGAATGGTAGCAGGAGGAATAGTTGTAGGAAAAGAGATCGACTCCACTTTTGTCGCCATATGTTGGCTGTTAGTGTTTCTGGCTTTTTTGGGATGCATCAAATCTAAATGTGAGGAGAGAAGAAGAGAAAAGTGAAGAAAAGATTGAGACTAAACGCCATCCTCTTTAGTTTTTCCTACCAATGCCCATACTTACTTTACTGTTCTTTTCTTGTGTAAGTTGTAAGTACGATGCCACCATTACTAGCATTTCATTCTCTCTCTCTCTTGCAATATGAAAATAAGAATATTACGAGAGGAAAAGAGGGAGAAATAAGAGTAGTAGAGAAATTCTTGTAACTTTTTCCCTTTTCAATGCGTTGAACAAGAGTAGAGGAGCAACAGCAGTGAACAAGATATGTGTGGATTTTAGTAAGAAATTTGAAATTTCCGAAAATCTGCTACTGCTGCTGCTGTGATATGGCATAGTAGTTTGTTGTAGTAAAGCAAAGTATAATATCTACATAATACTATTACATATGTATATGCAAGTAAATAAAAAAGTAAAAAAAGAAGTAAAGGATTTGCCTCTGAAGAAGCTTGGTTGTAGGAGAAGAAGCCATTTCGCTTATGCTAACGAGTTGAACAGGCGACAGGAATCAAGAATTGTTCCCCATTTGTAATCCTTTTCCTCTCTCTTGATTTCCCTAAATGTGTTCTTTTCCTCCTTTGACTCACATTTGACTAGCAAAGTAGAGAAAGTTAACTTACGTATGGATGGAGTAAGTGAACGAAATTTTCTTTTTCTGTGTGTATTCCTCATTTGCTTTTTACCAACTGCCACATACTCTCTCGCTTTACTTCTCATACTTCACTTTTACTTGATGCACATTGAAGGCAAGTGTGTGTATAGCAATAACAGAACCTGATATATGTATATTTTAAAAAACAAACACATGTGTGATCCAAAATGTCTGAAAGGTACACAGAGACACTTCAACCAGCTATAGCGAAGAATATAAGCTGTTATCTTGCAAATTTTAACAATGGCTTATGCAATGCTCTAAAGATCGAGTGAGTGAAACTGAAATTCCGATATATGCCCATTAAAGACTGGTTACGCGTCTGGGCCTACATGTAAGCATACAGACTACGAGTACGAGCAGTATAGTGTCTCTTTATTATAATGTATGCATGAAGGCTTCTGCTAATGCACTAATGGAGTATGTAAACCAAACCAAGAAGCTAAAAAAAGTAACGGGAGCAAAATAGCAAAACCCAAAGTCAAGTTGTTCTCTAGTAAATGTCAAAAACAGCAGGAGCATAATATGTTGGAACAAAATGCATTTGTTTATATGAAACATGCTATAAGTAAGATACTGAGAAAGTAAAGTAGAAAAAGAAAGCATCATGCATATGGCTCGAGTATATGTAGTTAAGAAAATCTGAAAACGGGAATGATATGACTTTTTTAGGGTAGATAAACTTTTAGGGTGTTTTTTTCTTCTTCTTCTTCTTTCTGCCTATTATACAATGACTATACAACAATAGTGGTAATGGCACTGCTAGTGTTGTTTTCTCGGTGTAAGTACTTTGTCTTAAAGCATTAAGTTCATTTCTTTCCGCTTTTATTTTTCACTTTCTCTTTTCTTATATTCACTCTGACTTTTGTTTTGTGTTGTTTTTGGTTGTTTCAATAAAATTTGTTTTTGTTTCTGAGAGGCTCTCTGGTAAAAATGGAAAAGCACTCATTTTGATTTGGCCAATGCGAAAATTGTTTCTCTTTCTTCAAAACTTGTTTCAAAGGAAAAATAGCAAAAGTAAATTGAAGTAAAACGGTAACAATGAAATAAGAAAGGATTATTTGCATATGATCCCTTTTTAAAAAGCACATTGTTTCGTAATATAAAAAAAGCTTTTTCTTCTGATTGAAATTTTTTTGGAATCCACCAAAAAACATCCGGACTGTTATGTACCATGATACTGGTACAGAGTGAAAAAAGAAAACTCTGCACCAATCGCAAAGTGTACTTAACTTAATATTTTCCCCTTCAAACTGTCGATGTCGCGAATGGATCAAGAAATGTTACTTTAATAATAGATTTTATGAATATTTTTTTGTTTAAAATGGTGACATGAGCTATTTTTTCCGTTTCAAATTACAGATCCATATTAATTTACATACAGAACTAAAAAAGGAAATGATAATATGTATCTTGAAGGAAACGGCTTTTTTAGAGAAGAGCAATGATGCGAGTCCCCATATTATACTCAAATACCGTGTAATAATACCAATCTAGAAATCCATATGGGACAACCAAAATGGCAGAGGGAACTCTCTATATAGTAGTGGAGTGACGATTTTCGAGTCAAGTGAAACCACACACATGTGTGTGTGTGTGTGGTGATGGGAGTAGTAGTCGTAACGTAATCGTAATCGTGTGGCGTATGCTTTTTGCTTCTTAGTTATTACCATTATTATTATGGATAATGTCATTGAGGGATCAAAACCTACAACTACCACAGTTGCCGCACAAGCTGTTACATTTCTATCTTTTTTGTATCTTTTATCTGTGAGCAGTGGCAGTAATGTACTCTCTCTCTCTGCCTCTCTCTAGTTTTTGTGCACATTCCTTTACGTTGTTTTATTATTATGCTGAGCTGCTAACTCCATTTATTTCTTGCTTCTTCAAGGTCTTTTCTTTCCATTCTTTTCCTCTCTCTCTCTCTCTCCCTCTACAAAAGCTCTCGTCCTTTTATCCATTTAGCTTTCACGACGAGGTATCCCATATTTGCGTTCATGAGGGGATGAAATGGCTCGTTTATGAAATTTGATTGAAAACGGAAGGTCCCCGAGGAGGACAATAATATATTTCATGAAATTCTTATCCATTGTACCCCATCGCCACCGCGTTGTATACACATTCATGTAAGTGAAGAAAGTTTAACTGAATTCCGCCGAGAGAGAGAGAGAGAGAGAGAATATGAATATAACATAGTGTTATGTTCACAGTGCGATGAAATGCGAAAAGTTGTACATACACATGCATGAAATGTACGTATTATTTAAAAAGGGTGCATTTTGAGGGAAGGGGGGAAAGTTGGTGAAATATTACTTTTTGAGTGCAGGGATAGGAAAAAAAATGTATAAAAAGCTCTGCTTAGTAGCATTCCAGTAGTACAATTCTGTAGAACATCACATAAAGAAATCTGGCATGTTTACTTTTCTCTTCTTTAAACACAGTTTTGTTCCATACAGCAACAGAGACAGAGAGAGAGAGAGAGAGAGAGAGAGAGAGAGAGCTGTCACCGTGAACTGGAATACACAGTGTGGTCAAATAATAAATGTTCGGGAACGAATCCCTTGTTGCAGAGAAATGTGTGTATTTTTATAGACTATATATACTTATTATGACAGTGTGACCAAAATCCTTCGTGAGCCATAAGGAATATTATGATTTTATGAGGCTAGTTTTGTACAACACTCGTTCTCGTGATTCTCGTCTCTCATATTCAGCCATGTTATATGTTGATTCAACAGGTGAGAACATGCAGGACTTTCTCTCTCAAGTGCCTCTTTTTTATATCAGTAATAAAGTTATGATTACAATGGATATGACGTAATAAAAATCTCGTTTTCAGTTTATTTCATGTAAAATCCCTTTTGTGTACAAGTGGCTATATATCAAGTCAAGTTACAACTTCAACCTCTTCTTTAACTGATGCATCAGCTTGTTGCCTTCTATTATACACATACATATAATTTTATAGGATTGTATAGTAGGTAATACTAAACTGAATCTTGCAATAAGTTTTTATTTTAATTGCGGAAATAATCATAATCGTAACACTACTCTTTCTTCAATCGTATAAGCACATAGATGACTTTCACGGCAATTTCATTCACAAAAAAATTGAATGTCTTTGTTGTTGTTAATAAGAGATTACAGAGTCGTGATACTGGTAAATATGCAATGAAACCTTATTTTATTGAGCTACATACGTTCAGAGAGATATAGGTAGTACGTATTGTTATCATTATTACAAGTTGCGTTGCATGTTTATACAAACAAATTCCAAAACTCTCTTGCAGTGTGATAATCCAAAACCCTCTTAAAAATAATGAAAATGCTAAGCTGGTGTAATAAAAGAATCACATTTAAAACTATGATCATGATCGCATGACACAATAAAGATTTCTCTTCGTTTTTTTGAACAAAGAAAAAAGAGCAGGGAAGGATACACAGGACATGTATGTGTGTTCATGGCACTCATAAAGTTTCATCATAGTAGACGTAGTCGTATGCATAACATTTTCTCCTCTTTTTTATTCACTCTTTCCCTTCATTCCTTTCTCCTTCCTTTTTCCCTTTTCTTGTTATCCAGAAAAAACTGAGGATGAGCAGAAAAGGGAAACTGAGGAAAAAAAATCTGTATACTGCAGTTGTGTGTTTATGGCAATGTTCTATGTTCCCATCATCATCATCATCGTGATCAACTTTGTTCTGCTCGTTGTGTAGTAGAAATAACAGTGGTACTACTAGTTGTAGTAAAAACTAAAAAAAGAAGTAAGTGTTGTGTGTTATGGGCATTTAAGATGGTTTTTATGAACTTCTAAGGTGTCTTATCTCCTTTTTCTGGGCAATTACTATTCCCAGCTGGATACTGAATGTCTATTTAGTCATGCATGCATCTTTTATGGAGGAAAAAGGGTAACAAGTAAAAATGCATGCACAAAATGTATACACATGCACGACACGAGAAAAAAGAATGTTTTCTTTTTACTCTAAATTAGAAACTAAAAATCTTGGGAGTTTTCATGTTCCCTTTAATTTTTGTGCACATTGTTTTGTGCCCTTTCCGTCTATTAATACATGATCTAATAATGAAATATTAGATAAGCATATTTTTTACATGTTCTTTTGAATTTAACGATGCAACTCATATGAAGTTGGGTAAAAACGGAGAAAGAAACGTTATCGGAGACAAAAAAGTTATATAACGTTGCTAAATATACGAAACAATAGATGGATTGATGGACGTGTTTGGCGGTGTTCTGGAAAGTATAACTCGTGATAGTGATAACACACGACAGTGTGGGGAAAAAAGGAAACTATGTACGTGTTGTAGTAGGTTTAAACTTCTGGAATAAAATACCATATACAAATATCTACCTCTTTTCGGCATAGGAGCATGTGTGTCAAGAAAAGAGCTACTTTTGAGCTGCTAATGGTGATTTACGAGCTCGTGTCAAGACCACTGGTCAAGATCACTGACACTCGTCTGTCCACTGGGACTCCTCTATCTCTCTTAAAAGATTCCTTTGTACATGATTTTGCTTGCTATGCATGCATGCGTCGACCGTCCGAGAGACTTGCTTGATATTTGTTTGCGTATATGTGGATATGCGAAGAAAACTCGGTATATATGTGCCCATAAATATCGGAGGATGTGTATAATGTTCACTTTGCCCCGAAAGATGCGACAACTTAACTTGCCCCTCAACACAACACGGGATATTTGCTTCAATGTACGGATAAGATGAAATAATGCATATAAATGCGAGCTTATTTACTCCCTATTTGATCAGTAGATGACCATCAGCATCCTCTGACTTAACCGGACATGTAAGTTGTCCATCTTTCTCCCCGTTTATTTAACAAATGTCCCGTTTTATCTGGTTCCGGACGAAAGCTTCGGAGATCTTTCAATCTCAGTCACAAGTCAGTAGAGAGGAGTAGGAAAGCCTCGTTTTATTTTGATTTGCCAAAACGTGTAGTATCCTATATAGAGATGCTCGGTTGACCAAACGATTATCCAAGGTGAACGAGAGAGAAAAGTCCTACACTCCACACAGCTTATATTATACAAGTACGGCTTTATATGAGAACAGAATCTCACGCTGGAATTCACAAGGGACGACAACATGATAAGAGACATGGAGAAAGGGCAAACATACAGAAAAGCAAAAGTTAAGGAGTTGAGTAGAAGTAGAGTTCATGGTAGTTTTTAGCTAAAGTCCAAAATACTTGGTTAGATATATGCCCTGAATGAATACATGGACAATTACAATACTTTAGCAGATATCCTTAGCGAAAGGTAATAAATTCGTTTGAGAGCTTATCATACAATTAAAAGCTAATTCACAACCACTTGCTCTCTCTCCTTATTAGTATAAATTAGGTAGGTAAAATCGAAAAGGGTGTCTTGCTATACTTTTTATACTTTATTAGTATTATGGATAGCTTATTATAAGTTTAGATCCTACTAAATTATACCTCTTAATTTGGATGGGATGAATAGGAGTCTGATATATCGTACTTTTATAGTTACAAATTTTCACCCCCTTTTTTCTTTTCTCCGTGTGGCTGTACTCTAGAAAGAAAATTTTGATTATTATAATATGTAGTATAAAAGTTTCTTGACATTTTCCCGGTGTGAACTTGCTTCTGCTAAAAATATAATATTTCGACCTACGCTTCCAGTGCACCTTTTGTTCATTTTACCCAAAAAAACACGGCAAAATAATTTACGCCTATACGGATTTACCTTTTTATAAACTGTGTAGAAAGAAGCAACTGAACAACATATCGTTGTATATTCATTCATGAAAAAAGGAACGAAAAGACAAAAACGGGCAGAGAAAAACCTTTACCTTTTCTGTATTGTTCTTGTAATCTATTCAATGCATCTTTTTCATGAGGCGTATTATATACCACCTCGACATTTGTTTTCAATTCTTTGACTTCCAGTATCGTGTAATCAAAACTCGTGACTCAAAAGGTTGAGAGCTTTGATAAGCATTTCCAGTTAAATATCAATCTTGAAGAAAAGAAGATGTTTGTAATAATAAATGTTGTAGCAGGCAAAAACAAACAAGCATACGGAAAGAAAAGATAAATTGTTCCTATCTAACAATATGCTAAACCCAACACTCCCGAATTCTGCTATAAAATACACTGTGTCATGTATGTAGTCTGTGTGTAAAATGAAAAATTGTATTTGATAGCACATCATCCGCGAATGAATTATTGCTTCGGAGAATATACTAGGTTTCGTGTGCCGGTTATATAATCATTTATTATCAACTATACGAGTAAAAAAAATCTATACATTTTTATGAAACAAGATAACAAGTTAGATTATATATTAATACGTACTCACAATAAATATTTCTTTTTAACTTTTTTCAATTATTAATATACAAGATATAAATTTTATAGCTGT
Organism: Sinella curviseta; assembly: GCA_004115045.4. NCBI lineage: Eukaryota > Metazoa > Arthropoda > Collembola > Entomobryomorpha > Entomobryidae > Sinella > Sinella curviseta. Next base: position 38,634,970 of record CM023203.3, on the reverse strand, counting down.
TAAAAACCAAATTCTGCTGATTCATGGTTTTAAGTCAAAATTGGTCAAAATCATAAAAAATAATGTTTAAATTCCGTACTTTTCAAATAGGTAATGTGACTTTTAATTTTTCTGAACCTCTTCCTTCCTCTGCCTGGTTTAATGAGTGGATGACGACGCGCGCAAAACAGAATGAAGAGAAATTCACACAAAATTTTATCGCTTTTGTCATCACACACCGAAATGCAATCGTTTTTTCGTCTGTCGATTTCTTCAGCAAGCATAGCAGGAGGAGAACTAAAAGTTTCTACATTTTAAATAAAAAGTATCATTGTCTGTCTGACTCAGCATAAAATTGTATTATGTCAATAAAATTGTAAATGAAGCTTAAATACAGATGTATTTTTTACCACATGCAAAGCCGCATATAAAATAATATGTTTTAGTTAACATCCTTCTTAACATACAATCTATTTAGTACCGATTAAAAAAATACTAAGTTTTTTTATACTACTTGTAAAACTGGTAAAACTAACGCTTCTATACATTTTTTTTACAACAATGACATTATCGCTAACTGAAAAGGGTTCAGCAACCACTATACTTATACGTACTCCTTTGTGCACTTTTTGTCGTCGTCGTCGTTTATGCTACAATAATAAATAAAGAAGTCATACGAGATATGTCATCTATTCAACTACATACATTACAACACACACACCACATACTATTTTATGTACTGTTAGAAGCACATATACACGTCAACTTGTATACCCATTCATTCTTTCATTGAAGAGAAAAAACGGAATAGAATGACTGGATTAAGATGTTTTTAAAAGACATTTTTCTGCATTTCTTTATTCTTCTCTCTTTTCTTCTAATAATCCGTCCATATATCCGCCACCACCATTCAATTCACATTTTTTTTTCGTCGTGCAGTCTGCAGTTTATAAAGAATTGTATGTATGTATGTATGCGTGTATTGTTGCAACAGCAAGCTTTATTTATATCGCCTCTCTGCCTGCTTCTACCCAAATAAAAAGTCAGAACGAGAGGGATGACTGCATGTGACAATGAAAAATTCTCTCTCTCTCTCTCTCTCTCTTTTCGTCTGGTATCTTCCTTTCGTAAAACCATTCTTTCAGAGCCACTCTTTTTTCTTTCCGTTTTGTTCCCGGTGGTGGTACACTTTTACTTCCTAGTTCTTACAACCATTTTTCTTTCCTTTAGCTTTAACATGGTTTACAAGACCACCAGAAGAAGAAGAAGAAGTAGAAAAAAAACTGGAAAGTATAATGAGGAGAGGTTTTTGCGTGAAAATAGAAAAGGAGAATGTAGAGGTATATGCTTATAGTAAGTTTAGTGATATTTTCCCTGGATTTTATGTAAGCCAGCATACTGACACGGTATTGTAAGTATTTTCCGAATTGTTCTGCTGTTTAAGATGTTGCGCGCTCGCTCAAGTTCTTTCACATGAATTCTGAAGAGCGAGGAGACGTTCTTTGAACCTTCATTCATCTAAAGAGAGAAGAGCGAGAGAATAGTGACTGCATTAGCATTGTCATTATTAAAACACATGCATGTTATAATAGTCTGAAAAGAAAACTGATATTAGTTTAAAAAGGTTATTATTTTGTAGGACATACTCTCAGACGCAAGTTCACACACACACAGAGTGCACTGAAAATGTGTTCAAGAATATTGAGGAAGTAGGTCTACGTCTGAAAATATGATATAGTACATTATTATAATGCATTTAAAATAGAAAAGCTAATACTAAACCTTTCCTTGTTGTTTGGAGGGTGGCAGCGATTTTTTTCTTCATTTCTTTAATAAAAAAAAGCGTTCATATCTAAAAAAAAGTAGGAATAATAATGATATGAAATATGTGCATCCAAGAGTTACTTGGATGAGGAGAATAGAGTGCTCAAGTAACAAACTTGTACTCTCTCAGTCACAAAATAAGCTCTTTGGATATTTCTATCCAACAATAATATATCCACAACAGAGTATGCTGTTATTTTTTTTTAAATAAAAACTTGCATTTTATATATTGTGTTTGTGTGTGTTTGAATGAGTAGTGTGAGCGAGAGAGAAAAATAGAACCGGGATATGAAGCGATGGAGGAAGTTTTAGAAACTTATGGCAAAAATCGACTGGATAAATTTATGACGGCATGGCTGGGTGATCTCATTGTTTCCTCGATGCCAAAAACGTCATCTCCCCTTTTCTTTTAGACTGTTCATAGTAAAAGTTTACAATGAAGGCTTTGGCATGCATGCATGCTTGCATACGTGTGGTGGTGGCGGTATGAATGAATGTATATAATAGTGTGTGTATGGCTATGGCTTGTTAAAAGTTAAAAGAAAGAAATGAGAGAGAAGTGTGGCTGGCTTCACTTCACTTTTAAACGAATAGCTTTATTCCATGTCGTATACATTTCCTTTTTTGTTTGCTGGATCATGAGATGATGATGATGGCATTATTATTGTTGTGTGTATGATGTTTTAGAAATTTGAATATTATGCCTCTACTTTTCCTGTGTTCACCCAAAATATATTCCACAATGGAAAACTATGCGTGCGTGTGTGTACCCTGTACAGTTATCCTAAGGACTAAGGATGCATAAACTATAGAAGCATACTAAATTCTATTATTGTCGCATAATCGTAATTCATTATTTTATTTATGTAGTTCGTGTCACATTTATAAAAAAAGAAGGCGAGGAAAGTGTCTTTGTTATGTTTTATGGGCCAAAGAATGTCTTGTGACACAAGTGACAGTGTAAATACTCAAATACATTATAGCTTTTATAGATAGGGCGGGTTTGGCATAAATTATGCATCCCAATTTTATTATTCCATAGGTTCAATGGTCGAGCTGTGATTTTGGCTCGCCTTGTTTGTCAAGAAAATTTGCTGTAAAATGTAGAAATGTACAAACGTTAAAATATGTATACCTTTAAATAGGGTTGACTTTTAGCCACCTATATTTTGCCTGGTCATCACTATCACCACCTTGCAGGATCTGTCATTTTATCGTCATCTCATAATAACGTAAAAGAGAAAGCAAATTTCATCAATTCATCACAGTTACATGTAAACACACTAAACAAATGATGATAGCAGTACTCACAGTTCGATCAAAGTTAACGTGGAAAAGCTTGCTTCTGAAATCCGAAACCACGAGGTCTCTCAACATTGTGTGTACCTATAATAAACTTGATGATCATTTACAGCATCTTTCAAAAACGGCCTAGCTGGTTTATAACGCTGCAGCAATACTAGCAAGTGGTAGTAGCAGCAGAACTCTTCACCGACAAAAGCTCCCGAGGAATCATCTCATTCATCCCTCCTCAATGGTATGAAACACAACCTGATCCGAAGCAAGGAGAAAAGATTCTCTCGTTTTTTTCGTGGTGAATATACACAGCACACAGAGCAGCACCTACAACAACAAAACTTACTACCACGTAGAGTGGTGCAAAAGCATGAAGCTTTACTCCTTTTCTATCTCTTACTCCGTTTGTACTTGCGTTGTGCTCCCAAGTTTGAAGTGGTGGTGGTAGTTGTGGGATTGAGTATGTATGGCAGGCACTGTGCACATCGCACACTACTACTCCAACCAAAACTATTGTTATTATTAGTACTAGACGACTACGTGAATAATTTTATCGTAATATAAATACATTAGCTCACACAAGTATACTTTATACAAGGGACAGAGTCTCTGAGGCTGAGAAGGAGAGAAAAAAGTTTTGGATTGAAAGTGCGTGTCAGTCTCAATAATACCAGTGCCGTTTCAGATTTCGATTTAAAATCAACCCTCTGCTCCTTTTTCTTCCATCCACACACATGCGGTGCGGTGGTGGTGGATGGGTATCACACGGGATTAATTTTCAAGATAGATAGATCTTCTCTCTCTATCTATACAACAGCAGATACATATACTTATAATATGTATAAATAATACCACACGAGTTTTGCCTGGCTCCTTCGCTTTCATCATTTCTTCTTCCATTTCTTGCACGCAACTTTACACAAGAAGACAAAAGGATTAAGGACAGATCCCTTTGATTTAAAAAAAAGGAATAATTCCCTGATTCGATTTGGTCCAACAATTTGATTTTTTTCAGTCTGGTGGTAACCGATGCGTCGCGGTTGCGCTAACAGAAAAAGAGTACATCCAGATAGCAAGGAAACAAGAGAGAGTGCATCACACTTAAGATTTTCCTCACATTTTTTCATGATTGAACACAAGTTATAACTATGTTAAGTTATCTTCAGTTTTAGCTATAACTTAAGTAAAGTGACAGAGGACAATAAACTAATCTGCAAAAAGTGATTTACGAAAGCAGAGATGCAAATCTGCGAATGCCCCTTTTGATACTGAAAACCAATTTCCCTTCTTGAAAAGGAAGTTGACAAGGTAGACTCAATTTTGGCTTAAAATTAGCTTTGTGTTAAAATCAAAGCCTACCTCATTTACAATCAACTATTTTTGTCAATGTTGCAATTTTATTTTTACCAGCCATTATTCTAATTCTCATTCGCGTTGTCAGCAAAACCAAAGAAGAACACATCGAGAGACTCAAACTGGAACTTATCTGTTGGCACCTTTCAAGCTCGTTAAAGTCAAAACACGTCACAAAGAGTTCCAAACATTTTCCTCGCAATTCATTCTTAAAATAAAATAAACTAAACAGTTACAACAATACAAAATTGTCAGCAGAAAGTTTCAAAAGATAACAATGAAGATCCATGTACACCTCTGCCACAATAATTCTATCAATTCAGCCATGTCATCATGATCATCCCAGTCACCATCATCGTTTGATGCGGTGTCCCCATAAAAAAAAGAAGCAAGCAAGCAAAAGGGACATTCAACATAAACGCATAATATATATATATATCTATGTGTGTATTTACAATTCATTCAACAACAAAAAGGAAGACACGAGGAGAGAGAGAGAAAATGATAGCTTATTTTACACCGACACAACCGTTTTTACACGTTTTGCATTGTGTGTGGAAATACATCACGCTGCTTTATACACAATTGACTATGAGCGAGTGAAATGATGAGGAGATGAGGCTGCGGCAGTAGTAACAGCATCAGTATAATAACCTGCTGCCTCCCTGTCAGAGTACAACAAAACAAAACAGAAGGAAAAAGACGAGAGGAAAAAAAGAAAAGAAAGAAAATTGTCATTTGCATTCAAAACATCAACACGTCATAACACAAAAAGGTTTTTCTCTACACACATCTTATAGCAGCCGACGACGAGAGTGACGGTGTGAAGTTTGGTGGTATCATTCGAGAGAGCTAAACTAGTAGCCAGCCAAAGGAACAGGAGGAGACATCGTGTTTTAACATTGTATTTTGTTCCTGTTGTGTTTGTTCTCTTTATTTTACGAGCAAACAAAAACGCAAGCAACGTGACTACTACTACTACTAGGGAGGCAGACAGACGGAGCAAGAAGAACCGACACACAGTATCTCTTGTTGAATGAGAGGAAGAAGAAGCTTTAAATAGACTTCTTTTTTGGATTAGTAAACATATAACTTATCTTCATAGAAAAATACTTCAACAGGAAACATAACAGGAACAAAGACAAAAGCGCTACCGCGCGTCTTCATTTGTTTCTCTCCACTCAATATATCCAAATCATTTAAAACCAAAATAAGATCATCATTTTCGTCAGCTTCGCAGGATCGTCGTGGAACAGTTTTTTTTTTTCGACTGTGTTTTCTCGCCTTGCCTGACATGCCATTACACTGAACCTTCCCTATATAAGCTATTATAAGATTTGGTCTCCTCAACTCTCTCCGTCAACATCTTCATGTGAAGCAATCAGCGACAAAAAAGACACACAAAGTGACAGACTACAAAAAAATCGTTGTCAAACAAAAGGAGTGAATGTAAGTGAGAAAATATATAATTTTCATTCATTTCCCATTCAAACTCTCGCGATATGCCAATCTTTGCAAACAATAACAACGTAACAGCAAGAAAATGAATGGAAAGTGTCCCATCACCACCAAATCTTGTGACTTTGTTTAATATGCAAAAACCGAAAACAAACTTTCAACCAACGTCGACATATTTTCGAGCAAAAATCAAAATAATTTTGGACTAGTACAAAACTGTGACTGTTGTGTAGTAGCAGTTTGCCTAAAAATCCCGGCAACATTTGTTTACAAGTGGCAAAGGCAAACTACTCGAACTAAAGTTTTCACCCAGATTACATGAAATCCACATTTTCCTCCTTTCTCTCCATTTTACCACCCACTGGCGCTCACACACACCCTTCAAAAAATTAGAGTTCAGAAAGTCATACTTTTTGAACATCAAATAAAATAGCCATATCAATACCAATTTCTTAATCAATGAGCAAAAACCAGCCGGTTGGCTGAGTGAACTGCTAAGTCAAGTGTAAGAAGGAAAAAGTATCATGATCACATCACCATCATCATCATAACAATAAGAAAGAAAGGACTGGCTGCTATTACATAATATAAAATATTATTATATTTGTATCCAGCAGCACGGCGACTATCCACCCGGAAAAAAATGGACTGTGAGGCACAGACACGAGCAGGGTTGCTTGAGCAGTACACGGAAAACGCAACCAAGGGTATTATTACCACCACCACTACCACCATACATGCAAGTAGTACTACAACTACATACCCTTCTACACGGACAAGTGGTGCCTCTCCTATTTCTGGAACCGTGTAAAAAGCCAACATTGCACAACGTGAGAAAGTTCTCCCTCCATTTGTGTGTGTGTGTGTGAAGAAGACGATCCAATAACTCGTCACTCACCACCATCACCATATCCGAAAGAAATTGAAGCATAACAACATGAGCATGTGATTGCCTTCTTGGAGAGAGAGAGAGAGAGAGAGAGAGCAATTCCTTCACTTTTCCATGTACCATGAATGTACATGAAGCGTAATATTGCTCTGTAATATTATTACTTTCTACTGACTGACTACTGGAGCAGCAATTTCTTCTCCTTGGTCGGCTTCCACACTTCTACTCATATCACTCTTGCCTCAATAAGACGAGGAGAAAAGAAAAAGGAGCAAGACAAGTATATAAAAAAAGTTGGATTACCATAACACGGTAGACGGAGAAAATCAGCAAGAGGTCCTTCTTCTCTGCTTACACGTTAGTCTACTAATACCGCTACTTACAGAGAAGGAGCATTACACATACACACAGCTACTTTTTACAGATTTGGAAACTACTACTCTTTCTGCTGCTTCTTCTCCCAACTCGTTTTTTTCATCTTTATATGCACCATTATTGAATGTCCTCACTTTCTCCATTATGGACCCGCAACATGTGGCAAATATAGTTTTTACAACTTTCTCAATGTCTTCTTTCCTCGTCAAAAAAGGAAAAGGAACGATTTATGCATCTACATAAGTACCTATATAAAAAAACTGACTGAAAGATTTTTTTTTTCACCCTCTCCTCGTTTTTGACTTGTCGTCTTATTCAGAATTCATATTAGTAAACTGGATAAAAAGTAAACGGACAGAACTAAAATGCAGAAGAGTGAAAGAATTTTTCTAGCCGACAAAAAAGAAAGTGTTTGTGTGTGTGTCGTGGTGGTGGTGAAAACTGTAACAGATACTTTGTGAAACAATTTAAAGCGGTGCGAGTGGTTGATCGGTAAATGGTGGCGGTGGTGGTTTGTTCCTAAAACAGCATGTCAAGTCAAGGGTGAGTTTTTTTCTCTTTAAAGAAGAAGAACACGAGAGAACGAGAACAAAAAAACTTTTCCACATTTTGAAATAGTCTGGCCGTCTTCTTCTGTAATCGTTCCGCCTGCTCCTAGCACACCAGATCCTTCTGTTTCCACACCAACTACAATGATACTATTTGTCTGAAAGAGGCTCTGAATAACAAGAACACAGTCCCACGCTACAATGAGCCATAGTAGAGCTCTTGTGTTGTTGTTGTTACAATTGTTATAGTATTTTGTTACGCCACTTACACATATATTCCTCCCCTGAGAATTTTTGAGAGAGAAGAGCTGAAAAAAAACTTATGTTTTCACAAACAAAAAAGGATTTTATTCGATTTTCGGGTGAAAGCGGACGTATACGTGATTGTGTATGTGTTATGTGTGTGGTTTGTGTAACTTATTTATTTATACGTGACTACTTTCATTTGAAAATAAAAAAGAATAAACTGAATCATGAAAATAAACTTGTTGTCCTCACGTCTTGAAAAACACAATCGTAATTGTTTCCTGTGGTAAAAAAAAGAGGGAGAAAAAGAAGAAGAAAGATTCACTACTTGTGTTTGTGTGTAGTAGGGAACCCCCTGAAAAACGTGACGTTCAACGTTTTGCTTAAAGTCATATTTGAACTACTTGTTTGTCCGATTATGGAATGGTTATGGGACTCAAGTAAAAGCAATAACCATATAATAAAACCCAGAAAGGGGAACTGATAACAAGGCGATATAGATATATATTGTATAAAATACAAGGCCTTTGTGCTCGGCGTGTATAGTGTCATATATCAGCAGAGTGGTGGTGGATGGTGGTTGTAGCAAACTCTCTCCTCCGAGTGATTTATTAGGCTTTTGGCAAGTGGTGAAAGTGCAAGTAACTTCCAAGAAGTAACTGGTAACATAGCGAAAGGGAAGAAAAAAAAGAGAAGAATATATAGAGTCGGTGAAAGAAATATATAATGTTATGCATGTTCTCCTTCTTCCTGCATGTTTCTTTCCATGTAAATGTTACACATCTTCTTACAAGACACACACCGCCGCGGAAGATCCGTTTCTGTTTTCATTTAGAGAAACAGTGAAAAGCATTGCCAAAATAATAGACAAACTCTTGGCTCTCTATTGTTACTACTTACTATCACACGGAATAAAAGGAGGGAGTAAAAATCATCCCTGTTCGCAACTAACCCCATTTTAAAGAAAAAACTCTCAAAAAACTTTAAAACACGCCATTTACATTTTCAGCACAGAGAACAAAACAATTTTATGCAGTAAATATTTTTTGGGCGAAAAAAAAATGTTGAAAAATGAAGTTTGGTGAAGAGAGACACATGTAACAAAACAACAAGAAAAAAAAAGTTGCTTCGTGTGTCTATTTTATTCCCTTGTCAAGAATTTCCTGGAAAGTTGAGACAGATGGTCCCCTGCAGTTTTTAGTGCAATATGTACTTGTGCGTGGCATTGGCTCATTCTTCTTCTCTGCATTCTTACAAGAAACAGAAATTAACAGAGTAAAACGCTAAAAGACAACTACCCTTTGTCTTAACCCTTTTTATAATAATAATAAGAAGAAAATGAACTTGCATGTACAAAAATAGGAAATGAGCTAAAATTCAATATGCACGTTTAAACTTAAAAATTTAAAGATTTTACAGGATGCACCGTCGTACATTCTTGTCTTGTTCAATCTAAGAGAAAAAAAATTAAATCAAGAAAGAAAGGGTTTCGAACACGTCAATCAACTGAAAAGTCATCAGGAGACGTCAATCATCCTTTTTCCTTGCTATCACGACGACCACGATGATTGACAGAGTGTCCCCTTGTTGGACAAGAAATGTGATCGCTGGTCACACAGCAAATAACGGGAATCCTGTTAATGGTAGCAATACGAGTAGTTCAAGCAACGTTACATCTTCTGGTCATCATAATGGCATAGGTCAGCAACAAATGGTGAATAATACGAGTAGTCCAGGTTCCTCATCTGTACTCACAATGGAAAGCATCGACTCTCTGGAAGGTTTTGAGACAGCGACAGAGTCAGGTTTCATTGCCAGTCGACCTTGCATGGCTGAGATAATGGGAAGCGTACCGGTTGTTCCAAGTGGAGGGAATCCAGTTCCTGGCTCCGGTGGTGCTGGATGCATGAATGGAGGGAATGCAACCAACATTGGTCAGCTCAGCCCCAGCACTGGCGGACATTTGACCCCGTTAACGATGAACCAGTCAACCCTTGCCCTCACAGCCATGCATCCTCACATGAGTCCAAGCCATCAAGATCCATCTACACCTCCACTCTACTGTAGTAACCCGACTGGACCTCAGCAGCTTTCATCGGGTCCCAATTCATCCAACATTAGTCCAAGTATGTACACTTAACCCTTTCATCGCGGGCAAATAAATTATCTTCTTGACAAAAGAATTTTTTATGGGATCATTTGAAAACATGAATCTTATGCATTTTCGACTCATTTTTTTGATTACAGAATATCCTTGGATGAAGGAGAAGAAGACATCAAGGAAAAACAGTCATCAAGGTAAGAGTAAGTAACCTTTCAATCTCTTCTTTTTTAATTTTAAGTAATATTTATTATTACATATCATTATTGGCTTGACGCATTTAGTAACCATTTTACTTACCATTTCTAAAATGTGTGATAATCTATATTTCCAAAAACTCAAAGCTATTGGCTTTTTTTACGATCAATAAACTGCCACTTTAAGTGAGCATACCGCAATATTGATTGCGCGAAGGATCAGATAAAAATCATCTGCTCCACAGTACTAGAACTGCAGTGGTACATTATCTGTGTATCAATACATGATATCGCATTACACTTCCGAACGCACGCCAGTTTACGCACGCTGAATATTTTATTAATACATCATCATTACATGCTGCCATGCAATGCACTCTCATCAATATTTGTGTATATATCATATCTCATATATCCCTTTCATCCTTTCGTTTTTGCTCTTAAGTATATAGGAACACTAGCACAAAATATTGTGTACAATTCTCATATTGAGGATGGTGGATGGTGGAAAAGTGTTGAATCACGATAATGACACGCATCTTTTCTTTTTATCAAACATCACCATCATCATCATCATCTCTTTACTTGGTAAAATATACTCATTCAAAAACGCGATAAAACAGAGGAGCTTTTTTATTTTATTTGATTTTTTTACACACCAATCCCCTTTTGATTCGCTGACTTGTGAATGTGAATGAACGTGTATTATAATATAATATCGTCATCATCCACTCTATTATGAATTTATGTAATATTATTTTTAGTAGCAAATAAAATATTATCATGATGGGTGTAAATACTACTAAGGTATGCTTTTATAAACTTTTTTACAATAATGCATCGTTTCCACTATGACGAATTAATGCAATGTGCATGGGAGCATGCCTGCTGACTTAACAGAAGCGAGTCCGCGTTGTGCTATCATCGTTGTTGTTATTGATAAACAAAAGGATTACATTGAACGCATACAAAATGCATATTATTTTCTATTAAAAAAATCTAGCAACTCATCATCGGTTTCATCCATGAAGTTAGTATTAATACTTGTATGGATATACTGACACTTGGCACTCTGTTTGCTTGAAATTTTCTCGATAGGGGTAGGTTAATCATTGCGACATAGTGGAAACGTATACACTGCAGGGCTACTACGTATTAAAATATTTTGAAATGACACACTGCAAATACAAGTCCACATTGTGAACTGGCCGAGAAAAGCTTAAATTTATATGATGGTTTAAAATAGATTGTTATGCAAGTTCGGTAAACTTTGAAAACAGTTTCGAGAAACCTATACACACTGCATGTAACGTTAAGACAGCTTAAAGTCAAGGGAGAATGCCAAACATCTCAATTCACATTTTCACATAATATATTATTATCAATGATTTATCATTACGCAACTTGTACCGTGAATAATACGGTATTACAGTAATTTAATGGTGTCATGACGTAGTCATTTTTTTATCCTATTTGTTGTTACATTTCACAGTTTGAATTACTTTTGAAAAAAAAAAAAATAAAACCGCAAAATTTATTCTTATATAAATAACATCATGATTCATGAATTATAAATAAGTGTGAGGATACGGATAGGTTTTATAGTTAGTTTTGATGAAAGGTTTGCTTTGTCAACTCAAAAGTTGCATGGACATCAAAACTACAAAGTTTTCGTTGGACACTACTATGAGATCATATTGAATTTATAATTAACTTTAGCAGATCTTACACCTCTCTGACTGAAGGTCAAACTCCATTACAAAATGTAGTAAAATCTTCATATTTTATGCATGATACTTTTGTCGCTAGTAGGTGATTATTTTATTCCAATAAAATGAAATGTTCTTTTGTACTTGAATGCACGCCCAAATTTGAGTTTAAATGGCACATATATATTGTCGTAAAATAGACAAAGTGACAGTTATATACTAATGCAAAACGGCTTTATTCAAGAATCTTGTGGTTTTTTGGGCTTTCTAACCGCATATATTTATATACTTCCTTTTTATACTCACAAGTACATATAACGTCTGCCAGTCTCGTGATATTTATGGCTCCCATGTTTTTTCACCAAAGTACATGTAGGCCTATCTAGATCAGCACCTAATGTTGAATGGATCTACTCCTGCTGACTTGTAATCTGGTTTCCTTGATTCTTGTTCCAATCTGTTAGGTGACTTCCTTCAACTTCATCTTTCTCATTTTTCCAGTTTCCTTTTTCCCCACAAGAAATATATATTATCGCTTCTCCTTTTGTTTCAGAAAAAAGTCTACCAGAGAAAAGTTGATAATGTTGAGGGGAAAAGAGGATCAAGCTCGGTGATAAACTACTTAACGCTATAAGACAAATGTGCATTAAATAAATAGTCTGATAATATAATATTACGTTATGAGTGCGTATGTGGATTTTGAGACAAAACTTTTGCCACTTCAACTTCAAGCAGTAAAGAGTTCATCTCAAATTATTATTATCGTGGGCGACCAACAAACATTTTGAGCAAAATTTTTAGAGAAACAAAAATACATTCCATGCTGCTATTTTTGTAGTACCTGGTTTGGTTGCATGCACAACTATACAGCTCATCGTCTCGTGCTTTTTCTTAAGAGATTTCTTAAGAAGTTCTTTATAGCTATTGTCCAGAGTTTGCATGTCTTGTTTTAATTTTCAAGTGGGCTTGTTATGGCATCATGTGAGGAACTTTCAACTTGCTTGTCAATAATCAAGTTGTATTTATAGGTACATGTCTACATACTTATAGGTATGCTTGCAATATTTGTGTGCGTAATACCAAATGACGAAGTTGTACAATTTCAAGTACTTCTTCAAAATACGCATTTCATTCTTAAATTTCATCTCAGGTCATTCGTAAGATCAGGATTACGCACGCATTAAGTCTCATGACACAAAAATCTTTAAAGTTTGAGTAGACCTTTAAAAAAAATAGCAAAAAACATTTATGTGGTTGCAACAACAAAGACGTTATAAATTCGAATTTAAACTTCACTAAAGTTCATTTTAAAAAGTTGATCCTGAAGTTGGGATGACATTTAGTTCCGCTCGCTGCGCGATACGTAATGCATTATGTATAGAAATGTGAGATAGGATCATTTCAATAAAGCGAATAAAGTGTATTTATAACGTTTGTTCTAAGGTAGTTTTTCTTTTGGCAGTACTCCTACTCAACTCACAACATATTTTTTTACCGCAATAGAAGAAAAAGAGATATATCTCATTCCAATGCAGATTTGATGCATGTATTTATTCACAACTTTTGTTGTGACAAAAGCTGTCTCTCAAGTCAAGTCGCCTATTCTCTTTTTCCTAAAAGTCTTAAATCTCTATATATACACCATTGTAAGCGTCTTGTATAGAATTCACCTTCATATAGATATGTACATAATTATATTTTTCATGTTTCATTTTATTATTATTATATGCACCTCTAACTAAAATACATTAGTGTGTGGGTATATCTTTATACGTGGCTCATGTTTTCTTTTTCATGTGATGATGATGATTATAGTGATGATTCTGATTCTACGGAAGAAGTAAAAAAGGGAGCTGTTTTGGAAAAGAAGAAGAAAAAAAGAAGCAAACTCATCTTTCATTCATCTCTCCTATCTGCCAATCTTGCAAAGCTTGTCTTGCCATCATCATGATACCATTTCTCTCCTACTTACCATCAACATCTCGACTCTCTCTCTTTTCTTTTGCTTGACTCCACACCGCATTGCCCGCTTTTTTACCATTATCCCACTTATCCAACATCACTCTCTCTCCGACTCTACTAGAATATCCAAAACACTTTTGACTTGTCACCGAAAAATCGGAAATCAGCTCAAGGTACAATGGAAGCGAGAGATTCACACAGGATGCACATTCTACTTACTCCTAGAAAGCTTGTCTTTAATAAAATGCGGCCTTTTCCCCGTTCTTCTTCTTTGCCGCTTTGACAATTTCCACATACCCCACTACTCCTGCTGTTTATGTATAAATGTATACGCAATTCCAACAAACAATATAAGTTATAACAATTGATACAGCCATATCTCTGTGCACAGAACACACAAAATACGCGTGTGTGTATTTGTGTGACAGAATATTTAGCTCGTGATATGATATGATGATGTGTCAAGCTCTGTTTTCCAATATACCACTCCTGACGTCTCTCTCTCTCTCTCTCACTTCCACTCTCTGAGTCATGCAAAACAGTATCCGTTCCTGTATATATAATGTCAAAGACTTACCATATTTCCTGTGTTCCCGTCTAAACAAAACTACATAGTTTTTTATGTGCACACACAGATAAGCATCACATGCCTACAAGTAATTCCAAAATAAATGATAATCTTTCCCAAAACATTTTCCTTCCGCTCTCCACTCTTATTTTATATATTCCCGTTCGAATTCTCGAACGTAAAAAAATTAAGGATTCATTTTTGGATTTTTGTTTGAAAAGCAGTTTACATGTGGGTTCAAATCAGTTAGTTACATGATTTAATACAAACATTCTAATTTTCAGAGAAATATCCAACCTATACATGACATTGATAGTATAACAGCTTGATACACACACAAGTTATTATGAATAGTTTTTCCAACCAACACATTACGTGTCAACATGCATGCACGTATATGCGCTTTACAATATACTTTTAAAAATAGGGCGTGGGATTAGATTTTTGATTGACGTGAGGAAAAAGGGAAGAGGCCAATGGAAAGTCCAGATTGGCTGATGCATGCATGCACTGTACAACAAGTAGATCGAAAATCCAGAGCTTTTTACAATATATTCCATTTTTTATTCAGTATTCAGTACAAGTACAGAGAGTAGAGCAGAGTGAGAGTGATGCTTTTGACTGTTGGGTGTGCATGTCACTTCGACACAAGTAACGACTAAAAAAGAAGAAAAAAAACTACCAACTACTCATGTTTCAAACACTGCACCACACTGAACCGTGCGCATATTTTATCAGTTTTTGGACATTTCCTAAAAAATCAACTGGTTTTAATGAAAGTTATTTTTCTGAGCATCTATTTTAACAAGTCTAATCCATCCAATAAAATTTAAATTTAAGTCTGCGGTAAATATGTAAAGGGAAAGTTTTTTTAGCCTAGAAATGCAGCTTCCATGAAATCAAGAAAAAAAAAGTTTATTTTTTTTAAATAATAAAATAAAACCTCAATTTTTCCCAGTTACACTATATTTACTTCCACTTTCCAACTGGCAGCCTTTTTAAAGCCCCAATCAAATTAGGGTATACACCATTTTATGCATTATGCATGTCTATTTAAGATTACCACAGAATTCCCCAAGTCAAATGCATTTTGTTAAGTCCTTCTTTCGCTCTTCAAACTCTCTCTCTCTCTCTCTCTTTCCATTACCGCATATATGTATGCGTGTGTATGTTTTACGTTTAAATCGAATCGGTGAGTGAATCCTGTCTAGAATAAGAGAAAAACGTCTATCTATCCATACGGCAACAAGATCCATCCATACAAAAAATACAAAGAATTTATAAACGTGGTATAGAATGTAATTACAATTCTTCCACCAACAAACCTCTCCTCGTCTTGCGCCAGATAAGACTATCGAAGAAGGAGAAGCAGGACTAGAAAAAAAAATATGTATCAAGTATCAGTAACCACCTTTATAGTTAATACATCCATATATGCTGAATAAGAAAATCAAAGGGAAAGCAATATAGTTTTTTAGTTTTTCCTTTATTCTTTCTCACTCTCTCTCCCTCTCGTTCTCGTAGTCAGTCAGACTTTCATCTGAATTCGGTTTGTTTCCCAATGATCCTTTTCTTCCTCCTTTTCCGCTTCTTCTAAAGACTACTTTGAATTCAATGGAAATAAGGATGAATGTTTATACCATTACTACAAGCTACCGCAAAACCAAACCACTTTTACTTCCAAGACTGTATTTTTTTTATCTCTCGCTCTCTCGTTTTACCTTCTATAATATATTATATTAGTTATAACCGCGTTAGTATTTTTATGTCTATCTCTACTTTTAAAGAGTAAACGGGATATCCCCTCAAAAAAAGTGCACACATTGTATTAAGGCTGAGGATATATAAAAAGTGAGAAGCTTTTATACTACTTTTTTTTTGGTTTTTTTGTGAGTTGTGTGTGCGTTTCATCAGTATGCATCAGCGTCCGAAAGCAGCGGTTGGCAAACAGACAGGCGAGCTATATATGTGTAGTTTCTTCTGCTGCTGTTTTTTTTCGCAGGGATTTTTTTTCTCTTCTACTTCATGTGAGCTTACTTATGTGTATTCTGACGGACGGATTGAAAAGATCCCTTTCCTTTTCTTTATATTTTTCTGTATGTATTCTTACTTTCCCAGGAATATGTCGGTTGGGGGGTATAGAAAAGAGAGAAAGGGAGCGAGCGAGATGGATGCAAACAGTAAGTAAAAAGAAAGCTTTTTGTGTGTGTGGAGTTCTTTTCCTTACTTTTTTTTCTGTTTTCCTTTAAGAAAAGGAAGATTGAAGATTCTGAATTCAGATTCGGGGACTTTGAAGAGTGAAGACAAGACAAGGGAAAAGAAGACAAGACAAGCCAAAAGGAAACTTCAGCTGGCGTCAGCAAAGTTTCCTGTCTTGGTTTTGCCCTTGTCCCTTTTCACTTGTAATATCCTATTAATATATTATACAACTAAACTAGTCTTCTTTTCTTGGTGACTGAGCCAGTGAGCCTTTCTCATCGTCTTGTTTACTCCTATATTTACTTATGTGTATTTGTAGGTACATATTGAAAAGGCGCCTTATCGCCATTCAGCTTGAGCTTCTTGGCAGAAAACTCTAAGGCATATAATGCGAAGCGAACAGTTTGGTTGAATAGAAATGTACGACATCATATGCAACTTAAAATTATAAAAATAAAACGTTCTGAATAAAAAATGTAACTATCTATTATCGTAACAATAATCCATGTCAAATTCCGAATATGAGACTCCATTCGCTTAACTCGTATTGTTTGCAAAACACTTTAATCATAACTCAATCAACACTCATCCAACTTACACCTCCAATAAATTCCTGAAATCTACTCTTTACATCTTTTTCTACCTGTCAAACTCGTTAACAACAAACTATAAGTAAAAAAATTCATATAACTTTGCGCATGTCACCGCTCTACAACTTCATAAAGTTTATTTTCAAGTTATACGTATTTAAGCTTACGAAAAGAGATGTTCACATTTTAAATTTTTCTCAACTTCCTGTACGAACGTCGTATTTCCTCTCCGTCAAGTTTTAGCTTAATTTCTTGAGTAACTCATACGCAAAGTTACATTACATTCTTCGGAGAGTAAAACACATCCAAAACTTTGAAATTGACTGGGAGGAACTAAAGTTGATTGAAAGCTGTCATGTCACTCATTCTTAAAGAGGAAAGCCTGTAAAATACTCAAAACGAAATATTCGTTAGCCAAAATTCAAAAAATCAGAACATGTCTAGGCAAACGCATTTAAATATACAATATGCAATGCATAATATGATTCCATCCTGACTAGATATATGATTTACAAGAAGCATATTTACTAATTTACTATAGCATAAGTTTTTTTTCCATTCTAGTCAGTTTGGCTTGAGCCAAGCACCTTCGACTTAAGATCGCACGAGATGATAAAAGCAAAAGCAAAGTAGAGATATTACTCATTTCTGCTGCTGCATCACTACTACCGAGAGCGAGGAGAGCTGTTTAGGTGTAACATGCCCAATAGATCACTTTTTTTGATATAATAGATGGAAGGCTGTCGATGAACCAAGATATATATCTTTCACACTTCTCGCTCTGACACTGACAACAAGTCAAAAAGGTATGTGTCGCTCAGCAAAATATGAAGGTGACAAAGGCTTAAAATTGAACAAACCCAAACGAAGCATTAAAATATATCCTCCGAATGCATACATTCTATATGTCGCCTCTCGCACAAATAGAGGGACATGAGTGAGTAATCTAAACCTTTACGAGTAAAAGGGGTAAACTGAGGCATAAATAAGGGTAAGTGACATTTGAGAGTTGCCCGTCGTGTCTGTTGATGATGATGATTATGTTTTATATGCACATCAGAATATGCACATATTGCATTATTACCTATGTAGTATAATATGAGATGTGAACATATCCGTTCATTTCGAAATCTTGTGCTTTTGTGACATTGTTACTTGCTCAGGGGGGAAATATATATATATATATTATTGTGTGACTATATATGCAGTTATTGTATGTAGAGATGTAAGTTTTAAGTAGAGAAGAAAGTACACATCAATCATTACTCTCAACGACAAGTATCAAAAAATAAACCTTTTTAGCTCTTTCCCTTTTTGCTTCTCTCCTGTTTCTATTTTTCGTACACATATTTTTATAGTATGATAATATTTTTGTGCAGTAGCAACTTGCATGCATACTTCCTCTTCAACTTTTTTCTGTCAATGATGTTCTTGTCTTTTTTTATTTTACGCGTCACATTTTTTGATGTGTGTACTTGTTCGACTTGAATAAAAAAAAGTTTTAACTTTGTCACTAATACACACAGCTATTGTTTGAAATCTTTCGACACAATTTTTTAACCTTTTTCCTACTCTGATCTTTTGTGTTACTTTTTTGTTTTGAAATTACTTACAAGCTTTGGAATATGAATCTCGCTGGCAGTCTCACTCGACTACTCTGATAACAAAATTGAGTAATCTAAACGTGTATCTACATTTATAATGAATTTGTATAAGTTACCTATTAACAAAATTTGCCATAGCCATTCCCTTAATGATGGACGCACTTTTTTCCTTACTGCCACCAGTTATCCCCAAAAACCGCAGGATAAACGGTTTTAAGCAGTGCTGACATGAACCACTTGTGCTTCATTGTTATTATTTTGCTTGTACACGATCTGCAATGCAAATTGTGACATTCATCTTATGGTGATAAAAAGTAGTTGCCAAACATTTAGCAGACGGATGCATATCATTCTAGTATGCGTGTAGCTTATAAATATTTCGCAAAGACTACTACTCTGGTATACCATATCTTTGAAGAGGAAAGAACAAGATTAATGTTTTCAATGAGTGACTGGCTGACTAACCCTTTACGACTAATAGTTTGTTTCCCGTCTACACCTCCAACCGAGAAAAGATTAATAGGATCCATAGATCAGCATTGAAACTTGTATACGAGATACGATTGTGCTTCTTTCTATCTGACTGTACGCAATATAGTAACTTGTTCGGCATGATCGTGTACACGGAATGTGATGTAAATGCTCCTTTGTGTTTCTTTCTTCAGCTTTTATACAGATTGGCTTTTACATCACAAGTTATATGGGGCTATTTGGGAATCAAAGCATTTTAAAGAAAGAATTCATGATTCGAAACAGACGTTGAGTGTAATTTAATGCATTTAATTATAATTTAGAAAAAACTGGGTAGAATGGTTACTAAAAAGCTATATTATTCCTACTACGAGCATTTGCATAATGCGTTGAATATTAAATAACGTTATCTTTAAAATCCTTCATATTATTTTGTATTGTCCAATAGATAACGGGATGCCAAGAAGACTGCGAACAGCGTACACAAATACTCAGCTTTTGGAACTGGAAAAGGAATTCCATTTTAACAAGTACCTTTGTCGTCCAAGGCGAATAGAGATCGCCGCATCCCTGGATTTATCAGAACGTCAGGTAAAAGTGGTGTTTATATGTATGGCAGCTGAAATGGATGTTGTACTTTCTTATTTGTGCTAATTGTCCATACAATTTTTTTGTATTAAATTTTTTCCAGGTGAAAGTCTGGTTCCAAAATCGCCGCATGAAGCATAAGCGTCAGACAATAAGCAAGAGTTCGGGTGGGGAAGATGGCGAGAAGTCGACAGACGGGAAGTCATCCAAAGGAAGCGGGGACTCTGGAAGCACGAGCAGCAAAACAGCACTAGGTTCTCCAGCCGAGGACAAGAAAAGTTGCCAAAGCTGTGATCTCATGACACCACTTTCTCCTCTGACCAGCTCCTCATCCTCTTCCGGAGGTGGAAGCAGTGAACGTGGAGACAAGCATCTCAATAATAATAACAATTCCATCAAAGCATCGCCCAACTCCGCCACCACCACAACAACTGGCAGTAATGCCAACAATTCCAGCAACAACGGCCCCAAAAACAGTAAAGGGAAATCCAGTGGAAGCAACAGTAGTAATAATAGCGGTAATAGTAATGCCATCAGCATGAGTAGCAGCTTGGGGAATCCCACCGATAACAATAACTCGTCATATTATAAAGACAGCAATTCCAACAATAGCCATCTTTTGCAACAATCCCAACTTTCCTTAGACGCAACAGGATTGACGACCTGTATATCGTCGTCTGGAGAGACCGTTGTGCTCAAAACTGAACCCATGTGTGGTGGAAGTAGTGCTTCAAGTAGCATAATGAACCGCGACCATCACGGGCCTGGGAAGAAATCTGCGTCATCAACTACTGATCTCTCAAAGATTAGTGGAGGCAGTGCCAGTAGTAACAATAACCCAGGTCACGGTCTCATTGTCAACCCATTTGATAGCAATAATCAAAGTTCCCTTGTGGACACCAAGTGTCCGCCTATAGAAAAGTTATCCGGTTCAAATCCAGGGGGCAGCAGTCATATCACAAAACAGCAATACAAACAGCAGTCTTGTCTTTCCGGAGTCACTCCCAAGTCAAGAGGCAGAGGTAAAAATCATCACAGTAACAGCAGCAATCAGCAACTGCAAAATCAGCTCTCATCGGTGACAGCATCCGTTCCGATGAACACGGGATCAGTGATGTGTTCCTATGAGTATGGCAATGTGAGTCCAGTTGCTTCCACAATTGGAAGATATCCCACTTCCCATCAACAGCAACAACAGCAGCAGCAAAATCAAGTGAATAGTAAATATGGTGGTGGGAACGAGAGTTATATGAATGGGATTTCAGCAATGACTAGCCGGTTCCAGGCAAGTAGTCTTCATGGAAGCAGCGGTGGAAGTGGCGGAAGCAGTCCTGTGGCTGCAGCCACTCTACAAAACCATCATCATCAAAGTGGAGGTGGTGGTGGAAGGAGTGGAAAGAATGGGATGAATAATGTATCAGATAGATATGGTCCATACGGCTGCACAAATATTCCAGAAAACACTGCATATTGTAGCTACACCGGTCAGGGTGGTGGTTATCCTCAAGAAAATCGTGGCTATCATCATTCAACCGGAACAGTAAACAGCAGTGGTGGTGGCGGTGGTGCTGGTGGTGGTGGTGGTAATGCTGGTACAGCAGGTGGTTATGGGATGGGGTATTCCACAACAGCAGATCTTGTGGGAGCAGGAGGAACATGCAGAGAATCAGGAATAGGAGCAGCTTTTGGACCAGCAGCCGTAATGCCTACAAGCCCAAATGCTGCGGCTCACGGCTATTCCCATTACAACACTTTTGGGAACTCTCCAGGAGGCGGTGGAGCAAGTTACGGTTCCGGAAGTCAACAAAATCAAGGACAATCTCAAACTCCACACATTGTCGTCACTCCAGGCGGCGGCGGGGCTGGAGGGGGGAATTCAGGTGGTAATATGTCATCATATTATCATCATATCGTCCCAGGGACAAATTACTCAAATCAACAAGGTGCACTTCCGGGAGTCGACTATCCTTCGTCGACCTCATCAGCTTCTGGTAGCCATAACGCGCCTAGCAGTTCGCCTTATTCCAGTACTTCCAATGTTGTTGTTCCTGCTGCTTACGGAGGGAACGGGGGAGTGGATCCGGTAGATTCATTCTTCCCTGGACAGCAAACCAGCGATTCAGGTTATTATGAAGACCCCACCACTGGTTACTCATCCCATCATCAAAGTCATTTAGCTAATTCTCCAGCTACCGGTTTCCACCATGGTGGACAGCACGATGTGGGCATGGCCGGTGGAGCAAGTGATTCTGTAGCGTACGCTCAAGCATATCCCGGTTATTTTGACGCTTCTTCGGCTGGACATCAGTCTGAAAGTTCGTCCTCGGATTTTAATTTTTTGACCAATATTGCCAATGACTATGCCCCGGAATACTACCAACTTAGTTAAGTTATACCACAGTTAATATGCTGCCTACCTATACCCAAGTTAATGCATATAAGATTTCACGTTTTGTTCTTTTAATACAACTACAATTAGTAAAATTTTAATTACTATGTATGTGTATAAAATATAATCACGTATGTTATTACAGGCTACTTGATATTTTGAATTTATATTTATATTACAAACTTGCAAAAAATTGTAAATAGCAATCTCCCGAAAAAATTTCCATGCCTGATTCCCTTTCTAAAGCAAACAATATATGCAATACTTAATTATTAAAATCTTCATCCTGTATGTTTGTCATTTCTTACCATTAATCAAGGTAAGATGTTGTAAAGCAAATAAAGCAATACATTTTAATCAATACCCCACTTATCTTAAGCATCGTAATAGTTGTAATTTAAAAAAAACTACATCATGTATAGAAATAGAACAAAGTGAATAGCAGAAAAGCTGGTGAAAGACACGTTTCATTTAGTTAACTTTTCTGAGTTAATCTTTGTGTAGATGTGACAAAGTCAACACTATACAATACTGGATTGTATGAAGGAAATAATTATAACGTATAATATATTTAATGCAATATATTATAGAGATTTAGTGTATAATTATCAACTATGTTATGTGTGTAATTATTATTATCGATAGGATATAACATAATAATTATATAGTAATGTCATTTATGTAATTGGCTATATATTTTATAAACAATATCGTACCACCATATGAAAACGTTGTCCTTGTCATACTTTGATTTGATGTTTTAGACTGCACATCATCGAAAATCAAAATTAAGGAAAGCAAAGAATCTGTTTAAATTAACATTTCAGAATTAAGTAAGTTTAAGGCTTGCTGCAGGTTTAATGAATCCGAACAATTCATGCAAGTTAATTAGTATCTGTGTAAAGAAGACAGATGGGTCATTATTATAGAGACACGATTTAAAAAAGATCAGAATGCAATGTTAGCCATTTTTAAACTCGTTTAAAGTATTACAACAGATTGATAATAACGTAATGGAAATCTAAACTCTGGCATTTCTGAGACTAGCATATAAGCATAATAATCATTTCTGATCACATTTTTGTACGTCTGCTATAATTTTTAAAAAATTGCTGTTATTGTTTTTCTAATAATAATACGGGCGGATGTGTATAAAACCTTATATACGTTCATTCTAAGGCACGATATCTTGCAATCTACTACAAGTGCAATCAGTATTGATAGAACATATATTTTAGTCTATGAATTTTTACAGTGCATTTAAATTAAGTAATAATATGATTTTGAAACTAATGATAAGTGGTAATTAGGATGTAAAGTACTCGTATACGTATATGTGTGTAACTAAAATTCGTAAACTCATACAATATACGTATGATTCATTATTTTAAAAAAGTATGAGTTATTTTCAATCAATGTTTGCAACGAATCGCTTTATAAAAAAATATAGAATCTCCAGTTGTGTTGTTTTTAGCATTAAAATATATTTATAGATATTATTACCAAAAAAACTGCAACGTGCATAAAATACACAGCTTCTTCCGTTAAGTATAGTTTATAAAGTTCATCCCCGTGATGTTCCAAATATGCATTAAATACTAAAGTATACCAAGAAAAGAAATTAAAATTAAGGTGTATAAATAGTAATAAATAAATTATTTGTTACCCTGTCCTGTATAATGTATGCATTGCCTAAAGCGGAGTAATTGATTTCTATAAGTTTTAAATATAAACTACTGTAAAACAAAAGCTTATATGTATCTACGTATGTTAGAGTACTACAATATAATTTCCAATAATAGTAATAATAATAATGTATGTATGTATAAATACAATTAACAATGAAATTTATCAAAGCAACTCAGATAAGAACGCACGCAATAAAATGATAGACTTCCATACATTCATTTCATCAAAGATATTTTTTTGTTGCGAATTATTAACAATTCACCATTTGATTCACAAATATGGGTATAGAGATACATAATAATATCATTATAGCGTATAAATTCATTCATTGTCAATAATGGTTGGTTACAATATATACAGCATCGGCATTATACACATTTTATGCATACACATGCATAATCAACTCAAGTTTTAAGAAGGGAACACTCAGCCGGAGCCCCACTAGATTATATACACGACAACATCAAAAAGTTGGTGGAACACACGCTAATACTTAAAGACAGACATTTTCATTTTGCTCAAAAGAGATTGAAAGAGGACGAAAAGGAGAGAGTCGTCTGTGGTGTATATATATGCATATTATAACTATAATATAGTCTACTAACTTTCAGCTCATCTTTGCTTTCCACACTCCCCCACTTAAGGAGTATAGAAAATGAAGACGAAGCACACTCAAAATGAAACGAGAGGAGCCCCTTGTTCCACACACAAACGTATATTATGCAAAACACCACCACCATGAGCCATTCGCATTACCTAATATGATCTCATTTATCTGAAAACACATCATTCAGCTCTGTGAGGACGACGGGAAACCAAAACGCATAAAAGGAGTTAGCGTTATAGTATCAGCAGCAATCTGTGTCGTCGTCTTTACGGAGAAGAGAAGAGTCTTGACGGTTATTCTCTCTTGTCTGCAATCATCTGCATATATTGCTCTCTTTATATTTCCAAATTCGGTTTTTTAGCCTCCATCACCTAAAGCTGTTATAGTTTTGGTTAAGCATGAATGTAACTAAATGCGAGCGTTTGCAGACTGTCCAAAATGAATTTTACGTTTAGTTCCTAAACAAAACAGCACACAACAATAGATAGGGAAACAAAAACTTTTTCCGAGATCATTTCCCTGATATCCTTTCACCATTCCGAAGTAAACTTTCAACTTGTAGTTGCGTACAACTTACTCAAGCTCATTGTCAAAATGCTCAGCACTTGTGCGTAAAAAGTACTAAAATTGATGTTCAGTAAAATGAGCAACATCGCAACGCAAATTTTTCTACTTATTTAAACACCAACTCATTTACTCAAATGCTTATAAAAAAGTTTGAGATGACATGATTTTTTGCAAAAGTCCAGAAAGAAAGAAATACATTGTAAATCAAAGCAGGTTGCAATATTTTTTACGTTAATTTTTACTTGGGCATTCAATGTCAAAGCGCATCGATTAAATTACTATTTAACCTGCCAAGCTATTCTTCTTGTTCAAATTAGTTAGCGTAATGAATTACCGTTCCACTGATTGTCAAATACTGGTTCACTGCGTGGGACGAATTTTTCGTACCTTTTCCTAGCACGCTCACGTTCGTTTACAATAAATAGCAAAAGTAATTGGAAGACTTATAAAATCCATGTGAATGAAAATCCATGAACGGTTTTTTGGTAAGTTATTTAGGAATGAGCCAACGGGAGCATGAGAGAAGAGACAAGGAGGAAGTTGGTAGGGAGGAGGCGGTATATATTATTTGCTTGACTTGGAATATGCATTCCCGAATTTGCTTCATGTCTAAAAAACGGCTTTATAGAGATGAGAATATTTGGTGAGAATGAGAAAATGCAAGCAGCGAGTAGAGAGTGTTTGGTTTTTTATACGTACTTACTTACGTTTAAGTTTCAATCTAGACGAAGCTTCATGAACAAAAAAAGGATCTTTGGAAGAAACCACATTTCCCCGTTGCAATCATTTACATAATGGCTTCGCAACCCAATATCGATCTGTCAATGAGGGACTGCTCGGTTTTGGAACACCACATGATTTCAGTAGTGTTTAGTAAAAAAAGATGGTTCAAAAAATAGTAGGAAAAAGAGAATGAGAAAAAGAGTCGCAAAGAGATTATAATGGGAACAAGTTGCAATATCATTCTTTTAACGATGTAGTTTGTTGAATGAATTAATGGCTTCCTTACGTTTTAGGGCCACCTTCAAACACCAGCGTTCATATGATGAGAGCATGCAGTTATATTTCTTCTCTAAAAGTACAATATTGTGCCTATTAATATACAATTCATTGGGAATTATGCATTTCATATTAATATACTTTTATTAAATAATTATTGCTCATACCTAAATCCAAAAGTCTATTATCAGTGCTACTGGAACTGCATTATTGGTTAGTCGTAAATCTAGTACTAGTATACAATATATCTAACTGCTGTAATTGAGTTCCCACAGAGAGACGTGCGCTCTCTCTGTGCCGACTTTGGTAAATTTATGGTTTGTTTATATGGTGTCAAGTTTTGCTTGTTTGCGGTGGTAGCAGAGAAAGAATAGGAATCGTGTTGGATGACTCCTTCTAGTATATCTGCTAGCTGCTGCTAAAGTACATTGCATGACACATCTATCTGGAATTCTTTAAAGTAAAGTTTGCATGATAATGTGAGGCACAACGAAACCCTCAAAATACAATCAAATCAAGGCCGTTCCACGGATAAGGTTCAGAAATAAGATTTTTTAAATTATTGCAGCAAAAATAAAGAAGATATAAAACGACATGGTAGAAAAAATTAAAGTTTATGATTCTATGCAGTGTAAAAATGAACACTTGACCAAACCGTATACGTTTGTAGTTTTAATATTTTACATTATCATTTTTTGTGTGATCAGCGTTGTCTGCTGAACAAAACAACATGCACGCAGACTATTGGGATAGAATGAAAGCTCGTGTAAATCCACTTCTCCAGCAAAAGCTTGAAGCAAAATTCCACGTTCGATATGTCCCGGAATTACACGAAGGCATGGAAGGAAGCGAATAAAAATGCCACGAAGTCGTCATTGGAATCGACTTGGTCATATTTCTATGTTTTATATTGGACAACTAAATAAAATAAAACAACTGTATTTTTAAATCATAAATTAGAAAATAAAATTTGCTTAATTTTTTCCTGCAAACTAAATATTGAATGTGCAGCCAGTATACAGTATACTACAGCCATCATCACCTTTACTTCATATAATAGGTATATTAGTAAAGTGTCGTTTTTTCCATGAGTTTCGGTTTGGCTTGTGTTTTGTGCTTTCTTTATAGCCATATTGCCATATAAGTGTTCTTAGTCATAGAACGTGAGGAAATGGTGAATGGATGGGGAACGCGAGTGAAGGGTACGAGAAACGCAGCGCCGCACATGGGGTTCCCCTAGAATTACAAATGGTTCTCAACCACCCTCTTTGTCTCAGTTACAGGTTCGGTCCGAGAGAAGCCGTAGGAAACCTAGTAAGAAGATCTCGAGTGTTTTGCAGCAAATGTTTGTTTGGCCTGACAATGAGAGCTACTACTACGGTCGAGACTGTAATAAGTAATAATAAACTTAAGCCAGGCACATACTTTTATATATGCATATTATTTTCTCGACGACAAATATACCTGCAATATACTTGATTCGAATGTTACTTAAAAATCAGTTGAACTTGAAATCGTATTTCAGAAATCTCATTTTACATGCATACTTTCAGGCATGTATATATGGTACATGCATTTCTTATGCGCATATATGCAGAACCATGGATAGAGATGTTAGCTTTCACAGAACACTACACTCAAAAATTTACTGCACTGTGGAATGTGCTGTAAATGTAATAGAGTACACTTTTGCAATCCCAAATAAGTATATGGACAAACGGTTTTTACTTACGAAGTTAAGTAAAAGTAGGTACAATAGTGTTGGCTGGAGTTGTTTGTGGAAGAAAAAATAATTGAAAAATAGCGGCACGTTTTTTTTTGTCGACAAATATTTATAATTCATTAACAGATGTCCAGATATGTAAACGAGGGTCGGAAAGTCTTTGCTTCAGAGGAGAGGATTTAATCTAAACTAACACCGAGGATGATGGATGAGGTCAGTATCTCTGACATTAAAGTCTAGGATACGATACGAACGACTACTACTGGGCGCTTTTTTTACACCAACAGAAAAGCCTCTTTTTGGGTTCATATTATAAACAGGAGAAAACGGTTTTGGTTTATATATTGCGTGAAATGGAGAATATATTGTGTTATTGTGGTCATGTACATATTCATAACAAAAAAACGCTGACTTAAACAGATTACTTTTCCAGGAAATGCATACCGTTTTACTACCGTACAGAAAAAAGTATGTTATAACATCGCTGCATCCAACCATTACACTTATTATTAACTACCGGAAGCATGAAATGCTTGAAAGGTAGTTATAGCGATTGATCTGTTTGTCTGTCTGTCCGTCTGTCTGTCTGTCTGTCTGTCTGTCTGTCTGTCCGTAAACACTCTAACTTCCCTCCACGTTGACCGATTTGGCTCAAATTTGGCATAGAGGTACCTTGGCCCATGGCGACGTTCCCTATTGATTTTCAGCCATGTACCTCATCATTGGCCGGAAGTAGGGACGTCGACGTCTTTGAGGTGGTGTGGGTCAAAAAATCATCAAAAAAGTTTTTTGTAAAAATGAATAGAAGAGTTCAAGACGATCATTTTTTGTCAAAAGATAATGGCTGAAATCACTCCCCTTTCGTCAGGGTGGAGCCTGGAGGGGGGAGGGGTCTCCGACCTCAAAAAGTTTTATTGTGTAAATTCAATGGGAAGGTCAATTTGAGCTTACAAGACATATTGAAATTGGTCAAATGCCTTTTTTGGTTGTTAATTGGGCATACATCGCACTTCCGGTAGTTATATATTAAAGGTTTACACCTTACTAGTTATTACCTACATTACATACACACCATTATTGCGAAATTGTAAAAAGCTCAGGAAATCTGTGACGCTTGTATAAAGTTGTAACTCGCGTGAAAAAGGCAAATATAATCCAGAAATTTGTATTTTTTGTTCTCATCTCATTTAGTATATCGGCCATTGATGTTGTTTCATCCATTCAGAACGTTCATATAGGTAGAATAGTTCATACATTCGCGGCGCAGGGTTATATTTTCTCTTACTACATGAATACAATTAAGATTCCATTGTCACACCGAAGCCTCTCCATTCCTTATTTAGTGCTGCACAAAACATGTTGGCTCAAAATTCGTCAAAAAAAATAAGGGTAAAAGTGAAGTGTCTATATAGGATCACGATCTTCCACATCCATCAACTTTTGCTGACAGGAGTCACTATAGCCTCTCGTGGATGTGAAAACAATGTAGTATAATAATAATAATAATAATTTCAGGCTTAAATACATACATCGGAGATCCATCCTATTTACTAACTTCTCACAAACTGAAAACTAACCATTTATGGAACACATTGTATTTACTTTTTGTGATGATGTGAAACTTGGCACAACGTATGCATTCATGTGCATTTCTAGCGAAGAAAGTATATCATACCATCACGAAGTAAAAGCAAACAAGCATGTACGTAAAATATTATGAAGTTATCTAGAAAATAAGAAGCAAGATTCATAAACGCACGCACCTGTCTATATACCGACACGTTACATAGTTGAGCTGGAAGTATTGTTTTTGCAGGGATGATAAAATAATTTCTTAAATTGCCAGGCTAGAAATTCAAATAAAAGTTTGTATTAAGATGTTACACGATATGAAAGGACATGGCTCTGGATATTATAGCATGACACAATTAAAGTCGAGTTTAATTTAGCTGCTCTAGAGAGAGGCGCTTTGAGTGACTTGACTGACTACCAGCGAGCGAGCGCAGCAACAAGGAACACACACTCGACTTGCTTCTCCTTTTTTTCTTCCTTATATAATATGTAACCATTGTACATGCATACTATTATGATGTAGACATGCAATAAAAGGCGATAGAAATAAAAATGAGATGAATGCTCGCGTACATGTATGTATCTGCCAAGTAGAAAGAGCAAACTAACAGCTCAAAGTAAGGGGAAATAAGAAAGAAAGTGATCCGTCTTCTGCTTGTCATCCTATCCCATATGAGACATCTGTATAAATGCACCGTGTATGTATTGTAGGTACTTGTGTGTGCGTTTGTTTTTTGGAGTGAAGCTCCCAAAGTTGAAAAAAAAAGTTTTTACTTTGGCAAGCACACAGGCCCCGGCTAAAACTAATTTTTGTCGGAATTTTGTTATGCTACCAAATAATCACCGTACCGCCACCGTACAAGAGCGAGCGACCAGCAGCCAGGCAAAAAGATTACTGCCACTACTACCGCCGCCGTTGCGCGTTGCTCAAAAACAAGTACATAATAATATTTTGTGTAGAATATGTATGTATATATGTGCTGGAAGGACAAAAATGCAATAATAAAAAGATAAGCTATATCCCGGCACGGCGACACACAAGCAGTGTTCATTGCGTTGGTTCAATAGCTGCGAAAAACTGAATAACAATAGGGATCCAAAAACTGAATCCCCGGAGGATTCCCAGCCGTTGGACAGTGACACTCTCACAATATCTTACTTTCTTTATTCAGTTGTTTTGCTCCAAGTGGCATGCATATTTTTAGGTTATGGTTATATGCTTGATACATGCTAATTTTAAAATTTGACTGGATAACTGCGTCATTACTTAACCGGGATTCCTTTAAGTTCTCATCGGTCAGTTTGAAAGCAGAACAGAAAAATCCACTTTTGCCTCTTGTAAGCATTTCGTATAAACGCTAGCGTAACTCATAATATGTTATAACAAAGTTTTATTTCAATTGGTAACCGACTGACTGACGAACGACGACTCTTTTTTTTCAAAGCATTGGCTATTGTACTACATGTGCGTAGAATATTACATTGTCTATTATTCCCTGGGCAAAGCAATCAGAATCTTTTTCCACAACTGACTCAAATTGACTGATTTCCGAGTGCCATGGTAGTAGTCGAGTGACTACACAAAAGGGTCACGTCGATGTATCTCAATCATTCAGAGCTTGCTTTTCAAATGTTCAGCTTTTGATTGGCAAGCAAGGCTATTCAACTCTTGTCACTTGCAGAAGGAGACGAATTGTAAAAACTTCGTGCTTTACAGATTTGAAATCTTAATAATGTGACATTGTTGTTACTGCGTATATACGGCCATCAATGTTTGTACAAACAATGTGCAGTCAAATCGTAAAAGAAGCAGTCACCGACTCTGAGAATGGTATTTCGTGTTTCTATCTATAATAATAGGTACATTATATGCATATGATAACGTGAGCAATCGGCACCACCGCTTTCACACTGCGGAAAGCCACAAGTAGTGTAAGTTAAGTTAAACTAAATACACGGCATATAAGATTGGGTGGGATCATTTCTCGAATGTTTTCAACATCTTCACTTCTCGATAAGTCAGACCAACTATTACCTAGATCTCTACACATTATTGAATCCTTTGAAATAACAACTTTATTTGGAGTTTGAGAAAAGTGTAATAATGCGACCCTCTGATATACACATACACACCTACAGCTATAGAATCCATATATATTATATGATATCGCATACAAGACAGTACACAGTAGTGCGAAATGAGAAGGAAAGTAAAGACATGCAAGAAGTTTCCAAAAAAGAACGCCTATGCCAGCAGCTTTCGGCTCAATGTCCGTGTTTCTCCTTCGCTCTTATTTGTTCGGTATTGTTGAATGAGCAACGACAAGGAGCAAAAGAAAAACAAACTCATCCATTTTACTCAACGTGGCAGTTGAAATCTTTTTATGACACCGGTCATGTAATAGCAGTCCTTAAGTCCCCTCTTTGTTCACACTTCTCCTGTTCAAGTTGTTTAATAAGGGATTAGATTTAGACGTTACACAAAAAAAAAGCTAGCCGTATTTCAAATTTCCTTTGCTCTCATGTCATATCCACGTTTCCCTTCTCTCCTTTCTAACTTCATTTATTCATCTTACCTATCAAACAATATATAGTGCGCACACACACACAAGTCCCGATGAGATTTCAATTACATTTGGTGTCAAGCCGAAAGTAACGACTTTTTGGTGCACTCAAATTCTCCAAGCGTTTTCTATGCCATACCAAATACTCGACTGGGCCATTATTGCAAAACGGTAATACTAATGAATGGGAAATGAGATTGGCTCTGTAGACGTGAATAGAAACACATTTTGTTGTAAAATGCCTACTTGACATTTGAAACACTTGGAACGCTCCCGTAACAACATTCCTACAACCTATTCGTGTTCTTGGTAAAATTTCAATTTCAGAAAATCTATTGCTAATTCTGGCTGGGTTAGCCAATTCCAGCAAATTATAAAACTAGCTAATAATAAAATAGTTTGTCAATAATAATATGAGCTACAAAATTAAATAAAAAGGATATTTTTCATCAAAATTACCCGTGCGAATTTTTTTCGAAATGAGATGGTTTACTGAGTCGTAACATCATAAATATGACGTCCTATTCCCAGAAACGGTCGGCGGACTATGTCCGTACGTACCGAACCATGCTACTGGATGCAACCAGGCCCAGAATACTTCCAAGGATGCCATCAAATTCAAAGGTGTACACTCCATCCAGTACCGTGAGCACTACAGATGCAACCTCTGTCTTCATTCCGCTCTTCTACGCTGGCGAGAAGGGAGCTTTGGGAATTTGGGATAAGCGTGTAATTACAAATTTTTTTAGCAATTCCTGTCTTTACTTTTTTATTAAAAGATTTTTAGCCAACTTTTAAAATCCATGCAAAAAATTTTCCTAATCAAAAAGGCGGGCATAGGTGTAGTGAAGCGTCGACTGGACGATGAGGACCGTTCATATCACGTCCTGGAATTGTCCAACCCACGCACAAACTTGGGAACATTTATTAGCACGCCAAAATCTGCACTAAATGCCCTCCACATTACCCTCCCCCACATGGTAATGGCCATGAAAAATTATCGACGTAATTTTGCATTTGATGTGCTTGTTATGGACAATATGGCGTACCGAAGACGATTTTGCTTCGCGACATGGTACAACCCGTCCGCTCTGAAAAAGTTTGCGTTCATGTGCCAAATACCGCTACGGTTGGAGATTGGATGGAATGAAGTTCACGTCAACTTTAATGAGCTTGTCAAGAACACGTACAAGACGGAATATGTGGAAACAATTAGAATTCAGGTTTATGCTAATTGTAAACTGAGACAGGTAGGATTTGTAAAAAAAAATTTGGTTCTGAACTTTATAAGATGTGATGCAACTCACCAGTTAAAAATATATCGACTTTTCAGATCTTCTTTTGCGATGACAGAATTATCACTGGACAAATACCGATCCCTTCCATGCGCGATTTTGGGAATATTCGGATTCTACCTCTGGACTATGGTCCCAGAACACATCCCGATGGAATTGAGTCAGGTCCCGAGAAAAACAGAAGTGTTCCGTATGTGGATCCTCCCACACAAATTTCCCCGTCACGTCTAGAACAAGATCTTAGACTGCTTCAGAGACGAAGATTTGCTCAAATTACGGATCAAAAATTGTACATACAGCCGTACAAAACCTATTTCCGTGACTTGATGCATGAGCAAAAGCAGAGAAAGAAGATTGAGGCAGCGCTGAAAGCAGAACTTGAGGCAAAGTCAATTCGTGAGAAACCGGAAAATGGGAGCAAGGCAGGAAATTTGAACGCACAGAATTCCCTGCTGGACAAGACGGAGAAAGTGCCAACGCTGGCGGACATCAGAGACCTTTTGTCTACGGACACATCCTTTAAACTTTCAGCAGACGAGAAGGAAATCAAAATCGTGAAGGTTCCTGCTAATCCTTCACCAAAGGCGGTGAAAGCTCCGAAAACCGAAAACGAGAAAAAAGCTGTCCCAGTCAACAAGCAAGGTGGTGGTGGGTCCGGTTCTGCGTCGCGTACATCCCCATCCTCCTCCAACTCGACTATTGAGCCCAATCTTCGTCATTTAAAGTCTAAAGGAAAGACGACAACATCTCAAAAACTTTAAAAGTAGTCACAAATTCTAAATAATTTGTAATTGATTTTTTTGTCTAAATTCCAAGTTTCAATTACATAAAGTAAAATATATTTCAAGAAAAAACAGCCTTTTGAAGATGTTTTGCTTTTCTGTGTCACATCATGCACATATTGTACCACATCATATCTTTGCATTTTTTTTCTCGCCTTTGTTGCACATTCGCTGAAGAAAAATTCTCGATACATAAAGCTGCTGCTGGAGTGATTCATGATTCATAATACGAACTACGAACGCGCAACAAACAACTTGGTCGGGCAAAAGAAAACGAAGCAACCTTCCCAAAATTCTCATCCACCAGTACTCCTAGACCTAATCGATAATGACACTTAATTTTGATGGATTACTTGAAAGGAAGAGAAAAAAGGGAGCGGAAAAAACACAAGAACTGTATGAGCCGAGTTTGAGCAAGTGTTTTTAGGAAAAAATGAAAAAAAAAACTTTTTTTCTTCTCGTGTTATTGTGTTTAATCTTGCAGCTTCTATAAAAGTATCCTTCCTTATTGCTCTACACTGCAAATGGAAACTGTGACTGCTTTTACAAAAATTATTATATATACGCGAAAAAAATTGAGAAAAAATATTGTTGCCAGAAATTTGGAAAATCTTTAGCCGGAATGATGAATCAAGTGTTAATTTCTTTTGATAAGCTTTCAAACGAAAAGCCATAACTAGCCATAAATATCCATAAGAGATACAACTTAATATTTAACTGTTTTTTTACAATACTGTAAATTATTCAGGTTTTCGTTTTTAGCATTGTATGCATTTAAGACATATTTACACCATCTCTCTTTATCCTTAAAAACAACCAAATACTAAGCAGTACAACAGATAAGGTTTTTATAGCTTTTACCGTGAGTCATTCAGGCTCTCGTATAAAATTCTTATATAAAGTTATTACAATATTATAGAAAAAAAACAGGAAAAACATTTTTGAGTGAAAATAGTTTTGAGATAACAGCGTATACGAAAGACGGACAATTGCATTCCCCCACCAGTCTCAACTAACTTCATAAAACTCAACAACAAACAGAGTCAACTTTTTTTTCTCTCTCCCTTTCTTTCCCCTGCTACTTATTTTTTTCAAAAGCTGTGTGTTAGTAAAGTATAGGTAAAGAATATATACAGCTGAATTTGCCCTTTTCACTCTCTCGCGGTTAAAAAAATTAAGTAATAAGTTTATCCGGTTTTATCTAGAGAATCAATCTCACGGGAATATATTTTTTTCGGGAGGCAAGAGAGAACTCAACGCGGGTATATAGTAATCTGCTGTAAGACGAAAAGCTGCTTTATGCACGAAACTTGTGCGCTAGATTTTTTGTTTGGAATTAAAACAAAATGCTGTCGAATGAGTGACCAAAAGATAACTCTGCATAGAATTAAATATGAAATGAACTAGTGCAGAAATCACACTGTCATAATTTCACATAGACGGGTTGTATGGCATATCTTTAGCTGTGTCAACATTATTATGAAGAGTGATGGAGAGAAACCGGTGCGGTGGTCAGCAGCGTTGCTGCAATGATAGAAAGCACGAAATTCACCACACCGGTTGCCTTTTCCTCTTATCTCTCTACTTTTCTGTTATGAAGTCCCCGTTAAAGCCTTTAATCTGGGAAATCAAAAAGATAAAGATTGTGTTTAGAGCTTTATTACGACGGCATTGGCTCGTGTTGTTTTTGCTTATTTCCGATTTTTGATATAAATACAAGGGAAGGAAAGCCTAGTAAATACACATACCAAAAAAAACGAGGGCAGCAATTTTTTCCTGGAAGCAGAGATCTAGGAAAAAAGGGGAAAAGACAACTTATGACGCAATTTCACCCTCGTGCTTGTGTATTTATTTGTGCAGGATTTTTTGGTGGAATATGACTGTGTATTGTTCATATGAAAACGACATCAGGTGAGTTTTTTTTGGTTGAGATCAGATTCGATGCATGTTACGCTTATGCCATGCCATTGCCACTTATGTCTATACACTGATTTATGAACATGATTAGGTGTATCAAGTTTGACGCAGAAGGTTTTATTGGTTTTCCCTTACTTGTATCCGGCCGGATTGTTAACGTAGATAAGTTTTTTTTATGTGTGACTTTTTTCTTCTCTTTTGGTTTTTGCTTTTATACATTTTTATGATTCCTGTTAATATACCTCTCTAACATTTCCAGTCATTCTTTTTCCCCAAATTAATCCGAGAAAGTATATGCACACACATACACGTGGTTGTAAGGTTTTAGAGAAAGCGAGCACAAACACAACCTGTGATTTGAGATCTGATACAAGTAGTGCGCTCCAGACTTTTGGTCAAGTTGGCATAAAATACAATGATTTTTCCATATAAAAACATCATAACATTTTGTGCGGGTGTTCTGTTGAAACAGCAAAAAGCCGTATCTAGAAGTAGGAGTAATGTAGGTATATAGAAAGCAAGAAATGTCAAATGCATTAGGAACGACAGACGTCATATCCACTTACAGCATGCTTCACATTTACCGACACTGCATTTAATGAACATGGCAAAAAGGAAAGGGAATAAATACAGAGCTGTAAATGCGGGCTTTCCATTTTCTCCATAATGCAATAATGGAAAACAGGAACTGGGTCAAGTAGTCAAGTCAAGTCAGTTGTAGTTCGATACAGTTTGGATTGATGTAGCCTTATCTAATTGTTTCCACTTTTATATCCATTCCTTTTCTCACGAAATGGAGCTTTTCATTGGTGGTGGTCCGAGATACGTTTAAAAAAATGCTGCAATACAACAACATATCTAACACAACGCTCATGTTTTTGAGATGTATACTGCAGCAAACTGTAGATACGGTTTTATTTAGGATCATAGAATAATGACATGAAAATAGCCAGAAGCGAACATAAGCAAAAATGCCATTTCATTTTCATTCATTATGCCTACAAGGCGAATAGTTTGTGTAAGCATATAAAATGCTGATTACAAAGCGACTATCTACACCTATTCGTTGGAAAACGCCACGCGTTATACGGTAGGAAATAAGATGTAATTTCTTGTTCGCACGAACCGCTGCTGTCGCTGTTCAGAAAAAACGGCGGAGGAAAAACCTCGTATTCTGTTCAATTAACTCTTTCTTGCCACCTATAACTTTAGAACAAATCTTGGCGTTTGTAGGAGAGGTAGAGTGAGACAGCCGCTGGCTAAAAAATATACTTTACAGTTGTGACCATCCGAGAAAATAAATTTTATTCCATGCACACATTATTCTATCCACACCTAAACCTTTTTATCGGTCGTACGTGTGTGTACATTTTAACGATAGCTGATCTGCAAATAAGGAAGTTTAGTTCACTTACTGTAAAAATCTATGCAAGGAATTTTGGAATTCTCATAGCCTATATCACGCTATATCACACAAGCTGTTGTTGTCAAAACTTGATTTTCATACCTGATATTATGATCGGTAGCGTAATAAAAATAATCATGAGAAATGTCTTTGTTGTTGTAAGTAGATTAGCTCCTTGCATTTCTTTTGGTAATTCGAAGTCAACGGAAAAATGAGAAAGTGTGTGTAGCAGATTTTGATCATTCTCTAGAATTAATAGAAGAAGGTTATTTGAACAGGGAAATAATTAAAAAGCTGGTCTGTTGACAGCTTAATGAAGCGAG
Organism: Sinella curviseta; assembly: GCA_004115045.4. Classification (NCBI taxonomy): domain Eukaryota; kingdom Metazoa; phylum Arthropoda; class Collembola; order Entomobryomorpha; family Entomobryidae; genus Sinella; species Sinella curviseta. The sequence continues at coordinate 38,597,181 of CM023203.3, read as the reverse complement.
TGAAAGTGGATGATATTATCGATACAAAAGAGCCAACATTCCAGTTCATTTTAATGTAACATCGACATGGTACATTCTTGAGTTTCGGAGAGTTTTGCTGGTGCGCTACTTTCTACCGTCTTTACGTTATTAGTTTTTTGTAAAATTTCCTTTATCTCAAATCTATCACTTTAAGCACAAAAGTTAATTACTTATAAATTGGTTTACCATGTTCAAAAATGACTAGTTTAGAAAGGAATTTTTATTTCATGCTTCATTATGTTCCCTTCTTAACCTCAACCTTCCTTGTGGTTTGTAATATCTACTGTATTTTTAATTCCATCCCTCTGATGATCTGTCAAACTTTAAAATGCACCATGCAAGTTGCTTGGAGTATTTTAGGCATATTGAAAAAATGAATGAGCATGCATATTCATAAAGACTTGTTTGCATTAATTAACTGACTGCAAAATGAATGCATATATTGCGAATTACAAATGGCCTCCAAACAACTTTTCCCGAAATCCTTACAAGTAAAAGGTTTTACAGTTGTTCATCTCAAGAAATATTCTTTCTTGTGAAGTGAAGGTTTACAATTAACGGAAGTAACGTTTGTGGGAGAAACAAAACTTATTTATCAAAATCTCCGAATTCGATTATGCATAATAGTGTGGGCAGAATACATATTATTTTTTGCTGTTGCATCATTTAGGTATGATTTATTTGACGAATGTTTTCTTGTATACTGGCCACAAAAGCTCTGTGTACTTTCTTTTTACTTACATCTGAAGACCTTTGTCCTGCCTTTTTTTCCTTTGCCCCACATACCACCGGACTTACACAGGAATGTTCAGTTCCGCTCGAGTTCTTCCTTTTCGATAAGAAACTGGTGCGAAAAAGCACAAGAGAGAGCACTCTAAAACATGCAAAACAAACTCAGCATGTGCATCGCATTTTATAAGCTATAGCTAAAGAACTGCAGGTAAGTAAATGTTTTGCAAAACATCTCAAGCAACCAAAAAAGAAAGCCATAATAATAATAGTTAAAGTGACTAACCAAAAAGGTTGTCCCCTTTCCACACACACACAACAGCTTCCCAAGTAAACATGTACTGGTTATTATTAGGTGCATACAAACAACCAAACATCATATATCATTCCAATTAATTCCCACTGGACGACGATCATCTCAGTGTGGTGGCTCCAAGACGTATAACAAGCTGTGCCTTCCTCCTTGCGAGCATCACAGCAGGTAGTCACACAAACAGTCCACAAAGTCGCAATAATAATATATTGTGGAGAATGGGGAATGCTTGGAATTTTCATGCTTTTTCTATTCAAGGTAAACGATACCTACACACACATTCACCCAAACTATTATAAAAGACTCGCATATTTATTTACGACAAAATGAAGAGCTACTACCGCGCACACCACACCACACCACTTACTCCAACCCAATCATTATATGTATTTATGCTATACTTGCTCCTTTACCAGCAACGGTAAAGCCATACACCACCACAACCGCTTACAATTACGTAATAACAATAACAACCACTTTATATACGCCTTTGTCTACTTGCTGTCGCTGTTTCGTGCAATGATTTTGACTTTTTGACGTTCTTTTTTTATTCCCATGCATTGCATTCATATGAGAACTGCTCTGGCACGGCACCATATAACGGGTATGGACTTTGGGCCGCCACGCCACTCGTCTCGTCGACGTTGTTTTCCCTCTCTCCAGCTATTAAATACTTTTTTTTCGTCTTCACAAGATGATTATTATTACTTTCGCTAGTAAAAGCATATATTCTTCTTCTGGGAAAGCAAAGAGTTGTAAGTTGTAATAATAATCGTAGTGTGAATCAAAGTGCTCTCTGTATATTATATTCATCAGATTTGCGTTTATTTTTACATGCTTTTAGAGCTGGACGGGGAAAAGAAAGAGCTGAAAAGTAAAACTTTTTGTTGGTCACACACACACACACACACAGCTTTTAGTGGGTTGCGTGACTTGGTTTAAAAACAACAACAACGACGTTTGTTGGACAGCAGCGGAGTCAAAAGGCTTATGGTCATCGACGGCAAAATTTATTGTTGAATGTACACATTAATGTGTATGTATTTTCTCATGTTTTGTGAGATGTATAAATTTTGATAATATTATATAGATATGAATATGCATGCATGCATATATACGCTCAGTTTTATGAACACACAGGACATTCTCAACATTTTTATGCTTCTTGTATTATATGATGGTAAAATCTACAAGGAAAAGTACTTTTAAAAATACAAGTTTCCGGCAGTAATTCCGGATAAAAAATCCGCCAAATGTTAAGATTTTGTTCTTTTTGCACTTGGTATTCCAGTTAAATGACCTGATACATATGGAATTAAAGAAAGTGAAACCAAGAAAGAAAATTGCAGAATTCAAATCTTATGCTGTGGCATACATACTTTAAAAAATGACTCAATGTAAGAGGTCATGTAGACGCTGAAATTGTTTTGACCATACATACCTATGGAATTTATCGCTCAGTTCTGCGGAATGTATTTACGACCTGCTTGCTATCGCGCTCTGGATGATTGCAGATTTGCTGACCCTGAAAACCTGTACTAACGGTAATGGTGGTTACCGTACAGATCTGCGTGACTAAGGTCTAATAATCCATTTGACGTACCTGTGTACTTGTTCCAAAAACTACAAACCTACCAAAGACACGCATGAGGAGGAAACACAAGCACAATTTGGCATTTGATTGCATGCATGTTTCTTCCGATACACACACACACACCACATACATTTCATAAGTATTGCCTACGCACAATACAACTTATGACACACACGCTCGCAGTAGTGAATAGGTAGCCTCGAGCAGGTAAAAAAAGTGAATACATTTCGTCAATTGTTTGGCCTAATTAATAGGCAGGCATAAAGCACACGGTCTACATGGTCATTCGGCAAAGAGTCAAATTGTCAGTGGAGCGTGGAGTCAAAAACTCGTTCATTTTCTCCACGCCATATACATTTAGAGAAATCACTTTCATGCTATTATACGCACGCAAATGCTGTAGTATGGACGACGACATCGGAAACGAAATCTTTTCACCCTTCACAATTTTTTCCACCATTTCATGTTGATGATGATACGTGCACATGCTTTTACCAAAAATCATAATAACTTTCTTCAAGGCAAAGCATGTTCTTTCTCCCTCTCTCTATATTTTGCACAATATATGTTCATGTGAGAAACTACTGGTTCTTTTCCAGTGATTTCACTTTTGCTTTCTTACTTCCAGCAAAAATATCTAAATGCTAAATTAGGGCTTATACCTATAATTGTGGGTTTTCAAGAGGGGCTCCATGATACACACGTTTTTTTTACAGAGAAAGGGAAGCAACACTTTTGGTAGCAAACAGACGTAAACTGAAAAACAACGAGCCGCTTTTCCGTGTAAAGCTTTTTAAAACTTATGCTGCTGTATACTTAGCCCCGAGGTTTCATGCAGAGACGGGAGTGCGCTCAGACGCGTGACATGTCTAGCAAGTTGTTGCTACTTTACTTTATCATTACGTAAATCAACCTCCCGTCCTACTCCTGTCAAAATTTTAAAAGCTGGACAACGCTTAGAGAGATGTACAGTCCAGTCCTTTTCACTGTTAAAAATCATGATATTATAATAATTCTTGTATAACGGCAAGAGTGAAAAAACTATGTATTATGATATTTCATTTGAGATTAGTTTTCTGGAAGTATCGACTTAAAATTTCGCCGAATCACAAAAATTATACATTTAGCAAACTACGTCGAACATCTTGTCATGAATAATAGCGAGGTATGGGTCATTCGTTCATTTTATCATTCTGGCCAGGTTGCTTATTGCTACTACTAGTGGGGTTGATGAAAAAGACACGTGGAAATAAGTAAAATACCACCACCACCGGTTCCGGTAAGGTGTTCTGAAACTTGTTTCGTTTATTCACTTTGCCTCCCCTGTATATGTACATGTATGTATGTATATATGCTTGCATTTGTTCACCCCGAATCCGATTCCAACAATAAGATAATAATAACATCATCTTTGTACAGTCCACGTCCAGCAGTTCACCTCTGAGAATATTATTTTTTTATTAGATAAAAACATCTGTATTGTTTTCTGACTTAATTGAACAGAACGCTTCCTTTGTTGAAATAATAAGCTGACTCATATAAAGCCGCTTGTGAAACTGACACCTACGGAATCAAATTAAATGTACAGGAATGTGTATATGCCCAGTACTCTAAACGCGTAAACCAGTTACGATTAGCAGCAGGGTTAGTTTAGGTGCATAAAATACACTCTCGGTTTTTACTCTCACTCCTTTTTCGTCTGACTTCTCCAAACGTAATAAATAAATATTGCGATTGTGTGACTGAAGGGGTAAAAAGAAAATTCACCTTGTGCTTGACGGATTGTGTGTTGAGCTTTTTGTCATACGATCTATCCTACAGACTAACTCACAGAGCATAATATCTTGTTTACCAATTTTTGCCTTCTAACTTTGAATAAAAAAAGGATGAGCGCTCTGGCTGTAACACAAGTAGTACCTAAACAAGTTTCGAGCGAAAGGAGGCAGAGAGTCAGAAAAAAGGGTAAATGTAAATCTTTAAAGACAGCAGCTGCCGCAACAGATATCATCTCATCCTTATCCTCACGTTGCTTGCTCAGAGGTAGATTTTGTGAGTATATCACCACACACGAGAGAATGGGAATAATGGAAGGAAATAGCAGACAGCAAGGCAGCAGTAGAACCGGAGAGAGGGATGAGGATGAGCACACGGTTGAATCAACATGAGTGAGTGTGAGCTGCTGCTGGAAATAGGAGTTTATTCACTTTGACTGCTAGAGATCTCCGGTGTAATTTGTCTCTTTTTGCTCTCTCTTTGTTCATCATGTAAAAAAAGGGTGCGCGGGTGGGTGGTTTACGATGGTGGTGTTTGATGTAATATTCTCGTCAGAGGAAGATTCCTGGATGTGATGATATTACATAGGATATGTCAGGGATTAAGGTGACAGCATGTTGACAAAAGACAACAGAACCGGGTAATATTGCTGAGGAGGAAAAAAACAAAGAAAAAAGGGAAATGGGTTTGATTACTCAAACTGTCAATTAATAAAACAGATGTTTAATCATTTTCTTTGTTATATATTATGAGCATAAAAATTAGTCCACTTTTACGGAAAATATTTCCATTGAAAAAGTGTTGCGAAATCTGCAATTTAAACGCGATTTTAGCAATTTTAGCTTTAGTAAATTCATAGTTGTTAACACGGAAAGATTTAAAAACATGAAAATTGTATAACATATTCTATTATAGAATAGCAAATGCGTATGTACATACATATGTACATCCATTCACTGTTTCCCAAGCATGTACCCACTGTTATGTCACGACCAACTATGCTATATCATTGACTATATGACCAACCTTACGTGATATTATTCCATTCTGCATTCTGAGTCAGATCAGATCTCGTTCCAGTGACTGTCACATTCCATTCTCCACCATGGCATGTCATGAAGAATGACTGATGAGCGACGAACGTTCCTCCCAGTAATTTCTCCAAGTGTTGTTCCAAATTACGAAGGATTACCACAAGCCATGGTTGACAGCAGAGGGTGTCACTTCTACACAGTACGAGTCGTCGTAAGTCTAATAAAAGAGAAAAACAGTCCAATTCTACACATGATTTTGTTTCCAGTGCCAAAAAAACTTGATGAAAGTGTAATTTTTCTGGAATCTTAAGAAAAATATGATTTCATATACTGTTTTACTGGCAATCACCATTTTCTAAAACATTATATTTTTTGGGAAAGGAAACACTTCAAATTCCGTTACATATCAAAGTTTGTGCTTTGTATTCTGAATGAACAATATGACAGCTGCAAGTACGTTTGGAATGCCAATAGAATGAAAATCGAATGGAATTTGCAAACCATGTATCCTAAAACTTTGTTTATGGTCATTGTTGCCCAATTGTCCATTTCAAATGAATAGCCCACTTTCATTCATATATTTTCGAAACAATGGCAAACCACAAATAAAGCCACATTCAACAATGGATACACAGTTTACACATGAGCACAATCCCAACTCTAGCTTTTTCCTTATCCCTTTTTGATATTCATTCATTATTTGAAAGTGGAAAATTTCAATATAGCAGCACTTGCTGTATTAAAAGAGGTGTAATTCTGTTTCATACCTAAATAAAATGGTTTATGAAACAAATGCTTTAATATAAACACCTTTTACGTGACGAGCAGTCATTTTCTTCATGTTTTCTTGTGAGGTATTTATTAACAAACTGATACTTCTGTTGTAACAAACAAAAGGGAACTCGTTGCTGGACCTCACACTCTCAAGCAGTACAACATTCCATTCAAGACTCAAGGGACTCGTGCTTCCCTTCAAAACACAAGTTCATCTCATCCCATTGTTTACACTATGCTAATCCGCTATCATATTCTCGTCGAGTGCATAGGAACATATAATGGCCAAAATGTGTGAAAATACAATATGAAATGTCAATGTATGGACACTTCCTTTATATTAATCTAAACAATTACATATCTTACACCTCAGTTCTGGTCCACAACTTGCACCCACCATGAATGAATCTATATAAATAATATGAATGGATGTAACTTTTGGGGAACATCTCATCTTGTCAGATTCTTGTCCCAGTCATTCTTCTCACTTTCCCATTTCAGGAATCATGATCCCTTTAAATATCGATAATTGTAACAGATATCAGAAGGCATATCATAATGTCATATTGATAACTTAACTGCTTTGATGGTTCATCGTGGATTACATTGTACGTTGCGTCCTTCCTCAGTTTAAACTGTCACGCAAGCCCAAAACATGAAGATTAGTGAATAAAATTGTGAATACTGCTTAACAATAGGATTCTTCAGTTTACAAAAGTAGTAATTGTTTAACATGAGCATCCCTTCATTTGAATGTTGCACGCATACAAAAGCAAGGAATACAAGATATACAAAAATGACACTTTTCTATATAATCTCTTCACAAGTGTCAGTTTCATTCGGCCTCTCATTTCATGCTTCCCTTCTTATTTCTTAAATGATATTGTCCTCTAGTGGGTTTCAATATTCTACTCATATGACCCTTATCTCCAATGTGCATCATCAAATGCCCACATTTCATTATACTGATCAACCCACACTACATATAAATTCTCGTATTCGTATATTCCCGTTTGATTTGTTTATTCAGTAAATTCTGACATTTCCTCACAAAAATTTGATGTTGCACCAATTTTGACTTTATAATGAAATCAAGAGTGAAGAGCTTGTGTGCGTCACATCTATTTACATGCCCCATGTACAGCAAACAGACCCCACACGTTGAAGTGGAGAGAAAAAGTTGATCAACATAAGTTGTAGGTATATATGTACTTGTTATTTGCCAGAACAATTGATTTTATCAGGATGTGGCCGGTATGATGTGTGATTTTGGTGATCATTGAGAAACAAGCGAAGGAAAAATGTTTGCAGACTTGATCAATTGACATTCAAAATTAAATTCCGAACTTTATAAAAATTTCAACATAACTAACCGGAACAAACGAGAGCATATTGCATGGCTTCTATTTCTATTGCTGTGAAAATTCATTCATTGAGCTTTTACTTATATGAGAGCTGAGAGATCTAAACTCTTATTACGAAGTGGGAACCCTGCTGTCCAGGAAGTGGGGCTTTGAATTTTCTATATTCTTTTGTATTATAATTACGCAACCATGGCTTAATTACCCTCACCTCTTTTTCTAAAGTCTTGCAAATATGCGTCCTTTGGAGTTGGAGCTGTGTGTCTGCCAAATTATGAGCTATGTTACAAGTAAAACACAAAAGTAGTAGCATAAATGAACGTTTACGATACCCTGCAATAAAAAGCATTTTAATAATAGAACACAGTATAGAATTTATCTTAAAGGCAAATGACAGAATGTATATTATGGTGTATTGTATTGTATGCCAGCCTTTTTATTATCCGACAATAAATGAATGTTATCATTCTTCTTAGCCTGTTGTTCCTCATTAAATCCACTTAATACTGGGGGACGGTTTAAAAAAAGTTACTACAAAGTGAAACGACAGCAGCCGTCGTTCTACAAAAATCCATATGACATGCGGTATCTGTCTGAAAGTCAGAGAATTCAACATCAAGTCAAGAATCAGTGAACCAAAACCAAAGACAGCTATTTCAACTCACATGTAATGTTAAAGCGTGTGTGTGTATTGTGTATAAAAATATGAGCTCTGCAATGAAAATGTTGATCATTGAGAGGAGAACTAACAAAGACAATGCATAGCATAAAATCGTACACACACCGTCGTGGACATTTAAAGTAAATCAAACAAGTACACACAGAAAGTTCAAATATTATCAAGTGACCAGTGAAAAGCCCGTCTCCCTAAACGAAAGCACGTACGGCGAACCTGGAAAAATAATGTACATACATACCTACCTGGGTTGACCGTATATATACATGTTGTTCTATGAAACAAGATGTTCAAACGCGATAAGGAATATTGGCCACTGATTAAGATTATTATCGTAGTAGCAGAGCGACGGGAACGGGACAAGGGGGAACTCGTGAATACTGACACGGACTGTAATACACTGTTTGACGGGAAAGGTACTGACTTCTGAAGTTGTACATATTATATGGGCTAAGCCAGACGAGCGAAGGTGTCTGCTTTTTAAGCTGTACAGCAGCAGCAGCGGCGAAATGTCTAGTGCGAATACAATTAACGTTCTCCGACAATGCTATTTGATTATGGAAGTCAGTTTTATTGCACCACAGCATTTACAACTGGGTACAGTCATATCGGTCCAGAAATACTTTTCTGCATATATTTTGAGTACATATGGCCATTATATGATATCATGACTGCCGAAATTATTATGCAAGACAGGAAAATTCAGTTAGTTAGTTACTGGGTACAGGGAAATAATAATATATGCAATTATAAATCTGTGTTTTGTGTGTGACATGATCGAAACCATAAGACCGCATCCGCTTTTTATGTAGGCTCTGTTCCTTCTGGAGTGGGAGTCGTAACTTTTTATGCATTTCTTTCAATACAATTTGAACTTTATGCCCCACTAGCCTTAAAAAAAGTAACATTAGCAAGGTTTGGTAATTAGATAATTTATATGTGATATGCTTAATGGGTACTACCGATGATGATTGTTTTATCATGATGATCGCGTACGCGTACCCTTCTTGAACTTTGGGGTGCTGTATGATTACAGCAAAGTGAAAGGTAAAACAGAGACATGTTGCAAAATAGAAAAACCGAAGGTTGCATAAATTATGTTAATTTCTACACAGTTCATTTTTTGTACGCTGCAAGATAAGACTTGTATTAGAAGTTATGTAGTTTGTTATCTCATTTGCTCCATTTACAAATACCGACAGGCAGCCAGGAGAGTTGATAAATTCAAAATGTGTGTGCAGTACTGCAGTAAAGTTAGCTCTGATAAAAAGTTTTGTATAAATCGAGAAAAATGTATGCGATTGGATTAAAGGTATATGCGTAGACTGTCACTCCCTCCGTTTTATAATCAGTGCATTTTTCCATCCATTGTTTCAAATCGCCAAAACATACTGATTAAAAAAAAAGTGTTATGTATACCTTGTTCAAAACAAAACTGCTTTCGTCACCACAACACGACGTGTCCCATACTTGATAGAGAATTACGTACGCATTCAAGAGTGGCACTTGAGATCGTACGATATTAAACTCACGTAGTGACTAAATCACAAAAAATTGTTACAATAGTAAAAATATATGTTATGGAAGTATGAAAAGCGTATATTATAGCTGCTATGCTGTTGAAAACATGAAAAGAGATTTTCAGAGAGTGCAATCACGAAACGACACGACAATTCTTATCTCCACGTTCTTCCACTTGAACATCAACACAGAGTCCAGTCAAGTGTTTTATTTTTGTTTTTAATGCTGCGCGCAGAGCAAAAGAGCCTACATTTTTAGACGAACAGAACGCCAGCTCATTCACTCTCACACGAAAAGGTTTGAAATTATTTTTTTTTTTCTCCCTTGTCCTCTGATAAAGATGATAACACTAAAATGTATGCATTACATGCAGCATTCCTTCCTCCTTTTCTCTGTATTTTTTTTTCTTCTTCGTTTATATAGACTACTTTTGCAGTTCTCAGCTTTTTCTTTAAGAAAAAATAAATGTTATTTTTTTTCATGTTACGTCAGTCAATAATGTATAATTCTCAGGGAAGCAGCAGCAGAGCAGAGCAGCGAGAGCTTTTGCTTGTGTTTAAGAGCTGAGCATGCTATTGGGGTTTACCCTAGCTAGCCTCTTGAGCAGATAGGCTCTTTTGAGTGGTGAAGGTGGAGCACACAAAATCCACAACACAACATGCCTAAATGCTACTTCTACTACTAATAATACAAAAACACCACATCTCTCTCTCTCTCTCTGTATTCCCTTCACTATTCGTCGCATAAAAGCCAACTTGCTCAAAAAAGTGTTTTTTTTTTGCTTTCGCTTCCCAGTGTCCTCACATTTATCGGGTTTGGTTGTTGTACTTTATAAGAAACGCTTGCTGTCTGTCCGTCAGACACAAGTAAAGTGGTAGCTTGAATTGAAAGAAGATTCAATTACTTAGCAAATACACGCACTTTTTTTGTGTTTTAACATAAATGCGAATGATAATTAAACGAAATGTTTTATTTCCACAACTAGACTTTTCATATCATTTCGGCATTTTTAGTACAAGCAGTTGATTATATCGTACATACCGTTTATCATAAAGCTCTTCGTACCGTAATACACAGAGAAAACATTCCACTCGCTATTTTTCTACATTAGTTTGCATGGAGGTTCTTTTTCATGCAAGTATATCATTGTAAGAATACAAAGATACAACAACCAAATGAACGCATACTAACTTACTAACCCTCTAGAGCTCTAGCTTCTTTCGTGTGTGCGGAAAGCATACATACCTGCTACATATAAAAATCTACATGAATATAAATATATATATATGCTCACTACTACTATGACATGAAGATAATATTATTGTGTGACGAGAAAAAGGACGGAAGGGAGGACGGAAGTCTCTTTTGCTTGACTGACTTGACTGTTCATTGTGAATTCTCCTTAAATTGAACGTGCTGCTCCCACAACAGCTATTCTCTTGCTTTCTACATAAACTTGTGTGTCCCAACTTTACTTTCCCTGCTGCTGTTATGTTGCCATTCCCGACATACTACTAGCATGAAACACACAACACACCAGAGAGAGAGAGTATCGTGTGAGCTTCCTGGCTCGATATATTATTGTGGTGTGTGGTGGTTTCGTGAGACTTGTGCTCGTTTTTTCCTTGATTTTTACCGTCATCCTCATTCCTTTCCGATTCTCGATGCCAATAGGGCACCACACCACACACTTGTACATAGCATGCAAGAGACGCTAGTACGATTTGGAATCCGTCTCCTCCTCCTTCATTCTTATGATAGCTCTTGCTCTCTTATCAGCATGCTGGAATGAAGAAGAAAAAAAAGTTCTCCGCTCTCTCAGTTTTATAACTTTGTTGAGTACGTAAACAACATGCATGTGAGTCACATTGTGAATCCCAGCTCCTCCGGTTGTCAATAATAAAATTGGTGTGGGTGGGCTTTCGAAAAAAAATATGGAAGCTATATACCTAAAAGAAAAAGTGAAATTTAACTAATGCATTGACCTCTGCCGGACATCACGACACTCTCAAAAAACACCGGCATTTTACATTTTTAATTTGTGGCAAATTACCAATATTAAACTGACAGGCTTTGCATATTAATCATGAGCAAAGTATAGCAAGTGTGTGTGCGAATGAGATTGACAGATTCCTGTACTGATACTGAGAAACTCCATAAACATTGTAATAGTTTGTCATTTTGTATAATATTACATTATAATGCATTGATAGATTTTGTGTGTGTGCACGCGCTTACTCAAGTGGCTTGAATTCTGCCTAGTAATCAAGCTGACGACGACGACAACGACGATGAAAGTGATAAGATTACCTATTATATAGGTACTCATATACTCTCCACCCGTCACAATGGTATTTACCAACTACGTAGGTGTGGAAAATCTGTGCAGTGTGAAAAGTAATAAAAATGTTACGTATCATGTTATGATTGTGGGTGTGACTACATAATAAATTATTTATTTATTTGAAGAATGTACAAAAACTTACACTTAATCAAATCAAGTAAGACGAATGGCACCTAAAAATGATTTTGACATTTTGTTATAAACATACCGTCTAAAAAGACAAAAGTAGGTATATATACTATATGCGCATATAGTTTTTGGAATGATATAAAAATGCACACTTCATTTTCCACCGTTTTTGCGCTATATGTATGCATATGAAGTAGATTGTGACAGGTATGTCATCATCAGTCAATGGTTGGACTGATTAATGACATTTTAATTAGTAAGAGAACAAGAAGCCAGTAGTGGTGGTGGTGGTGGTGGTATTTAATAAAATTATGAGTTCAAACATGATCTACGGTCTGAGTAATGGGGGCATGACAGCCCAAGTGACAGATAACTATAACACTTCAGTTCTTGCAGCAGCAGCGGCAGCCTCAACCGTTCTACCAGTCTCCGCAGCATCGGCCACTGGTGGTGTTGCTGGCATTGCTGCTGCTTTAGCAGTTTCGGCAGCATCTACTTCGTCGTCCTCCTCGTCATCATCATCAGCATCGCCAGCGACTGCAGTAGCAACAGTTTCTTCAAATGCCAGTGGCAATCATTCTTCATCTTCTGTAGCAGGAGCAACTTCAGCCTCCTCCGTCTCATCTTCACCCCTACCCCAATCAGCTCATCATACAGCACACCACCACCTATCTCATTCACTCTCCAACTTCCCAAACGGTCATGTCGTCAACTTCCCATTGCATAATAACAGTAGTAACAACTTTCACCTGCATCATCATCATCATCACCCTCAGTCACATCAGCATCAACAGTTACAAGAGTACTGTCATGGTCTCGTGAGTGATACCACCCCCGAAGACATTGCAAATAGTTCTGGTGGTATGTTGAATGGGACGAATGGGGGGTATATGTACTCGGGAGGTTCGGCCGGGATCTCCGACTATTATGCAGCGGCATATACGGGGGGAACTGGGAACACGAGTGTTATAAACGGTAGTAGTGGTGTGTCAGTGTCAAGTGAGCAGCCAGGTAGTGAAAGAAGTCCGACCGTGCCCACTAGTGACATAATTTCATCAGCGACAATTCCTAATAATAGTAGTAGTAATAATAACTGTAATGGTAGTGGTGGAATCTCACATCAGCAACATCCGGGCATTAGTTTGTTTGGGAACGGTAACGGATCTCGTAATAACAGTGTTTTGCCAGTGTCAGTAGTTGTAGTTTCGTCAAGTGGTAGTAATAATAACATAAGTAATAACTCTGTGATTTCATCTCCTCCTCCTCCACCACCCTCATCTAGCATATCCCCCACATCATCATCCTCTTGTGTTGTTGCAATGTCCACCATGTCCACATCTTCATATCAAACCCATTCTCTTCATCATCCTCATCATCAACATTCTCATCATCACCACCATCAAATGAGCCCGTACTCTATTCACCCTCAACAACATCATCAACAGCAACATCTCCACAGCTCATCAAACTCTAGTTATGATATCGGTCCTAGTCCTACCCTTCCACCGGAACATGTAATGTCTATTTCACCCAACTCACTTTTAGCTTACACTGCGGGAAACTCGGGTGGTGGGAGTGCTGGATATGGGAACGGAACACAACAGCAGCATCATCAACACCACCACAACCACCCTTCCTCCTCCCATCATCACCCTCATCTTCAACAGTTTCCGTTATCTGCTTCTTCCGTTAGCACACCTGGGGCAACGCAAGACTTTCACTTGACTCGTCCGAATTCTGATCTCTGTGAACTTTCTCAGTACACACTATCCAACTCACCCTCAGCAGTATCCACTAACAATCGTTCCTCCTCTAGTAGTGCAGCAAATTCCATTGCACCAGCATCGACTGATTCCACCATGATACGAGACGGTCAAAGTTCATGTCTCCTTGCAGCTGTCTCCGCGATATCATCTGTACCTACAACAACGTCAACCTCAGGAAGTCCTAATGCCAGTAATACCAACAGTAATCCAAGTTCTTTGAATCAACAACAGTCTGCATATCATTCACATCATCACACAGCACACAACCAATACGGACGGGTATCCGTTGATACCAACGGAATAGATACTCCTGGAAATCCTTCAACCAGCAACAGCCCGCTAGGGGAAAGTCCCAGTCCCGGGGCCAATCTTCATCATCATTCCCATTACTCCTCGTCCCAATATCAACATCCTTCTTCTCATGGGATGAGCCCCCCGGTGGCGGTTCAAGGGCAAACAGGTGGAATTCCCAGCCATCACTTTGTAAATCACCCGCATCATCCACATCACCTACAAACGTTGCATATGAACCATCCTCACTCGTATAGTCATCAACTTCCTGGCAGCATTGCGCCTCCATCCCCACACCATCCTTTTAGTCATCATCAGCATCATCTAACAGCGAGTCAGACTCAGTTATTGAATGGAAGCATGGCAATTCACCATCATCATCAGCAACTTCCTCATCAAAACCCGTTAGCACAAATTCAGCATCATTCCCTTCACCCCCACTCACAGACGCAGCAACAATCTCAACAACAGCAGCACAACGGCAATGGTGGTGGTGGTGTGGGTGCCAACAGCTCTTCTCATCCAACGTATAAATGGATGCAAGTCAAAAGGAATGTTCCTAAACCGTCTGTCCCAGGTACTTGCATAAAAAATCTATCTATATTTCTATTACTAAGAATTTATCATAAATATGACCACATGAAAAACATTAGCTCCCCTACATTTTTGACAGCTATGATATGCTATGCTCTAATGACACGGATATTCTGTTAAAATAAGAATTTCACATGGGTTTACACTTAAATCCCGTTTAAATAAACATGTAATAATGGAAAAGGCCACACACGGTCGTCCCAGGAAGGACATTATCTTTTCTGACCATTGCATATAGATGGGGATTTAGTCTGTGAGCATTTAAAAAAATGATTGTATCAAGTGACATTTTACTGTGCATATCCATAAAAATGAAGTCAAACCGTGTGATGAGACATTTGATTAAAGACGCATGTCCACCCCAGTAGTAGTCGTATCATCATTTATATTTTATTCACAGTAGTGGTCGGTAAAAGAGTGAATACGGCAGTAGTAGTGACTTGTCAAAAATGTCAAGTCAAGTGGCAAAATGGGAATTGTACTTTTAGATTATGTGACAAGATAATTCTTGTCGTGTATTACGCGAGTCAGGAATAAAAATGTGATGTGTGGGAGAACATCACCAGTCACCAAGTACTTATAATAGATATCGTAGATTGCATCATCATCATCAGACTCTTATGTGCACAAGAATAATATGTTTTAAGCTTTGACCGGTCGAATCACTCGACCCTTATAACCTCTATTTCTAAAAAACAAAAATTCAATATGCATAATATGTTTTAATAAAGAAAGGGGTGAAGGTATGCTGTAGAAAGTCTTCATACATATCATACAAATCTAAAGGTTTAAAGTTAAATATTTTAAAAGAAAGTTAGGTGGGGGTAAGTTGTCAATTGTATTTCCGTTTACTGCACATCATTTAATCTCAAACAAACATGGAGAAGTCTGTTAAATACGGATCATGTACAAATTAAGTAGGTGCAAATGATTTTTTTGAATGCACCAAAAAGATGAAACCAAACTTATATTTACAGAGATGAATACAAATAAAGAAATCCTTATCATTATCATGAAAAACATTATTATTTACAATACAAAAGTATTAAACTAGGGGATGCGATGAAACCAAGCCATGTCTCTTTAAAAACAGGGGTTGCATTTCTTTGAACAGAATAAATTTTTACGTGACACATCTGAAATGACACTTTTGCTACTAGATTCTTCGAATGACAAGGTACAAGGAGTTGCAGAGGAAGATAGAAAGATGTGATGAAGATACAAGCGTACGGCCGAAGGCACGTGAAAACTCCTAATTAGAAGAACCGATATATTGTATTCTCTATTATTGTTGTAAAAGAGTAGTGATTAGATCAATTTCACAAAAAAAATCTACCTTTAGCGTCATTCCTTTTGCTTGTCCTACGACCTGTCTCAATTTCATGTAATGCGTAGACTTTACATGTGAAATTGACAACTTAATCCTTTGATTACCTTTCTCAGATGTCAGTCAAAGGTGAGCTGTCCATCCAAATCATGCATATGAAATTTGATTCAAATTCTTTTACTATAGTTGGGTTAAGTCCACAGTAGTCAATATTATTAAAATTATTATATCAGGATGCACATATAAAGAAAAATGACGCACCGACCATTAAAGATAAGTTTTCGTTATCTTATGCCTTAAAAAAATGCTAGATAAATACAAAAATGCTAATCATTGGAAAAGTATTTTTGGCAATTTTTCGTTAATATTGCATAATGTCCTTAATATTATCGTGCCCACACATACCACTTCAATTATAAATTATGAATTTGAGGTTTGGTTTAAACATTTGAATCTGTTATCTCTCTTCGAGTAGGTCTGCATACGTCAATGGCAAGATGCTCTCGACAAAACCATTAGATTCTGCAAAAACAGTGCAATATCGTTTTAAAAGTTTTGCAAAGAATTCAGTGTATAAATTCAATCATTAAATTGTTGATATTTTCACCCAACACCGAATCTCCCATACATTTTGGTATTATATAATAACTGCCGAGATTTCTACAGGCCCACCTTTACATACATTTTTGTTGCATGCATTGGACATGTTGTATGTATGTATGTTTCAACGTGAAGTGAAGTATCGGTTACCCACTTATCAAATTAAATCATACAGAAAATCTTTCACAAACCGCGCAGTTGTCAGATACATTAAAAGGCACTAAAAAACTGACTTGTTTCGTTTCTCCTGTCTTGTTAAACTTGTCTTGGGATTTTTGATTGTCAATGTCGAAAAGGTAAAAGGAAAGACAAGTTATCCTGTCAACTTTCCGCTTATATATTTTGTATTTTTATAAAATGAGGCATCTACCTACACTCTCTACACTACACATAAAAAAACCTGACACAATGTATGCAACTCTCACAAAAGCGTATGTATATGTGAACATGGTACATTTGAAGTTGCACGTTACTTACTAATCGTAACTTAAGTTGTGTATGAATATACGCGTCACAGGAGAGTGGAGCTCGTCTATGTCCATGTCCGTGCCGCAGCTAATTACTAATGCATATTCTTTAGAAGTTAGTATGTGCATCTAAGTCACTGCTTAGTAAGACGTATGGAAAGTACACGTACTGACTGACAGTTTCCCACTACTTTGAACTTATTATGAAGGCTATTTTCGCCACAAATAAACATCTATGTAATATTTCCTCTGCAGCAGTATGAGTACCTGGATTATTCATACTCAGACTTCCAGGAAAGCATTTTTACCTATCAGAAAGCGAAACACCGGCCAGTTATACTTAAGCATAATATTCGTTCGTGTGTCTTGTCTGACAAATGATTCATTCTTCCGTCCGATTTTGTTCATATTGAGCATTAAGCCAAACATTTAAAAAATTTCAAAGTATGTAGTTTTACTCCATTACGCTTTTCATTACACTCCAAATTTTTAGTACTTTTTATATCGGTACATGCGATTTGTAATGAAATATATATACATATTTAGAAGATCACTCTACATATAGCATAAGGGAATATGATGATATGGGTACACGGAATAGGGATGAACACGGACTCCGTTGTCGTAATGGATGCTTATAGCCGTTTCCCATGTTAAACCGGCTCTTTTTGTCAGCAGGGTGCCATTATATTCTAACCCTTATAAATACCCTTATTACGTATGAAAAAAGCACGTAGGGAAGATGAAAAAGGGAAGAATAATAATGGCAAGAACGAAAAAGATTCATTGTGTCGAGTTGAGATGGGTCAACAAAAATGACACCCTCCTCGAGAGCATGATGGCACACACGCTCACGTTACAAAACGGGATTTGGCCATACTGCTGTGTGCTGATTCTTCTAAATCCGATAAAAAAAGCTTTTCAACAATGTTCATTCAAGTGTGAAAATATGAACATGAATAATCAAAAATGGTTTCCAACAATAAGTTGACTGGTGCGGGCTTACCATCGCTTCCAAAACTTTATCCTGATTGGTTACTTAAATCATAATTGCCGTTTGGGAGTAAGTAAAAATGGCCTTCTCGAGCGTCCTGTATGAAGCTTGATTTTTTTAGACTCATTGTTGAAAACATTGTCGCATCTGAAATTGGTTTCGGTTTTTGTTTTCCCGTTAAAGCATATTGAACGGTATTCGTTCTCGGTCAAAGTAAGTAACGAACACAGTTTTTAAACTGCTGCTCTCTTGCTCATTGCTCACCAGTAATTCATAAGTACATACATACCACCACCAGCCATGAAATTTACAAAACTCAATCCATCATGTTATCTGTCAACCAGAAGATATTGAATAGCATATATTCTCATATATCACCTTGAAGTCGCTACATCACGAGTCTCATGTTGTACATTGCATTCATGTGTCGATGATGATGACTACTCACCATTTTACACACTCGTCGTGTGTGTGTATGTTATCAATTATAGAAATTTTTGTTTACCAAACTTGCGTGAAATGTAAAATTGGATAAAAGAGGAATGACGTTGCAGATACTGAAGTACTTTTAAGAATTTGTCATCGCTTTTTATTGTGTTGGGTGCACAGGGTGCACATGCATAGAGTTAACTAAAACTTTGATATTTTCCGAAAAACTACAACTTTTTCGTCACCTCGCATAACAAACTGTCACCACAGACATACATAGACTGCATATATTTGAGAATGCGTTACAAAAATTTAACTCTCACCATTTTTACTCTCTCTTTCCCACTTTGATGAAAAGCCAGATTTACACTAGTATTCGAAGTTAGGTTTCTATAAGCTCTTTAGTGTAGTGTAGTTAGTTGGCTTGTACGATTAAAAACACTAATTTCTGCAATAATTTTGTCATATGAGTCAAATAGGTACTACTAAATTGTAATAATGCAATTAATGAATCGCAATGAACATTACAATTTACAATACTGTTTTTAAGCTTCTAGATGTGTAGTAATGTATGTCGTTAATGACCACTGTGACTTTCTTTTACGGTTATAGTTTATGGTTATTGCACATACAAGCCATGCTTTTGAAATGTATATCTTCAGCAGGTCTGTTATGACTATGACAGGTACTTTTTTATCGTGGCTCGACGAAACATTTTTATTTCTTTTTTTCGTGAACAGAAAGCATGATCAATAAAAAAGGAAAAAAACGGCAGCATAAAAGAGAACTATAGCTAACCAGGTTCAAATATTGTAGTTTGGTGAAGGTAGCTTACAGTTTATCTGTGTATTTATAATGCATAAATTAGAACATTTATCTACTGCAAATAAATATGTCGGGCCCAAAATCACAAAAAGCGAACACAAAGGCAATTCTTTCAAAACGTAATTAGTAATCATAGAAAAATATAAAATGGACATAGCATTTCCTAAATACTTTTAACAGTAGGTAATAAGTTTACAGAGAAATTAAACCTGAAATTACAATGAAGATTTCTAAATAAAATTGAATCCCGTGTGTGCATCTATCGATTATTTACCCAGATAATCAGACACGTATTTTTCATCCAATTAAGAACTTCACAATTGATAAATGGTGCCCTTGTTGAAAAGTGGACAAAGGCTAACACGTTCTCTAATTAGACGGTTATATATACTCATCTTGCTTTCTCTTGTATTTTTTTTGCTCTCGTAGCGATTCCACGAAATGAATATACGGGCTCGGTACTTACTCCCAGTGGCACCAATAGTCATCTCGGAAACAGTCTACTTGGGAGTAATCAACCCACTGGAGGTGCCGCAGGTCGAACAAATTTCACAACGAAGCAGCTAACAGAACTGGAGAAAGAATTTCATTATAATAAGTACCTTACTCGCGCTAGAAGGATAGAAATCGCATCAGCCTTGCAACTCAATGAAACCCAGGCAAGTCTTAAACATTAGCCAAAATGAAAATCTTAATGAAGCATTTCATTTCAAAAGTTTCTGGCCGTCGTGACAAGCAAAAAGTTCAACAAGTGCAACCATTTTATACATTTATTTGTTACGTCTTTTCTATAATTTGATAGGTGAAAATTTGGTTCCAAAACCGACGCATGAAGCAGAAGAAGCGCATGAAAGAGGGATTGATCCCACCGGACACTATCACTCCTTCTAATGGAACAGATCCCACGACGACGCCGCCGGACACTCCATCAGAAAACTCTAATTCTAGTTGTCCAACATCCGAAAACAATCACAAGGTTGAAGTGGATTCCCCACCAACACCCTCGTCTTGTCAGTCTTAACAATTTACCTAGTTCCTTTTACTCTACTTACAAAATAATAATAATACATACTACTACTACAAGCATAAGTGATTAAGTGTATAAAAAAGTGGCATTTCCTTTTTGTTACAATTTTTCAGTAGAAGTATGTAATAATATACAACAGCGTTTCAAAAAAATACTACTTCTTTTGAAGAAATCAATGTATCTCATTGTCTTTGTTCTGGATAAATTGATATAAAAAAATGTTTCGTAAAAATAATAATTATTATTGTTATTAATAAAAAAACTATTAACATGTACGAGGTTTTTATTTTTATTTAGAGTTTCTAGTTGCCCCAAAACCTATAATGATGGCTTCAAAGAGATAGGACTACTAACAATTTTATTTGTTAGAAAAAAAATATGTTGGCAATGCTAATTTGAAAGAAAACGGATGATTTTAGTTAGAATCATAATTTTTTGGGAGAAACGTGCCTGAGTTGAAGTTAGTGAAAGTATGAACCGTTCAAACATCCTTTCCATTTCCATTTTACCTAATAACCAACCGTGTAGCAGTGGATCTATATTATAATTTATTAATGTACGTACCTACCTAAGTTTCATCTAGTGAGAGATTTTTTTTGTTATTGTTATTATTTTATGTAAAAGTACGAGTATAATGGTAAGACTAATTAACTGTTTTGACAAAAAAGGTATAAAAAAAATGTAAATAGTGCATCTACTACACTCATCAAATTCCACTTCTTCAGAAAATACATAAAAAATGTGAAATAATAATTGTCAAACATTATTAAACAGCAAAAGATACCAACAAAAACCTGCCTACCTTAATCACATTCGAAATAAAAAATAAAAAGTTTTTGAAAAATGATGACACGAAAACTTTCCAGCACTGCCTTTCATCAAATTTATGCATTGTACGCCCAAATTAGTCCTTTAGTTTGTAAGAAATTGGTTCTTCTGTCGTCAGTTATCAACTCAACCCTAAGGACGTAGTAATATTGGCAAATATTTAATATAGTATCATATTGCCCCTTGAGCAGACAACATATTTTTTTAGCAAACATGATTTCCAGCAGTGCTATAATTACATGACCTAGAAATAAGGAAAAAATAATATTGGCTTTGTCTGCTATTGATAATAAAAGGGTATTATAAGGTATTATACAAGTTCATATCACAAAGTGCACAAACCACGCACAGGAGCCAATTAATTTGTGCAGATCGATTCCTCGTTTTTCGTTTACCATCCATCTTCATTCAGTAAATTCAATCTGCGATGAATTCTGGCAGCAACATTGCCTTTAGTATATTAAGCTGCTGGTATACTACTTACCATGATATAAAGAAACCTCTCAAATTCATACTCATTTAAGTTATACTTTTTTACATATTATTATAATGCGTAAAACATGTTATTAAGGTGTGTGTATAATATATTATGCATCTGCACTCTGCACGGTTTACAACAGCACTACTTAACTCACCTGTGCAGGTGTATTATGAACTGGATTCTGCATCAGTCTTATAATAACGGAATATTATAATAAAATACTGGCCCGCTCTGTCTGTATCCCTTGATGTGATATGAACATGCATTATCGAGACGTATTTACAGCAAACAAACATGTTACAAAACAATACTTTGAAGAGAAAGAGCTTGAAGTTTTTTATATATTATGCCATCAATCGGGTTAGATGATGCATAGTATGTATATAGTCAGTAAAAACGAATTAAAAAATTGTGGCAAACAAAAATATTGGGGATTGTTTTTATATAATAGATACATATGCATTAATTTATTTGTTTTATTATGCGTACTACATATATGACTAATGAATGGCGAAGAATCTTTTACGATTAATTTTCCATTACAATATTTGTGAACTGTGCACGGTGAATTAAAAACGGAAATTACATTACCACACCCACTCTTCCATAGCCATATTCGGTGGAACTGGAAACTAGGAAGAGGCATTTTTAATCAAAAGTAATAATGATAACCTCTTTTGACAAGTTATTGTATATGGACATCCGGGAAGGGAACATAGTGAGTACCGAAGACAAACGTCTCACGCTAGCATATGAGGGCTTGACTCAAGTACCAAAATATCTTCAAGACGAGTACGGAGACGTAATTGAAGTACTGGACATTTCATACAACAAATTAACGTATATAAATCTCAAACTCCCAGTTTAAAAAAGATTAACCAACACTGAATCATATTTGCATTGAATGATTTTAAAACAACCGACTATTTGAATTTATTTGTTATTTTTGCTTTCAGTAATGCCGACTTTTTGTCGTCATTTAAAAAGTTGACCACACTAATCTTGGATCATAATTACCTGACTGCTGAGGTGGTTTTTCCAACCAATCCAAACCTGACAACGTTATGGCTAAATCATAATTTTATTGACAAACTGCATCCATTTGTTCACAAGCTTGGCAAATCTTTCAAGAACCTCAAATTTCTGAGCTTAATGGGAAACACGTAAGTGAAACAAAACTGTCGGCATTGAGCAAACAATAATTTGATTAATGGGTACCATTTTTTCCTATTTTTGGTAGTGGGGCACCAAGTTACTTGAATGGTGGAACATATTATGAATTTATTCAGTACAGGTGCGACAATAAAGATATTCAATGCTTTCTTACAATTAGTTCTTACATTTAAACATACTGACGGAATATTATTTTTGCGAAGGCTATTCGTGATTGCGTGGATTCCACAACTGAATTATTTGGATGATCGCATTATAACTGATGACCAACGGGCAGAAGCTAAAAGACTTTTCGGAAGATCCTTTTACACAATTTTAATGCAAGAACAAATTCCAGAGTTTATGGAGAAAGTTATGGCAAAAGTCAAAGGCAGTTCCCTACATCATTCTATGATGCACACTAGGGATGGTGATGGTGGTGAGGAACATGAGTGCTCAGTCATCTCAAGTAATCCGGGCGGAGGAGTTGGATCGTATAGCAATAATTTCGCCTCTATTCCAGTGTCTCCGCAGCCTATTCGTTTGAATTCTTCAGATTCAGAATCATCTTTAAATCTCCCAAAAAGGAAACCAAGAAATCTAGTCATTTAAAAATTATTGTAATACCAAAAGTTTTTAAAACAGCTTTGATTATAAGTGTTATAGAACGTCCGCTATTTTACGATTATTTTTACTTGAACGAACCAATAAACCTATGAAATAAGTTATAGATGCGAAATACAATATAATTGATAATGTAACAACTTTATTTTTCTTTATGCATTTTATCTGCTGCATTTTATACAAAACTTTCTTTATAACTTTTTATTATAGTATTTGATGTGGCACTTCTTAAAATTTATGTAACTACCAGATTTTTAGTACTTTAGTTTGATTTTTTTAGTTTAATTTGATCTGATAGCACGTGGCGATCTCAAAACTGCTTCGCACAAAAAAAAAGCCTTTCACATTAGTTTGGATTATATATCTCACAAAAAATGATGCGGTTTATTATTAAATATATGGCCTTACTTAATATCACAGTCAAAGTAAGTCCAATATTTCGGACGCCTAACTATAAATGTCATCATATCATTATATCACATATATTATATATTAATCAGAAAACAAAGTCAGCAGTTTTTTTTAGTATACAACATAAAATTATCAGCCCTGTAACCATAAAACAATAGATAGGTATTAATTGTTGACTATTAACAGATATAAAGTTACTTCCTAGTAGAAAATTCACACAAAAAACTTGTGAAAGTATGCTTTTCACTTTCAACCGTATAGTCATTTTTGTACAACCGTTGTCGAATATATATAAGGTCGGTGATGGAAGGGGTTTATACACATTTACCATGAGTTATTACTTGTTTGTAAATGACTATTATTATTAAAGGAGGTAAATTCTGCCGACCTGCCTCCCAGTTTTGTGTGTCATAACAAAAAACAAAACAAAAATGGTACGGTACACAGTGGTAATACCACTGTGGTATTATTGCCTACTTCTCTACTTTAACGAAAGGGAAGACGATGGTAACAAATCAGTACTAACTCTGCGAGGCAATTCGCCTGGTAGACTACTCGTATGTAATTCGCTAGGATCTCTTATAATATCCAAGTGGTCTACGGTACATGATAACTTGGTGCGAAGATTTTGAACAGTTTCTAATGAAGCCGAAAGGATTCCAGCTTCTATGATTTTCTTTGGAATGAAGCTATTTAAATGCAAATCTATATCGAGCAGCCATTGAAAGTCGGTTCTATCGGGATCTTCGATACGGGGACAGAACACCCATCCGCTTGTTCCTTGGGTGCCCCTATAATAAAAAAAGATATACATATTTATACATTTCGCTCTTGCAATTACATTTCATGTGCATATTTTTTCTATACATTGGTAGAGGTAACAAATTATATAACCTTATGATTTTTCCTTTCTTTGGCTGATTTTGGTGTTTTACGGATTCAACGGCTAACACATGGTATCCATCTTCAAATACTTTGTAATGACGCAAAGTTACAAAGTCACGCGGAGATACTCCGGCGGCCCCTTTGCTCACTTGATAACTGACGTCGGTAACGGGATTTAATTTCTGCAGCAGTACAGCAATAGAATATCTCAATATGGTAAATTAAGCCGGGGATAGCTAAGGAATGGCTAATGCATACCTGTATGATTTGGCATGATGAAACGTTGGGATTCCAATTTGGCATTTGTTCAAATTTGTCAAATAGTTCAGTTACAACCTTTGATATATGGGAGTATATTGTGCCCTGCAAATAAAATTTAAACAATGAAATAGAAAAAAGGACGAAACGAACTATTCAATTCAATTTCAATTCAATGTGGAAAAATACTCATAAACCAAACTTACAGATATCATGAATATCTTCTTGGGAGACTTCTGACTAAACACGTTATCACCATGCTCAGTAGTTTTGTCTAGCACCCACTGATCGCTTCTAATTCTGGTAAGTAACTGCTGTGCCATCATAGGCGCTTGTTGAAGCCAAATTGCCTAAAATTGTGTTAAAAAAGAAAAGTCAAAGTGCTTACTTAAATATGACAAAACCTTGACTGAAATAATTGAAAATCTTGTACAATTTGACAAACCTCTGTTGAGGAAGAAGCGTACGAGGGAGCTTTTCCCATTAGCAGCTTTTTCTTTTCCATTGACTCGGTTTCAGAGTTCTCGTTTTCACCGTCTGAATGAATAGGAGACTCAAGTGGTGAGTAAAAGTCAACGATGGACTCAGGGTAGCTTCTGTGCAGAGGAGTCTGAGCTATGTGAGCAACATTTCGCCCAAGCCATGGCATTACACCTTGACTTTCTTGATTGACGATACTGTTTCCCCCACGAACAGCTTGTTGACCTTATTTATATAAAATGCAAAAAAAGTAGCAGTTAGTATATTTGAAATAGTGCTAAAATGGCTTTTATAAATACATTAAAACCAACATCAAGATAAGGTTTGAGGAATGACGTTGACTTCCTTTGTCGATCACTTTTTATATAAAAAAATTGAAAATATTTCCAAGGAATATTGGCTAATAAAGAGTTGGTTGATTTAAACAAAAGGATAGAGCAGTCTCCTTCATTACAATACCATCATAATCATCCTCATTCTTCTTCAAGCAAAATACATATACGCACTAAATATCGATTTTACATAAAAGTTAGTACATCAACGAGTCTCATGAAATATTTATTAGGTTGCTCATTTTACTCTCTGGAAAACGTCTTTGGTTTCGTTGGACCATTTCTGAGAACAAATCGTAAGATTTTTTTTACCGAGTCAGAGATTCAGATCCTTGTAAAACGGACTCTGCTACATGCATACAGTTCATGGGTATAGATTATAGATAATACAAGTTTCTACGAAAATGATACTGATTTATATAATGATTTACTCCATTACACAAACTTACGGGAATTAAAAAAGCTAGCTTGTCGCTCTAATGGCACAACACGGAAATCGAAGAACCAAACCTCCGACCATGCTAAAATAAAACTACTTAGGATGAGCATCACTGGGTATATCGCATTTGAAGATTGATCCCACTAAAATAACAAAAATCTATCTAAGTATACAAATATAATATACACAACAGAGAGAGTAACAATTCGTACTAATTATACATTCACACTTACGCTAAACATGAACACTTTAGTAATCAAGAAGGCACAGGTTCCAGTTGTTGTTAACTAATTTGAAATAATAGCAAAAAATAATATATTGTCATTCATACATACATAGGTAATAAATACATACATAAATAGATCCGATAAAATGGTCATTACATTACAGAAATCATAAATACTTTGTTATCATAAATATCCCAATAATTTATATCGTCAGTTATGTACGTATACTACTTTAGGAGGATTTGAGAATACATACATATATGCTAATTATATATTTTTTTGTAATACTTACAGCAACTGGAATGTAATGTTGTCCACCCAATAATCCATAAAACAACAAAATCACGGTTAGTCTTACCGCAGCTGCCATCTAAAAAGATATAATATGAAAATTGCATAAAAGTTCATTTATATGTATCAATAAAAGATATCGGTTTTACAACACGTGAAATACTGTATATATCTAAATACTAAGCCAAATATTTGCATAAGGAGTTTTTTATAACGAAAAGCTTACCACTACATCAAACATTCGGCTTCTGAACGTATATTGCAAGACTTCAATTTCCAGTGCATCCGGGATTGTAGCCGCGCCTTTTATCTAAAAGCATAATTATTCCAAAGATTAAAATAGTCTGACAAAAAAACATTTTTAAGGTTAAGGTTAGGTAGGCAGAGAGTTCTACAAAAGCGGGTATGGAAGCATCGCGACCTAGCCCACATGAAGATCTTATTCAGAGATAAAATGTTAAATAAAAATAAAATTAATGATTCCACTTCCTTACTAGTATAATACTTAGAATCCACAAAAGTACTGTGAAGAAAAAATCGAAAGTGGCTAATAGACAAAAGAATCTTCTGACAGGAGAGAGACTGCGTCCATCCGCAATTCCGAGGAACACGTCCTCTGATGGATATTCGAACCATCTGTGGGCCTCCATGTTGACTTTGACTTTGATAATAAACTGGAATACTGGTGTAAATCGTTAGGTTGACCAGCGGGTTCGTTGACATGTAGAATTGGTAATAAGTTCTCCTTTGACCCCATATAATACGTATAAATTCGTGGGTTGACAGCAAATTACTTGATCACATAATTAGATGAATGATATATCGACCCAAAAGACACAATTGGGGCATTGTGAATCCGCATCGTTTCCTGCAATAATACAACCGAATAAAGATTTCAGTTAAGTTGACAGTTTTTTTCACGTTTCTAGTAAATGAAGCAATAAA
Organism: Sinella curviseta; assembly: GCA_004115045.4. NCBI lineage: Eukaryota > Metazoa > Arthropoda > Collembola > Entomobryomorpha > Entomobryidae > Sinella > Sinella curviseta. Next base: position 38,569,239 of record CM023203.3, on the reverse strand, counting down.
AAAGAGGGTGTAGCTATAAAAACTAACATCAATTGAATCTGATTGTTATAAAACGTAATTTAATGCAAGAAGCACGCAATTTACAAAGCCGTGGCCGTGATTAATGACACTTATAGTCACAGGGCACCAGGATTGTAGTATTTAAAAAATTTCAAATTACAAACTTAACCGATTTTGTGTATGGGAAAGATAGTGCTGCTTTACTATTTAAAACTGTATGATGTATATATGTAATTATTTTTATGTGCCAAACAGGAGGAAAAGCATAGCATCTGTTTAATGGTCCATTTTATGTGATTTACATTAAAACCTCACACATGCATACTAAAACCAGAGTACAGGATAGAGATGAACTGGGGCTGCTGTACACATGTACACCTACCTTACTTACAATAATTAAATCTGGACCATTTTTATTCCAGTGGCCAAGAAATGTTGTTATCCATCATTCGTCATCATCATCACTTAAATAGTCAATTACTTGTTGACCAATGGTCAATATTATTTATTTATTCTATCATCTTAACATGCTTTTATCCAGCAGCGCTAGTCTCCAGCGTTTAGGTCCATAATAGCTCGTTTGCCATTCTCCTTTGCTCTTCTTATGTAGTATGTAGGTACATCTTAACTATTTTCAATTTGATGAGACGAGAAGTAACATAAGTTATAAGTATATATACAAAAGCATATTATTACATTGCTGGAAAGAACTATTAAACCTGAGTCTATCTAGCATGCATGGTCAATGCCAATGAATGAAACCTTTATGGAATAGCAGTGGAGGAAGGAATTCGACTTGTTGGTATTATATACGCACTTACGCACACACTATGAAAAATTTGACATCTATGCAAGTGAATTTTTTATCTTCAACTTTCTTTTATTAAAAATAACTTTGTATGTTGAATTTTTAATTGTTTATGTCTTAACGTTTATATTGAAGTGAAAACTTTCTAGTAATTTACTAAATAGAAATAATCAAGAAAACAGGCTGGATTCATCTATAAAATTGTGGAAAGGTAAATGATATTGATTGTGAGTTGGTGACGCTAGATAGTGAAAGGAATTCTATATTTCTATTTCGGAAATGATGAATGACTCATGCTACCAGCAAGGATAATTCAATTTCATCTGTTTTTTATGCCATCACTAACCGTATGTATTATCATCACATCACACACACAATAATATTGTTCGTGATCAAGTCAGTGATCACGATCATATTTTATATGTATAAAAATAAAAATAGCCTACATATCACTACCACCACACACCAGTTTAAGTCTTTACAAACAGTAAATGATAAATGTACTTATGTTATATCTCTATACGATTTTTATCTACACCACACGAACGCGTCAAAAACCAAGACACGTCACACATCTTCCTGTTTTCCTACCAAATGATTCAAAGGGAGAAAATCATACAAAAAGTATATTTAAATATATTGCCATTATTACCAAGTTCAAAAACAAATAGGTGCTCATGTTTTCACTGTTGAACACTAAAGAAGAAACTAATTTGTTAGCTATGGGTAGTTAAAATAAAACGCATACCTACTCATACCTGCCAAATAATGAGCAATCGTGTTACAGTTATGTCCAATCTAAAGTAAAAGCATAATATGAATTTCTTGAATGCGTCATCACCTTTCAGGTAAAAAACGGTATGCCATGCCATGCCGTTGCATTTATAACCATTCTAATATTCGAAACTGTCACTCGAGCCAGAATCAATCAGCCAGCTAGCTAACGGCGAGCTAAATTTAATCGTTGTTAATTATGTTCGAAATGTTCTCATTTCTAATGGAACATGTCATGCAAAAGTTAATGCCTAGAGATCGATGTGTTTGCTTCTTGTAAGCTTTTAAAATTAGTTGTGTAGTAAGTAAGTAGAAACTGGAACATTTGTCAAAGCATTTTAGTTATGCCTGTTATTGTATAATGCACAAAATGGGACCCTTGGTACTTACATGCTTTGTTCCTATTAAGTTGGCATTGTTGATTGTTAGCAAGTTTGGTTAAAATTCAACGAGTTAGGTTCGAGGGGTTGATTTGATTGCTACATATTTTATAAATACAATATTTTACAGCTTTTCTGCCGTTAGTCCTGTTAGTGATCTCCTCATTTCATTATTCACGAAAAGCGCACATTAGTTTATAATATGTACATATATAAGCATACTTTTAGTTGTTTGTGCCGAGGATCACAACAACATATAATTTTACACAATGACTACGATAAATACACACAGATACACAATAAATTTCAATAATTTTTTGCACAAATGCATATTAGAGTAAATAGTAAATACACAGATAATTATCGTTATTCTTAAACAGTCATCCAAACACTCATGACTGACTACTTACTAGTGTCACTGTTGGCAATGCTATTATCTCTAGACAAGATGAATGGATAAGATGTACACAAGAAGCGCAACTTCTATGATCATCGTTTAATTTTGTTAGTGTTTAATTGCAATTGCAGTTTGTAGAAGAGCAGACATGCACTTTGCACTTCAAAACTTGGTCTTAATTAAGATAGTACCAATTTGATACCACTTTGACCTTTCACACCCACGTGACGTTACAAAATGTCTTGTACTTTATTTACGTATGCGTGATGAACACGAACCATTACGGTGCATTAAATCTTCATTTTATAAACTTAAAAGTCATTAATACTGCTACTTAATTTGTTTTTTTTTCACACCCCTCACATTAGTTAGAAACTGACAGTCAGAGAGAAAGCACTAACTACAGGGTCCATAATATCCATTTCACAACTTGACAAAGTCTTAGTCATTTGGATAAACAACATTTAACTTTTTTTAAATGCTTAACCCTTCTCCCAGCAGCACTGCGCACTCTGCCAAAACAAAAACTGTTCTTTTGTCTGCGCAATTTTGCAAAAATTTTAACCTTGCACACAACTTTGTTTTGTTCTTACTACTAGTTAGTCGTTCACGAAAAGTGTGAGTGCTCTTTTGTTTATTTTCCTGAAAGCAGCTAGTTCAGTCATATTGCCAGTCAGCTGTGCACTATGCACTTTTGTGCTGCTAGCTGTTATAGTGGTTGCATTGAAGATATGGATGGGTTGTGCTTTGTGCTTTGTTCATGCACATTTATTATCCAAAAACTGCACATATCTGTTGATTATGATTTTTTGATAGTTTTTGTCAGTAAAATATTTTCCAGTGGACAAAAACTTGTGACTTATTCCAAAAAATGAGATAAAGACACAAATGGATAGACGATCAGGTCCTGTTCATCATGTCTGTCTCAAGTTGCCTCACAAAAGTGAAATGAATGAAATCGTATGCTGTATTATTGTAATCTCTGCAAACTTCCTCTAAATTTTAGAGTCTAAAATGATGTTTGATGTCGTTACATGGTATAATTATTATAGACTATAGACTCCATATCAATGTCATCTGAATCTGCCATCGAATCATTAGTACGTTACAAGGTGTAATTTGTAATCATAATTTTATAGATCTGGATCTGCGTAAAGTGAAATTATATTAGTATTAGTAATATAATAATATGAACGAGATACCATACAGCACAATGCCATTAGGTTCTATCTATAAGCAAAATAAGCACCTCTTATGACTGATTATAAGCTGTGGCTATGAGTCATGTCGATTACTAATTAATGGGCTGAGTTTCATGAGTTTGATGACCGAACGAATACCGAACCGAAGTATGGTTACCTCAGTCAATTAATTTCTCTGTTCCTGAGTTCCTGTGCACCATACGCCATAAAAAACGTGCATTCTTCTAATGCGGTTATTTCATGTTAATTAAACAAATTCGCTTTTAAACCATAAAACGTAATGTTTCTGCAAAATTCGATTTAGAGAATTTTTAAAACTGCATGATCTTTTGACATCTCTCATCTTATTAGTTTAGCTTCCCTCAAGTCCTCATATTTTTTCCATCCTTTTCCATGCAACTGGAAAATTGTCCAGCCAGTCCTCAAAGAAGAGCATGAATGAATGCTAGCGAATGAATGCTTACATGTCTGTATTCCTAAAAAATATGAAAAAGGTGTAATTTGCTGGAATAAAAAGCCGCACATCTCTTTGAATCCATCACATGGTTTACATATTACATTGCATATTACCTAATCTACAAGGCTACTAACTGCAAGACTCATTCCTACTCGGAGTAGGCTACTCCTACACTACTCGCTCAGGTTTTAGGAATATTAGGATGAGTCAAACAACATAATATCTTCTTGTAACCAAAGACTCGGTTTGTCCGTCCGTCCGTTACGACGAGATCTATGAAAGTCAAACGGTTTGTCAATGTTAATTCTAGGAATTGTGATAAAAATCCTAACTTCCGATCCGATTTAGTTCGGGGTTCATTTCATTGGCAAAGTGTTCATTTGAGTTGCCGTTGTCGCTACTTCCATATATTATGTCGATAGTAATTAATTGTTTTTTAATTTAAAATTGTTCGGTTTTGCTTGCAAACTTGCAACTTACATTACTCCATATATAATGCACTATATTGCTTAATTCTTATAATAAAAAACCATAGAGGTAAATCCATACATAAATCGCATCATCGTACGAGAATGCATGTTGCGACTTCCCGATTCATAATAATATCTTCACTTGTAAATACTTTACTGAATCAGGATTCGATCGAAAATATAAAAGTAGCGAAACCATTCAAACCTGAATGGCAATTCGGCAATACCCGAAAGCGCACAATAAAGAATAGAAAGACTAACTAGATTTACTCACGGTCGCGCGATGATGCATGGGTTATACTTATACTGAAAAGTAAAAAATGTGAACTTTTAAATATTATTTCCGTATTTCAAAACTGTAATCTTATAGCTATATTTCTACGCAAAAATAAAATTAGCCCTATCATGAGAACCATCTTTTGCAAATTGTAATTTAAAATGTTTAAAAAAAGCCCTATATCAAGTGCTCTACAAGAAATGTTGGCAGACCGACAGACAAGCAAGAAACAACATAAAGTGGTGCTTAAACGATAACAAATTAAACGTAGAAAAATTCCGTGTAGTAATGAGTAGTGTAGAAGCCGTACACCCAAAATGTACACTCGCCTCGCCTCTGGCCGTAGTGTTAGCTACATTGGTTGTTGCAATCTACTGTCTGCAGTCTGTCCCGTGTTGCTCCTGCACGTCGTTCGTAGCGCTTATGACGAATAAGAAGGACGGGAAAAAACGGCGTGCTTGCTTCCTTGTTTTTCCATACTCCAAAAAAGCAGCTCTCTTTATCTCTCGTTGCATTCACAATCCCTTGTTCTCACACAGCAGCTCCGGCTCGCCACTCAGCCTTGTTTTTCTTTCCTTGTTTGGAATTGAAGACTACAAAATCAACTTTACAATTTTTTAACGATTTTCAGTTCAATTTGGTAAGTTACTCTCGTTAAAAGTTAAATATTATAGTCCTTTATAACAAAATGTAATAGAGCTTCATGTGGCGGTACAAGGGCGGGTCAAGATTTGGTCCGATAAAATGTTTTTTGTTGCAAAATGTGATTGGAAAAAAGTGAATACCTACCTGTGCACTTCTTTATAATTAAGATGGAAATTTGTTAATTGGGCCGGGCTATTGATTTAAGTGTAACGGGCTAAGTGTAACCGTCAATTTGTTGGGATCTCGTTGAGTGGAGGATGTAATTGATTTAAGTAATGTGTGTATTTGGGTTGTTTTTGTTTGCAGTTATACTTAAACCTCGTTTTGTTCAATGGTCGCAATTGGGAAGAAAGAAGAAAAAGAAATGGCAAAAGTTGATACCAAGAAGCCTACCATTAGTGACGCCAACACGGACTCCGGAACTGATTCAGAATCCGACGGATCAGACCCCCCAGAATTGGAGGACAATGCCGGGTCCGCTGTTCCCGGAGCTCATGGCGATGATAAGGAAGGGGTAAGCTCACTCACATGCATTTTGATTGATTTTGGTCTTAACTTAAAACACGGTTGTATACTACATGTGGGTAAAACTTTATTCAAAACATTGATTATTATAATTAAATAGGGAACCGCCGGTGATGACCTGACGAGTAAAGTCAAGCAGAGTCGAGGGGAAAAGAAGGCTCGTAAGATCATGTCCAAACTTGGCTTGAAGCAGGTGTGTAAACTAAACTATACAATTTGTACTATAAATTGATAAATGTCTCGTATCTAACGCCCAATGATATCAAAATGTTCATTACTGATTATCTGTGTACACATTTCTTGTATAGATTACTGGAGTAAACCGAGTGACCATTCGCAAGTCAAAGAATATTCTTTTTGTCATCACGAAGCCCGATGTGTACAAGAATCCCGCATCTGATACCTACATTGTCTTCGGCGAGGCTAAGATTGAAGACTTGAGCCAACAAGCTCAAATGGCTGCTGCTGAAAAGTTCAAGGTAATTGTGAAATTAATGTTGACCCTTGGCATGAGTTGTGGAATTAACTGTTTCATATGCTAGTTATTATTCAATCCTAATTAAACTCATTTTGTTCTCTTTCTCCCGAATCAGGCACCTGAAGTTCCCTCCGTTTCGGAAATCCACACAGCTACTAACCTTGCTGGAACGATTCAAGAGGAGGATACCGATGAGGAAGTTGATGCCACAGGGGTAGAAGAAAAGGATATTGAACTTGTAATGAGCCAGGCGAACGTGTCTAGAGCGAAGGCGATCAAGGCCCTCAAGAAAACTGACAATGATATTGTGAACGCCATAATGGATCTTACCATGTAATAAAGTAACACAAGAGAAAGCGAACCTCTCTATATTGGATACCTCTTAAAAATCACTTCATTATTATTAAGTATTTACTTCTTATAATCACCTGTAAAACTCGCCGTTATCTGCGACTTGTGTTAAATAACTTTTTTTTTCAAAACAACTTTTTATTAGTAAAAACACATTGTTGCTACTATGTAAAACTTTTACGAGCCTGTGCGACCTGAGTTTTTAAGTCGTTTTATTATTTTGGCATCAAGATGAATATTATTTTTGAAGTCGTGTCTTACCAGTTAACTTTTGGTTCATGAAAGCATATAACAAACCTTCATTGCAGACAAGAAAAATGGGATTTGAAATTCTTATTATCATGAATGTTAGGAAGCATGAGATACACAAAAATGATACTAATCCATCTTTATCTTCGTTTAATGGTGGTATCTTCACTGGTGCATGTTTTGTTTTAATGCCACTTTTAATTGAGTTCTAGATTCTAGAAATCTCAAATACAGTTTTTGTCTATAGCCCCGGGGTAAAATAAGACTCATGGAAAGCAATGTACAATGCATCAGCTGTCGGCTTTTGTTGGTTGACTTTCACTTCCGTCATGTCGTATAACAAGTTATTGTCTAAAAACATTTTTTCAATTAGTTATCATGTCATGATAATCTCACTCTAATCATTTGGCATGTCTCATCCTCCATAGTTGCCGATTTCAAACTACACATTTTAGGTAGCGGTGTAATCGTTAACTACTGAGAATGAAGACTACATGTTTAATTTGTGGAGATGCTACTTCTCCTGGAGGAATTGGCATAGGTAAAGTTAACGCTGGTTTCAGCGATAACATCGATACATCATGTCTGAAACACGAGGTCTCAATTATTCTCCTACTGCGCAAAGTACTGGGAATCTCACAACACCGCGTCATAGCGCTTCTTCGAAAAAACGGTAACCCGAGTAGCTGGGGAGTGCGACTCTGCTCCCCTTGCGATCGCGTCTTCAGTGAAGCTGAATTTGTTCACGAAAGACTTCAAAAACTACACGCTGACTTCGACGAGCTTGCAAGTAATCTCCGGAAACAATTGGAGGAAAGTGGAGCATCGTTGTCAGTTGCTGCAGTCTCAGAGACGACGAATGGAGGGAGACGGAGGAAAAAACGGGGAAGGAAGAAGAAAGTCATTGTTCCAGATACTCCTTCAGATTGTCTGGACACGCAGGACCCATCGGACTACATTCGCCACGAATTTTTTAAATGTATATTTTAAACTAGTCAATGATTACTGAAACATTTGTAATTTTATTTGCTAGAGGATATCTGATATAATGCGCAATGTTCTTTCATTAACTTGTAGGCAAACGAAAAGTTTCATTTTCAATTAAAACCGAAACCGTGCAGTGTTCACCAACCAGGATTTCTAAACGGGGACGGAAAGCTTTTTCTGCAGGATTAGTTAAAGTGGAGATTGCAGGTGAGTGCTTGTAAATTGCGTATGATGAAATGCTTTAAATGATGTCTAATTGAAATTTTTTGTTAAAAGATTCTTTCAGTGACCAAGATCAAAACTGCTTATTAGATGAAAATTTGCATAGTACTGATAATTCCAAGACTGATGAAGATGTGGTCCCTGTCGCACCTTCATCTGAAATAGCAGAAGAACCAGAAACGCTTGAACAAAATGATTCTCCAGCACCTGTCGACGACGCCAATTTTGAGGACGATGATGACTACTTGCCAGATGGAAACGATGATGATGACTACTTACCGGATGGAAACGATAATGATGATGATGATGACATGGATTATGAATGTGATACTGAAAAGAAAAAGAAAATTGCGGTCGATACAGAGTCGGATCCCAAAACGGATAAAGCTGAAGTTGACATCTTCTCCTGTCCTCAACCAATCAAGCTCGAAAATGGATATAAATGTCCTGTCTGCGGAAGGAAAGCGTTGTCTAAGAGTAGCTCATATGGCCACATCCTTCGAGCACATTACAGTTAGTTGAAACTTGCCAAGAAAAAATATACAATCTTGACACGAGAATTGTTTAGTATATTCTTTAAATTTTTGTTAACAGACCAAGAAAAGCCATTTCCTTGTCATCTTTGTGCACTTCGCTTTAGACGAGATGTTGTCTTAAGACAACATTTAGAGGACGAGCATGACAATGCTACGACGCCTCTAGACGACCCGGATGAGCGTCAGCGAGGAGAATCCAGTTCTTTATGTATTCCTACGAAAGTAAAGACGAGGAAGTTTGAATGTGACCTTTGCCCGAAAACGAAATATAGGGTCATGTACATGAACCTGGAAACACTGGAAGCCCATAAGAAACTTAAACATTTAGGTTTGTTTGTTTGTACCTTCTAAACTAAACCATTTTTCATTAACATAGGTTATTCATACGGTGGCATTGATTGGCAAATTGTACTTCATGTTTCAGGCGTTAAACGACCCTATAGCTGCAAAGTTTGCGACAAGTCTTTTAAATTGTATTCAATGCTACGGCACCACATGTACGTTCATCAACGGCAAGAGAAAGAAAAGGTGGCAAAGGAGCGGCCATTTTGCGCTGAATGTATGAGACTCGATAATAATAATAATTAATACGTAACCGGAAAGTTAATCCGTTTTTATAATGCTAATACAAATTAATTATATGATATATTTCTATGTTTGTGTATGTTATTTTCTGGATGGGTAATATTTGGACTTGTGAAGGCAACAGAAGTTTTAAAAATATGGGATCGCTGACTGCACATTACCGTACTAGACTTCATTCAAAACCTCACCAGTATCCGTATCAGGTAACCCTAATTTTCTCTAATGAGCTGAAAGTAAAAGACCACAAGATGATCCCATGCTTCTTGATATTTTTTGCAGTGTGAACTTTGCCCTAAAGGTTTCTTTCAAAAACCCTCCTTGGACAATCATCAGTCTCATGAACACTACGAGGAGCTTAACATCCAGCCTTTCAAATGCACATTTTGTGAAAATGTTCTCTCCGGTAAACGAGCCCTTGATCACCATGTTCGGATAAGGCATACTAAGGACACTCTTTACAGGTACACAATAAAATACATTTTCTGGCCCAAGTAACACATCCAAGCTAACAAATTGTTCTAACCAATTTTACTTGTTTTTGTTAGGTGTGAACCCTGTGACTTGGGGTTTATGTTCACGTACACATATAACCGACATATGGATGTAGTTCATGCCAAGGAAAAACCGTTACTTTGCTCCTACTGTCCAAAGCGATTTGCGTCCAAAAATCATTTGGAAACACATCTTCGTGTTCACACGGGTGAAAAGCCGTATAAATGTCCTCATTGTGTTAAGGAATACTCTGACAGGCCAACTTATAGACGACATCTTGAAACTCATGGCGATACGGTTTACCAATGCACTGTTTGTAACAATAGATCCTTCAAAATTTGGCATTCGTACAGGTATGTATATAACTGCCTATTCAGATTTGAATCTACACAAGTACCGCATATAATATGCCTAATCAATTTTAATCAATAATAGACTCCACATGAAAACCCATAATCAAGATGTACACAAGAAACCGCCACCAAATATCGGCTGTAATGATATCGCTGCTCAAGCAAAAAACGATATAGACCAGATTATCCAGTACCCTCAAAAGTCAGAAACTGATGTCGGGGAAGTAGATCTCAATACCTCGGCTAATGTGGCTGCTAGTACCATTAGTCAAGAAATTAGCTTGGACTCATATAGCATGGCAATGACATCGCAACATTTCAACAGCGAAGACACTACATAAAAGATGTGGGTAAACCCAAACTCACAATTTTTCTAGATACAGTTTTATTGTTAGAAATAGAACATAGGTTTTTTTATATTAAGAAGACATGTTTTCATATATTTTTTATATTTTTTTACAATAAAATTCTAAAGTCTTTAATAACATAATAATATGTGGAAAAAATTGCTTTTACAAGCTGTAACGCTTATTCTGAATCTGACGCATCCTTCTTACGTTCCCGACCTCCTCGAACATTGATGTTGAATTTGTATTCCTGATCGCAGCCCATGTATGCATCGCTCATGTAATACAACGTGTACGTGTACTCGCCAGGATTTGGTGCTACAAAATCCAACTTGACCTTTGCCTTTTGCTGCAACGTCAGGCGCTTGATGGATAACAGGGAATTATTTTTTGGATCTCCAATTACTACCCACCATCCTTCCTCACGTTTCTAAAGAAAGCATAACAAAAACAAACATATTTTATCTTCAGTCCCTAGTTTTGCTAGGTAAAGCCAATAAGTGTAAAGAATCTTATATAAAATACCTGAGGGAAAAATGGTGCAATAACAGGTCCAACAACTTCATCTTCACGTTCCAACTGCACTGCCACATTTACGTTCGAACCTGATCTGATTTTATCCTTTGACTCGACTTCGTAGGTTAACTCAATATTAGGATATCTGTTACAAAATCTTGCTATGTCGCTGATTTGTGTTGGGCCAAGACCATCTAGTAACTTGGCTCTGTCTTCATCTTCCAAGTCCATCAAGTCGAAGACAGTTTCAATTTTCTGTAATAACATCCAAAACATTAATCATCATTAAAGCAATTAGAATGATATCGGATATAAAAAATGGAATATAAAGATGAACTTTTAACTTGAATTCATACCTGTTCCGTACAACGCTTAATCAAATCAAAACCAAAGTGAGGGATCTGCTTAAGGTACGAGTCCTTTGCCCACATGGCTTGGGTGACCATTTGTGCAAGTTCCATAGCGGCTACAGCGGGAGACAACCATCCGTTGGAACTCAGTACATCGACGCATGCTTGGATAAGTCGTATAGCCTAAAAAGCATAAAAAGTTCAATTTTACTTTCCTGTTATAATTTTTGCACCTCAATAAAACTAAATGCATTAAATGTTGAATGTATCTATAAAATTGTCTTTTTTACCTTGCTCAGTACATACTCCGTATCCTGCTGCAATTCTGCGCTTAGCTGAATACGACACAGATGAGCTTGAAGCAACACATTCGCCTTGACATTCGGATCAGTGAACTTAATTTGAGAGGATGCAGACGCAGGTTTGTTAGGGAGCTTGGTGGCTAACGTTTGCAGCACATTCTCCTCGTGATGGCGTATGGGCAATGTTGAGTACTCGTACGATGAACTGACAATGTCCAGTAATCCTCTGAGTTTAGTCTTGGCAGTCAAAGACATGCTGAACAGCTCAATCGTGGTGTAATTGATGTAGTAGTATGCCGCAATCATTCCCAGATTGAGAGGACTAGTGTCCATTTCTTCTTCCACGGAAATGCATTTGGACTGTTCCAAGTCATTCAAGGTATTTTCGACCAATTCTGACAAGTGATCCGACAAATGACGATGTGTCACTCCTTGCAAGTTGTAGTAATTTGGATTTTGGGTCATCCTACGGTACAGGAATGTCCATGTGAGGTAATCAACTGCGTCCTGTTTGTTTTCTATTGTCTTTGTGACAATTTCAGCATTGAAATGATCGTGCAGACAGTGATCCAAGTGACTCTCAACTGGAAGGGGATCGTTGAGGAATTTCTTGAAAAATTCCTTCTTGGATGTCTGGCACATCAAAACACACTTGGAATCGTCGTCGTCCAGAGGTCGATTTGCACGTCCCAACATTCGAAGTACATCTGTGATGGCGTAATCTTCGTATGCATGGATTTTGCCGTTGTAATCTTGTGTGTCCATTATGATGACCAGGTGGGAATGGAACGAAATGCTCCAGCACATATTCCGAGTGGCTACGACAATCTGAAAAGTGAAATTAGAGATTCTTTAAAAAAAACTTAATTCATTTTGAAGAATTGACAAAAAAAGCATGTCCGAAAACGGTAAATTAATAATTAATTAATGTACCTGAATTGCTCCAGATTTAAACAATGAGGAAACAATATGACGATCAGTAGGGCTTGTTCCGTCATGCAGGTAAGCAACGCCTTGTGTCAGCAGTCCTTTCAGCGTTTCATCTTGCACTTTATCAAACACTCCTTGCAGTTCGGATTCATTCAGGAGAAGGAATCTTCCATGCTTTCCTTCCACTTCGGAGTAGTTGATAATATCCACAGCAGTCAGTCTGGCTTGTTTTCTTGATGGAACGAAAATGAGAACTGGCTTGTCTGGAGACAACTTGGTAATCGCGTTATACACAGGCTTGGACATTGCGGCAAGCCGAGATGCATTATGGGAAATGTTGTAGCCCTGAATATGGAGCTCCATCGGCAACGGACGAACTGACGGGTGGAAATTGAACGTGTGCGTGGGAGGGCATCCAAGCCATTGTGAAATGTCTCTTGCGTTGCTCAACGAAGTAGACAGTGCAATGATGCGAATAGGTTTCTCTGTTTGTGATGCAATGTATCTCATGCGAGAGCAAACTATTTCCATCACAGGTCCTTCCTCACCACCAATTAGTTGGAGATCATCGACTATGAAGAGGTTGACATTTTGAACATTCTTTCGCTGTTTCCATCTTCGTGAAAGGACATCCCATTTCTCTGGAGTACTGATAATGATGTTTCCTTTAGCCAAAAGCTTCAAATCAGTGCCAGTCTCGCCAGTTAACATAATGACCTTCCTTCCGAGTTTGGAAAATTTGCTGTTCCATTCGGCGTACATGCTTTCAGCAAGTTCCTGCAATGAGAAAATTTGTCAAACACAATTAAAATAACATCCCAAATAATAATATGCTTAATTATTTTTTTACGGTTAAGGTTAATTAAGTACCTCTTTCGGAGTGATGTATACACAATGCTCTTCCCCTGGGCGCTCCCTTCCGATGGTATTGAGCATTCGCATGATAGCAAATTCTGCTATCAGCGTTTTTCCAGAGCCAGGTGGAGCTCCAATGAACGCATTCTCATCCGAATTATAGACTGCATTGAAAACCTGAGTTTGAATGGGATTGAACTGAACCAGCTCTCTGTACAGAGTTTCGAAAGCGGTGTTTCTCAGGGCAGAAATTGGCAAAGGTTGCAAGTCAAGTAGTTCGGTTGGTGGTGGATTCTTTTCCGGGAGAATAAGATGGCGGAATGATACAGGCAGCACTGTTTCTGAACCAATCCATCTGTCAGACACCACTCTAATGAAGTATTGCGGCGGTAAAGGCTCAAAGATTGGAACGTAAAACTTGACAATATGCTCGTCATTCTTGAATTTTTGCTTGAGTACGAAATGCTCGTGATGGAGGACCACCTCTGAATCCACATCCTCGACCATAATCCAAAACGCTACGGAATTTCCATGAACCTTTTCATCCCACTCAAAGTCTGGTGTAATGACCAACTCAACCTTCAAAGTAGATCTTGTTACTGGCTGGATGGTACAAGACAGGTCAACTTTTGGCAGTTGATGAATAAACTTGTGAATGGACTTTCCTAATTTGGGATGACGAATTAGCTCACCAATTTCCAAAGGGTTCAAATCAAAGAGCCGGTCAAAAGTAATGGACTTCTTTTCAATCATTCTGACAACTTCCTCGGGAATTTTCTTGAATTGTCGAAGAGGACACATTGATTGCCACATTCGACGATCTATCATTTTTGCCAATGCCAGAGTCTTATCCGCCACTTGAGCCCATCCGCGACTTAGAACAATTTCATAAATTGCTCTGATGAGACGTCCAGCCGATTGGGTAACGTACACCATATCCGCCATGAGAGCGAATCCTTCCAACTTCAACTGGGAAATGTAGGCTTGCAACAAAATGGATATTTTGGCAGATGACTCCTCCACGCTTTCCTTGATTGGAATCGGAACTCTTTCCATCAACTTTTGCAGTTCCAACTTTTCCTCCTCACGAACTCCCAAGTTTTTGAATTCAGAGGACAAGGAAAAGACGCGGAGCAATTCAATTTCACTGAGATGTGGCTTCAATAGTTGATTGTACGTTTGGACCTGGAGAACAAAAGCGGAAAATAATATTAAATGATTAGCAATAGTTAGGTACGAGTTCCAAAAACAAGTAATTTTTTGTTTAATATTTCCACAACTTACTGTTTCACAAGTAATGTAGTAATGAGAAGCAATACGACCCAATTCTGTGGGCATGAAGGATCCGCTGCTTCTGTCATAGCGTATAAGCCCACTCTTGTCCAACTTCATGGCAGCCGTGTGAATCATATTTGCTCGGTGATTCAATAAAGTTTTGTCATCGTCCGACCAATCAACAGAGTACACGCTAGGCGCCCGGATGCTCCTAACGTACAAATATGTATACTCAATCCATTCTACAGCGTCCTTGACACTTTGGATGGACCTGCAACAACAAAACATTAATATTTTGAACACAAAACAATATAGGTGTATATATTTAAGTTAGTAAATGGTTTCAAATTGTTTAGCGTTCTTGTTCTTACCCATTCACCACTTCTGCATTCAATAAATCAGGTAACTTTGCAACTAATTGGGATTCAATTGGAAGCTGCTGATTGAGAAGGGACAGATAATATCTCAATTCGGAGTGGTTGGTAATCAGGATGCCTTCTCCCTTTGTGTCATATTGAGGTCGTCCAGCACGACCCAACATCTGCAGAACATCCAAAGCTCCAAGTTCGACCCATCGACCCTTCTCAGGACTGTACACCTGGTAAACGACATAAAATAAAATATGTTAACACTAATTGTTGTGAAAAATTACTACAAGATAAAAGTTATTCATGAAATGTATTTTAGTGTAAGTACCTGAGTGCCTTTGATGATTACAGTGTGAGCTGGTAGATTTACACCCCAGGCCAAAGTCGCAGTGGACACTAGCACTTGAATATGACGATCCGCAAACAAATCTTCGACAAGGGTTCTGTCCACTCTGGTCATTCCAGCGTGATGGATAGCAAATCCATATGGCAGTAGATCTTTAAGCTCAGGATTCTTAACATCTTCAGCTTCCTTCCTCAAAACTTCCATCGAGGCACTCCCCTCACGCAGAAAGTGGCCAAGAGTGTCCTTTTCGAGACACATGTCCCTCAGAGCTCTCGCACTTTTTCCTGTTTCCTTACGGGAATGAACAAATATGAGAACCTGATTTTTTCCTGCATGTTCCATTACTTTCTCGTATACGATCTCATTCGTCAACTGGTAGCGCTTCAATGCTTTTTTCTCTGTAATCCCAATATACTGCTGCTCCAGCGGAACAGGTCGGAAACTGTTATCGAAAAAGAAGAGGCCGGTAGCCAGGTCCACTTTTAAAAAGCAAGCAACGTCCTTGTAATTGGGTAGTGTGGCAGAAAGCCCTACAATTCTGATTTCTCCTTCTTGTGTGACCTGAAAATTAGCAAAAGCAGAAAACCCAAATACATTAATGATTGACCTGGAGAAAGTTCTGCTTCTCTTGAAACATTGATTTGTTATTGTTATAAAATTACCGAACGCAAAGCTCGAGCCACGACTGCTTCCAGGACTGGCCCTCTTTCGTCATGAAGCAAGTGAACCTCATCTATAATGATGAGCCGTACCAATGAAATGACGCTACGATTTTCTTTCCTTGTGATGATATCCCATTTCTCCGGAGTGCACACAATAACCTGGGTTGCATTTAGCTGATCTCTAGTTAAGTGGGTATCTCCTGTCAACTCCGACACCACAAGTTTATATGACGCCAAGCGCTGCAATTGGAACAAAATCAAATTATTAAAATAGGTTCACTCACATGCGAATTAGTAAAGTTCATTAAGTTTCAACGTTTAAATTTTGTGGTTCGTACCTTAGAGAAACTGCCAACCATTTCCTGTACCAAGGAACGCATGGGCGCAATGTATACAACTTTAAACTCATCAGCATTTATAGTTCCATCAAGATTGATGTGCTTTCCAACCTCCCTCATAATAGTCAGCAGGGCTACGTTAGTTTTTCCAGCACCCTATAGCATTTCAAAACATACAAAGCATATTATCTAACAATCATTAAAAATCACGTCGGAGTAAAATTAGAAAAAATGTAATTTTGATAATACTTACAGTAGGTGCACAAACAAGCAGATTTTCATCACTTTCTAAAGCGGCTTTACAAATCCTAGACTGGATCCTGTTCAAACTCTTGAAACCATCAAACGCTGGTTGAACATATTTAGGGAGCTTATCGATGCCAACCAGAACCTCCTCAGCGCCAAATGATTTCGGCTTGAGAGCAGGCACGTGAACTTCTTCATATCCCTTCTTTTGTTTACGAAATGATCCTTCAGGAAGTTGACACTTATCGTTTGCCATGAAATGTGAACCTTGTGAAAATGACATGAGTTCGAGATCCAGCACTTTTCGTGATCCAGGGACCTGACCAGCACCAACGGCGCCAGGAGCGCTTTCCTTCTTATGTTCGCGAATGATAGTAGTTGTCTTTGACGCTGAATCATCTCCGGAACCACCTGTTTCTAACTGAGAAAGAATTTTCGCCAACTCTGCATCCTGGCTCATTTTGTCCTTTATGTACATTTTTTCCTTTTCCGTCTGCGCGGTAGCCAATAATGTGCAGTAAAGAACTGAAAAAGGAGATAAAGTTCATATTTAGTTATTTCAAGTCTTGTGAGCGAGCTTTGCAAATTTGCTTAATAGGTTGAATATTGAATTATAATCAAACTTACTCATTTCACGTTGCTTTTTCAAAATTCGGATAAAGTCAAAACAGTCCATGCCAAGTAGTAAAACTAAGCGATTTTCAAAGTCCATGCCGTCCACAGCCGTCTGAAGAATCTCTAGCACATCTTTAGCTCTGGCTTGGGATGTAATTGAGTCCTTGTAGTATTTGGACAGTTTTCTCTGAATCCAATACGCATCAATGTCAAGTGGATGCAAGGTTTTTTCTCGGGTTTTTCCTCCGCGAGCGTCATATTCGGTCAGCTACAAATTTACAAATAAAAATCTTTAAGTATATACTTCTATATTCATGCGAAATACATAAAAAAACTAAAGTTCTCAATTTACTTACATTTTGAGCCTGAATAGCAGAATGATCCTGAGCTTCTTCACCTTCGTCATCTTCATCCTCGTCATTAATTTCACCATAAACATTTTCATCGTCATCCTCATCGGACTGCTCATCAAACTGCACGTTGATCCCATGCGTTTCTGCCAAGCTGTCATCTTCAACAACATTAGTAGTAGCCGCCGACGTTTTCGTTTGAAAATCTGTTATCTTTTTCCCCAAATTAACTAAAAGTGCAAAGCGTTCGTCCGCTACAGGTCCAAGTAAAGTTTCTGCTTCCCTTTTCCTATCTTTATCTTTGAGTCGGTCGTTTTTTAAAACAGCCAGGATTTCATCGGCAGCACCACACAATACCTCTCGAGGCTAAAAAATACCATAAACAAAACATTAAAAATGTGTACAAATTCTTTCATCATCAATTTCATGTCAATTTGTTTAGAGAGATCCTTTGCTCCAGAAACCTACCTGGTCGCCGATTGCTACATGAATAAAATTCAAGAGGACTTCATACGTCTGCCTAGTCTCCTGAGTTTTGGGCCGATAGAGAATTGCACCAGCTCCAACATCTCCGGAAATGAGTTCATCATCCCAAAGGGAGCTGCCCTTGATTTTGTACACGGAAGTCGTCGCTTCATCTCTTTTCTGTCTTTTCGCTTTCCGTTCCTCAGTTTTGGCAGGCTTGGTCCGTTGGTACCGATCCCCCATTCGAGTGCCTAGGAGCTTTCCAGATAGTGTCGTGACCTCTCCAGTGGCATCATCCCGACCTCGTCGTTCAATCAGCCGAAGATCGGCTTGAAGAACCAAGTTGGAATTCTGTATTCAATAGAATTAAAAATTAATGAGATTAATAAATCATGATTACTAGTAGAACCTGTATTGTATGTATAGAGAATTATTTACACAAACTTGCTCGATTAATGCTCAATTAATCACTTACCGCTTTGTATTCATACTGCAGGTTACGTGCCGCATCATCCGCCATGCTGGCTGATGAATAATTACGGATTCAAAATCCGTAAACCCAGTAGTAAAACAAAATCTACTATAATACGTACGTATTTAAAAAACAATTAAAGTTAACTTCAAAAAACACAATTAAGACGACACTTTGACACGACAAGTAAGTGACGCTTCATTCATTCACTCACACAAATTTCCTATTTAACCTACTAATAAAATATTCTTTAAAAATTACCCTGTACACTAATAACACTGATAACGAGCTGACACCATTATTGGTGCTAAATAAATACTTAATTAAAATTAATTCCACCACTAATTATTATTTTACCGGTGAAAAGTCTTGCCTTTTTCTGTGGTCGCTCTCGTATGCCTTGTTATAAGAGCCGAGCAGAAAGACGAACGGAGAGCAAAGCGAGCAAAACAAACGAAATTCAGTTTCCTTCCAAATTGCCTGACAAGCTTTCTCGAATGGGGCATCTTGAGACCTTTCTTGTTTGTTTACATTTTGTGCTTGTGTGTGTTCGGCAATCACCTGCTCCCTGCTGACGGGTGACAGCAGAACAGAGTGCTTGTCTTGCTTGCTAATAAAATACAACGCTAAAGCACCTGTTTAAATTTGCAAATTTAATTCCACAGTATTTAAACTGCTTAACAATCTGAACAGTTACATCCCTGGAGCCTGGAGGAGTAAGTTCCTCCAAAATTATGGAGGCGTCAAAAGAAAAGTGTCTGGTGTGTCACGCTGCTGATGAAGCGGAGTTGCCACTGATTAATTTAACGACCCCGTTTCCGCATAACGACGACTTTGAAATCGCCCGAAGAGCGGGCGGAAGTAGTACGAATAAGACGCTAAACGAACAGGTGGCTGTGATATTTCTTTTGAGGAGGGTGTTACGGATAAACAAGGATTTTTTGGAGTCAACGCTGCAAGGGACCGGAAGTAATCCGTCCTTGTGGGAGTTGAAACTCTGCCGAGTTTGCTACAGGACGTATGAAGAGGCTGACTTTGTTTTTGGGAGGTTGAGGAAGTTGCGTTTGGAGTTTGAGGGATTGTGTAAGCTGCTGTTTAGGAAGCTGTTGGAAAGTGTGAAACGGGATAAGAATGTTGTTAAAGGGGAAGGGGAGGTGGTGGCGGTGAGGAGGAGGGGACCTGGAAGACCGAAAAGGGGGAGGAGACTTGGAGGATTTGGAGGAAAGTCGCAAGATTTGGAGGAGTGTCTGAGTGTTGCTGATAAAATTAGGAAGGAGATTTTCACGCAAGCTGGCAAAGGTATAAAACACTTTTAAATGAATATTATATGCAATTTATAAATTAAAGCTTATCTTAAATGTTATCCCTGAAAACTCACTCTGTTGTAGGTTTACCAATTGCGCCGGATTCTGAGGAACTTACGCTAGACGACGAAAGGTCCTTTAATCTATCAACCTTGAAATCTTCGTTTTCTCCAAGTCTCAAGTCGGCTATAAAAACTGAAAGTAGTGGAAACAGGGACCGAAGAGTGACCTTTGCAGGTATAATTCTTTTCTAAGTAGCTTTGTGCTTTGGAAATCGGGCAAATTTTTAACTTATTTAACATTTTTCCATGAAATGATTAGGGGAATGCAAAGCAAGCATTGGAACGGGTGACAGTCCTAACGACAAACAAACAAAGCTTGCTGCTGACGAAGAGGATGAAATGGAAAGGGATCTCCCGGATCAGGAGGATGTCGAGAATAATCATTCTGACATGGATGACGACAACGCTGCAGATTTGGATTACAATGATGATTTCGAGGGCGGTGTTGACGACGAACAGTCTCCAGTTGATTCAGATAGTGATTTCGAACCTGAAGTAGTTCGATCAGTCCGTTCAACGCGTAAACGCGGTGCAACTCCAAGGCAGAGGAAAGGGACGGAGAAAACTGGTGATATGGGCGTCATCCTGAAAGCTGTCAAGATGGAAAATGCTGCGACCTATACATGTCCCAAATGTCAAGAGGTTTTTGAAAATGCTTCGTTATGTGATCAGCATATATTACATCAGCATTATGGTAATTTTTCCAAATAGTTTGTTTATTTTTGTTTTGATCAAACAAGTACAAAGAATTACCCCGTTTTTCTAATAAGCCAAAGTGCTCTATTTACCAACTTAGGAGGGAAATGGCCCAAGAATTTCTCCTGTCACATATGTGAAGATGTAAGTTTCAAGGGTGAATACTGGGTACGGCATCATTATAGAATGCGTCATCCTGGAATGAAATGGACTGTTGATGAAACTATAGAACGGTCTATCGATGAAGGAACGATGCCTGAACTGACCTACGAAGTTATACCTGTTGGTCAAACCAAGTCATTTCTAGAAAATTGCGAGAAGGATGTACAGATTGATGAAGTATCAGAAGATACCAGTCTTTTAAATCGCACAGTCGATGAACCTCCCCAAAACGGTTTCAGCATTCCTGTAGTTCAAGCGTACGTACAATATTTTTAACTTTCACAATATATGATTAAAATCTAAGTCTACTAAACATATCTTCTAATATGTACATGTACTAAATATTCTATTCATATTTATTCATATTCATGATGTACTCTAATTTTATTCAATGTTTAGTGGTGGTGGTATTCGTCATCTCGTTCTTCCAACCGCAATAAAAAGACTACCAGAGGTATTTTCACTAATTCAAGTCGGAACTGAAGAAAAAGTGTGCAACAGATGTGATAAACGGTTTCCGACAGAGATGCAACTTAAAGCTCATGTCAGAAGAGCACACGAAGGTCTGTTTATAAACATATTTAATTGGTAAAGTACAATTATAACAGCATAGCAGCTACCAAACGTTAATATTGCAATTTTTTAACAGGTGAAACTATGGTCTACGAATGTCCCCTTTGTCCAAAAATATTTGAGCGAATCGGAAAAGTGTTATTACATGTGCAAAGAACGCATATATTTAGTAAAAATGCGTGCGAAATATGTAAGTAAACAAGTGTATATTTTTAAGAGATTGAAGTCTATGGAAGTAAGATAATATAGAATTAAGTAATAATGTAAAAATGAACTTTTGCAGGTGGGAACCACTTCAAAGAAGAAATTTTACTCAAAGCACACGTTCATCGTGTCCATTTTGGCATTGAGTATCCGTACAAATGCTTAAAATGCAGCCTTCGATATCCTCGACGGGCCATGTTAAACAAACATTTGAAAAAAGTTCACAAGTTGCAAATTGCTTCCTATAATCTACTCGTGAAACCGAAAAAGAAGACTCCAGCTCCACTCAGAAATAGGTACAAGAAAAGAGTAAAACTGGAAAAGAAATTTCCTTGTGACATTTGCACTGAAAACGGACAACTGGAAATGAAATTTGTAAGTGAAGAGGAATTGGACGCACATGTCAAACGACGTCACATGGGTAAGCATTTCGTTGCTTTGATATACGTACAAGTCAATTATCATGATCATTATAATGATAATAATTACATTTTTTTTTACAAAACGTCTCTTATATTTTATTTAGGGATTGCGAGACCATACCCTTGTCCTATATGTGAAAAGCGATATTCGAAACTGTCCAAAGTTGAGAAGCATATGAGTGTTCATACTGTTCGAAGTGACTTGCACATTGACGACGTTGCCACTGAGAAGGTCCCACCATTGCCCTTTGTTTGCCACCCTTGCAATAAACAGTTCCGTACTCGATTTCTATACAATGTTCATTTAAAAGGAAGAAATCATCAAAATGTTCGCCCGTTTGTTTGTGAACTGTGCTCTCAAGGATTCAGTGGACTTAAATATTTGCAAAATCATCAGGCGCAGAAGCACCATAACGAGTTGAATATCGATCCATTCAAGTGTAAATTTTGTCACAAAGTGTTATCATCGACGAGAACCCTTAACGATCATACTAAATTGCATCATACTAAAGATGCCAATTACTCATGCCCATACTGTGATGTTCAGTTCCAGCACAAGAGCAATAGAGATAGTCATATTAATGCATTGCATACGAAGACGCAGCACTTTTTATGCCCTCAGTGTCCAAAGACGTTTTTACGAGACTTTTACCTGAAGAATCATATTCAAAGGGTGCATTCCGGCAAAAAGCCGTATGAATGTCAATTTTGCTCAAAGACATTTTCAGGTATTTTTTTACGTTTTTTTTTGTTTACAAACTACATTAATTGGGCATTGGAACAGTTAATAATAATTAACCATATCTTTACTGGATTGCAGATAAACCGACTTATAATCGCCACGTAGAAGCTCACAGTGATGTTGTCCATAGCTGTCCGCATTGTGGAAAATCTGGATTTAAGACACGTCATGCTCTCCGGGTTCATCGACGCGTAAATCATAAGGAGGAATTGGATGAAATTGAGAGAAAGAGAAAGCTGGCAGCTCTTGTTCCGATTTCCCAAACGAGTGATGATTCAAATTCAATACCTGTAAACAGTGAAACAAATACGGCTGATGGACACATGGACGGAAATGATGTGAACAAAATGGAAGTTGAATCTCAAGAAAGTTTGTCATCATACCAATTAAATACTTCTAACTGTTCGACTGACTCAACTCTGAATATGTTTTTATAAAGAGTATCAATAGTTTTTTATCCTGTTTTATATTGCT
Organism: Sinella curviseta; assembly: GCA_004115045.4. Taxonomy (NCBI): domain Eukaryota; kingdom Metazoa; phylum Arthropoda; class Collembola; order Entomobryomorpha; family Entomobryidae; genus Sinella; species Sinella curviseta. Next base: position 38,545,975 of record CM023203.3, on the reverse strand, counting down.
AAATAGAGTTTTAGTTCCAGATAATGTATTTTTTAGTATTGCAATTCGCCATTTATTACGTTGTCTTACTTTGCCCCACTGACTATTGATGACCTACGTTAATTAGAAATTCGCATTGTATCGCCAGATTATTTTTACATTATAACCGCTTACATTTCTGTTTATTTTCTGTTCGATACAAATAAAATTGTCGTGTAATCTTGTCAGCCGTGCGAAGAGATTTTATCATGATTTGGTCAAAGGTGTTATTTTAATAAACACATACATACATGCGTACTCTCATCTTCATAGATTTAAAATGTTTGGCCTTTATTTTAGTTAACCGCTCGTGCAGAAAACTCTAAAATATTTATTATAATCTATTGAATTTTTATCTTTGAACAATAATCGTGACCAAAAATTCTCAGCATAAAGTATACAAGTTCGTCGATTTTAACATCAAATACGAATCAAGCTATTAAAGTTATAAATTAGTTGTCTTAATTTTTTTCCTCTGATTTCGAAGCATTGACAAGGGCTACCAAACGTTGTCGTCTCAAATGACATCGTGTACACAATCTTGGTCTTTTATGGGATCTGAAACGTACAACATTAAATTTTAAATACCTATTTTACATACATTTCTTTACAAGGTGACAATTACGTATATTTAAGTACCTTCGGTTAGGTTCACGGGGGATAGCACAGTCCTTACAAAATACTTTTCCACAAATGTTACAATGACATTTTCTTCTGGCTATGAAGGAGAAACCACGTTTGCAGTTATGGCAGTTAGTCGAAGATTCAGGAGGTACTTGAGGTTCTTCCATGTCCACTTTCTCTTCGAGGAGAGCTTTAAAATAAGCGTCGGTTTCATCCTTTTCCCTGAAAAACAGAACGCAGTACATTTCTTTATCATGTACTAATCGCAATAATATGCTTGTCTATAATTATCAATCATGATACATTCATAATTATTTTTTTCTGTGTACTTTTTAAGCTCATCAATGTAATCCTTGGATTCATCAATTTCCATTTGCAGCTCCTCGATAACTTTCTCCTTCTTTTCTATCTCTTCCCGCAGCTCAAATTCAATCAAATTCTTATCCTCAATCTGAGCATCTAAACTAATTGCCATTTGCTGTTGCTTGTCCAGCTCCTTGTTCAGTTGACGTTTCATTTCCTTCATTCTCATGTTCGCCTCAGCGGCTTCCATTTGCAAGGTATGGTTTTCATTCTTAAGAAGCTGGAGACGTTTTGGAAGCTGCTTAATTATCATACGGCTAAGAAAGCTGGGATCCTTTCTTGGGACGGGAGAGCGTCCACTTTCCTCGCCAACATCCTCCTCCGCTGAAGTATGCTCATCAGGATTATGATTATGATTACTAATATTATCACCGCGATCGTTATGATTCATTATACGACGTCTCCGACCATTGTCATTTTGACGAACCGGATGCAGCGGAGGACTCGGAGACTGCCTTGGAATTTCAATTCTCAACGATTCAGAGAGAGAACGGCTTGTAGCATTGGAACCACTATTATTGGCACCACTTGCATTAGCTCTTCCACTTCCACCACCACCACTACTAGTTGCTGAAGGTAACTCGGGATCAAGTCGAAGGAGAGCCACACTGTGCGTAATTGTTAACAGACTTGGCATCCAATCAAGACTATTTGCATTCGTGGCTTCATCTGCCTCCTGTAGTATTCTTAGGAACTCGGGACGGATTTGCACGGGAGCAAACTCATTTGCCTCTTCCTCAGTTGTGTTGGGAAAGTGTTGTACAACTGTCTCTTGGATTATTGGCAAAGGTTCCTCCTCTTCAGAAGGAAGATGAACCTCGGCGGTATGCGGTTGCGAAATTTCTTGGATTTCTGCAATAGGCAGCTGCTGTCGTTGTTGCTGCTGCTGAAGGGGTAAAAGTGACTCCACCGGATGTCCTCCGCTTGTATCGTTATCATTATTGGAAATGGATACTCCGACAGAAGGCTCGTTGTGGTCGATAGCATCATTTTCTCTGGTAACAGGAGTTTCACCGTTTTGCTGTGAATCAAGACATTCATGTTGTTGGTCTTGGGGCGAAGTGAGACCAGACGCTTCCGGTGTTGCTGACGATGTTTGCGCATTTAGATTAGCAACTTCTTGATAACAGACTTCTGCTGAAGCTGCTCCTTCAGATGCTATTTCGGAGAAACGTGCCCCATCCCCAGTGTCCTGTGATTGTCCTTGGCATGCCTCTGACTGCTTTATTTCGTTTTCGTTGTTGTTGATGTTGTTTTTGGGAGTTTCCTTTGTTTGTGTTCCCTCCTCGCTAATGGGACTATTTTCAGATACATTAATTAATTCTGCTGCTGCTCTTGATGTGCTACTTTCTTGACAGGGAAGAGAGGAGCAGTTTGAAGCAGTTGCATTCTCCGATTTTTCTGCTGCTGGCAACAACAAAGTCGTCGTAGCCGTTTGCGTACCAAAGTTTGGCTGAGATTCCTCTCCGCTTCCGTTACCACTACTCGCATTATTCTCTGTTCCACTCACGTATGCTGCATCAGTCGAGATGGATGTTGTTTCTTCATCAGTCACCGCTGCGCTAACTGGCAGAGTTGATTCCGTCGCTTCTGAGAAATAATACATCAGAAAGTGCATTAAAACTTATGCATAATAAATCTAACTATTTATATGAACATTTTTTCGTATGAACTTTTTTTGTGATCCTGTTAGTATGTAATTGTTAATGTAACAGGTAATATAGTTTGTATTGTTCTGGCGAAGCATGTAAATTAAAAAGTTAATGTATTTTCATCAATTCAGCTCGTAAATATGTTCACAAGTATAGCAGCAAATTAATGACTGTTTAACCAGTTATTCATGACTAATAGCTTTCCGTTGACGTTGAATAGAAAGCACGAAACAAAAATAAAATACATTTTTTAGCCTTTTCCCATTATTCTTTTCCTTCAAACTTTTGCATTTTAAAGATCGTCTTTTGGTTCATTCCACATTTTTGCAAATACATGGTAGATTGTAACAGGTTTCAAGGCATAAAAATGCTAAAAGCGACACTATATATAAAAAGTAAAAGCTATTAGCAAACTTTCTACGGCAATATACCTTGTTCTTGTTGACTTGAGTCTGTTTTGTCATTTGTCACTTTTACATAAAGCACGTGTGCGTTTACCATAACGTAAAAAATGTATGGTTGTGTACAGTATGGAATGATGGAATGGAGGTATGATGACATCCCTACTTTTCTTTGGCTACTGCCACTACTTCCAATGCCAATTGCTAAAAAACAAATCCTAATTCCACATCATTTTCTAGAATCCGTAATGTTTCTTAACTCAACCCATTATATCCTTCCTAACTTCAAAGGGTAATTTTTAACGGACATTGACACGTATCGCACATAGCCCCACTATAATACTACGTTGTAAAATACTGACTTTTTTTCCTTTGTTTAAGAAACGTCGTAGTAAATCTAAAGTTATCCATCAACCGTCTCAGTGGTATAGACCACAAGACGGTCATGTGCTGAGCTGAAAACAAGGACAGCTCTGTTTCCACGTTTTTCCCCACGTCACCAACTTTTCGAGCATCATATCATCATGATAAACACTAAGAAGCGTATATAATATTATCGTTCTTTTTTTCAGTTGACTATATTGGGAATTGGGAGGAATGGGGATACACACTACATCACAGTGGTTTTCATAAGACTGTTCGAGATTGAGGGGATTGAGTAACGCCATGCCACATATAGCATACCTTGTAGAGCGTTGGAATTGGAAGCATTATCTTGATGACGATGTTCAGCACTCGGAGTTCCCGTGGAAGAGTCAGAAGGTCCATAATGATCATGGAGCTCTGCCAACTTTGTTGAGAGAGCTTCGCTTCGGGCTGTGGAGCTTTGGAGCTTGTTGTGAAGCATAACGCATTGCTCTTCAAGCGTTCGAAGTCTGTTTGCTCTACGTCTCATACGATCTGTCAATATATTCCATGTATATATAAATTCATTTTTTTAGCCTTATCTCTTTTTTAACACGTCATGTGTGTCTCTGATGCTAACTATATACATGAAGGTTTTGAAAAAGGGTTCGGGATATAATGAATGTGATGTGTGCATGATGATATGTATGATTTGTGTCTGTCTGTGTGTGCAAGCAAAATGTGTGTATATAAATGTGTTAATTTTGTCACTGCTTTCAGATATACATTTTTAATGAATTCACAAAAACCAAAAACATTAACTACATCAAAAACTTGCTAAAACTGGATACTGACCTTCGAAATCTGGTGAGGGTGAACTGTCATTTTCCACTGGAACCCTACTACTAGTCCCACTCACCTCTTCTTCTGTATCAGCATCCGCCTCATTGTCAATGTCTTCCACAAGGTTGGAAACCAATTGTTCCAATGGATCTTCAAAATTGTCATCTTCCAATGGACTCAAAGCCCGAGCTCCCTCATCAAACTCTTCCTCCTCTGGACATTCTTCTCGGTCCTCCTCATGCGCTGCTGGTTCAGGTGGTCTGTCTGATGCTGTGACTTCCACTGGAACATTTGGAGGTAATGAAGGCTTTCTGGGTCTGTCCGTCTTGCTTCCCCTTCTTCTATTAGCAGCAGCAGCCACTGCTACTTCATCTTCCTCCACAGTCGCCTCATTTTCCCCGGATGACACAGACATCACTTCTGAGAATGTTCCACTTTCTTGCGATGACTGATGCTTCCTTTGGGCAAATTCATCACGCAGCTTCTCCCACTCGATTTGGGATTGGGAATTTTTCTGGCGAACGCGTCTCCACTTGTCTCGTGATACGGACAGTTCATTTTTCAGCTTTTCCAGGAGGGTTCTCTTTTCTTGAAGCTCATATCTTTGAAAGAAAACAGACATTCACAAAATGCATATATGTATGTTATTTTGTAGTTTTTTTGTAGGGAAGAAAACTGGGAACGTACCGAAGTACAGCTTCAGAATTGTAGAGTCGCTTGTGCTGCTGTTTCAGTTTTGACACAAGACTCCATGTTTTATTAAGCTCCAGTGTTACACGATATAGCCTGTGTTCTTGTTTGTCAACCTTATATGGACATAAAATAGATGTACTTAAGATAAGAGTAAAAAGCTCCATAAATATCAATGGAAATGTAATTGAAGGAGAATGGAGTAATTTCAAGTAACTTTTCCGTACCTTTGATTCAAGTTTCGTGTTAAGCGCTTTCAATGTGTCAAGCTCTTTTTGTAACGACTTCTTTTCAACAATTAAGTCTTTTAACTTTATGAATGTTCTGCTCACACTGAGAACAAGCTGCGGTCCTCTTTTTGTGTCAACACTTTTGTAGCAGCTTTCCTCTCCTATTTTCATATACACATAAATATTAGCTTTGTTAGTATATTTCATTGCCATAATGCTACAATAATTTGCATAATTACAGGAAACTTGCTCCCAAATATTATGTACCTGGGATTTCAGCTGGAATCACATCTTCAGACTTTTCCATGCTGTCAAGTAAATGTTCCAAGTCCACTGATTGTCTCATTTCAGCATCTTGGTCATCACTCATTACATCATCCGAATCATCCGCAAGCGTTTGGCTTTCTCTACAATTACATAAAATGCCCCAAATACGATATATCTGATGAAAATTCCGATTTTTTTTTGGCTATTGGAGAAAGTTCCAACATTTATCGACATATCCAATTTACCTTACAATATCTCCAATTGCTTTGATTTTCTCAAAATCAATGGTCACACCTTCAGTTTCATTGAATAAGTTATTGAGCAATGACATTTGGTACGACAGCACTTTGTTCCTTTCCCATGCCTTTTTCATTTGCCGTTGCATATCTGAAATGAGCTTATCCTTTTCATCCAGTCTTTTGATAACCTCTTCTATCGTGCATCCCTTGCTGAGTTGCTCAGTGAGCTGTGTATTTCTCTGTTCGGATGTCTGCAATTCATTGATCAAAGTGGTAACCTTGTTTTCATAATTTGCCTTCATTTCTTCGATTGTGTGGGCATTTTGTGTGAGCTTCTCGGTGAGTTGACCACATTGCACTTCGGCAGACTGAAGGCGACTCGAAAGATTATGACGAGATTCACGCTCTTCTGATACGATTACTTCGTAATATTTTAGTTTCGAAATTAAGCCTTTTGTTTGTCGTTCTCGCAGTTCTAACAAATTTTTACGGAGACTGGATATTTGTTTTGTGGTGATTATCTATCAAAAATGCGTCAAGATAAATCGAGTAACGACAAGGATCCAACAACAGTAGCAATTTGTATGCAATGTGGATTGAAATATATTTTTCTGTGCTAAAAATTTATTTAAAGAAAATTTGCACGTGTGATTCTTACCTGACGTTCCAACCTGCGACATCGCTCCGCAAGCTGTGTGTTTTCGGGGGAGGATTCCATACTTATTGCTTAATTGATATTTATAATGTATAATGTAATCAGTACTGACAAAAGGACTTGGGGGAAAGGATAATTATTTTAGTTTTGGCTGGAAAAAGGGGTTTTTCACACTCACTTGGATGAATAGGGAATGGGAGATCACAGGCAAAAGACGTTCTTAAATAAAATACATAATATGAACTGCTCGCTATCGTTTCTAGTTAAAAAATACTGTTGATTCAACTCTGCCAATTAAACTATTAAATGATGCCTGATTGACCAATTAAATATATATACACAAAGATTTCGTTTTTCAGGTATATATAGCGTTTATATCAACTACATTTTAATCCTGAACGCTATAATCATAAAAAATAATTACAAGCCAATTAAACTGAAATTTTTGAATTTTTTTCTTAGATAACAAGGCAAGCATTTCCTTCCTTTTTGCACGGCTTGTCTATAAAAAAACGTGCGCGTGTGATTACAATATTATTTCTGTATTGTAAATTCAACTTTCACACTCATAACTATTTATCACGCAATTAATTAGAGCAGAGATTACGGCTTTTTGTATAGGGTCCAATTGTAATGAATGAAACAGAGAAAAATGTTGATTAAAGAGCAAAATCCGATTTCCTTGCTTTTTTTTGCTCGTTGAACTGTTGAAACCTCTCCTCTATCCTATTTCTAGTCTACCGACGACAGTGGACATGTTGCAGCTTAGACTCAACTTCTTGGAATAAATGTTGGGAAACGGAAATGCAGAAACTTGAGAGAGCTTCACAGATTTACTTACTTCGTCACACTATAAACATCTTACGACTTACGAGCTAGATTACATAATAACGCATATGTACAAAAGGAAGAGTCAAAGTCAAAACGTAAGTAATTTTACATGCCACAGATACGGCACATATAACGGTAAAATACTGAGTACGTAATGGTGCAGTGGCCCAAATAGCTTTTTTTTGCAAGAATCAAGGAATGGAACAGACGTAAAAGTAGCATCATCATCTTGAAGATGAAAAAAAAAGAAAGATGTCTGCAGAATGACTTGGACTTTTCGAACACATTACCTATATACAAATGTATATGGAGTCTTGATATTGATACTATATTTGTAGAGTTCGTACTTATATCTATTCAAAATTTAAACCTATATGAAACATATTTGCATATACCATCGTGTTAAACGTAAACCGAAAGCAGAGCTTTGGTTGTTCTTGATATTTTTTATTTAGATTGAACGATATATCTAGTCATTTTTAATGATCATGAATTATCCATTATGCATTTTATGAAAAATTGAACAGAAATCTAAACTTAAAGAACAAAAGAAAGTGATTTATATTTTCAGCAGTGCGTGCTCACAAAATGACGCAATGTGCAGGAAATAATAATATTGAGAGAAAACAGCATAAGTAGTATATTTACCTAAGTCAAAGTGTATTTCTAAACGTGCATTAACCGTTTGTGTCGGGAATTCCTATTGTTCCTTTTCCAAATCTGGTGGTTGCCAATAATTGCATGAACACGAACAAATGGCATAAGAAGAACATCTGCGACGAATTCATTTCAAATTCATTGCCAAAATTGTTTGAGAAATAGAAGGAAGGCATGGATGAATGAAAACTACGAATTATTTAATACAATGTTACATTTGGGAATGAATGTAATCAGTAATCAATGTAAAATTGCCTTATTGTTGATGATTGTTAAACTGTTAGTACACCATTTTCGGCAAGTTTGCTGCTTTTCCGAAACATTTTAATTTTTGTTATCCATCGCATTCGCCATTTTTATACAAAAGCAACCTTTGGAACGATAAAATAACACAATGACATGACAGCATAAAAATCCGATGCTTTGCGGCGTAATATATGCATTTCGAACAGAAGGTCGTTGAATGCATGTTTACTTATTCTGCGCCACATATATAAACTTAAGCAAGGAAACTGCGTGGGAATATACATACCGAGAAAACAAGGATACTACGTATGTCATGTGTCACACGAGTAATTGGGCCACAGGCGCAAGCATATATGCCATCAAATTTTTAATTTGCAATGGAGGAATTGAAGCGAACTGAAGCATACCAAGTACACGTGTTACACAATCATGATTCATGAAACTACTACATAGTTGATAGTGGGACACGGCACAAACAAGCAGGTATTTTATTGATAATATTTATTCTAGGTGAAAAAAATTTGCAAAATATGTTCTATTCGCAAATATTCTCGCAATAGTCGCAAATGCCGTTGCTGAAAGTGGAACAGTAGCAAACAAACGTTATGTAGCACTGGTTAACCTTTTTGCTAGTTCAGCAAGGTGTACATTTATATTAAATGATAAGTTAGTGAAAATTGTCCTAAAAAGTAATTCACTCAAGTGAGGGAATGGGTGGTAGCCAGAAACTACCAATTTGAGTATATACCTACATGGCGTGGTTTGAAAATATGCTAAGATTATAGTATTTTGCAAGACAGAATAATATGTCGGATAACAACATACAACAAAACATCATGTTCATAAATTATAATTTACCGACACATTTTTGGATGGTCGAAATCTGCGATAAATTTAGTGACTTAATTTTCTAAACGAAATTGGAAAAGAGGTGTTGATATAAATTGATAACATGCATGATTATTAGAAAAGCATCCACATAAAAGAACATTCATTCGTTGTATACTTTCTCTTTCACTACTGACTATTTTCTTTATTATTAGCAAATAATAATTTTCGATTTATTCGCAAGCACACAAAAATTAAATGTTACAAAAATGGATTTTTCAAGGTATATGTATGTATATATATGAGAAATGGACGATTACACTTTTCGTTCATTCTTGTTACTTGTGTTAATTCGTTTTTTACAGTTAACACATTTAAATACAAAATTTACATTATGATTAATTAGGTATGCACAAACAAACTATGCGAAGTTGTTTCCGATGATAAGTCAGAATAAGAATAAAAGCATGTAACACACGAACTATATGTGATTATGAAAACGTGTTGCCTTTTCAGTTAGTTATTTATTTCACTTGTTTCGAAAGTTATGTGCCTCTTAAACTAGTTGTTATTTGTAACTTGTTCAGGACCATGATATGCAATAGAATAGCTTTTAATCTTCGTCGACCGGAGCATTACTGTCACCTCCACTCCCACTTTCTTGTTCGTCTAAAGCTCCCAATTTTATCAGTTTGTCTCTCAACGTTTTTATCTGATTATTTTTCTGCTGCATTATTTTCTTCATTGTTGTATATGCGCCCGTCGCCTGAAACTTTTTCTCCAACTCCTTTTCGGCCAGTAGCAGATTTGATTGCACCTGTCGTAATTTACTTTCCCGAGATTCGAGATCCTTTTGGAGTTTTTCTGTTTGGTCGCTTGCAAGACGCTGGCTGGCTTCCAACTCGAGACGCATTTTCTCGAGCGCTTCGTGAACAGTTTCCGCTTGCCTCTGAGAAGACGTGTCTTGTTCCGACTTTTCTTTCACTATGCTCATGAGTCTATCAATTTCCTCTTGAGCTAATCGCAGCTCATCAGACAGTTTGGTTTCTTCCTCCGCGGCTGTATCCTTTGATGTCTCTGCGTTGTCCTAAAAATTGTAGTATGACATATTTTGTTATAATATATGCTTAATTTCATGAATATCATATTCACACGGCAGCGATTCAGTAAACATTTTTTAACCGTTTCGTTACCTTTATGTCATGCGCCTCCAATTTGGATTTTAAAATATCATTTTCGGCCGTTAAGCGAACGATCTCCATTTTCAGTGCTGACGCCACATTCATATCTTCTAACGGCTGAAACTTTCCTTTACTCACGGTCACCTTAAATCCGGATGAGCCGTCTTTGGCCAACGCCTCGTCCAACTCTCTCATTTTGGTGATCTTTTCTCTTTAAAAACGGAAATGGTTTATTATATTATAACGTATGTAGATATGACTTGTGAGAAGAACTATGAGAATTAGCAATAGTATTTAAATGAATTACTGATTTTCTAAATCAGCTATGTTGGCAGAGAGGGTTAGGTGCCATGTCTGCGCCTGTGCCAGTAACTGGTTTAAAAGCAATGCATTCGTATGGGTTGCATCGCTGAGCTCCGTTACAACTTCCTCCCGACAAACTTGGTGCAAATCATCCAGTAAAGCGTTAACCTCTTCCCCTGTGTACGTTTCATCCTCTCGTACCCTGAAAAAAGTTATATTTTCCGAAATATTAATAACAGATTTTGATATATTTGATATATAGATATATGTAATATGAATTTTCAGTTTATGTTATAAAAAGTTACTTGAACGCTAGTAAATTTGTAAAGCAGTAATCAATTGATTTCAATCGTTGCTCTTGTTGGTACTTGGCAAAGCGGAGGTAGTCTGCTATGAGATCTTTGTGAACTTCATTTAAAACTACTTCATCTTGTGTTTCCGACTCCATTTCCATTTAAGCTGTGGGTTAAGTAGTAACAAATTTGCAATGCACAGTATTTGTGGTCACTGAAAGAACACCTTTTAAATGCACATCATAACATGCCAAAAAAAATGAGAAAGTGAATCATGCAAGTTGCAGTCGCAAGTCACAATTTGGACAGAAATCGAGAAACCTTTTTCATTTAGACTTGTGTGTGTTCGTGTTGTCAAGGAAAACAGCGTTGCTATCCATTCCATCCGACATGGAGTGGACGGATCGATTCGATATTTTAAAGGAGCTATACCATCTTCAGGTGTAAATATGCACCGATAAAATGTGTCAAAACAAGAAAGTATTTCCATTAAAAAGCATCGGAGATAATAATATATTGGGAGTTTCTGTCATAAAATTCAGTTGAATGAGAGAAATGATTATATCGTCTGAATACTTTGTATTTCACTAAGGCGTGTTACGAAATGAGAAGTTTTTGATAACTAAATTAACAACTGAAGTAGTTTTTGGGCATATTTTGGCTGACGAACCAAAACCCAATAATTTGTTACGGTTTATATCTGAACAAAGAATGTACCATATGAGAAAAGTGTTCAAAGTTTACATATCGTTAGAGGAGGGAACGTTTGTTATATGCATTATCGAAATAATAGTAAATGTTCTGCTATAACGTGGCATTTGGCAGTTCCATACTTCATACAAAATACTGTGATGTAAGCATGCTTGTTCAATAAAAAATGCTTAAGAATAAGTATATCTAGTTTGCATTTGCATACGTCAGAAATTTTTATAAAAACACTACTTACTAATCAATAGAAAATTAGCAAACAAACCAAATAATTGCACCATGTAACATTCTTACAAACAAAAATCAGTACATTGTGTATAAACATTTTTATTTGCATTTTTATTAATAAAGTAGGAACATTTAATTAACAGATGATATCATACAAAGTGTACAATTTGTCGAGTGTAAATTAGTACAAGAATAGTAAATGCATAAAAAGTCGATATCTTATCTATCTACCCACACCTCAACAACATTTCGAAACCATCTCCCATTACAAGCCGGAACAAATTATTGCATTTATTTTTTTACTCTACAAGGACACTTTCGTTGTCATTCTCATTATTGTCCTCGACATCACCTACTTCCATTTCTTCATTACGGACTTCCTCCGGATCCTCCGTGCCTGAGCCTGAAGCGGGAGCGGTTTCAATGGTTTCATTCTCATTAACTTCTTCCACTTCCACGCTGATTCTACGATTCCGGCGGCGCTTCCTTGGTTTATCATCGTCGCCTTTTGGACCAAATTGCACCGTTTTGTCTCTGCAGTAGTACGGGATTCCAGCGTCTGTCATTTCACCTTTCACCCATTTCTCAACTAGAAACATTAATAAAAAACCAACTGCATATAATGCCACGTATTTTATACGACCAAAAACCAACCTATGATTCTTTTGGCGAGCAGAAAAATGATATTATTTTTTGATTGATAAATTACCTTCTCCTGCAACATTCACGGCATACGCTCCTGGTTTCAGTGTACCTACAAGAATCACACAAAAAATGTTAACTATTTATACTTAAATATGCCTAAAATGTTACACACGTGGATAATGATAAGTGATTCTAAATAAATATGATGATTACTACGCAGATTACTTACAAATACGTTGCCACTTTGCCACCCAGCTCTCCTTGGGAGTAATCATCCCGATCATCCTAAGCAAAAACAAAGACAAAATTAGTAGAACGTTATACCACATTTAACCGTTATCTATAACACATTTTAAAAGTATTAACGGACAAACCCCTCAAAATTAGCGCTGGTGTAGCTGACGACTGCCCCTTTGGTACCCGCCAGCTGCAGAAATGACTCACAATTGTCGCAACCCTCCTCCTCAAACTCAAACTCGGTCTATGTAGAAAAAACAAACCAAGTTTCCATTAACCGTCAGATTACGATAAGGACTTCAATATACTTTTTAGCGTAAAAATATACATACACCAATAATCAATATAATACATTAAAACATTAAAATCATCTTTGAATGTAAAAGGAAAATAAGTACCTTAATCAAACTGCAAATCATACACGCTCGTGTTCTCCTCAGCTTTTCTGGAAGACCTGCGAACTTTCCTTTCTTCTTGCCTTGGGCAGTCCGTCCTCCCCCCTCCGCCCCTGCAGTTGCCTGGTTCTTCGGACCCTTCTTTTGACTACGTTTAGCACTGGCAGAGGTGGAAGCACCTCCAGAGCTTTCTCCAGGAAAACGAAACATCGCAACGCAATATGCCTAAAAATAAGCAAATAAATCGGTTATAACTGAACCTCGAAATCGAAATACAAAATGTTTTAGACTGTCAATCAATTAGAAATTAAAATTTCTTTATTAATGACTAACCTTAAGACAACCCCGACAAAATCCACACGAACCTGAGAAGGTGCACCGAATCAATTTTCACCGCAACTGAAGTTGTTGATTATTCGATCACGCACTTCAAACAATCGTAATCATCAACCACGATTATTACATAACACGAGTAATCAAGTCAGCTTCCCTTTTTTGAGATTTCCGGATCGCTCTGAAAAAATGACTGGAGAAATCTTCTGAGCAACGTTGATATGCTCTATTTTACTCCAGCGAGAAAACCTGTTTGCTGGCTAATTTGTAAGGTCCTGCCAAGTTTAATTACCTACGAATAAAGACCGGTCAAAAAGATGTTCGAAGAAATTGTGGACTAATGAACAATTGTCAAATTATAAAGCAATTACAACTGATTCAGTTGCAGAAAATACTAAAGCGACCTGCCTCCAATATGGTGGCTTTACCAGATTTTGCATAGTTTTCTTACTCAAACTTACATAACAATTTATTAATTTGAATGATCTGGTGGTAGGGTTGGGTTATTTAGCTAATATTATGCAGATTCGTATGTTCACCGATAGCATTATGCAATAATGATTAATGTTTAATCTGGGAAAAATGGGTCTCTTTATGCCCCAAGTTTGGATTGATAACAAAGAAATGCATCCTAATTTGCATACTACGCTGTTGTTAGGATGGTTCTGGGAATATGCAAATGATGAATGAGTATAAAATGCTAATATGATATTCCGATTTTCAATTTCATTCTTTTTTTTGTAGAATATTAATTTCCATGCGCATTGATATTTCGACGTAGGCGATGGCAAACGAATATATCTTGATGCATTTTGGATTTATGACTCGATGACAGTTTCATGATGGCATGTATTTATGCAAATAATTGACAGCAAAAATGAAAGCAATGAAACAACTATAATAGTCATATTTTAGGTATGCATTTTTCGAATGCGAATTTTTAATATCATTATGTTTAATAGGCTGTGTGACATTATTTTTTCTTAGAGAAAACAATGTTAATTTCAATTTCTTGTCATTTCGCTAAGTATAAATTTTTCACTTTATATCTTTGAGAACTCAAAATCATAATAATCTTCTTGACATGTGTGTTAAATGGATTTCGGATTAATCGTGTCCATAAACAGTGTCCTGACACCCGTCATCGTAAAATGAGTTTAAGCGATAAAGAGTTTTTTTTAAAGTTAGTAGCAAAGCACTTTATAAAAAGCCACAATAAGTACGTGTGTGTTGAAGGTAGTAGTATTACATTTTTTATAGCAATCAAGTAATTATGACTGAACATCATAATTTTTTTTTTGAAACGCGAGAGAGATTTGCAGATTTTGCAGGCAGCATGTATAGTAAGTAATGTCGTGTAGTCGTATGGATGTAATGTACAACTCCATCAAGAGAACAAGTCAGAACCAGCTCTCGATATCTTCAGTAAGTGTTGATGAAGGCTGTCCATTTGTAGAGGACTTTGTTGTTGTTGTCACCCGCCGCAATGGCTCCAAGCATAGACTTTCCACTTTGGAAGATACAACAGAAACGGCAGCAGCGGGTGACACTTTTGATCATAATCCGGGGATTTTTGCGCCAAACAATCCTGGACTGCCATGATGAGATACTACAGGGGATTTGGAAGGTGGTCCCATTTTTCCAATTGACGCTGTTCCTTTAATAACCTCCATGTAGGATGGAGGCGCTATATAAAATGAAACCATTTAGCATGGATGTACATGTATTTATGATCAAAGGGAAGAGAAAAAAAACTAACGAAATGATTTTTTTGACCACTTACGCGTATCTTTCTTAAGATTTTCGGGCAGTTTCCTCAAACTCAAACTGACAGACGAGCTGCTGCGTTCCGGTTTTGTACTGCTACTCGTACTAGCCACGGAGTCCATTCTGTTTGTACTTCGTCGCATGTTTTTCATGTTTCTTCCCGTGGTGCATATCGCTGTGGAGGAGTCACTTGTGGGCAAGTAGGCGTCCGAGGATGAAGAACAGTCGTCATCTTCGTCATCATCATCATCTTCTCCGTCATTCCCGTTGGTTTCATCATCTTCGTCTTCATCATCCGTTATCAAACAGGTCGTGGAGTCTTCGTGAGGCAAAGAACTTGATGTCTGGGAGTACAAGGGAACGGTCCCCACCACCACCGGTATTCCACCGTATATGCTAGAATATGTACTTAGACAACTCAGGATTGGTTTTCTTGGTCGTACTTTGATCTAAAAAAAGCAATATAAAGCATATCAGTTTACTCAGCAAATATGAATGAATTATATATTTAAAGCATCAAACTAATTTTCTGTTACCTGCAAAATATACTGGATTGTAATGTACTGAAGGCACCCAAAAGACTCGAGGTTTGTAGGAGGAATGGAAGGAACGGGCACAGGGAAATTTTCAACTGTCCAAATTTTATGATCACCCGCTTGCACCGAGGGCCCTTTCATACGACACACAACTTTGGACTCCATTTCTGAAGTTGATCCGAAACTTAGAATTAACTGATTTCTGTGTCCACTGTTGTTATTTCCGCAAATGGTTGTAGCTTCCTAAAAGCAATTAATAACAACAATTTGTCTAATATATGCTGTATTAAGAAGACATACGTCTTATATAATACCTTGTTATTTCTGTGTGAACACTTTATCAAGTTATATTACGTTTCCCCACCTGAATCAAACTAACTGTGGCCCTGCGTAGGTCGAAGGGACTATAATTCCATATTTTCACACAAAATTGAAGATAACCTCCAGGAACACAACCCTTTCTTGGCACCCAAAAGCTGAGTCGTATAGGACCACTCCGGCAGCAAAAGCAACATATATGCTTCTCAATTAAAATTTTTGCGGAGCGTGTCGCATTGGAATCCAAATTCAAGTCCTTAATAGCGAGAAGTATAAATGGCAGCGTAACGCGTTTTTCGTATAAAATTGTGGAAAGGCTAACGTCCGCGTAGTACTCTACTTTACCAAAGCGGCCTTTGAACGAACTAGGAAGGCTTAATGGAAACTGATAGCTAAATCTATATGTGGTTAGGCCAGAAGGAATTTGCGGCGGCCCCGGTGGAGACCTCGATTTTGAAGAACTTCTTTGTCCAGGATCAGTGTTGTAACCTGCAACAATCAAGTGGATAATTGCGCTGTTTGGACTGCATTGATGAAGAAGTTAACTTGAATACCCGGGTGAAATGTTTTTACTTGTGTAACTACTTACTTCTTATCAATTCAATCTTTTCCGTGAAAAATATCTCCACCGAAGCCGTTGTCCACACCCAAACTTTTCCAATGAACGTGATTGCCAAACCTGTACATTCACATAATTTTTAGAATGAGCATTATATGTTGACTTTGTACAAATTACTGCTAACAAAATGTTATTTTCTAAAATACGACCAACCTTTATGAATATCTAGTGGTTTGAAGGTTCTGTTGATGACTATCACTTTTCCGCTTATCAGACCACCAGGCTCATAGTATCCATTTCGACTCAAAATATTCTCCGCCGAGTCGAATTTGGTACTATTATCCAGCTCGATTCTTAGATCCATCGCTGGAATCTCTGACTGAATATATCCTTATTTGAAAGATTTGCTCCAGTTTACACAGCTTAGCTTACTTTCAGGTAGTAATAATTTGAAAAATCATTGATACTGATAGCTTCCATTGGAATGTGTGTGCATGGGCCAATCATTCATGTGTGTGCCCAAAAACTTTCCACACAACTGCTTCACTCACCATTTTTTTTCCTGAATAATAAAAATGTACATTTTTTTTGGAGAAAGCAAATTGGTAGTTTAAAATAAATACACACACATTATTTCTTCGTGTGCTCTACATATTTTATCTTGAGGCTTGTGCCAAACCCTCTCTTGAATGAGGTCTCTCTTGGAAGGATGTGCGATCAGATCCACAAGTAAGTGGAAAGTGAAAAAAAAACCAATTTGTACCTTGGATTTTATGCATGGCAAACCTGTATGAAAAGATGAAGAGCCTTCTTGTTCTTCTTCATTTGTAAGTATTTACGTACTGGATTGGATACCGTTTTTGCACTTCCTTTTATCACATGGTACCACCCGGATGGAACCTGGATGTCTGTTGACTGTTGTTGTCCAATGTGGCTTTTTTCATTTTATCGATCCGTAGTACATGTACACGAAATCGGGAATCTGGAACGGCAGCCGAGTCTTTTTTCCCTTTTCACTATATATGCTTCTTATATAGGAAGGAGTCATCATGATGATGAAAATGCTGCTGCTGGAAGCTTTCATAGCGTTTACATGGGTGCGTGCACACAGATGCCCTACATACCGAGAGACATTAAAAAGTTTTTGGTGCTTGTGTGGAAATCCACAACGTTGTTGGTGTAGCGGGCAGGAACACCGCCTCAATTACGAGTTGTCGTTTAGATATTGGACACCTTCCGTTTCTATTAGACAATATTAACTAATACAATTACAAATAATAACTTTATAGCTATAAAAACGGTTAAAAATGGTACATAGGTATGTATAACTATGTATGTATATCTTATACATATCATCATCCATTCCACTGCATATTATGTCCAAATAGTAGTTTTCATCCAATTGCATGCATCTATGAAATTGTCACATCTGCCTAAAACGGCTCTTCTGATAGCATTGCTTAAAGTTTAAAACATCATTAAGACCATCTTCATGTGGAACTATGATTAGACTTATCATCCATTTAGCCATCTTGATGATAAATGTTGATTTTTTAAAGATTCATTTTTTTAGATTTTGCATGCAATATATCCTTTAGTTTAGTCGACATAAACGTATGCGTAAAATGGATCATACCTTATTTTTATTAGTGATCAATTTTAGTAGCTATGTGCGATTATGTATGATAATTTTAGTAGCTATTTGAACATTTTGAACACATGATTGCTTTAGAGTGTAGGTCATGTAATTAATATTCCCTATGACATATCCTGCATTTTTATGTACTACAAAATTATCTGACTGAGCTAATTTAACACACATTTTTGTTAACGAATTCTATAAAACAAGATACCTACTATGTTTTGAGTCGTTTTGTAGAGATGCTGTGGTGAATAATGAAGTGTAAAATACAGGAATATGTAATGTATTACGAGAAGAAATGTAGGTATCCGTCATCATGGTTACATTTATTTGCATAATAATCTCATTCATTTGAAATAGATTTGAATGACAGATAAAAATACCCTAGTCCCTACGACATACCTATGAGCATTTTTGGTTACCTTAGTAGCGTCGCTTCATTGTATATCTTTTATACTCTTTATTTGCGATTTGATGGGCAAAAAGTACCTCCTGACCGAGCCAAATACGCAATTATTTTTTTAAAGATGAAACTGCTGAATAAAGTAACCGGCAAGACTAGAAGAATGAATTTACGGCGATGTAAATACAAAGGCTTACCTTAGTTTAGATATTCATTTTTTGTAAATCTGAACGTGCTGTGAATATTTGAAAAATATTATGAATCATGAAAAAATGTAATTTAGATTCCAATATGATATAATGGGGCAATATGATATTCGACTTGCAGGAATCTTTACCATGTTTTCATGCCCACTTCATATGTTGTAATGTCCAATTTGAAATCATCCTGTCAATAATATTTTAAAGTTTCATTAAAAATATTAGCCTAATTCTCGGCGTAATTAGCTCTGACACTAACTTTGTGACTAGCCCTGAAATTAACATTGGATGGTATATAAAATTTAGGGGACACCAGTGGACGGATCGACGGAGTGGCATACAAGTGAATATTAGATAAATATTTGGCATTTGAAGCTATCCGACTACTTGATAACATTGATTTTGATAGGTAATTTATGGCGGATGAGACGATGGGGAGATGATATATGTTACATTATCTTGTTAACTATTTAATGCGCTTAAAGTGCACATAAGGTGTAATCTTGCAGCGATTGTGCGAATCTTGCAGATGTGCAAAAATGTAAAAAAGTTTTGCGATTTGCAGATAACCTGTTTCATTACCAACCAAGTTACATATCAATGTTAACCAAACTAAACGATGGTTATCTACTTGAATGTACCATCTATAATCATAAATTACGCAATACAAAGGAGTTTGATGATGGAAAAGCACTACAATGAGTGTTCATTGAGGATGTATAGGTATTATGTACTAATATGTACAAATGAGAGGCCTGAATCCACAATGGTTGACAATTGACTGAATTGAGCCTGTCGCAAGTCATACACATATCTATGTACACAAACAACAGCCAGGCAAGGTTACTGAGATCGAATTTTTTTGGCGACTTGTGACGAATTCAACTTTATTGGACACGAATTAAGGAATACGATCACCATGGTCACATCATTCAGTCCCGCTGTCTTGTCACCCACCCGCCTTATATAACAATCAAGTACCCAGTAGTACCTGATTATATTTGTGCTTGCATATAATTTAGCTGTATAAACTGTAATAAAATATGTACCTACATTGAACACTCAATTCATTTTTCCTTGGTTTTGGCACCGTTGCTACTGGTGATATAGTCCAAAATGACTTTGAACTAGAAAATTTACCTGACTTGACTGGCTCATAAGGCAAGGGTACAAAGTTCAGCTAATAGATGCATAGCGCATAGATGGTAGCGTCTGTTGAAAGGATATTCAGCAGGGAACAAAGGCGCAGGATCACGGCTAATAATGACGCATTTCTCTAACCATGGCAACTCTCCAAACTTCTCAGTTTGGATCGTAGTAGAGTAGGCATGTATTGTGCAGTTCCATTTCCAACAACTCCCTAACTCACTACTATAGCAATATTGGGATAAATCGGAGGTTATGAATTGACATCGATTTTAGAATGGATGAAAAACTTGTGTGACTGTGCAACATGCACGCGCAGCGCAGGAGAATTTATGACAAAGGTTTTGGCGACATAAATAACCACAAGGTAATTCTTGTCCAGAGAGGCATACCATACCGATCACGTCTAATTAGTGCACATTTAAACCAAAAAAGTCGCTGTGTGCCAATAGAGCAAAGTTCAGAGTTCATAACAAAATGACCATAAAAACAAAATCAAGTCGAGTCGGGATGTCATCTTGTTAGGCAGACATGCCTTCGAAAAAATCATACCCCCATGAGCTAAATCCTTTTATTTCATCAAATTACACTATTAACATAAGGTTAATATTTTAATTAATGCAAGCATGCTCGACTACGAACATAACATGTCAAGTTCATGTTTTCGTTAGTTTTTCATGGAAGTTCATCTATCTGCTAATGACAGGGATTGCAGCAGTCTGGGTGGCTCGGCTGGATACTGGCACGATATCATTTTGGATATCTCTTCTTCCTAACATATTGAATGAATGAGTTTACGATCTGTCCATTCCTTCCTATCGCTCCCAAAAAGGTCATAGGTAGTTTGATGGAGACAAATCTAATTACCACAACTACTTTATATTTATTATATAATGCAAGCGTATATACACGCAGTTTAGAGCGTATATACTTCCAACTACTTCCATGCGTTGGTAATTGATAATCATTACGTAAGATTGAAATCTATTCAAGCGAAGAGTCAAGTTGTAGATGTGCTTTTGCTATCTTATTTACAGATTTCCCAATACACATTTTTGACAAGAGGATGCTGCTGCTGAGATGACCTTCTTGAAGGTATGCGCACACGTTGTAAATATAATTCTACTTGTATTCAACAGTATGACTATTTCTGGTCGCTTACGAACTTACAAACTGCAGTAGTAGATACTTCAATTATAATAATTAATTAAGCATATTAGCATCTACCATGTTCATATACGCAACTAGTATAATGCCATGTTAAAAGAACGACTGTTGAAGCAGCGAATACTTGAGATATTTTAACAGAACATGGAATATTGGTGCATTTTAACCAAAATGATGCTCATCCAGGTGTACAATGTTCCAGTTTACTTCCAGCTTTAAGAGACGTTGTTTCGTGTCAATCCTGTGATTCTGAATGTGTGTGCCCTTTTCAATTCATTGCATTTCATAGTGCATATTATTAGCAAAGTGTTTCAGTGAATTTTTTGATACACATTTTTTGCTATAAAACTACTAATTGAAGTGAGTAAAGTAGAAAGAGTTGTTTCCTGAATCCATTAGTATGCATGCATAAAAATCGTATACGTGTAGTTGATTAGAGTGCGCATGAATATTAAATGCTTTAAAAATTATACAGTTATTACGTGTTACTGGCACCAACAACAGAACTGCATTTCTTCCAATACTTTTTTGTCTTGATTTTGCATGGTTTTTTGTTAATATTTTTTGTGAGACAAAGACCAGATATTTTACCTATTTCATGTGTACCCTGTAATTATTGATTGGTGTTGTTAAATGAAACTATAACTATACAAGAATCCTTTTCCTGACCTCCTCTCATATTTTAATTCTTTTAAATCACGATTCCTTAGGACCAATGCCTAGTTTGCTATTATAAAAAATCGGTGACTGGTTTACTGATAACTTTTTTTCAAAACAGGAGCATTTATTTTGTACTCGTACAAGAGATTGTATAAGTGCGTAGGGCTGTCTTATAGCCATAGATGTAGAACATGCATATAAAACCTGTACCTACACTCGCAATTAAAATATCAAGTCATAAAATATCAGCTTATTATAACACTTGCCAATACACAGACCATACTTTTTATATAATCATCTAGTTCTGTCTGTACCTTCCTTTCATCAATGGAGTGAATGGTACTACAAACTTTGCATTGTTCTTACTATTTTTAATTATGGGAACTTGCAACACAATTGACAGTTAAGTGAAGCTAGCAAATACATAAACATAAACGCTTACACTTTTGATGATGATGATGATGTTTGATTGATTTATTTCCTACTTCACTTGGATTTTAATTAAACAGCTTACTTATCATGTACGTATATGTACATATAATATATAATTAATATTTTATGTGTGGTAAGCATAATAGAAGTGCGTACAAGTGCATATAAATTTTGACAAGAACATTTACCTAGGTATTTATATTTATGATATATACATACGTTATAAAAGTAAAATGTTTTTTAACGTTTCGTAAGATCATGAAGGGCCATCTTCAAACTGCTGGTCATTAATTGAAGTGATGAAAAGCTGATTGTTGCTCTAACGAAATTCTTGTCTAAATCCAAATGCATTCACGCAGATGGAGATATTTGGGCGGAACGTAAATAAAAATACAAAGGGATTTGTAGAGATGTTCGTTGCCTAGGGCACAATGCAAATGCGTAAAAAATATGTTCATCTCACTCACACGGCATTGCCATGGTTTTGGAAATCGAATTTAAAAGTGCACCGTAAACGAGTTTGCAGTTACATTCCTCTGTATCGTTTTTAAAATACGAAAATGTATATTCGATATTATTGATTATATTTGTATCGATCGAGTTCTATATTTTGTATAGTGTACCATTATATCGCTGAATAGCATATAATTAAGTAAAAAACATGAAGCTGACGACGAAAAGCAGAACAACATCTTTTATATATCGTCGTAGGAGGAAGCTTTACTATTGTATCATCATCAATATAATTGATGCACTTGCATGAGCTCTTTTGCTCGTTAGTGATGCAGATGCATCGCATTCTATATTCACATTTGAACACTGACCGCTTGACCAACAAGGTAAAGGGTAGCAGTTGTCAAATAAGTAAAAAGTATAAAATAAATTTAATGTATTTTCTTCACTGTTTTTGTATCACGATGGCATAGTTGTCAAATCAGAGTGCATCGAAATTTTCTTGGCAAGTCAGATGAAGACATCGGAAGAGAAAGGGGTTTATATTGTCGCTGTATCATTGAAACATTTTTGTTACAAATTTACACCTACATATTGCCACTCTAAAAAAATCCAGTGAGATCATTCTTTTGTGTGTGTGCAACCGTACAAATCTTTTTGTCGTTTGTTTGACAGTTGACTTATGGCTTGTCAACAAATACACGTGGACTGAAATAAACAAACGGCAAGTTGTGTGAACTTTTGAACATTCTTAAAAATCAAGAAAGCATGTCCAAATTTTTTACATTGAATTACGATCGGAGTTGAAAACTAGGTACAAAATGCAGAGCCGATTGACTGATGAGGTGATGGGTAATTGGCACTTTGACACAAATATTAAAGATAATTTGCATACTTACTTTGGTAGGTATATGCGCTTTGTTTGTTAATATATCTCATCGCATCACTTTCAGATTGTCGATTTTAAATTATCTACAGAGCCACACAGCCAAGTCAATCGCCACACGCAGTCAACTAACAATCCAAACATATTATATACCTGCTTGTATATGTACCTATGTAGCCCATAATAGTATGGTTGATAGTGCAATGTCGAAAAGCTCTCCTTTATCATTTTTCGTCCCTTGTGAAAATAACTTGCATGTATTCAGATTAGTGACTTTATACGGACAAATATAAGACACACGAAAAAGTTAATGCACGATAACAAAAAAGTTAGTTGGCAGTCTAAACTTTATAATATGAGCATGTAAAATTTATAATTAAATGTGCCTATATGCCATTTCACAAAGTTCAATCCTTTTTATTCCTCTGCATTCTCAAGCGCAGTGGCCAAGGCTGGCTAAGGTCTAAGGTTGTACAGCAGACACTGGCACTAGCCACAAAGGGACTTTAATCACATGTAGGCAAATCTACATATAAATATGTTTATTGCACATGATTGTTCCGAACTACTAT
Source organism: Sinella curviseta (assembly GCA_004115045.4). Lineage (NCBI taxonomy): Eukaryota > Metazoa > Arthropoda > Collembola > Entomobryomorpha > Entomobryidae > Sinella > Sinella curviseta. Next base: position 38,522,022 of record CM023203.3, on the reverse strand, counting down.
ACAACTAACGTATTATAGTGCGTCTGAAGCCATTTTAATCAATGAGCATCAAGGAAGTTGCATGTAAAAAAATGATCATGTTATGACGAACAAAATTTTTTTTGATCAGATGTATTCATTCAATTGACAAGAGAAACCGTTTATTGTTTAGGTTTACATGTATGATGTCTTTATTGAATATATATGTATACACTGTAAACGCTCACCATTGTACCTTTTGCTCACGTCCGATAATAAGAATTTTAATTTGTTAGTGAATATAGCAGCGTTACGTGAATTTATAACACGGTGAACGTAACAATTTTGATCAAAGACTATGGCTTGGCAGCGTTTCATTTTTAATCCGTCAAGAAATAGAGATACTGCATAAAAATAAAACAATGACTACCTATTCTGTATAAGTCTTCTTGCATGCAGTATATATCCATCTACTAAATATGGATTATAGTTAGGAGCATAATAATAATATCTATGTATTGATTGTACTATGGGTCCTGACATGATCAAGATTAACAATTTGCCCAAAAATGACACACCTTTTTGATATGATGGTCCGTACCACTGCGCATAAAAAAATAACTCAAAGGGAAATGTGTTGATTTTGGTTGCTTTTTTTGTTAATGTATTTTATACGTCTTACTTGCATGCAATCATAAATATGTGAAGACAAAATAAAAAAGAATGTTCTCCGAATGATCAATTTAATGATTATACACGGCCCCTTTGAATTGACATTGCGGTGTGGCTAGTTGGTTCTCAACTTTTGTTTTGTGCGGTAGCAGCAAGTGCCATGCATTGTTATGTTAATTGAAGCTGTTAATTTATATCTGTCTACTTTTCAAATTGCAGAGAAACATCTTTTTTTGCAAAACATTGGCCTTAGTGATCCAGTGAAAGTGTTTGGTGTGGATGTTTAGAGATAAACGTTACCTGCGCTAGTACAATACGCTAAAAATTATGCTTCCAAGATTTTTGTCGAAACACGAGGCATTTCAAGATGGAAAGTTTGTCCAGATCATCCTCCTCAGCGTGTCTTTCATGCTGGTGTTCACAGCGTTTCAGACAACCTCCATGACCGAAGTGAGTTCCATCAGTTTTTTGATTCTTTTCAAATCCTCGTTTCTATTTCGGCTTATAAGAGTTCTCATTTCTTTTGCGTTTTCATACAAATTAAACTTTAATTGCATTTTCCAATGTTCTCTCATAAATTCTTTTCATAACTACTTATTTTTTTGGCACAATGCAATTTTCTTTTTTATGAACTCCCTGAATACAGCAAACTGTGCTTGCCAGTGTAAGACAAGAGGACCCAACCTTCACCGGAGACGGCTACGTGTCTTTGTGTATTATTTATGCCGTGTTTGCTCTGTTCTCATGGATTGCTCCCAGTGTTGTCGCAGTAATAGGAGCAAAATGGGGAATGATCCTGTCAGGCTCAGGTATGTACTATTGTACTTAGGTATATGAAAAAATAATAAACCATATAACATGAGTAAATAATGCATTAATGTCACGTGGTGGTGTGTTTTTCAGTGTACCTTGTGTTCATTGCTCAATTTCTTGCTCCATCCACCACCCTCCTCTACATAACCTCTGCCCTTTTAGGGGCCGCAGCATCCGTCCTTTGGTGCTGTCAGGGGAATTTCCTCACGCTTGCCTCAGATCAAAAGACGATTTCCAGAAATTCCGGTGTCTTTTGGGGTATTAACCAATGCAGGTACACAAAACCCTATCCCTATTTCTCATTAATGTGGGATTCGTTATGTAAATAATTTACATTCTACCTCAAGAATTCATATGATTATTTTGTACTGCGTTCTCCACCTTGACAAAATTTCCGCAAAAAGATCAGCTCAGCTATCTATGCATGAGAATTGCAACATTATGTTAAATACCAATATGATATGTATGAGTTCACGAACAACTTGCTCCAGTAAGAAAATGAAATAAGCACACATTCTTTTATTATTTTCAGCCTCTTCTTTGGGAATCTATTTGTCTTCTTCAAGTTTCAAGGGAAAACCGTCATAGACTCCGAGACGAGAATTTTTGTTTTCATTGTTCTCACCGTTGTCGCTGCCATTGGAGTTTTGTCCATGTTTTTGATGGAAAACTTGAAGTAAGTGTTCCATATATTTTTATATGTAATCCCATGCAAAGGAAAACATGACTCGAAAAAACGAACATTTTTTTAGCGGAATCATTCATTCGCCCATACATTCTTTGAATGTTTTGATTGCAATAAATTCGGCGTAGTATACTCCCTTTTCTGTGTACTTTGTTACAAACTAAATACTTGCGTTAGTGAAGGCCAGAGTTTATTCTCTGTCCTTTCCCCTTTGTTCCTGAAAGAAGACAGTTTCTGTCAACTGCACGTGTGGATTCCATTTCCACTGACCTGGTTTTCTGTTTTCTTTCATTCTCGTTCTTTTTTTCTTTTTTTATCCAGAAAATGTCATAATATAATATAATAATGTTAAGTACTTGAGATGGTCAAGCGTAAAAGCGTGTATGAAGTATTAACTATCTTATTGCTTGTTTTTGTACATGTGCTTGTACAAAGAGATGTAAAAACAGAAAATGTTTCTGGAGACGACGACGGCGATGAATTTGGTGAAACAAATTCATCTGAAATTGGTTTAGGAAAAGGGGATATGAAGAAAGCTCATAATAACGGATCTCCTGTTGACCCAAATGCCTTGAGTAAATCCTCGCCATTCCAGCTAGCCAAGTCAGCCCTTATCCAAGCACTCCGATTATTTATTACACCCCACATGATATTGCTTTCTATTACTTCCGTGTACACGGGATGGTGCCAGTCCTTCTTTTTCGGTGTGTATCCCACCTCAGTCGGCTTCACAAAGCGATTTGGTGATGATGCCAAAAGACTTGTGGGTCTGGTGGGAATTTTCACCGGAGTTGGAGAAGTTGTTGGAGGAACAGCATTCAGTCTGCTGGGAGCTAAAACCACGAAAAAGGGTATACACACCTTCTTCCCATTATTACACGATGACAGAAAAAACATGAGTCAAATGTGATGGAAAACATTGCAAAATTCCTTTGTTTTATTTAACACGACTCATATTATTTTTCTCTGGTTATTTAGGTCGAAGTCCGATCGTTTTCCTCGGTTTATTGACTCACTTTACATGTTTTATTTTTGTCTACTTGAATCTACCTGAGGATGCTACAATTAAAGAGACGGCAGATACATCCGTATTTGAGAATCCAATTCCTTGGCTTGCCGTAGCATGTGCCATGTTTATGGGTGAGGGGGTTTTTATTTGGGATTCTCTCTAACGATTCATATTTTATTAATCAATACAATTTTCATGATATACAATCCATTATTTTGCTAAATATCCTTTGATCAGGTTTTGGTGATGCGTGTTACCAAACTCAACTTTTTGCCATGTTTGGATCTGTCTATTCTGACAAGTCAGCAGCAGCCTTTGCCATTTTCAAATTCACTCAGTCTGCAGCTTCCGCTATTGCATTTTTCTCTAGTTCCTACATGGGAATGCTTTCACAAACGCTGACTCTGTTGATTACCTCAGTTCTGGGCTTTGTTGCGTTTTTAATTGTTGAGTTGCAAACCAAGAAGCGGAATTGTAAAATTTCGGAAGCAGATCAGGATCAGAGCAGTAGCAATGCGAGTAATTCTCAAGACGACGCAGAAAGAAGGTGAAACTCATCCGGTTACAACACCAAATGACATGAACAATATCCGAGATTCACAGCAGAAAGTTGTGTAGCGTCATCACACATAAATTATATAAATAAGTTACATTATTATAAGTTATAAAATGAATAAAAAAGTATAACACAAACAATGCAATATGCTCGACTTACTTATGTGCATGTATAATATGTAGTTAGATAGTATAAGAGCTATGAAGACGTAATGTTATTAAAAAACTTTCAAAAAATTCTTTTCATACTATCGTTACTGCAATCGAAAAAAAACCTCTTCCTTCCTTTTTTGTTAGATGAGTGATGTGAAAGGGTAGAATTCGAAAACGAATCTCACTTTCGTTGTTAAAAGTTATTATGCAATTTACTTAAAATAGTATAACAGATGTTATTTTTATTGATTTGTTTTCTGTGCAGAAAATTATGCATTATTGATGATTTTTATGCACATTCCTGCTTGTCAGCAAAATACAATGCCAAATGAATACATGAATAAATAAAAAATATGTATTTTTCATCTTAAGCCTGCTTCCGACTTTGTGGTGAGTGGTGAGCCGTAACTGTATGTTTTCCATCTTTTTTATTAAACCGATTGCCAATTATATGCCTTATTGTCATTTATCTGCTATGAATTAATTATCACACATGCATATCTTAATGGGTAATGCAACAACTGGGTATGCGATCATATCTAGTTATAAAAATCTTATCTCACCTTATCCAAATCTCTGTTTAAAACTGTTGCTAACCATTTACGATTTTATAGTTTTTAATCTCTGTAAGCTTCCAATTGTGCACGGATAAGTTAATAATGAGTGTTTTCTTTAGCTAATTGTAAGTAAAATTAAGGTCATCAGAAGAAAGCATTACGGAATGGTTTGCCTTTTTCATTCACATCATCAATTTCACTGTGTGGTTTCGTTCAAAGCAGAGAATTTAAAATCAATGATTTATTATTGAAATGTCTCTGTCAACCTGTGCGGTATTGATTCTTTCATTTGCATGATGCATAATTTTGTCACTAATATTTTACTCTGGGCAATTGTATTAAAAAATTGTATGTGGAAACAGAAGCCGTTTCTTTCCAATAAAAGTAGGAAACAAACTAGAATATTTTTTTATATAAATTTTTAAGCACTTTCGGCATACAAACTTTTGTTGACAGCAGCACGCATAATATGTACAATTCTACTTAGCAAGTGCTTGTTAAATGTATGTACTATAGTACTATTTATGCTGCATATTTCTTTAGATTGCAATAAAGATTGTCAATTTACACTCTTTCACACACACTAATAATAAACTTCCGCTTTAACACTTGCACAAAACCAAACAGTCTCATCCTCCTCCTCACACGTATGTATGTAGACGAAGAGTTTGTTTCCCATCAGCTAAAACTTAAAACTATAATGCCACCTTTTTTTAAAGAATCGTGTGAAGGGAGGTACAATAATAGGTGTAGTCTGTGACTAATACCATATCAATGAAACATCATTATTGACATGTAATCTCTCGAATCTGCAAGTACCGTACAATTATAATAAATGTGAACATATCCTTTAATCGTCTTCTTTTTTGCTGATAAACGATAATAATGATGCTCCTGCCTTGTACATATTTCCTATAGGAAGATATTCGCATAGGTATATATACATTTTATATTATGTTCCTGTATCACCTGAAGAAGGACAAAAATGTATAATCCGATGCACTTAAGCTTTGTGATAGAAACAATGGGATGAATGAATGAAAGTGAAGAGGTGCATATACATATAGCGATCATTATGCGTTGCGCCTCTGATTGTGACTGCAGAAATAACTATTTTTTTTGCTTGCATCGGATTTAATGCTATTGTTGTCGTTATTAACAAGTGAGTGGTTATTATTATGCTTTAAGGCTAAGGATATTACGCAACACTGAACTGTGCAGTGAAAATTATATGGATAGGTACTTACATGATGATGATGATGATGATGATGATGAAGCATAACGTAACAACGTAAGTAATAAAATTGCCGTTGTGAAGAGTGCAAATTCAGCCGTGCTTAATGCTTACCATCCTGTGAGTGGTTACACTTACACATTGAGTTACATCCTAAATGCTTTGCTTGAACTGTCTCATGTCATATAAGATTACACGGAAAGAAGTGTGCGTATATCTCGTACTCGTACCATAAAACTCTGTCTTTATATTTAGGTACATAATTACTATTATAAACTTTCACTGAGAGCAGTGTAATTTCATGAAAAGTGAAACTGTTATTTAATCCCTTTTCCTTCCTTATCTCAATTATAACATTGAAAATGGTATTATTATTGAATGAACCTTGTTTGAATGAGTGTAAGAACTTGAGCAGCACATTATTGATGCTACTAGATATTCATTCATTGACATGGGTAATAAGACTAGCGAAATATAAAATAATCCTTTAAATAGGCAATCGTTCTTATAACTTTAGTTTTTTCATATTTCTCATCATTCTTAACTGACTAATTTAAAAAATACACAGTGCATCCAGTCCATTGAATTCGCAAATTAGATTCCCATATTATAAATTATATAGTTTGAAATTAACAAAACACACATTGCGAACTCAATAATGAGACCTATTATTGGTGATGCAATATATGGTAATGAGATAATATGTAATAGGAAGTTGAGTCGGAAGTGTGCCATATGTGTCGGTACACAAAACATAAAATTTACTTTCTCCAATAAACCTGGTTTCCACTTTCGACACGTGAACAAATGTTTTATGCTGAATTTAGAGCATTAATTATGAGATTTTTTTGGTTTACCAGACACAGACAGATGTAATGTAGAAATCTGATATGAGATGAGCGTTTTCATTCAAAATTGCAAGACTTAAAAAAACGTACACGAGGACCGTTTCTATTTCCTCTGTGCATGCATTTAAGTAGGGTTAAGTTAAAATACGGAGGCGCATCAAATATGGCTCTACGACGGAGGGAGGAATATTGAAATCAGGTATATCGTTGTTGCTATCCGTCGCACAGACATGTACCTATGCAGTTTGTAATCAGCAGAACAACAGGCTCAATTATACGCATTGTTGTCGTCGTTAGCATGCATGATCGTCATCATCATCATATTCTAGCGCTGATTAGAAAAGCAGCGGTATTAAGGTGATAGTGGCATGACTTGCAATGAATAGCTTTGGGAAGTCAAATTGTAAATTCACTAAATAAACTTGTGTGCAGGAAGAAGAAGCAACTGTATGTGATATGATAAGGATGACATGTCGCTCGTTTTTATTATATTGTGGTCACAGATAGGAAAAAAATGTTGAGGCTCTTTACTTTTCTAGCAGTACCTATAATAGCGATTTTGATTTCGATACATCGTTGTTGGCTTCAGTTGCTTGTCGCTGTCTACGCCAGAAAAATATATATATACCGAGCATAATTTATAATAATAAATTGCAATGCCTACATACAATGCTATGGTGTGGCAGGTGAACCATCTTTGTGACGACGGTTAATGGCTCTATAAAAAGCACATGTCCACGCGTGCAATTAAGTTAATCGCTTCGTCCACCCTGCCATGACCGTTTCCTCCGCGTTTACTCCGCGCTTGATGCCTTTTCAAACCATTTACAAGAGCCAAATTGCATCTTAATACAAATATATACAGTAGCACACATTTAACTCGTGTGCCTACTACTCTCGTTGTTCTCTGCATTTCTACATATTACCCATTAAACAAGAACATCCCTGCAAAACACAATCACGAGATTGCATTACCTTAAAACTGCAATAAATTGCATTATTCATTTTTTGTGCTAAATTCCTCAATTTTTTTCGTTATAGTGTGTTTCCAGTGAGTCCTGTGATCAACATAATTATATATCTACTGTGCGCATATAACTTTTATTGTTAGTCATTTGGTGAACCAGTATTGGACGAGTCATAGTTTTTTCTTCATTACAATAAAATGGAGCTTTTGTGGTGCACTCGCGGTGGATTGATGTTTAGCCTCGTCATATTATCAATAGTGGGCTTCCGAGATGCTGTAAGTACAAAAATCATTGAAATTGGTATCACAGTAATGTGTTCCAAGTTACACTAATACAGCTCATTAATCATATATCGTATCATCATCATCATCAGCTAGGTCAATCGGAATCGCTTCAAGTCAGCGAAGGACAATACATGACACTGGAGGAAACCGGCAAGTTACTCCCAAATGAGAAGATGGCAAAAATGATTGATGAGCAACTCAAGTCTGTCCGAGAAGGTGAATTTAGTGCATAAATCATCTCTTTTTTATGCTATAATAAAAATGGCGTCATGATATTAAACACATGACTGTGGTGTGGTTACTTCAAATAGTGTACCCTGAAATGATGAACATCACACATCGGCCAAAATGGGCGGCTGGAGAACTGATAATCAGCGGAATAAATCAAAACACGATTCGCGTCATCAACTCCAGTCGATATGGACCGTTGAAGGGAGCAGAGAAGATGGAAGGCTCATCCAACTCTTACAGACTGATTTTCTCAAAGCCGTATCATCCAGCCAAGTTGTCAGAAGAGATCTCGAGATCATTCGATCTTGACCAAGTAGAAGCAAACATGTTTCCCGGAGATGGAAATGATGTCAAGTATATTGCAGCCAGTCCAGCACCCACCTACTACACATATATATTCAAAATGGGGTGGGATGAGTGTCATATGCCTGGTAATGCTAACAACATGTCAGTTCGATTAAATGTATTACTTATGTTGATGTCTCAAGATCTCATAATTACATTTCCATCCTATTTCCAGGTGGATGCATTTATCGTCACTTTTGGGAATTCACTGTAGCTCAGAGCGCGGAGACGTTTACGGTGCGATTTGAAAAAGATTACGGGTCTGACGTGTCAAATAAATTGAGACTGAGAGTAAGAAATAGTAGTTAACTTTTAAATTTACTTTTATAATATATATTCTTTCAAGTCATCTTTAAATATTATGTTAATAGTGTTACCATTAATTTACCACGATGAGCATTTACTTCTTTTGTTGCGAAAAACTTTTTTTGTTTTTTCTTGAAGAAATCTTTGACGAAATAAAATCACTGGTTGATATATAATATGCAATGTTATGTGTATGTAAATATATAAAAACATGCTAAGGTTTATTTTAAAGATAAGTAGCAGATACGAAGCCGCCAGCGGCCAAAATTGTAAAGACAACGGTAATAGATAGTAAAGACATCAAGATCAAAATCCTTCGAAATGTTACCATATTTCGCTAAATTAAATATACATATTTTATTATGATTGCGGTAATCGTTGCGTCATACTTCTTGAATTCGAATTTCTGGAAGATTTGAAACGTTGGCGGATGATGCCAGCGGAAACGTGTGTGGCCTTCCCGAATTTGTCATTAATTTAGCTTGATCCATCGAGCTCAGACTGAGCTGACTTGCCCGGAATGGCGCTGCAGAAAAATGCTTGAAGCCAGCATTGTTTATACCTGCAAAATATATGGAGAGAGAATTTTCAATTAAATTGAAATCAGACGACGAGAAAAGTCGTTTGGAAAGTTAGCTTACTGGACTGACGGAGAATTGCCGCATCAGGTACTCCATTTTCATACCTGTACCCCTTGTACTTTTTCAAGTAGCAAACGTAGGCCTAAAATTTAAAATAAATACAGTATTTTAGAAAAAGTTCTTTTTTTCTTTGTCATACACAGTAATGTCGAACTTCAGTAAGTATTTTACCATATAAATTAGAAAGCCAGCTATGAAAATACAGAACACAATAATAAACGCTTCTAACAATCCGACCCCCATAGTTAATAAAAAATGGTACTGTAATTTGCAATGTTGAATGTAAACTTATTTACAGAAATCGGATAAATTGGCGTTTACTGAATTTTAAGAAAATTATATATTGTGTAACTATAAATGTGGGGAATTTGAATGATTTGTGTTGCTTTGAAGTGTCCGTCTATACACTGGAACAAAAGTCGAATGAAGGACACTTTTTCTTGTAGAGTTCCTTACCTCCTCATATTATCATCATGTTTCTGGAAGGAAGCATTTTTTGTGACACATGGAATGTGGCGATGAATCATGGGACTCTATTTACTTGATTGTGGTTAAAGTTGTGGTCTGCTGAATGAAATGCATTATATTGCAGTGTCAAAAATGACCCTTTGGTACATACCTCAATTTTATAAGTTGATTTAGATATATTTCAGCGCGTATTCATACAAATTACGGGACATTCATTTATTATAGTGAATTGGTGCGTAATTTATAGCACATATTGACGCAGTATTATTTTCTGACAAACTCTAGCATTTGAAGCGCATATAATACTCATTTTCTGGTTGATTATAGTTTTGACGAATGACGTGTTCGTGTCAGTGCCTGGAATTCCTATGCACATATAATATAAACACGACTACTAGCGTCATTTTACAAAATAAGGAAATCTCATAGCGATTATTTTTACTATTTTGTAGAGGATGCGTAATTTGACGAGGGTGTCATAAAGAAATTTTATTGGCAATAACTGCTCCTCGAAGCGTCGCATTAACATCCGTGTTCCGCTCGTGTCATTTTTACTGACGCGCTAATATTCCTCGGAATAAGTAAATACGTAACATGCCGTAAATTTTCTAGGCATTTTTAATACTAGATGGTCATTCATCATGACAATGCGATACGATATATACGAATAAATAAAATGTTCAAGAATATGCGAATACATCATTGTGGTCTGTTGTTCGAAAAATGTAAGGTGATTTATAAAATATGTACTATCTTTATTTCATACTAGAATACCACACAGTCTAAAATGAACAAAAAAATTGTTATTCACTATTTACAGTATTTATGAACTTGTAATAATAATGTAGCTAGTGAATTAATACCAGGAGACGTCAGTCAGCACTTAAATCAGTTCATGCTTACAAAAAGGTTATTTATACAAATTACATACAACATACATACACATACAATTTGGCAGTAAATAAAGCACGATTGATTGGCTTCTTAGTTTTTTGAAGGAACACTACTTTCCATTGCTATTGTTATTTTGAGTACCATTTTTACTATTTGATTTTGGATCCTCGTCTTCATCCTCCGAATCCTCGATTGTCACCTCATCCGCATCCTCCATCCTTTTTTCCCTCCAACTGATTAACACTGTGAATAATCCAATTACTGCGCATTCACCTACAAGTATGTACACCGGGAGCTTCCATTCGTGCCCATCTACATATCACAATGAAACAGAGAAATGTTACTTTGTTTTTTTAAAGAAATATAGCATCCGAAAAAAATGTCCATATTATGTCATAAGTGTCTTGACCTTTTATACGAACGAAGAATGAGAATTGTACAGGATAATAGTCTCGAACAGCAGCGTTATCGTCTGGCTCGGATATCAAATGAACTTGGCACGTGTAATTTCCTCGATGCTCCAACAGAGCAATTCCATGATAGGATAAATCACTGTCCCTTTTAAAAGTTTCGAATGGGCTTTGATGATTTTTCAATTTGTCTGTTATATCTTCTCCATCTATTAAGGAACAATCAACAATGATCAACTAAATTGATATAGCAAAGTTTGTGGGTCGAACAGGAATTAAAGCTTGATTATAATACCTCGCAACCATGATATTTTGTGAATTTGAGGCTGTAGTCCAGTTTCCTCGCAGTACAAATGTAACCGTTCCCCCATTGTCACCGTCACACTTGTCTCCAATTTACCTTTCTCATTTTTCCTAAAGAGATGCACCAGCTCTGTTACAAATACATAAATGTGGCGTAGTTTAATATTCATTGTTGATAAATTACTATGCTATTGACATTGGCAATAATAAATTATTAATAATCGGCACCTTTTAGACTGAATGTTATGCCTGCCGATGACATGCTCATGTTCCCGGTATGACATGTATAGTTTCCAAATTCCTCCGAGTTTATATTACTCCATTTCAGCGAAAGCTGCGTGTTCTTCCTGTCGAACGTAACTTTGCAGTTGGATAGCACGTGACTACTGTTGTCATTCTTGGAAGTTGATGAAGGCTTCCCTTCGCAAGATGAATTAACATCATGGACCGATATCCCGTTATGTCCCATGAAAGACCTGTGATAAAATTTTGAAAGAGTTGCTTTTAACGTTAAAGGTTCCATGTTTTAGTATATGCAGTTGCATGAACTCAAGTTACCATTGCGGTTTGGTGCTACTTGTGACTTCAGCTGCATTGAGATTACAGATCAACTTTAGCTCTCGACCAACAAATGAATATCTTACGAGAGGCTTCTCTCCAACGGTTCCTATTAACGGATCAATAATCAATTACATTAACAACATGTGCTTTACCTTATAAAATAAATGATATGACAAGTTAGTTATATTGTAAAAGCTTACCTTGAAGGATCAACTCATCGGCACTTGCAAAAGTAAAACTAGCGATTAAAACAATACTACATATTAAAAAACGCGGTGAGATCAAAACCGGAAAGACTTCCATTTTTTCGTATTTTTGTTTGCAAGATTTCGTATTAGCTCAACTTTCCAACATAGACACTGACACTACCACAGCAAGCAAATGTTACGTCACTGGAATCTTGGCCAGTCTCTGCTTTCAACATTTCTAGTAACTAAACACCTCTGACACCTTCAATGCTCTTCAGAGTTGACATAAGTATATTATATATAACTCAATTTTAATTTCTTCACACATGTTTGCCTAGATTAGTGAAAAAATGTTAATAGAATCGTTCTCCTTTACGTACGTACATTTACTTTCCTAAATTATTGTTATAACTGGAGAAGATTTTCCGATTGCTTGGGGCTCATTCTCACGCGACTCTGTTTACGCTTACGCTAAAAGACAGAATGAAAACTGGAATTACGTGCTATGCGGTTACGAGATATATTTTTCCATACAACTTTTTTTTGCTCTCAACAACAGCAACACTGGTTTGTAAGTAAAATTAGTCATGAAAAGACCAAGTTACATATTATAATGTGTCTCCTCTCTCTGTAGTTTGGAGTTTAGTTCGTACTGGATAACAAGCTAACATCATGCAAAATAGTAGTAAATACACATATTATAGTCAAACAGTTCATCTTGCTATACAAACTATAGTTGTTGAAAAATATGCCTACTATAATATGTGTGATGACGATTACCTCTATTTATGTATTTATAATGTGACATCAATAGCATCATTCATGCGATACACGCAGTTAATTCCTATGCAAGTAAAAGAAATACTGCTTTTAGAGATGTATTAAGATGTACGCTAGTTCATGTACTAAAATGCACACGTAAAGTCATAAAATGTTTCATCGCGTATAATCATCATAATCTTTATGATCCATATTTTGTTTCCATTAGTCAGCAGCATAAAACTCGTAGGTGTAGTACCTATGTATATGTACGCAGTTCACAAATTATGAAAATGCTGCTTTTGGAAAGAGAGATGTTTCATTACAGCAACAACGGAAGAAGTAACGCTTTTTATTTGTGCTCCTTGTAAATTAGAGCCTAATTATTCTTGACGAAAAAGTACTAATTTACGGCTGATACCTTTGGGACAAGGATGAATCAAATTAGCTGATATGGTTGGTTATATTGTCGTCAAATAAGCCTTTCTTTCTGACAGAGACTCTTGGCTGGACATCATTATCATAATGTATGTGAGCTTGATGGTTAAACCATAATCTGCATTCAGATATTTCTCGTTCTGCTCTGCTCCCAACCAAACTACACCCTAAATATGTTTTCAAGTAATGGGTAAATATACATCACAACTAAATCTAAACCCATAATTGGAAATAGGGATTTCTTGTGTCAAGAAAGTCGGGTGTATGCCATGGTGTTTGCTGTTTTAGCTAAAAATTATTAAGATTTTTTTCATTCGCTCAAAAAAAAACTATTTAGTCACCTAAACTCTCATTTCATTAGCATATCCAGCCCATTCCAGTATTCCTAGGATAAATAACACAATATTGGATTTAGTGGCTTTCTCAACTCATATCTAAACAAAATAGCCATTCAGCATGTTTTCGTTCAGTGGCAATTCACGATCTATCTCTGAAGCTATCAGAAGAATGACACACAAAGCGGATGGAGAGACGGACAGACAGCCCGTCACATTTTCACCACACATCTAGATCGTATAAAGACAGCCATATATATGGTGGTTGTGTGATAAAATATAACGTGTGACACTTATATTTTAAGATGGTTGTTCTAAAAACTGTTATTGTAAGTACGTATATACATTATGCTTTTAGGTATTTTAATGAGATAGTACGCCGTTCTAAAAGCCACATTACTAGAAATATTAGTTCTGACAACACTTTGCGTAAGTATTAACCACTATTTGTTGATGCTCTGTTGTTGATAGCCCTTTTTCTCCGTGTGTCATTGCTTACATTAAATATTAATTCATTAGAGTTGTATAACTTATCACTTTATTTGTACAAAAGGCGAAAAAGTTGGAACTGATGTACATATTGAGTAACAATAGCATGGCATCGTGTTGTGAAGGTTTGTGACTGGTGGGAGTCATATTGACTTGTCTCAAAACAAAGATGACACGCACACAACTCACACTGTTGTTACCCATGCTAATCAGTCAAGGCTCCATGAGTCAACAAAAAATGGGTGAATGTACAATTTTTGATGAGCTGCATGCACGATACTGCATAATGTTTGTATCGTGTTTATATAATGCTTTGCAGTAAGTCATGACTTTTGTGATAACCGATAGTAGTGAGCATATTAATATGTTATCTATCTCTTTGTGTGATTGTGATGTTTGAATTATTGAACTTTCCAAATAAACATGCAAAAAAACGAACTCGAGAGCAATAACCAACATAAAATGCTTTGGAATTGCGTGATATGAAGAAGCAGATGCGAAACTAACACGAATTCAAGTAGTTATTAAATTCTTCCGGTATTGTTGATTCGCTAGTGATCAAAACAAAATAACTAGCGTGTAAATTAGTTTAGATGATTTTCAAAGAATCCATTCATTCATGAATGTTCCATCATTATAGCAAGAGATGTTCTAAATGTGCTTCCACTGTACACTTTAATGCATACAAGAGAGTACGGAGGATAAAATGTAGTATTTTTTGTCAAATACTAATTTATAATTTGTAATGCACGAAGAGATTTAAAATGCATTCTACATACATACATACGTACAGCCTAAACTGCCTTTTACCAATTACCAAGTACATTCATAGAGGCAGGTGCTTTCAAACGTTAAACAATTCCCCTTATTTCATTTAAAAAGTTCATATGCAACTAGCGTAATGACTTCTTTTTGTGTTTATTAACGCGAAATCAAATCTGTACCAAATTGTTGACGTAAGCCAAACATCTACGGAATTTCAATCTCTGGGGAACGATCGAGGAAAGACGCTACAACTTCCATGAGCCAGTGTAAATGAACAAAATGAAATTGACAAAATGCTTGACACGTGTAATCTATCTAAGGACTCTCCAAAAATGCTTCAATAAATCAAATCACAAATTTGAAATGAGAGAATAGAAGCTGTTGACATAGCTCACTTTTGTTGGATGATATTATGATGCAGTTAAAATGAACTATGAGATGAGCATGGCTGTTTTTTTCATTTTTCATCAGACAAATATAATCGTTTCAATAGCTTATAGTCACACGCGTAGTTATGTGTTATTATTAATGTGTTTTGACTGGAGACCTTGTTGACAAATATGATGAGAAGAAATAAATCAATTATAGTCATTTAGACCTGCCGGCCATTATAAATTGAAGTTGTTTTATAGAAGCTCGCCTAAGATCGTTAACATGTAGATGACAGTGGCACTCAAAAGTATAGATTTTGAACTAAATGGTTAAGAATATTGATAGCAGACTTGTTATTTATGATCACCAGAAGGAAACACGACATTTATTTTTTATAGGAACAAATTGGTTCTTATACGGATACTGGACTCCACGTCTAAAAAATTAATGCTACTAAAACAATTAAATTTACAATGTTATACATTATCAATCTCTGTACCTAATATGACATTCGTTCATGGCATGCATTTACGTGCATTTTCACACAGGAATGGTAATTAAGGCGATTGATAACGACAATTTACTTGCCTGCCACATTCTATTGCATCGTCATCCATGCCATACTTTTCAGCTCAATACTAACAATTGCACTCCCACGTAGCTCTTAAATTGATCAATTATTGTTAGGCTAAACGCTTCATAGATCGAAATAAAATATAAAATAATCATTGTAACGAGCAAGGGAGCCCAATGACATTTCACGCCATCATCATCAACCTCCTTAAATTTCACAAAATTAAAACTCATGCCATGTTATTACTCTGCAAACTTATAAGTATGTATCTAATAAACCAATGCCCCTTTGCCCATCCTTTATGCATTCCGCTATACAACGCTGCGTAAAACAATGCTACCTAAATGCATCAAGTTTATTTGCAATACAAAATGCAATACAAAGTTGATATCAAAAAATGAACCTGACAGAGTTTGCACTCTATTGCAAGCTGCATTGATCCTAAAGGCACGATTAGTTACTTGACCAATCTTTACCACTCCACTCCTTTACCCTTTAGGCGTGGTTGTCAACATTTTGAATTTCGCAACCACTCAAGTTACGCATGAGTTTTGTAAGTATCCTCTACCCAAAAAAAGTAATTTAACGTTTGTTAAAAAAGTTTGTTACAAATGATCCTGATTTTGTTGTCCTAATATATGCAAGTATTTGCATGCTGTTTTTTGGCAGTTATACTTTAATCAGTGTCTAACGCAAACCATTGTCATTTTCGTTTTACAATCGCAACGAAACTGGTTGCCGTAAATAGTAGCATAAAAAGCAATAATTATTGTTTTTCCTTTTACCACCCGTTTGGTGTAATAAAAGTGGAAATATGAATTTTCAGACGATTACAGTTCTTACAGGCTTGATAGGATTTTATATAACTGGATCGACATGCGTAAGTATCGGTTTGAGAATAAGTTTTCATAATTTTTATTAAAAAAAACAAAATATGGAAAAGAATCATTATAATTTCTTCACAGCGGCCGGTTGAAGAAACGACGATGGAGAACATCACACAAATCTTCCCCATTAGTACGGTACATCTCAAAATACCCACATCAGCAGGAAGAACGATACCCGTTAAAGTCATTCGGTTTAGAAAGTTGGATGAGACTGATGTCGCTGCAAATCAGAATAATTACGAAGTTTTCTCAAATTCTGTAATGGCTCCGCGTGGATTCCGTGACGATTTCGACATGAAATCAAATGGACGTCGGGTAGAGCTAGAAAACAGATTCGAAGTGCAGATTCCGGTAATTCCTCAGAATCAAACGAAGACATCAAACTGGGTTGCGGGTGAGCTGATAGTGAATGAAATCACAAGGCGACAAATTAAAATGCTTGACCACAGTCAGTTTGGACCGCTGCGATCGGTAACATTGATCCCTTCCGTTCGCTCCGGTATCATCGTGTTTGAGAAGCGGTACAATCCAGAGAAATTGGCTCCAGCTCTAAAGTATTTGTATGGCATTGATGCAGAGCCTAATGGCATGATAGCTACCACGTAGTAGCAACGGTTTTCAACGGTGCATTTGTGGTGCACATAATGTTTTTAAATCCGCAGTTTGAAAACTTTTGCAATGTTTTCGTGTGGAGCCGCAGTCAGCAAGAAATTATCATCGTTATTCAGTTTTACGTTTTAGGGACAACAACAACTAATTTAGTAGACGTTATAGATCTAGTTAAAAAATATACATTCAGTTGCAAACTTGTGGCATAATGGCAATGTAATCAAATCATATATCTATTTTGCAAATAAATATAATATCTACATGTAAATACAAATGTATTTTTGTGAACGGAATGTGAAAATAAATCAAAAGCATGACGATTTATTATTATCATATGAGTGGACCTTATTACGTTTACAGAAATGTTAAAGATACTTGCGTGCTAAATGTTTAAGCACGCGATAGAAAAATAATATGTAAAAATGCATTCTCGGTTATCTTGATACAACTAAACTTGAAGCACCAAGGCATTTTAAACAGAACATCATTTATAATAAAGAATTCATTATAGCCTTTTGTAAAGCTTCTAGATAAATCTATATTTCAGTACCTTTTCGGTAATGATTTTGTGAATGACGATCTAACTTCCTGCCTTTTGGTTTTTTACTTCTCTTCACTGAAGTGAAAAATGTTATCGCTGTCATCAGAAAATGTTGCTTCTTTGACTTTTCCACCACAAAGGAAAGAATGGCAGCCGTTAGCCCAAAAGTTAACACGAAAAACGCTCCGTGCAAATTTCTCATGCGAAGCAAATCATCAGTTACATCATGTCCCCATATGGCAGCGTTTATATCAATGTTGTTTGCAGTTTGCCAATCATTCTTGTTTTTCAAAACTTGCTTCAAGTCTGCCTCTTGCCAAAATGGAATCAGTCCAGTTTCCATTGCTGGGAATAATACTGATTGAAAATTTGATGATAGAGGGGCTTTGTATGCGTGAATCACACCTGCGGGGAACATGGCTCCTTCGTGAGGGGTGAACTTTAACGGGCTCCCTCCATACTGATCACTCAAGTTCCGGTGCAATAGCTCTTGAAATGTTATGATGAAAATGATGCACGCTACCTTCCTTTTTAATGTCCGTTCCAAACACTCCAATGGATCGGGTTCTCGTCCCATCCTTTTGTAAATTTTTACAAAGGATGGATTCGTGGAAGTTTTAAAGTAGGTGTACCCAACATTTCCAAAATAATGGAAGTCTATGTCAAAGTCCTTTGACGACGCCAATTCATCAAAGGTAGCTGGAATGGTATCATATACTGGAAAGGTTAGCAATGAAACCATTTTACTCCTATATACAGTTGTGCAAACGAGACAAAATAGTAACCAGAATGCAAGATATATTCTGAAAGAAACATGGCTCATGTTTTCGGGAATATCCGGACACTGTTCTAAAAGTCCTCGTATGAGAAATGAAATCCCCTTTAGGTATGACCATCTCAGCTTTTTCCGAATGGATGATACCGAAATGTCAGCGTTGGGTAAGGGTGGATATGAAATCACTGATAGAAACTTGGAGGCTATTACAATGGTCAGTCCGACTCCCAGCCACAATACTGGGTTAAACGGCCACAAAATGGCAACCCATTTATAAGATTTGCTGGGCGGCCCTGTAACAAAACCGATGTATGCAAAATTTATGGGCGCACAGAATTCAGCATACGGAAATCGTTGATATGTTGTTGCAGCCATGAATCCAAAATCGACGGCTCCATAAAATGTGTCCCCAACAATGCCAACCCAAGTACCATTTGGTAAAGTATGCCCTAAAGTTTATAATTTTAAACATTTTGTTAACTGTAATTTAGAAGTCTTTAACATTATACTACTCCTTTCTTACCTGTTGAACCATTTCCAGAACTCGGTATAATCTTGTATGTAAAATTAAGGCGGTTGGATAGTTCCAGTAAGACTGATGCATATAGACCCCGTTTCGGCTTGATGACAACGTTTTCATTCGCATCTTTCAAGGCTTCCAATTCCAAAAGCTGAGGAACTTTAGTGGTAGTGGATAACCGTAAGATATGCCCAAAGAAATTTCGTTCATGATCCGGAAATAGTGACTGAATTGTTACAGATGAAAATGTTTCTCCACTTTGTAAATGCAAGTCGGCATTGATTAAAGATGGAGATTGTTGCTCACATAAACCATACTGACAAAGTTGCTTAATGCATACTTGAAACTGCGTGCTTCTGGAAATGAATTTTTTCGTAGCGTCCATTGGGACTAAAACTAACTTGTACTTTAGTTCTCTGAGAAACTTTGATTTTTGAAGATCGAATTCAATGTGCTTCTCTGAAAGAATTATAAATTTATCCCGATTCCGTATTGTTGGTGGATTAAGTAGAGGCAAAGTGAGTGAAGTCGTTATTGTTTGTTCCGTAGTTGACTCAAACCTATGGATATTAGTGACTAGGATCACTACAGAGCATCTTCTTGCATGACTTATTTTTTCGGGTTGTTGATACTGCTTCCATTCAGCTAATGAACCGATTGTAATTTCTGAAATTACAATGCCACTTGTTTTAAGGGATGTGGGTATTGAACCACTAAACATTTTTAGAATTTCAAACCCAAACCATCTATCCATGTTAAACTGTTTTGTAGGGCTTTCATCTTGAAACATGTATAGCTGTACGGAGCAACGTATTACTGCTTCACTTTCAAACATTTTCTGAAGAAAATCTTCCAATTTTAAACAATTTCTTGTACCAATTCCACATGTTGGGGGCAAGGATGTCATAAAAATGATGACCGAGGTTAAGTGCAAGAAGTGGTAATGTCCGTGGAGTATCATACCTAATTTCATGTAATCGTAATTTCAAAATGACGTAACGAACAAAGACGTAGGAAAAGCTTTAAAACGAAGTGCAAAAAGACATCTAAATCCCCTTTCCAGAAAGTACATTATGATTTTTGCTGTTTTGTTGTATAATGCAATTTGCTTTCTGTCTGTTTTTGTGTGCAAAATTAGCTGCATTTCATGACATGGTTATTTTTACTGCATGTATGTTGATGAAAACTAATTGAATATCAAGATGGCAATCTTAAGAAAATTGGTGTCATCATTATTTGGCTACCACCGGTCACTCAATAAATAGAGGGGAGATATTGACAAAGGTTCAAAATAAATTCAGGGTTCATTTATCTATTGTACACATGCGAGAATTGCATTATAAAACATTAGTCTGGCATTTGATGTCAGAATCTTGAATCCATCAAAAGCGCCACGTGTGACGTGTGTTGAAAATACTTAAATAACACTACATTTTCCTGTACTAAGCTTACCAGACAAGTATAGTAGGCGGTTTTGAATTGATGAAAAAGGATATTATTTGATGTTTCTAATTAAAGGCTTCTTATTCTCAACTGTATAGGGAAAACTACTTGGAATTTTAGTATAATTGAATGACAAGATCTCTCACGAAATTCTGACTGCAGCAGACAGGTAAGTAAATAACAGCGTTCCATCCATTTCGACATCACTACTACTGGGTATTATTAGGTATATAGGTTTGTCGACATTTGTATATCTTTTAGTGTAATCTGCATTTGTCGTGAATTTTGATAGCTTCATTTAATTGAAAGCAATGCTCTTACTTTCACTCACCTAACATTTCATTTGCCAATTCTACAAGTCTCCAAAGATGAACTAAATTGAGGTCAATGGTCACAAAAGCGTAATTAAGGCAGCTGTGAAAAGCATGAAACAAAAATGTGACAGACATATTCAGATAATCATGTCATATAGATGGACGTTTACATATCTTGCAGGAATAAAAGACGGAAGTTGTTTTAAGCTGTCGACCAAAGTTTAGATACGCATCACAAGCATGCTTCCTAAAACAAGTTTCACACTTGAAATATTAAAGGGTAGTCAAATGCCAAATAAAATTAATGCGACATTAGTATTAAGGTAACCAACATCAAAGTTAAAGTTTGAATTATAGGAAGAACTTCAGTAGTGGGAATTAGGTCTTTATAATTTGTGTTCATTGTTGGAAATTGGTATTGGTACATTTTTCAGACGGGGAGGAATGAGAATGAACCATTTGGGATATTCCAATTATGCTTGCGCTAATGTAACCGTATTACTGATTGCACTTTAGGTGGTAAAATAGAATCTTATTTAAGTAAGATTGCATATTATATTGGTCAGGTTCAGCTGGTTAAACCATTGTCAATGACCAGCAAAACAATCAGTGAACAGTGATTATGGGAATGTTACAATCACGTATTACACTTATTTATGCTACTGCCTGTATCCGCATTGTCACTCACCTTTTCAGATAAACGTGTGTGTAGCCACCCTAACAGCTTTTGATGATCGCATTACCATTATGATGATTATGATAATTATACGCTATTATTTTCTCTTATTCCAATGTGATAAAGAGGACAGACATAACATAACGCACGAAACGCTAAAAATGCGCCATTAATAAAAGATGTGATACAATTCCATTTTATTAATATCAATATTTTTCTCCTTCCAAATTATTCCCACCGTGCTACAATACGCATAAAATATAATGCGAGGGATAGTAATTGCAAGAAGCGTAACGCTTTAAAGAATGAATCAAGGTTAACTGTTTAATCCACCGTTTACATTGACATTAATACCGGTAGCAGGTCAATAAAACATTACAAACTTATTGCAATTCAAACATGGACATTTCAATTTTGAAGAAACTGTTACTTCTTGGATATATTTTGGCTGTCTCACAGAGTCAGGTAACTCTTGTTTTAAGAAACTAATGTTAAACTCAATTCACCCCATTTTTGTTCACTCCAAATAATTTCCGATCTAGGCAACTTCCTCCCCCACCGATAATGGAGAGCATTCCGCATACAATTTAACGGAAAGCGAATACCTTGCTTTGGAGGGAGGTTCCATTTTACCCGACCCCGAATCAGTTGCCAAAGTAGACCGAGATCTTGAAGTTATCAGAACCAATTTCCCCGCTGTTCGAGAAATCCAGCACAATCGAAAATGGATTCCCGGACAAGTGCTCACAACAAAAATCAACCAAGATCAGCTTTCTATGCTGAACAGCAGTAGATTTGGTCCTTTAAAGCATGTAGAAAGAATTGATGTGATGCCCTTTTTCTTCGTTACGCTTGTGAGTTTTGATAAGCCATACAGTCCTCCAGTTATCTCAAACTTGTTGGAGGCCGAGATTGGAGTTCCATTTAGCCCCAACACGGTCTATTACGAGTATGAAGTTGATAACATTGGCTACAAAAGTGAAAATTCCACCTACATTTTTAAAAAGGGGACCGGCATGTGTAAAGATAACTGTTCCGAAAGATACCTTTGGGAATTCCAAATTGAGGAGAGTGGGAATGCTACACTTTTGAGGGAATGGGCTGTACCTCAAAATGGAGAACGAGTGGTCATTGTCTAGAAAATTAAATCCACTTAACTCTGTGTAGAGACTTTTATTAAGGTTGAAAAAAATAAATATTGCACTAACTCATGTCATAAATATTATTTTCGAATCTAACATTCATACATCCATACTACTCATGCAAAACTGCATGACGTGGCCGCGAGAACTCCAACACTGGAAAATCATCTTTTTTCTCAGATTCTGACATTGAGATAAGATGCTTACCAAGAAAACTTGAAGAAATTACTTTATTTGAGTTATGCAAAGCCAATCTTTGCTTATCAAAGTTTTATGCAAATTTTTTATCGCGTCGCATGTGCATTCACCATTGATTATCATAGTCACAGTAAAAACTTCATTCTGGAAGGCTGTTGGCTCCATCGACGACATTCGTCTTTAATGCGTAAAGCCTGCTTTTGCAATTCTCTGTTTCTTGATGGTGCCCTTATCTTGTTTGACTGCACCATTCCTTAGAACAGAAAGTTTAAAGCGTTCACTTTAATTAGTCTTCTTCGGGCACAATAACTTGAAGCTTAATCATCAATGAAAGTTCAATGTTCAATCCATACGAACGGCTTCATTCTTGTTGTTAAAATACGAGTTACATTTTCATTTGCACTTTTTGACTCCTTGTCAGATGATTTTGTAAAGTGATAATTCTCAATTGGTTTAATAGCATTTTGAAGTTTTTATTATATTTTGTTAATTACAACGTGAAACTGGAAGTTAAGAAAAATAAATAATTATGGAAGGTCCTCTGTGGGAAGGCTTTAGGGTTGCTTCTCCGGATTCGACGGAATCCAATGAGGAAACTTGCCCGACTCCAGGAAGCTCGGTGGTAAGTGCAAAGGTTAGCCTTATGAATGACAACATAAACTCAAGGCTCTATAACTCAAGAATTTACCTGGAAGGCTGGAAATGTCCTTGATAATTAAATTAATAGTAAAATGCATATAATATGTAGTGTATCGCGTGTGTACTTTTTAGATTTTTGAGAATGAATCGAATGGGAGCAATTTCTCGCCTAAGTCCAGTTCCAGCTCCACCTCTGGCGATTCCGAACCACTCAAAATATTCGATTCTTCTGTGTTGGCCAAAATATCGGAATGGATTGAGAATGGTCGCATTCCTCCGGCGGATGTATATAATTCCGATGAGTTGACAAGTGAAGAAGAAAGTGGAGAAAAAAGTGACGAAGGAAGTGGACAAAGAAGTGACGAAGGAAGTGGACAAAGAAGTGACGAAGGAAGTGGACAAAGAAGTGACGAAGGAAGTGGACAAAGAAGTGACGAAGGAAGTGAAAGTGGAGAAAAATGTGAAGAAATTGGCGCAGAAGAACGCGAAGAAAATGGAGTAGAAGAATGTGAAGAAATCGGTGCAGAAAAATGTGAAGAAATCGGTGCAGAAAAATGTGAAGAAATCGGTGCAGAAAAATGTGAAGAAATCGGTGCAGAAAAATGTGAAGAAATCGGTGCAGAAAAATGTGAAGAAATCGGTGCAGAAAAATGTGAAGAAATCGGTGCAGAAAAATGTGAAGAAATCGGTGCAGAAAAATGTGAAGAAATCGGTGCAGAAAAATGTGAAGAAATCGGTGCAGAAGAATGTGAAGAAAATGGCGAAAATGAAGTAGACGATGGCGGAGAGGAAGTCGAAGAAGAAAGCGAACCGAAAACTAATGAGTAAGTTACGTGTTTTTATTATTAATTAATATGATAGTTATACAAATTGGGTTTGCTTAATGGTACTAATCTTACATACATTGCGTATTTAAAAAAAACTATTTAGGGAAACCGAGCATGAGTTCAGGATGGACACAGTATTGTCCCCCTCTCCAATGGCGGCCAATTTTTTCTGCTGCGTGTGCGGAAGTCCTGCTGGCTCCGATTGCTTCACGTGTGAGGAAAGGGATCACTGTGTGTGTCAGCTTTGCCAATCCGAACTAGAATTTGTGGAGTGCCCTTACGTCATGGAAGGAGACAATGAAAACGACGAGGATACTGAATGTGGCTCGCTGCTACTCCAATTCGAATCCGAGTTTCGAGAGTTTATGTTCGAGAATACTATTGTTGCTTGTATTTACCGACAAAAAGGATGCGAGTTTGAAGGTCCTTGGGAAGAGGTAAAGGAGCATCAACAAGTTTGTGAGCATTCCGAAAAATAATTTGTAAATTTTAAAGATTTTGAAGGAGTCAACTTTACAATTATGAAT
Source organism: Sinella curviseta (assembly GCA_004115045.4). Classification (NCBI taxonomy): domain Eukaryota; kingdom Metazoa; phylum Arthropoda; class Collembola; order Entomobryomorpha; family Entomobryidae; genus Sinella; species Sinella curviseta. The sequence goes on along the minus strand of CM023203.3, from coordinate 38,497,109 downwards.
TGACACCAAATTGTATGTTTTAAATAACAATGTATACAATGCCATTAGTTTGCTATATGACTATTGAGAGGACGAGTATATTGTTTATTAAATTGTAACACTTAGTTTTAATTTAAAACCACTTAGATAACAAAATTGAATATTGTTAATAATCAAATATTATCACAATTGTAATTAATTATAGTCTATTAAGGTTATGAGTAATTAAACGTTGTTGCTTTCCCGTCAAATTTGAGCATAAGTTTCCAGTTTTTAACAGCACAAAACTATACACAATGCTTGCATTACATACAAACAATCTATACATTTTGTCTATGAGTTCATTTTTTAAATTATTTTCCTTTAGGCAGCCTGTCCAACTGAAACATCTCCAACATGTTGCAATACAAAGTATGCGTTAATTCATCTCGTAAAATTGGTACTCCTGTCATCCCCAGTCGCATCAAACTTGAACCGATTTTAAAAACTATTGATAAATTTTGAGAATTTCCTATCCAATTGCAGCGCTATTTCTTAGAACGTACTTCCGGAGGCAACGCCTGTGCATTTTTGAGTACTTGTGACCCTTGGGACAGTCGTCTGAAGTAATTGACTTGGCAAGAAACCGTTCTCCGTACGCCATATCATCATCACTTATCATTTTCCGTTTGAACGTGTCGTTTTTCGAATGAGTCGATGGATAAGGGTCCACGTGCACCCAGTCCTCAGTGTGATATGGTGAATAATCCCTGAAGACATCAGATCTTGAGTCCTGGCGCAGGTCAATTGAAAATATTTCAGACGGCACAGGAAGCAAAATTTTGGATTGTTGGGGTAATTCGTCACTGGCGTAGGACAAAATTTCAATATCCATATATTTCTCTGTCGTTTGATGATGAGCGTTATTTCTTCTTTCCGGCAAGGTTATAGGGCCGCCTTCAACAACAACAACAGCACACGTGCAAACAATGACCGAAAGAAATATTATTGCCATTGTAAATGTTTTAGAACCCTGTTAAATATAATCACGCTCCAAATTAGGTTTTTGAACAAATTGTACTGTTACAGTAATATCTTAATGACATAATTTTTAATGTCTTTGCTATTGCGCGAGGCTACGTTTTATGTTTAATCTTACACGTGAATTTCCTTAAATGTGTGATGATGAATCAACTCAAAGAAGAAGAATAATCCCTTGTTTGCAACTTCTTACACTTTCCAAATTCATTTGACGTGAAGAAGAGACTTGTGACGGAGGTACTTTTTTGGTAAGATTATTTTTTTTGCAAAAAAAGCCAAAACGACTTGGCTCTAATCATACATAATACAACTTTAAAAAATTCCATTTGCCATTGCCGAAAACAGCGATGCAGGAAAACAAGTACATAATATGTATGAATGTAGTAAGGATGAAGGAGTCTGTAATTTCCATTTCTCTACACAAAGACGTTTTGTTGGGGTGATGATTCATGAGTTCTAGAATACCTACTACTACTCAGCAATTTAACTTCTGCGTAAGGGGATACCTAATCATAATCAACCACACGCAGATTGGAGACAATGATTAAACGATGAGAGAGCTTGGGCTTTTCTCATAAAAAAATTATATTTCAGTTACGTTCAGCAGATATACAATCATCTTATAAAATCCATACTCCCGTAGAGGTACGTACATAATATGTACTATGCCAGGTACACTTACTACTTACCTATGCATTAGGAGTCGCTTTAGATTCATTCGATCTTTAAAACGAAATAGAAGACATCTTGCAAACTTTCGTTACTTTCAACTTTTCAGGTTTAGGTAATTCCGATAATAACACGGTGTTTTTCTTAGTAGTTACGTGTTTGGTGGAGAACAAAACCTGCTATACCCCACACGCTGTGGTGCCTACACTAAATCCCGTAGGATTGTCAAGTTGGCACCGTTTTATTTGGTTAATCCCAAAAGATGGTCAATAAAAACGTATGATTTTTTCTGCATTATGTGGAGATAAGTTTTATGCTTCGCTTTACGCCTTATATAATGCGATTTTTACCTGTTTTTACCTGTTTGGGAAACTAGTCTCGTTGTTTGCAGGGTTTTTCTCTACCCAGACTACGGCGTACCTCTGGTTAGTCTACTAAGTAGTTCAGGAACAATGATCGTGTCGGTCTGCTTCTCTGTCAGTCGTTCATAGCTCCTACCTGTTATGTAATTTCCAGACGTTAATTTGATTTTAAACCGTCACAAGTAACTTCTAAAGGTCTTACGACTTTGAAGTTACTTGCCGATCTTTATAGACCTTTATAGACATGCGTCGTCTCTTGACACCCCAAAGAATGGAAAATTTCCTAAATAACCAACCAACTATTTAGCCCATATGTAGGAAGGATATCTGGTTCAATCATTTATCACGAGATGAAGACTAGCTAATTTTTTAATATTGAGGATAATGATCATCTCAGAACTCGCAAAACGTAGGTTTTAACTCATCATAGAACCTGTATTTGTATCAATTGTTTACTCAATCCAAGTACAATATTTTTTCTTGGGATTTTCATGAAACCCTCGTCCTTGCACATGAATCACCGGACCAAGATCCAAGGGTGATATTAGCTTTCAATTTTCTTGTCTGTATAGATCACTGATCAGTATAGCATAGTGATAGAGATCTAGTTTATAGTGATTGCGTAAGTACTTGGATTAGAGCACCAAAGTGGTCCACTTCCCACAACAACACATACTAGTAATGTACACTACTGATTGATTGATGGGATTTTATAGGCCAATTGTAATTTGACAGGATGATAACTTTAATCGTATCTTCTAGTGTTTCAATGGTCCTGTATTTTTATTCATATGGAAATTTTCATTCAAAGAAATTCAGCGTTTACTTTAGTCTTGTTAGTTCTCTTATTCAATTGTGAATTTTACAGGAATAATCGGTTGAAATAAAAGACTTGGACATATTTGAATTACAAAGCCCCTGTATTATGGATCCACTGAAATAATAATAATTTGCTGGTTAAAGAACGTTATTGGTAGAAAACCAGTTTGCTTACATGCAATGATCATCAAACCAAATGCTGCTGTTTTAACGTTTTTAGGTATGCATTGCTGTACATACATAGATTCGTATTTATGAATTAACTTTCGCACTCCCACACAACAAACAATCAGTGTAACATGTTATGATAATGTCTCAAGACAAGAAGTTGATTCATTTAACTTTTGAGTTGGTTCCTTAAATCTAATGCTTTTAACAACAGCAAAAATTAGTCCAAATATCCCTTAAATGTTGTGTAGGCTCATTTTTGGGACTTGGTGAGAGTAATTGATGTTTTCTAGTGTCAGCAGTTTGTCATGTAAAAGGACTCATCATCATCCTGAGTGAGTACTTATCAACAACTAATTATAAAAAATTATGACAGCACAGCATTAAAATGTTTACCAAAAACGTGCAGCCAGCATGATTACATGTACCTATTACATACGGTGAGCAATGAGCATTTATGTTCGCACGCTTACAGTCGGCCCAGAAAATTTTTGATAAAAAAACGGCATTAAACTTCATTGGAATGCGGCGACATGTAACAAAATGAACAAGCAGCCTTCAGCTAACAATGTACTTGAACTTGATCTCGTCAGGTAATTGTTGGTGCTAAATGTTGATGGATAATGGCAGCATAATGTAATCCCGATACAAATTATAATACATATCAATAGATCGTCGTTTTTGATTCCATTACGGCAATACAAAAATAAAATCATTGCTAATAGCCAAAAAAACATATTATTTGCTTTTGTTATCTAATTAGTGGCCTTTTCAGATTACTCATAATTATATAAGCTCCACACGTTAAGCATAATTATTTGTCAACTGTTGCTCGTATCTTAAAGTTGTTAAGTACTCATCACTCCTCGTTTTAATACGTCTTTCATCATCATCATGTTGGTTTATGAAGGAGGTTGTACATGTTTGCATGTCCTACATTGGCGAATTAATTAAAATCTTGATCAAATAGCATTTTTGCAATAAGTAGCATAAATAGGTATGCTAGAAGAAGCACTAACAATTAACTGTGCAGTATTGGCGTTTTTTATATATCCAAATATTTTGATAGATCTTCAAATTAATTGAGGAGATATGTGCCAAGTACTTATCTTCCTCAGCGTAACTTTACAAAGACATTTTTTTACTTTCGCATTATATTAAGCTGTTCTTATCACGATTACATTTTGTATTAAAAGCACGTGTAAACTTTTGATCTGATCAGTTGATTCCGAGGCATTGATTTGAGAGTTATCGGTAGGGTCAATCTGTCCAACTAGCAGCTTTTTACTAATATTGAGATATGGCGCTATAAAGGTAGCCATTCAACAACATAATGAGCTGGAAGGTCATTATTCGCCTCTCTGTAGAGGTTACGTATTAGTTCTGTGTCGTCGTTACCTGTTACATACTTGTTGTTTTTAATACATTTCTTTTAGCCTCGCCAAGTTTTTTGCTCCCTGATCATTTAATTTTTATTTCTCGTTAGACACTATCGTACCTATTATATCGAGCAATCCTCAAACTAGCAAGCAGCAATGACAATCAACAAAATCAAAATTCATGACATGACATAATATACCATTATTTTTGAACACCTAAAGTGAACATACAGAATCAAAAAATATTATGGATATACCTATATGATGGATAAGATAGTTCAGAGTCATTATTATTAGTAATTGTTGTTTTAGCATACACAGTATGGAATTGTTGTGGAGAAGGGAAGAAGGCAGATAGAGAAACCAAACGAAGGCAACGCTAAACGCATAAAAAGTCGCTTATCATTTAGCAAAACGATATTGTACAATCATAATATACGCACACTCTACGCACTTTACGCACTTTCGCGTCTAGACAAGTCAAAATAATATGCGAAAGTGCGTACGCACACGAGTATGTGCGTATCTACTTGATATGAAGATAAATGTCAAAAACAAAGGTTTCTTTATGATTATGCAGCAAATCCTGTTTCTAGTTCATATTTACAGATCATTTGAGATGGTAGATTAATGAAATGCAAGTAAAGCGAAAAAATATATCTATAATTATTGTTTGTACATTATGGCATAGAGGTAAATGGACAATGTCTTTGCATTTAACTACATGAACAATGTTTCTGGGTCATTTGCTTTTTTTCATGTACATACACCGATCTCAAAAAAATTCCTTTCCGGCTGGTATTCCTCGTAAGTTTGATTTGATTTGACTGCAGTCATGATTATCATAATCACAAAGCTTTACACACAAGCGACGCTATAGAAAAAGTTAAGCAATGACGATTTAGTTTGTGTGCAAATTGCAATCGGCCAGTTTTGAAAAATTAGGAAATATTTGCTATACGTTCGTTCGTGTATTTATGGTGTAGTGAAAATCTGTTGATTTGACATTCGTGAACGGTGAACCGTCGGTCCCAAAACCGCCTTTACAACGCTTTGTAGTGAACTGCTGCCAAAGGATTCCGAAAGGTAACGAATGTCTAAAATCTATCTTGAGCTATACGCTTTTTGGAACCACTTTATTTCATATGTACATACATTCCATGAAATTTATAAAGGTGTAATCCTTTCATTGGATAACAATTATTATGACCTGCTTTCAGTCAGCGGGTTATCGATTTGCTCATATTATTTAACTAATAAAAATGCCTGACTAAGTGGTAGAAGATTTGAACACATTTTGCATAAAATGCGTTCAAGGTGTGTATTCAAACCAGACGGACAATTATTGTATGATGAACGGTTTTGCATTGCGTGCATCAGGTCAATTAAGCAAGTTGACATATGAAATGCAGAGACAACTCCCTACATTATTAAGTAAGCAGAATTTTTATGACTTGTGTCGTTGTGTCACTTGTCTAAATAATCAACAATAAAATAAAATTATTGCGCATCAATTGAATTTTATGTGGATATGAAAAATAATAAGCTCATTTCTTGAGATATAAAAAAATTGAAGGAAGAAACGATTGAAAACGAGACTGAACTGGATAATGTAAATCATGCTGTGAGATAACATTCTCATTGTTACGTATACCTGTATATTGTATAAATTTTGTGCAATGAATTAACTAACATTTTTGCTCTTTAAGTTGTTTACAAATAAATGCGACATGTCAGTTGTCAGTTATCAATAGTTTGTGATATGATTTATTAACCAAAAAATAGTATCATGAATTGAAGGGATGAAGATGATATTGACAACTATTAATGTTACTTCAAGATCACAAATTATTGTAGAATTCAATTTAAGATCATCTCTACAATGATATGTATTTCAAATTTTGTCCAATAAGTAATAGAACCCGCTGTGGTTATTGCATCTGATGTTATTATAATTTTGTTTAGGATTATTATTCAACTCTATGTTGAGTTGACATATACCTAATCACACAGGTTTATCTTAATGCAAAAGCATCTTTGCCTCAACGGATAGTTAGAATTCATTCTACATTCGCGCATATGTAATGTATATCAAGGGCAAGCATATCGTAAGAAAAGCTGGAAATACATACATGCACACAATTACTAATGAGACAAATAGAACCTGCTCTTGCGTACAAGTCAACAAAAACTAACTTTGATGATAAATTTGTTGATAACGAATGCGTCACGCCGAGATTACCGACCTAAAGTACATATTGCCTATTATAATTCTGTCTTGATAGCTGCTGGATAACTTAATTTTTTACACCTTGTCGTGATAAACAAGATAACGATCAGTTCCGAATTCCGAATGAATTAAATTGCTGCTGGAAGTGCGCTCAAGCTCCCATCCCACTGCAGCGTACATGGAATGGGGTAAAGATAAGGCATTCAAGTGATCGTCATTAATACACACTAGACAAGCAATTAAATCAGAAAATGCACGCTGAATTGATTCAATTACACCTGTCTTCAGCATTTAAATGTTACCGTTTATCATGACAATTAGAAAAACTGACACATTAAAATCAAAATTGTTTCATCATTATTATGCATTTAAGTCATAGGGAGTAATTACATATATCGCTTAGAGTTAAAATAGCCTTTCTAGAGGCAAACTAACCTACAATTGCAAATCAGCATTAAACCCACCAGAAAGAATCTACTTGATTCCTATTTTCCAAATTCGTTCATAGTTTCCAAAATGGGTTCTTTAGATCTTGGGGGAAGCTTCCAAAATTTTCATTTTAAATTTATCGAGCCCCATGAGCATGAAACAGTGATACAAATTCTGGAAGAATATCTGTACCCATCAATGGAGCCGTTAGGATACGAGGCAAAAGGTGTCGAAGATTTTAATTCTTTTTTCTCTGCGATGATGAAACGTGGGCCTAACCTTTCATACATTGCTGTTGATTCCGAAACTGGAGAGGTACGATCTAAGGAAAAAAAGATTGCTAATTTTTATTATTACAACGCTAACGATTCGTCTGAATTAAAAGATTGCAGCAGCTCGCATGGTCGACCTAGTCAAAAAGGGTGAATCAAACATCTTCCCTCAATTTAAGCACAAGTCAAATATTGACTCTTTCGACATGTGTGGAGCCATGTGCAAAGATGAAGATCTATTTGGGAAATATGACACCACTGAATACCCTGACATGTTTGGCCTCTGCGTAGTCTCCAAATATCGTCAACGTGGCTTGGCCACCGAAATGTACACGAGAGGACTTAGCTATTTGAAGAAAAGGGGCTTCAAAATTGTCAAGTGTAGTTTCGTAAGTCCTTACACACGGAGTGCGGGATACAAACATGGCTACAAAGAATTCGTTCGCCGTAGATTCCTTGATTGTCGGAATCCTGAGGGTGCCATACTCAACCCAAATGCTGACCCCGAGGGATTCATATGCTTTGGCATTTTTGATATTCGAAATAGAGTAGTCCAATGAAAGAATTCTTTTAAACAGCTTGATATTTTGACTGGGTTATCTAATGTGAAATAAAATGATCGGAATTTATTTTAAAAGTACTAAATAACTACTTATAAATTAAGTAGATAACATATAACAACAAAATATAAAATTTTCAAAAAATATCACCTATAAATAAATACAATTGACATTGACGTCTGAAAAGTTATGATTGTCAACCGTATCGTCCACAGCGATTTGCAACGGCGACAATTTCTCCTCCTATCCCTCCATTGCCCACGTTTCGTTCATTATTGTCATCTTGATGATGATGCTGTGGTATAAGCTCAGGCAATTCGGCCATTTCCCTCAAAGCAATTCCCTCTTCCGCTTGGACATGGGATTGATTAATTGGTTGATTTCCGTATTTTGAAAGACGACACCAAATGAATGCCCATACCACAATAACTTGTAATAGAAGGATAACAACCAGGGCGAAATTGAACATGTGCTGGTAGAAAAAATTGTCCTCGATGGTGGTGGTCAATTTAATGTCGCCAGAGCGTATTTCCGTGACTCGGGTTGAATTTATCAGGGGATCCGTTTCAAAGAGATAGTGAAGATCTTTATCCACACGAACGAGTCCATTGCTGGGCAGTGAGTCAATGTTATCGGACAATCTGCGTAAAACAAATTAAAACGAAAAATAAAATTTTGTTAAATAATTGCATGCAAATATTGCAAATTGTGGAAGCTGATGTTTCCACTCACGGCTGAGCTTGGCCAGTTAGATATTCTTCCAGTTGGGTGGAATTTTCTAGGAGCTTATGAATCGCTTTTAAATTCCTGAATTTCTTTTGCATTCTCAATTTGTCCAGTATGTCAGAAGGCATTATGGAACGTGCGTAATTTCACGACAGCGGCGCAACAAAAATGAATTAGCCGCTAACTATATTTCTCAGCTTGTTGTCAAATACTACTGTGAAAGATTTTTTTGCAATTTTGATTAATTCTAATATTTTATTTAATAAATGTATTGTCTTCTCAACTTTTTTTCTAAATTTTGATAAGAACTCTGCAAAAGTATGCACTTCACTTTCTTATAGCTTTGCTCTATAGTAAATCAAGGGTTCTAGTTCTTGGCATGGAATTCTCGGTGGCGGTATGGGAATTTACTAATGGACTATACGACATTTCACTTCATGATACATGTCCATTTTTCATATTATGTATCACGTTTTTGTACATTTAAAGACAGGTCGAAGTACTTAAATACCTAAATATATGGGAGGATTTTTAAACAAAATGATCAAAGGTAGATACCATATCGAGTGGAGTCAATCCTTTTATTGTTGTTAAAAAATGAAAAGGACATGGTTGGTTTAAAATGCTTGTGCTTGTTCATCCTTAATGTTATCTCCCATCCATCCGACATAGTCAACGGATTAACTTTTATCCTTAGCCATAGAATGCATGCAGGTATAAGGTTTTTTAAAGTACCTTTGTTTTTTATGGAAAAATGTACAGTTAGGGTTACTGTTTCTTTGTCACGTACAAGCACTACGATTTTGACAAGAAAGTTTATTTTTAAGAGTACACAAAAGAATACAAAAAGCTGAAAAGTTTTCTCCATGCATGTTATTATCAATGCCATATATGCATATTAGGTAGCTGTGCTTTAAAAGTCATCAAGTCTCTATTAGAGAGGGTATTTGCTATCAGTTCAGATCTTTTTGACAAATTCAAAGGATAAATCAATTGTACTGAAGAGGTTTAAAAAATGCACTCATAACTATAACAAATGCCGCTAATACCATAATAGGTATGTAAATAAATAGATACGACAGTGCTAACGTTTCATTCTATAGATAGCGAGACAACTAATTTTGACTGCTTTATTCTGTACAAACCCCATACAATATTATTGCGACAAAAAGCTGTAAAAGTATCAACAATTTTAATACAAATCTGCAGTTTAGAAGTATAAAATAAATCTTGAATATCAAATTTTTAAACCAAAAAATAATTTAAATAAGAAACAAAAGAATCGTTGTACTATATCATCTTTGTAATAGTAATACCAATACCGATCTTATAAAAAGTAATAAATATAAGATGAACTAGCATATTGACAATTATTGACATCACAGGCAGAATGTAATTTTGTACCTAAGATGTCATAGATAACAATGATGACAAAACTCATTTCCCGTGTGTACAAACTAACACAAGTCATAAGTTGATTTTAATTAAATTAAATGCAAGCTCGATTTAACTTAATAACAAATAATACTGTGAACTGTGGCTTGCAATTGCAAGATATAAGTAGGTATGTCCAGAAATCCATCGTACCAAATTGTTAATAGTACTAAACATAATCACAGTTGAACTCTTTTTCCTTTCGATTATATCCGATCGTGTTCTCATCTTCTTCTCATTTTTGTAATAAGCGAGTCTCTTATCGCCCAAGTCATTTGAATGATATCAGAATCGAAGATTATTATTACATCTTGTGTCATGAAGCAAGCTGGTATATTATTGTGAGCGTGAGCTGTTTTAGATTATGACTAAAGTTTGGGATCTTTGACCCCATTTTTTGGATTACAAGTGAATCCAACTGATATTGCAAATCTTGTTCCCTTTAGGACCCTTTCGGTATAATGAAGGCTCTCTTCTCCAGACGTAAATGCGATTGCACGACCTACAAATTGTATTAACAAACGAAAATGTGTTACAGCTTCAAACATTTTAACCAACTGTATAAATCATATTATTTTGTTAGTTAATAGTTTGCATTTTATGTATACCTAGCTTCGGGTCAACTGTCCTATTAGTGCTGTCACCATCAATGAAAATTAAACGACCTCCGTCAATATCCTTTCCGTAATCTGACATGAAGAGCACTGTGGAGTATTGATACGTCTTGAACTGTTTCTAAAAAGATTAACATACCACACAATTATTAGTTTCATTTAAGACCTATCATTATACACATCGAAACCTCTTAAAAGTAAATTAGGTAAACTTACTTGGTGAACCGCAGGATGCCAATACTCATCACTTTCTTTCTTTGCAAATTTTCGCGTAAGTCGCGTCATGAAAAATGGGGCGGTAACGTGCAATGACCAATGATCAACGACAAAATAAGATGAGATCATTCGTTGCAACTTTCCTTTCACGTTTCTAAAAACAATATAATATACACTCATCATGATTGATATTGTTTCCAAATTTTAACTAATCGGTGCACTAAATATTATAAAGTATGCAATGATCTTACTGATAAATTAGGATGTCTCCCTTTTGAAAAATTGGCTTTGTCGCATTAAGTTTATAAAGATCCGCACTGTCACCTTCGTATTGCAATCGGCCTAACTGAAAATCAAATACGGTGGCAGCACCTTCCACCTTCGCCTCTTGAAAAACCCGTTGCATTAAATCCTTAATTGCATAAATCTCATGTGGCGAAAAGAGATTATCTACAACAAATCTTCCACACTGCTTCGGAATACACTCTAAAAAGCAAAATATGTTATCAAATTATAGATAACCTAGTATCATTTAAATATGAGAGGAAACTGAATGGAATACTAATGGAAATGTGAAATATCCACCAAACATACTTGGGAACGGTTTGACAGCCGCGTCAAAATTAGCAGAGCATCTAGTTTTCATGGCTTTAGCATTAATATCTTCATCAAAGCCTGCGAAAGGCTGCTCGTTCTTCTTCCCCGAGTTATACCAGACGATAACCAGCAGGCCCAAAATTAAGATTCCTCGGGACCAAAGACGCTGCTTGGAAAATCTCGGCATGGGTCCATATCTTAACTTTGGTGGTGCTTCTTCCGCACTGATAAAAAATGAGAATATATATTAAAACACATTATTATTCAATTCTTAAAGCTAGATTAATAGCGCCTTCATTTTTGCCTTTGCTTTACCTTGGTTCTGTCGAAGTCGCTTTCTTTTTACTGGGCGATCCGCCATCATCCACCGCCTCAGTTTGTTGAACCTCTGGTTTCTCTGCAGTGCTTTTGGCTCCTTTGCGCCTTTTAACCTCTGTACTCATTTTTGCAACTACAAACTAACTAACTGCACTCCACTTTAAGTAGTTTCCCTTTTAATTTATCTGACTATTTAGCAAAAAGAAATCTCTACCGTTAAATACAATAATCACGCCGACGAAAGCTCATTTGGTGCCAAGACACATTGCAAATTTGCTTACTTACTATATGGTTCGTTGTAGGTGCTAATTACAATAATTTTTTCATGGAAAGAGACAGAGGGGATATAATAACCTATAATTTTTTATTACAAAATGGGCTACATGGTAATTTGGACCGGAATGAGTACCAATTTGCAACTGCACTGCGTTGCGTTTACTGTTAAGAATCTTCACTCCTCGCGTCCACTCTATAACAATCAAAAGTGTTTACATGTTTTTAAACTTTTCCTACCGAAACCCTACACATTAAAGTTAAAACACACTTTGCCTGGACAATGAACCTATGAACAATAAGAAATACAGGTGTGAGTCCGAAGGATAGACAGATGATTTTTTCATGTATTTTCATGATGTTATATGCCTACTCAAGTTGCAGTGAACCAAAAAGCAAGGAGAAATAGTGAAATAGTGAATAGGACAATGGGAGCACAAGAATGAATTGCAAACGGCTATCGGTAGGTGGTGGTAGAATTATGATATTATTTCTTAGTCACTGTGGATTCCTTTCTTGTGTGCATTTTCCTTTACAAAAATTCATATTTGAAATATACTCAACACTGATAAGCCGTAATGTTCATTATGATATGTTCTCTTACCTTAAAAGCTGGAAACGAATACCTACTTATGTTTGTGTTCTACGATCGTACATCTTGACATCATCCATTCACCATTAGCAAATATTGTAAATCGTGTTTGGGGTATCCTGAGACGACCTGAGTCTAAAGATGAACTTTTATCTCGTTAAGCCTAAGCAGCTACAAAAATAAAAAGCAAAACAAATAATGATTTTCCCTGTTTGGCAAATTAGCAGCTACCTAAAACTCTCACATTTATATACATGCCTATTCGAATTAAATTAGAAAATATTCATAAATTATACAATTAGTTTTATGGCCACAGTCACAGTGAGCACGACAAAAGGATCAGATTCGTGCACAAATAATTATGGTCCTCGTGCACGATGAAAACGTTTCATTAAATGAAAAGTTGATGCTTATGCGCCCATTTTATAAAATTTAAATACAAAGAGTACTGAAGAAAAACGGTGTCGTTTCTATCCTCAAAGTTTTTTATAGCATGTGCAGACGAGTAACTTGAGTTGACAATTTTTATTACTGTCAATTGTATTGTAACTGAAAGTCGAGATACTCAATCTGTTTAAACGATCAATCACAATCCTGTGCAGTTATGCGATGCAGGTGTCTCGTTAAGATGTTGGATTTATTGGGTAATTTAAGTGGAAGTGGAATCCATTATAATATGTAGGTAGGAAAATAAACTTACACTTCATTACATTTTTGCAAAACACTTTGTGTGCCATGGTTTGAAATTATTCACTGAATGGAATGATTAAAAACATTGGGAATTCACACGCTATTTTCGTAGAATGCAGGTGAATTAATCATAATATGCATTCCTCTCGGTCGCAAAACTGTTGATTGTCCTCTTTGTCAAATCAAGTTTGCATTCATATAGCAAATAATAATCATAAATGGTGATAGATTATCCGTGGGAAATAAAAAAAGTCATTCGTCTCAAGTCGCCAGCAGTCATGTAGCCATGTTTCTTACCCTCAAGTTTTATTTCGATATAGCTTACCTGATTAAATTTCGCACTGTTTAGCACTTAACCGTCATCGTAATCAATTGTCATCGTCGCCTTTCTCGATCGTCGTCACCGTTGTTTTTCAAGAGACGCATCATAAAAACAAATTTTATTTATTTCGCATCTTTTGGGACAGGTTCATACAACGATGAGCAACATCATAAAAAAAGTTTTATTTGCATTTCCCCGCATACGAAGCCACTTAATTGTCGACCGACCGCCAACAATATGAGTATTTATAAGTGATGAAGTGAATAACTTTTTGGTTGACAAGGCCTTTGCCAAAATTGCAATCTTACCCCCACATTTTTATTTACACACTAACTAACTAACTAAAAACCCTTGAGTCACATAGTCAATCTGTCTACTTTTATTTTTTTAGACAAGGGTTCCGTAAAGCTCGTTATTTCTTTTTATTGAGGTTGAAGAGCATAGCATCATCACCTTTTCCCATAAAACCATTTTTTTAAAATGATTGTTGCACTTATTGCTCCTCATAGACTGATTGCTATCGCGTTTCTGGTTTTGAATTTACTATTTTTGTAAGTTCGTAAGGAGTAGGTGTTATCGAATTCTCTCACATCAAGTAATAATCCAAAAGTATCCGGATACCGATATAAATTATGAATTTAATTGGTTGTATGAATAGTAAAACTGAAACCATTAAACAATGCATGATCTGATAATGAATACCATTAAATTCAATGTTTTAAAAGTTAGAAGTGTTAAGTGGTATTCAAAATGCAGAATAAAAATGCTTATAAATTTCAGTTGAGTGGCAGGATGAAAATGACAGTAAAATCCTATTTCATTTATTGTGTCTAGAAGTTCATGAGGTAAAAAAGGAAATGAGTACCCAAGTGCAAAAATGAATGAAATAAAAAGTGAACGCATTTTTTCATAAAGTGTAACAAAGAATCCATTTGCCTGGAAGAAGCAACATTCTGTCAACATTTTTTAACATCCACAGATTTTCTCCATCATTTGCTCGCGTTACTTTATTTCCTTTTGCAGTTTCTTATTCATCATTACATTAGTACAAAATGAAAAGGAACTTTGCCTGTACAATTAGATTAGATAATGACAATGACAGCGCTCTCTATTATTAGCAAGTCTTCAAAAGAAGACCATTATTCAATTATCTCTTTATAATGGCATATTCATTCCCTTTTTTGTTTACGAGTATTGTCATAGGCTGATGTCAAGAGTATAGACTTTGCATGTTCTACCAAATTGCAATAGTAGAAGACATTTTACAAATTGGAAACCAGCGCAAGAAAAAGATCTTGAGACGATTTCAGTATATTTTACGAAAATTGTTCCCTGAATCTATTTCTCGTTTCCCATTTCTCTTTCCGTACTTCCCAACTTGTAAAAAACTGCATTCAATAACAGAAACTCGTGGAGCTAAAAACTTGTTGGTAGACTCTCTTCTACTTTTTACAACACTGGAGAAAAGTTTTGGATAAAGAATTGTCCAGCTTCTATAATGTAAGTTACAACAGAATTATAAATGAGCTTGAAAAAAAAGTCATCCAAAGACTCTGGAGTTTTCCTCTCCTCTCCTCCTTGTGATGTACGTACTATTTCAAGTTAACGCGTCTCTCTGTCCCTCCAACTCCTTATATAAGAGTTAACTACTTTTGAGTTTCCCTATTGCCCACTTTTTGCATAAACTAGTCGAACAAAGATGCAAGTAGATATATGCATTTTGCATTCTTCAAAAAAGATGCGTCGTCAGCAGCAGCAGCAGCAGCATCTTAAAACTCTTAAAAACATGTCTAATAGAATAATATGTATCCCTACAAAACATTAAAATAATATTCTGCTTAAGAACCACTATAATATATTGCGTGGTTGGTATACTATCCTCTGGTATGATTCTTGTCGTTTTGTGCTCTATTTACTTTCGTTTATTTGCAACAAACCAAGAGATAGAACAAAGCTGCTTACATGTGTCCTCCTCCTCCTCCAAAAAAACATACCTACGTATTTATATTGGTATAAGCATCAGCGTAGGTACTATATAGTTCGTCTTTCCCTATCATAAGTAACATATTTAACAGAAGCTTTTTATGCATAGTACAATTACTTTTGTACAAATTGTTACGAGCCATTTCATACATGAGCATTTTGCTTCTTTCTCAGAGGAGTTCTGTCTATATATCCGTGCACCCAAACCACCACCACCACCACCAACCAAGTATCAACATCATTCCTTATTATTGCATTCTCTGAGCCTGCGGATGCATTACAAAATAGGGTATTATTTTTATAAATAATATATATATATGTATATATTTACCGTCACCGTTACTGGAGAGAGAGAGAGAGAGAGAGAGAGAAGAGCAATTTTCATGAAGTATGGAAAAGTCGCTTGTAATTTGCAGACATTGCAGTGACTAAGACTGACTTAAGTGAATGAGCATGTTGAAAGCAAGTACGATGATGATGATAATGGTATATTATGTTATACTTCTACTACGGGAAAGTCCTGGAAATACCGGGAGAGCATCCCTATAAAAATGCAAAAAAGCCGTTCCAGGCAGCCTGGATTGTTGTAGTAGTAGCTTATATATCTTATGTGCTTTCTACGTCTCATGGGCTTAGATTTATCATATTGCTTATGTGTTCCTACACACTCTATCTGCTGCACACACAATGAATGAATGCAGGAATACTTTTGACTTGAACAGGGACGGACTATATACAAGAAAAAAGGAGAATATTTATTTCACCCTAAGCTCCATGAACCAAGGTTGAAAAGCTCTTTATATGTGTAATCCAATGGAATAAAGCCACTACAAATCTGTAACCTACCACAACTCAGTGGAATGTGGGGCGGTGAAAGTCTCACTGACGACTGACTACATATCTTCTTTTCTCCCTAGACCGCTTACTCTTGCACTGCTGAGACTTTCAGCAGTATTTTTTCTTTTTTTTCCTCGCTCATCGTTCCTTGTGCTTGCATACAGAGGTCTGTCATCATGAGAGGAGGAAAAATAAGAAAATGCTTCTATGCACAAGTGGAAAAGAAAAGTGATTTTTTAAAAGAATACGATCGGCAGCAGCGCTTGCATATATGCCGGCCTCATCGTCGAACACAATAGAAATTGTAACAGCAAAAGCGAACATATAGACGGAAAGGGATGTTCGCAGTTCGCATAATAATATTTTAAAAGAAAATGTTTTAGACAAAACCAAGTAAATACTATATGTGTATGTATTACAGAATTAGATACGCGTATTTTCCCATTTTCTCTCTCTTAAAATGGGAGAGAGCATTTTTTTACTTGTTGGTGACACGGAGGAGGAACACTAGTCACTACAAATGAGTTACTGGTTGGTCGGTTTCTGAGAATAATGTTTGCTCAAGTAGTTTATAATGAAGTATACATGCATAAAAAAGAACAAGTCATTTTCTTTTACGTTTTCCATTTCCTCTTTGACATAAAAAATATAAAATTATATTCGGTTCTCTTCATTGAATTGCAAATTCTATTTCGATCCGTTCGAACCAAAACCGAGTCTTTTGAGTAGAAGTAAATAAAACGGTTAATTGTTTGACCACATGTCATGATTACAACTAAAGCATACACAAAACCCACACATCTAATTAATATACTTGGGTAGGTAGGTAATAAAAAAAATTGGAAACTTCTATCAAAAATAAATAATAATGTTATACGTGGTCATATTTTCGAACTCCGTGTCGTGTTGGTGGACAAAACCAACATTTGACAACAGTTTGAACAGTTGTTTGGTTTGAAAATATCTTCCCATTCTCCATGTTTGTCTGTTTGTCGGCCCATTCCCTTCGACACGATATGTCTATAATCGCTGGTAACATTTTCTTTCACTTTTCTGCTACTTTTTTCATCGGGTTGCTAGCTGTTATAAAAATAGCTGCCTTTAGTCTTTCGTCGACACAGACAAAGTCTGCATACGGAGTGGTCAATTACAAGCATACACGGACTTGCTGTATGAATTCATGAATGTAAAAGTTAAAAAATTGTAACCTTTGATGTGGAAGAAGTGGCAAGAGCATCTTTATGTTGGAAGGCAGTGATGAGTATACATGCCAGTATTCACATACCAAAATTCACACAAAAAATACGCTCCATGAATTGAAAATTGGTAGAGCTACCTTTTTGCTTGCTGGATTTGAGATATGTGAAATCTATTGATATGTAAAACTAATAATGTTTCTATAAGCATGTGAGCAAAATATACTATAGGTTCCGAGTAAATGAAGCGTGACGTTTGTTTTATATTATCATACCTTGTATGCACCTCATGCATGCAAATGCAAGGAATACATTTCAGCAAAAAATTTATTCGTGTGGCAGTCCCATTTGTTTGTTTTTGGCATCACTTTTTTTCTTTGCTTCGAAAAACAACTAAAACAAGATTTCGTTAAGTGCAACTAGTGCAAGCAAAAGCTATATAAGATGTACCTTTGGTAAATTGCTTTGTTTGTTAATGAAGCTGAAGCCACACTCGTCTCTCCTCAAATAAGTACTTATGTTTCAAGCCCCGTCGTACATTTGTTCAATAACTGTTGATGTGTAAGCACTTTGTAAAAAAATTATTATGTTGATGACGACGAAGAATATTATATGCCGCGGTTAAAAAACTGGTATGTTGTTAATTGCACTTAATGATCCCTAGACACTATAGACAAGCTATAATACATCTGTACAGACCTGATAATTATTGTGTTCAAATCACACAAGAGTATCTAATTTAGCTTGCAACGATGAGCAAGGGGTAAGTTTTGAAAAAAAAATTAAAATGTTACATACACATTGAGCATTTGTAAAACTTAATGAGTTGATTAATGGAGGAATCATCTTTGTTATTAGCGATGATGATGATGTGGATATTTAAAGTGTCACAAAACTTGTATTTTTATTTAATAGCCAAATAACTTAAAGAATTGCACATTTACAGTTATGAAAATGGAAATATTGACTCTAGAGACAGTTTCTTTTGTTTAACTTGATTGTTTCGTTGAAATGAAACATCTCGCGCAGTAAATTAGAGAAATGTGGCACAGAAAATGAAATGATAGTGAAATACAATGCTCACCCCAAGACTAATGATCACTTGTCATCTTGTGTGTCGTTAAACAAGCAAAAGCAAATATTGGCCTTGTGCAAATATATATCTTCACCTAACCACCACATCAACCTAATTGATATCATTTTTGCTTTGGAGGTGATCATATTTCATTGCACGTGTGATTTAAGGATTTTTGCGGCCGAGGAAAAATCTTATGAGTATTCTGTCATTGGTGTACCTAGAGTAGAGTAGTAACATATTGTCTGGTAAAATGGGATAACGTAAAAAGAAAAGCTTTATGGACTACTATGGACAGTAGTAAAAAGGTTTTTACGTTCCATTCGCCGGAAACTAGAAAGGAAACAGAAGCTTTCTCAAGCACTTGTTCAGTTTCCTCCAAAGAAAAAAGGAAATGGTACCTACTTACATGTATTTTGAATTCAAAAGCTTTTCCCTTTAACAAAAGACTTTTTTACTTGAAATAGGAAATAGAATATAAATAAATACGGGTTTTGTTTCCCTCACACATGCAATCTAACATTTTTTTGGGGGAAAACGTAAATGAGGATTGATCTCTCAAGAAAGTCCTTTTGCAATCTCCAGAACTAATTTAAGTATTTGAGATGGAACCCGTTTCTCCCTTTGGGCTATAAAGATTGATACTTCCATTTTGATTAAAGGCAATCGTCGGACAAGAAAGCGCATTGAATAAACAAAGTTGATGGACACAATAGCTGCATTGACATTGCCCCTGCTCTGCCCTGTGGCATTGTACATCCTTTCTTCTAATGGTTTCTTGGCTTCGTGAGAACAAACTTTCAGATAACATGTAATGAAAATGGGCATCAAAATGCATGCCTATAATCATATTATTTTTTGTTTTCATGCCCTACAAAACAAAATCGTTCCGACAAGCTTTTGCAACAACATCATTTCCCCTGGAAAGATAAAAATGCAGAGCGAGAGCGACAAAATTACTCTACTATAGTCAGTTATATTATGTTGCATATTTTTTATCCACTTGACTGACTTGAGAGATTGTACTAGCATGCATTTTCACTAAATATTAGAAAAGCACAACAGTGTTAATAATGTACGCATTAATGAGTGAATGCTCTTTTGATATTAGTATAAGTCGACATTTAGCCGTTAAAAGTAACACAATTCTCTCGTTTAGCTCCTCTCTCGGTCTTTTCATCGCACACTAAACTGAACTGAACGGAGAAGAAACCTTTAGCCAGCAGCAGCGGTGCATATACTAGCATTTTAGCATAATATCTAGAGGGAAAAGGCTTATACTTCACTCTCACAAAAAACAGAGTAACAGCAGCATAGCAGCAAAAGATAGAAGAACAGAGTTTTTTGGGCGATTCACATGCAAGTAGCCTCAAAACTCCGACATGACTATACAACTTGTGTGCCACTGTGCGCGTACTTGTTTGACAGCGTCAAAAGCAGTTGGAGCTGAAGCCTACCGCAACATTTACATCCACACTCTCAGACCCTCAACTTGTTCACTACAAACAATAATCTCTGTTTCTTCCCATTTTTCCCCTTATGTTCTTCCACTCACTCAACCCAAAATATTGTATTAAATATGTGCACCGTTTTTCTTTCACCACACTACATATTTTACCATGTCGCATCTTAAGTAAAGTTTAGAAGTGTCAAGATAGAAGACGGTGAAAGAAATCTGTTGTGAAGACACCGAAAAAAGTTTTTTGTCTTCTGTTACTGTACATAAATGCAACGTGTTGTCCACGGTACATACTCAAACCATTATGTACATTCGTTTTACAGTCTTGTCGGACGATTTGGTGGTGGATTAGTTCATTATCGAAATATTTTTGCACCCGGCACCCTCTTTGTGTCGGAATGAATTCAGTTCTAACGAGTTAGCGTATTCTGGTTTTTAATTCTGAACGTATGAATCAGTAGGCAGTATCACAGAATGTGATTATTATGAAAGCAGAAACAGTTTCATCATTCGAAAATAAAGGGTAGTTCGGCATGTTTTAATTATGAACATTGATTTTCAGGCAATCCGGGGGCATTGTAAGAGCATCATAAAAACAGAGTCATCTTTTAATTACTTCTGAGCTATTCGATAGAAATATCCGAACATAAGGTAAGATTACCACTTTCATGATTATTGACAATAATATTTTACTTTTTATAAACTAGTGTGTATAGAGTACTGGAAGAAGTGATGAGCCAAAAATATCAATACGAGATGTACAACTTGTTACATTACACACATGTCAGCACCATACCAATATATAATGTTTAATGCAAATAAAAAGGCTCTCCGTTTCTCTCGGAGCATTGGTAATGCATTCATTTTGAAAATTCAATTAAATTGTCGAATTGTGTTGGTTAAGTGAAAAGAAATAATAGCTTTCAAGAAGTCCAGCGTAGTGGAAGTATGGGAATGTGGTTGCCAAATATTTTCTACTGTATGAACTTTCGGTCATCTCGTAGTTAAAAAATGTGACATCACCACATTTCCTCTCTGATATATGAAGTGATATAAAATGTATTAGATTAGTGTCTAAACTTATCAAGATTACACACGAGTTTGCTACCGCCAACCACATGCATCGCATTTATAGGGAAATGGGAAAGCCTTAATCATGCTGTAATATTGTGGTTTATATACGGACAAAACTGTATGTGTGTGCATTAATGATACACTACACTTATATGTATGTTAGTGCGATACTATCACGGATTTTTGGCTGACTTGAGAATTTTAAATGAAAATGAGTTCCAAAACTACACATAGCCCATTCCAGTAGTGCAAGCCTCTCTCGGTTGTGCCATTTTTTCTCCTTAAATTTTCTACCAAAAAATAAACGGCAGTATAATATAATTTTCATCATCATCTTTCCCTTCCTATATAACGCACATGTATGCAATATAAATAATAATAATATCCTAAATGAATGAACGAAATTGTTTTTTTTTCTATTTGACTCTGTATCATACCG
Source organism: Sinella curviseta (assembly GCA_004115045.4). NCBI lineage: Eukaryota > Metazoa > Arthropoda > Collembola > Entomobryomorpha > Entomobryidae > Sinella > Sinella curviseta. The sequence goes on along the minus strand of CM023203.3, from coordinate 38,475,377 downwards.
TATAGCTACATAATATATCGTGCTTTACCGCACACTGCACACATACCTCTTGTTATCAACCGTTCTATCCACCAGTGTCATCACCATCACACTGGCCACAGTTGTCACTAGTGCAGTGAGGAGCGAGCGGCATTTCTCTTGATATCGTTAGAAATAAGACAGAGGCATAAGTTGCTCTTTATTATAATAATAGTGACTGAAATATACTGCGACAAGTCCAAGTTCTCATCTGGAGGAGTCATCATCCTCATGATCATCATTATCATCAGCGTCCTCATCGCGCGCGGCAGCAGTGCTTTTAAGAGCCCCTTGGGAATTTTCGTAAATTCTGAATTGTAAGAACAATTTTCTTCCTGGTTGTACGAATCTACGTTGCATATACTAAGGACTAGTAGGCATGTAGTTTTATTCGTTTCTTGATTGAAACTTCAATCTCTCATGTAGACAGAGAATGGAACGGGATGCAGCACACTTCTTTTCACCGAAAAATATACATGACCAAGGGTAACCAAAATAAAGCCAAATGAGCAGACATTTTTTTGTCTTTTTTACAATGTCGACTTGATAAGTATATGCCTATTTGTAGGTATGTGTAGGAGGTAATATCTCTATACATGCAATCATGTAAAATGATGATGACATCAAGTCCACATTACAAAGAGTGGGCCTGTGATGATGGTGGGGAGTCATATATGTGTTTACTTAACTTTGTCTCTGTTGTTGATGCCAAAGAAGCCAACAGGGACTTTCTTTTTTTTGTAGTAGATCCATTCTCAGACAAAAATAACGTCAAACAGCATTTCTAATGTTTTAATCTTACTAAAGGAATACCGCTGCTGGCATCTGTATAGCATATTATGCACATGGACTACTGTCCATGATACCAAAAAGGAAACCCAAAAATACACACCGACTCATTTCACCACAAGCACCACACAGTTGTCGTCGTCTTTCATTTATGTCACCACAAATGAAATACGGAACTGGAAGAGGACAATATGACTATAAAATAAAGCGCTCCTATCCTGATGATCATGATTATGTTTTGATGGGTATTCCTCTTATTTCCTCGAGTGTGTTCACGAGTCCATTGTAGACAAAAGAGAAAGTCTCTACTGACTCTTCTTATTCAGTCCAATAATAGAAACAAAAAGTAATATGCACTCGTTTCTCTAACTTGCCATTTCGCAACATAAAACAAAAAGTAATAGGATGCTCTCAAGAGCGATTATGTTGTTGTCGATGTGTGCGTTCTTTTTGTGTGTGTCGACAACTTGGTGCTTTTACGTCTTCATTGACTCTAACAGCTTTGATTGTGCACATTGCACTACTACAACAACATATTATATACATTTAGAACATTTGCTGTACCCATTTTCTATGAAGTTATCATCATCATTATACATAAAATAGCAGTACATCATCCCACACTGCAATTCAAGACAGCTTAAATTAGCATTTTTCAAATGCGTATAACGGGTAAAGAGAGAGAGAGATTCACGTTACAAAAGTATGCCCATTCTCACATGTAATTTGTTTGAATCATCTCGGCCTGTATGGAATATACGCTGCCTTGTCGGGGGAGAGAGGCGCACTTGACTGTATCGCATTTAGAACAATAAAACTTTCTCCGAAAACATTTTGTAACTTCTCTAGTAAATGTACATTGCCTATAAACCAGTATGAAGTCACTTATTTATTGCTGGCTGGTATCAATATCCTTTATTCTGTTCCTTGCTTACAGCAGCATGGCGACATATTACTTCTTGGATTTTACTTGGATTGGCTTTATGAGACTTCAGCCAAAAAACAATGCTTATCGCAATGTGACTTAGAATATATATCGTGTGCTGAAACCTTTAGGCCTTTATCTGTCATTTTCTATTTCCTAGCATGGCACTCACTGATTGAAACAATACAAAGCAAAACAGCAAGTTTCTTTTTTGAAAAATCTCAGTCTGATTGAATTCCTGTAAGTAATACAACTGAGAGAGTGAGTGAGTGTTGTAAATCTTTCACTTTTATCATCAAAGGACAGCTTTCTTTTTACACACATATTTTTAGCAATGGGCTATGCGAATGAATTTTCTTCTTCACAAATACAAGTTTTTTATTCTTCTTTAAATACAAATAAGTTATAGATATAGTATAGGACAACTGTTCATACTAAACAATGTGTGTAAAGAATGTTTAGATTACATTTACTGTTTATGCAAATGTACATATTATTTGGACTTTCTTTTTTGTATTTATCATTCCCTTTCTGCTGTCATATTACTCCTCATATAACTGACCTTGTATTATACATTTACACATACTCCAAAACAGTGTTTAGAGTTGTTATTTTGTGATTTTGAGTTGTGATTTTACGCCTACGCGCTTAGCACGTGCAGACTTGTTATTTCAGTCAGTTGTCACTTTCATACAGAGTTTACTTCATTTATTATGAAATGTTGACGACTCAAAACTAAATATAACCGCCAAAGAAATCGGTGTTCCAGATTCAGTACATCGTTGACTAGTTGGAATTGAAATTGAAACGTCAAGAGCTGCTATTACGATTGCAAAGAAACATTTCAAGTTTCAGTTATACTTGTACAATTACAATGGCTTTCATAACCTCTCATTCGTTGTTGTCACTTGCACTTTATTTTCCCCATTTTACCAGGTAGTCAACAAGGTTAAATTATTTTCACCGATGAAACTAGTGTAAACCGATTTAATAGGTAAAGCAACAGTCATAATATCATAAAAGCAGCTCTTTATCTCATCATTCCCCAAATTGCACACAATAAGAATGTGAATGAATATTGCACAATTGAAATACGGTAGCAAAATTATATTAAACACAACTCTCATTTGACTACCGGATCCATCAATCATAACCCCTTCAATGGCTTTCAATTGTTGGTTGGAAACAAAACTGACAACTTATTGAAATCTAATCCATCAAAATGTCAATTGACCATTCGGTCGAGTACGTAAAAAGGTTCTTTGGCGTGTATGCTCAAACTCAGAAAGCCATTGCATTTCCACATAATATACGTCATACGTAGCCTTTAGTAATCCTTTAAAATTATTTTCCGCCTTGTCAGGTTTTTCACTATTTTCCATTTATGGTCCTGTCTTATGATTGACAAGCAAATCTTATATTTGGGTTTTATGATGATGTGGTTATGTAGATCTTAAAGAAAAGTATCTTCTCGTTGTTGAATCCTTCATTCATCATTCATAAAATCAAAACGCACATTCCATCCTTTATCGTTGCTTAAGAACTTAATCACCTGGAAAACAGATACTGAAATACGAAGTGTTCAAATATCTTACAGAGAATTATGGATGAAAATGTTCAAGCACGTAAATTCTCATATTTGATATGTAAAAGGATGGTTTACTTCTTGGAGTTTTCAACATATGCATACATCAACTTCATGCAAAAAACGTGCCCGACTGTCATGGACACGAATTCTTCATTTCTTACATACCTTTAGTAACATCTTACTGTACCACTGTACCTTTCCGGTTACTTAGCAGACTGCTTTTCATGTCGAAAATGCCACAAACATTGCCATTCTTTACATCGTTTCCTGGAAGATAAAGTACACAACAAACAGTGTGTCATCGTCGATATATATTCTGCAAAAGCCGAAGAAGCTCTTTGGGGTCTTTGGAAGATTTTAGTTTCCTTTATCCGACTAAAAGTAGAAACTCCCAAAAGCAGAAATTGTTAGTACACATATCAGTCTCGCTTTATTTCGTATAAAAGCAATAGATGCCAAGAGTCAACAGAGTATAATTAAGTTGTGTAATAATGTAAACTAGAGATATTGGATAAGTAATATACTAGACCATAATAACAAATAAATCATACTACAAAAATGAATAAAATACATCCTTAGGAGAAATCTTTGTAACATGACATTTGACAATCAAATATTTACTACTTAAGTATGCAGAAAGGAACTAGTCAGTAAACAACAAGACAGCTTACATTCCTGTACGTTGTACAGATAAAGTGGTGGCCTAAACTGTTAACTTGTAGCTTTTACTATTGACATTTGGACGAAATTTAACATCTGAAATAAATATATTTAAAAAATACTACATGATTTATTGTTTGTAAATACTTTTCCAAAGAAGGATATATGTAGTGATGAAAGCATCAAAATCACTGATAGTCTGTTTTTTCCTCCCCGTGACAGGTTCCAATAGCTTTCACCTATAAAAACTATGCATACTTTCACCAGCTTTCACCATATCAAAACATACAAAAATAGCCCACAAAATGTTTTCGAAAGTAATTTTCATCTTATGAAAACACTTTAATGGAATGTATAAAAATAAGAACTCCATTAGACAGTGTAACTAAAATATTTTTCCATTATAAAAGCTTCAACTCAAGCCGTTGGCGGAAACCGATCAGGTCCCAGAAAGGCATGTTGATGCAGTTGACATCTGCTAATGTAGTACACATGTGGCAAACTGCCTTCATTCTGTTCTACCAAGTAGGTACAAGTTAACGAATCAAAATGGAAGAACAGTAAAGATTGAATATTATGTAGATGCTTATCTCCCACAAATAGAAAATGTTTTTACCTCCAAAAAACCAAATATGATTTTATTTAAAATACCTTAGAGTTTAATGGTTGATCATTCAAAGATATCAAGAATATACCAAACCAATATATATGCATTCAATAGAGTGTATTAAATATAACTATTATTTTGCTTCTAGAAAAGCCAATCGAAAAAGACTCATTGATGCAATTGAAATAAAACAGTCCAAATAAAACGACGATGAAAGATCAAAGTATCACATTCATTCCCATAAGCACGAAAATAAAGTAGTTTTATGCAATGCAATACCAAACTTTTAAAGATAATCGTGTAATATATAATCTTAAATTAGGCATATCAACTTATGCACGTAATAATAAAATTGAAAAGTTACAAGAAAATGCGCCTTCGATCTCCTGAGTCCTAAAACACTAAAGTTCCATTAGTTCCATAATTTGTAAAAAAAAAGAGATCCTGTAGTGGAAACATTTTGCAATTCTGTTGATTATTCATGTCGAAATATATTGTATTTAATCGAATAATAAGGGAAAGATTGATGACAATTAAGTAATGTAGATTTATTTGGTTTTAATGAAGAAACGAAGCAATTAAAGCTTACTCATCTCTAAAACGTGTGTGACATGGTGAGAAACTCTCATCCTCTTTCTCTTTTTGACTTTCCCTATCCCTATAACTAGTATAAAGAAAATTATTTTAACCGTAATTCGGTTCCAAGATGGTGGGGAGGGTAAAATATGTTAGTCATTTTCCACCAATCACGACGAGGTTTAAAAAATTGAGCTGAAAATCTATTACACTCTTTTCATGTCAGGACAGAGAAGGGACGTGTAGAGAAAGTTATTCCAATAATGTGTAGGTAAACTGCTAATAAAATGAAATCAAATTAAAGAATGCAGCATGCTTGTCTTGCCAGGACTGTACCCAGAGGCTACTAACCCTTTCCGGAGCTACATCACTGCATAACTTTGCGAGAGAGAGGGAGAGAGAGAAAATTGAATTTCAAATGGAGCGAAAACTGCAGTTTATTAAAAGTTTTATAATAAGCAGCTTGCGGTCTGGTCATGATGATAAAACATAATAAATGCTTTGTCTATGAGCAACGTTTAAAAGAAACATTTTTTATTCACTATGCACCCACGCAGGTGCATATTTATAAGAATACGAAAACACCATTTCATAATGTGAAATTTACTAGCTACATACATTATGTCAAAGTACATACAGTTCTCGGGTTCTAATGCATGACTGGGTGACAACAACTTTCACCCATTATTTGGAAAACGACATTTAACGCCTAACTGGCAACGATTTCACTTTTCACCAATTTCCAAGAGAAAGTGAAAACCCTTTGGTGCCCTGCTAGCTATGTCGGGGTACATCCATTTCACAAATTATACGACATACATAGATGCACTGGAACACCCTTCCGAGCTCATTAAGAAAGTAAATAATGTTCTCTCTCTGGAATCATAAGCACCTGTGCATCGTTTCTGCAGTTTCCCTTCCATTATTGACGTAACAAATGGATCTTTAAATGGAGATTGACTCCAGATCAATTCCGACGCAGGTCTCTCCCATTTTCCATCATAATATCTTATTAACTTTCGAAAGCCTTTAGGCTTCATAGAAAGTTAATGCGATCATCATCCTGTCTGTCTGTGTGTGTGTCTGTGTGTGTGTCTGTCAACACGATTTCGCAAAATCCACTGGACCGATTGACTTCAAATTTCATATATGGACTACTCATGACAAGAGTAAGCCACTGTATCTTTTTCAGCCCCCTACCCCCAGGGGTACCGGAGATATGGGGGTCATCAAGGTCACATGCTTTTAAAATGGGAACTTTTTTTATGACTGATTCTGATACCGATCAAGTGCTCATTTTCCTTTAGTGACTACTGGTTAATCGGTTTACTTTGACCTTTAGAATGTCAAAAAAAGGGTCACATTCTTTTTAAATGGGAATTTTTTATTGCTAATCTGATCCCCCTCACAGGGGTCATTTTTTACAGTGAAACCAAAAGTCCAGTCACCAAAGGTCACCATAAGAGGTCAATAAAATGTTATTCCATCATCTGATACAACATCAAAATGGATATTTTTACCCATCCAACCAAAGTTCAAAGGTCCCCCAAGCGCAAGTCCAAGAAATTTTATTTGCGTCTTCTGATACAACGTCAACTGGGATCATTTTTTAAATGGGGACTTTTTTGCTCAGACTCGAATCACTTCTCATGCGGCGTTTTACTCATGCAACTGCAGTCTTGCCGAGGTTGGTGTTTACATATCCCAAAATCATTTGAGAACCCCAGACATCATCTGATAACCTCCAAAATCATCTGATAACCCCCGAAATCATCTGATAACCCCCAGAATCGTCTGACAACACATAAAAAATCAGTTGACACTGATGTGACACTTCAAATCATTTGATTATCTTATATGGCGGGAGCTTTCGAAAGTTGCATTTCATGGGTTTTACACCATTCTAGTTCTTTATGCTTTAGTCGTCGTGGAAATGTATGATTGCCAGTTATGTGACGTATCAGATAATAGGAAAATAGTGCATTTGGCTGCAAAAGGAAACTGCTGTATAATAGGCATGTATTGAGAGAATGACTGCTGAAAGCTGAAATAAAACAGTGTTCCCATTCCCATCCATTTGTCGTTTTTGAGGAGGAGCTGCTGCTGGTTTGCCTTTTTGGTACGGATCATATTAGAGGCTTACTCTCATTAACCTATTACTATTATCGTCATATCTCTATATTTCAGAGTATATATTTTGCAGTTATTGGGAAACTTCCAAATTGGAAATCAATAAGAGAACCTAAAAACTAAAAACGTTTATCATTTTCACCATTCGCCATTAACTTGAAGAGTTTACTTTTAGTTTTGTTTGACTTGTGTCATAGTCAAAACGATGATTTCAATTTGATGGTGGTGTTTGTAAAGACAGCGGGGTCGACCGTCTAGACAAATTTCGATATCAAGTTCTTGAGAACAGTTTATGTGGTTGTTGGTGGTCTCGTCTTGATCCAAAAACCTGATAACTTTTATTTCCGGCGATTATGACGTGGAATATATTTCAATGGGATAGTAACTGCACTTACTACGGGTATGAAATAGGTACAGGCCAAAGCCATTAAAATGTGTGGTTGTTAATATGTATTGTGGAATCGAAAGGACTTTCACCTTGTATAACGTTTCCTTACAAAAGGCGCATGTACAACACTACATGCCATTCTAATGTGTGTAAATCGTACTTTTTTTGGGAAAAAAGTCGAGTTGAGATTTATCCTTTTTTTTACCTGGACACGTGTGTGTGATATCAAATATCCACATACATCTTTTTCTTGTGCGTTTAATCTTTTTTCTGTGAAATGTATGACCTGAAGAAAATAATAAAATGTAGGTTATCGTTACATAATGTATAATACATACGTTAATAAATCTTACGTGCACCACCGTCGCGTCTCAGGTGGGACGTTCCAATAGATGTATACAATTTTATCAGACAAAAGCTGGAAGGAAGTAGGGTAGACTTTAGTAGCCGGAACTCAAAAGCATCCTAATAAAACGGTACATATAAAGTTTGTAAGCACTTTTTACACGTGCGATTTTACCCTACAAAAAACAGCCCTTACAGAACATGCACGCAGATTACAGATCACCTTCTTCCTACAAGTTCTCAGATTTGTGCAAGATTACCTACACACAATATCCGATATCACATCTTTACCAAAACAAAAGAAAATTTATAAGCCAATCAATATCATTCCCTAACCCCCATGACATGCCATCGACATAGATTTCAAGCGTAAACCTATCCAGAGTCAATTGAAATAAAATATTGTCTAGTTTGACTCGCCTGTGGCCCAAGAATCCGTTTCAACAGACCAGTTAAATCGTCATTTAAGCGCATCAATACAATGCAGGAGTCACATTTTACATGTACGTGAGTAGCTAATAAGGCTTATTATTTGGAGACTGGAAACAAGCTACGTCTACATTCGCATGTTATGTCTGCAAATATCCTGCGGATAAAATTCACATTAGCGTGGCATTTAGAATAGAATCGGGTTTTTATCAAGCACATTATAAAATAGCAAAAAGAACAAAGGATAGTGATGTTTGCTCACTTAGAAAGCGTCTTCTCAAGAGAATAAACAGGGATTTTCAGCAGCAGCAGAACCTCATCATCAAAGGATTTGTGATCTGTACATAATTGAACCAGTCAGAAACGTAGATATAGTCATCTTGTTGTAATGCCGGGAGCAAACCACTTCCACAGAAGAGGAGCCGAGGTACCCAATTGCAATGATAATCAAAATCGTACCAACAAAAACATACCATACACTTCTCTGTATATGCACCTATAACTGTAATTCGTGTGTGGAGGGATTGTTGAGGAATTTGTAGGAATTGTGTAGTACGTAGTAGTAAAAAGTAGTGCAAAAAAAGCAAGTGTTGAAAAACGGGAACAAGTTAGAGCCATAATTGTGCGGAACAGATAGATGAAAGAGTATTAGGTACCCGCATCGCATCACCACCACTATCACCACTAAAGTATGGGATTTATTGAGGTAGGAAATGGCCCAAAAACTACAAAATTTCATATTAGTGTCACAATACTGTGATAGCACTTGTGATTTTGCCGCTTAGTTGCTTTTGCCGCTCTGCAATATAATGTGTCATGTAAGTTGTTTGTAAACTCTAGTCCTCCTTTTCACTACTAGCATTTAGCATTCTTCCCAAAAAATACTGAACATCTTGCTTCAGCGATGTCTCTACACTGCCTACCCCAATATAGGTGTCTTTTAACATGTTTCGGTGGATATTACACCGCCGCCAAACCAAACCAGTGAAGGTTGCATTTTATTTATGCATCTTGGTAAGTTTTTTTATATACGGTACATGCACTAAAATAGAGGTTTTTATCAGCGATATAATTTCTTATCCTTTGGGTGCCAAGAGCATGTGGGCGAGTGGCATATTAAACCATGCCAGAAACTGTGAAGAGGAAAGAAGCGTGGCAGCAGCAGCAGTAGCGGTAATGCTCTCACACGAGCTAGAAGAGAGCTAGAACAGAATCTGAGTAAAAGTTTTTTTTTATGTTCTTTTTAAGATATTTCCACATTTTATATTATTTCTATTCTAAGGTAGTTTTTTTGCCAGAGTTCCTTCTCCTTACATACAAGTCACTTTTTCGGATATTTTTTTTCAAAAATAGGTTTAGAATACACTCACCGACCGACACACGCAGAGTTGTCCGTTGTGCTAAAGAGAACGGAGAAAACAATGAGCGAGCAGAGAGCTCAACCACTGTGTCGTCAAAACAATTCCGCATTTGACATTGCGTTCATTTTCCTTCCTATTGCTTACACTTTCTTCTTACTGAATGTATGTAAGTTCTTATGAAGAAACGTTGTAGTTTTTTCATATAAAAAACAAAACATGTTAAACCATTCACTACTTTGGTTTGTGCAGTTTATTGTAAATTCTTGTTATTACATCAACAATCTTTTAATGAGCAGATTATACTTAAACTGTTTTTAATGCATGTTTGGTTCATTTGGCAGAATTAATAGCTCTGTATCAAATTGTGTGTATTGTATGCAATGCATTCAGATAGATAATATGGAGTTGTTTCAGGAACAAATAAAAATGACATAAAAAAGTTAAAAGTATATCCGATAAATATGTATGTATATGAAGCGTGTAAGTGGCGGAATTGTCAGATATTCTGTCGATGAAATTAACTGCAAAATATTTTTCTTTATCGGCAAGCCAAAAAATCACGTTAGATATTCCACAAAAAGGGAACATGAACTTTTTTGATGATGAGAAGTGCTGTGAAAAGAGTATAATAGCAACTTTTCTTGGGTCTCAGAAATCAAAGAGGATAAATGCAAATCATAGTCATAAAAAGTTTTGCTGGAGGACTGGCGATTGGCTGCTGCTGCAGTATACTACGCTACTTTATGACATCAATCATAATATATAGTAGGACAAGTAACAAAACGGCAAACGGAAACACAGTGCAGTGTTATTGTATTACGGTATATATGAACATATACGCTCCATAATACAGGCTGATGTGAGATATGACCTATACGGCATGAACAAATGTATTTTCTTAGTAGATTATTCGGGAACAAAAAGTAAATGCCCCTGTCACCCCATTTATAAGTTACCAGTTTAGAATCCAACGAAAAAAAAGAACATTACGTTCATATATACATGAATGGGACGGACGGAAATGTTTTTCTTGGAAAAAAATATAAGTTTGTTTCCTGCACACAAGAAAGTTGCAGCATTCATCGTTGTTGTCATTCTTTCTCTCGTACCATATATTCTACTTCCAGTACGAATAACATATTATACATATATATGGCATAGACCAGACGTTAAGTAGACAACAAAGAGCTTTCTCTCTGCGCCAATATTTTCTCCAACGACATCTGACAGTTTGCATAAATCCTCTATCATTTCAAATGTTCTGTTTCTACACCGCAGTCACTAGTCACTTGGTCGTGGTTCGGTTTCTGTGTGTGTGTGTGTGCCCCAGATCTGTTGAAGGCAAATGCAATAACACTAAAAATTTCTCAACATTTTGACTTATGAAAATATCTAATAACAGAAAGTCAGTATTTCATTCTTATGTTAACTACAACAACAAGTGAAGAAAACCATATACACTTCCGGGGAAAATGACGTAGAGACGGGTTGCTCACCATGGATGGCAAGTTTTGACAGATCTACATTTTATTTGACTGCCGTTTCATTTACAAGAGTTTAAACAGGAAACGTGTGTAAATACTAACTGTTCATAAGTCTTTTGTAGTGGGCCATTTCACTGACATATCATTTTCCGTACACTAACAAAAGACTCTAATTCTATTTATATTTTATTAATTTTTGGCTGTCAAGATGCCACCAACAAATCAACCTTTTAGGAAACTCAAAATAAGCTATTGATAAAATCCTCTGATAAATTTTTCCAGAAACCGGAAGATACTACGGAGTACGTGTACTCTTGTGTGCAAGTTTCATGAATTTTTAGCAGTGAGTATTTTTGTTACGACCACTTTGGCGATTTTTACATCAATGTTTACGAGTTGAACATTGATTTCTTTTAGACCACGTGCATAACAGATTGCAGAAATAAAAAAAAACAAGTTGGAAGACTAAGGTTGAAGGTCGGATATGTGGGAGGAAAAGGAAGCTTCCGACAACTTTCACAGGGAATAATACACAAAAGGATCACAAAAAGTGAATCTAGATTTTGTACATAACTGTGTGTGGCCTGACTCCAATTAAACATTAAAGAGCAACTGTGTGTGGCTGTTGCAACTTCCCTCCCACTTGCTTCGCATAAAATGAAAGTTGCCATATATTATGCATCCATCAAATTACATTTCCAGATCAATATCTCAAAGAGACAATAACAAAATGAAAGTTATGATACTGTTAAGTACTTTTGAGCAGTTTTCATGAGCGTGCCAGTGCCAGGTTCAATCACCCTTGCACCATCATAATGCATAGTTATGTAGATACACACAGTTTATTATTAAACATCTTCAGTTTTTTGCGCAATTCATCTTTCCTTGAACTGAGAACACAACACAATAGCCAATGAATACTACTCCTTCAGAGCTACAAGTTATAGAGCTTAATTTATGAAGTTACTTGTACTAAACCACTTTCAGAGAGTGGAGTAGTAAAAACTTGTTATAAATCCTTACAGTTATTCACTTTTGTATTTAGGGAAGAGTTGCAAAAGCGCATTTACCTGATATGACTACACACTTTCGCTACTTAGAAGACCACAATTGCGGTAACTTGTAATGGCATGAGTGGCGGCGGCTTTGGAGCTTATATATTTCAGAGCTCCCTTTCTCTCTCCATTTAGCCAAAAAGTTTCCAGTTTTTTGGCACAAGGTATAAAGTGTTAACCAAAGTGGATAAAAGCAGGGGAAATGAAGGAATGAATGGCTTTTCTTTACAATAACGAATAGAGCGCATTATCCGCTGACATATAAATTCCACAACTTGATCGCCTCTTAAATCCTCCTTTTTGCATTTGTGCCGTCCTTCCTGCTCCTTCTTGTGTGGAGGAATACACGACAGATTTATATTTCAAGTGCACTCCCCACAATTTGATACAAATTTCCTAAACTTCTAAAAACACAACTTACTTAATAATAGTTTCGGTTGATGTGCATTACGGAATAGTTAAAATCGAGTGGCATGGGGAAAGCGGTTTTCCTTTCACTTTGTACTTGGTTGAAATAGACCAGATTGTAAACTATATCAACGTAATAATGTGTTTGATTCTAAAGGAAGATTGGCAAAAGCGGATTAGATTCATATCATTTACCTAATACCCGCTTTGTCTAATATTTAATTGGTTTTATTTGTAATTTCAGTCTATTTGTGTTGCAAATGGATAACATTTCTCTACATCGGAGTTAGAATAATTCTGCGTTTCATAAACGAGATATTTTAGCCCAAACACAACTTAAGAATCTGATGTAAGTAGTGACTGTGCTAATAAATAAATTCACATTTATAATTCCTAACATTTAGAGTAAACTTTATACTATTATTCCGACTTGGTGAACAACATTATTGAAAATGTACACTTTTGGAGTTTCACTCATAAAATAACTAATGTTAATAAATAACTCACTCATTTCACATATAATTCCAGTAATTTCCGAATACAAAGTTGGAATTGTATGAAAATTTAGTAAGTGTATTAACTGCTGGAACTATACAATGTTTACCAGCATAAAAATTAAATCAGGCTTCTATCTCATTACAAGCTAATGTATCCTCTGATATTCAATATTCCTGTTTGTTGCTACATACATAACATCATCATAATGGATAATGAAATTGATATCCTAAAGACTTGCAAAATAAATCAAGCTCCGTCAAAAAATTTGGTAAAACTTTTTATATTTTTGTACATCCATACATGTGTCAGGCTCGGCATGACATACAACGAGCTCAAATTTGCAACCGTTGTCAAATAATATGCTCTACTGTGTGACATGTCTAGTAGGTCCATGAGATAACTTGTATTTGTGCCATTTACAACGAGAACAATTCTCGTACTTTTTTGAAGCTTTTTCGATTTGTTGCATGCTGAGCATAACAATAATAACAATCACAGTAAAAGTGTACCTTGTACCAACTGTCTACTAGCGTCAAGTAGTCTTCTGCAAAGTTTTTTAAACGTACTATACGTTTCGAAAGAGAAATATATAGTCATATTTTCCCTTACAATCATTTCCAATGCGATAACAGAGGAGTCGAACTCGAGAGAGAATTTCTTTTATGGGTTATGATGACTTCTTGTTTGCTTTACTTTTTCTGTTAAGCAGGGATTTATTGAGGTAGGAAATGGTCATAGAAGTAGCTCAAGCACACTCAATCACAAATAAGGAAGTCGTGTTATTATACGGTTTGGTTATGGGAACTTAACAAAAACCGAGCGAGCGCACAACGACGGCCCATGCCAAAAGGATGCCACCATGATCACCACCAACCACCACAAGCAATACCAATATGAACATATTATAGACAGCGTAAAAAAAGTTTTGAAAAGGGGCAAAAAAGTAAGCGAAGTCATGTCTATAAAAATTTTGGCATCTTATATGCAAGTCGAAAAAATGGTGATAAGGAGAGAGACCAAAACCAAGGGAAAGTTTTACTCGGAAAGCGACAGTATATAGGTTATTATAACCGCGTATTATTGTAAGTAACCTGACTGACTAACCAAAAAGGAACAAAAATTGTGTTGCTACTACTCCTGGAAAAACCGTACAACTTAAGCTTATGGTGAAAGTCCTGAAGCATGCAACCTCGACCAAAGAGACCACTCAACCACTAACAACAGTGAGCATATGAGTTTTTAAGTGAGCCATTTACCGAAAAGATATATCAAAAACAGAGGAATGTTATATATGGTACAATGTGCATGTATATCACTTGCATATTGTATAGTACCTAGTGTCAGTGAAAGCGGAGGGACAAAGTAAATGCATAACATTATATGTCATCCGCGCTACCAAAAGACATAAAGTAGCCCAAGAGAAGAAATAAAAAATGTCTTTCTTGCATCGCATCACATGGGGCAAAAAAAAGAATAGAATATAGGGACATGACCTGGGCTTTTTCCTGCCTTCGTACCAACCACCACCACAACCGTCTAATAGTTGATACATACTTAGGTAGACCATTTTTTTTTTCAAAGAAAGATACAAAGTACTGACAACTATTTATGATGCATGGCCAGCGATTTTGCACTTGAGAAAGGAGCAAACAGAGCGAAGTAGATAAAGGGACGTGTGTGTAAGAAATTGTTATACCCCCGAAACGCCGTGATTGTTGCATTCTATTTATTTATGATGGGAGCGAATTCTTGTCCATGATGTTGGTGGATATATACTTATGCATGTAAAATGTCTGTTGCATGTCATCTCTGCTTTCTCTGCTGTGATTCCTCTTGTTTTACAATAAATTGTTTTACCGGCTCAATGCAGATTTTCTGAATTTTGAAATGTAAATAATATTTAGAAACTTTGTTGGTGTGTTGTTGACAATTTATAGGCGTGAAAGAGTGAACGAAAATCATGATTTAAACCAGTTTGTGTAGTAAATAAAATACCCCGTTATTTATGAATGTGGGGCTAGGAAGAGATGCTCTTATTTGATTTTAAACATTACTTTTGGTTGGTTACCTTCCTTTCTTTTCGATAAAATGGAGTATATAGCTTATCTTTGTTATAGAGTTGCAATTGAAGTGCAATTGTCATTTTTAGGGAAATAACCGGAAAGGGACAATCCTTTTGACTGGATATTTTTTCGTTTTCTTTTTGTGGTAGTTGCGATTGGGTTACTCCTTTTCTTAAAGGATTTTCAAGAGGCAAGAAATAGTGGGTTAGGAGGGAGGCACAAAAGGAGACAATGAATCGTTAAATCTTAAACGGCTACACATACAAACGACTCCTGTGGGGAATCTAAAGGGTCCCATTTTTTTGCCCATAAAGATCACGCTGCTTTGAGGACTTTTGAGCCGAGACCAATAATATTATATATATTTTTTTTGGTTTAAGAAAGAATATGAAAAAAAGGAGCAAACTTTTGTAACTGGACTGAAGAGGAAAGGTTTTGTCAATATGTAACAGTTACGGTGATGGTGGGATGGCTCCCGTTTTTTACACGTTTTTCTATTTTGAAGATGAAATCCAGTCCAGCCGCCCTTTCATTTCATACAATTCGCTCTAATAGTTTGTGATGATGATATGCAACGGTGGCATTTATACCGGGAAGCGACTGAGCGTGTTACTGATCAAGTACCATTTCATTTCCCAAAAATGTCCTATTTCAGGAAATATGAAAGAACACACAATAAATTTTCTCTTCCTCTTAATGACATCATTGGATTGGACGTTATATTTTTTTCCTAGTGTGGATTTGCTTCGTGTGGTTCTCTCTTGTGCTCTCTTTCCTTCTCTCCGTTGGTTTTGGTTTTGATGAAGGATTTTGTGCCAAAATTCGTGTTGTTGACATGTTCAACGAGATTTTATACAGCTACTAAAATCAGTAAAATAGGTTTATTATGTATTACTATATACTCACTTATATATGTAGTTGTGATTTTATTGTTACTGCTGCTAACAGCACGTAAATTGGCAATGGCAATAGGAAGATTTAACAATATAGTACTAGCTAAACGCTTTATTGTATTATAGGTTTTACAGATAAAGCCATGAAATTGGGATCAAATACCGGAAAACAATGAATTGCAGCAACAAAGATGTTTTAATATTTTGAGACAGCACATAGCACATCATCTCGTAAACAATCTATTCGTATTCTTCAGAGCTCTATTATGCGCACACACAGTTTTCTTTTGAGAACAATTTAATTTTACACGGGAAAACAGTTCCATATAGCATTTCATTGTTTGGAACAGGAAGACAATTTCCGATATGATATCCCCTACATCTTACAATTATATTATGCTATGCTATGAGTTATGTGTGAAACTTTATTTTTTTATCAACTAATTATTATTGTCCCCGGTTGATATTGTTGGCATAAAATATATTACATGATGGACATATTTTAAGTTAAAGTTGTGACTGTGGGAGTTGTAGTAAAGGGCAAGCACAGATGTGCTGCCCAATTATCGCTTTTACGCTTTCGATCCTCTTGGCGTATATAAAAAAATTAGCTGTTGATGCAGCTGTTGTTTTTTTCTGATAAAACTACAGAGATTATGATGCAGCCGCAATAATGGCAATGCACAAATTTTTGTTGTAAACATGCCAGAAATATCAAATAAGCCAACAGCCAGATATATCAGACATATACATATATACTAACTAACCTTTTTCACTAATTTTTGCCAAATCCGGGTCAGTGATCAACATTATTGTACGTTACAGCGCATCGTATTGTTAATGTTTGCATGTATGTATATATCCATACATCAAGAATGAGCATTTTCTACGAGCTATAATGAAATGGGGTTAAAAAGGAAACATGAATTGGCCATAAAAAGTCACCGGAAAAAAACAGAATCGTTTAGGCAGCAAAATAGCGTTCACATTTATTTTTCTTCTGGTCAAACTTGATGAAATGTGCCAGAGAACTAGGTTTACAGGAAATGGCAAATGGTATGTATATAAAGCTGGTGAAAAGTTAATGACAACTGTTTTCATCATTATGGTTCATTTTACTTCAAGTTGTGGCTTTCTAATGGTTGTAGTCATAATTATGAGAAGGGAGCTAATGGCATCTCAGCATCTCCTTCCTATTTGTCACAATTCAAACTGAATGTAAAATGCAAAGCAGTTTCTAGTAAACTATAAGTATGCATCACTAACGATGCATGTTGGTCTAACAATAAGTCTAAAAGAACTGTTGAATATGTATGCATGCAATTGCGTGTGTTTCAAGAAATGTAATGCTATGAGTATTTTAAATGGGTGTAGGCGGATGCATTTAAGACCCATATTAAAATGTTAATGGTATAACGTTCCTCTCAGAAGGTTTTTGAAACTGGTGTTTATAGTTTTACTGCATTTTAAATATCCAACTCAAGACAAAGCCAAAACAACTTCTAAAAAATATTTTGAAAACCATTCCATAAACGTCGTAATTTTCTTTAGTGAATGGCAATGCGCTCGCTTTATAAGTACAAATAAAAATGTTTTCTTTAAAGGCTCGTTTGCTGCCTAAAATTGTTTGTTTTTGGATCATTAAAGCTAAACAAATTGGTCCATGTCATCTACCCAAGTTTCAAGGAAACTCTTAGTCTCGATAGCCCATAATCTTTTGACAGTTCTGTTCAGTGAGTTGCGTTGCATATCAGTTGACACACAAGATCTGCAAAAAAATAGCCTTCCAAACGTTTATACTCTTAATATGGCAGCTCCAAGCATAATTTGTAAACTGATAGTTACATGGAGCCTCGTATAAGGTAATTTAATATGTTGTATACAAGCTCATGCGTTTACCCTGCATGTTTAACAAAGTAAGGTAAGCCGTTCCTGTGTCAGCTAGTCGGAAATCTTTGTATACTTTGCAAAACTGTAACTTCACCATGTATAATCATCATCATTATTATTACTTGAGATTGAGATGATGATCGTTGCTTAATAAAGAACCGACTTATATGTATGTCGTAGTGTAGTTAATCCAGTAGCTACAAGATGGTTTTCATATTTTTTCCTGTGTAAATTATCCTCTTGAGTTTGTTAAAGTGGAGTTGAGCTCAGGGAATAGGAGAAAGAGCGGCTGCTTTTGACACAGTCATAAATCATTTTATAACTCGTAAAATGTTGTGTAAATTGGAGAAGTTATGAGGAGAGGAGGAGGAAGCAGTTCAGAGAGTGAGTGTATCATGGAGGGTAAATCTCTGAGATTTTTGCGACTTTATGGGAGCATGGTTATGGGAGGAAACCGCCGCGTAAGGAAGGTTTAAAAAATATTAAATGATAATAATGCACAGTATTACGGTTATTACACTGTAACATTTATACTGAACAACAAACCGTCAACTTATTTATGTAATGCAGCATAATGTATGCATGTCTTCTCTGTTTTCAAAATAATTGCCGAATGTTTGTTTAAACAAAAAGCAGCATACGTAATGTACACTATCAAATGAAGTTAAAGTATCGAAATTTTCATTTTTGTCAATTCTGTACAGTTCACAACAACAAGCCAAGTGATCAACCATGGCGGATGATCACTTAACTTCATCATCGTACCTTGACTTGGATGATTTGGGGTTTAATGAAAATTCCTCACACCCGACAACTCTATACGGGGCAAATGTATCCAAACTAGACTTTCCGGATTCACTCCTTTCAAACAGGAGTATAGCAAGTTATAATAACGAGCCCACAACTTACTCTCAGCCACCGTACGACATCTGGAAAAACTTTCTCCCATCAGCAGCAGCTTTCATATCAAACTCTGTAACGACAGTAGTTTCAGCAGCGACTGCGACGCCATCCTCCTCCTCTTTACCTTTGTTCGCCGCCACAGCCAAGCTGCACAACGAGCAACAGCTTTACTATCCGGATGAAAGTAGTCGAAATGACGACACCAGTTCCAGTAGCATATCACCATCATCAGTTTATCCATCAGCCAATTCTATTTTCATGGAACAAGTTCCTAATAGCAGTACATCCTCGCGTTTATCCTCCACGCTTTCGGTCCACTCCGGCAACCCGTCCGCAGTTTTACTCAACTCGATCTCCACCATCGCGACTTCCACTGGCGGATATTGGGACTCCTTCCTCAATGCAAGTGCGGGGGAGACCACCTCTGCTGCGGCTGATGGAATCGCTGACGACTTGGACTACGAATTTTATCCGGAAGATGAGCTCCGAGTCTCTCTGGGATTAGCGATAGTATTTTGCGTTTTGTATGGACTCGTGTTTGTCGTTGGGATTATTGGGAACTCCTTTGTAGTAGCTGTCGTCTTTCGATCCCCCAGGATGAGGACACCAACCAATTTCTTTATTGCGAATCTGGCCGTTGCGGACTTACTCGTGGTGCTGTTTTGTTTGCCAGCAACACTAATTGCCAACATTTACTCAGGTTAGTGTCTTATCTTTTAATTTAAATTCAAGTGAAAATGGGTAATGAAGTACCTTTTTTAGTTGAGTGCATTGCATCTTTATATTATAACGCACAAATCGGTTTGCATTATCTTTCAATCCGTTTCCTACATTACGACTCTGGATTTTATGCATCCAGATTTTGTGACAATTTTTTCGTGGTAAGTCGAATTTCATTTCAAGCACCATCGACAAAATGGGAATCCCAACTTCAAATACGCATAATATATTAGTTTCTCTGTAGTCATTAAAGTATCAGCAACTGTCAAATAAAATAAATTTCCAGAGTTCCCAAGTATTTGTAAGCACACAAGTTTCTTTGTCCACTTTCATACAACATACTCCCAAATTAGGAAGAATGGAAGTGGGGACGATACTCTGTGTGTGTGTGTGTTCGTGTTCTTTCCATTTATTCCATTGATACACTCTCGAGACAGCTCCGTAAACTTTCTTGCCCTCCATTATTCACGCACCAAGAATGCACATATTATTAGCTTAGTACGAAAGATGTTCACTTTCTTGCCATGTTTTCAAAGTTGCACATTGCCCATATCAAAGGGAAAAACTGGAAAGAGAGAACCAATAGTTTTTTGTATTGTACGTACATATTCTTGACAGAAATGGACCACATGGATATGAACAACAGATATAGTTGTGATGTGCTTCATACATCCCTCTTCTTGGCTTTGGCATGGCTTACTTTTTAAGTAAACATTACTGGACTATGAATCTGTGGAACTTCTGTGAATCATTAATTTGCGTTACCTTTGTAAATCCTTATTATACCAAAATACCTGTCAATTTAACTAAACCGCGAATGTTAGTGCAAAGACATTCCTCTTGAAAAAGCTCAGAAATTGAACAGCTTCATTCACATGGTCTTTAATATTCAGTTAAGTCTCCAGACTTTAAAAAAGCAAACTAAGTTCTAATTCTGTAATAACAGGAGTAAATATGAACCATAGATGAGCAGTTAAAGGAAACTCTATAACAATCAAAGTGACTGAGATATCCCCCCACGCTTTATTGACTTAAATGCAAACCCTACTTCAGTTTGCTCTCTGTTCTCTGCAAAAAGTTTGTATCTAGGTATACACATGGGATGAGCACAAAGTAAAATTGGTTTCCTCGTACTACTTGAGCTCAAAATGAGATATTATATTTGCAAGTTATGTAATCCGTTCCAGAGAGTCGCGAGTGGCGCTGCACAAACAAGTAGAGAAAGAAAGAAATATTTCATGCTAATAAATCCACTTCGTCTGACTAATAACCTGCTGAAGCCATCTGAAATAATACATTGTATCACATCTCATAATCATCATACCCCAAAACACACGGTACTTGATACAGTGAATATAGACTACGGCAACACGGGTTGGGGATAACAGATAAAAATGGATGCTCATCGGTGCAAGTCATTCCAGAGGATATTTTTATTTCTTATGATAGTAAATCTACCTAAAATGGTTTATTGTGCAACTAATACATCCCATGTAGGTTCATAATATATGTATGTTGTTCTGGTGCAGCATTATAAGCTCTTGTATAAAGTATCATCATTGTTATTATATGGAATTTGATATTGCAGTTTGCTTTCTCCACGTGTCCATTGTATGTATATCTTGTCTTCTGTGTAAAAGCCGTATAGATATACTTACATTTCTCTTCTTCGAGGGGAAAGTTTTGAGCTTGAGGAAATAAAGAATATCTTATTGAGGAGAGAGAGCAAAACTTTGTCGCAACAAAATTCGGATGTGGAGTTAGGGCAAGTTATTGTCGATAAAGGAGTTACTTGCGTGAAGTAAATACATGGCCAATAATAAATAGTTCAATGGGTAACGCAATGATAATAGTGAAATCTGCAACTCAAGGAGATTGCATTGAACACTGCATTGAGTGGATGGGAACTTCCTTACTTGGAGAGGCACTGGTTCCTATAACTAGCTATATATCTTACAAAGTTTTCATATTGCTTTCCAGTAAACCTCTTTTTTATGCTTATCTAAATCCAAGTCTTTTAGAACATTATTGCTCACAATTGACAATGGTGGAACTAGCAGAAGATATTACGCTTAGTGCCTTGCAACAACAAAGAAGTTTTCAGAACATGTAAAACATTTTATTGAAAATTGAAATCTGAGAATTTGATTCGTGGAAGTATTTGAGATTATATTGGACAAAAGGGATTAGCTGGAATATTGGTAATTTATTTGTCTTCAACCACTTCAATGAAATTTCCAGTTCTTTAAAATTGAAGCATATTCGATTAGAACATTAGTTAATAATGGCGCAAACAAAAATGGCATTACTTTTCAGAATTTCACAATGCAGCACAATGAACTTTTATCCCTTCAATTTTTTTGCATCGCGCACATTTTTGTTTTGACATTATGTAAAGGACGCGACATGTGCTGTATTATATGATTGTGTGTACACTGAGCTCCAGCATGAATGACCGGACATTGACATCCTCAATAAAACATCTATTGTCCATGGTTCCTCCCTTATTTTTCTTGGGTAATGTAGTGTAATAGGAACGGTTTCGCTTTGACGAGCTCTAACAAGACGGGAGGAGGTCTAAGCGAGTTTTTTTTCCATTGGTAAACCTTTCCACAAAGAAATTTGGTCAAGGGTGATTACCACTTTCACCATGCTGAAAAAAGTGCATATGCCTAATAATATGTATCGGTTTCTGTACATTTTTAGGTACATAATGTACATACATACGCCTTGGGTGAAAGTTGATGCCTTTCGTAGAAACCATCATCATCTTCAACACATCGTTGCACTGCAGACACAAAAACTCAATGGCAGTCAATCCCCATTACTTGAAAGTGTTTTCATATTATATAGTAATTTCATGGAAAGAATTCAGTCAGCCATGAAGATACATGTTGAGCGGTAATGACATAATGGAGAAAAATAATTTTCATATTATGTGCCTTTTTTTTGTCAAACTCAACTAAAACCGCTGCCTCTCTAGATATTACAGTCAAGTGTATACACACAACATAAAAAAATAACAGGCGTGTCTCTGATAGCATTCCCATCCTATAAATGCATTGTGTAACAAAACAAATGTTTATATGTAGACTAAAAACAAACTTTTTGGCTTTTTTGCTATTTTTTTGGATGTGGTCATTTCATCTCTGTTTCCTTCAGTCAGTCAGAATTGTTGATGGAATGAAGGAACAAAAAAAATGTAGGATGATCGTCGTGATCATGAATGAATTTACTATTCCTCCTCTTTTTCTGCTGGAATGGTATTATTGTGCATACTTTGATCAATTGCAAAGAAAAAAGTTGTATTGCATGTTATCAATGTTTGAGAATTCAATGGGTAATCATATTGTATAAAAGATAATAATACTGCGCTCTGCGCTGTATCTGCAAAAAAGTAAAGATTTTTAGTGCACCCCGAAAAAAAACTATAAAAGAAAATCTGTGAACGTTGTAAAAGTAATTTCTGTTGTAAAAATACGAAACTTTCTTCCCACAAGAGTTTCCCTCGATTTTCACAAAGAATCTTTCCATAGGTTTATGAGGATGGTATATATTTTTCTTTCTGGATGTGGAATTATGGGTGGCGTGCATTCATGAAAACGCTTATCTAATCAGTACATATTTTGCATTCGTCTTGATCATGTATGTATATACGTATTTTTACTACAGCCAATGATTATAGATTTGTGTCAAACTCAAACTGTGAGAGAGGGCGGACAAAATATATGGACACCCTTAAATACCTATACAGGAATAATACATGCGGTATACGTAAATGTAGTCATTAAATGCTATCCTTCGTTTCCACTTTTCTCTGAGATATATTTCATTGTGAATATTTCATCGAGATCCTCAATATATATTCATCATGTTTCTGATTCCTTGATGCCAGTAGTAGTTTTACAAACATACTTTTTACAACAATTTGTCGAGTATATGCATACACTTTTTTACTATCCATTTTTTATTAAAGAAGAGTGAGTGCAATCATTCATCTGACCTAACCCACAGGTCATTAGTCATCAAGTCATATTACCATCCGTTATAGACCCCACGAGTCACTGTGCTGTCTAAAGTCTAAGTGCATCAATTGGTTAATATATTATTGGTTGTCTGGTTGTATGCGAATGAACAGATAATATGTACATTAGTCATATAATATATACATATGCCATGCCCAACATTCGATTAGTGCCATAAAACTTCTGATGTTAAATTTTTGCATTCTTTCTTACAACAATGTATGATGGGAAGTTTGTGGACCGGTGGACAATAGAAAATTCCTTTAATTTAGCAAATAAATCTTTTGGCAGTGATTTCGCATACTAATTTTGCAAGGTCTTTTGTTATACCATGCCCTACGTCTCCAAAAATTGTATTGTCGAACTGCATTGCATAAGTTTTCCCGACTCATGGAATTCCTCAACATGTAGTAGCCATTTAGTTTATGCTGTTTGGTAGCAACACGGTTTAAGGAGAGTGTAATTTTAGGCAGGTAGTTTTTAAAATTAACTTCTTACTTTTTTGGTGAGCATGTAATTCCTTTCATTTTAACTGTTAAATGGGGACATATCTACATACCTAGTTTCGTAATGAAAAATTTCAGAAGACTCGTATGACGTAAAACTACAATACTCATTCAAAGAGCAGGTCATTCTAACTTGTTGTCATTAACTTTTATTGTACTTTTCCTGGATAATCCTAATCTGCATTAAACGAACATTATACTGACAGAATTTATAAACTTTTGCTTATAAATGCTACTTCTTGATAACACGCCTATTTTTTCTTCACACTCGTTTTAGTGTAATAAAAAGTAAGAGAAAAAATGTCCTGTTAACTTAAATCCTAGACAGAAAGATTACGTATGTTTGTCAATGATTAAAAACTGAATGACATACAATTATTTTGCATCTCCGAAACAAGAGAAAATTCTGAAGAGGATGGCTTAAAACAAAAGACTAGTAAAAATGAGTTGCTTCCTGAAATGTGTCCATTTTGTCCCCAGTTATGGCATATACATAATAAGCAATAAGAAGCGAGTGCTAATGCTGGTCGCAATTCCCATCCAATTCAATTTCCCAAATTACGAACACGTTTTAACCGAAAAAAGAGAAAAAGAAACGAGATGACAGAGATAATATTCATCACTTGAGAGTGTAGACGAATGAAGAGTGCAGGAAACAATGCAATATGCAATGCTTACATCAGCAAATCGTCTTCTGTCTGGCGTTCGTTTCTAATTCTGCCAGCATGTATATTAGTATATTCACCAGCCAGTGTATCTGTTGTGCTGTAATATAACTAACAATGGGCGATTGCAAATTTATCCGCCTCCGATTTGGCTGAAATTTTGCATAGGCGTTCTCTAGTATGGTATAAGAGACCCTGTAAAATATTTTGCCTCGACACTCAACCGTTTTGGCGTAATTGATAGTTAAAGTTAGCTAATGTTATATAGATATAAGGTATGTCCAACAAGTAGGTACATACGTACTTTGCATACTGCTGCTTTGCGTAATGCTGCTTGGCATAATACTGCTTTGCATGTACCAACTAATGAAAGAAACATGGCATTGCACATCTGTTTTTAATTTTAAATTTTACTACAAAACTGACATCTCAATTCATTGTCGTCCATCCCTCCATTCGTAGCAATTTTCATTCACGGTCCTGATTTTAAACCAAACAGAAGCATTTTTAATTTTTTAAAGTGATGCAAATATTTACAAATCTATATTTATATACAAATCCTTAGAATATAAAAGTTACAAAATACACCTTATACAAAATATTTCACAATGAACTATCTTGAAAACGACTTTTAAACATTTAGGAACACTTCTAATTGGTACGAAATGAGGACAGTGAAAATTACTACGAATGGATGGATGGACGACAATGAATTGAGATGTCAATTTTGCAGTAAAACTTGAATTGAAAAACAGATGAGCAATGCCATGTTTCTTTCATTAGTTGGTACATGCAAAACAGTATTATGCCAAGCAGCATTACGCAAAGCAGCAGTATGCAATGTACGTATGTACCTACTTTTTGGACATACCTTATATCTATATAACATTAGCTAACTTTAACTATCAATTACGCCGAAACGGTTGAGTGTCGAGACAAAATATTTTACAGGGTCTCTTAGACCATACTAGAGAACGTCTGTGCAAAATTTCAGCCAAATCGGAGGCGGATAAATTTGCAATCGCCCATTGTAAGTACAGAGCTAGAGTACATGTCCCCTTTAACTTCCGAAGAATGGACAGAGACATTTCACTCTGTAAGCTTTTATGACCATATAAAGCCATAACAAGTATCATTTGCAACTAACTGCTGCTGCTGCTACTCAACACACACAGAAACACAAAAAAAGTGTCACAACTTTTCAAGCTTTATATTATTCCCTCTTTTCATAAAGAAAGTTGTACAAATACACGCGCTGAACAAAACAGAAAGAACAACGCAGAGAGAGAGAGAGAGAAGTGGAATCTGTCCATAAAAATGACTTTGTCACGATCATTAAAGCGTCCCCAAATGGGTTCAGCACACAATTGAAAAAAAAACTAAATGATGAGTTCTGTTCTTTTTTAACGGGGACTGTTCTCTGTGATGATGATCAGAGGACGATGATGCTAATATAAATGCACAATATTGTAAAAGTACTTATATGCATTCATATACTGATAAGGAGCCGGGTAACTATTACACAACACCGACAAACGCGTATCTAGATTAAAACAGAACTAGAACGATGCAGCTGGAATGAGTGTGTTTTAAAGCTACAACGATGATGATGGTGATGTCGATGTCGTATTAACCAACTTATTTTTGTACTCTGTTTTTCTTTCGCCGACACGTTCAAAATTGCTCACCACCACCACCCCCAGCAGCATGGATTAGGGGGAAAAAGAAAAGGAGATATAATTAAATCCATTAGTCGTACTCTCTGGTTTCAGGATGATCAGGATGATGATGATGATAACGGCATAGCAGAAGAGAAATATTGCATTTTTAAAGGGTTTAAATGACGGTTTAAGTGCACGTTGGTCCCATTACTTCCACTTTGTGTTTATTAAAAAATTGGTTTGGAACGTCATAAAATGCAGTCTTTCTCGTTCTTTAAGCCAAAAGGGAATAATAATGTTATTTATTTTTTGTATTATGTGTGTACTTGGAATAAATTTTGAAGAGCTTCAATTTACCTTGTTGATAGTAAAATGGTTATTTAATATGGGCCAATTTGTTGGAATGGACTTGGACAATGCTGTCATGATTGTGACGCATAGCTGTGTATGCGGTATGCTTTGAGAAATTGAATACTGATCAAACCTGTCAAGCGCAACTTGGTTCAGGGGAAAATATATTGTTATCATGTGTCTATATAGTTTGTTAAATGCTTCAGATAAACTGACGGGTGGAATGGGAACTTTCAATTGCAATGAGATTATATTATGTGCAATGTGCGCTTTCTCTTTAGCAAGTTATAAGAAGCGAATGTGAAAGAAATGCATAATTCAGGAGTGAGGGGCATTAACGTTTTCATACATCCATTGCCAATCACTGTTAAGTCTCAACAGTTAAATGCTACCTATGTCACTCTGGTATGAATATAACTTTTTGCCATTATCACATTCGCTTTTTACTTCCTGTCCATTTGAAAATGCTCGCGATATCAGATGGAAACCTTCACGAATTGTGTATATTTTTCTAGTATTTTCTATGAATGAACTAGAAATGTGTCATTTGGAGTCCCTGTGGGTGGCAGGTTCCAGTTTGAAGGAGCAGCAGATGCTTAACCATTTCCTTTCGGGTTTATTGACTCGACGATGCAATAGACTTGCACCAGTTTGGAAAATGTCTTTTACGTGACGGACGTGTTGTGTGTTGTTTTTGATACTGTGCCTTCTCCAAACTAAGTCTGACATAACTTAAAAAATGCCCTCGCACACGTTGAAAACTGCTAAAAGTCGAAGACATTTAAACGACCAGTTGATTCTTCTCTCTCGAGGATCACTAACCTTTTCCACTACGTATAAGATTGGTCCTGTGCTATTATTACATAACACGAGCATAAATTCTGAAATTCAATACGACAACCAGTTGCAAAAACATGCTCTGTTCTGTTGCATTAGTGGAGCCAAGGAGGATATTCGATTTATTTTCAAATTCAATTTAGTACTTGCACTTATTTGAATATGAAAAAGTACCGGGCCAATCCTGTCGGCTACTTGGGTGGCTTATTTTTTCAAAGAAATATTCATTTCCCAATATTGATGGCAAAAAAATAAACTAATATTTCCTTTAAATGCGATATATATTTATTTACAATTTGGTTTTATTGTAATTTGACGCGCATGCTTTTGACATTAAGAGGTGAAACACGTTCAGGATTCTGAGTCGAAAAAACGTAGTTATGAAAATAGTAAATTGCCGTTACGATAACTTTTCTTTGCTGCTGCAGTGCATTCCAAACTTTTTTTGCTCACTTTCGGAACAGAAACAAATAAAATTTATTCATTCAGTGTCATCATCAGTCACGGGTGAGGAGATTAGCACCAGGATCATTGGAGATGAATGAATACCCTTTGTCCATTGTAATTCCCCGCATTGCAATGTCTTATTTGTTTTTCTGACCTGTGATCATTACTTGGGCTCTTGTTGCTTTCATTCGCCCTAACTTGACATGGCTCACATGTAGACTCCAGTAGCAGCAAGGTCCAGATTTACCAGAGAGAATAACTGGTTGCAATACCACACCACCACCAACCAAGCTTATAATACTTTGTAAGAACATTTCAAGTGGGAAAAGTAACTACGTCTACACCGTACGTATGGAGTCATTTGTGTGTTTTTGCAGGAGCATTCGTTTGTCGAGAACTACATAGAAAAGCTATAACGATCAAAGAAGTGTTACTTATAACTCGTGCATGCATGCATGCGTACATGAAAAAGGGGAAACACGGATGTGCGTACCTACTTCTTGTACTTGTTTGGAATCTGTTCTCCTCTTGTACAACTTTTTAGTCTCTCTCACCACCACCATACCACTCAAGTTTTAGCCCTTCCTTCAGCACTTTTTTCACTTTTTCCTCTTGTCCTGGAATAATATGCGATCCTCTTCTCTGAGCCTTCTTTTTCTTCTTTTAGTACAAAAAGGAATGGATATTTTGGTTCTCTACCTCCCTCTTTTAGTCACAGTCTTGCATGCATAGGGAAAAACCAACAAAGAATTTGAGATTGAGATGCTACGCGGATTTTCTCTCCGTGAGCGTCATGCCCATCAGCATTAGGAGCAAAAGTAGTAGTAGCATCTTCAGCAGATCCACAGATCCATGGCATCAGGTTTGTGTGAAAACTCTCCATGCATGCATGCAGCAGACCATGCATGGCTTTGTATATGATTCACTTACTCCAAGATGGACTTTTGGGTTTAGTGAGTTAGCTACAGCGATTTAGCTGGAGACGAGTGGATCCTCTACACTTTTTTTCTTATCCCTCATTTCAAATTGTGGATCCTGGTTTTGAGTGAGTTAAACTTTCCCTTGTCAATCGGAACAATTCTGGGGAAAATTCCTTGAATTATTGGTCTTAATAAGAAAAGGAGGGAAATAGGAAGAGAAAACGTGATCTGACTCTTGCCGAGTCGCTTGCCACACAACTCAAGAGATTTACTGGCTTTTCTTTTGACTTGGGAAAAAGTAACAAGTCTATTGTTTGATGAATTGGAAAAATCAAGGAATACCAGAATACCTACTCAATTTGACCACAAGCTTTTAGGATACCAAGTGCTTTCATGCTGTGTATGTAAGTAAACGAACGATCTGCTTTAAGAATTATCAAGTGTCACACGTGCAATAGTGACATGGAAGGCTTCAGACTGGAAGGATCCGAGGACTCCTCTTTCCGTATTTCTGCTCTTTAAAAAATATGAGGTGTCTAGTTATATATCCAGCAAAGTATGCAAAGGAGGTGAAATATTTGAGTGAATAATAGTTTCAATATCGGATCACCATGATTGAACCATATTGGCGATACTCCCTACCTTCAAGTATAGTGTGGACATGCATCTATATTGTTGTGCTGGTGTGGGGGTTAATTGGGAATACAGTTGTGGCAGTTGTCATTATCAAGACGAAAAAGTGTCCCACAGACTATTTCCTTTTGAATTTGGCCATTGCAGACCTACTCGTGTTGGTTTGTTGTCTTCCAGCAACCCTTCTTAGCAATTTGATAATACGTAAGTTTTCAAATGATACACATTTCTTTTGCGCTAATAAGCTATTGTCGAAGCTTTGTACTTCATGCTAGAAAATACCGGTTAGATATCTTCGTCATCGTCGTCTCGTAGCTGGTGACGGCCTTTGTCAACGTTAGGAAAGGGAAATAATCCAGACACCAACACAAATTGTATTAGCACTTGCCGAAAATCATTAGTCTGGTAATCTTGCTCATGTAATGGGTCTGGTAATGACGGAATAAATAGAATGAATTTACATTCCCAATTACCATTTTGTCAGGTACACAGTCGGGGTGTGCCAAATGCGTCAATAAGCATCATTTATACAATCCAGTATAATTGCATTGAGATAGGAATCGTCTGGTTTCTATCCTCGCCGTTGCATCCTAACGTCTGAAAAGAGGGACACTAACAAATTGATTGAGACATCAAATCCATGTTGTTTTTTTACCTCAACAATAGCGAACCGCAATTGCCGATTTGATCTCGTGTCAAAATTCTTTTTATTGGGGACACTGCTAGATTGCATAAGCTGGAGAGAGAGAGAGAGATGTGTGGAAAAGCAACAAATAGTCTGTTCCAAAAAAGAGAAATTCCTATACTTTTGAAACATGGCGTACTTTTTGAGTATCATGTTCAAACATACAACAAAGTAGAATACCTATGAACTGCATGCCAAGTTTTTTTTTGCCCCTTCAAGGCAACTAGGCTCGCTCTCGTATCATTTGTTCTTAATAAGGTACTGACTTGAGGGCTAAACGTGTGTAGTTGAAAACGCATACACGTTGTTTTAACCCATTACCATTCTGTATGTGTATTTTCTCTCTTGGAAAGGTCCAATTTTGACGCGTTGTATTTGCTATTTAAGTAGGCAATAAGCTACATCTTTTATCTGTACAAAACTGAGAGAGGAAAGCTCGTAATCGACTTTTCCACTGTCCATACTCCTCCGGTCTCCTAAATCTGTCCTCCAATTGCACTCCTTTCATGAGAAGAGATGTTGTTTTGGCTCAAGTTGCTCGTTTGTACCGCTGATTTAAGTGGATATATTCTCATCCCCTTTCATCTCCTTTTTTATCACTAGAATACAATACACATTGTACATACTTATAAGTTCTCTTACTACCAGACTCGCTGCGTCCAAATTTCGCAGTTTCTTTTTTTTGGTATGGTGAAATGCATGGAAAGACTGGAATGGATAATATTCCATTTTAAAGTATGACGGTGAAGGAGGATTCAAAAATCAACATGACATCATTATTATATGTTTAAGCGTACTTAATTTGAACGAGTTGGTTGTTCAAAAGACTTCGTGGAAGAGGAACTATAAAGACTATGAAAACGCATATAATCTCTGTATGGGAGACCGCTATTAGTATTCCTCCGTGTGGCACCATTTGGCATGACCATCTTTTCATTCACTTCTGCCAACCTCCATCTGCTACACACTGTGTAGTTCATAAAACACCCAAAAGTTCTTTCCTTTTTTCGTTCCAGCTTTCATTTTTCTTCAATTTAATTGGTTTTACATAAGAGTCATGAGAATACGTGCAAAACCTCCTATAATATATTTTTACCTTATTCCGAAATTTCAGGTATTTCGGTGGAATTGATATGATATTGACACATTGTTGAAAGGAAAAAAATACTTTGTCATTAGTTGATAATGTAGCCATTTACAATGCAATATGCAATACAATTATGAAAACATCTTTCATACGTTAAAATACAAGCAACTCAAGTTTATAGTATGGAACCATAATATGCAACATACTTAGTAGTGCAATCACATCATCATTTACCATTAAAATCTGGTAAGCCGGAAAAGTTAAAAGTTTTGCACTCCTCAGGAGAATGTTTTAACGCTTCAACTATAAAGAGTAAATGCAGTACAAATACAGTTGACAGTAAAATAAAGAAGGAAGTTACGTAGAGGAGACATGACAGGCTGATTTTAACAAGACGTTGACAAAATTATTGCTTGATACATACATATTTATCTATATAAATGCATGAAACAATATTTTTGGAGGCAATTGAATAGGCTATAAATATATTACCTACTCTACACACATATTTATTATAAGATGAAAACGCGAGAAAAAATGATTATGCACGGAGCAACATAGTTAAAACCAGAACTAGAGATAGGAGTGATCTGTATTTTTACAAGAAAAAATGGGATTCATCAAATGTAATCGTTTCCTTGATGTCATTATATTTTGTCTACAAAAGTTATTATAATGCGGAATGTAAATACTTCGTGTATTAAAATCCGACTCTGTAGAGATATTCCCAAGATGAGCTTCATAAATTTTTGAATTCTTTTTAGCGTTGCTTGTCTTCTTCCTGAAACTGAGGATAATTATATGTTATTTTGCCATTGCCCTTCCTCTCCATTCCATTGGCATTAGTCCTACATCTTATTATTGCGTACGTAAAACCCGACAATTTTTTAGCGGAATATAAAGGATTCGTGTATACTAATCATAATAGGAGAAACGAGAATGTATTTACACACAACATGTACCATATTTATAGATACTTTGTAGACATTTTTAATACAAGCAATGACGAGAGGAAACTTGATATTTTTGATGGCGTTCCACTCCAATTTCTTGCTTTTGATATTTTGTCACAACTGCTGAAAGTATTATTATGGTTATTATATTGACAAGAAAAATACATTGGGCTGCTAAGAACTCGAGAAATAGTTAGCGGTCGGAATGCTCGAGAGAAAAATCCATTTCTCTCTTTTCATCAACTCAGCAGATAGCATTATATGCATAATTATTATTATTGCTACTTTTCATAAGCACATTACCTACTTACTGAACGAGTAGTATCAGTTTCTCTTTTAGAAATGAAAAATGGCGAATATATAAAAAGTTTTGAGAAGAGGAGAAGAGAAGAGCATTAATTTTATTTTTAAAATACTCATACCTTTTGTTGTCCTCATTCTTCATTCACCAAGAGAGTACTTATTTTATTGACGAGTTTTGTGTCCACTCAGCATTCCATAGAATTCTCAGACTGTTTCGTTTCATTTCACATATCGCTTTTATGTGTCCAACAAATGCGAATGCAGTCCTCGATAAAAATTCTCTATCTAGAAACTTTCCTCCATATAGAAAGGAGATGCGAGAGAAATTGAAATGTAAGTATAGTTGTTGCTTGGAGTGGGGAAGCATCTCAAGTACAATAAAATCATATATCCACACTTGTAGACATGCACGCTCCTTTTTAAAACAAATAAATGTCTTTTTGAGATCCTGATTTTCTTTGGCATCGCAGACATTTCCCAGCACAGGCTTTCTAGGTCAATGGTAAAAGTTTCCTGAATTTAATCCGTAAACGCTGTATTAGTCCATTACTATTATCATGATTATTGCATATCATGACAGTGACTGTATAAGTAAACTACTAACTACTACTGATGCATGAATGAGTAGGCTATATGTCGGGACTACAATAATAATACTCGTTTCTGAAGAGAGATTACAAAACTCCGACAGCAAATAACAAGGCGTCTCAAAGTAGTCGTGATAGGCATTATGGAAATCACTTGAGCTGGAGCTTCAAACATCTCATTTGCATGAATTTTCTTCGAACCAGTTACTTCCCACAACTACAGGTTCAATTCAAGTCAATATATAGTCCTGCCTGATCCTTACTCTGTGTTTTGACAGCTAGGCAAACATCCCACAACATTTGTTTGGTCATATCTAAAAAGACCACAAATGTATACCATATAAATATAAAAACTGCTTTCTCTTGCTGCTGATATGATGGTGTGCTATAAAAATATACACCAATTCACAATCGTCTATATGACACGTTTGGCCAGCCCGCTATTCCTTTTACAACACCCATGAGTACTTTAGACTGGTTTACCGCGATGTCACTTCAGCTAACAACATAAATTTAACCACGGCTATAACTTTTGTGTTTGAAGCTTGAGTGGCTTCATTTTTACTGGCATTTTTACGTAGACGAAATAAGTATGCAATTAATTTTTTGGCTGTCAAAGTGTCAGTGTATTGTATATAGTAGGGACTTGTGAAAAGTTGGCTAACTTTTCATTCGCCCGTTTGATTTTATTTGGTACTAGTCCTAATTTTTTAAAGGATTTTTGTGGCCCGGCAATCAAATTTTATTACTATCAAGCCACAGGAAGACAATTCCCTGTCGTATCGTTAGTTCTTTTTGCAAACTAGGAAACATGACATGATTATGTGCGAAAATTAAGTGAATATTAATAGGAAATTAAGTGAACAAATGCAAAGAAAAGTATTACGCAAGTTTACTCAAGAAAGTTTTAGCCAAATTGCGTACTCATCGTCGTCACTATAGCCGTTTAAAACCGCTACACAAAGTTTCTTTTCATTTATCTGTGCGTTTACGCACAAATCGAGGAAAGAGATAATCCTCCTAGATGCGTACGTTTGCATCTTTATTCCAGACAAGATCATTAACTGTTCTATCATTCTCTCGGATATGCGTGCGCAAAGGTCAACATTCTAATTGCATAAAGCTGCGAGGTATTACAGGATCTTGCATGTTCAGCCTGATTTGGGGCAAAGCAAGTAGGTTTTCTAACCACACATCTCGGTTATCGTGTTGATCATTGTAATGAGCTGTACCAGAGAAAGTCATATTGTGGATGTATACATGTATGTATATATACTAGAGTCGAATTTAGAAAGAAAGTGTGTAGCAAAGATGCTCAATGGAACTACATACAAATCTCGGAGAGAGAGAGAGACCGCAAACGTGATTACTCAGCATTTAGATAGGAGAGAAAGCTGTCAACTTTTCTTGGCTCTCCTTTAATACACGTATATGTAGTACTACCATTCAATTTCTTTCACTTTTCTACTATCACGGTGGAACAGGACCGAAGCCATGAATCATGACTTGTGATGATGGTATCTATAAAAGTTAATATTCTTTTGTCTTACTCGCTGTCTGTATTTTATGTGGAAGGAGAAGTAATGTTATAAAGAGTTATAACTCATAGTGAGAAAGTGAAAGTAGATCTACGTTCGGAAAATCGTTCTCTTCTAAACATAGGTAGAAATTATGTTTCCGAATTTTCTAGATTCAAGTTCTTGTCTAATGTATGCGGACTCACGCACACCACGCATATGTACCTTCATTTTCCCTCACCTTTTCGTATGAGGATAGGATCCTAGATGAATATTGTTGTCATTTTTTGGCAAAAGTTTACAGATAAAACGCACACACACACACACAATGTGGAAAGCAGAGAGATTAGAGCAACAAATAACATACATACTTTCCCCAATCTAATTCTAAGGTTGAATTTTTTGACATACTCTCTCGCTCACGCATGAATTTTTATCATTTGTAGATGTTATATATCTAGTGAACACGCAATTTCTTGGTTAACAATTTTTATCTATTATACTTGGGCAAAAAATAGAGGGAAAGTAAACAGTTTCAATGTATTTTCAGCAAAGTCAAGGCTTTTTGCTTTTGACCTTATTTTGCTCGTAAAAATGAAGTAAACTTGGAAGCGATTCTGTGTGTTCGCACAATTTCAAACATCAGCAACTTTCACAATTTAATGTCTCACATGTTATACATATGTATATATGAAATATGAGGAAATGCAAATATATTATTCACACCGCAATCGTTGGAAACTCTAGAGTAGAGTAAAACAAAGTGATAATATTTTTCACCATCATCATCACTAAGTATTCCAGTGTCTACGAAATACAAACGGCTAAACTTTACCATTTACACTTAATAATTTTTTTCGTAGACATAAAGCAGCAATCTGCAATACAAATATGAAAGTTTGAAACTCATGAATGTACTAAATGGATATATTGCATCCTACTGGCCGCATTCTTTTGACTAGGAGGATATAGGATCGTAAAATATTTTTGCAGCCATAAAACAATGGTTTTGACAATGTCTATTTGTCAATGATGTGTGCTTTATGAAGACAATAGTGGCGGTATAGCAGGTTTGGAAATCCGATCCTACGCATTATACGCACTATTCCATTCAATATTTTTAATGCGTTTTGTAAAAGACGCCTTCCTGAGAATTTCTTCCTTCGTCCATTTTGGATCACCTATATCCAACTTTATAACGGCCTATGTATTTGAAGGAATTAACCGAAAATATTTATGACGCATTTCTTTGTCCTCAGTAGTAGTAAACATCATAAAATAATTGAGAAAGGGACAATTTGTTCACAACGTTAACTGTAACAGTATTTATGTTCCTTTTTGCGTAACGTACCATAGACGATGTATCCACTTATGGTTATCTTGCAGACTACCGGACACGCACATTTTTATCTTCCGAAAAGCCAATTGCATTTCAGACTTGCTCAATTTCAGCAAAGACTTTATGATAATCGCAACAACTATTTCGATTCATTTATTAATGGTCGTCTCCAATAAACCAGTGGTAGGATGAGAACAAACGCATATTGCGTATTATAAATACCTCAATAGGTTTAGATGATAAGTCCAATAGTTATAGACATTAACAAATTTATAACAGTGGCAGATGTCCATTCTCCAAAAAAATTGTACTTTACTCCGCTGAGATGTTTTTTTGTAATGGAGATCTACTTCTTGTTGTAATAGACATAAACAAACTATTACATTGTATTATACAAAAGCAAATGTTTTCCAATAACAGTAACAATATTAATAATAATGAAGCTACCATCTTATGACATTGAATATATGTACCATTCTGTGAGTAGTCGGCAGTTGTAAAAAAAATCAACATAATACATCCGATAATTCAAGACGTAACAATAAAAATGCTTTCTCACTACACCAAGTACTGTGGCGATATTCCCTTCATTCAATATCCTGAGAAATCTCGTCGGAAATAAAAAAAAGGGTTTGTTGGTTATAACAATTTTTTATGAGAATGATGAAACGGACAAATGTGCTGTTTTTATAATGTGCGTGCTACTTTGTTGAGAGTAAAAAAAGGTCCCCTTCCCCTTTTTTTGATAGCGTCCCACTGACGCACATGGCTTACGTTATGAAACGCACAGTAACTGATATTTTTTAGACCTAGGTACATATATAGTGTATAAATATATATTATATTGGTGAATTGTATTCATCTTCATCACGCACAGCAGCAGTGTCATCCATCCGTACCATTGATTTTTACAGGAAAATCTATTATTTTAATAGGGAAAACTATTAAAGGAAGAAGGAGTGCTGGAAAAAAGTTACATATTCTGAAAAGTATACATGTTGCTGCTGACAAACGGTTGCGTTTTTATTGTTACGTGATTTGGTTGAGAAAGAAGCTTTTTTGGGAAGAAGATGTACATGCTTTCACATTACAGCATATACATGCATATTTGCACTGTGCAAATTGCACACATCTGCGTGCACGCAAATAGAAAAAAAGTGCGAGAGACAATTTTCACAGTCACTGATATTTTATTTCGTAATGGGATTGTAAACCTCAAAACGCTATTTTTGTAATATCACTGCCACAACACTTGTGTAAGACATACCATGCAACGCACCATGTGACAAGTGTTTTTGCTTAAAAGTTTTTGCCTTGAAGTTTTCTTGTGTGTATTTGCACTTGTCTGTTACTTTGCCACGCACGGATGGACGGATGTGACTTCTATCGTTTAGCTCTTTCTTCCTGACATGTTTTATTTTTTCAAATGAGCTCTCCTTGCATTAAAAATCTTGCATGGTTGGGTTTGCATGACTGCCTCGTGTTTGCAATTTTCTTGAGCAAAACACTTTCTTGTCATTGTAGTAGTAGTAGTAGTAGTAAAAATTGTTAGTTTTCTTTTGCAAGAGTGAGTATATCTTCATAAGATGGATAAAAAGAGATGATTATCGTCATCACATGATGATATCCAGTTTTTATATTAAAATGCAAATGTGTTTACATTGCTCCAAACTGGATACCGTGAAAGGATTTTGGACTCTTGTCTTTTTATTTATGTACCTACTAATGCGTACACATTCTAAACATTTTTTCACAAATAGTCATGAATAGTCCATGCGTATATTACAAACCGTCCATATCCGCCCACAAATACATAGACAAGCCATTTATAACTGTTGGCGCTGAGTAAGCTTGTTATTATTCGAACGCACGTAATTTTTATGCGTAAACATAACGGAACGTTATAAGTTTTACTTACATGCGTTAAGTCAGTCAGTATTTTTTGGAAAGAAATTCTTTGTTGACATATATGTTAGTAAAAAAATGCTCCTGTTGACAGTTTGGCATTATTAGCTTAGCTTTTCAATATTCATGACCAACCATGCAGACGTTTTTTGCTAGAACTACTATAATTTGTTATTTGTGATTTCATCTATTTTGGAGACGATGATTGTTACTGTCGTGTAAAAGCAATTTGTCTTATGGTATTATATTTTTTGGCTCTGTAGAATGGCGTCACTATTATTGTGCGCATTTACGGAGGTTACACTTACGCACTTACGTCGTTAGTTGTTACAATAATAGGTTAGAGAACTGTCCCCAAACGAATAAACAAATTGTGTTTATTGCTTGTCTGTCGTTCTTTTGAATATGAGTAGGAATGCGTTTTTCACGACTGGATGACTATGTAGGTAATTTGTTAAATGAAACAAGTAGGCTAAGATCTGGATTAATGAAACAAGTACATCTGCTGTATGTGAAAATGCCAAATCAGTTTGTTCGGACGACAGATTGATTTCGCAAATGAACGAATCCAGCATTTAACCTAAGCCGCTACTGGGCCGTCAGTATGTTTCTTCTGTCATAAGTTAGGGCAATTGGTTATTGGTTTTGTTCAGGAGTCAGTTTGGCACAGTGTAACTTTTCCGCGTGTGGAAATATACCCGGAAAATGAACTCCAAGGATTGGAAGATTTGTCAAATACCATGAATTATATTTGCTACTACAAACCATTTGACAATAATACTTTTTCATGCGTTTAGATCATAAAAGTACGATGATAAGACTTATCTTTTTCCATGCTATATAATTTAGAATTAAAGCATTTTTTGTGGTCCAGTTTATAGTTTTGTCGTAACTTATTGTACTCTCTTATCTCAAGCAGTCAAGTACATGCATATGTACTAGTGCATATAAAGAGCAAGAGAAAGTTACTATAAATATAGAATGGCCATTGTTCAGCAGTGAAAACAGTCTACTATATTTTTACTATATACTACTGTCCATAAGCTTTATATGCTACTTTGTCTACATACGCAATAATTTCGTTTGATCCAAAAGCTGCTTCCTGTCTCGTGTATGGCATTTTTTGTAGCTGTATTTACAATAAACGATTTTTACAATTTTTTGAGGGTGATCCCGAAAGGTGTTTAATCAAGCACTTTACCGGCATGCTTTCATCCTCGAAGTAGACCGCCACATTCGAATTCCGTTTCCCATAAGGTATTAATTATTGCAAAACCGATGAATGAAAAGGGAATCTGATATTAATTTGGAAAATATAACAGTAAAGTAAATACGAGAACAAAGATTGGTAGATTGCTGTAAAATACCAAAAGTATGCAAGATTTGTATTTTCTGGCTGGATGACTCCCGAAACAGAAATAACTGGCAGGATGTTTTGTTGGGGTCACTATATACAAAAGTATATACAGCATAAATGTTATTCTGAGATGGCCATAATGGACCCAGCGATAATACATATGAACAACGAACAAAAAAGGGGAAAAGCGTGGTTGAAGATGGAAAGCTTTCTAATGAAAAATGTTTCATCCGGAATTGCTTGTATCTTCTTTCTACAGGACATATTTCAGTTAGGCAATGCTACATTAAATTATTACTAGCTGTCATCAGTTCTAGTTACAAGTAGAAAAATTACTTATTTACCAAAAAAAAGCACCCAGTTAATCTTATTTCACAACAACGTTGTCTAATTTAATGCTAAATGAGAGAGTAGATAAAAGGAACGAGCTCATATTTATTATTTTTTTCGAATGTTCTTGTCTCAAATATGCAAAAAAAGCCACTTTTGCAATGTTTTGAACCATGAAAATGAGCACAAAAGCATTTATTAAATGACACATAAAAGACGTACTTTGAATATTTATTATTTAACTTTTAAAAAATGCCCATTTTGCCCCATTTTTTTTGTTAAAGTGGGATTTGCTTTCTTTTCTAATAAATGGTATGTAGACAAATCTCAATTATGATGTTTAATTTCTCTTGTACAGCTTGGATTCTGGGCCAGTGGATGTGCAAATTTGTTTCGTACCTTCAGGGCGTCAGTGTATCAGCCAGCATCGACACACTGATTGCAATTGCTATTGAGCGCTACCTTGCCATTTGTCATCCCATGAAATGCCAGATTTCTTCTAGAGTTTGCCGTATCATGATTCTCGTTATTTGTAAGTTACAAAAGTTACCATTTTCGGTTGCATTCGGTCCAAAACGGCTGGAAGTAATCATTTAATGAATTATGCACACATTTTTTTCAGGGACCTTTTCGTTTTCAATCACGCTTCCATGGGCTATCTACTTTCAATTGACACCACTCAACCCTAATATCCCAGATAATGATTTGATGGTAAGTCACTGTTTTTGATTTTTATACCAGTTTCTACCTAGCTGTTACTGATTGTGAGATTGAGCGAAAAAATTCTCATGATTCAAGTGGTACGGCATGTTCATAGCAAACCAATTCAAATGACAGCAAGAGAAAACAATTTCAAGTTAGTGGACAAAATCAAACAAATAAAGTCAGCACTGTCAGTAATCCAACCGTACATTCATACTGTTTAGACAGATTCACTTCATAAATATCAATGAGTCAATAGTTCAAAATGCTATATATCTTATTAAACAAGTCCAACTTTTCCTTGCTGTCACAATTCATAACTTTGGAAAAGTAGAGAATTTTATTTCGAAAAGAATGATAACAAAAAAATGTCGAGTCATCTAAAACTATTTGATCCGTAAACTGTCTTTGTTTCACCTGACCAAACAAAAAAAGCTACTCAAAACAAGGAAAAAACAATTTTTATGATATGTGAGCAAAACTTTGAACTTGAAAAGCTATCCATTTTTCATAACGCTTGCTTTCTTCGTTATAAATGACAGTACATATTAAAGATTTTAGTAATCCATTTAGTACTATTTCCTAAGACAAGATGTCACTCTGGCAAGGTAAGTCAAGTGAAAGTTTTCTGTTTCTGTTTAAATGTTCCAACAAGTTCGTTCATAGTTAAAGGCTTTAGAATTATTGAGTGTAGCACGACTTAAGACGATGCATTTTAAATCGTAAAATTGCTGGAAATGGAGACAAATTATTGATTCGTGTGTTTGCTGTTATAATTATCCCTTGGTCCATACCATATGCGAAATTGACGAAATTTTTATTTGAATCAATATGTCTTGTTCAGATATGCACTGAGAAATGGCCAGATGAGAGATTGGGGAACATTTACTTTGCGGTAGCTCACGTGGTATTCTGTTATCTGCTTCCTCTCACCCTGATAACCATTTGCTATACACTGATCCTCCGCAAGGTTTCAATGCGAAAGATTCCACAGGAAACGAAAAATTTGTCTACTGAATTACTCGTTCAAAGGTAAGGTGTTTATGATGCCACAGAGGTTTCCGTTGTCATTGTCTCTCATGGACTTTATACGAATTCTTGACTATTGTTTCGTACATTGCGTTTACGTAGATCAAAAATGAAAGTCATCAAGATGCTCCTGCTGGTTGTCGTCCTCTTTGCAATGTCTTGGCTCCCACTGTATGCTGTTCTGACTCGGGTGAAATTTGGACCTCAACCAAGCGAATGGGAAGACCAGTTTATTCGAACAATCATTCCCATGGCCCAGTGCTTAGGAAGTTCCAATTCATGTATCAATCCAATTTTGTACGCTTTCTTTAACAAGAAGTACAGAACTGGATTCAAGGTGAGTGCAAAGTTGAGACGGACTCGTCAAAAATGCTTTCACTCTTTCTACTTCAATTACCTATGTTTGTATGTACATAAGTACATTCATTATAAATGGCAATACCAATAATGTTTATATACTTTCCTCTAGGCTGTTCTCATGAGTAGATCCTGTTGCTCTACACTTCGTGTTGAGGTTTCCACCAGTTCCAAAACGGATTCCTCAACAAGGAGTTCCAACAGGATCAACTTGTCGACACAAATTAAGAATGGGAGTGCAGCGCTGCTAAGTTCAAGTGGATCGGATCGTAATCATCATCGCCCAACAGAGCGGACAACATCCTTGCGTTAAATTTTGCTGCACTTGCAACTTGAACTAGTTCGTGTGATGATGGAAGGTATTATTTAATCAGCATGCTAAAATAATTGAAATTAAAATACTCAAAAACATTTTCATCGACATTAGTACATATAATGTATTGCTCTTCTTTTTATAAGTTTGGTCATGTTTTTTGGAGTAAGATGTTAAAGAATAAGTTTAATTTGAGAACAAAAAGGTTTATTTTAGCGCAAAAATAACGGCAGAGGTTTGTACAAAATGAAACATTCTTTAACTTTATGCATACATTTACAATATTTAGTTTATTTCGTTTCGTAGCGTTTCTTTTTTTCAATTTTTGAATGAGAATTTAAGTCAAGTTTCTGATGTGAATATTTATAATCGATGTAGGTATGTTTATATATGTGTGTGATGCATAACGTCTCATATGCGTAATATGCACGTGTAATTGTGGACGCAAAAGTTCCAAAGTTTGTACGGTAGGTCACGAGTTGTCAATAT
Source organism: Sinella curviseta (assembly GCA_004115045.4). Lineage (NCBI taxonomy): Eukaryota > Metazoa > Arthropoda > Collembola > Entomobryomorpha > Entomobryidae > Sinella > Sinella curviseta. The sequence goes on along the minus strand of CM023203.3, from coordinate 38,432,649 downwards.
TTGGCAACTAACTAATTGATATGTGTAGGTCAAATAATTTTTGGCAAACAACTTTTTGGTATATGCAGCAAACATTTCTTGATTTGCATTAATTTACAATCCAATTAGTTTAAGTTTTTATGTGTGCAGAATAGCAGATTCTATATGATATGTAATCACGAGAAATGTGAAGAGATAAAAATATATACAGTAGTTATTAGCTTAATTAGTTATAATAAAAAACTTTTTTATACTACATGCAAAATGTTAAGTACAATATATATTGATGGAGTGAATGACAATCGTTTCTGTCCTGGAAGTACCTGGATGCGAGCGCATAATGAGTTGAGGTTTAAAACTTAACTGCAGTTTACAAAATACAAGGGTTAATTGTTACAGACGGACCTGTGGTTAGTTCCATTTTTGAAGGGCGTGAATGAGAGCGATAAATTTGTGGTAACAAGAACAATAAATACTGGAATGGTTCCAACTCAACCTACCTTTATAGATAATTGATGTGAAAGTCGACGTTGTGTATAAAAAACTAAAAAGTATGTAGAAGATTTAGGAAAACATGGAATTAAATTTATAGTGCTATTTGTAAACTATCGTATTTTTACTTGAGCATATATTTACAAAAAAAAACAATACTATGACCTGGGTACCACTATAATGTCAGCAGGGTACATTTTTTGTGTACGTTAACAACTACATACTTCAAGCTACCCTGTGCAAAAAAGTTTTTTGAGCACATTTAAAGTATTGTATATCAGCGAATGGCTAATTAATATTATTAATGATGATACTAGTTGGAATTGGAGTACGATAAAAAGTGGCATAATATATTACCATTGTGTGTATACTGTTATTTTTAGTTTAATATAAAGCTACATCGAAAGTAAATCACTAATTATATATTATTGTCGATTGATATTGTACTAGGTCTGGAGATTGATTACAAATTGTTAGTTAATTATTATAGAATTCTGATAAAAGCAAATTTTTTAAGTTTCTTTAGTGTAATGGCTTTCTTGCAGGCTGTTATTAACTAGATAACGTATACCTATTCTTATTCTACCTTGCTATTCATCTACTTGAAAATATATTTATTTTACCGTGTAGGAACAGTCGCAATTGGTGTATTTGGATAATAGAATGAGTAGGAAATACCGAAAATTTAATAAAGCTCTTTTTGACAAAATTATGCATCTATCTACACAATCATAAACTTGGATTCATCGAATTAAAACATGTACATACTTCATAAAAACACTCGTCGTGTATGTACAATTTGAAATATATGTATACCTATTGTTAATAGCATAGCATAATCTGTACTCATATAAATATTATGTATCCAGCTTCTATACTTTCAGAGAAATAAAAACAAATTATTATAAAAACAAACTAAATTACTAAAAACTGAAAATAAATTATCATAAAGTGTTCTACAAGTTTTGTTTCACGGTGCCCCAATTTAGAATGTTTAATGCGAGCTATTAAAATCGAAATTGTCAATCATCATCAATCTTAGCAAATAACTGATTGTTCAATGAGCATTCATGTTATAATAATCAGCATTCCAATTAGAAATATGTACCTTACGAATTGCCCTAGCTTGATAAATCGTTAAATCGTGAATAAATTACAGAGAGAACACATCAATGCATGCTGGATGATATCGGATAAAAAGGATTCCCATCGGAAGGAACAATTGCAAGAACAAAACGAGGTTGAAATTTATAACAAGACACGATCTTTTGTCAATAATATTAAAACAATGAGTTTTCGATAAGAATCCAAATTCAATTAATTAGGATGCAAATGCAATTCAGGTAGTCCTTCCGCTTGATATATTATGTAAAGTTGGTGGGAAGATGGTAATCCAACAAAAATCGACTTGAGAGGTCACATTATGATGTTTTAATAAATTGCTACTTATGCAATCATTATGAGAACAACACGACTTTGATAAACAAGATGATAAGACTGATTAAGTTTGCCACGGACTATAGACAGTGGTATTCCGATCCAAGTACGGCGCATATACTTATGTTCATGACATTCTTCAGCATTACAGATAATTGCAGCTGGAGTAATGCCTATATTTAGGAAGGTTAATAAAAGTTAAACTCTTTAATGACGTATTTGCAAACTCCTAACTCAAAACGTGTCAATCATTTCGTCTCTTCACGATATATATATAATTTTAATGTCGTATTTTTTATTTAAAAAATATGACTTCAAGTTACTACTATAAGTACAGTAAATTGTTGCAATGGATTATACGAATGTCTTTATATGCATTTATGTGTATTATTCACAAAAAAAAACTGAGAAAATCTTTCAAAACTCGTCTACCTTCAGTGATGAGAATTTTGAACCATCCGTTTTTTCTTTCTACATTTCTACAAAAAATTGAAAAAAATGTAAAAAGTACGAGTTACGCCTATTACAGATGAACGTACAGTAATAGCAAGCAAGGTTATATGTTGCGCTATTGTATATCTAATGAAACGAAACTCGCATACGAGGAACGTTAATCAACTTTGCAGTTTTCTTTCCTGGATTTCTTGTTTAATGGAATTCTGGCGTGTGCGCCTAAGTATTTCTATAACATATCTAGCTAATATGAAAATCTTCAGTATTTCTATGTGAAGATTAAATTGACAATTCATTAAAATTGAATAACAAACGCAAAAACGTTTCCAATATTTTCACAAAATCTTCGTTGTAAATTTTTATTTTTTTGACGTTGACACATCTGTACAATCTTTACTGACTTATACTTGAGAGAAGTACATACTTTTATACAAAAATTCACAAACAATGGATCAACAATGAATATTTATATGGATGGGTTGCTTAAAATATTAATACTATAAATATCACAGTACTCATCATATGGAATAGACGGAATTTTCCCATAAAATATTCCACATACACACATGTGCGTATATGCATGCATACATACCTATGTACAAAGTATATGTACATTAACTAACACACCAATTAGTCATCAATGAACTAAACTATAAACTTTATATTATAGCCTATTATAGTATGTACATATATTTACATTTAAGCATTCATACAAAATTCAAGTCACAAGCTGGAAGAAATTACATTTAAGTCTTATATCTTCCCTTAACGCTGACTCATTCACAAAATTGTACTATATAAACTCATTCATAAAGTCAAAGTTTGTCTATTCTATACTACATTAATGCGCTGTAGTGCAGGCAGATTACTATAAAAAATTACTGCTGTACAATTATTTATGAACGTAATTATATATAGGTAGTTAAATATTTGTGCATAGTGAATTGCATGGCTGCCCGTCATGTGAATCTCAACAACGAATCGTTTCGATCACTTGTTTGGATTCACAGGCTTGTGCTTTATATCTAATAATTAAATTAATTTCATTAATTAATCGTCTAGAAAAGTTTTATTTCCCTGTTGCTGATGGTATGCCGTTTTGTTGTGGGTATTTTAAGACATCGCTTTAGTCGATTGTTGAACACTCTTCCGGATGGACACAACGGAGAGGCACTATCCGTGGACTCTGAAAAATGAGGAAGCAGCAAAAATGCACAAATTAATTCCAAGCCTAAATATGTTGACCTTGATGGAACTTACAAGACTTCATATAGGAAATCAATTTGATTTTAACGTACCATATGTCCATGAAGAGGATTCCGACTCTGAATCGCTTGCCTCATCTCGTCTTTGTTGCTGACTTAAATTACTTCCAGTCTTCCACAAGGCTATGCCATTCTCGGTCCTGGACCGATATCTTGTTTTGGACGGCTCGTCCCACTTAGTTCCGGCTTCATCGTAGTCATACTTGTCGTAAATGTCTTTAGATTTCAGGATTGATGGTCGCTTGACACTACGCTTCTTGTTGGCGTCCCATGATGGAACCAACTGAAATCCATGTTCATCAAATCTTGGTCTTCCGGAATGTCGGCTTTTTCTCTCTGACTTGGACTCTGATTCCGAATCCTGACTTTCACTGTCCACGTCATTAGCGGCAGACTCTTGAATTTTCTCTTTTTTATTACTTTTCGTTGTTCCACCCTTTTTGCTTGACGACTTTCCAGATTTCCCAAAGTTTTCATCACTCGGGGGTAATTGATACTCTGAAGGATCAGATTCATATTCTAACGTTGTGGTTGTAGTGGCCATGGTCGTCGTTTCCGGTTCAGGGTCCTCTGAGGTTTTATCCGCAGCCGACACTGCTTCATGTGATGGACCTTCCTCAGTTGGCTTTGTCCAGCCTGGGGGTGGCCCATATGGCACTAAACGGAAAACGCCAGGTCGGTCTGGCTTATCATCATCATCGCCTCCAGGACCCCAAGGGTCCGATTTACTAAATCCTCTGCCATTATTATTATTACTGAGCCAATCGTAGCCTGGTGGGTACTCATTGTGATGATAATTGTCTTGGACTCTAACGTTCTTCATCAGATCGTAGTTATCAAAGTTGACATGGAAGGGTCCTAAAGTTGATTTAGCAGGATCGCGGTCTGGAGGCCGTCCCCACCCTCCTCCGTTTGGAGGAGGGGGAGGTGGTCGTGGCGGCCTTTCTCTTGACGACCATCCATTCGATGGTGGTCGTTGAGGAGGTGGTCGGTATCCAGAACCTTTGCTTGATGACCAGCCATTGCCATTGGATTCGGGTGGTGGTCGATATCCATTTCCTGAAGACCAACCATTGCTACCAGTTTCAGGTCGGCTGGGAGGGGGTCGATATCCAGAGCCCTTGTCAGAAGACCAACCGTTGCCGCCAGACTCGGGTGGTGTGGGTGGTAATGGTGGTCGATATCCAGAACCTTTGTCTGAATGCCAGCCATTGCCACCAGAATCCGGTGGAGTCGGGGGAGGTCTATATCCAGAACCCTTTCCAGAAGACCAGCCATGGCCACCGGATTCTGGTGGCGGCGGTGGGGGTGGACGTCCGTAACCATTGTTGTCTGGACCCCACCCACCGTTATGCGATGGGGGAGGGGGAGACTCAGGTGGGGGTGTTGGCCTTGTATTGTAATTGGAGTCATCATAAGACCATCCATGAGAGGGTGGTCTCGATGGCGGGTCTTCAGGATGAGTGGGAAGCGGAGGTGGTGGTGTCTCTCTATCCCGATCTGAAGGCCAGCCATTACCACCACCGCTTGCAGGCCATGTCGGTCTTTCCGTAGTTTCGCTGCCTCCACTAGGCCCCGATGGCCAACGTTCACACGAATAACAATGTCGAGATGTCGTAGTCTGGTCTAGGTCTGGCATGTTTGGCGAATCCCCTCCGGGGCCTGCTCTGCCTTCATTGTCACTATCCACCCATGTAGCCCTTCCTGGCCACTGAGTTGGAGATTCTGTGGTGCCTCTATCCGCATGGTCATGATAATCGTACTCATTTCGTGGGGTTTCAGGTGGCGGAGGCATATGAGGCGGGGGAGCATAAGGTGGTGGATCACGTGGCCAGGAGGATGTTGAAGCTGGAGGCATTGTTGGTCGATCTCCCAACGAATCCCAATTAGGACGCGGGTTATCACGGCTGCGATCCCCCTTTCCATTGCTATTATTTGGCAAGGTCCATCCACCGTGATGATGACCCTGATTTTCCTTAGAACTAGTGGCACCATTTGGATATCTGATGGGACGGTATTTTTCTTCTGAACTTGAGAGATATCTTGGAGTATATGGTTTCGGAGTGGTTGTGGTAGTTGTTGTGGTCGTCGTCGTTGTCGTAGTTGTAGTTGGAGGGGGTCCATGATAATTAGGATCAAATGACCACAAGTTATGACCGCCTCGACCAAAACTTGGTCGCTCCTGACTCTGACCATACCCTCCAGAACTTGGCCATCCGGTTCCAGGGCTGCCGAAAGAGCCGGAAGGTCCAGAAGGTGGCGGATAACGACCTCCTTGATGGGAATTTTCAGGGGGAGGAGGGCGACCATAGCCTCCTTTGGGTGGTGGAGGGCGATCATAGTTTCCTTCGGACGGAGGAGGTCGACCATAATTTCCTTCAGGTGGAGGTCGACCGTAATTATCTTCAGGAGGTGGTGGTGGTGGACCATAGCCGCCTTTGGGCGGTGGAGGACGACCATAACCTCCCTCTGAAGATGGAGGTGGTCTTTGAGGTGGCGGACGATACGGCGAACAACCAGTACAAGCTGGAGCTTGGTCACTAGGACCTCCACTTCCACCCCAACCTCCCGATCCCTTAAAAGCAAGTCCTATATCAGGCCCTCTATCCCGATCCCTATCTCTATCCGCATACGGCGGTGGTGGATGTGGAAGAACTTGCGGCCCTCTGTTTCGCATACGGTCTTCCTCTGACATAGACGGAGGACCTCCTGGTCCAGGACCAGGCCCTCCATTTGAAGAGCTTCCAATATATCCATCATGCCTACTATTATGATAACTTGTATCACCACTCATCATTCTAGCTATAGCTGTCAATGAAGGCACCTCAAACGGATCCTTCGAGTAGAACGGGTCTCCTCCCCCCTCTCCCCCCTCTCTCCCATTACCCCTTCCATCATGTTGCCCCTTTCTTTCTTGAAAGCTTGGCTGATGAAACGAAGGTTGCTGTTTCTTCTTATCAGTCTCAGCCTCTGAGAACGAGTAATATCGAAATCTCTCATTTGGAAACACGGGTATCGGGTCATATCGCTCCCGATCATCTAATGGGGACAGTGGCTTGGGTAACTGTTTTAACGGTTTCGGTTCTGAATACACCAATGGCACATTTATGCTACCTACCAAGAGCACCACAAACACTGCAAACTGAAGAGGTCTCCACATTTTTCCTTTGTGACATTGGGAACACTGGGAGCACATGCAAGATGTCCCGAGATGATCACGCCTGGGAACAACTTAGTAGCAGCACAGCTCCTTCAAAAGACTTACAAAATCCACAACCCCGTTTAACACAAAGTTAACAAGCGTAGTATCGTCCTCTTCTTTATTTGCCATTGGAACAAAAAAAAACGTAATAAGGAAATACACGAAAATCCATAAAATTCAATTTATAGGGCATAAAATTTCGAATGGCTATCTCGTGAAATCCTTTTTTCTCCTTTTTTTACTTTATTTCAAGTACACATCAATTCGGCAAGGAACTCCATTAGAATCACTAATTTTCATACGCAAGTCTTGAAAAATAATAAAAATAATAACAATAAGTAATCCTTGCACTTAAACTTTTTCATTTATTCCATTAACGAAAATCTCTTTTTCCTTTCAATAGAAAAGGGCAACAAAAAATCACATCCCGTCGTTGGCAGAAGATGCTATATGATAATTTCATATAGCATGAATAATGAACAACAGAATTGAGCCATGATGCAACACTAACAGAATTGATGATGGGTCACAAAAAATTTAATTCACTTTTCCCATCGACCAAAAAAATTAAACTTCACTTCGTCGACAGTAATTTTGTGCAGCACACCTCCACATTAAAAATTATTCGTATATCTGCATTGCTTATCATCATGCGCTCTGCGCTGTCGTCATTGCGTTTTTTTGCAGCGTGCTTGACTGACAGAAGCAATTGAAAAATTGAAGACGCTTCTGCATCGCTATTTCAAACAAAAAAATCTTTCGATTATGCGGTTTTGGAAATTGGAAGGTGCTTCAAAAAGTTGAAGATGAAACATAATAACAAATATATAATATGCATGTATGGATGGGTGGGTGGCACACGACGCACACACACAGACGTATAGACGCCAGAGCTACATAATAACAAGTCACACAACATGAAACAGTAAGCGTACTTACTACAAGGGAGAGATTATTTAGCAAAAAGGACGCAGCAAATTAACCATAAAAAGTAAATTTTTCACAGACCCACCATACAAGATCTCAGCAGGCAGTCTTCTAAATCCATTTGTGTTTGAGGAACTGAAGTTAAAAATGTAAATTTTAGGGAAGGATGAGAACTTTTATTAGAGTACAAAGGATGATGGATTACGACGCGCACGGTTATAACAACGCTGTGGCTATTAATGTTGAGCTGAATGAGAGTACCTTGAATTATGGCAGATGAACAAACAAAATTTCTGAAAGAACAAAGGCTTATTATAAGTGTAATGTTCCAAAGGATTACGCTGGATTATTTGATGTTGTCAAAAGTTCAACTGGGAGTAGCGTTCAAATTTTGTGTAACACAGCCCTACATGAACTAAAAATTAGTTCATAATATTCGCTCTTGCAGTTTTTCTCTTATCACTTGTTATGCATTCCCTTGACGTGGGTTGTTTTGTTGGTAAGACGCAATATATAAGATTTAAAAGTTTGTATGTATGTAATGTACTACGTAACACTTTGGTCAGTTATTACATGCATTGTTAAGCAATGCAAGATAAGTAATATTATATGATGATGATGATGGTAAATAGTACAACAGGCGTAATTTTTTATTCCTAGCTTTATAGTATACGAGTTGCTGGAAAAATTGCTATCTGATAAACTGGTTGGGAGAAGGAACGTGCTTTTCTGTACTGAATTCTTCACGCGTGGATTAATGTCTGGAAATGGGGATTTTTTCGCTTTTCAATCCAGTTACAATTTTTTGTCTAAATTTATAAATGCCAGGACGCGTACATTATATAACGCCCATAGCTTCCAACAAAAAGTAAATGACGAGCGTCGTGGTAAGATTGTCTGGATTTTTATCTTTTTCTTGTTTTTAAGACGTTGCAAACGCGATGATGCAAACTTGAAAGCTGAAAGCTATGTGCTGATGACAAAGTTCACTTAATAAACTGTCCACCTTTATGTTGTTTGAAAAGGGGTTGTCTCGTAGTTTCGTTTACTTTTACAGACTGGTTAATTTAACAATGTTTCTACCTTGCTTGCCAAGCATGCACATGAATTTCATTACTTCCAGTTTAGTAATTACGTGTTATATAGCAATTTATTGTATTGATGCAACATATAATACTCGCCCATGAGCGGAAGATCTTGTCTCCACCATACAATCTTGAAGCAGGATATATTACGTCGTCATATTTGCAGCTCAATGTTCAATCCAACTGACTGAGGCTATTATTGGAGGATAATGAAAAAAGATTAAAATCACTGAAAAACTGGCCTAATTACGAAGAGGAAAGGCTTTTAATCAAAATGAAAACCATTCATTCATATTCATGGTTGTGTATATACATGCATACTTATGTCGAGTAGGGACTTTTTGCAACCTCCGTGCTTCAGCATCACCATCGCCAATACACACTCATTCAGTTATAAAAGTCAAATGGTATGGTTTAAAATATAAAATAATATATAAGTTTGATGTACCTACCGACTGTAATATGCTATTGTATGAATATTCAACCGTGAACTTGACATGTTAACTGTCGATTTACAACGATTGCCTTAATTAATCCATTTTCATTGACGCACTGTGTAAAGCGGTGGAGTTATGGAAAAAAAATTTGTTCCGGTTTACTTTTTATTAAAGTTTACAAGTACAAGTTCAAGAACACCAATGATGATGATGATGTTTACAATCTTACCTTATTTAGCCCCAATAAACCGATCAATACACACGGTGCAGTATATGCAGCGATGAAAAAGGCTGATGTAAATGGAAGTACATATAAACCCAATTATAACGTACGGTACAATTACGATGTAATGTATGTACATACAAAGTTGAATATCTCACTTCCGGTATGCGTGAGAATTGCCTTTTCTTTTATCAAAGAGCGATGAATTGTAAATACAGACTAAATACTCAGTCAGTAGTACTTTGTAGAATTGTTTGTTAGCTTACTCACTCAACTTGTTTCTCTTTAAATCAGTAAAAATGCAACAAAAATAATGATGCTGCTGCTGTATGTAAATTATGAAGTAAGCTTTTGACGGATATATCCCTTGTGAATGGAAAGGGATTGAATGGCTTAAAATATCCCATGTGATTATTTTTACAATATGTCCATATAGGCAATTGTGCAGTTTGCATCGAAAACGGAGTGTATTAATTTTAACAGATGTTAGCACCAAGGTCTTTAAAAAAGAAAAATAATGGTTATAAATAGGTGATATTCCAAGGAAGTCTTTTGGCTTGTGCGTATAGTCTCTTAAGTCATCAATATGAAAATCATACACACTTTACAATATTTTACGTCCTACTTTAGTGTGTAAACTTAGTTGAAATAGAAACTAATTATAAAATTTTCAGTAACCTGTCTGCCTTGAAATTCCATCGTGTGTTTGGTAGCAAACCTGACGCACGCGTTGAAACCGTTACCACAAAGGTAGCGATGTGACGGGGAAGAATTAGGGACAAAATAAAAACAAAAATTTCGTGGGTCATTTCACGAAGCTAATTTGTTGTTACCCATAAAAAGTTCATTCCAGCTTAAAAGCCCGAAAAATTTCACGTGAACGTGAATTTCAAAATTGTCATTTTCTTAAAAATTTAAGTGAACAAGTACCAACTTGATTGTCATCTCTTTACTATTATTATGAAACTACCTATAGGGTTTCCTTTACTTTACGATTTCAATTTATGGTAAATGCATCCATTATTAATTTCCTTCTTTTGCGATACGAGATTATTATGCTATAGTGGCTTTTGAGAAGTTTTGCAGCTTTTCTCATTCCCGATATATTCGTTAGTGAAGAAGCAGCGAGTTTTTATCTCTCAAGGAAAATGATAATGACAAAGACATTCACTTGAGCTTATCTGACATTTCAAGAACATGAGAAGTAACTTACGAATGCAATATATATGTTTGCATATACAAAGCATTTTTCAAACTTTGCATTTATTATGCTTAATAAACTTTGCTCCATTGTTTGTTTAAGAATTTTATCCCAAGATACCTAAACGATGATGATGATGAGTTGACTTCATATATTATTATTATTGAAACTTCCGAACGAGCGCACAGTTCAATTAAAAAATATAAACGGATGAAACTGCATTGTCGTAATAAACATACTAACTGATGATGTTAAATAGTCGACAATACAAGATAATATGGTATATGGCCTTTTCCTGAAAGCAAGTACAGGACGAGATCAATTTAGTCGAACCTGCAGCAGCAGCGACATTGCACATTAAACAGACTTTTTTTACTACTGTGCCGGTATATAAATTACAAACAGTTGCAATATGGCTTTAAATTAAATTATGCTTCGATGCACATTTTGCATGCACTTTACATTGTACACTTGATGCAGGAGTTAATAATTTTCTTTCACTAATCGCTAAACTTAAAAGGGTACGAAATTACATTGCAGAATACGACATACATGCAAACATGGGCAAGAAGAAATTACTGACGCAAGTATTTACAATACGTGATAAACAAATGGTATTCTTTGCTTTTATTTTTTTAAGATAATGCGTGAATAAATTATATTAAAATATAAATCAAAAAATTATGCGGTAGGATATTGATAACTTCAGTCAGGTCATTACTTGAATTACATGTATTACTATATACAATCAATAATTTAATGCACCTACGGAAGCGTATCAAAATCGTCATTGATTTTTTAATCGGTGGATGTAATTGTAATAGTAATACTTAAATATCTGCCCCTCTGTATTTTTAAAATCTTCACAGAGGATAACTCAATAGGTTTAGGTATTATTAGAATGTATTTGCATTTTTGGTTTAGAGATGTTAGTAGGATTCATCTTCGTCCTAATTCCAGGAATATTTTATCCTTTTCTCGATTTCCAGCTATCAAATAAACCGTCTGTATCCGGGAAAGGTGTAGCTGACAAATAGTAGTCATTAGGACGACGACCACCGCCGCCACCTCCGCCACCTCCACCGCCACCGCCACCTCCACCGCCACCGCCACCTCCACTACCATAGCCACCTTTAGATGGAGATGACCATCCACCATACTGTGGAGCCTCTAATTCTCGGCTAGGTTCCGCTCTAAATCGATCCCCACCCTCATCACTTTCCTGATCTGGAGTATAGCTCCAGGATCGCTGACTTACTGATTCGATATTTGGGCCATTTGGGCCAAAACTTGGCGTAAAATAAGGGTGTCCCGAACTACAGCATGGTCCTGCCTTTTGTACCCAACCAGGCCTTTCAGAGTGACTCCAAGGCTTTTCACTTGTATTCCATCCCCATCCACTTCCTTTCGGGCGCTTCGTTTGTTCTTCGCCGGAACCCCAACCCGACCCCCAGCCTTTCTGGCGCCTAGTGGTTTGCTCATAAGAACCCCAGCCGGTTGAACGTCTGGTGGTGTGTTCAAAGGAGCCCCATCCTTTACTGGAACGTCTCGTGACGTGTTCAAAGGAACCCCAACCTTTTTGTTTTGAAGGTCGTCTCGTGGTAAACTCAACCCAGCCTAAATCTGGCTTATAAGTTGTGGTGTGTTGCCAACCACCCCATCCGCCGCCGTTTTCTTCGGATGACTCTTGCGGCTTAGGTGGAGGCTCATTAAACAAGGTTGATCCCCAGCCCGGAGGACCGCCCCCAAAGGGACGGAACTCTTTCGGAGGTGGTCCCCACCCTGGAATATCATCCGGCCGCGATGGACGCACGTTAGATTGCCCCTTATTCCCCCATCCTCCGCCCGGAGGGCGGTAACTGTCCGACTTTCCACCTCCTGGAGGGCGGTATCCGCCAGACTTTCCTCCTTCTGACGGCGGTCGGTAACTGTCAGACTTTCCTCCCCCCGGAGGGCGGTAACTGTCGGACTGTCCAGGACTGTAGTTTGTCTCCACCTGTGAATCAGGTTTTGAAGGGCCATGCTCATTATCTGGCACTCTGTTTGGATCAAAGGACATAAATTGATGTGGAGGTGGCTCAGTGGTGGTCGTTGTGGTCGTAGTAGTAGTAGTCGTTGTGGTGGTGGTCGTTGTAGTCGTTGTCGTAGTTGTCGTTGGAGGGCATTTCCGAAATGGACGGAAAAAGTACTGCGTCCATTGACTCCCCGGCGGTCCATTTGGCATCTGGTTGCATACTTTCGGGTAGGAGCTCTTCTTATCCTTCTCATCAGACTCGGACTCGGTGTCAGGCTCGGTTTTTGTGAGCGCCTGCGACGCCTTCTTGGAATCCCCACCACTACTACTTCCATCATCGTCATCACCACCACCTCCACTACCAGTACTGCTAGTATTGCTATCTGTACCGCTATCATCATCATCAGAAGCAGAAGAAGAATCAGAATCAACTACCGTTATATTTGCTGCGACACTGTTGTTTTCACTTTTGTTCTCTTCGTCATCTTCACCAACGACTAAACTGCACGGTAAGGTGAGCAGCAAATGCAGTGATATGACCACGATTAGAAATCGCACCTCACACCCGAGAATCTTCATCTTGGCTTCTTGGGGCCAAGACCCTAAAACTATGGGTCACTAGGAAAGTATTTTCTTACAACTAATGCAGCAGCAGATCACAATTAGTAAATGACTAAACATTTTCACAAGCACAATTGGCAAAATCGTTGTTCCATGTATGTATAATGTCCACCGAGATTAATAAGCTGGAATAGCAAGTGAGCTCCAAAAAATTTCATAAGCACGCAGTCACGTTTTTGAACACACTTTGGTAGGAAAAAACTGGTTTTTAAAAAGTTTTTTTTTGTTGCTTTAAAGCAATTAACTAATTTAGATTTCCACTATAGTTCGTGATGGTTATCATATATTTCGGTTATTTTGTCCATTATAGTTGATGACGGGTTGGAGTACATTGTAGTAGTGGAACTCTGTCCATGACTCACAACACCCCATTTTACAACGGTCAGGTTTTCCTCTTGTTCGAGTCTATAAAATGCATTTGGATCAACGCTTATAGGTGTTCTAGATTGATTGCAAATTTGTTTCAGGTCCCAACGCTTGTCCACTTCTTTGCAAGCCTTTGTTACTTGTTTGCATGGTCAGCGATGATATCCGACGAGCAGAGTTAGTTGCATGAAGTAGTTTAGTAAGTTAAATGTTGTGATATTATGGGAAAAGATTTTTTTTGCAACAAAAACAAGATAATTGCAAATTGTGTACTAATAATAATGGCTAATATTAAATACTCTTTTTTCAAGCAAGCAAGTATACTGGAATCTTGGTGCGACGCATTTGCATTCATTTTTACCCATGATAACATATTAGTTGAGTTTTATAGGCTTGTGTGTGGAGAAGAAAGAAAATTATTGGAGATTATAAAGTTTACATTCATTCATATATGAATACTCCTTCTTCCTTGCAATCAAGATTAGGAGTGATTATGAAGTTAGATTTTTTCCGCCGGTGCGTCTGTCTTGTGAGATTATGGACTTGAGCATAAAAAATGATCAGGAATTCCCACACACAAAGGTATATAACAACTTGGTGGACGTGCTGTTTTGTGATGATGTGAAAGCGTTGAGTTGTAAATTGGAACACACTTACATGAGAATCTTTGTTGTTAATCATCATCATCATCATCATTGGCCTGAAAACTTGTTTTAGGTTTCCAGCCATCAAACATACAATAAAACTTTTGAGCAGCAAGCTGCATCATGAGTTGTGAATATTTTCCGCTTCATCACGATTTTTCCTTAGTACGAATATAAAAGCCAATAAAGAAAATGAAAGCTTTAGTTAATGCTTTATTGCAAATCTAACTTGTTATACTTCTCTCATATATATAATATATGTAACTGACAAAATTTATGCAAATCTTGATTAGGAAGGAAGGTCGTCATTACAAGTGCACAATAAATTTTACTAAATGTTGCAATGTGTGTATCCATTCTTGAGCGCTGAATCGATAATATAAGTGCGTTTGCGAAAATTAGATAATAAAAGATTTCGATATGGCTTCTCTTTCTACTTCCTTCCTCAGGGATGCACATAGTATATGATGAGTGGTATGAGACTTTTAGTAAATCAGAAATCAATTTTTATCAAATGATTATGTATTCTACCCTGATTACTTGAGGCAGCATAAGCAATAAATAATTAATTAAAAATCTGAACCAAGATTAAGCTTGATATGAACCTGTGAGTTGTTAGAACTGTAAAAGATAAAAATGACGTTATTGGATGAGCAGAAATTATGTACATAGGTACGTATATAGGTATGTTCCAAGAAATAAGGGTGCTTAGGTTGCATCATTGCATAGGCTAGTGTTCCAAAGAATGACCATTGGAGGTGTCGTTATCTTTTGATAAGGCGTGTTTTATAGTTTGTAGTTATCAACAGAGATAGTTTTAATTGTTCATAAAAAGCTATTACAATTCTCACGTTTTCATATTATGAATGAGGAGTTTACAAAGTACATAAACATAATAAATCAAGTAATTTTAACTGCACTAAATTGGTTGTCATTACCTTATACATTTTAATCAATCCTTAGCAGTAGGAGCCACAATTGAAATAATGTTACAATCAAGGTTTCATCTTTTTGCCGTATTTTTTAAAGTGCACGAGTTAAGTAATAATTACTATAAACTTTTTTTTATAAATCGTGACTTATTTAAAACAAAAATGTCTATTGTCTAATAACATTGAACATATAACATGTTAAATGATCTAAGAATCTAATCTATAGTAATCACTAATATTTTTTATATAAAAGCTACAATAATTAGTTGTCTTTAAATAAATGAAATACAGTGAAAAAGTACCAAGTAAAAAAAGTTTGCAAAACTACTACAATATTATAAGTTTACTATCAATAAATAATGTTATAAAATCATAAAACAGATCCAAAACAGATTTGCCAAACATGTTTATGCTATAAATGTTAATATAAAATTGCTTAATGTTGTAAAATGAAATACACTAGTGATAAAATGTCATATCATTTCAAACCATCTTTCCGAAAGTACTTTTTAACCTAGCAGCAGACAGGTCACGTTTCAAAACTTCAGATTACCATCCTCCCCTTCCGCGTCCACGGCCTGGAGAACCACGTGCTCCTCCACGACCACCTCCACCACGCGCTTGTCCACCTCTGCCTCCACGCATGTTACTGTCTACACGAGGAGTTGCATTACGGGCTGGTGTTTGCTGCTGTTGCTACATAAATGAAGGAGGATCCGTTATTACACATCATATTAATAATAAAACGTAATTTTTCTTAATTGCAACGTAAACAACTAAGCAATCTGCTTACCTGCTGACCACCTCGACCTCCACGATTATATCCACCAGCTCCACGGTTTGGCCCACCTCGGCCACCACGAGCAGGACTTCCTCTTGCACCCCTGTTGTTTTGACCACCTCTTTGAGGTGTTTTGGGGGTAGTCGGGGTCGCGGCAGCAGACTTTGCGGGTTCAACTGTCTTTGCAGGAGTGGTAACTGCTTCAGCGGCCGGTGCATCCTCTTCCATTTTCTCAGCGCTCTGCTCTGCTTCAGCCCCGTCAGCTTCTTCGAGAACTACCAGTTCATCTGCCTTCTTTTCAGCAACTTTTTCTTCTTCCATTTGTTCCGGTTTGGATGCCTTTGAGGGAGACCCTTCAAGAAAACAAACCAGATAAATATTATTTTACCATCAAAAACAAGCTGTCATTCAATCAAGATGTAACTCTGTCGTCAATTTTTACCTGTGGCGGATTTGGGCTCGGCTCCTTCCGTTTTCTCAGCACTTTCTGCACTTGTTTCCATTTTCTCTGCAGCCTCGGCTGCCTTTGCGGCCTCTTCAGCTGCTTTAATAGCAGCTTCAGCTTCGGCCTTTGCCTTTTGTTCAGCTTCCTCCTTGGCTTTGCGCTCATCTTCTGCCTTCTGCTCCCTTAATTTCACCTATTTAAACGGTTGAGTTATTGAGTTACTTGTTGTAAATCACTCATGTAAAATTTTGTCAATATAATTTTTATTTATTTTTCTCTTACCACTCGTCTCAAATACTCCACATAGCAGTCGAAATGCGGACGACTCTTGCAATGAGTTTCCTGTTCTCCTTCAGTAATGTACATTCGACAAACTTTGCAGCAACTTCCTCCGACCAGGAAAACAGCGTCTTCACCGACGAGAACATTTTCATCATATTTCTCTGGAATTGTGATTTCTCCTTCGGGTAAAACAAGTTGACCTTGATCCCCCGCAAGCATATCTTTCACGTCATCAGTCAATGGCTGTCGGCCACCCAAAGAATGGAAATTGACGATATTCAAAGGTTTCTCCTGCCCGGCCACTTCAATGTAAACAGCAAACAATTCCTCCTGGGAAGTGCTCACAAGTTCAGAGGCCAATACTTGGCCTTCCTCTTTCAGCTCAATCAGCTTTTTCATGTGACCCACGCTTATAATATGCTCCACCCAGTCACGACGGTGAACAAACTGAGACTTGCAGTATCGGCAGTTTGGATGCAAAAATTCCTTCAAAGTCTGTAAAAGACGCAAGGAAATTACGTTAATTGTATTGCTCAAAAAGATGAAACTTCTTACACTATACCGTTGCATGAATATTCAGATATTTTTTTTAAACTTACCCTATGCCAAACGCTTTGCTTGTGAGTTCCCCAGTTCACAGTGTAATTGCAATCGCACATCTTGCAGTGGTGCTTGTTTCCTTTACCACCGTGGGGACCTTTTCCAGCTCGTCGAGGACGGTCCATTTCAACCGCAATCTCGTCCTCGCACATCTAAAAACACAGAATATATGGAATACATGTTCATGTTGTGTGTGTGCTGATTTGTACAAGTGACAGCTTGGATCAAGTAAATTCAGCCGTTTCTGTACCTTAGATTCATACATGAGAAGTTCAGCGCGCTTGGTGAACTTTTCTTCCACGATCTTCATGAGGTTGACATGAATTTTGCTGGTAAGATGCGCGTCAAAAGCCTGTATTGTAAAATACAAATAATTAATTTCAAATTCAACACAAAACTTTGCATGAAAAACATAAGAAACTGTGCATTTTAAAAAATCTCACCGTTGCATCAGGCAAAGTTTTTTGACAGATTTTGCAGACCAAAAGTTCGACAGGAACCTCTTCATACTTGCTTGGCTTCTTTTCTTCAGGAACAGCGGGCTCGGTAGATGCTTCTGCTGGCTTTGCATCACCTTCAGCAGCAGGCTTAGCAGCGGTTCCGTTCGTAGTAGCCTTATCAGTTTTCGCCGCCGTTGCGGGTTTTGCTGCAGCCTTGTTGCCGGCGACGGCCTTTTTATTATTTCGGCGATTATTAACTCCCTTCCGTACAGTAGTAACAGCGACGCGGTTGCGTGCAACGGCAACAACCGTCTTGGCTTTCTTGACGTCAACGTATTGCTCACGAGCAACGAATCCCCTGATCACACAAATAACTAATATTAGCATGTCTTCTAAAATAAACAATCATGGACACAAACATGAACATGGGATGCAAAGATGATGAGGATGAAAGCAGTTTGCCACATAATGACGGTGTAAAAAGAGCATGAATGATGAAACCTGAGGTATTATTTTCAAGTTGTTCTTCCGAATATGTTGAAGTTGTGGAAGTTTTATCGAAGAGTCCCTTAGTCCCTTTTGGACTAGTGATCCGAACAGGCCATCATGAGGCACATATAATAGTGCATATGTGTACGTGTGTTCAAACTTGAAGTTTTCATATTTACCAAATTACATGACATGATAAGATGTATGATGCAAAACACAAGTGAACATGCCACCAAAATAACAGACGACACCATATCAATATGTTCCTGTCGTTGTAATTTCAGTAAACATTGTACAACGTGTTGTTGAATAGACCATCAAAATGATGATGGAAGCTGGTGGAAGTCCACAGACGACAACACCATTTAACCACCGTTCATGTTCATGAATTAAATTGTTTGTATACTTAGCAGGATAAAAATTATTGTGCTACAAGATTATTGATAACATCACAAGTTGACCGCATTTGGTCGCACTTATGAACTCTATTCATTACAAAGTATTTGTACCTTTTCTTTGCCACTCCTCGTGGCGTTGTAACACGGCTCCGATCATTTACATCAGTGCGACGGACCAGAGCTACTTTTTGATTTCTCTGGATTCGACCTCGGTCAGATGAATTTTTATTGTCGCGTCCAAAACGATTAGATCCTTGTTGAGTTTGTTGGCCGAACATTCCCATGTTCTGTTCGCCAACGCCCTGGCCATAAGCCGGAAGAACTTGCTATCAAGTCAAAGCGTTCAATTCCGTACATTATAAAACCACACATAGTTGAGACTTGAATTTTCTTGGCGAAGATGCCATTTTTTAAATATTATCTGCGGCTATAACGCCACTTGACTGACGACACAGAATAGCATCAGTAAAGCATTCGTCCTTAATGATGTGACACACATTACACATATCATAAAATGATTTCGTTGTATAGAGTGTCAAAGTCGGCCGTTCTTGGCTCGAATTCGTGATCTTATATATATAATCAACTACCGGTCGTCAGGTTTTCATTCATTACAGTAGCTTTCTGTTGTTGATATTATCAAATTCTGTGGATAAAATACACAATCAAGCACGATGTGGAGCTGGTGACTACTTCCGCTTCAAAGCAAAATAGGCTTGGATTCAGCATGCCGAAAGAGCTTGATCATGTATATAACATATTTTTTTGGCTAATATCAAGTCGATACACTCAAAAATAGGTAGTTGAAAGATAAAAGTCATTGATGAGCACAACGACGACGGCTTACTGATGTGACATTCAAATTCCAACTGTACATGAACTTTCTGATTCTGATACAAAACTAGAATATTGTAGAACGAGTCATACAGAAAGTCATTACAAGCAAGATCTTTTGGCGTCAGCAGTCAACTTAAAAAAGTGCAAATAATTTTTTTTTCTTCGTTTCTCCCTCTTCCCCCACAAACATGAATCCACGTTCTTTTAACCAGTGAAAGATGGTAAACAAGTGTAGACGACTCTACAAACGTATATTTTAAAAGGACGACAAAGGAACGTCCTTGTTATCGAAAGCACAAATAAACAACTCCGACCAGAAGGTTATCGACAATGAAAGAAGTATTTAAAAAAATAATATTGTCTTCAGTCTCAAGAGCGATAATGATGTGTCGTGGAATTACTTGACTGGGCAGAAACAACAGAGTTGAAGCTGCTAGAGAATATATTGTTCAGCTACAGCAGAGTAATTAATATGAAGAAGGCGTAAAATAAAACTCAGAAGGCAGCACTTCTTCAGGAAATTTTTTTTGTGTTGAACAAAGAGAACCCATGTTTTTTGGTTCGTGAAAACAGAGCATATAATGTAGTTGTCTGAATTTCGAATTAATAGTGAGTAAACACGGTAGTTGATAGAAGAGCTTGATATTACAATTGTACAGAAATAGAAGCAGAATGAAATAATATTTTGACTTTTAACTGGCAAGCTCAAAGAGAGGTGTTTTGTATCACAACACCGCGCCAGCATTATCAAAATTATTAAGGCACTTTGGCAGTATACCGTGCCATGTTTGACGATAAAAATAAAGTCAGTGTAGGATTCGAAATTAGAAAATTAAACAACATACCTGTCCGAAAGCAGCTGGATTTAGTCCAGCGGGTAAGTTCCCAACAATAACCTGCATCGGCTTTTGTTGGTTCATAACAGCAGCAGCAAAAGGGTTTTGAGATTGAACCATCCCCATATTGTTCATGTTTCCTCCCATCATTCCCTGTTTATATAGTAGATGAAAATGTATGAATATTTTGGATAGAATTACTGGTTATAAAAAATTACAAAAGCATGCAGATGCAAACTAACAATAAGAATAATAAAATTGAAAGATAATCAGATAGGTGTATGTGTACAAAGAAAATAGTGCCCATTGCATATTAACAATTGAGCAAATTTAAAATTCTACTTGTACGAAGTTTGCTTTCGGCCCTGAAGAAAATACTCTTATCGATAAAGCCGATAGAATACCATCGCAGGGCCTCGTTACAAAATGACCAAAAGTTAGAAGTTAAAAGCGAAAACTAAGAAAAGGTACAATATGGCGAATTGATGCATAAATGTAGCAGTAGCAGCTAAATAAATTGCATTATCGCGTCGATAAAAACTGGACTTCTTACTCCAGCCGCCTGTGACTGGGGTAACACCATCACCACGGGTTGATCTTGATTTCCCCCAAAGGAAGACATCATGCCAGGATTTGGACCTACCGAGTTACGGAGAACAGCGTTTGACAGCTGATTTTGGAATTGATTTTGATGGTTCATCATTTGCTGTTGCTGCTGTTGTTGTTGGAACTGCCTGTTATCAAAGGCGTTCATCCCACCTTGAGGACCACCGCTTTCTGTAAATTAGACAGCAAAAGTTTACGATTTAAGAACTATACACTACCAATATGCATTGTTAATTTTAACACAACATTTAGAGCTTAAGTAAAAGCAACAACAAAATGTACTTACGTCGGTTTTGGTTATTGGGACCCTGACGCCAACCACCTTGCTGCCCCATATGATTTCCATGATTATGATTCAGGTTTCCCATGCTGTTGCTCCTATTATTATTATTCTGGGCTACACGGCCACCTCCGCCATGATTATCAAAATACCGATTTCCCCTGTTCACAAAACCTGCAATGAAAACAAACCCAAAAATTGCATTAGTTAATGTTAATATACTCTCCACTATTACTATTACCATTCAACGTTCATTATACTGCAGTACACCGACTGCCACAATATTTATAATAGCTTGGATCACTTACCACCACCAGATCTTCGGTTAGACATTTTCGCTACTTTTAACGGTCTTTAACCACCACTTCAATCCAAACAACTATAAAAAGTCACTTTACACCTGCGGCAGGCTAGGCTTTCCTTCACTCTTCCAATGATTTTTTTCACAGTCAACCTGTACAAGAATAAAAACAAAACAAACAATTACATAGTATACTTTAAAGTTTAAACAAAATAGTTAAATAGAATTTAGAGCAATTAAAATTATAGCGTCCAATTTAGCCGGCACAAAATATTACTGCCTTCAAACCAAATTTGTAAAGCTTAAAAAACACTAGTATTTTCATTACCTGTCAATTAACTGACGTCCCCTTTGTTCCTTGTGTTTTTACGATGGCAAAAATTACTCTGATAATTAACTGGAGCAATTAAAATTAAAGTTTTCTTGGAATAAATTAAGTTGAACTTGAGAGAGAAAAATGGTGCAACGGATATAAAGAGAAGAGGAGACACGTCTTCACCCAAACCCTTTTCCTAGAGAAGCCGAGAGAGAGGCGAGAAGAGAGATGAAGAAATGGAGACCGAAACCGAAAGCATTACGCATCAAAAAAAGAAGCTTCCTGCCTTCCTCTCAATACATAACCCATAGCGCATTTTCCTCCTCTCTTGTCCTCTAATGCTTTTCCGCTTATCTCTCAATTTCTCTGAATGCAACGCATAAGTTGACTGACTCACAAACTCATCATAGCACCTCGTTACGCTAAACATCAAGCTAAGCTGTCTCAAGCCAAGCCAACTAAAACTAGTATAAAAAAGTATGCAACTCCTTTAGGTTTGGTATTTTTGGTAAGGAATTTCGTAATATTAGTAGTAAGCACAACGATAGCGTACATATTTCACTTGACACAGACAGACACTTTACAAAACGAACTCTTGTTTTACTTACATGAGAAGGATATTTCCCGTTTCTTTTACAACAAAAGTACTTACTCGAGCGAGAAACAATGAAAGCTCAGCACCATTTTTGCCATTGCCCTTTTGTACTCTTGCTGCTGGAGTGGAAGGTGAGATGACGAAAGAATTTTCTGCCCCAAACACTTTTACATTTCGCATGCGGCTACAATAACTTATGCATACATTTTAGTAGGATTGGATTCTAGGGGTTTCAGTCTTTTTTAGTAAAATAGTAATAGTAATGAATGAAGATTGAAGATGTCATAATTCCTATATAGTTTGATGGATTTTATGTTTTTGTCTGTCTGTCTGTTTGATAATGCAACCTGAATAATATGTAACTCTTATGAACTTGGAAGCATTATGGTGTTGCATGCATGCATTGTGCACAAGCTTGACAAATCAAAGTCAAGTACATACGTCAAAACGCGAAAAGAATCAGTTTGCATGTTTGTAGTACAATGTGCGAATGACAGCTAATGTTGAATATACGAGCTTTTAATGTTGTTTATGATTAGCGCATCGTCATCGTATAGTCGCATTTTGTGTGATAAATGAAACAATGACCGCAGATACATAATACATACAAACATAACAAAATGATTCAATACTCCAATTTACTATGTCATTCGATCATCCATCCATACAGATACTGGAAGTTTCTTATGAAATTACTTCCATACGGACAAAAACTTGTTGGGCAATTGCATACGTATGCATATATGAGGATATTCAGTTATATGAATACCAATGAATCCATCCAGTGTCTGTTCATCCAATCATTTTGTCTAAAAGGGTAATATCAACTAAACTAAAAGGTTATGAATATGCCTTATTCTGTTGTGTGCAAATTTTCCGCGAATTCATACCATGTTGGTATTTACTACAAAGTCACTGACAGAGTACAATTTCAAGGTAAATGCACTGGATCGTTTTAGTCATCTTACAAAATGTACAGGTCTGATTTTTTTGTAGTTTTTGCTTACAACACTACCAGCAACAACGTTGTGCTTTGTACAGGTCATCCAACCCGATCTTCTCGCAGTACAATTTCTTTACTTACTTACTGTAATATTTAGGATATATGGGTACGTATATGTAAAAGAAGATCCAGCTTCAATTCATTATTAATTATGACCAAGACCATCAAACCATTTAGGTATTTCTGTTTGTTTCCATTTACTTGAAACACATCATACAGGTGTCGGTCAATATTAGCGATTATGATTATAGTGCCATATTATGCTGTTGCGGTAGGTGAGTTTAGTTGTTGACGATGATCCTATCCTTACCAGATAGATGTGTGCCGGTAAAAGTTCATTTTATGCTACTGACAAAATGATTGTTGGTCTAAGGTGCGTGTAGAAATTAAAAATTATATGATAGTGCGTAGTGATAGCCGTTCGCGTATGCATTTTCCGAATGTGAAGTAACTTTGAACGAGTACATGGTTTTTTCATTCAAAATATACATTTTTATTAAAATAAACATGATTTGAATAGATATGTACAACATAAATTAAAAAAAAATAATACTTTATAATATAATTTACTATTTAAACAAATGATTAAATTGTCTAATTTAAACAAGTTATCCGACAAAATAGTTCCTAGTTGTATTTGTAGTGTTTCCAATAACTGGACCCTTGTTGTAACTAGGAATGCATCTTTGCAACAGATTGGAAAATCTCATATTTTGCGGACAGTCATTTCGCATGAACGAGATTGCGGCAGCGTCTACGTGTGACATCCATATTAGCCTTTGGAAACTCATTGTGAAGGTCGTTGCGACTAAAATAGTCGCTAGAAAAGGCTGACGAAACATATTGCTTGGCTTCATACGTAGCATATTTCCAATCTATTTAAAGCTTATCTACTTTCCAGTGAGCTACTGATCTTTGTCTTGACGCTGTGAATTCGGGATTCTTCTTTATCAAATCTTTTGGTCAATGATTTTGCGATGTCCAACGTCTTGTAGGCTGCTTCAGGTTTCACCTGCTGGAGTAATCCTTGGACCGAAAGCAAGTTCCCCAAAACAGTAAGTGCTTTTCGGAAGCTAGAGAATTTGTTCCCCGAACTGTGAGGATCTTATCAACCGACGTGATTCTCAAGTAACCCCAGAGTTGCTGGGTGTTTGATTTGTGGCTACAACTAAGTTAATCTTCAGTAGTTTCTGTGACGTACTCTGAAAATTAAGTTATGAATATAGGTTGAAAAATAATAGTAATAAATGTATCTATAACCAAAAATTAGAAGAGTACTATTCGAGTTTACCTTCACTATTTCCATTACTCCAAACTTTACTTTTCGATTTGGTACGGGTTTATCCATGTTTTGGACTTATTGACGGTAACTTGCAAGTTGACGTTGTTGACTTAAATGAACAACTTTTTATCAGTTTGTAGTTTCTGAAGACGCACTTGTCTAGGTTATGTTATGACACTCTTTTGATTTCAACGATTAGGACAATAATTGTTTACATGCTCGATTGAAAAATACAATTTACACGAACGATGATTTCACAAGCTTACTGCAACATGTAATGTGACAAACTAACTGGATTTTAAGAAGATTCGTGCCTTAAATAGTTGAGATATTTCTCATCGCAATGCAGCTTCAAAACGTTCAGCAAGTCAGTTGTAAACGTTTTTTAGTTGTCTGTGCAATATGATTCGACTATTGCGAATTATTACTTGTCATATTTTCATTCATGCTGAGACTCAAGAGATCATGCAGCACCTGCAAATTATGCATTTTTAAGAAAGGGGTGCATAGTAATTACTGCGGTGGCCGTAACGTTTTTTGTACTACATCTTATGCTTATTATTATCTACGTGTTGTGATTGTAGAAATTCAAGTACGGAAATTCTGTGCTAATTTTATGTACGCTTCATAACAACAAACCATTATTCACCCCTTTCTTTGAAGTGCACAAGCACGCTGTTACTGTTTACTTGCAAATTCTCAGACAATGTACAATAATCAACAATACTTCAAATATTTTTTGCTATCGGGTTCGATGTGTCAATTTGTCATGTAAACTTTTCGAAACGTATTTTGTTTGAATGTCTTCATCGGCAACTGGATTGACCTTGACCTTGTCTAAAGATGTAATAAACGTTTGCAAATAATTATGTCAGATTTTTAGCAAATGTTCATAAAGGATTTCGCACTTAATTACTTTGCAACTTCAAAAAAAGCTCCAAATATGCTGACTTGAGGAAGCAGTAATAACTTATCCACTCACATTAATTAGGTATTAGTTCACCTAAATTGGAAAAATCAGAGGGTAAGGTTAAGGTGTAAATTTTTTGGGGCAAAATGAGAATATTTAAGTCTGAACCCTACCGTCTGTATCGAAATATATTCACGCGCGTTATAAGCATTCGGTTGCCGTTCATTATCTTGCATTTTGATTAAGAATTTTCATTGTTGAGATAAGTCCTGCATTAGAACCTTCACCTCTCTGGAGTCCACGATTCCAGTTTGAGTCATTTTCCAGATCCAAGTGGAAATAGCACAATATTCCGAGCGCTCTTGGCAGTAGAAAAGCATGAGAAACCTTATAACGCAATGCAAACAACAAGAACTGTGTATATGTATTTACATACATGCAAGCTGTATTCAACCTAATCTACACAGAATATTATGGGAACTTACAACAGATGTTGATTTGATACTCTGTCATTGTGAAGTTGTGTGAATGTTTTATGTACATATTTTGCAACGTGCATTCATTTTTTTCCCGAACAGTGGTAATACTGGTAATCATTAAATTTTAGTGCATTTTGTAAAAAGGATATACACATAACTAATGAAATTGTAAGGAAATTAACCCGGATGACTTCCAGTAGAGCGTTTTAAAGACAGTTGTGTGTGTGTGTGGTGTAAAACGTGCATTTTGGAACTGGAATGTTGACGCCATGTTAGTGTAGAGGATGGAAGTAAAAGTTGAATATTTGCACGTGTGTCGCAATTTATTAGCAATGTGAAATTGTGTGACAAAAAATAGACAAAAATGAAGTGTTGGACTGCGTTTCGTGCAATGCTGGTTGTGTTATTGACCCTGCTACAGTCGGAAATGATCTCCACACAACATGACACTTCTGGAGTTTCGTTGTCATCTAGAGACTTTGTAAGTTACTTAATGCACCTCTAAAGGATCACACTAATCACAGACATTATAACCATTATTTAAGGGAAACGATCACTATGTATAGTTTCTAATGAATATAACATTTATACATATAATATTTTTTATTTACAACAGAATCAAAATCCCGAACCAATTGCCGTTCAGTGTTCAACGTTAAGATTGGGACAGTATCTTTGTAATTACACGTATATCGACCCAGTCACACAACAACCACATGGATGCTCTCGTGAAACTTTGATGGCGAAAAGTAAGTCGGTATTTTTTGTGATTATTCCAATAACTACCTGCAATTTTCGGTGAATATCCGAGTTAGTTGTTCATTTTTCAATGTTGTCAAATTTCAGTTCCTTGCCAAGCTGTGGAGGGACTTACTTGTACTGAAACCAATTCTAGAGATTTTCAAATTGAAGTGCCATGCAAGTGGACGTAAGTAATTCGATGTTTTAAAATAAATATCGTTAAACTTGTAATCGATCTGTAAATGGAACGATTTAAATAAAGAAACATTATTGTCTTGTTGATCTTCACAGGAACGGGTACAAGCTGGATACCGCGTTACTCCTCTCTGTTTTTTTGGGCGTCTTAGGTGCAGATCGTTTTTACCTTGGTCATCTTGGAATGGGCGCGTTAAAATTTTGTACCTTGGGATTTTTATTCATAGGCCAACTCGTAGATATAATTCTTTTAGCCACGCAGCAGATTGGTCCCAAAGACGGTTCCAGTTTTATAGTAGGCTATTATGGCAATGGCGTGTCATCGATAAGGGCTAACAATCTTACGTACATTGTTCCCCGACCCGACTGGTTTTAGTATTTCTCACTAATGCATCTACTTACTACTTACCACTACGATAATTGTTATGTAAATTATTATTATGTAATAAACATATAAATCGCTATTAATTCAATATGAATATTTTGGCCATTTCCCTGTCAGTTCATTTAGAGGTACATAAATGACCTCAACTTTCTTGTAAAATTAATTTGATATTTTGATTTTATTCTGCAATATGAGATATTATACATAAATATGGAGCAAATAGTAATATAAACAGATTTACTGACGGCAACACTATAGTATTATGAACATGATCAATCTTTTATGTGAATGCATGGTTTTAATTAACCAGCTCCCTTGACACATTTTCCAAGTCTAAACGAAAAATGTTCAAATTCGCCATTTGCCCCACATTCTGAGATATCCTTATCATTGGTTCCATCATCGGCCTTGCTGGAAGACCCAGCACTGCTGCTGTTACTGTTTGAACGATGTGCCCCTTGTTGACTAGATGAGGATGATGAAAATGAGGAAAAGGACTCTTCAGAATTAAAGCTACTCATTGACGACGACTCCTTCTTGCTTTCCGTAAGGACACGTCTCTCTTCGGTATCATTTTCGTTTCCTCCTCCAGACGACCCTGGAGGTCCCCTAGGACCGCCGGGTCGAATATCTCTATCTCCGGATCCTCGGTTTCCAGAGCTGGAGGAGGTGACTCTTCGTCTCTCCTCTTCTCTGGAGTCCTGTTGGTTGAATCTGTTCTCGGTCTGGGTAAATGTTGTCTGCGTTCGTTTCTCCTCCTCTTCTCGTTGATTGTTTCGATCGTTTCCTCGGGGAGGTGGGGGCTGTCTATCGCGATCTCGTTCGTTAAATCTATTTCCGGAAATAACTTCTTCTTGTTTGTCATCAAATCTGTTTCCGGACTGAAATTCCTGTTCATTTTCCTCGAATCTGTTTCCGGATTGGGATTCCCGTTCACTTTCCTCGAATCTGTTTCCGGATTGGGATTCCCGTTCATTTTCCTCGAATCTGTTTCCGGATTGGGATTCTTGTTCATTTTGTCCGGATTTATTTCCGGAATGAAATTCCTGTTCCTTTTGTTCAAATCTGTTTTCGGTGTGGGTTCGTCGTTCCTCTTCTTCATTGAATCTCGTCCCTTCTTCTCGATCGCTGTGAGAAGATCCAGGACGTCCACCTTGCGGTCCCCTATCACCAGGTGGAGGCGGCCGATTTCTGTCTGCAGGACTGAATCTTTCCCCTTCTTCACCTCTATTTCCTTGGTTGTTGTACGATTGCCCACCTTGGTTTCTATCTCCAGAATTGGATCCAAAATCACGATCTCGAGATCCTCCGCCATCAATGGAGTTGTCAGGTGCTGTGGATTCATTAGAAAATCTATTGAAAATTAATTTTGTTCTGCTTCTTTCAGTATCACAGACATCCAAAAAAGTTTCAAAACCAGTTAATCTTTAAATGTGTACATAAATGCATGCCTTTATTATTATAATATGTCTTACCGAATTCTGGTGGAGGTCTGCTTGGAGGTGGCCGTTCAGGTCTAAACGGAGGTCGTCCTGGAGGTGGACCGGGTCGGAATGATGGGGGAGGAGGTGGCGGTATGAATTGCGGCGGACGAGAGCCTGGCCGGTTGCCTATCAAATCCTTATTCTCTTCAGAATTCTGTCCGATACCATAACCCCCTTCACCGGGTAAAAGTAACGGATTTTTGGGACGATTATATACGTATCCATCTTGCTCCGAGAAAGGTGGTGGATCTCCGGGTCGTCTATGTGGGTGAGCATGTGGTGGAGGTGGTCCATGTTGCATGATCGGTCTATGATATGATGCGGGAGGTGGAGGTCGTCTTTGTGGTGCTGGTGGAGGGGGAGGTGGTGGTCGTCTTTGTGGTGCTAGTAGAGGGGGAGATGGTGGGCGTCTTTGTGGTGCTAGTAGAGGGGGAGATGGTGGGCGTCTTTGTGGTGCTAGTAGAGGGGGAGATGGTGGGCGTCTTTGTGGTGCTGGTGGTGGGGGCGGTGGTGGTGTAGGCCGACGTTGAGGGGATGGAGGAGGACCTCCACCGTTATTTGGCCGTTGGTAGTTTGCTGCAAACTCAACTTCATCATCTAACTCGTTGAGCGAACCTCCACGTTTAGGTGGCTTTGGTGCAGGTTCTTTTACAAGTCTATTGGGTTGATTAAACGGCTTTTTCATACCAATGAATGGTTCTGAAAACAAATAGCAAGCAATAAGATAATTACACGTTCTCACAAAGCCCCTTTTATATTCCAAAGAATTTAAGAAACAAAAAATACGTACTATCGTCAAATTCCGTTTGAATTGAAGGGCCGCTTCCAGGAACATGGAGAACCAAGATTTTTTCACCCGTCAGAGGATTGGCACGATAACGATAACCAACACATTGCACCAGGTACAACGTAGAGAGAAACACAACCAGGATCCGGAGCAGCGTCATTGCTACTTAATTAGAGATGTAAAAACTACGTTAACATAATTTGTCGAAAAATCGGAAACTTTAAAAATTGCATTGAACACTTAACGGAGATATATATTTTTTAATGTGTGAACGCATGCATGATCTTAATTTAAATTAGTCTAACTAGTACGTCTTATCATCCACCGCATGAATGCTAAAAGTGGAATGGAGAATTGAGGGTAATCCCCATTTGATTTTATACGTGAACCCAACCCAATTGTCGTCCCTTTTTGTATCGTGGATCCTTAAAGGACATAAAGAGTGCATGAATATGACTACATTTTTTAGTTTCAGTGTTACAGATTACTACAATATGCAGTTAGTTCTGAAACGATGTCATGCCTGGAGTAAAATTCTTTTGAAGATTGAAATTCTAGTCAAATGAATGCATATATGCCTAAATTAATGAAGGTCCATTTCTGGCGAATGGGAAAATGGGATGAATTTTCCAAGAGCAAGTTCGGGTCATTAATATATAATTTGTAATGTATATCTTATGCTTTTGCATTGGGAGTTTGGGAGGGATATGTGTACAACTTATTTTAACTGACCTCCATTCTGTTGATATAAACGTACTCGGTTTACAGTACAATATGATGCATCATGTAAAAAGGTTCAGCAAAACTGCTGATGGAGATGTTATAACGTAAAAATTGAAAAGATATTTTGCAGTAGTTCATTTCTTGAAGCAATGAGGGCTCGACACGATAGGGGAAATTGCACCGTGAGTGAAATATTATGCTTACTCCTCCGGCATTTACACACATGCCGTAAGATCTGGAATAATGTTACTTATTACTTATTGAGGGTCGACTCCTTAAGTGCATGGTCAAATCATTACATAACAATATGCAGTTGGTCGTTGATGATTTCGCTTTCGCCCCTGTGGTCTCTGGTGTTTTTTAATAAGTTCTAACGAAATAGAACTTTCTGTACCTTCATTTCAATACCTACCTTTACCGACGTAGGTAAATGTGGTAAAATAGCCAGTCAGCATATTGTCACACACCACAAGTAGTACTTACATAGGTGATCGATCACATTGTGACGCCATGACCAGTCTATCCCTCCAACTGTTTGGATATTTGAGGTATGTAGATGTAGGAGGCGTGACTACACTACCATGAAGAATTGCCTATTATTACAAATTTGATTAAATTGCCTTTCCGAAAATATCATCTTGTATAAAGTGGGATCGAAAGATAAACCACATCAACCAGCCAGCCCTTGCTCTTGGGAATTTTGAGTAAAAAAACACGTCAACTCTTGCGCATCAATGAACTTCAGGTACTTGGAAAGGCGTTGTATCCATATGCGTTACAAGAACTTACAATTATGCAGTTCTGTCTAGAATGTCTGCTACTTATAATTAAATTGTCTTTATATTTGTCAGTGATTTTGTAAGATGAAGAAATTGCGTATAGTACGACATGGGACAAGTCAACCCAAATTGTCACATTGTACTGCACTGTACTTCCGATGTAAAGATGATAAGATACTTTTGTATAGAATTGTAATATTTAAAGGTGATTTGATCATTTTTATCGAGAAACCCCATTGGCCAATCTAAATAGGTACTCTGTGGAAGAACTTTAATGAAAATGAACAGATTATTATCTCAATTCAATTCAAATTCCAAGAAATGCAAAATGTTTGAAAATTATTACACAGCAAAATGTGCGCGAGCATCCCAAATTAGTACAATCTATTTTTTAAGTAAGAATATTTAATTTAATGTACGGATGTCTATAGTCTGTATGACACTTTCTTAGGGCAAGGTGCAAAGTATTTCTGTGTGGACATTATCATTATGATCATAGGGGGTCTAAAATTAATTGTACACATTTCTTATCTCCTGGCGAGTTGTCCCTTCTAGCTGGAAAATGTAACTTGCATATTTTCGATGGAAAAAGACCAATAGTAATGAGATCTTATGCATGAAACTACATGAATACTACCTATAAAGAAAAGGTGCGAATGCAATTAATATGAATGAACCATATACACTTTTAACGCTTTGGAGGATGGAACTTCTGAAATTAGTAAAACACTCCACTTTTGTGATACAAAATTACCTTTTTATTGCTTAGTCATAATATCGTGATCGCGTAGTGTATAACATATTGTATAATAAAATATTTTATGTTAATAATGCAATGCCCAACGGAATCTATGTCATATTTTTCAAGTCATAAATGGATATAAAAATGAGAAATGGATTCACTTCAACCAAAAGGGTATTTGTCGTGTTTCTTTATTGACATGGCATGTTAAAAGACTATCAAAATTCAACAATGTACACTTGTTTGTTTGTATAGGTAATTAATTATGTATCAAGATTCAAATCATGGCACCACCATTATTTGATCACTTTCCTACAAATGAAATTCTTGAGATTCGTTAAAGCGCATAATATACCAACTTTCATGTATATGCACAACCCCCCACGCTGACCCCTCCGTCTGTATTTATGACTAAGGGAAACTAATAAAGGTAACCCCTCGTTGCTGACCCTGTCCATGATATTTCAGTTCATCTTGTGCGTAAAAGTTTGGCACGGAGGGATTTTCTTTTTCAAGCCCTGATTTTGGATTGTGCACATACTCGCCATGCTCTTGACCCCTGGCCCAAATCAAATTCATGGTACCTGAAAGTTCGTGATCAGTGGGATCAGACGTTTTGACTTTTCTGCGGAAAATTATCGTGGTGATGCCATCTTGTTCCCAGGCGGTGGCCGACGTCAAGTCCTCGGTGCCTCCGTAAATGGTGTCCAGACGAGGCGAGGATCTGTCCCGAGTGTAGAAGTCACGTACTCTGGAATACATTCCGCGAGCAGTGCCAATTACGATGTCTGTGCAATCCATTGCGTGGAAATCGAATCTTGGCGTGTACTGAAATTGTTAAAATCATTACTGCTGCTTATAGGTGTTGTAATTGCAAGTATCGATTCAAATTGAAACTCAATCTCTTTTATATTCTTACAGAAGTGGTCCGTTTTTCCAGCTTGAAGGGTGATGTCTTATCTTGTATTGAATTGATGCTGTATGATTCTGGCATTGCATATACTGCAAATGAATTTTAGTAAGTTTTAAAAATTTTGTTTTGGAAGCATTTCGTAATTTAACAAATTGATGTACATAGTAATATTTTATCATACCCATTGCAGCTGCTGACTCGTCTGCAGATGCTTCCATTTCCGTTTCTGAGTTAGAGGTCTCTGGGTAACTCTCGGGCTCAGAGGAGGGGTAACCTGGAACATGGCATATTTATGCTGATTTGCTTAGTTTATGTTTAATTGAAGATTTTTTTATGTACTTGAAAGATGTAACAAAACAACACGAACCTGTTGAAGATGATTTTGCACTTGTAGGTTCTGACTCAGGGGTAGGAAGGGGCTCAGATGATAGCTTTGATTTTAGAGCACTTGCAAAAAACAAAATTATTAATAAATTTTCTATACCATAATAGCAACTGCATCATTTCCTGCTTGCCATGTATTAATTACCTTTTCGTTGCCCCTACTTCCGGCTCGGATTTGGGCTCACTTGAAGCTTCCGGTTCGGATTTTGGCTCACTTGAAGCTTCCGGTTCGGATTTTGGCTCACTTGATGCTTCCGGTTCGGATTTTGGTTCGCTAGAAGCTTCTGGTTCAGATTTTGGCTCGCTTGTGGCTTCTGGTTCGGATTTTGGCTCGCTTGAAGCTTCCGGCTCGGACTTTGGCTCGCTTGAAGCTTCTGGCTCGGATTTCGGCTCGCTTGAAGCTTCCGGCTCGGATTTTGGCTCGCTTGAAGCTTCCGGTTCGGATTTCGGCTCGCTTGAAGCTTCCGGTTCGGATTTTGGCTCGCTTGCTGCTTCCGGTTCGGATTTTGGCTCGCTTGACGCTTCCGGTTCGGATTTTGGCTCGCTTGAAGCTTCCGGCTCGGATTTTGGTTCACTTGTGGCTTCAGGTTCGGATTTTGGTTCACTAGTAGGTTTTACTAGTTTCGACCCAGTTTCAGGTTCTGGCTCGGGTTCAGGTTCCGAAGATGGTACTACAGGCTCGGGTTGGGGCTTTGGGGTACTCTTGTCTTTCGTAGAACGCTTACTATTCATGGACGTTCCAGGATCTGCCATAATTTTCTCAGGCATGTGTAATGGTTCCAGCAGCGTTGGATTTGACTTCTGTGGCCTACCTTTTGCAGCTCTGGATTTCCGGGACAATGCATAATTTACTTCATCAATTGCAGGCATGCTTTTACAAGTTTTATTCAAAGATGTGGGTCTCCATCCAATTGCTCCGTAGGAGGTTCCATTAACAATGAGAATGAATTCC
This sequence comes from Sinella curviseta, assembly GCA_004115045.4. Taxonomy (NCBI): domain Eukaryota; kingdom Metazoa; phylum Arthropoda; class Collembola; order Entomobryomorpha; family Entomobryidae; genus Sinella; species Sinella curviseta. The sequence continues at coordinate 38,398,406 of CM023203.3, read as the reverse complement.
ATTTCCTTGTCAGAAGTGTCATCTGACTCGTCGGACACAACCTATGTAAACAAATTATGTAAAAATCTGCACAGAAAAAAGCCAAGTTTGCAAATTGCGCAACTCCTGAAAAAGTCCTAAAAATACTTTCATGTCTGTTGAGATTCAGACATTTAGGGTGGTAATTTTGCATATGATAATAATATACATTAGGACAGAAAGCTCAAAGAGAGTTTTTACAAAATTTTCCGTGGCATATTTTGTTTAGAAATGCGCACATGTAACTACAATAGTATTATTGTGATAATACTAAGCTTACTGAGTAATACAATGTCATTCTGTCGGACAGGACTGCTTTCTTGTGACTGGATAATTGTAGATTTTCTGGCGTTGGGAGCTTGTCCTTGTTCTGCAGTTGACAGCCATCCCCGTGAAATCCAGCCGAACAAAAGCATTGTTTCCGAGGGAGAGTTGTTCCACCAATATCTACGCATTTACCTTTCCCACAGTCACCGTCATTTTCGCATTCGTCTTTGTACTGACAACGCGGACCCCAGTATCCTGCAAAATCAGTTACATAGCATAGTAGACAATGCACATGTATGTATACAAATACATATTGAAAATTTGTGTTTGTGCATTGCAAATCTAATGTGATACTCAAAATTTCAATGTTAATGCCAACTGATTGATGCGCATTTGTACATTAGTACATTTTATCTATTGGACATATTATTATGCATGTCTAGATATCTCGAAGACACGGTTTAATGCCCGTAACGGATTGAAAAAAAAACATCCAAAAAGCAAAAGCATGAGTAAGCAAAAACGTAGTACGGAGAATAATCATTGTGCAAGTCATTGTGCATCTTTTACATCAACATAATTTAGAGACGCAATAAAGTGTTCGTTGACTTTGAGACTTTTTTATATCGGAGATTTGAGTTTTAAAAATTTTGCAAAGAAACCACCATGGATGTAGATTTCAAAAACATAACTCACCTTTATCGCATGTACAAGAACCAGATATCGGAGTGCCCCGTCCCAAACAGTCCTCTTGATAGTCGCCGGCCTTCACAATGGAAATGTCAGCACAGCTCCAAAAACCATAATCTTTCCATTCTCTTGCCTCTCGGAAGAGTTTTAAAGTGCAGTCTTCACATGGCTGGTCTGGGATCACTACAGTATCCCACTGCGACCTACAATTTTAGTAAAATTTCAATAGCAGCCATATATGTACCGTCATCATTGCAAAGCGCAATTTTAAATTGGTTACACTTACGTAGGATCGCCGGTGACATAATTATTGTCTGAAGTTGGATCAGATAGTTTCATTGTAAAGTTTTCATTTTTGTCAAGGAGTTCCAATCGAAATCCTCCCTAAAAACGATTAAATTGAATGAATGAGATGCTTTGTTTGTGTATGCCTAACAATATGTTGCGAATCCCTTAAATTTTGAATGAATATATCATAATTTATGCATGCATCCATTTTTGCAGCTTTAAACTTACTAAATGAGGATATGCCAAATGCCATGTTACATTAATTTTTGATCCCGCCTGCAAGATGGTCCGAAAGTTTCCTACATTTAACGAAAAACGGGAAGATGATATTATCTTAATAGACTTATTTCCGGTATTTCCAAAGAAGATAGTATTAATATGCTACGCAGTAGTAAAAACATGTTGACAATTTCCTGCTAAATGACATATTGCATAATATTTACCTTTCGGCATTCCACATGGCATTTTTGTTCGCTTATTATCTAAAAAGTCCAAATCCAGTTTTCTGGCAGGTGGAAATGTTAATGAGACATGCGCGGTGGTAATTCCAAGAAGATAGGATGAAACTAAAAGTACGATAAAACTCGTAAACTTTTCCATCTTTAACAACTGCACCACAAAAATCTTTGATGAACACAAGTTAAAAAAATAAAAACGAAGTCACTAGCTGAGGCAAGTTAAAACAAATGTTATCGCACTATAACCATAAATATTAATTCAAAACACCGGTCGGTATATCACTTCCGAATTTGCAGCTTATCCCGTTATTGGCACGGCACTGTATTACTGGCTATTGAAACGGATTATGCAACAAAATATGTTACACACATATCGAAATGCAAAAGTGCGAAGTACGCAAAATAATGACTACTTTTATTTATAACAGTTATTTCACTGATTTTTTTTCTATTCTATGAACTCATTCTATTTACATTTTTGGCTGTTTGAAAGTTGGACGTGACACGACACGATATGCTGAACAGTTTTATTTATCTCACATGCGTCTACTCTTCATTTTGGCCGTACACCCTATAATTTAAGTGGGAGTATAGGTGCTATTATCTAAAAACTGCATAAAAATATGACACAATTTTTTTGCAGTGCTTTCGACTCAAGTTGTTTCCTCGAATGGTGACATCGAAATGCTGGAAAAGTATGATTGCTCATGGGCTTAGAGTATATCGAATAGCAATTTTTGCATGGCAAACGCTTATGCATGGCAGCTTGCTATAGATTTGCAACAATGGTTTCGGATGGGGTAGAAAACATTGCAGCACATTATTAGGCAGCAACAATGAATGAATTACAATTGAGATTATACCTAGATGTATGTTCATAGATGAAAGGACAACAAAAAATGGACAAATGGAGAGGAAGTATGCTTGCATGTTGGCTACTCAGAGAGAATGAATTAATCTAATGCATATTGCGGTGCAGTTATGTTGTACCGAGGATGCATAAAAGAGTGATTAAATGAGATAGGGACCTGGTAAAACAAGATTTTAGATAGGATGCGCTAGAGCCAAAAGCATTCTAAAACAGAGACGAGGTCAACTTTTAGGAACATAGAATCCAAATTATTGGAACAACAGAATTAATCAATGAATTTGGTTCGGTTGCATGTTCTTGCAAACATGAAAAAATTGCTGGCATGTGTTCATTCATTTATTAACAGAAAAAGCAGAATATTGTGCTCATTTTTCATAAGCGAATATTGCTTGCAGATTTTTTTGCAATATTGGATGGACAACGGTTAAGCTTATATATGCTTCAAATCCTGATATTAAAGCAAAAATGGAGGGACTGTGCAGGAATTGAATGTGTGGTTAAAGTACTTTACTAGATATTCAAAATAAGCATCAATACATATATCATCATAATCCAAACTGCCGTCTGCTCAAAAGTCGAGCATTTATGATACAGTCCTTGATTAAGCATTAACTTGATGAATGAAACAAAGATATCACCTTTGAAAAATAGATCACTAAAACAATAGATTCGAAGGATTTGACAGTGACACTTAAATGTTACCACGATATTGAATAACTGGATTATAAATTTATCGTAAAAACTGCTGCTGTGAGGTCACTTGGTACTAGTAACTATTGTGTTGTGATTCACAACTTGTGAATGAAACACCAATTTTAAGCGTAAAATCATTGGGAACATTCATAGAATGGATCCAAAAGCACACTTTGCATAAGTAGAAAGTAGTGACGCTAACGTAATTTTGTCATATAGTCATACATTTTAACAACAAATATTAAATAAGTATGGTAATTTGGTAATTTAACTTTCTCCTTCTGCCTTACTATTTACTTCAATTTAATTACCGGGCGACTCTAACAAACTGCGAAAATTTACTTTCCTCAATTTAATGACACGAATTTTTCAGACAAGGTATTGAGACAAATATTGAAAAGATGGACAATTCTTGCCAAGAGAGAGCCATGAAAACGCCACGAAAATTGTTAACCTGTGCAATACGAATATAAGGTAAATAGCTACGTATACTAGTATGAAGTAACACTAATATTGGCTCGACCTAATTTAGTTAGACAAGTTGGCATCATATTTGGTTATTTCAATTGATAGGAACATGATGGATGATGGCCTATGCACGACGGCCTGTGATCTTATAACGATTTAGTTTGTTTTCATATCAGTTCAATGACCATGGTGTTGATAGCTCTCGGTAATAAAGATAACATTAAAATTTGCAAAATACTTCAGTGAGAAACCTGGATCAAAACGTTTCAGGTTGCCCCAATCGTTAATTTGTTACCGTAATAATTGTTACAAATGCTGAGTGTAATTATTTCGGGCTGAATGTTAATTTTAGAATGCATACCTACCTATTTGTATCTGCACACGTGTTTCATTTGATATGAGAGTCATATGTGGTGAACTATAAACTTATTTATCTATAATTTATATATTTATCTTTTCCAGAGGACTTATTCGTACATCGTATTGCCGGCTTTAACATCGAATTAATGAGATGAGGTTATTATAAAGCTTGTTATGAAGAGAGCAAAATATTGCAAATATTTTTGTTCCTAAACTGAAGGTGATGACCTGCGATAATAGATTACACGTTATTTTTGTCAAACTTTTGGCAAAAATAACAAAACAAAATAGGTTATCAGTAAAATTTGTTTACCAACAGAGTTTGTCCAACGAAACAAAGAGCCTTGCATTACGTACTGACATGTGCTGCTAAAAATAAAAATGTTGTGCATTAAATTCTCAAAACGTAAACTCGCTCAAAGTCCGACGCGTGAATATGAGGTTTGGTATGCTTTTCATAGTGGCAATTGTCATAAATACATACTTCATATTTACAAGTTGGTGCTGATGAATCCCCTGAAACTGAAAGTGATATGTACATACTATGTATTTATGCTAAAACTGATAATACGGAGTCCAGAAGAATTTAAATTTTTAATTCGCTTGAGCAATAATTATATTTATTGTCATTTCACATAAATCTAAAATATTAAGTGTACATTAATAAGAGTTACACAATCTTATTAAAACCATTTATACAAACGTCCCGTCATTTGGAAGACTCCAATAAATACATTTACCAGTAAAACAATAAGCAATTAACTTATAAAGAATATTTACATAATATTTTACAATACAGAATATTTTAGGGTACTAAACCAACAAAATAATATATGATTCTAATACATCGTATGAAATCCAACAGTTTACTATGTCAGAATTGCATCAAAACCGATTTCGATTCAAAAGAAGTAACATATTTTACTTAATAAAACATATCGTCAGTCACACTCAACTTAAACAAAGTCCCCTGAAATTGAAAAAATAACATTAGTTGTTTACTTGATAAAAACTCATTTTTTTGCACTTTCCTATGATTGGCTCAATTATCTCATGTTCGTAAAACTCACCTTTATTTTGGACATATACAACATGGCTGGAAATTGGAAACGGGATTTATTGTCTTTTGGCCAACTTTGCACGGGATGGGTCAATAAATTTCCTTTGGAAGAACAAAATTAGCAAACATTCGGTATAAATAAGATTGGTAAACACATTAGCGAGTAACTGACTTTTGACATGAATGACATTTCCAAAAATGACATGCATATAATATTATGTGTATTGGCTATGGTTTCGAGTTACATATATTGTTGTCTGTGAAATCGAGCTCTATCTGAAGTAGGTATATTATATTATATGCATGGCTGACGCATTTAGCATGCTTCAGTAATTTTTGCAATGTTTACCTGCAATTGACTTCCGGACCGCTATGTGACTGGGTTGAGTTGCTTCTCAAAAACCACCAGCGTCCGTTCACAGGTTGTCCCGAGGAGCTTCCACTCGCACTATTCTTGAGGAACCACCAACGTCCATTAACCAATTGTGCGGCTTTACCAACTCCAGGCATTTTGTAGTTGCTTGAGAACAAGGTTTTAAAAGTTGATCACTACTGGAATTTAATTGTCAGCCACGATCAGTATATCATTAAAAAATAAAGTCGAAGTAGCTGCGTACTTTTTGTGCTTCTGTTCCAATGAGCTATGATGGTCTGACTGACAAGACAGACATTACTTACAACAAGTTTTACTTTTCTACGACAAATCACAGGCTTTTGTGTGATCTGATACTTGTTGTCAACTGCAGCAGCTTAATATATAGCTATAAACATTTCCTGGGCTTTGTTTTTATGCACCATCAACAATTTTTATGTACATGCTCCTTTGGATAGCCAGCCATATAGGTATACAAATACAAGCATAGTACAGTGTGAAAAAGGAAGATGAGCAGGAATATTGTTAAAAGCATGAAAATGAGAATTTTTGGTCCATATATGATTTTGGATTTACTTTTTTATATGAGTGTGTGGATACAAGTTAGGTATATGAGTAAACATAAAAGTCCATAATAAGCTTATATTATTATATACGTGCGTATTTACACACACACAATATTACAGGACGAATAACTGTAAACTGGTCTTCAAGAAAGTGCTTACGCACAACCCGGCACGTACACACAGTTTACATCAAGATGTTCTTCAGTGCTCAGGTTCAAGTACAATTGTAATACCGAAGCTGCTGCAACCGAATGTTTTATATATAACTACCTAATATAGTACTATACTGTTCCAATAATAATAGATAGAGTAACACAATTTACATGCATCGTGCATTTGCCATTGCTTTTTATGCCATTTTTGGAATTGCTCTTTATCATTATATAATGCTATAAATAGATTAATAAATGCCATAAGCAATGCATTTTTGTTTATGTTTATAGCTCCCAAATTAGTACTTCATTATACTTAATTGGCTTGCTTATATGGTATCAAGATAAAGACCGTAATATTATGATTACTTTTTGGTCAGCAATGCTACCGTAGTTTTATTAAGTGGCGGAGCCGCTTTATAAGATCGAGATGTCCGTCCGTCTGTCCGTCTGTCCGTCCGTCCGTCCGTCCGTCTGTCCGTCTGTGCGCGCTCTAACTCAAAAACGGTTTGACTTTTTTGAAATCTGTTTTCGGCAATCGATAACTGGTCACATGAGAAGGGTCCAGCGTGATTTTGAAATACGTAGGTCAACTGTAACCGTTAGAAACCGTTACGAGGTCAAATATTTTAAAGGCTAACATATGGCAAGTAACATATCATTCGACTCGTCTATGACCATAGCACATAGATATGAGGTCATTCCGGGGTTGACGGTTACTGTTTAACGGTTACAGCGATTTTAAATAATTTTACATTTTATGCTCTCCTGCTTAAGTGGTTTGGAATATTCCACTTCTGTTTTCGGCAAACGACTTGTCATCACATGGGCTTTACCTGACATGCTCACCAGCTCCAAAGGTTAACGGCAACGGTTAGAAACCGTTAAGAGGTCAACATGTTTAAATGACAACATATGGCAAGTGATATATCATTCGACTCGTCTAACAACATAATATACAGATCTACGGTCATTTTGAAGGTGACGGTTACGGTTTAACGGTTACGACGATTTCAAATGGTCCTGTTTAAATGGTCTTGAAGTTTGGACTTCAGTTTTTGATAAATGGCTTCTCACCACAAGCGTTTTATGTGAAAAGCTTGGCAGCCATAACGGCCAACGGTAACCGTTAGAAACCGTTACGATTTCGAAATTTGTAAAAGTCACTTAGGGCAAGTGGCATATCATTCGACTCCCCTGAGTGTTCTTTATGCAAATCCGAATGCATTTTAATTGTAACGGTTACCGTTAAACGGCAATACCTGATTTTTGGTTTTTGTGTTCTAACTTGATAATGGATTGGAATATATGCATTCTGTTTTTAACAAACGATTCCTTATAGTGGTATTCCGTTGACCATTTTGAAAGATGCATGTTAAGGGTGTCCCTGCTCCGCCACTTTGCTACATGTTAGCTTGCTGAGTTTATTCGTTTACGATTCATATTATGTTTATAGTTGTAAATATAACTGATGAAATCGTATTCATAACTGGTTATATGGGCATATTGTGCATTGTTTTTCATGGCATATATGTAACCTGGCATTATAATGATTTAATATCAATTTCAAAGTTATCATGAGTAAATGGTTCAAAACGTGCTAGACTCTAGACATGTTTGTCCATCTGATCATTTCATATAAACCCAGTTCCTGGATTCAGCTTTCAGCAGATCGTCAATCATTCTAATCGACATTAATGTAATTGCATTAGTTTTAGTGGCTGCTTTTTTCGCATGGATGTATTTACAATTGATGTTTTGTATTTTGTGGGTTCATTAATGTTTGTTGATTTAGGTATTCAATTTGGTGACATCTTTTCGTATCTGAGTCCTAACGCAAACTGTTTCAGTTGATGATAATCCGGTTATGTTCCAATACTTTTTTATTTGGACTATTTATTTCATTCGTTGCTGTTTTAAGATATTATAGCTGTATGTATGCAGAAGACACGAAGACATACAGAACACAACAGCACAATAACCGCATTCAAATATGTGCATGTACGAATCTGTCTCACCTCACGTGGCAAACATGCATCGCATTCAAACATTCAAACCGTTCACTTTGTGACTTGTGTTTACCTTCAAGCATGATCTCATATATAAACTCTCACATCCTTTTCATTCATTAATGAAAATTGATTTGATCCCTATCAACCATTAGTTTGCTCACATAATGAGCATGTTTTTCATGTGATCGTGCACAACTCCATGATCATGCTAGACTTCTTGCCTTGCATATATATGTGATGCACATTATTATGCATTTCTATTTTAGTTTGGTAATGTGGCTGACGCATGCGGGGGAGCTTTTAACATTTTGTTGACAGGTTTATTCTTCGGCTTATGATTAAATGCATGTTATAATTGAATGAACGAAGTATTTATAATGATTGCGATTGCGACCCTTTGCTGCATATTAGCATTTCCGAATGCTGGCATGGCGTGACTGGAACGTACAAACTAATGATGATGGAGGGAGTTAGTAGTTACCGGTCGCCGGTGAACAATAGTAACTTGATAGGTTCATTGGTTCATATTGTACATGTTAATTTCGTATGCATTATTTCCCACGAGTCTATCTGGTAGATTTTATTTTATTCGGTTATGTAGAAGCGCTTTGTAGTTAGTGGTTTATTTATTTCTGGGATTTCCGGTTTATTATCATTAATAATTAACACATCTTCCGTTGTTGATTGATTAAATATCTGTCTAAATAGTTACATAAGTCGGATTTCCACAATTTTGGCATGGTGACTTGTGATGATCCCATTCATATTTGGAAAATCCGAGATCCAAGCAACAAAAAATGCCATTAGATTAAAAAAGAATGCTATATTTAGACTATATTCTTTTCTACAGACGAATGGTTGGACGAAATGGTAATTTGTTGCTATGAGAATGTGAGATACTTTTCTACAAACCCTCTTTTTCTGTATTTTTTAAGTTTTGGGTGTTTGTAAGCCTTCACGGAAATGTTTGCAATTGCAAATATTAAATAAATAAATAACAATGAAATGAACTTTTTAGGTTGCATGCAATTGATTCACTAGGAATGTGTTATTTTGTTTTATTACTATAACAGGCATACTATATAGGCTTTTAATTCTGGTTTATAGAAATAATAACTTCAAAATATTGATTTGCTACACATACAGATATAATCAAACTTAAATACATTTTCTATACATAATATTATAATGCGTTGAATCACAGTCTGGACATGGTAAGATATCAATAAAACTGAAGATTGTTGTAAGAGCTCTGAATCTGAGAAATATAATCAGTACGATCCTCCATGACATGCTATTATAGTTATAACAAGAGGTAACAATAACGTTTTAAGCAAAAACTCCTTGGAAAAGTTGGCCAAGTCCATCTAACAAACTACTAAAACCTTGGTTAGCTTGTTGAATTGGGTCTTGTGCCCCACCACCATTTCCTCCACCATTTGGTGGGGAGAACGGTAGCCGATCACCACCATTACTGTTGCTTGGCGACAGAATGGGAAATCGGTCCCCGTTGTTACCGCCTCCATTTCCACCACCGTTTCCGTTTCCACTCCCGCCACCGGAACTTGCACTCGCCGAGGACTCGAATATACCGGGTCTATTTGGCCGGTTATTTGAAGGATAACTGGGATATGATGACTGGAATGGACCTCCAAATGGTCTCCATTCTTCACTGGATTCACTAGAGTCACTGCTGTCGTATCCGTGTGGTCGCGGGTGCGGTCGGGGAGCGTACTTGTGGGCTTTGTTCTTGTACTTCTCTGCCTTCCGCAACGCTTTCAAAACCTTGATATAACCTTTGTAATCATCGTTTTTGTATTTTTGATGTGTCGACTCCGACTCATTCTACAAAATAAAATGATTTTTTTATTATACCGTGTGTCAGGCACAAAAGGATTTCACATTTCTTAGTGTCAAATAGGAAAAGGCACGTACGATTAAGGCAATGATCACTATCAACACTAAAAATATTCTTGTTAGTATCATTTTTGTTCTTTAACTGAAATATACTGTAGTACAGAAATAGTATGGAAAATAGTAAAGACCAAATACATTGGAGCTAAAAATATTATGATGATGACATGCATGAGGTAACCTCACCACCACCACGTCAGAATTAATTCTGAACAATTTCTCCGTAACGGCAATTTATTTAAAGGATTAATATTCAGGGTGTTCTAGCATGATTAACCCATTTTTACTCAACTTCCGATGTCAATGATACTTTAAGTTGAGCAAGGCTGCGCTGTAAACATAGTGCCTAATAGCCTATACGTGACTAGCGTCTTCAGTTTTCAGTGCAAGTAAAAAACATTCATATCTGTACATACGAAATGGAAGGGATATGAAGTTGGAGATGCACTTGGCTTCATAAAGACGCTCAAGTAGTGGTGACCCCTTTTTGCTTCAGGTCGTTTTGCCTTGACTTCCTAAACACACATGATCTAACCAAAAGTTTGTTATAGTAGGATCGTCGTGGGCGCTACTGCTAAGTTCTTTGTTTGTACTTGTTATCTGTAGTTGTGTAGGTATGCATAATTCGATAAACCTACAGCCAGTAATGAATATTATGCAGTGATGATGATAACATATTGTCCGCAACATAATAAAATGCAATAGCGATTTGCTTTTCGTACCGTTTAACCGTTACTTTTGCTAGTTTTCTTACACACCTTGAACACAATTTTATAGTTCTGTCAATGCAGACACTATATCGTATATGATTGTATGATTGCTTAAAATGTCCACCAAACCAAGTGACAGGAAACTAGTTTCATGATTTTTATTGGCTACGATTGGCATGTTGTATCAGCCTTATAGCAAAATCATTGTAGATAAACGACCGGATGATAATTTTCTGATATGCTCCTCGATGTAATAGATGATAGTTTGAATCATTTTAAGTAATCGATATACATAAATGAATTAACAACTTTCTTTACCGGGAAATAAAATCATGTCTTTTATTGCATTTATTGTCCCGCTACTCGTGTACATAAGTAAAGGTCATGGTGCAAAAAAATATGTTATGGTTTATGGTGTATGGTTTTTTACTACATTTATATAGAATAAATTAACCTGAAACGTTTTACGAGCAATTAATAACCCACATCATGTAACACTGTACATATAGGTAAGTAAAAAATCTGTACACAAAAAAAGTAAATGAGTGGTACAAACAGAATATAGCGTACATTTGTGCAGACCTTAACTGTTTCGAAATTAAAAATATGTATGATAATAATACTTAACCTATAATTAGTTCTATAAGACCATATAGCTTAAATCAAATCACAGTAAATTTGTAGAAAAAAATGTGAAGTCTTTCGTTTTCACATCACAGAGTGAACTGGTTAATTAGTATCTGGCACCACCAGTTGGGGTGTTCTTAACCGCACCAAAAATGGAATCAAGCACATTGTTAGCCACGCTTCGAACATTTTCGTTTCTTGGGAATACGAAAGCTCCTCCTATAATCTGTCTCAAGTCAAAGTTACGCACTCCATTAAGGATTGTTGAAACCCCGCGGTTTACTTGCTCAATTGGGTATGGAGGACGAGGAAGGTTTCCAATCTAGACGAAGAATAAAGAAAGAAAAGAAAATGTTATATGATTTTTTAAATGCTTTCGAACTAGTGCAGAAGTCGCGTGTAATTTGTGAAGTGCAGCATACCTGGCCGGCAATTTGACTTCCAGATGGTATGTTTGGAAGTATTGGTGGAAAGTTGGAAGAAGATCCGCCTGCTGGCGGGATAGCTCCAGAAATAGAAGATCCAATTGTGCCAAAGTTTCCACCTGAAGAACCAGGAGTCAAAATTGGATTTGGTGGAGATCCACCCCCACTACTCCCACCACTGCTGGAACCGCCAGATGGTCGTTGTTGGAACTGTGAAAGTTGGGAGGATCCCTGATATTGGGAATAGTCAGGATTTGAATTTTGATATTTCTGAGCTTTACGGGCCTCTTTAAGGAGCCGATGTGCTTGGTGATACGGATCATCATCGTGATGATGAGGGGATCCTTCCGCGAAATTCTGGAAATGGAAAATATAGCGTTGACGGAAAATAAGTTGAGGTATACGATAAGAGATGAAAAGGCGATTTATAAAAAGATTGGAAATAGCAATTTGTTCAACTCACCGTGACACTAGAAACTACAGTCATAATTAACAAAATTTTTCGTTCCATCTCTTGGTTTGGTATTGTCACAACTTGACCGTTTTAAAACAAAAATTTCAACAACTCAACACTGACCATTAAGATCACCTACTATGCTCTGTGTGTACCAATTCCTGAAGCTATTTAGCTACTGCACTGTGTGCGGATCACTCCACGGCCAGCTATGGAAAGCGGTTTGGCAACTAAATGTAGTGTATGTTTATATAAAGATTGAGATATGTAATGATTATTAACCCAAATTGACGCCGACTTCTATTTGCCTCTATCTATCTCTCCTTACGCACGTAAGGGTAGTAATAATTGTGCCTGCGACCCCTTTTTATTCATATGAATGCGTCACGATTGTTCCCCAAGACCTTAAGAATGCCAACATAGTAGTACGACGACGTAAGGCATCAGAGTATTAACAAGATGGGAATAGTATACATTTTTGTACAGACTTTTCAGTCGTTTTATGCCTATATATTAACATTCCACTTTCAGATTTTAACAACAGGTAGTAAAAAGCACAATTTTAAATGAAAACTAAAAAATCTATAAAATATCAGTGATATGCCATGTAGGAAGATAGGACAATGCCGTGTTATTAGGTAGCACTGTAGTGCTAACTTATAATTTCGTTCTGTGTGTCTGTTCCGTCAGTCCGTCCGTCCACGCGATATCTTTCGAACGGAGACGAATTTTTTAATTCTGTTTTTTTGCAATGGGTTCCTAAACCCATAGGGACTAACTCCATTGATTTTCAACCCTATAGGTCAACGACAACCGTTACAAACCGTTACGAGGTCAATTTTTTTAAATGGGAACATATGGCAAGTGGCATATCATTCGACTCGTCTATGAACATAACGCATAGATCTGAGGTCATTTTGAGGTCAAAGGTCATCGTTTAACGGTAAAGCCGTTTTGAAACTTTTTCGTTTTTGTGATCTAGCTTTTAGACAAAAGTGTTTGCTAAAGTGCTACCTTTTTATGTTTTTACAAAACCTAGTTTTAGTTTTTTGTTGGTCTAAACTTTTGTCCATATGAATACATTGTTTCGGCTTGTAAACAAACTCCGTTAGCAACTATCATCTATACTAAATATATGCAGAAATGCGCTTAAAAACAATTTCGGCTTCCTATTTTGGACCAAAATTTTAACGTGGTTGTCCTCTCCTCTAAAGATTGAACCTCATTGTAAAATAAAGAAAACCTCCGACAAAGAATCCGAGTTGGGGAATGTTCCCATGACCGACACCGTATTTCCACGCTGTATGGCAATCCCGATCCTTTGTTCCAAGAAATATCTTGATCTTTGTTCTCCGCTGTGAAGAGTTACGAGTCCCCCCAGTTTGTTCACAAAATCGACAGCTTCCTCACATCATGGCACCATTGTTTCCACCGCAAAAGGCATGAAAGAGTGGTTGGCTTCCAAAACCGATTTGTACTTCCTAATCTTGTTGGAAGCAGCAAGTTTAGCAGCAGAACCATAGGCCTTAGAGGAGTTATGCAAATGAGATGATGGGGCTAATGTATCCGTTCAAGTTGAATCCCATACTAGACATTTGCCTTTCTTTTCAGTTATCTTTACGAAATATTTTAACAAATTGCAGGCGCAGTTTTAGAATCATATTTACTCAAGCAAAATTTATCTGACATGACATTTTGACATTATTTGACCGTGGGAGAGGTCAATTTTATCAAAAGTGTGCTTGAAAGCTGAAACATGGCACACAGGGGTTTTCGATATTGGGGAATTGAATGGTAATGGTGGCGTGGTGACACTTTAACATTACGTACTAAATGCACGATCCCTTAATCTTACATGAATAAAAGTATAGTTTATGTCACTATTTGGAATCGAACGCATGTTTTTGAACTCGTTATCCACTTTATATAATCAATTTTGTCATAACATTTAAAATGACAAATTGCGGCCGCTATAAACTTAACGAAAACTAACTTGGCCGGATGAATTCATTTAAACACGCTTAAATGTTACCCTTACAGGCATGCTAAAACTTTAAAAATAGTTTTATTTGTAGTTGTGTAGGTATGCATAATTCCTTCGATAAACCTACAGTGATGATGATAACATCTCGTCCGCAACACAACAAAATGCAGTAGCAATTTGCTTTTCGTACCGTTACTTTTCTAGTTTTCTTACACAACTTGAACACAATAATTTATAGTTCTGTCAATGCAGACACTATATCGTATATGATTGTATGATTGCTTAAAATGTCCACTAAACCAAGTGATTGGAAATTAGTTTAATGATTTTTATTGGCTACGATTGGAAAGCTGTATCAGCCTTATAGCAAAATCATTGTAGATAAACGATCGGATGATAATTTTCTGATATGCTCATTATTTTTTAAGTCATCGATATACATAAATGAATTAACAACTTTCTTTACCGGGAAATAAAATCATGTCTTTTATTGCATTTATTGTCCCGCTACTCGTGTACATAAGTAATGGTCATGGTGCAAAAAAAATTATGTTATGGTGTGTGGTTTTTTACTACATTTATATAGAATAAGTTAACCTGAAACGTTTTACGAGCAATTAATAACCCACATCATGTAACACTGTAACATATAGGTAAAAAATCTGTACACAAAAAAAGTAAATGAGTGGTACAAACAGAATATAGCTTACATTTGTGCAGACCTTAACTGTTTCGAAATTAAAAATATGTATGATAAAAATACTGATAATAATACTTAATCTAATTAGTTCTATAAGACCATATAGCATAAATCAAATCACAGTAAATTTGTAGAAAAATGTGAAGTATATTTCTTTTTCACATCACAGGGTGAACTGGTTAAAATTAGTATCTGGCACCGCCAGTTGGGGTGTTCTTAACCGCACCAAAAATGGAATCAATCACATTGTTAGCCACGCTTCGAACATTTTCATTTCTTGGAAAGACGAAAGCTCCTCTTAAAATCTGTCCCAAGTCGAAGGAACGCACTCCATTTAGAATTGTTGAAACCCCGCGGTTTACTTGCTCAATCGGGTATGGAGGACGAGGAAGGTTTCCAATCTAGACGAAGAATAAAGAAAGAAAAGAAAATGTGTTATGATTTTTTTAAATGCTTTCGAACTAAACTAATGACGGTGCCGCGTGTAATTTGTAAAGTGCAGCATACCTGGCCGGCAATTTGACTTCCAGATGGTATGTTTGGAAGTATTGGTGGATAATTTGAGGAAGATCCACCTCCAGAAATGGAAGATCCAATTGTGCCAAAGTTCCCACCTGAAGAACCAGGTGTCAAAATTGGATTCGGTGGAGATCCACCCCCACTACTCCCACCACCACTGGAACTGCCAAATGATGGTCGTTGTTGGAACTGTGAAAGTTGGGAGGATCCCTGATATTGGAAATAGTCGGAATTTGAATTTTGATATTTCTGAGCTTTACGGGCTTCCTTAAGGAGCCGATGTACTTGGCGGTATGGATCATCATGATGATGAGGGGATCCTTCCGCGAAATTCTGGAAATGGAAAATATAACTCGTTGAAGTATACGATAAGAGATGAAAAGGCGATTTATAAAAAGATTGTAAATAGCAATTTTTTTCAACTCACCGTGACACTAGAAACTACAGTCATGATTAACAAAATTTGTCGTACCATCTCTTGGTATTGTCACAAACTTGACCGTTTTAAAACAAAAATTTCAACAACTCAACAACACTGACCATTAAGATAAGATCACCTACTATGCTCTGTGTGTACCAATTCCTGAAGCTATTTAGCTACTGCACTGTGTGCGGATCACTCCACGGCCAACTATGGAAAGCGGTTTGGCAACTAAATGTAGTGTATGTTTATATAAAGATTGAGATATGTAATGATTATTAACCCAAATTGACGCCGCCGACTTCCATTTGCCTCTATCTATCTCTCCTTACGCGCACGTAAGCGTAGGAATAATTGTGCCTGCGACCCCTTTTTGTTCACATGAATGCGTCATAATTGTTCACCAAGACCTTAAGAATGCCAACATAGTACGAACGAACTAAGACATCAGAATATTAACAAGATGGGAATAGTACACATTTTTTACATACTTTTCAGTTATCTTTAAGAAAAATTTTAACAAATTGTTCGCGCAGTTTTAGGTTTAGAATCATATTTACTCAAGCAAAATTTATCTTGAACTTTTTCATGATCAGAGGAACTAAAACAGTCATCTCCACACCACTGCATTCTACAGATATGCGTTTGCTTATCATTTGCTTGCAGCATACGTTTTCATGATGATGGAGTCAACCAAATTTAACGCAAAACAGGCAACATTACATTATTATTATTACCGTACAGTGTACATGGTGTAATGAACTCTGCATCTATTCTTTGTTCTTGACACATCGCTTTTTTACTCGAAGCACATCAACAGCCTCAAAGCGAGCAAGTTTTCCAAAACATGCAGTGGACTCCTCATGAAGACCTTGAGACACCTCTTTATAATATATGATACTGTGCCATATAGGATAGTAGGTACGTACAATTTTTTGGATGAGTACTTTACTTACAAATGTTTTAGACTGGGCATGATAATAATCGTGCTCGATAAGGCATTCGAAAATGCAAAAAGTTGTAAAAAAAGTGTTGACTGTTACATCGCTGTGCGCTTTACCAATATACCAGCAGCATTGTTTATACAGTGCACAGCCCCTTGAAAACGCATCAATAATATGAACATGTCACAATGTCACTGAACATCAAATTAATGGGATGAAGATGATTATATTGGTAAATGGCAAGCATGCATGGATTGACTGTGCCCTGTACGCACTGACCATTCAGAATAATCATAATATAAATTGTCACAAGTGCATTTTGTGAATACGCCATACAAACCATCAATCTAGGTTAACTTTACATTGTTGTTTGAGGTTGCGGCGGCGATTGTTGATGAATCTTGCACATGCACGTGATGTATGATTTGAATGACTCATTTGATTGTGACTTAATGGGAATAGTACTGCGTTTATCTTTGTAAAAATTATATTTTAATTGGATTCGTTTGTTTCTGACGTAGACAATAATAATAAGATAACTGTTAGCACAACTAATTCATATTAGGGTGACGAGTGACCAAAAACAAAAATTCAAACAATAATAATTTTTTATCTTCTATTGTTTGAATGTACGAGACAAATGACACGCCCGTAATTTGTGCCGCCATGAAACTGCCATGCGTATAATTACTTAATTTATTTTAAAGATGATAATCGTAAGTATCGAAAAGATGCACCACCAAAGCAATAAAAATCATACAAAACATGGAATCGTATTCCATGTTCAAGAAATGAAGAGATACATTTTACAAGCAATTTTGCAGATCTACGCTACGTTTAATGCACATCACCATGACCAGTAGTACGATCATATTGGCTATTGATCTTACCTTTCACCGTAGGCCCTGACTGGATAAAATAATCCAGAATATGGATAGATGCTCATTTACAAAGGATCGTTCAAAGCATCAATGTAGCTTCAAATGTAACTTTTCCGTACATTCTCGCTCAAGTGCCTTTTGTTAATAAAATGGAAAACGATTTCAATTCGCTATTTCCTCCCGAGCCCAATAATAGCAAGCCAAAGCCATCCACTCCACCCCAACGTCACACTTCAGGTCCGACTCCTACCCTTCCACAACCTCCTCCAGGTCCACAACATACTTCAAGACATTCTCAACCTACCGGTATTCCACCTCCTACAGACCCGTCACATCCTTCAGGACCGACTCCTAACCGTCAACCACTTCCTTTAAGATCGACTACTACTAACCGTCCACCGCGTTCTCCAGGCCCATCGCGCACTTCAGATCAAAAGCCTCCTCCTCCACCACAGGGGTTAATTGACAATGAATAACAATATAGTTTAGTACCAATTAATGAAGGTTAAATCCGAATTAAACTCTTTTTAAGTTGCAATTTTTCCGGCTTCCAAACATATTTGATTCAAGGTCGCTACTTGAGCCTCCACCATCAACGACTGACATTGAAACATATACCTTACCTGACAAGAACGCGAATAAAAGGTCTTCCGCACCTGCAAATTCAGATGAAGGCCTAATAAAGACCGCAGACCATGAGCCACACGTTACTCTTACCAAGAGATTTACACTTCTGATCGTTATGCTTATTGTAATGGTGTCATCGGGAATTGGGACTGCAGCTTGGAGTGTTCACCAGAACAAATACGGATACCCTCCCACAGAATTCAGTCAGACAGCCTACTCCAACACCTTATTTGCCCTTATTAGCCTCTTCCTAGTTAGCTTATTTTCTATCATTGTTCTCCGCGGAAAAATTCATCATTTGGCAATTGGATACATGGTCATGTTTCTTTATGTTCTCACCTTTTACTTTGCACTCAAGGGAGCGTCTCGAGCCTACATCTCAATACAATACGACGACATTGTCACCATTGAAAAGTACTTGTTTAACAACAGCAACGACAAAACAGAGGGCGAACTACCCCAATTTTTCCATCGCTTACAAAGCAACTTTAAGTGTTGCGGAACTAGTGCCGTCGATAAAATGGAGGATTGGCCGAAACGACTCCTAACCAAAGACATGCCACACTCGTGCTGCAAGCGGGACACCCCCACGTGTGGAAAGTTACTGGCAAGAACTTATGATTACGATGGAGGCGTAGATAAGCCAATGAGAATTCCGAGCGGATATTTCCTTTCGTTAACTGAAAATGAAATGGATGGGATCGTTAAAACAATGAGACCTGTCAAAATTATTCGTCCACCAGGAAAGGATAAAGGACAGGCCGTTGTTTTAAAAGTTCTCAGAGAATTTTATTTCAAGTCGCTTGCAGAAGGCTATCCACCTGGTACTCCGGTGGACAAAATGAGGAGAACACCAAATGATATCATCGAGCCATTTGATGTTGCAAAAAATACTTTACCCAGGGCTATCGGTTGTCGCGATAATGGGTCACTGGAAATGATTACGACAATTGGTTGGAAAGTTCAGTATTTATTGGATTACGAAACGTCCCTACTTCATAGCAAATCATCAATGATAAAATATGATTGGGTGGCTTGGAAGATTCCAATGTGTCAAGAGAATGGAGGTGTGCCACCATTTCATCTCGCCAGCAATTTCAAACGGGAAGTAATCAACCCGCGAGAGCATGTTAAACTGATGTGGTATATATCTCGAGGTGTGACAGAAAACTATCTTTTGCAAAATGATGTATGGCCGATACAATGTGAAAAGGTGCCCCTTCCGGATATACCATTAGCAAAAAAGATTATCGGGTCTGACAGGAAGAAAACTGGCCGAACAATAGGACAATTTTACATATACTTTGTTAACCGGCTAATGATTGCTTGCTTGATAATCAGTGCGGTTGTGGCGTTTGGGCTTTTTATTGACTTTATAATATTCTGGATGTACTACTCGAGAATGAAGTTGGAAGACTACGCCAACTTGCCCTATCCTCCCGAGTTTGAGGTTTTGAGAGTAAAGCAGAGCGATCTGTATGAAAGGCATGACAAGGCGGAGTATGACAAAGAAAAGTATAAGCAACTCAAAGCGAAAGATGAAGAGGAGGAAGGTGGAAAAGAATCCATAGACTATGAAGGCATACGGGAACAATTTGATCGAATGTTTGGTCCATCAGCACCAGCGTCTAAAACAGGAGGGAAGAAGCCGACCCTGGAAGATTCAGACTGAAGCCTTCAGTCACATGACTTTCTTCAATGATTCCTCCAAGATTCATTTTAAAACGTAATGATGCAATTATATTGCGTGCCTTCAACAAGGTCCTCGTTAATGCGTACTTGACTGAAATAATATAAGTACGTATAATCAAGGGATGTGATTCACATTATAATATTGTATACGTACATATTATGCTGACAATGCAATGACAACTGACGAGAGTTGAAGTGATAAATGAGAACCCAAAGAGCTAGCAAGAGAGCCGTTTTCCTTACTGAAGATAACCTTATCATTTTATCGTTTTTTATATGCGATGCATATAGCAAGTATCTTTATTTTTCTCAGGCTACTTAATAAAAAAATATCTTGAATTAAATACTTACATATTATATTTGTTTAGTTTGTTTTTTTATTTTTAAAAAAATAGCCCTTAACATGCCAGGAAATACATCAAAATAATTATTAGATAACAAGAATATAACAAAAATAGTCAACTCTCACTTTCAAAAAACTTTCAAAAATTACATTTACCCAAAAAAATCACTCAATTACTTATCGTTAGAATTTTGCTTAAATATAAAGGAGACCGTCAAATTTTCTTTTTTTGATTACTGTCATTCAATTCATTAAAAGTATGTTCAATCATACATCATCATATCACGTTCAAGCACGAGTCAACTGTCGATTCCTGCGTTGAATGAACTTTCACAGCGGACAAATATTTCATACTTTTGATAATATTTTATATAGAATTTTGTACATACGCCACAACAACAATGGTACGTCAATTTTATATATCAGACTTAATCCTAGATTGACTCGAGGAATTCTCTGCTGGGGTAAAAGAAGAAAAAGGAGAATTAGAATGTGATGCGTTGCAAATAAATGTTGGAACTCAAAAAATAATAGTATAATATACTGTCAACCGTAAAACAACATTTACTTTGCAGAACTTACTTATATACAAGAAAAAAATGCAACCAAACTACTTACTATAATAATGAAGATCCAACAAGGTTGACTAAAATTACCGCAGGTTATGACGGTTAACTCCCATCATTTGAAATGGCTTGTAGACCATGCTGCGAAACTGAGCTGCAGCGTGTTGGATATAGTCAGCGTACGCACTTCTCGTTCGTCTAATAAATCCCATCATTGGACCCATAAGTTCTCCTTCCGGTTCGGTTAAATCGGCAGTGTTTGGATCCTACGTACGAATACAATAAGTTTATAATAGGTCCACTTACAACGTTACAACGGTATTCCTAATTCTGATTCAAATCGTTTTTTTATACCAGGTCATAGTAAGGGTCGTCTGGTGCAGGTGCCGGAATTGCACTGCACCACAAAATGAAACAAGATGCAAGTACGCACAAAATAAGAAATGACTTCATTTTCAAAATCGGAATATTTTGGTTTCCGAGCGTTTTGACAAATATATTTGTTGTCTCTCGTTGATTCAATAAATAAAAAAACTGACCACGTGAGTGTAAGAAATCAAGACGGCACACGTTAAACTCAAAGGAAGTGTACACTTGGGCAACCTTCACAAAACTGACAAGAAAATAATCAATGAACTTGCATATATATATTTCTAGCATGAACTATGAAGAGTGATTGATATACGTACAAAACGTACGAACCCGACGAAGAGGGAAACTTTCTCTCGTTTCTCACGCATTGTGATTGTTGAAGTATCTGTGAGCGGATATATTCTGTTTATTAAGCGTTCATTCATGGCGTAACATGAAAATAGTTTGTAAATAAACAAAAATGATATACATAAGTTGTTAGCGTATTCTCGTACATGCAAGAAACAATGAATGGATACTCAACTAGTATGGTTTTTAAAAATACTAATTTCTTTATGCTGCGTATTTACTGCTGATGAAATATCTTAATAACTTCCCTCTAGTTTAATAATAATCGTATATAAGCAACAACCTCTGTAATTATTATGTAATCTAACTAGCAATTACACACGATTACATGCTAGAATTTAGTTGCATGTTATAAAAATGCTAATTTGATATTTCGTCCAAACTATATAGTTTGGTTGATAATTGAGCGATTCTAAAAAGCCATCTTATACATATCCATGAAAAAAATCAGTGCTAATGACTCATGAAATCAAAAAAGTTGATGATAACTATATAGTGTTTTCAGGTACGGAATATATTTTTTTGTGAAATTTGATTCGAAACACGACAAGACAATTTTTAACGTTTACACACACGCTCAGTACAGTTATAATATTAAAATATATTGATTAACAATGTGCAAACATCACAGAGGAATCAGAACAGTGATTGTTAAAGCGGAACGGAAGTACTTTATAAATACTTCAACAAACGATGTAACATTATTTACGCAATTCAAAAAAAATCCAATTTTGACGCTAATCAGTCTTACGAGAGACTTTGTATTGAAATTGAGACTAGACAGCCACCGGAAAAATATGGTACAATTCATGAGCAAAAAGTCTTGCTTATTTCCACACATGATTGTTTTAACATACATAACAGCAATTTTGCTAATTGCCAATTGTATTGATTTTATTACTACTTATAAACACATTAGTACGCAATAATAACCATCACGTGCGTGCTTGCATGTCCTGAGAATAATATTACTATTTATATCAGAATCTGGGCTCAGAATGTGACCATTGTGTTTCGAGTTTTGTAATATGTTACAGTAATCCCCGCAGTAGAATAGGAATATATATGTCATTAGATAAAAATTATTAGAATAAGTTAAGGATATTCTATGATGAAACGTCTTGTCGATGGGAAAACTATTTTGTACATATTCTTATATCGGTGCATGCTATAATCTTTCACCTATGATATTTTATCAATTGGGAATATCGATTATTCGATATGTAATTTCCTATTCCGATTTTAATCAACTTAAAACAACAAAAAACTGGGATTGCCTTGCATACCATCTAACCCATGCTGGTTTACTCGCATACAAAATTGTAACGAACACAATGAAAAGCCAGTTATATTTTTCAGAAATGGTTATTTGTCTAGTGTTAAATTACAAATAATTAGCAAAACTGTGCAGAAAGTTTTTAAATGATCTTTTATAGCTCAATTTAACAAATCTGTTCAATAAGTTGTGTTGAGGAAAACCGATGCATTTTATGCTCAATTTTTTTAAACAAAAAGCCAATGCAATGTTACAGTTATGAACACGAGCACAACAGATCCTCGAACAATTATCTTAAATGTATATTTGAAACGGAAAATGACGAGAAATCGTTTTGGGCAAACAATTTCATACAGATGAAGAAGAAGCATTTAAGCAGTGTCCAATTTTTTTAGCCAAATTAGTTAGTCGTCATCATCAGCGTATACTATGAAGCACGGCAAATGAACACCCACGTATCAAATTGAAAATTATACACGTAACAAATAATACAAAGTATATTTATTGCATCGCTAACTTTACATCTTATTAGCTTGGACATGTTTGACTGTCAGTCTGTCTATGAACCACTTTAAGCTTCTTTCGTAGGTGTGTGATATGTGTGATCATTATCATAATTTTTATTGGCATTTCTTGTTGCAATGTGGTCGGCTACACGAAATCTATTCCTCTGTTTATAGAGAGTTTCTTTTGTAAAAAAACGGGTGTACATAAACGGTCACGTTTTATTAAAAGTTTCACCTGTTGTGCGTTGCCAAAATTAATGTGGCAAAAATCAAACTTTCCTGAAAAACGCACAATTTTTTGCCGACACTTTAAAAAGTCGTTAATGTAATAAAAAAAAGGAATATATTTAAGGCTATGTAATATTTGCCAAATAAAATGTTTATTAATATTTTGACCAACTTGTTTTGCCTTAGATATCATCTCAAACTACATAATTCAGCTTATTTGTCTTTTGCATTTCCTTCACTTATGTGTCTGGTGATGAGCGTTTGAAATTATCACATTAACCCGGAATGTCGGAATTATCACATACTTATGTATAAAAAATACAGAAAATTCTTGAAAACTACAATCGGAAGAAGGTAACTGAGATAACTCAACGAGAGCTATTTCAGAAGCTAGAGCATTTGGATGGCATAATTTTTATTATTTTATTACACTAAACTTATTATTATATCGAAACTATGGCTTATAAGTTTAGTTCTCACCTGTCAGTCCTCCTTATTTCCTGTCATCCTGGTATGCAGGTTGGCGAGAAAAGAGGAAGCAAATGCTATGATGTAATTAATTATTGTATTTGTTTATGTGAATGTGGTTGGTTGAGGTAGTTAGGTATTTATATTCAATCATATAAAAATAGGTGAGCCGCAAATTATAGTACCCTTCTTCTTCTTATCCTTTATTAAATTAATTCACGTTTGTAGGAACGTAAATCTAATAAACATATATTTATTTCTCTAATCACATTATTAAATACTCTATATTTTTATGCAAACAGTATATGGGTTTATGAATGTTATTGTTATTGTATATTAAAAATCAATAAATCATAAAAACTGCTGAAGTTTTATCAAAAATCACTTTGCTCTGTTCTACTTTGTAGAGGAAGTTATGCATCCATCTATGAAGATATGCACAGTATTTGTTATCAAATCCATAAATATATTACCTATGCACTTATCAACGCTCTTACCTATGCACTTATTAGAATCAACGCTAATACATCAAAATATCACCTATATAAAATAATTATATTATAATATATAGTTTGGGGTTAATTAGAAGATTCGGTACCATTCACACGATCAGCCGATCATAAAAAAAGTTGAGTCCAAAATGTATCATTAAATTGTTCACAAATACAAGTTATATTGGAATTATTGGACAGTCGAGTAATTTGTGAAGTATAAATGCATTTCTAAAGTGCTCAGAGAATTTACAAGATTGATAGGGTATAAGAGTTTGATAAATATCCAGCTAAATGGGAAAGAGCAATAATGAAGTACAATTCAGGAGTTTTATAATTCAATGCACAGCAAATGATATTTTGGCCAAAAACCTGACCACATAATGGTATACTTAATTGATATATTATGCATACTCAATGATCATGCTCACGGATTCTCACACGCATCATGCGAAACGCATCGCATGCCATACATTAAAAACTTGAGTGAAATGATAAGCCACCACACACAGTACGTTAACGTACGCAATTTATGCTTCTGGCGATATTTTAAAAATACATGCCATTATAAACGCAGTAACGTACGATCAACTTTTTCATCGAAATTAATTGTTTCTTTTTTTATTTTTTAAACGATTTTGCGATAGTTTCACAAAAAGCGCCAACACATATTTTACAAATTCTTCTGACTTCCATTATCGTATTTTGGCACAAGAATGAAAACGTAACAGTTAATTGTTCTAATAGAAAGAGTAAGATACGATCGCATGATTATGATAATCTTCTTTAATAATAATAGGTATGTAATATTCTTCCTCAACAATTATTGTGAAACAACGGAAGATGTACTGCCCCATTACACCACGCTAACGGATGCTTAAGTTCCCGTATAAATTTCAGCTTTGCTTTAAAAAAAAGGACGTCCGTTCGGGATTTGGATTTTTGTACGCACTTCTCAATCATGCAGACTGGCAACCTCCTCCATTTCCTTTGATTGGTACGAAAAACAATTAAGAGTTGAAATTTTGAATGTTTCCCTACTATTCTTACGAGTACATCAACAGCGCTCAACACTCACTTTATCATTTTCCCAAAAGGATTCTGTGGAAAGGACTGTCGATGATTTCACTCGGGGATAGCTTGAGATTCTACATAAAAGAACGAACTTCATTATTACATAAATTGATGAGATGAGTTTTAGGTCGTCAATAAAACGGACTTACACTGCCAAGATGATTTGGATATTTTACTATTTTGAAAAGGAGAGGTACACCCATCGCTGGAGTGTACGCATAGCAGCTTACACTTACGCAAAACAAGAGAATTATAACAACAAAACTGATTTTCTTTAATAAATTTGCCATTTTGGTGTACGAGTCAATTGACAAAACTGCACTACGAACAATTCAGATCAAAATTCGTTCCGTTAAAGTAGTCTTGTCTGTTGCCTTTAAGAAAATTAATCTTTTCGCAACAAAAAATATTGCAATCTTTCCTCCATAACGCACACCAGTTTACTGAACATTTTATTTGCGTTGAGAGAATGAGAAAATTTCATGCAGCAAAAAATATTTAAATTTGGAGGCCTGTTTTTAATGTCCTCTTACATACATGTTGATTAAATCAGATACAATATAATCGTATTTCCGTTTTCGTGTAAAGACTTTATTTTTGGCTTGTTAAAGGTAGTAAAATATTCACAGCTCAAGAATATGTTGTTGGCTAAATCAACGGACTAAACTAGCATACATATCTAATAAAAAGCATCTAATGAGACAAAAAAACTACTACTTGTCAATTTATTATTCATTTTGTGGGAGTGAATTAACCTGCGAGCGGAAGTAAAGCAGTTTTGTTGGATATTTTTTAAGCTTTCATATACTTTTTACATACAAAACTTTTTAGTAGGGCACAAGACAAGGAGCCGGAGACGTAAACTAAATTATTTACTTGTTGTAAATTATGGATTAAATGGCGTATGCAATTAGGATTTAATACCACTTTAGTTGGACGGTAATAGGCGACTAATGTGATACAGAAAAGCTATTTTTTTATGAAAATGTTTTGGTTGACTGGTGATGTGTGAAGAATGGTAATTTTTAACGCATATTTATATTTTATATAGAAAAAAAAGAGTTCACTTTTATGTGCGATAAAACCAGAGCATTTTGTTCTCGAGTGCCTCCCAAAAGGTGTAAAATAGCTATATAAACTGTTTATATCTGTGCTGCTCAATCATTTCTGGGGTGGTGTACCATGCATGTTTAACATGTGTTTGTTGTGTTTCACACTTAAAAAATACTCAAATTTAAAAGTGCGTATTTATAGTGCATATCTTAAATACTATGATGTACTCAGAAAAAACTATCATGCTATTGTAAATACTGTGTTTAATAGAAGATGGAAGAAGCATGCGAGCAGTATGCACGATTGCCGACGACCCATGTCAACAAACTGTTGCGGTCAGTTGCCATTTTTGTCGTATGAATATGCATAATACATGTTGTTTCCCACATTTTTTTGCAACTTTCAAAAACATAATTGCGACTCATATAATCATTTTGAAATTATCAAGGACAAGGTCTGCAGTTTTCACTCTGTCACTTTAAGCGTTCGATTGTCGATCCACAGTTTTCCATGATATTGTTGTTTTCCAAAAGTAGCAAATAAAATATCGCCTTTATAATGTGAGCATAGTAATTAAATGTAATCAATAATTTACTCCAAAAAGTATACACCTATGTATATATGTACCTACAAACACAATAGATTATTCTGGATGGATGTGCCAACCAACGGAATATTATATGGGCTTGTCTTATGTAACATCTGAAATTGACATTGATGTCTGTACTGTAGAGAATTGGCCCGAATAATTTATCGGCACTTTGAATGACGTGACATATTTCTGTAAGTAGGAGTGAGGGATAGTAAGGAGCTATATTCTTACAAAATCTATAAGGAATACAAACCGCTAACAGTAACCATGATGTATGAGGCAATGAAGGAATCAACGTGCTTACTTCAAGTTGATTTCCACTTTCCATGTCAAGCATTTTATGCTGCCGCATTCCAGTATAGTGGTGAGTCGCTGCTTCGTAGATTCTTTTGCTTCTTTTATACAGCATTAACAACGGTAGCAACTTTTTCGGATTGGACTCATCCCTTTTAAGAAACACGACCTTTGCAATATTCAATCTCTTCCAATTACAGGGATTGAAGTTGATTCTCTGACATGCAATTTAGAGGTATAGTAATATAAAGAGATAAAAATAGAACCATTATATATGATGTGCATATACTGATAATGATACACTATAGCAGTTACAACCTTGATGAAAATTTAAATAGGATTTTCTAATCTTCTGTGCTTAAGAGTCAAAATTCAAAATGTTCATTGCAAAAGGATAAAATATTCTTGGGTAATCCATTGTAGTAAAGTGTAAATTGCACATTTTGGCGAATGAATAACAAGTAGCGCTTTTCTTACGTCTACCACCGCTACACATGACACATACTACTTATTTTAATATTTTCCCTCTCGACAATGGATTTTTTCAAACCATTCACTCTGAAAACTAACAACAATTTCAAATACTTAGGACCAATGGTAAATTCAATGATGGCACATAACTGTAAATCTATTAGGCAACAATTTCAGGTATTTGAACAGAAGAGGGCAATAAAAACATCTATTTTCAACCGAAGGCCAAAATTTGGTAATTTCAAATCAGCAATCTGAAGATGGAAATAGAATGCATATACAGTGCCAGTAATATAGCATAATGGCCATGTAAATTTGTAGCCGCGTTTAGGAGGAAGCTAATGAACCGAGTCACCCAATATGTAGCCTTTTAGCCATCGCATAAAATTGCCCTCATTAAACTAGAAGACACTATAAAAGAGAAAACCTCAGTTTACCGATAAAAATGTCAGTTTGTACATTCTTCTCTGACTCTTGAGTATTGCCTTTTACCAATTTTAGGAAAAGTACGAATAATGTGGACAGCTTTAGCTTTCGTTGGCTTGGCTGGCGCTATTCCATTTTTATGTGGAAAGCGTGCGATATACTCACCTATTTTTGTAACAGTGGCAATTCTGAATCGTTACGAGGAATTAGCCATTCCCGTTTTATAGGCCAAATCTCCATAAACACTTCATATTACGTACACTGCATTATTCAAGAGGACACTCTTCTTACATCAACAAAAACGGTGTGTTCTTTTTAGACAAACGCATGTTTGTATGAGTGCATGTCCTCAAAACGCTCTTGGGAGAAAAGTTGACAGGAAGCCCATCACATTGAATAATTCAGTGGGACTTTCTCCCCAGGTATACTCGATTTGTACTTAATGTGCAGTCATACACATTGCTTCCTTCATTGCTGCTCTCCTCTGCTACTTCAATTCATATGCTCGCTTTTACCTTTCACTTATTCATTTCATAGTGTTTGTCTGTCTGTCTTAATTAAGAATGTACACACGTTCATCCGCCAACCAAATATGCAACTGCATTTATCATCGGTTACAAGCTCAGTCTGAATGTGTGATCATTATTTCAGTTTGCAATTTTTCTTTGGGCACAAACGAATTGATTCGCTCCTTTCATATTTCCTCGACTTTTCTATTTTGTTGGTTGAGTTGTTGGTAAATTTATCTGTGCAATAATTATAACCTTAAAGAGATTCACTGGTTTACTATGTTTGGGGCTATACATAATGTTGACGGAATAATATATGATGATGCTCTAATGCTCATAATTTATATGGTTATACCCAACAATAATTATAACAATTGTCATTCTTTTTGTGACAAAGATGGAAAAGCAACTTGAATCTTAGGAGGACTATAAAAACAAAGACCGTGTGGTGGAGTCGGGCTATACATTTCCTTCTGATATCACTTTGGGAATACTTTATAAGCCAATTACATATATTTGCATCATTTACTTATTATTGGATGGCATGTGACCAATGACTTTTTATGGGGGTGCGTAAATACGAGCTACAAAAAACGCTAGGCTGTTTTGTTTCGTCATGGAACAGGAAAAATATTTTTAACGTTTGGGTTTATATATGCTCGTTACATTACTATACACTATAACCTTTAATGTAAAAGCGATGATGAGCAATTCATGTTAAATTGCAGGTTTTGTTCAGCTCAGTTGACACACAGGAAACCACACATTTTCTCTCTCTGGATAATATGTTTTCTCTCGTGAACTTTTGTAATCTCATAAAATATTCTTTGAAAATCAATATCAACGTTTGGTATTACCTGCTAATTAAACAGCAGCCCCGCTAAGAAAAAAAAATGAATCACTATCATCAGCACCACACATGATCGACACAAGTAAAAAGGTTTTGGAAAGTAATATTTTTGGAAACGTTATAGATTATGCCTCATGTGAGGCTTCAACATAACTTTCAACTCTGCGATCATATCAGCTTTATGGGAAATGAAAGACAATTTTTAAAAATTCATATTTGACGAAACTGTGAACTTGAACACAGCAGCATAGAAACGGCAGTGACACATGGTGGGCGTGTGCTTCTCCAGTCATTTGTTAAATTTGTGATGGAAAATGTCTTTTTCCATTTGAGAACAGAGCCGAGAAGCTCCTTGACCGTAACTGATGTGCATCTACAATATTAATGTGACATTTATAAGGGCATATATAAGCTCGGATGTTAAAGAGGCTGTGTGATATGCTTAAACCCTCAAAAATGCCTATAAACGGTATATGTGGCAGAGAATCAGTTAGTGCGACATGTAAACTTGAGCATTATCTCTTATTCGATATTCATCTATATCCTTCCATTAAAATCAATTATACATCGGACACCACCACCGCACCGGTAAACATATACATGAATATAAGGTGGAAATGGAAAGAGTAACGGGAAGGAGCCAAAGTCCAATAATAATAACAATAAGAGTTATACATGGGGAATATTTTCTGTGTGTTGTGCGACGCTATTATGTGATGTGGCTCATGTATGAATGCTCTCACCCAAGTACGGTTAGCTCTCTCGCCATATAGAATACTAAATTAATGTCCAATTTTGTCCCATCCGCCGTTACAAGTCAGTTATTCGTGCGTTCTACTGAAAAAAGGCAAATTCGGGTGGGTCTTCCTCATCGTTCACACTCTCTCACAATCATATGCATGGAGTTTTTACGTGTGTGTGTCGTCGTACGTAATTTGGTTGGAGAGAAGAAGACAATGAAGCGTAGTGAATTAAAAGCTGAAGGCTACTCAATTCTGAGAGATGGTACATGAGAGAATGAGGTATGCCGTGTGTTTAGCAAAATGTAACGGTGGTGTATGTGGTGGTAGCTTCCTATATGCTCTGGGTCAATTATCTTCAGTAGTGGGGTTTTGTAATTCTCTGCTTTTACTTTTCTTTCTTTCTCTCTAGCAAAAGACAGAAAGGAGGTAGGAAAACAGTAGTAAATAATATGGCAGCGCACAAACAACTAGCTCCTCCAGCAGCACACCTTGTCTAATAGTATGCTGGAAAGCAAGAACCATTTTTCTCCGGCTATTTCTTCGTGAATTATTATATACTTGAATCCAGTGTGTGTGTGTGTGTGGTTGGTTCACTGTTCCTTTTTATTGTACGCTCAAGTTTTTGGGCATGAGCAGCGTAACGTTTTCAACTCGAGCCGCATTTGAGAAAGACGGATCACTGTGTCAGCACGCTTTGGGATTCCTGAGGAAATCTCCAGATTCCAATTAAGTAAGTGAAGTATTAAGTGGTTTTTTTCTCTCTCTCTCTATTTAGTATTGTTATATAGATTTGTATATCGTCTACTTTTGGGCAGGGTCCTCAAAAACGCAGTTTGGACAACTGGCTGTGTGTGTGTGAGCTGTATAGTGTTTAGCGATGATGATGGTAACATAAAAAAAAGTGATTCTTCTTTTCGGCTTCCAGTAAATACGGAACAGAGAAACAAATAAAAGCCTTGGGATCTTTAGCATTCCTTTTGGAAACAAAACGACCGAATAGCAAGTCTTGATCGGGGTTTTTGATAACAATATTTTCATTCCAATATATACTAACAAAGTATCGTTGTGAGGATGCATTTTTATTGATATTTGCGTAGTGCAAAGTGGATTGACATGCGGCGGCGATCGACTAACTAAACGGTTTAGTCGAAACCGCTAAAACAACCATCTGTTAATACAGAAAATAATATCTACGTATTTTTTTATTAGTATCGGACATAATATTCTGTACAAGACATTTGCTGAACTAGGAAGAGATAAAAAGTAGAGAACCAGGTGAAGTGGAGCAAAAGAACGATGAAAATATAAAGCAGCAAGTAATCTAGAAGCATTTCGTTTTTAATGTCTGGCACATGTTGTGAAAATGTTATTGTGATGATGGAAATCATTTAATATTATCGTAATAACAATAATTTATAGTATTTCTCGGTGTGTGCAGACATAACATTATACCGAAAATCCGAAAGTTTATGTGCTCTTCCCTCCCATGTGCATATTCATATTGGACAAAAGAGGATGGCGAACTATGCGACAAAAAAATAATTCTAATCTTTTATAAAGCCTACTACTAAGAAAGCATAATAAACAAGCTAGATTGGGGGAAAATTGCCACTACTGGAAAGATGGAACATTTGGGAAAATAAGGGAATATTTGCGAAAGGCTTACTTTTAGTTGTTCCGAAAAAACTCGCCGTGTCGTTCCAGGGAAAAAATTCATCTGATAAAGTCATCCGCAAGTAAATAGTGAGGAGGCGAAAAAATAAATAAGAGACTGACGACTGGCTATGGCTATCGAGTCGAGTGAATAGTCACATCCTGTTTCATATACATGTTTGCCCTACGAAATTGATGATGAACTTAATGCATAAATCATGCAGTAAAGACTACAAGAGGGAAATGGACGACAAAGCTTTCTCTTCTACGTGCGATATACGGGCATACATACTTGCAAAACACATTTTATGCTTGTTTATCGGGCCTATCAAATAAAAAAACTGTTGTTGTATATGTCATTATTATTATACCGTGTGCGGTGGTGTTGGTTTGGTGGTGCGGTGGTGGTGGTGCTCCAGCTACTGAAGTGAGGAAGAGGTGGAGTATAATATACGATGATAATGATTGAAAATTTTATTGCGTCAATAACCGACCACCTTTCTCCTTCTTCTTCTCCATGCGAGCTGTACTTATCGGCATATAGGAATGTATAGGAATTGGATCGATTTCCATAAATAACGGCTATTATATTTTTTCCTTATTATTATTCGCCGTCTCCCTATCACCTCAGTTTTGATATTGCTCTTTGTGAATCAAGTGTGTAGTAATTGAACTGTGTGTCCGCGGGGAGTAAAAAAAAATATAACGGAGAAAATCCTATCATGATCACTCTTTATGCCTAAGAAATTACTAATTTTTTTTACTATGCTATCAATATCAACTTTACGTTGTCATCATCCATGTGACATTCAAATTAATTGTATTTTAACGCGTCTCGCTGAAGAAACGCTTTCCTGTGAACAGTTGTCCTTCTTGTTATGCTCATGTTGATCCCCGGTGCATGTGTGAGATTCAGCCTCTCATCAACTTTCCAGCAAAACTGCTCTCATAGTTCGTTTAAAAAAGGGGGAAACCTTTCCATCAAGATATTTGTCTCTCGGATCAGTTCTGGTGACTGACGCCGAGACATAAACGAAATAGCTGGTAATTAGACGACTTTGGTTTTTTGAGCCAAAGGAACCCATATTTTTTTTGCACTGGTTGTCTCATACAATTTTGAAAAGTGTTTAGAGGAATCAACTTCGTCATGTACAAGTTCCGTGGTGGAGAGAGGCATGGAAGCTACTTGCCTCCTGACACCAGCACCGGCTTACCTTGGAGTCAAAGACCACCAGATTTACCAAGGTTCACTTGTGGTCTTTCACCTGAAAGTCTGGTTAGATTTTTTGCCGGCCTTGACATCGTAAGTTTCTTTTTTTAAAGCATACCCATGAATCCGCTTTCTCTTGAGATGTCTTACAGTAACCTACATTGCACATTATATGTATGTATGTATGTATCCGTAAAAAGCACTTCTATTTATGCTTGATACAGTCGTAAAAATCTTTTTATGATTATTAAATTGATTGGTTCAATTAGATTAAAAATATATTGGGCGTTGGCGTTTTCGTCTACCTGTATGTTCTGTTACGGACTAGCGATAAGGATGAACTACTCGAATATTACTCACACAATGAAGACATGACGACTTTCTTACAATCCCCACGTACGTGAACAAACTAAAAAAAATACGAATAGTTTTCACATACGTCATCCATCAGGTCCTCCTTTATATGCATTCAACTTTAAAGCTTTATCGATCTTTCAAAAATATTTTCAGACTGGCAACAACGTGGACTTTTATTTCTCATCATGTTCCTCTTTCTCCTGTCATTGGGATTTTCTATCGTTTTATTCCGAGGAGCCAAGCAAGTAAGTCATAAAAAAGCGTAACAAAAACAGATATCAATGTCCAATGTGAAGTCCCAAAATATAATTCCATACAGAGATGCACTTTCATTTCTATTTCTCTCTCTCCTCTTCTATATCAGTCAGCCCGCACTGAATAATGAAAATTGTAATTTGTGTGATTGCAGCATAACTACAAAAAACTTCGATATTGGTTCATATACCAACTTACAATGTTGCTGATTTTCACTGCACTCCATGTGTGGATGTTCTTTTACGGCTGGTTTATACCCGATCGACCACGTAAGATAATTGGATCATTGTTTTTCTCCTTTTTCATGAATTACTTGTGGCAAGGATATCATCTCTACGTAACCGCGCTGCTCATGACGGACATCACCTTTCAAGCGGGAGTGAACGCAAGAAACAGATTTAATTTCAGTGGAGTTCAGACGGAAATGAGGTAGAATATAATCTATCCTGTTCAACTTTACTAAATTGGTTTATATTTAAAAATTACAATTCCGGGATACAAAAAATTCATCCTACATATTCCCCTTCTTTCTCCCTGCATCCCTTTTATCTTTGAAATGAGATGGTTTGGTTGGTATACTGTCTGATTATGTGTATGGTCATAGTTTGCTATTCAGGAACTAGGAACTATGAAATAGTGAATGGATGTCTCTGAAATTCAGAAAAATACATTTTTAGACAAGTTTACTTAAACTGCGTCCTTCAACGTTTGCGTACATTTTTGGTTTGATAATAATATTTAACACTGTTTGATTTTGTAGTTCATTGAGCGAGAATATCTGAGACGACATACATGATCAAACAATTACAAAACAAAAATGTGAAATATACGAGAGTGCATAATGGGTGCATAAAGTGCTAGAGATGTGGCCCAAGGATCATTTTGCCCCACATTTTCCCATACCCTGAGAGAAAGCAAAATACCCAGAGAAAGTCGAGGCTATAGGTTTTTGCTGGGTAGGTGTGGAGGAGGGAAGATACTATATACATTCATACATGATTTTATATTTTAGACATAATAAATCAGCAAATCAAATTGAAAGTGGAGAAAAGTTACATTCCTATATGTTAACTAGCGTGTAACAATACTCAACAAAGTAATGTATATAATATGTACCGTGAACAGCTCTAATAATTCAAATGTAAAATATGTCACCGGTTATTGAACAGTTGGGGCATTTTTAATTGTTTATGTATTTAATTTTATTTACAAGTTGAGCGCGCGCAAAATTTTTAACGAGAGTCCTATTTACAATTTTAGATCTGTCATCAACAAAACATACGAATATCTATAAATTATCTTATATACCTACTATATATTATCATCTAGGATGGAAGATGAACAATTACATTTTAAGTTTTTAATAAGAGCAGGTGTTTGTTCCTGTACCGTGTATCCCAATCTCTATAGATTTTCCTAACTTGCATCGACTTTAGGGAAGTCATGTTAGATGATTATAATAAGCAGGCATATTGAGTCCTAAATGTGCATCTTACCAAAAAAACATGCTATTTAGAATACTAAATTACTAATAATCTGTAACAATAAGTAAATAAACAGTAGCTAAAAAACTTATGTAAATTATTTTATGAAAAATGTTGTTGAACTATATATTACATTTTTAAAATGGTATACAAAATTATTTTTTCAGTATATCACTAGATCTTCCTTATCTTCTCCTAATTAACAATTTAATGTTTTCTACTGAAGGTTCAGATAACTTCACGGTGGATTCTCATTGCTGCATGTTCTTGGCACAAACGCACGACTTCAAGCGCGTAGTGAAGCGATAAGACTCTTTTTGGTATTTAAAGCGGTATGTATGTATTGATGCATGGATTGCGCGAGCGCGTTGCAAGCATTGGACTAGAGAGCGCTCCTCTGAAGCGAATGATGTATACTGATTTAACTAACTACCATGTAAATTATCAAGGTATAATTTATATAAAATCACTAATAAAAAAATCGATCCACTTCTACAACAATGGATAGCAGCATTAATGTATTTATTATTGGTGCGTCTTTTTTTGAAGTAAAAAACATTTAAGTGAAATATATAATAACTCTCCAACTCTCAAAAAACTCATCTAAAAAATTACTTCAAAAAACTATGTATAATTACATTATGTACCATTTTATGTAACTCATTAAAAAACAGTGTAAAATAAAAAACATTGTACATTTAAAAAAATTCAAAAAATGTGACAATAATTGGCAACTCGTATAGGTATATACACAGTTTAGTATACAGGCATTGGAATGAACACAGGCACGGTTCCGTTGGAGTAAATAATACTTTGGATCCAGGGAAGAAACTTGTAAACTCGCGTGAAAACTGCGTAGTTTTCGCATATTCTTCGGGCTCGTGCATAACTTATGATACCCTGAATGGTGTACTTTCTCCGGAGACCAAAATTTGGCGTAGCTATTAAGCCTCCACCACTATCCCCACTGCATATATTGGTACCTGTTAGAATAGCCAAAATCCCACACATGTATAATACATTGTTATAATATGTAGTAAACAAATGAAAAGGTCAAGAGCAATTTTATGGTATTCCTCGTGTCTGTCTGCTATACTTACTTGAGCTTCCAGCACAAAATTCTCTATCATTTGGAATTCGCTGAATGTTTCTGACGCAATCAATGTTTTGCAATACCTGAAGCTTCTTCGACTTCAACTCGTTGGTCACACCCTCCTTGTAAACGTTAATCATTGAGCCAATGGCCTATAAAATCACTGGATTAATAACCGATACATTTCTCTTCATATATAAAAATGCGCCTGGGTATTCTTACCTCGCCATGCTTTTTGTTAGCTATAAATAACTGTGAATCGTCTCGATTTTCTGGCAAGCAGGCAGGCAAAACAGCACTATTTAAAGTTGCAGGATGAAGTAATTGAATTATCGCAATATCGGACCGATAGTCGTCATAATCGAAATCCTCAGATATGTGAATTCTACTTATCTAAAAAGAAAGTGAAATAAAGCATGTCTTTAATTGCATAAATAAATGATAGATCTTTTGTATCTTTGCAGCTTACTGGAATGATTTGGCTTCTTGGTTCCTCCATGTTATCGTAAAAGTTGTTACTTATCCCTCCAAGCACAACCATAAAATCCTTCGTGGCTCTTAACTGACCACTCAAATCAGTCATGCAGTGTGCTGCAGTGAGTATCATTGTGTCAGTGATAAGCGTTCCTCCACAAATGTAAATGTAGCGGTAGCGAGGATCAAATATTTCCTCTCTGGACAGATTGTCATTATCGAAAATCTCGGCAAGTTTCACCGGATCCAACACAAATCTTTGTTCTTCGCTTTCATCCTCCATCCCGTCCTCATTCCTTCGTTTACTGAAGCCGGCCGCGAGTAGAGTTCTGCGATATTTAATCGCTTCTGCAACTTTGGCCCAGTTTAGCTTCAAATATATCAACACATGCCATGACCAACTAGTCAGTGTTTTCAGTTGGCCCTTAACAATCGATGTCTTCCTTAATGGAAGTCCTTTCCCACATTCTGGAATAGAGGCAAATGTCAAACTTTTAACATTTTTGGAAACACTCTCAAAAGAAGAACACTGACATGTAAATGAAATCCCACCAAAAAAACAGTACCGTATTCACATTTGAACTCTCTGAAATAATTGTACCTAGCCCATCTTCCTTGCTGGTTGCATCGTATGGACTTGGCTTCGAATATGTTGGGTGTAGATGCTTCCTTGTAGTATGGCTGACAACTGTAGTGCGCAACAGTGTCCACTGGCATGGGATTGGAACAGTTAAATTTTAGAGCACCCAACTTTGTGGAGAGACATTCTAAAGTGATTCCCTGTCCGGAGAAAGAAAAAAATGGTGATGTAAAGGGAACGTTTGTTGCAAACAATGGAATTATTTAATGTGTAGTACGGTTCTTGTAGGTAGTCCGGGACATTCAATGTACTGCCTTCCAGCCACGCTGATTGACACTCCAGCCAGAATAATTAAAAGATAATCCATTTCTGTTCTATTGAACTAATACAATGGCACACTTACACACAGACTTATTGTGGAATGGCAAAAGGCTGTACGCTTACCACGGGACTGAACTTGATCCGTACAATGCCAATGCCAAATGAATTGGATGAGTACAATTGAGGCATTCACTTTAAGATGGAATGAAAATCTCCACTACTAGATTGACTCATGACGGGGGTGAATATTGGTGACGCAATCTACAGACACTACATACATACATATGTACACAGTATACCTTATTGAGTAATTGGATATTCCTAGTTGGTTTTTACTTTCGTGGAAAGTTATTTATCTCTAGCTTCTCTACTAAAGAAAATGTGTACTTAATATAATTAGCACAAACACAGCAAGCCGCGAGAAAAAAATAGCTAATGAGAAAAAAAGACTACGAGTCAAGAAATGAGAAAAAATACTAAAATGTTGGCTACTTTTGGCCTTGTTCCTTGTCTACGACACCAGAGCCAATACCAAGTCAAGTTGAAGGTAAATTACATGTTACATGCATAATTTTATGCGCCTATACCAAAAAAGATGCCAGTATCGTTGGGCAGTTCAATGTAAAAAAATGCAGAGATTACAAAGGTGCAAATAATAAATAGTTGGAGTAGAGAATGAAACAAAAAAATGCACAAGATTTTATTTTGGCTTTGCCAGGACGGATAACTAAACGTAATCACACATGAAGATATTGTATTAGATGTATTTTTTGGAAAAGGGGGTGAGATGCTGAATACTTGAATGAATCGGAAGGAACTTCATTCATCTCGCTCTCTACACAAAATTTTCATCTGCTATAAAATACCAAACTCAAGTCAAACAGGTTTTGGCGAAGGTGGACACAATTATTTAAATGCTACGTTCAGTTGTATCTGTCTGTGTGTCATAAATAGGCACAACAATATATAAAGTGGCTAACTTTAGTAAGCCTTCAAGAGGAGGACTCTTCAATGAAACTCACCAAAATAGTGTCTGATACTAGCATATATTAAGTTTCTAAACTATAAATTAGTCAATTCCATTCACATATAGGAAATTAGTTATTTCTGCAGAAATCAAAATCTAAAAGTGGATGTAGCTTAAAACGTCAAAAATATGTTGCGGTGCAAGTTTGTGTTTAGAACTCAATAATAAAGTCAATTGTTGATGACGAATTACGCTTAACATGAAATGCAATAACAGTTGACAGAATTATGAAGTTGAAGTTTTTGCTTCATAAAATTCTTCCCAAGTTCGATTATTTTTGTCTGGACAAATGAAGAGCCAACATGAATCCATATTCATTGGCTATACCACCATCTGAAATGCTAATGCTATTCTATCATCACGATGAATGAGAACCACGATTATATATAATGTTGTGGGCAAAAAAACATACTAAAAAATGTGCACATGTACAAATTAAAACAACTACATACGCATAATGTGTGTCTTGTCTTGTACTTTGAGCTGAATAGATTTTTATTCTTCCAGCGAAATAACCGTGACTTTAGCTTATGGACAAGAGCAAAGACAGAAGATATAAAAAATTGACTTCTGGTATCTTTAGATCACGTACTCGTAGTTATTGGTATTACGGACTGCAAAGTTGCTATTGTATTGTAATTGGAACGAAAATTCTGAAGATGAATAATATATCTATTGTCTCATGTACAGAGGTGCGTGAATAGTCATTTGAGAGTTTACCACAATTTCAATGCTTTTAGTTGTATTAGGTCTGACAGGCGATTTTTATATGGCTTGAATTATGAAGTCAATCTCGTCGTGTCTCTGATTTGCCCTCTACATTTGTAATTGCCAATTGCTATCCTGTGGTTCATATTTTCATCGTCCAAGCATATAAAATGCAACCTGTCATTAAACCCCAGAATATTTAGATATTTATAGATTGTGTGAAGGATGTGAACCGAAAAAAAGGCCTAAGTTCCATAAAAACCTCAGAAAAATTATAAGCTAAAGTCAAGTTTAAATTTGAAATGTACGTTATAATTGACAATTTACATTTACAGAATGCCGCAGATGTTCCAAGGGTTATAATTTTAATATACATACAAATCAGTTGTTTTATAAATACAGATTATGAGCTTTCTGACTGTTTCATCATTTCTTTGATATTGCATTTTCCTGTCTGATGTTTAGATTGAAATGGAAAGTTACATTGCATACGAATTAAGTAATTATGACAATTGAATATAGAAGGTTGCCAAATACATTTCGTCTATTTCTATCGATAGGAGCCTACTTTTACGATATTTTTGATTTACACCTACTTTGAAATACAATTAAGACAACGGGAATAACGATCAGTTTACTGAGTTTACAACTGTCTTGAAGGAAACTACGACATTTTGTACTAATCACTTTTTAACATAATCTTCGCTACGTAAATAACAAATTTCCTTAAAATTAAGCAAGAAGCAGTTTTTTAGTTTTAGAAATAGGCAGTAATAGTAAAGCCTGTGTGGTTTAAATAAGGAGCGTTGTTACATAAACGTGAAATAGTAAAATAATTTATGTACAAAATCCTTTCGTTCCAGGTAACTGGAAAATGCTGAAAAAAATTAATACCTCTAGTGACGCATAAAAGTCGACGAAACGAGCAAAAACGAATGATCAACATTGGTCGTTCGTCCGTCCATCATGATGGCTGTGATAGGGACTAATATTAAGTGAACGCATTACCAAATTTTACGAGAACACATGCACAGAAAAAAATCAGTTTAGTATATAGGTCATTGAGGCAAAAAGGTATAAATTACTTTTATGACCATTCTTTAATCCAAATACCACTGTTCTCAGTAGGTGGTTTTAGTGAATGATGTAAAGAAGATGCTACATATAACGATTATTATACAAATCAACATTTTTTCTTGACAACAATGCACTCACCGTCACACTCAAAAGAGAATGAGGTGGACATAAAAAATGGAACGATTACGTTTTACGTTCTCGCGAGATTACTATTATTATTATTAAGTCATTTTTTGCTCCTAAATCCGGGACCATGTCAATTGAATTTTCCTATTGAAAATGTATATTACCATTACCTGGTATACATTATACATGGAACAATTTCGTGAAATTTCAATCTAATGTAGGCTGTAGGTGGGGCTCATTTGTACTTGCAAGTAAATACAATCCTCAAGTATAAATACCGATGATGGTACCAGTTGCGGTATCACATCCATCCCAACCCATTTGAAAACTCAGCAGCAGCAGCCGCACAAGCTCTCAATAAACAACCAAAATGTCTCGTCTTGTAAGTTTTTTTAATTACGCCAAAAATTATTTTGACTTTCAAAAATTCATTTGTTTTTTTTAAATGCCTGTGGAAAGTTATTAATAAGCTGATGTTTTGAATTTGTTAAATTGTAGTTTGCCCTTCTTGTCGTGATGGCCGTCATTGCCATTTCCACGGTTGGTGCCCAGTACGTTTACACCGGATACACTGCTGGCGCTTACGCCTATCCAGCCTACTCTGGGTATGGATACTATCCTGCTTACTCTGGAGTTGCTCTCTTGAAAAAGTGAAGCATTTCAACATGACTGCTTTCAGAAGCAGCTTCTTCATCTTGACCTTTAACCTTAAAGTAGTTTCTTGTCCAATTGGTTCTGTATAAATAAACATTCATTTTGAAACATGGTGAATAAATTTTCAATAAAGTAGCACGTTAAACTGTAGTTCTTGACCGGTAGTTTTTTGCGTGTTTAAGTTCATACTCATTACCTAACTACCGCATTTAGATCACACCATCCATAGCGTATGCACTGCAACCGTTATAAATATTTGAAATTTATGGGATTACCTGGAGATCGTATGGATAATAATTGATGAGCATAAAATGCATGCAGCCAGCCATAATGTGTTCACGGATTGCCAATTTCTGGAAGATGAAGTTATTACTTAGCATGTCAATCCATCTCATCTGCCATCCCCTATCAAACAAAAATAGTGGCATATAGACATTTTCTTCAATACCAAATTTGAAATAATACATCAGAAAGATCAAACTCATCTCATCAAAATAAAATAGGAATCACCTTCATGATTTATGGCCATCTGCTTTCATAGGACTGGGAATGATGATCATTGCTTTCGATCATGCAAGACGTAAGCTTCACGGATTTCGACAAGATTTCGGGCAAAACACAATCCAATCCAATTGTTTCCCAAATATGCACAGGGAAACTGCAATTCCGATGATATTCGTCATAAAGTGCAAATTCACATCTAGTTTTACATTTATAATGTCAAGCAATTAGTGTGATTGACATTGACAGGCATGTATATAGAGGCTGAAGCCTATATTTATTAATCAATTCAGGAGCAATTCATGTATATGGCATGTCATGTCATAATTAATACCAAATGAAATTAGGGAGCTGGATAAGCAAAATGTAAACAATACATTTTTAAATGAATGATACTGTGACAGGGCTTATACTCGCGCTCTATTTAGGTAAAAAAACATTTTAAAGACGCACCCAAAAATATGTTGTATTTATAGTACAGATGAACTGAAGACCTTACAATTGCGTCGACGACTGGAGGTGTGCGTGGATTTACGTACATTCATTCGACGCAGATTGAAATGTCGTAAGGGGTGGCCATTTCTTACTATTGTTTCAAATGACATAATCGGATAAATGATTTCTAGTATAAATACTCGTTGAAGTTGTAATTCATGCATCAATACTTAATCTGCTTCCAAACAATCAAATAAAATCATCTTTATCCAGCTTTACAAAAGCAACCAAAATCTTTATACTTCAACATGCCCCGTCTTGTAAGTTTCTTTTCTTATAGCTTCTTGAAAACTTGAGTATCTTTCCCCACAGTTTCTAGAAAATTGGACCCATAGAAAATCTAGGGTTGGTTTTTAATACTTTTATATTTTTATCATCTTATTTGTAGTTCGCCCTTGTTGTCTTGATGGCTGTCATTGCCATCTCCGCCGTTAGCGCCCAGTATGTCTACACCGGATATGCTGGCTACGCTGCCGCTCCGGCCGTTGGTTACGGATACGCAAGTTACGGATATCCAGCGTATGGTGGAATTGCTTACTACAAGAAGTAAATTTAGAACATATCATGTGCACTTAATTAAAAGTAAAAATTGGCTCTAAAATTTTAGTTAGTTATTGGATGAATAAAATGAACCATTAAGTTTTATCTTTTGGCTTAATTAAAAAAGGAACGATTCGTGTCATTGCATAAGCTCGCGCTTACATATCATAGATTC
Organism: Sinella curviseta; assembly: GCA_004115045.4. NCBI lineage: Eukaryota > Metazoa > Arthropoda > Collembola > Entomobryomorpha > Entomobryidae > Sinella > Sinella curviseta. The sequence continues at coordinate 38,354,892 of CM023203.3, read as the reverse complement.
GATCACACTGTTATCCTTTTTCACACAAACGCCCGGTGATGATTACTCCAACATTGGAACATACATAAACGGCACAGCACGCTTATAACAAAAATATCAGTTCATTTGTTACTGATGATTATTATGCATCTGGATGGAATGCAATAATCTGGAAGAGCCAATGCTGGTATGGATGCCTGAAGGCGTGGTTCTATAACGTGAGTAACTAATGCTTATAGGTAGGTATATTTGCGTATATGATACCTACATCTATAGGTACATTATCCCTGCTTCGAACTACGTAAACACGACAAATGAGAATACAATGGTTCGCAAACCATTTACTGTAGGTATTAATTTTTTGGCATCCTTTTGGCATCGAACATTTGAGCTTTTGGACTTTGGATATATAAATTATCCTTAATGGATAAACCAGGCACAACGATTTAAAAACTATTATATACTTTGACAAAGAATTCATTTCTACGGTTGACAGTGACGTTCAGTTTAGTTGAAGTCAATTATTCATCTTGTAAAAAATGCCATGCCTATGTACTCCCTGAATTGGATCAGGAATCGATCTAAAAATGAAATAGTTACTGTCTCAATGTAAATAATGGATTTAATATTATTTCTTACTTTATTTACAAATTTTCTTTTTCATCATGACTATGACACATGCCATAAAAATATATTCACTCTCCAATTCCAAATAATATTCCAGAACGCAGTACCCAGAACTGTGACAAGAAACCTGGCTCTACAAATTTTGTCAATTTTACGTATCATATAAGTAACTTGTTAGTAAATACAGACTTATATACAACTTATCTATACTGCTACTTGAATTTCCTTGAAAATATATTTTCACAGCAAGATTTCTTTAATTTACTGCTCATGAAAATGATGAAGGTATGAATTTAATAATCCTCCCTATATTCAAGTAAGTAGCTAATTATAACGAGATACTTTTTTTACCCCGCATGAGTGACAATAACATATAACGATTTAATCCTCAAATAAAAACATCAAGCCTTACTCAATGAACACATCTATTGTGAAACAAAGGATATGTTTGGGACAATTATTAATACCAAAAGGAAAGCGTTTCGAACTCTTAAAAGTAGAGAAAGTCAAACTTGTTTGTTCATCGTTGGTTTTCAACAAGCGGCTTTTATTGGAAGAATTTTGGGTATAATACCAATTGGGATTTTGAAAGACAGAAGCGGGGATTATCAAAAGTATAAAAGGTATTCGAACACTTAACATTTTATTTCAACGATTTATGCACATGTGTGATTTCTCGTTTCTATTTAGGTTTACATTTTCTAGGATATATTCGGGTGTCTTAACTATTCACGCTTTCCTCCACTTCCTGCACCAGCTATGGAACTTGAGGATTCGCCTGCCTCGGTATAAATTCTTAATACAGAAATTGGAACTAATTCGCACGCCTGTGTACGGCTTTTCAGTGTTTTTCATGTGAGAAATAAACATCAATGTTTTTACAAAATAGGTTATAGTGCATAAAATTTTGGAATGTATGAAGAAATATAAAATTCTGTTTAATTTATCAATTTATAGATATCTATATTTCTTTTTAAACTCCGAAAACAAGCTTGCAAGCATAATAAATAAAAGGAAAAACATAAATGCTTCTTTGTTTTCGCAACTTCGGTCAAACCGAAAATATCCAATGTTTTGCACAATGACCATCATTGTTATATTGGGTTCCAGTATTTTGGAAAATCTTCTATTTGATGTGCAGTATTTTACGGAGAAGGGTAATTCACTAAATACGTATATATCGCCTACATGTCTAATTATGTGAATTGAAGCTGCAGTCACTGTCAAGTCATTGAATCTATTTCCTTTTACTCAGAAAAATATAGCACAAAGAATGCTTCCAGACTGGAGTTGTATTATTGGAGAAGTGGTAACGCTATCACTTCAATAACCCCCTATTCACCAATCTTGTCAATTGTTACAACGGTTCTATCAAAATTTGCGACCTATGTTTGGAACGTTTCGGACATCTTGGTAATCATTTTGTGCAAAAGCCTTTGTGATCTTATCAACGCGTTTAGCGAACTCATTTCAAACAAATTTCATACTGCACTTGTCTTGAGAAACGGAGCAGGTACATACCACCAGGATACAGAGAAACTACTCGCAGACTTTTTTACAATACGGACATTAGCTGGCGAAATGACCCGATTTCTAGCACCGCTTGTCGTCACTTGTTACTGTTACAATATGTGCTTGATGACAATGCATGTATGTAAATCAACGCTGAAAATATTTATACTAAATTGCAAATATACTTATCGCAAAGTAAAAAAATTCTGTATAAAACATTTACCTAGTTGTTTCATTGGCTGGATCCACGCGGAATAGGGGACACAGAAAAATCCATGTATGTGTACACATCTTTTCTTCAGTTCTCTCTCAGAGTGATTCTGGTAACCTATCATGCGTCGAAAATCCATCACTCTACGGAACAAATTGAGGAAACGCTGGAACTCGTCCCCGATGAACTCTATTCTCAAACGGTATTGTTATCAGTTAATGCACATCTTCAAATGTGAGTAAGTTGTGGATGAACGTATACTTCTAATTTCGACATTATTGAAATTTTGATTTTTTACTCAAGATTGAACGATTGGAAAGACAACTGTCACGTAACCCCGTGGGCATATCACTCTTTGGAACATTTCGTGTAACACGACGCTTCTTTATTTCAATCCTTAGCTTCCTGTTCACTACCGAAATCGTCCTGTTACAGACAGCAGGTTCTACACAAGTGCCCATGAAAATCTGAATTAGAATTACTTAAACCATTTAAACTCTTTGAAACGGCATGAAAAGGCACTCAAAGAAATTATTGTTTCGTTGCTTCCTTGTTATTCGTAAGCGCACCTCTTATTAGTTCAATCAGGACCAGAAATAAAATCAATAGATCTAATTCTCAGCAGCAGTAAAAATTTCATGAACATCAACTCAATAAAACGTGATGAACTATATTGTGGAATGTGTGTACGCATTTTCATACAGTTCAACCATTGACAAATGTAATATGTAGTTAGAGTTAAGTTGGATATAAAACGGAGACTTTTTAGGCTGAAAAGTACGATTTCATTTAAGGTTTTAGTACACTGGAGGATGTCAGTTGCTTACGTCACATGTACTGCTAATAGGATATGAAATGAAATCACGCACACTGATTTAGTTTATTACTGTAATCTCATGAAAAAAAATCAACAAAAAACAGAAACGGACACACCACCACCTAGTGAAGTTCACGCATGCTTGTAAATACCCAGCCAGCACAATGCTTCCAATTAAAGTACTTTTGTTCTGATTGTAAAATATGCATATGTATAAGATTGGATCTTCAATAGTCTTCATTATGAGTAGGCATAATATTAAGATCAGTGTTGGTACTTTGGTTAGTGAACTATAAAAAGTGCAGTAGTAAATATTATGATGTACGTGTACTAGCCGTTTAAATGCATCACGACTTTTATATAATGGTTCCTCGTTATCCAGTTCAACACTACAACATTTGATATGCGAATGTAACGCATGTGTGTGTCAAAAAACTTTCAACAATATTTTGGCGAATTACAAATTCTTCGTGCAAATAAGAGTCTTGATTTAAAGAAGGGCCAGTGTGAACTAAATTTGTAGGCATCCTGTAACGGTAAACACGACATCCAGATTCTCATTTTGCACAGAAAACTGAAATACAAAATGTTTGACTACTCAAAATTAAACGTTGTACAATATCCATGTATAAAACAAAACTTGTCAAAATCAGAACAATAGTGTACATGAGTATTTAGTAGGAAGTATTTTGCACAACTATTATGCTCTCTTTATGTAAGCTTATTAAACTATTTATGTAACGAAAAATGGAGATTTGGAGTAAAAAAATAGCTTGCTATATATACTCACTTGAACTTCAACAAAGATGTCACAAAGCAATTTCACCAGCAGAACAATACAACAAATTTATACACTACCAAAACTTCCCAAATATCTTCAAAATGGCCCGCATGGTAAGTTTCCACAACTGTCGGATTTCATTATTGTCGGGGCTTTGAAAATTTGTTCCAAATAAGGCATACAATATATTCTTTTAAAATTTCAGTCCGCCGTGCTCCTGATCGTCGTCGTCGCCGGAGTTGCCTCCGTCAGCTCCCAATATGTCGGATTTCCATACGCAACCACTGCGACATCTTTCTCTCTTCCATTCATCGGTGGATTCCGTTATGCTCCAGCTATTGCTCCAGTTGGACCTGTATTGAAGGCTGCTGCCCCTGTAAGTGTTGTCGCTACATCACAAACAAACGATGCAAAACCTTTCGCACATGAACAAAATACAATACACACACATTACACATTATTACCAATGATGATTTACAAATTTAATCAAATGCTTTTGCTTTTGCTACTCTCGCTGAAATTATAGTACGGAGCTCCAGGCTTTCCATACTATGGTTATGGAGCCCCCTTCGCCCATGCAGTAAGGGCAGCTTTATTGTGAATGGGTAATTATGAGAAGTTGCGTCGAGAGGTTGTCACTAAAACGGTGTCTTATCTCGAATTCTTAGGTTGCCCCAGTTGTTAAAGCAGCTTTCCCATACGCAGCACCTGCCTTTGCCGGCCCAGTCCTTAAAGGTGCTTTTCCATTTGGTGGCCCAATTGTGAAGACCGCTGTTCCCGCTGTTGCTCCCGTTGTGAAAGCTGCCCTTCCTTTTGCTGCTCCATTTCCAGCTCCATTTGCAGCTCCTTTCGCAGCTCCCGCTATTGGCCCTGTTGGACCAGCCGTAGCACCTGCATTCCCAGCTCCAGCCGTTCCTGCACCCGTTGCACTCTAAATTATTTAGCAATCTGATTTTCCCTTTGTAGTTTCGTACATTTTCTGTATTTTATTTTTTTTTACAAAATGATAAGCATTTATTATATAGTTCATTGGATTTTATAATTCTAAATTAAATAAAACAGTAATTTCGAAGATAAAATACACTAGGATAAAAATATAATGCGCATAAGCACAAACCACCTACATGAATTACTGCTTGGAAAAATAGTTTGTTTCAGCATCATTAAAAGAAACAAAAGGCAATGGAAAACAATTTTCTGGAACACTTCCTGTCTATGTAATTAAATTGTGGCTCTAATGAATGATGCTTGAATTCATATCTGTATGACATATTTGGAATGATGATTTCCAATAACGGTTTTGCTGTAACACTTTGAAGAGGTACTTCAGCCTGCCTTAAACAAACCACTGTTGATTAACTGTCATATTTACTTTGTTATAAAGAACTGAATTTCCATACACCTTGCCATTCCATGCCCAATAAAACTGCTTTGACATCAACTGCATTCCGATATTATGATCAGTTATCAAAATTACTTCTATCCCAGCACCTTCCTGGTGATCCAAGAGGTACATGGTAAAGCATTCTAAATCTGGGATCATGCCTATTAGTTATAGTGACTTTTCTCCTAGTTGTTGGAATCCAAATATCTTCCGCAAATATTGTCATTGTTAAATTGTTATACTCATTGAGTTCAAACAGAATGACAACTGAAATTAAGCATCAAAGGTGTGAGGAGGATTACACTGTAATAGCTGCAGCAGTGGTAACCTAATTCATACATGAAAATAATTTGATGGAAACAAGTGTGAACGAATAATAATATCTTTGTGTTGAACAGGATCAACCCACATTTTACTATTCCGTAAAATTCAAGTTTCCCAAGAATTTGTCACAACCCGACGAGTTTGACAGTGGAATAAATGTTGAAGCGTTTAGATTTTTACGTGACGCTCTAAACTTTACGTAAGCCTGAAATCGACCTTGACCTCATTTTAATTTTCTATACAATTGTAGGACTCTCACTTTTTTATAATCTCATATTGTGCAGAGAGAAAGCGCTCAAATCTCGAGGATTAATGAAGGAAAGTGAGCGTGGTGAAGTAATGAATGAAGGCATCGTGGCTGTATTGAATTCAGGCAAGGCCGACATTGCCATTTCACTATTCGAGCTTTTGCCATACCGAATGGCAGGACCGCATGGGGTCCGGTTTCTTCATACAGTATTTAAAGCGAGGTAAAAACAATAGATATAAATTAAGAATGCATTGAATAAAGATAGAAAGCTTCTATTGGAAACTCCGAATTAAATTTATTTTACTGTTCTTTTAAATAGTAAAGCTGTGGCCGTATTTTCGCAGCCTGCGACAACTTCAGCATTTGACGTTTACAGAAGGCCGTTTCAATCCACTGTCTGGTATTCTCTTCTCGGACTCCTGATTTTAGCTGTGGTTGCGATAATTATTTTGCTGTGGATTAAGTTTAAGTACATTTCTAAATTAAACATAAATGTAGCCTATATTTTCTACCACGTGAAATTTTGTATGGTTAGCATTGCCACCAATCAAGGTAAGTAATATATTTGCATGAAAAGTGTACTTTGACTAAAAATATCTATAATTTCAGTTAAATTAATTGTACATGCATTCATGAACAGGATGCTCCGAAGATTTAATCACTACATGCCCAGCAACAGACTTGCTCAGAGTACTATTAACTATTTGTTGCATCAGTAGCGTCGTGTTTCATTCAATTTATTCTTCCGCTTTAACGTCAATATTTGCGGTGGACGTTACGCCAATTTCATCTTTTCGGCAATTAGTTGAAGGAAGACGGTACACTTTATACTATGACACCTACGTGCCATCAATTCAGAATGTACTCGAGGTAAGTGGAAATGATGTGGAAATGCGTCATACTAGTAGTGTCATTAATAAACCATGTTTATTTATCCTTGTATCCTTAAATTGTGGGCAATTTTTTCATGTCGCATCATTATTACGTACAAATGTACCGACCACAAAAAGGATATTAACACAGGCAAAAACAGAATTACTGTTATCGAGATGGGAAAGGCTGTAGAAAGCATAATGAAAAAGGCAGCGCCAAAGATATTTGCTTCCAAAGCTGCCCTTCTGACAACAAAGAACAGATACTACCCGTATTTTGCAGGAATGTATTCTGATGGCTTTCTCTGTTCCAAGTTGACAACAATCCCGATTCCCGCTGGATCTGTGAGAAGTGGTAACTTTGTGAAACAAGGTTCACCCCTACGCGAGCTTTTTAATATAAAGCAAGAAAACAATAAAAATATAACATGTAATCCTAGACAAAAAAACCTTGCAAGATATTTATATTGAATGTATTTTACTTTCAGATTGTTGCTGATGAAGCAATCTGGACTAATTGAGAGGCTTTATGTAGAACACAACATCAAAACAAGCTTGAACTGTTTTGAATCCTTGCATTCGGAAATTGTCAATTTGGATTTATATGACACTGCATTCCCGTTTATGGTTCTTTTCAGCATTGTACCTATTGCCACTGCAATCTTAACTTGTGAAATTGTGCTTCGTAAACTGAAACAAAATCCCTTAGCCTATCTTCTGTAAGCAGTATGCCATAATGGAATTCAATTTGCGTGGGAGGGGGTTCTATGTGAATATTCCAAGCAGCAAATTTGCTCTACATTTTTCCGATTCTACAAAAAATAAATTGTCAGAAAATGTTTTTTTGGATCCGTTGGACAGTTCATTTCATACATACCTGACTTTGAGTTGTTCATACTAAAAGAATTTCCAGCTAAACGGTCGAGAAACCAGCTTGTTGAATTGAAATTGAATCAACGAGCAAAAAAAATGTTTGCTTGATTAATCTTTCAAAATCAGTAGGCTGCAACATTTTAATAGATTAAAAAAGGAAGGAGCATGAAAATTGCGTTCACGAACAACTTCCACTTTATATGGATTACCTATATGCATTGGGATTATTTTTTTCTTTCTTATCATTTCTCTCAATCGCAACAATTGTAATTTCTGTTCCGAGTAAATACATTTCACACCAATAAAACGAACATTCCACCCATGACAAACACCTTTTATCGATTAATGGAGCGAGTTAGTTATTTCCCCATGCATAATTTAATATGACAAAAAAACTCGTTTTTTACTTGCTTCTTAACCATCTCACAGAGACACGTGCAAAATAATGAGCCAATTCATAAGGTCTGATGAACAAGCATGTTAAGTGCATTATTACGGTTGTAAATGGGAAGAGTAATGATGGGATAAACAGGAATAGTGAGGAAGACGAATATAATTGAATAACATTGTTTATTTTTCCAAGCGACTTTTCTTTCTCGGCTCCGCTCCGAAATACAATAGCAATCAGTTAATGCGTGTATGAAATTCTTTGCATTTACTTATAATGGCCATTTTTATTTACTTATTCCAATCATAATCATTCAATCAAGTTCATAACTAACACGAGTTAGCACATTAAGGGTTAGCACAAGTGAGCTAAGGTTTTCATTCATTCATTCCAATTCCTATATTTCAAGTGCTGAGACTTGGATGGACTATTGTACAAGACAAGGCTCCGTCCATAAAACATTATTTGTTTTAAAAGTTTGAGTACCTTAATTAAAACTTAATGAACTGAATACAAGTGTTCCCCTTAAATCTCTTGACAAGTTTCATGTGTGAAGTTTTGAAATGATTGAGTTTCATATTCGGAGTATTTTCTTTTACTTTGTTTTGTTTCAAATAAGTTATGGCTCAATCTCGAAAGAATACCTGGAAAACCTGTTGTCGAACTACTTTTTTAAAGGATACGATCTCATTATTTCCGTTAGAAAGAATTCTAATTCTGAGGGTAATTTCAGATTAATCCATAATATTATTATTTGCATTCAAACCGACTATATCATTTACTCCATCGTTGTTTATTCGCAGAAAATCTATTATCTTGGATGAGAGAAGGTAGCAATTCCATTTACTCATTGCTAATTGACAACTCCAAGTTTTCCGAAACGATGCAACGCGTAAGGAATAATTCAAGGAACCTGGAGCAAATGGCAATAATCATTGAGTTTCGAAACATTTCCCATCTTCAAGAACAAATGAAGACGGCAAAAGAATACTCAAGGATAACCACAGTTCCTCAACCCTTCTTTTTCATTATTGCTCCAAATCCACAAACGTACCAGGAACTTACAACTAACGAAGCAGAGTTGCAGCAGCTTTCTCTCCAATTTAGCATCAACAGTGACTTTTATATTTTTGGCGAGACGGGTAATGTGGGAAGTGACAAAAGGTCTGCAGCAGATGAAAAAATGAACACGGGCACAGTCCATTACGACGGATCTTACTCGTTTCCAAATGGCTTTGAATTAACAGAATTATATTCCTTGAAAAATATGACGTTCTTGAAGAAGGTCAACCTGACGTCTCGTAGTATTTTACAAAAAGTAGTACGAAGAGGAAACTTTCGAAAAGCACGAATTACGGCTGTCGCACAGGTAATATGCAAATTTACCCGTTAGAACATAAACGTGTTATATAGATCTGACCAAGATTAATACCTACATTTTTACCAATAAGCCTGGATATCCACAAGGAGCAAAATTTTCTGCCGACAACTCTTCGTTCGTATCTGGATACGAGGCAGATCAATTGCACTTTCTGGCATCATCATATAATTTCACGTATGATAATATAGCATGCTCATAATCTCAGTGAATTACAATTTTATTATTAGCTTCTAAAAATAACTAATGACTGATTAAATGAACTAGTGTCGTGCCTAAAATTGGAAAAGGCTGGATAACATTTCGTGACAACAAGCTAACTGGCATGGGCGAACAATTACTTAACAGGGAAGCGGACATTGCTATATCTTCCTCCGAAATACTACTCTACAGAGCTGCTCAACTAACGTTTTTACACCCAACATATTATACGACGTATTTACCATCTACTATTGATTAAAATTTATTTATAGTTGCCTACCTTACTCACAATTTAAGTACCTAATATTATGGCCTTTTCTTCTCAAGTATATGGGGCTTCTTTAAACAACCAGCATCTAACTTGTTGCGCGATATCTTCATCAACGCTTTCACACTGGATCTATGGTTAACCATGTTTGCTACATGGTTTTTGATTATTATGGCAATGATAGCTTTAGCAATTGTAAAATGGAAACTAGGGACGTTACATGAAAACGACAAAATTGTCGTACAGGAAGTTTTTATTTGGGCTTGTGGGGCAATCTGTCAACAAGGTAAAATTGGTCTTAAAACTTGCTTTTACCGACACAAGAGTGTAATTACGGTCATAATCATCACATGTGTTGATATTTTCAGGTTGGCATGTTTGTCCAGAGTCTGGTTGCATGAAAATTGTCTTCATCTTTGCATTAATCACGGGATTAGTTTCTTACGTTGGCTACTCTGCGGCCCTTGTCTCAATCCTTTCTGTTAAAGTTGTTCCGATTAAGTCCTTGGTAGACCTTGTAAATAATCGTTACACTATATACACGGACAATCAGACGATAAGCACGAACAATATTGCCAAGGTATGACTATGTATGAATATAATAGCACGTCTGATTCATGATAAAAATAACGATTTGCCATTTTACGTCATGAATCATTTTCCAGGACCTGGAACCATTCATCAAACTTTTACCGCATCATGAAAGATCAATCGGCGCTACAGAAGCAATGAACAAACTTTTATCGACACAATCAGCCTTTCTTGGCGTTTCGGATATATTTTATCCAGAAGCTAGATCATCATTGGGCACGGATTTACAGGTATGTAGAAAAATACATAGAGTGTCAATTTCGAAAAGCAGACCTGTCCAAGGAGGAATGTTCGTAAGAAAGCGATCTTCTTTTGCAGACTTTTTTAATCATCGGTACATAATACACCTATTTTAGTACAAAAACGATAAAAAATATGTATGCATGCCTGCATCTTTTGTAACATTCTATGATTCATTTTTTATCCTAGTGTTCTCATGCTCTATGAACGCGGAATTCGGTATCGTCTGCTTGAAAGATTTTTTAGGGAGACGTCTGTCATGTGCTTGGACCTTAATGCCTCGGATAAGGAACCGCTGGGATTCAACGATGTTGTAACTGCCTATGTCATTCTGTTCATTGGCTACTTGCTTAGCTTGACCTTGTTAGTGGTGGAGAAAATGTGTGCAACAACGTTATCCGGTCCTAGAAACAAGGTTGCTGAACCAGTTCATGATGTTCAATATGAAACTTGAGCTGCTTTTAACTTTATATTTCCATTCCGCGTTGCTTCCCCATTTCCCATAACTAAAATATTGAACAATGCAATGTATACAGTATACACTTAGAAATGTACATTGGTCTGAGAATGGTAAGTATTTTCACGAATAACATATATTCTTCCAGGTACAAAAATCAGAAAGCAAAATTGTGATTATGACTTGTAAGAGAATATAATATTCCCCTGTACCACTACAATGTATACTGAGTACACCAATGTGCACGCTAGTAATTTTAATAAACTTTTTTTTTTCAAAATGATACACTTTTATGCGTTTTTATGTAAACACATGACATACAGGCATGAATTCATGAAATGCGATACGAGTGGCGAGTGAGTAGTGTGGGTGGGTTTATGCTAGTGTCATTTGCATAATATGCACATCACGAGATCACGACTGTGTGAATGTTTGGTAGATAATAATAGCAAGAGTAGTTATCTTCAATATGCAATATGCATCATGATAATGATTTAATGATAAGCCCATACTACATGCAACCAACCCAAAGACGAGGAGATGACAAAAGCCAAGCCATCAAGCAAGTAAAGTAAATGTCCTGCTCTCCTCCAAACTAAAGCAATAAGAACAACCGCCGCACTTTTAATCCACATCTGATAAAAACTGATGCATCTTATGTCTTGGGTTGTGCATTCGTTACATTTATCCAGAAATCATTCCACTATTCCACATCATAAACATTGAACCCATTGAACATAAACACAAACAGGGATTAGATAAGATTACGGATATCAAGTCAATAACTTTTGTACTTCGTTCCCTTCCGTCCGTAAAGTAAAGTAATAAGTGTGTAATTTGTGTGATTCTTCTCGTTATAAGAGTTCCTCTCCCGTACATAAAAATGTACAAAATACGAGCCAAAGCCGGCGAATTATAACCGTCATTGTTTAGTTCTAGTTTAATTAGCGTAGTTAGCGTGGTTTTGCATTGCCACCTTGCTTACAGGTTAGGAGAACCGAGAATGATGATTAAAAAGGGAAACTCGAATTTCATTAATAGTTACACTGTTAGTGTTAGTATTTCAAGTGCCACAGTATAATCACTAATCTTTTTCAGTCATTAATCAGATAATCAGCTTTACATGCAAAATATATTATACCAGTTTTCAAAATGTTAGTGTTTTAAACACTGCAAGCTTTACAGTTACCAAAAATTGATGAATGTGTGTGGGAAGGGAAGCAGTTGCACTGTTACATTAAGATAAAAAGGTAATTAGAAATTAATGTTTAGAACCTGTCTGTTAAGATACTAAGATTCCTAGATATGCCATCAAGATTATACCTACTACCTACCTACTTGTGTTACATCTTTTTGAATCATAGGTTTCGAGGGAGGTCAGAATGGCAAACAAAACATCCGTCGTGGCGTCACCATCAAATTGGATCAAGACAGCTTTACCAGTTGACATAAAGGAACGATGCGAACTTTTATGGACAACGGATAATCCGTTTTATGACACTGTCATTAAAGTTCGGGATCATAAGGATGACCCGGGAAAGGAGTTTCGTGTTCACAAGTTAATTTTGGCCATGGGGTCGGGAAAGTTTGCATCACAACTGTATGATAAATTTGGTCAAGATTCCTCAATTGCAGTGGACATCCCATTCATCATTGAAATGCACGATTTGACACCCAATATAATGACACTAGTTTTGGAGGTATGTATTGAACACAAAATTTATTATTTTTAAAGTCCTGTTAATTAACCACTTTTGTTCTGACCATGTCCAAATTTTTGTTTTGCAGTTTCTCTATACCGATTTCATCTGCAGACGTTTGGAGTGGCCGGAAGTTGGAGGATTAGTTCATGCAGCGAAACAACTGGACATTCCGAGATTGTCAGAATTTTGCACAGAGTTGTTTGAAAGCCAACTTTCGTGTGAACACGTTTTAGATATGTTGAAGAGAGTAACAGCATTGAAACAAGAGGAGGTGAAATGGCCTAAAAATCATTACAAGGAATTGTTGAATATGAGTTATTCATACATTCTCAGGTATTGCTAAAAACCTTATTTTAAATTGATATTGTTTCAATCAATAGTTGTAATTGTCATTTAAACTAGGATTGGGGCACAATTATTTTCAATACGCACCATGTAGTAAGTATTTTATAACGTTTGATTTTAGAAATGGCGAAGTGATTCTCCGTGCCAAACAATTTTTGAAACTATCCTTTAAAAATATTGAGTCCTTTATCAGCTCGGATTTTCTAATATGTGCAGAAATTACACTTTACAAAAACCTCAAAAGGTATTTCATATTTTTCAGTACTTTCTATTACACTGCTGCATGCATTTTTGTTAATTCTAACTTATTTTCTAAATTCTCAGCATTCATTATTAACGCAACATGTTATATAAAATGACAATACTTGTCGTTTGGACAGGTGGGCGAAACACCAGTGCAAGGATCTAGGATTGGATGCAAATCAAATTCAAAACCGACGAAATGTGCTGAAGGGATGTAGCGAAGATGCTAATAGCTTAGGTCTACTTGGACATGTCAGATTTCCCCTCATGGACGACGATACATTTGACCACATCCACAGGCATTCAGTTTCCTTGCTTCCTACCGAATATGTGGAAAAAATGTACCAATATTATATCATATCCGAGCCAACAGGAATATTCTCAGAGAAGGAAAGGCATACACAAATTACCAGTGAAAATTCTGCAGCGTTCGACAAGCACTTAGACCAGCTTAGTACACGATCATTGCCGGCCATTTTTTGCTCAACTGAAAGTACTGGAAGTACTTTGAAATCCTTCAGTCGGGCAACTGTTTCAAGCCCTGATTCAGGCTCTGCGCACTCCAGCCAGGCATGTGCTCCCAATCCTGATTCAAGCTCTGCGCACTCCAGTCAGCCAACTGCTTCTAATCCTGCTTCAGGAACTGTGCACTCCAGTCAGCCAACTGCTTCTAATCCTGATCCAGGCTCTGCGCACTCCAGTCAGCCAACTGCTTCTAATCCTGCTTCAGGAACTGTGCACTCCAGTCAGCCAACTGCTTCTAATCCTGATCCAGGCTCTGCGCACTCCAGTCAGGCAGCTACTTCCAATCCTGATTTAGAAGGTACACACTGCAGTCAGAAAGTGTCTTTGAAAACGGAGGTGACTTCGGACCCAGTGGCAGATAACACATGTGTCGAGAACAGAGATAACCATGAATTGGACCGTATAATAAAGATCGAGAGAAACGCAGATGAGGAAAATTCTTCATGTATGGTTTATAGAATTCTTGCGAGTATTTTGTTTGTATTCACCTAGATGTATATTATTTTGTAAATTATTTGTCGCATTGTTTCTCTTGTTCCAGTTCAAGCTATACAGTTCCCGGAACCCATTCTTCAAGTTAGGATTCCGTTACGCAATAACAACAAAGACCATATTGTCCGCATCAATGAGAAGAAGGCTGAATTTCATACTCCTGTAAAACGGAAAGTCATCAAGAAAATTGCAGAGGATGAAGGAGTATCAGTTAGTAAAATACAAAAGGTTATGAAAAATAGAGAAAGCACTCTGACCACCACCCAGAACGGTGCCAAAACACTAACCTGGAGTCAAATTGTCCGTAACAATACCGGCTCAGTCTCATCGGATAAATGTATTAGTTACATGAAGAAGAGGCAAAAAGTCAAATACATGGATGTTATTAAGGAGTGTTCAAGGCTTCGCCACATTAATAAAATAATTCTGGAGGACATTGAAATTGATGATGCAACAAAATTGAAAAATGTTCCTTCCACTTGCCTACCGGGAATAACCGACTATTTAGTCAGCGCCTCTGTCGGAAAAATTAAACGAGGGAGTCTCATTCAGAATCTTTCCAGTATTAATTTAGACCAATATATATTCTTTTATCGGACAAGTGAAAATCCTCAAACTAGACTGAGCGACATTTGGGCAAGTAAAATTGACGTTTGCTTAAATTTTAATGGAATTACTGTACTTGAGGTTAGATCACACAGACTCACACTCAATTACACACAAAGCTCGTCATTTTTCGGGCTAAATGCTCAAACCTTGCCAAATATTCAAAGTCTGAATCTGGGCAATTGTACAATAGCAAAGGAAAATTGGCTGACGAGAATCTACGCAGAGGAGTTGGTAGAGCTGAGGTTACTGTGTGTGAGTGGTCTCAAATACAATCACATATTAGAGCAATGCCAAACACTGGAATCATTTTGTGTTTGGCCAGTGGAGAAACAAATCACTCGACCCACCTTATGCCTTGATGATATAAAATCCAAGAAAATACGCCATT
Organism: Sinella curviseta; assembly: GCA_004115045.4. Classification (NCBI taxonomy): domain Eukaryota; kingdom Metazoa; phylum Arthropoda; class Collembola; order Entomobryomorpha; family Entomobryidae; genus Sinella; species Sinella curviseta. The sequence goes on along the minus strand of CM023203.3, from coordinate 38,339,434 downwards.
TGTCTATTCATGATCATTTAGTGAAATTCAATCCAAACAGCAATTGTGAATTTTCGGCTGTTGAAGAAATATGCTTGAGTGATTGTTCCTTGGATCCAAGCTTCATTTATGAGATACCTAGACTTTTCCCCAATTTACGAAAAATGTTTATAGCTGTTCGTTCTTATGGGGCAGATCTGTTGAAAACTTTGGTCTCTATGAATAGTCTTGAGGAGATAGGCATGTGGAACGTCGAGTCATTAAACGAGGGGAAACATTGCAAAATGAAGCAGTTTCTTAAATGTTTGAATATAAGCTCGGGTTCTGGTGAACTCCATTTGAACATTACACGCAGTGACGGCGAATGGAGTGGAAATAGGGTTAGTAACAAAGAGCTTAGGAAAAGAATTTATGAATCGTTTGGGTTTGAAAAGCTTTATACGTTTGATGCGTGGGTCAATTATTTTTACGCTCAGTACGATGATTTCTAACTCTTGTATTATTAAAGGTTATCAAGATGCTTTTGTATTATTTTAGTTACCATTCTATTCTTAGTTTCAATTGTTTATTCCTTTTATGATGGATATTATGACAATTAACGCAATTTCTATGTTATGTTAAGTAAACTATTACACGCCTATTCTTATGTACGAAGGGTTACGGTTTAATTGTAAATGTACCTTCACATTGCTGTTGGTATTATATCTATATTATGTTATTAGGTAATTGTTGTAGCTTTATATATAGTTTTATACATACTTAATATAATAATAATATGTCCATATTATCTAAAAACTCAAAATACATGGTAATGGAGTGTAGTTTAATGAAAATATTGAGTATTAAATGTTCACAAGCTCTATAGAACACCGATGAAAAAAACTGAAAATAAATTAATCTATGTTGTAATCAATGTTTCTTGTTTTTTACCAATGAACTAGAGAATTTTTAATTGAGCTATTCGACTTAACTTTAAAACATCTTGTCTTTACTGCCGCGGCTGGCGGTCTATATACATCATCAATCATCATCACCGTCTGAATTTCTAAAAAATACTATTGAACAAGTACTTGAACAAGTGAACAAATAAAGACATTGGACGGAGCATTAACATTTTTTTTGCAGATTCGATTAAACGCACGTAACACGGTATGGTATAGGTTTTTTAGCAAATTTTGGTCACAATCAAAAGAGTTTTGTGATTATCGCATTGATTTATGGTTTTTATTTCGTGACGGGAATATAAAGGATTGGGTGGTCCGGTTGCGTGCTGTGATTTTTAGCTCTCTTTTAGCTTCATCAAACGTTAGTTAGAAACACGAAAAAAGTCAAAGATAATTACGTATTAGCAGCGGCTACGAATTAGGGACTGCCAATTATTTTCAAACGCAAAATAAAACTTAATTTTTGTTGAATATTTGGCAAAAATTACTGAATACTAATTACTATATGCATAAAATGAATAAGTTATCTATATGAATTTTTAATACCATGAACCTTTTCCAGTTTTTTTGTGACGTTCACCAAAAGAATTCGTACTGTCTAATATCTTATCAGTAATCAAAACATGTTGCTTTTGCTACAGACGGTTCAAACCAGAGAGGACCTTCGACCTACACGTCATTAGAATCTACTCTCCATTAATTTTGTTTTTCTTCACACAAAATACAATGCAAAACAAAAGGACGGTAATACAAAAAGGAAAAAACAGGAGATACTAGATATTTTTTTCTATTTAATAACAGGAGTAAGACGTTATCTCGCTGAATAGAGCTACCAACAAACAAAGTACCAATTACCTTTTTGTAATTGGTAGAAAACACTTTGGACAAAATTTTAACAAAAACTTGTTACTTTTCTTTAAAACGTATGAACGCAGTTATATTCACATAGATATGTAATCTTACGTGTGGCTAAAAATTACAAAGATGTGCAAAAATTCCGATACTCATTTTATATTCATGTATGCGCATTATTATTTTTACGTGACCCTTTTTCAAGCGATGTTTATTACGCGTATTTTTTTCTCTGACGTTCGTTTTTAAGTAAAATATTTTTGTATGTCTAGCTGCGCTGCATGTCATGTGAGGATATACGTAATGGATGGAATACCGAAGTCGTCAGTGATATCACGATTTAAGATACAGACGTATTATCTCCAAAAAGACCAAATATCTTAAATCATGGTTACAACTATTTGCACTACGAATACACATAAAAGCGTCTCGCATGATTTTATGTGCCAGTCCCAGTAATGAACTTGATGACTTGCTCAGAGAAGAGGATTATCAATGAACATATAAACTGACTCAAGCATTACTTATATAATAGTTTGTCTATTTAATGTTTACACCAATGACCAAGCTAGTTTTTTTGCCTCAATGTCAATCATTTCATCCAACAATCCATGTATTTACACGATGTTTTTTTCTCCCCTCCCTCTTATCAGTCAGAAATCTTGTTCCTTTGCGTCGTCGCCTTTGTTTATTACTAAAAAGCCATGTTTCATGCATCAATAGTTACTTCTTTTTTTGTTTTTTAAGGGAAAGCAAAACAGTGCATTTCTCTTTAACATTGTTAACACCATGACTGTAGTACTACTAGCACTAATAATAAGTTTTGTAAATACCTATGCGGTTTTTGAGCAGAGTGGAATCTCCAACTGAAAATGATTACCTGATTTTCCGAATGACTACCTTTCGACCGTCGCGTCGTTTTCAATTCAAGACTTCCCCTTCGTCTTCTTCTAGTGCTTGCAATTTGCAATAAATTTTATTTTTACGATCTGACGTCCGAAATCTGTACTCCTTGCTGTTATATGCATGACTCTCTGGCAGTACACCAATTCATACGTAATCCTTACACACACACGTTTTCCTTCACAAGTTACATATTGATTGGTTAATGGCCAGTCATCATCAACAACAACCGGATCACGACAAACCAGTTGCACTATTCGTTTTTCTATGAAAAGGTTTTATTGAAAAAAACATCTAAGAATTTTGGCTGTCTCTGATGGTGTTGGAAATTGAAATTGAACGCAGACTCGGGTGATCTTGTTCAATTGCAAATTATACTTTGCTGTGAAACTGTGAATAAGTTGTGTTTAGAGAAACCCCTTTAGCCAAAATTTCATGCTAAATAATTGGCAATGCTCGAGTAACATTGATTTCGGAATCAGAATGTGCACACTTGGTACAGTGACAAGTACAAATGCAAAATGTTACAGTTACACCGGCAAAAGACCATTGTGGTCGTCGCTAGATTAATTTATCTTTCGCTTCTCTGCGCGTATTCATGTAGTGCTCTAGATACAAAATTAATCTTCAAATGTTGTGACTTCAGTGACAAAGTATTTCAAACTAACCCAACATTTAACTTAAGTGAACGGATAACTATACACAACAAAGATCTCATTACCACAAACAACACAACAAGGAGTATTAATGGCTCATCAGTATTACTCAGGTAGATTGAAATGCATGGTTTATAAAACTGCCATTACCGTTTTAGCTTATACACATAAATCTGGATTTCATTTTGGGCCAATTTTGTAGTAAAACGGATCAACTTGAAGCAACGCATTGTCATCCAAATGAAAAAAGTCTAACAGCGACCTTCTCATTTCGCCCCAACTCATCGGATCATGGCTTTTATTCCTCAGGTTATTTGAGGAAGGGTGACGAATTGTTTTCTCCCAATCAATACTGCATCAGTACAAAGTAGTTACACCTATAGTTAATTAATTAAAGTTGACATTAGCACATTAACTCCTTAAAAACAGGACTTAGTATGTATTTTTTCATTTCTCTGAAGTGACAACGATGGCTACATGGTCAAAGCTCAACCTTCCACATTTTGCGATGAAAATCACTGCATTCGCAAATGTTGTAATCCACTTGAGGTGTATGATCTTTCTACCTATGGCATAAGCAAGCTACAATGTGTTTCATCAGCTATCAATCCATGGAGTCCAACGCTTTATCCAACAGAAGAGGACTTGTCAAATGTTTCAAATGCTTACTTCAAGTCAGAACATCCCAGTGCTTGGTGTAAAAATGACAACGTGATTCTCTGGACATTGAGAACTATTGGACCGGATAGAAGATATCTGTACAGCATATATAAACTCATCCTTAAAATTATACAACAAAGCTGCTCTTTTATGCTTTATTTGATTGTTTTTATTTTTATATTCAGTTTTCGCGTTTTGAACAATGGTTCAGTTATTATGAAAAGTGGGATGGACTGGAAAGCAATGAACACAAGTCGTATTTGCATTGATGGTGCAATAAACTTTCCTGGCTATTTGGACCACAAGCAGTCATACTTTTCAGGTGATGAGCTTGACACGGTTATTCTGGAATGTGGACCGGAACTAGCAGCGAAACAACATGTTAGTGATTTCTCATTATGTAATTATGATATGAGCTTTAATTAACTCCATCTTCATTATAAAGTGCTCACCAAATTATCAGTTCAAGGAAATGTAATGTTGATTTATATTTCAGCCACCTATGGTTCTTTATGGAGTAGCCTTGGCCGTATCAACATTTTTCCAGTTTGCCACTCTACTAGTTTATGGACTACTTTGGGACAAGCAAAACATTCACGGATGGACTTTGCTCGGATACATCACAACAATGCTATTGTTTTATGTATCCTTGTTGGCAACATTTTTCTACTTGTATAACGAACCAGATCGCGATTTTATTTCTGAAAAGGAAATTTTTAGCTCATTCTGTGGAGTTGTCGGTATGTTGCTGATAAAATGCCAGTTAAAATTACAAATCTTTTGTCCGACAGATAAATATGTGTTGTTATAATATCTTGAATATTTCTTGCTAGCTGTGATCACCCACTTTCTATACATTTCCACCATGTGTTGGCTCACTGTGATTTCAACGGATATATTTCTAACGTTTAGGTATCCATCTGACTTCAACCTTACCTTCTTATTACTACCTGCACAAAAGTGCAAATATTTATAATAATGATGTTCATTGATGTATTTCATTTACAGAATTTTAAAGCTCACCAGAGAGAAATCAAAAAACAAAATCAAATTCCTCATTTATTTATTTTTCTCCTTGTTTGTTCCTTCCGTCATTGTGGCCGTAGGGGTAACGCTAGACATCAATTACGGGTACTACATACTTTTTTATAAAAATAAGTGTGATCTCATTTCTTAAAGAATATTTTAACGTTTTGATATTATTATTCTTGATTTAGCGACGACTCTGAAACTAGTATTATTTTGCCTCGATATGGTTGGAATAAGTGTTTCTTGGATTTGAGACGCGCAGCGTTGCCGTACCTTTTCGGTCCTATCGGGGTACTTCTCGTACTAAATTGTATCATGTACTGTGCAACTATATTCCACATGTACAAGCTTCAAGAATCTACCAAGTTTGCCAGCGCAAATAGCAGTAAAGTTAATAAACAGCGTGCCAAGTAAAGATCCACAACTTGTGAATTATAAATTGCACGTCTTTTCGGCTGCATTCAAGTGTATGTAATCCATCCGTTTTAATTATGTTTCAGCAGAATTAGAATGTTTTCAAAGCTATTCCTTTTGATGGGAGTAAGTTGGATTCTGGAACTAATAACATTTTTAGCTTTTGGGAAAGAAGCGAATATACCTGTCATCATTGGTGACATGTTCAACATTCTACAGCCTGTTGCAATCTTCTTCATTTTTGTTTGTAAAAGGGACATAATGAAGTCTTTGGCCGAAAAGTATTCATTCGTGACGAGTAAGGGTCATATTCTTAATATTCTGAATAACTTGACAGATGTGGAGGTATAAGAAAAAAATATTTAAACATTAATTATTTTCGTAGAAGTATTCTCCTCCTTTGAACCTGAAGAGTCCATCACCTCGTCGTCGTCAACACGTGGACCGAAGTTAACGAGTAAGTGATGAGAAACGTATACATGTTTATAAATACAACAAAAAAATTTTAAAGATATTTTTCCTATCTTTGTCCAATAGAACTTTGGAACCCAGTGGCCAAAACAAATTGGTTTAGAGCGCGCCTAAACAGTACAATGACGGACGTTTCTAATCTCTCCAACCAGTCCATCAAATCCATCAGTATTAATGCAATCGACGAATCTCCTCAACCGATAGAAATGGAAGTCCCTTCCTCATAACAGGGAACATCTTATGAAAAAATGGAATATTGCCCCATATAAATTGAGTCCTAGTTGTTCCATCATGATGTGATCACGACTTACCTATGTAATTTGTAGGTCATTCGGTCAACATGTGCTGTTAAACAGAAATTGTAAACTTTCCATACAAAGAATTTAATTTACGCCGAGATTCAAATCCCGTCAGCCTCCAGTAGTGCTTTTGATGGGAAATTTATTCATGAGTTGTTTCCTGCACCTCATCTAGAACGAGCCACTTGACTAAAGGTAAATGCATCTAAATCTGTGAAAACAAAAATAAAGCAATCATGTCAGATCGTGATGCGTGGGAAAATTGTATTTTTATTGACAACGGATCCACACTACTGGTGTCTTCCGTAATATAAGTTGTTTGACCAAACACAATTTTGCGTTTTAGGGTTACATACAAAATCAATTTGTACAGGGTACAATGAGCGCAGTATTGAATACATTGTTATAATTGTCGGAGCTACTTTTATTCATGTGGATGACATCAGGGTGCATTTTTTACTTTTAATTTAATACTAAAGTTAAATAAATGAGTGAATATTTGTAAACGTTAACGTTTTAGAGTAAAAATGTAGGCATGTATGTAGTTGAACGGACGCAAATAAAACCATATTACGTACACAACCACTTATGCTAATGCTGACATGTGCATGTACATTCTAGTTCAAGTTTTATTACGAAGCTGAAGCGTAGTTATAATTTTAGTTTGTTTGTCTGTCTGTCCGTTTGATGTCATATGATGACGTTCATGTCGTTTTACAACGTACTTTAAATGTGTTATATTAAATTGGTTTCAGCTACGTATTTTCCATCATGGTTAAACATGACTATTTCCATAAAACAAATGTAGCTCTAAACTTTGTTTCTTTTTCTTGGTCAACAACACTGAGCAAGAATACAAATTTTGGAGAACGCATTGGAGTAAATTGTGTATGTGCATTTTCCTTTTTGGAGAAAACTAATATTCCTATATTCCCAGTACGTATTTATGTATGTACTTTTACATGATCATGATCCCTCTTATAATAATTTTAATTCCTTAGCTTAGTGTAAGGCCTGAGAAGAGAATATAAAAATGATTCATCATTGACATAACGTGCAACTGTACATCTAAACAGAACGAAGTTTTCCATGAACACAAAAGAGTTAAATTGTATGCGATGGATCATTGAATTGAAACACAGCATGTGGTCCACTGACACTACAATATAAGCTACAATTACCAACTTTTTAGATGGGTATTAATCTACAATAACATGAAGTATTTTTCACATTCCGTTTCTACGTTCCGTTCCGTAAAATGTAAACTGGTCTACTTTTTTTAAATATCTGTATCTTCTAATATATTCTCCGAAATTAGTGTTCTTCCTGTTTTACTAGTATTGCGAACGGGAATTATTGGTTTTTATTTTATGTGTGTTTTTCATTTGTGCTCGGACAGTGTACTGGTGCTATCGCACAGCAGAAGTACAATGTACACGTGCACGTGAATAATGCAAAGAACACGTGGTGCTTTCTCCACCGCTATCTAAACCGTGAAGATGAACATCTCCAATTTTCCTACCCTATATCGTATCGTTGGGAGTATGAATATATCAATTGCACTGAAAATACGAATTTATGAATTCATAATACTGGACTCAATCCAAGGTTCATAGTATATGACAGTCATGACTCGTCGTGACTGAATATAAGTAGAATAATGTTGCTTATTTATTTTTAGTTTCACTTACATAATGGTAAGGAATGGTGCATGAACAGGACAAAAGGCAGATAATACTAATAGCAAGTAAGCATTAAGTAGAGGAAAATAGGTATTTGTGTTTCCGCCAGATATCAAATGCAATATAAAGTGCATCCACTGTTGTACACCATATTCCGGGAAATTAATAAAAATATATTTATACGCACAGGTATTTGCACATAAACGTTCCTTTTATCGTATACTGACTATGCCGTTCATTTAGAAATGTAGCATTTCTTTTCATACCCTTTAACTTTTATGCATCAAAATTTTAGGTGCACAATAGCACAATTTTTATGACTCACCACGGCTATTTTGGAATTACGCCTATGTCAACTCAATATATGATTAATGCCCCACAATGATGGCTGGACAACTAGTCGGCTAATTGTGTCGTCTTAAATATCATCCAGTATACCGCTTGAGCAGGATATTAGCAATTTCTTCCGCGTTGCGTGGCAACACCCCATGACGCAAGCATAACACTTTGTTATTTCCGTGGCATCGCGTCTCGAATTTTCTTGTCACTTGGCTTTCTCTGTTCTACTAAACAACTTGATTTCTAAAATCTAGTCAACAGGTCAAGTGAATTAAAACAATCCCAGAATTATACCAGTGATCCAAACAGACAATTAAAATGTCAATGTATATAATGTCTAGGATTGTGTTAATCTAAAAAACTTTGTTGAATTAAATCAAATATACAATTTTCTCACTTTAACATTAGCTAATTAAAATTAGTATAGGTAGGCTTTTAGTTATTTTTGTTTTCCCTTTGTTCTCACACTGTAAAGTAAAAAGTTAACTGCTATTAATTGTAAATTGTAGAGTGACAGTATTTAAAACGGTTATGAATGCAGAAAGTAAGTATTTGAAATGTTCCCAAGTGTTTAAACGATTACCTAGTTATGTAGTTTTATAATTTATAATAGATACCGTAAATTCTCAAATGAACGCAGCCCCTAAAATAATGGAAAAAAGAATTTGTGTCCAGTTAGTTGTACTTCCTTTCCTTTTTTCGTTGTATTGTTGATTACAGTGCACGAAATATGGCTTGCAGCTGAATCATGCGTTCTATTGTGTAAAACTTGGTTCGATGATTTTGTAAAACATAATTAAAAATACGTGCTAATAGTCAATCATTTATGGGTTTGGTTGTATGAATTTCTTTGATTTTGCCCTTGACGCAGCTCTCAAATGTGAAATGAACCGAACCCAGCTCTGAAATAAACGCAGCTGCGTTTCCAGAGCTTGCTGACTAAAGTACACAGCTGCATTCATTTGAGAATTTACGGTAGTCATATATCTCGAGATAAATTATTTCATACTTTAACATCATCTCTCTCTCCCTAATAATTATATAAACAACAAGTGTAACAACAAACTTTTGAACAATCTAGGAAAACATAATAAGACTAGTTCTTCTGACTTTGACTTTCACAATTGCATCAACATATAATGACAGTTTTATCCTGTGGGTTAAAAGTGATTAAAAATACCGATAAATGAAATGACAAGTTGGAGAATAGTGAAAAATCACGTGCTCCTCTCCAACTATGGAGAAATACTCTGGTTCTATTTTCTACAAACTGTTCTTGTGCTCTCGTCGTCGTTCCAATTAATTAGAACTTACTTTGTTTAAATATTAACGTTCAATATGGAATCTCAGTACCATATTTTTTAGATATAAAATCGTACAATTTGTTAACAAGAAAAATCAGCCTGTAATAACGACATATTGAAAGAAAGGTAGAGACGATGAAAAGGAGAAAGTCAGTAGCATCAACTCCGCCCCCTTTTCCCCAACACCCAGGCTTATCCCCTGTCCACATTCATGTTCAAAGTAATTCACCTGAGCCAGACGGTGAGCAACCCTCATGTAGCTACGGAAAAGGCAGCGATAGTACTGTGCAACTAATTGACATGGACTCGGATGAAGAAATACAATCCATGCAGCCGAAAATATTCATACACAATAAACCAACCCAGAGAGAAACGGTTGTTGACATTGACAACGCGACTCCTGGCGGCTCGAATAACGGTGGATCGCTGCGGAAAAGAGTAGGACAAGATGTAACCATAGAAATGAGTAATCGAGATGCAGCACTAGACAACCTAGGTGAAGATGTACAGCATTCCGGACGCTTACAGTACCTAGATATCTACTTGCGGCAAATGTTCTGCTGTGGTATGAGCCTTTACAGGCCCCCAAAATTTTTGAACGGGAAAGAAGGAAGCCTATGCTTTAAGACCTTGATAGTGGTTCAAAAGGTAGTACTGGTATATACTTTCATTATTCGCAAACGCACCAGTTATATTCACTAATCTAGTAGAACATTAAAACCTTATTTTTATGTGAACCGAAGTTGCACCTTGCATGGTAAATGACTAATCACTTCATGTAAATATAACACGCACATATATACCTAGATGCATGTAATATTCTGTATGCTAATGTGGTGATTGCATACTATAACCGTAAGACAGCATAGATGGCTTCACTGCATACTGTCGGAAGCAGTACCTACAAGTTTATTAAATCCTTGCACACGGTCGCCGTGGCACATCTTATTATTTTCGCTTTATTGTCACCGACAGTATTTATGACCCCCTTAGTATTCTCTTCCATCCAAATGTAATTTGCGTAACCTTTTCATTGTCATATCAATACCATTCTTCTTTTGATCAAATGAATGTTGGCTTGGAACTGGCGTTCCAGCATGTAGCATAATAAACCCATTTAACCACATACTCGTGATCATTGACATGTATTGTTTGTTATGTTTGTGTTGCTGTTGCTCCGTCACACGCAGATTGCGATTTCTGTGGAAACAAACGTTATAGAATTATCTGTGAAAACTGCAAACCGTTGTATCATGCCTTATACCAACCCAAAGAATGAAAAGATTTTCAACCTTAATTATTTGAGTTGCTTTTTTATATTACATTATTATTATTCTTCTTTACATTATAATACCTATTATAATTCTCAGCACATCCTAACACGGAGTGAAACATCCTATTCTTTCGTACAAGCACATAGTATGTATACGTCATGTAACATGACTCATGTTGCACCTGTTTGTTGCGGTTTTAACACGATATTAAGGGCAAACAATTCACTTTATAGGTTGCGTTTTGGACTTTCATAATGATATCTCTACTGGAGTCCATAAGCTATACAAAACTACACTTCTTATTATTCTTACACGACGGGGGAAAGGAGGCGTCTGTCAATTTAAGCTACCACATTTTCACATTGTTTTGCAAGGCGTATTCCGCCTACCTTCTTGTGAACCTGCAGCATAAAATAACGAGAATGTTAGATCTATTGGATAGGTCACCTGTAATCCCATCTAGGAAAACGTGTTTCAAGATATTTGCTTTAGGAATTCTTACAGTAGTTCTAGCCGTCGCGAAAATGCTGACTCTCGCCGGGTTCCCCAATTCTTGGGAAAAAAGCATGCTCACAGAATCATACGGATTGACAATAAGGATAATTCCGTGGAGTGTTGAAAATGCCATCGCAACTTTCCAACAACTTCAGAAAGACTATGGGACAAATCCAACAACATTAAATATGTTTATTGGAGGTACAAGCGTTGTCATGGAGTTTTTTAATCATCTTCAGATGGACATGACCCGTGATCTCATAATGGTCGCTGCTGTAACGATGCATCAGCATGTTGCAAAATTCATATTGCGAATAAAGGACGACATCAATTTTGACGCTGACCGCGATAATTCCCCAGAAATACAAGCAAAGAGAGAAGAGAATTGGGCAATGTACAGAGAGCTAAGAGAGCTCAATGATGCCACTAACGACGTGTTCTCCAGTCTTCTCAAGCTCATCCACATCAATAACGTATTATTGTTTGCCTACGTGGTCAATGCAGCCGTCAACCAGAGAGACAAATTTGCTGCTTTTATCTTCATTACTCTTATGTTTAATCTATGGAAAGCTTCTCACACCTACTATATTGCCAGTAGAGCGGCGCATCACGTAAGTGAAAGTAAAAGAATGCTTGTTAATTCTATGTTTGAACGTATGTACATGATCGTGTGTATGGGTACAGTAAAGTAAGTATAATTTACGTACGGATTTTTAAGTCAAACCTCGCGGATTTAACCATGACAGACCGCAACAACTTGATCGAATAGTATTAAGAATTTTTTGAATTTAAATATGAATATTACTCTTATCAAATTTGTGTTCCTCAGAACGACACGTGTGAACAATGGCTCCGTAATTGGGCACTTGAAACAGGAGTAATAGTAGTAAAAGGAGTGGTATGGCAACTCAGCATAGTTCTCAAGGAACTCAAGAAAAAACCACTTGGTCTCGGGAGAGGGAGTTTCCTCATCAACGGCACTTTTGCGTTTAAGGTAAGTTAATTGTTACTATATCTAATTTTGTCCCTAATACATAATTGATAGTTATTAATATATAATGAGCATTTTACAAAGTGAAATCTATGTTTTCCTTCGAAATCTATATCCCATCGGTAAGAATTTATGTACAAGATTTGTTTTTATTTTTTTAGTTCGGCGGAATAGTCGGATCAGTGTTTGGGTTTCTTGGAGATGAGGACGACGAAGGTAGCGACTAAATTTCAGTTACAGCAAGAGGATATCAAAATTATTTGATGGATGGAATTATAAAATAAGGAAAATTAAAATATGTTGAGTAACTCCTGTAATGCAACTGACGTTTCTATGCACTTTTTGTATTTAAAATGCAAAGGAAAGCTCCACCCCCACAGCTACATAAAACGTTTGGCGGACTGTAGGTGACTAATAATGTAGCGTTGGGAATTCGTAATTACGATAAATATTATGCTTTAGACTAGACCAATGCTTTCCTTCTCGCAAGTTACCAAGTTTTCCTAGTTATCAAGCCGGCTGAAAGAGGCACGAAAATTAGAATTGACAATATACTATCCCCTATGCCGTGCCCCTATTCTTCATCTTGAATTTTAGGCAGAAATTTAGATGTTTAGAAATAATTTTGTCGATAAAAGAATTTATGCATATTATACAAGCTACATATATACATAATATCTACTGCAGTGATAGAAGCATGAATTCGGATATAGGAGTCCATGTATTGATTTTAGATGTTAGTTGGTTAGCATTACGCATTGTTCTGCAATCTAATCTGTCATGTGTTGTAGTTAAATAATTAGGTCTATTTTATGGTCGATGACGTATTTTAGTTTAGGTTATAAATTAAACTAATACTAGAGGATGAAATATACGAGAAAAAGCTCTAAATTATAAGTCATAGAGTATACATGTTAAATTTAAGTAATCTAAGATCATGCATAAAATTAATATTTTTTTGTATTTTATGGAGTAACATAAAACTGTTAAGAATTTATATGTTGCCTTATTATTATTTATTAGTCAAGTGATTCCCCAAGTACTTGGGCATATTATATCAATGACATAAAACATTGGAAATGCTATTTGCACAGAAAAAAAATAGAAACTTGGTTACATTTTTATAATGATTAAAATCAGAAGTCATATTATAGTATAGTATAAATGATACCTTACATCTTAAGTATTATTAATGGAACACATTCTTTCAATAACAGAGTCAATAGACGATACAATACATTCATAAGAATATTCATCAAATATATCCAAGTCGTTGATTTGCGTGGTCAATAGGTAAGCATACAAGGATTTATTGAAAACAGGTATTGATCTTACATTTTTCTTAATTTCTATAGGTAACATATGCCAGGATTTCACACTAGAGTATTTAAACATGAATTGACCCCAGACTGATTTTGGTTGGAAAGCCGGTAATATGTATTTTTGTGAACGAGTTGCTTTAGCGTCATCACTGGATAGATCTAAATAATTATAAAAATAGTCACTACTGTTACTGTGAATGATGGTTTTGAACATAAAGCTTGTAAGGTTATACTCAGGTAAATATGGACAATATAGCCATTCTAGGTCATAACATATACTAGCACTTATTGAATCGTATTTTCTTTTCCTCAGTACAAAACGTGCGGTTGTCTTGATAATTTTATTAATCTGTCTGTGTATTTTCTTTCTGTTATCTTGTTAAATGATCCGGTGTTTGACGGCATTACGGAGTGCGTAATGAAATGATTTACGTCAATCATTAAACTTAAATAATCATGATTGGTATTGTGAAAAACATGAATCGCTCATTGTATTCTATAACAATATAAAAATGAGTAGCTTTTAATTACCCGCTATGTTAGAATTAATGTATCAAGATCAATGTTAGGTCTAAAACGAAGGAAAATATGTGCTCTTAATTCTTAATTATTTGAACACTCACACGTAATAGTTTGTACTAGTCACTTATTTGGTGTGGCATCAAGGTTGTAACAGAAGCAACAAGGAATTCCTATTTTCTCCGAATAACCAGACACAGTAGATATACAGTTCTCCTTTCGCATTTCGGATTGCGAGAATGAAATTTTGGAAATTTTTACTCACCGTTTTCTTTGTTGTCAGTTTGGCAGTAAGTATATTATTCAACGTTTATAATGATTTATAACCCTATGCCAATAAACTTCTATAAGTAACTAAATGACATTTGTTTAAATCTTTGCAATTGATAGGCAACAATGGGATTTGCAGACAAGCCAAAGAAGCAAAAGCTTGGTGATACGGTACGAGCCGGTTCCTGATTCTGGACCTTATAACGACACAGAATATCAATGGGCGACAGAATTATCCAACAAATTCAAAAAGATTAGGAAATTCGTTTTAAAAACAACAAAACCTTAACAAAAATATGCATGTAATATATTTCAAATTAAAACACATCAATCAGTTGTCCTTTTAATATAATCAGTAGTCAGTTGTCCTAGTTTTTGTCCCTCCATTAAACTTAGTTTTCCTGTATTACTTCAAATGTATCAAATTACCAGAGTCTAATAAAAACATCCATGTCATTATGAGATTCTCATAATATACAAGTCTAACGCAACTTGTCCTACGGAAAACGGAAAAGTATGGCATATCACGTTTAGCAGAAATAGTCAAGTTTACTTAAGCAAATATTCAGTAGGGTCCGCAATTTCATTATACACACTTCGTTGCAAAAAAAACCTATTAGTACATGATGCATGAAAGTATTAGTGAATTGGTAGAAAAAGCATCTTACGCATGCATGTCTAATTTTATTTTTATAAAGAAACGGTCTAATAACTGAATTCGAGCGAGCTATTCATTGACAAATAAATGCTGCCACCTCGAAAGTTTCTGACTATGCAAATATTGCTAGTCAATAGTGTGCTTGAAAATGTCTTTCCCAGAAATTATGAATTAGTTTATATTAACAATAAGGCATAAATACCTAAGGTTTTAAAATGAACTGGTCAAAACAGAATAGGTGCAATGAAATTATTAAATATTGATCATTATAAAATATATTAACAGATCAGTTATAGAACAGCCGTAGTCTCAGAAGAAATCTGATAAATGACCCATTGTATGTATTAATGTACAATGCATTGTGTATTCATGTATGTTTTTGCACATATATTAATTAGGTGATATAATTACTCTTTGAAAAACACAATAATTGACTTTTTGGCTAATTGTCAAGTTGCGTGTTCGTGCTTAAGAGGAAAATTCTACGTTTAAACGCACATGAGAGTGGTGTTGTCACTGAATTCAACTCCGAAGCGAATTTTCAAATGTTATTTCAAGTATTTACAAATAATAATAATAATAATGTCTAAAATCGTTACGTTATATTCGCTGCAACATCTAATATCATATTTGCTCATAAAAGCAGAAACCCCACCCTGATTTACATGGTAATCAAATTGATAACTCTTGTGTGATGGAGGAACCCATCCCTAACCGAATTCCCTAACAACGGCCAGCCAGGGCAATCGTCTTTACAAAGGCCAGTAAACGTACTGAATGAGGAAAGACAAAGTGGTGCTTTGACTTTGAATTATAATATGGTTTTAATCTTTAGCCAGCGACAACTCCAGCCAGAGTGAATCTCAAAAGTTGGAAAATCCCACGTATTTTTCTCTGTCAATCTTACATTACCTGAATGAAACTTTGCTGAAATTCAAACAACATTTTATACATTTGAAGGCGTGAGATCCAGCGAACCGTAAACCTCCTTCGAAATGATGGCAGATGGAAACTATAGAGCAACATGAAAATTGCATAAATAGGTAGATGTACATAAGTTGTATAAGCATCCACCCACACATTGCATTTACATCATTGGAACTTGAAAACATCTTCTAGACATGCATATCTATGTCATAATATTCTACACCTATTTTCATTTTGATACATATATGCATATCATAGTTCAGTCTAGTGTAAATTTCAGATAATTAACTAGCATGACTTTTTCTGGTAGAGTTCTCGTATTAGTCTGGAATGATAAGGATGATTATGTACGTTATCATTTAACTTATCGTTACGATTCAAATGGTACTAACATTGTTTCTGACAATTTTGAAATAGGAACGTATCAATTACAATACGATTACGTGTCATCTTGAGTAAATACTTGGTAAATCATTCTGACTTGTTACAGCTAAATTTGTTTTTTATTGTTTCTTTATTTCTGAGATTTTATCATAGAACACAAAATAATAAGTAAAGTCCGTGCTTGGCATCAAATCATCTACCAAAATACATACATATTATTCTGTAGAGCTACACAGAGCTGTGTGACACATTGGATATTCCTTATTGGGTTTTCCAATCATTTTAGCAAAAAAATTCTCATCTGCAATACACACGATTGCCATTGTGCACAATAGACTGTTCTCGTATATGAGGCTGATCAGACCAAAATTTTCGATGATGAATGATTATGATAGTATAGCGTTTTGAGTAAGAAATTCTTACTAAGAATATGGAAGTATAAATATATTTGTCACGGCTTGTCCGTCCACGTATTTACACTCCAGCAGATATCTGAAGCTTACCTATTTGCACTGGATACAAAAAGCCTCAATCCTATACATACGCATGACTTGACCACAAAATACAGCCTAAAGTCTATAAACAGCATGATAACTGTTGACAATCTAGAATTTCATTCGCATCCGCTCCGCTACTTGTCTGAAATCGATTTCAACCCCTTCCTAGTTTACAACGTTTCCTTAAATTTGAAATTAATTATAGTCATATTACTCGTTGAAGACTTGCATAAAATTTCGGTACAGCCAAGTCAATGAAATGAAAGTCATCATGATATCATGTTGTATCATAAAAGCAGTCATATCTCGGCACGGGACAAATTCTTAGTATTTTTTTGTTCATGAATGTACATAAACCATGCCGAAAATGCATTGTCATTTTACTAAACGATTGAGTAATGAAGCGGTCCAATGTTCTATTGTCATCGTCTGATATAATTGGCATGTGTTTATTCACACATTTTCCTCCATTCCTCATATATTGGACTATTTATAAGAAGCTAGATACTAGCATTAAAATTCTTAATGTGATCTTCATGGATCTCGGCTTAATATGCAAATAGGGTTGTCGAATATGAAGCGCTACACTCTCACTGTAGTAAAAAGGAAGAATGATCATCGTGTACATTTAACAATGGCAATGCTTTTTGTCTTTTTACAAAAAAACCGTCTTTTAAATTGCAATGCGTTACGCTATAAGATATATAGTGTGTCAGTTGTCTGTAAATTCTCTACATCTTGTTGTAAAACAAGTATTTCGTCTGGACATTAAACACTGTGCCTATTACAGAAAAAATTAAACCTGGTTTATCAGCCTACGCCATTAATAAAATTGTCAACATTATATGTTGTAGTACTAAATCAAGGTGTTATAAAGATATCTAATTAAGGCATTCGGCTCCGTAATGATATTGTAAAAATCAAGTTGTGATTAGTTCAGCTTTGCTGAATTCTCTGCTAAAGTTGTAGTAAAGCTACACACTATACCCACATAATATTGACTCACTTGTTTGAATATTTTTACTTTTAACATGAATTGCCATTCCATGTAAAGCCATCATTGTCATCGTTGAATTATTATCATAAAGTAGACCCATCTTGGTGGTGACAACTAATATACTTAAATTTTATACAAGTAACTAGACATATTTATGAGTGCTGATAGTTACTTTTGCCTGTGAAAGTATCAACAATAATTTATTTTCAATTCATTTGTAAATGCAATTTTTTTGCGAAATGATCTCAAAAAACATATTTTCATATGAGGTGAAGATATACAAGTGTTAGAATTTATTTTATGAAACATGTGCAGTGAACCTTTACGCTACCGTCATCAGCACAAGTTGCGCCGCAATTATAACAGCCAAAAATAAGAGTTCCATTCTTGAAAATTTATTTGCGTATATAAATCTCTCACTATAAGGATTTTTGGTACAACTTTTGATCTCTTTATGTCTCGCTCCAGAGAACAATTTGATCTTCATACCTTTTTCCTATTGACTGCCTACTCCCAAGTGTTAACTCGGAAAATTTGAGGTCAGGCGTAATTCAGCACGTTTCAAATGCGAAAAGAATGCTGTTGTTTTTGCCATAAGTATATTTCTTTTGTGCTTTACATTCCTAATTACCAATCTCCATGATGCAATTAACTACACTGTTCTACCTTAACAAATCCAGTTTGCTGACGCATTATATGTACATTACTTTAAAAAAGTTATACCATGACAAGGTATAATAAACCAAACGGAATCTTCCACATTTGGATGAGTATCTATCTTTAATCTACGTTGCTGCTGGAGCGTGCACATTGTTCTTATATATCTTGCTAAAAATTAATATATGATGGGATAATGTTAAAAATAGACAGGTGTATGATATGCAGTGCAGTAGGTTACAAGATTTGCTATGAAAAAGTTGAAATGTATACACTATAAACTTAAATATATTTCACTGGATTTATAGTGATGTGATAATATTCCTTAATTTTTGAACAAATTCGAAAAAATTTTCAAAATGTAAAGTGGTGTTAATAAAATGTGGCGCCTTTCAAGTTTCAAAGGAGGAATAAAATATAATTATAAAACGTATGCGTGCAAAGTTTAGAGTTGCTTCCTGATACAATACAAATCCATTAGTCTACATGATGAATCAAGTGCACTACTCCCGGATATTTCACCACCACTCTTCTTCCTCATCATTGTCTCGTCTGTTCATCCGGGACTTTCCAGTCATTGCGTTTCTAGGATTTATATCAATTTCCCTATTATTCTTCTGCAATACCACAACTGCAGAATCTACTCATTTGAAGAAGAATGAAACAGGAGCGGAGGAAGGGTCCATCTTCCAAGCCGACACCATTCTACAAACTTGTTGTCCTTACCAGTCCCAATACGATGAAGATGATGGCAGGTGTACAAATGATGAGATTAATGCCTCGCAGCAAGAAACGTTCCCGGAAACGATAACTATCCCAGTACATTTGATATCCAGAGCTTATAAGAACATAAGCTGGGATAGGACGTTTCGGTGAGTTGAGTATATATAAAAGACGAATTCTAATTTTAACACATCCCATTTCAATTAAAACCTTTTGATCATCTACATTAGTTTGCTTGCTTGCTCGTATATAGTCGTTGTGATATGAAATGAAATTTGAACAAAATATTTTGGGCTTATATTTGTTTTGCTAAATTGCCAATACTTGTAAACAGATTAAAACAACATGCGATCTCTTGCCCAAATGGAACGATATCTATCAATGTCTCTTTATCCCCTCCCCCTGCAGCGTTGCAGTCGGGAAGGCGTCAAAGGGAGGAAACTGCAATGACTCCCGTAAATGGCTACCTGAGGCATTTCTCCGACGTATTCTACCCGGATGAATACTGTTTCAACAAGTACGAATGAAAATTAAAATGTTATATAATTATATATAGCGAGCTAGAAGATTTGTGTACACTAAAACTATTTTCTTGTTTATGTTCTCGTTTTATATTTTCATGGCTTGAGAGTAGGATTATTTTAAAGTTCGGGTTTTTTATGCAGGATCGCTGAGACTGAGGTTCAAATTATGATGTGTAAGCCAGATTGCTCGGAGGCTCGTCCATGTGTTCCTAAATGCTGTGATGTTGGTCAAGTATGGGATTTGACGGAGTATCCAGATGGCCCAGCTCGATGTGGTTTTGCAGGAAAGGAGGAATGGATGCCTGAAATATACTCGAAACTGAGGGCTAAAGCGCCTATAGATTCTGTTAGACCGCATATCATTGTGAGTCACCCAAGAGTCTGGTGTTTTGAGGAGTCCACTATACACACGCTAAAACCTTTTAGGGAGGAAAGGAAAAGACCGTAAGGTTTCCTTCAAAATATGTCATTACTTATAACATGTAGCATTACTTCTATGAAGTCCTATCAAGTAAATTATTGCTTCAGTGAAAATATGCTTTTTGTTTAGATTTCGCATTCTTCAGAATGGAGAAACTTGGTATAAATTTGATAGGCGAAAATGGACACCATTTACGAAAGGCACCTATTGTGTTGATGGTTGGTTCGTAAGAGATGACCTGAGTGGTGAAGGACATTTTAGTGGAAACTACGAAAACACGATTGTGTGGGACTGTGGACCACCATTAGAAACTGAAATGGTAATTGACCTGTGTACAAGCTTTTATGCTCCAAGAAGTTAGAAGTCGACTGTATTTAAAAAAATGTTCATATAACATATTGTTCTAACATTTTAGGCAAGAGGCACATCAGAACTGTATGGAGTGTCAATGGTCATTGCTGCCTTTTTTCTCCTAATAACAATCACTGTCTACTTTTTATTGTGGGACAAGCAAAATGTACATGGATGGACGCTCCTTTGCTACTTCACCTCTTTGTTCTTCATGTACATATTTTATTCCGCGGTTCATTTCACATCTTTGTCCTTACACCAGGACGAATCCGGCTCAAGAACTCCTTGTTACATTATTGGTAGGACTCAATTTTATTAACAGAAATTAAAGATACGGCTAAGCTAAAAATATAAAAAATCATTCATCTTTAAACTGTTCGATATTTTAGGTGTGTGTGCCCATTTCTTTTTTCTGTCCAGTTTTTGCTTCATGTCATGCGTAAATTTTGACCTGTACTGGACTTTCAGGTACAGCAAATATTAATGCATGGTCAACTAGGTACATGCGTTTATTTTAAATGTCATTATCCACTACCTACTTTGATACATCAATTCTAGAGCCCTTATGCCAACTGGAGGAAAGTCGAAAGGTCTCAAAAAGTTTCTCGCCTACAATGTATTTTCCCTTGGCATCCCCACAATCATAGTCGCTGTCGGGATAACCCTGGATCAAATGTACAGGTAAGCTATGTAGCATTTCTAGTTCATGTTATTTCTCCCCAAAAATGAGTTGTTCCTAGAAAAGCACTAAAAATGATCAAATACAACATAATTTGATGTTCATTCATAATATTCAGAGATGATCCAGATAGTGAAGTAATCATCCCAGAGTATGGAAAAAAGACTTGTTACTTGGATAGACAGTATGCAACGATTCCATACATGGATGCCCCAGCAGGAATACTGCTCAGTTGCAATCTCGTCTTTTTCACCGTCACGGTTTATAAGATGTATAAAATACAACAAAGTACAAAGTTTGCGACGATGAGCAGCTCAAAAAATGCCAAGCAGAGGCAGTCGTAAGTTTCTTGGAATTAAAATGATAAATACCTGTGAAAACACCACAGACCATCATCAAGTTTTCGGTCTTTGCTATTATTTGTTTACTACAAAATGCAATCTTACTACATATTTTGACAGGATGGTGTTATTTGCCAAACTATTTCTTGTTATGGGCTTGCCTTGGATATTTGAGGTAAACTTTCATTAAAATGTATAGAATATTTTGCACTATACCGCTATAATGACGAGAAGCATGTCAGAGAGAATGTGTTTGTTCTGATATATTTTTTCTGTTATTGCGCTGTAGGTTATTTCATCATCAACTCAACAAGGAACAGTCGTACCCATTTTCTTCAAGATTCTGGACATGATAAATATTTTCCAAGCTGTTGCGATTTTCATAATATTTGTTCTAAAAGTGGATATTAGGAATTCTCTGGAAAATAAATACCCATTATTTCAACGTAAGTCTCTCCTAAATTAAACTAAATTGTAAGAATTTATGAACCGCTTCCACCACACAATGTAAACCAGAGACTGGAGACCAATCGCCATATACAAATGTTATTTTTACTCGAAATTGCTCTTTGACAAGTGGAATTATATGAGATTTCGATGACGCGTTACTGAACAACGCTTGAGATTATTATGCCACAACCATTTGAACATAAACTTGTGTTATGGCAAAATCCAGAGAGGTTTAATTAAACCAAGCGGAAGGTCATACACCGGATTATGGCTGCACCACCGCACATACCACACGTCACGTACATATTAAGAATAAATCTAATGGATGCGCTCGTCTTTTCTTGTCAAAATAGGTTTCATGCTGGCTATCACCATTCGTCCAGAAAAAGCAAACTCCATTCTTCGCAGACATCCCAGACTCCGTTTCATAATTAATCCTTTAACGAGGTCAATAACGAGCACGAGATCATTTTCAACCGCAAAGACGACACTTAGCAATGGAACGGAGGGATCCACCAGTAGTCGAGCTAACGTACTTGGACGAAGAAGCAGCGATGAATTTATTTCGTCCAGCTCAGCCAGCAATAGCCCATCAGGAAGTTTGGGAGGAAGACGCTCTCACAAAACGAAATCAAAACCTCTAGAAACTTTAGAATTGAGATAATTAGCCTAATTAAAATCACATTTTGTTCTCTTTTTATATAATAGATTATAATATCAAGCAGTCCAACTTTTGTTCTAACTAACTAACAATGTAATGCAGCTAGAAAATAATATCTGGCCAGTAAATTATCGTTTGGATGTTTATTGCCAGTTTAATGGCTAAGAATTTAGCAAACAAGTTTGGCGTAGTCACGCAGTGCGGACGGATGTCTTGCTGACCAAAGATCTGTTTACGGTTATATAAAGCTGAGAGCTGACATTTTATGTATTTTATGTGGTTCTAGTATTTTTCAGCTCTTCCAAGAACAAAGTCGGCTGTCATCACGTCGATCTCTGTATGTAAGTGTTATAAAAAAAGTTTTTTGTATTTCTCGGACAGTTCTCAATAATGTTTGAACATTTCCATTACTATTTTAGCCCATATGTCATATTTTGTGTAAATATGACCGACTGAGAGAGTCATATTATAAAAGGTCTAGTTTCTAGATGATGTAATCCTATAATGCAGTGAGCTACTTTTCCATGAAGTTAAAGCACTTAGTGCTGATTGTTTGCTTGTGTTCATTAGTTAAAAAGTAAAACTGACATGACGTTCATTTTCACTATATTTTAGATAGTTAAGAGCTTTACTTACTATACGTGATCGTAAACTAATATAATATTCGGTACTAGTCTAGGTGGATTTAGTAAAGAGCAGAGAGCAGATAGTAAATAATGATTGAAGGTTTATTATGCTGAAAGTATTATGATTCCATGATGTCCAATAAACAACAGATTCACTATTTTTTTATGAAGTACATGTTTCTCTATTCTGTTTCTATCCATACAGTAAGCTTCAAAAGCTTCCGTTACTTTCGTCACTACATTCAACACTCCTACAAAACAGTTAACAACATCTGCAGTTTGGTATTCGTATATGTAAAATGTAAACGTACAAAAAAACCAGACACTTTATCTGTTTGCTTTTGCATGATATTACTAAACCATAAGTTCCATACGAGAAAATATGAAAGATGGCTGTGTGTCGGTCAAATTCAAATGCATTGTCGACGGTTGAGAAAAAATTAGCTACGAAAATTATGAGGTAGTCAGACAGTATAGTCCGGCACTTCCAAACTTCACAACAACACACTAGCCTCATTTATGTATCATTGATGCCACTGGCAGTCACTTTGTTTAGTTTGATTTGCCATAATATTAATATATACTACACAATCACTCGGCAAAAAATATAATATGAGTACGTGCAAAGAGGCTTCAGTAAAATGTAATCAGTTTGTAGGATCACTGCTGAAGGTGTTCTTTCTAAAATCTCATTCTCAATTTCTCAAATAGGTGCCAATGTTTGTAAATACCTGTGATCTATTTTTAATCTCATTCTGAGTTCATATAGGTACATGATATAATATAGCAATAGGTTGAGAATTTTTGAAACTATATATTTTTTATTTGAATTCAAAAGTGAAATAAATAATCAGTTATTAAACGTGCTATTTGAATTACGTTAACTACTGGGTTGGTAGATCGGGCACTCTGTAAATTGTATTCCAATTCCAGCTTATCAGAAGTGAAAAAGTTTTTTAAATGTCTCACGATGCCCATACTAGACTGCAAATCCAAGTGCTGTATGGATGAATCACGTAGTTCTCAAACAAACAAAGAGTACATAAGATTTACTCGTGTATACTTACACATTTTGTGAATTTTTGTTTTTTAGAAAAACTATTCATCATACTTCAACTCTGTAGGGGGTAAATAATGTAGCTACACAGTTTAAAGATTTATTCGTTTTCAATAGATTGATAGTATGTTACACCTTGTGAACAAGTCAGCCAGTGGAAGAAGTTTTGACATGAGATGACACGAAAACGACTAATGACAGTATTCACATCAAAATTATTATAAACCAGTTGTGGTGGTTTAATTGGTATTCATGAGCACTGTTGTAAGCACCTGCAGAGGATCTTTGTCCTGTTCGTGACTTGTATTTTGCACCTCCTCAGCAGCTTTGCAGAATTACAGTAGTGCGAAAGTAATCAAATTTCATTGTTTTGCCAGTGTTAACGTTTCATTACATGCATGTCAAAATGCATTATGCATATATTATGTAGGAATGTTTTACCTGATTTTGCAACTCTTGATTTGATAACATATGAGCATATACACAGGACATTGACGCATATAGAATTTTAATTGTGAATGTGGCTAGAATATTTTTAAAGCATGAATTTGACCTAGTGACAATATTTATAGACAGGTTCATTGATTTATTAGAAGTTAACGAAAATATTTATGGAACGAGGAAACCGACAACTAATTGGTTCTCAGCACCGCAAAATTCTGGTTTTGGACTGTGCGTGGTCGTATCCATTACGTGACCAATGGCCGGAGGCTACGGTCGAAGTTGCTTCTGGACAATACTATGTGTTATTCTTTCAAATAAATGCGTGATTTCACTTAATCAGTCCATCATTGCCGGTGGTGACTCCTACAACTTAAGTTCTACAAACATCTCATTGAAAGAATGTTGCTGGAAACGTATTGCACAAAACTCTACAGATAGTAATAATTGTACAGAAGTTATAAACATAAGTTGGGATGTTTTAAAATTATTCCGGGTTCCAACGGATCATGTAACAAGCTTACCTGAGCTGAATAAGGTTGAACAAAATAGGTAAGCACCACTTTCTACTAAAATTCATGAAATGTATACCTAACATACTCTGGCATCTTGAGAATTTAAACCTTACATTTCTACACAATTCATATGTACCCTGAACATGCTTAGATTTTCTCAAGATCTTCTGAGCTATAAAGATAAAAATGAGAACAATCTACACATCTCGGTTCCTGTATGGACGGAATCTGGAACGACGATTCCACCAAAAAGGGGTTTTTTCTCATTTTTCTCTCAGGACGGCCACTTTCACTACAACGAATATACTTTTTCATCAGAGGAATACTGCATTGAGAGGTATTTGGTTTTCGATATAATTTAGTTTTATTGTAACCTAACCAGTTTTATCTTATCAATAATTTCAATGAATGGTTATGGATTAAAAAATATTATCCACATTTTTATTCAGCGTCACGCCCGAGGTGATAAACATCGTGGCATGTGACTACACGTCATACTGCTCGAAAAACGGCAATAGTGAAGAAGACAAGAAACCTTGTTTGTATCGATGTTGCGATTATGGTGAAGTTTGGGACATTTCCGGTACTAGTATTCGGTGTGCGGATTCCGGACATCATAAGTGGAAGCCGCCCCAATACTATGATCTCAATTCACACGACTTGGTGACTTCAGAGGAACGTGACACCTATGAAGAACCACACGTATTTACTTACCATCCCAGAGATCTTCGGAGAGTTTGCAAAGCAAACTTTACGGTTGAAATTTCCAATCCAAAACTACATGAGAATGAAGTATTGCGTAAAAAATTTGGTCAACATCCGTAAGTGTTTTTTTTCAAGAAACACATTCGCATATACTCACTTACATTATATTGATAAGCCATTATTTTATTGATAAGCTTTAAAGTTTTGGCAAACGGCACGGTTTGGATGAAACTTCGGAAGAAGGAATGGGTAGAACTGAACCCGGGAGAGTACTGCATAGACGGATTTCAATTGGGCCCAGGAACTTACTCTGGAAATGATGGTATGGATTCGCTTTTGTTTGAATGCAAACTCCTGGAAACGGTTCAAGAACTTGAGGGTATACAGGTAAACCGATGAAAAATACTTCATTGTTTAATTGAATGCGTTGTGCTTCATTGTTTGTGTAATGTTTATACAAACTGTTTTGACAAAATTTCAATATGACTTTCACCATTTTTTCAAACTAGCGACAAAGAACATACTCTCTCAGCTTTGGAATCATTGTTTCCGTCTGCCTGATATTCCTGTTGATGACAATGATAGTTTATATCCTTCTGTGGTCGAAACACAATATCCACGGCTGGACAGTATTCAGTTACATCACCACACTCTTTATAACTTACCTGCTACTCGGCGCTACTCATTTCGCGAGTATTATATTGGCTCGAGGTTATAAGCATGGAAAGGACAATATTTTGACATTCTGTGGTTTGCTTGGTGAGTGCTATTTCATTTATAAACCTTAAAAAAATTAAAACAATGTAATGTGTTTTTGCTGCTGACATCATTCATCATCGCCACTCACCACACACCACATTTGTCATGGAATGTGTAATATATACCGATTCAATTCATGCGAAATTTTATTTTCCAGGCATTCTCTGCCACTTTTCCTTCCTGTGTACCTTCTCCTGGTCCACGGTGCTCAGCTTTGATCTCTTTTGTACGTTCCGCACGCTGAGACCCACACGAAATGGAAAGTCAAACGGACTGAAAAAGTTTCTCTTTTACTGTTTATTTGCGTTGGTGGTTCCCACCGTCATTGTGACCGTTGGGATTCTCCTCGATATTACTTACAGGTAAGTGAGCAGAATTCTTGTGTTTTTTGGTAGTGGTGGTGGTGGTAAGCGCAAGTAGAAATGAATTTCATTGTTGGAAGGTGATAAGCATGTAATAAAAGCGTAATGCCTAAGACGTAAGCGGAATCCACTTACTGGAATTCCGGCGAAAAACAGATAGGTGACCAGTGAGTGAATGACGACCGAAGGAGGATGATGACTATAAGCCTATATGCACCTATAAACAAAAGCTTTTTATGATCATTGTAGTAGTTTTTTGTCCAGTGCCCACGCACTTCTGTGCCTTTAGCGTATAAAACCGGAACGGAATGATCAATGATAATCGTTACGCACGAACGTACCGTAATAACAACAGTAAAGAAAACAACAAAATACCTCAAATGCTTATTTCCCCCTTCTTCCACATGAAGCAAAATGTCAAGAAATTTTTTTTCCGATTGAGTTCACGTGAAAAGCCACTATCTTTCGCAACAACAGATATCACAATTGGATGTAACAAAGGTATTATATATTATTGAGCACGTATAATACAAATTGGTTGTTTCCTCTCACGCATGCATATGAAAAGCACGGATGTTCTCAGTGATGTCATAACCCCGGAATACGGGAAGGACGTTTGCTACGTTCATCCCAGATACGCGAGGGTCTACTTTGTCATTCTTCCCATCTCCCTACTTCTCGGTATCAACTTTCTCCTGTTTTGTAACACGGCCTACTCGGTGTACACGATAAAGAAAGCCACCCAAGTCGCGAGTTCCAGTTCCACAAAGAAGGAAACCGATAATCAAACGTACTTTTTACTAACATAATATGCATAAGATTTATACGAAATTAAATTACATTTATTTTTGGACTGAATGCAGAGAATATGCTTCCTGAAATGTCAATCATTCATAGGTTACGATTGATCCTCAAACTGCTCCTTGTCAATGGATCGGTATGGGTGGTGGAAATCATTTCCTGGTACTCACAGACCAGTCATGATGAAGTTGGCCCGCTTTCCTTTATCCTGGATGTGGTGAATGTTATGCAAGCGGTGGCAATCTTCTTTCTCTTCGTTTTCAAGAATGATATTTTGGAGTCCCTGAGAAGGAAGTATCCTTCACTTGAAAGTAAGCTATTAATAGCTATCATTTCAATAAAACGAAATATTTTAAAGCAGGCTTAACTATAGTGCACTTTGTAATTTGCAGGTGCTGTGAACCTTGCATTCAAAATAAAAAATTGCGGAAACATACAACGTTCCAAGGAAAATGTGGCAACCACAACCACAGATACTTCCTATAAAGTTAAAGCTAGCAAAAACATGCCTGTAACCGCCCTCTAAAAAGGATTATTTAAAAAATTATGGATCCTATACCTAGCTAGGTGCCTACTCTAGCGCTTCTGTTAGTATGGACCGTTAGAGTAAAAAAATGTAAGAGTTCGTTGCAAACAAGGCAGCAATGCAAAAAAAATGCGGAAATGAGTGTGCCGGCCGATGCCAATGAAATAAGCTATGCCATATTTTACTAGTCAAACAAATACATCCGTACATTTTCTCCGTTTGTAATTTTTGAAATGAACTAGGTAATCATAATATTTATTCAACATTAAAAACAAACTTATTGTAGTGTCACATAAATAAACTGTAACGATTTAGCGAAAGAGGTTCGCGCTAATACCAAGTTATTTTCCTAGTTATCTTAAGCCTACAAGTCAAACAACGAATTTTAAACATTTCTATAAACGTTAGTCAATTAATTATACTCAATGTTAATAAATCAATCTTTTATTCCTCAAGAAATCAATCAATCAAGATTGATTTCCTCCACCTCAAAATCGTCTCCTCCGACGGTTGACATTGATGCCCCGTCGCCCATGCCCCGCCGTGGTGTACTTTGTGCGAATTGAGCTAGAATTATTGTCCGAGTCCGGATTCATTATGGTCTCTAACAGTGGCCAACGTTCCGCTTCTTGGTTTACTTGGAGTTGTTCAACGTTATCTTCCGCCTCCGTATCCCCTTCTTCTTGCATGGCCCCCATTTCTCCACTACTATCACTGTTACTGTTGCTTTCACATTCTAGCTGATCTCCAGTCCCGTCACCGTTACTTCCGGGAGGGACATCGGCACCTTCCTGATTATCCCGCTGTTTAGCTTCTTGGTCATCATCACCACGGCCGTACGGATATTGAGTCTTCTTATCTTCATCCGCATCCCCTGGAATGCCAGGCGTCATCTTCTCGCTTGACGACATGCTCTTCTCTGTTGTCAGACTGGGGTCAATTAAATCTGTAGGTACAAAAGTCAAAAGCCCTTTACCTTATAACATATTTATACTGGTTGTTTCTGGGCTTCGTACTTTATAAAAATACGTACAAGCACCTTATCCAATAGTCTTTCAACGTCTAAAGTTATCTCACTTGCATTTTTCGCCTGAAGCAGTAAAATAAGAATAGGTACTTACTTTATTTACAACAATTGACAATGTGCACAAATACGTCCGTACTTTATGGCAACTAACTACAGGTTATACGTTGCGTTAAATGTCAACTTTATGTATAAAAATACTTTTAATTTTCCTACTTATAAACCGTTTTACTTGAAATACCAAAGCTAATTGAGTTTTCCTGTAGCTTTGTCCTATTAGAATTTACCACTTCAGGAAAATTAGACACGTTGAACAGTCTACATATTATATTTACTAAACTCTTCTTCGCTGATGATTGTGAGTCGGAAAGGGAAATTCTTGCTTGATTATCACTACCGTTGTGTCTTAAAAATTAAGCATACTTCGAGCGATTATATGGAGGCACGAAGACAAAAATTGGAACGGAACAATTGATAAGTAAATTCTTCTAAATCAGTGTTATGCAAATGACGATAGATTTAGGTAGTAGGTATGTTATCTTTGTGTGCTGGTCTTGTTAGTATCGAAAAACTGAAAACTGCGGTTTTATGATTATCATTACTGTACTTTTTATACTTTTACTTGTTGTAGGCGACTTTACCAAAGCTGAGGCTGAGAGTAGGATTCTTTTGAGATTGGGATTCGATGAACTTACCTTTGTTATCATGCGTCTGTTATCAGGAGTTCTTTTTTGCATGAGCATGACTTCTATGCACAAAAGTCCACCCAGGGTGGACCACCCTGCAATTCTTTC
This sequence comes from Sinella curviseta, assembly GCA_004115045.4. NCBI lineage: Eukaryota > Metazoa > Arthropoda > Collembola > Entomobryomorpha > Entomobryidae > Sinella > Sinella curviseta. The sequence goes on along the minus strand of CM023203.3, from coordinate 38,309,151 downwards.
GTAAAGTAACTTTCCATTCAACAATAGCACACTACCTAAATACATACATTTTACATACTGGCATTTCTTTCATTGGCGTTGTTTGTATCCTTCTTTCTGCATTCAATGCTGCTGCAGCTGCAACAATTAAGGAACATAAGCTCCACAAAACATGAGAGTAACAGAAATCCCCGGTACAAAATGACAGGATGTGGGACGTGAAATCGGCAAACAAAATTGCAAAACAATGTTGATGACGCATTCAATTAAAAGGTTACCAACCATCCATGATTATGTACCAAACGATATCAAAATCAACAACAGTTTCAATTTCAATAGTTCCAATATCCAATTCCAAAGATTCGGTTTGACATATTGTCGGCGGCTGTCCTGGCTACGTGCATTGTGGAAGCTATGTGTGTTCTAATATTAATCAATCAATAAACTATCATTACAATTAAATGCATATAATGATTATGTGTCTATAAACGGGATGAATTGAAACTTTGTTTTACTTTAATTTTTATGTTGTACATGCTTACTATACCATCACTATCCACCAGGATTGATGATGATAAGGAAATAAATATTTTTATCAAATAAACGCTATTTCATAGTTTCAGTAACGACATTGAATGTTGTACGTGTAATATTGCAAATTTTATACCATTTATGTGGATTGATTTAAGTTGATTAAATTAAATAGTCATGTCATGTTACATGATCATGTAGCATTGTAGTAACCTGGTTTATCCACGCAATTCACAAGAAAACAAAAAACGGGCTCTAACTGAAATTAATAGGAGCTTATAAATCATCATCGTAATTTATGACTCATAAGCCTCGCAATGACCTCAGTTATATAAGAAATCACTCACTGCTTATGCTTCCCAGTTACTGTACACTAGGTAGGTTTCAATAGACCATTATTGAATTACACCACTTTAATTGATAATACAGATTAGAAATACAACGTAATTGGGAAGATACCTAACATGTGTAAAAATGCATTAGTGTATTGAAATAAATGCGTATATGCGTGTTGTTAGTCAGCCCAAAATGACTGCGACACGAAATGTACGAAAATGATTGTTGCTTCAAATTCATATCGTTTTATTAATGGATCGGGGAAAATCTCTAGGGATTTTTTAACAAGGTACTATAAATAAATTACCCTTACGACAAGTCAAGAAAACATGTCTGTCGAAGTGGCGTGCGTGCGTAGGCGGAACATCTTCCTTATCGCAAGTAAATAAGGTCAACTAAGGGCATACGGACAGAGTGTTTCTGATTAGTGATTAGTCAGCTTTAAATTCTTTGGATTATCAAGAGAGCTTTCTATAGGACCATTAGCCAATGCTGACAAATATGCGTGTTCAAAATCAGAGAACAACAAGCCGTTGTAGAAATCCATGTTTTTTTTGGTGATACATCTTTGTGTCCACCCATTTATTATGCCGTATTTCGATAAATACCACTACATACAACACAACAGCCCTACGGTTTATAATGTTTAGACTCTGTGACTCTAGAATCACGACGGACAAGAGAGGATCTATAGATGCCGACATAAATTGCGATTACGAAACTAGTAATACGATAATAGCTTCCCTTGTTACCGAGGAAGGACATTGGATTCTCGCGTGGATGCCAATCTAGAGAATATGACTTACTATTAGATGGAAAGTTGCAATAATAAATCGCTGTAAATGTTGTAAAGAAGTGGAACGGTAGGAGTGTTCCACTGATTACCTCATACTTAACGGTATCATTGCTGCCGTTATGCAATTTTGGGAATCCATACTTTATCATTTATGGCAGCTGCATTTGCAATTGAATTTAATTGAAACTGGAGATAAGGATATTATCGAGAAATTCCCTGTAAAAAAGTCACAACGGTTTTGGAGAAGAAAGAAAGCCGGAGGAGGTTCAGATTGATGTCGCGAAATCATAAAGAAAGGTGAATTTCGTGTACCTGGATAATGGAAATTACATTTGAGTGGAAGAGAGAAAAAGTATTTGAAGTTTGGGACTTTCCTCATTCACCTATTATGTTTTAGTTCCACTTTGACGTGCGTACAGAGCAAGTTAGAGGTTTTCTTCAATTGTTGGGCATAGTGAGAATTGAGAAAACGGAATTTCAAGTTGAAATCAAACAAAGTGTTACTTTTCGAACTCAATACCAGATCTACTGTTCGTATTTGAAAAGGTGACAACTTTTATTGCTTCCTTGAAGCCATGTCGTTCTTAATTAAATAAAAGAGCACTCCAGATCGACACAAGTTGCGAAAATTTGAAACTGAATTGACTGTTCTGATTGTTCATGCAAAAAGAATGGCCATAATGGTTATTTAAACACGACACGTTTCCCGACATATGGGGAAATTGGAAACCCGGAAACTGAAAGGCTAACGGTAATTTATGTACTTGTTCACCTTGGATTTGCACTCTGGGAAAATTCTACTCAAGTGGTTTCGCTTTATGAATACATAATATACGAGAGTTCTTAGAAACAAAGCACTTTGAAAATCGTTAGGACAAAATACAGGAAAGCTGTAGAAATACAGAGTGAGATTCTTGGAACGTCATGTGCCTTGTTTTGTTCATTTCTACCGGAACCGTAAGTGATCGAAACAACAAATTAGAGGATTACTTCAAAAGCTGCGACTTATCTTGGAGAATAATATTTCGCCTCTAAACATTGAAACGTCGAATCTGAATCTCCGCCGCCACTTGTTACTACAAGAACTCATCAAGCCAAGTAAACTCTGTAAAACAAGTGAAGAGAATAGCAGAATATTATTTCGTCGAGAACACGACCGCGACAGTATCAGCGAAAAATTAGATCAGTTTCCCAGCATTTTTCATGTTCTTTTGCTGTCTTTCGATATAGCCTTTTTGCTTGTTTCTTTGAGCAATAAGTGGTCAGGGGGAAAATAGTGATTTATTTCTCATTCCAGAAGTATACTCTCTGTTCTTCTTAACTTTCTCCATTAAGCTTGTCATGAGCATGTGTGGAGCAAGGAAATGTTTATAGGATAGGCCATGGAGTAACAAGATACTGCCGAAATGTCTTCAAATATTTCATGGCTATATCCACTTTGACTTCATTCGTCTGTGTATCGTGTACATTTTCATCAATTATGCCGCAAATAACTTATCAGCAATCCTCTATTTTCTACAAAATTGGATATCGTGTCCTCTGAGAGCTTCATTTTCTTAGTATTTCGGATGAACATAGTAACCCAAAAATAAGAAAAAATTGCCCATATTCTTGATTATACTCCTTTCGTTCGGATGTTCCCACGCAGTATATCTGATATTTAATCCGCTATACTATTTATAGGCTAGTATAAATACTTGGACATATCACGTGTTCTGTGCAACGGTAACGGAACCTGGGAGTGAGTGCGTGAGGGGGACAACGCCTGGACTTCCCATTCCATTGATAAGACTTTGACCTTTTCCTTGTGCTAATTTGATGAAGAAAATGAACAATACTTGTATTTCTCACCTGCTCATTCCAGAATCTGATCAGGTTTGTACAAAAATTGTAATTATGCTTTGATGAATATTGTAATTATGAATCGAATAATACTGTAAATTGGTGTGGTTTAGTAGAAATAATTTTTATCAATATAATTCATATAAAGCAACAAATGCTCCCTTTATTCAATTTCTTAAAAGCGTTGGAAGCATGTTGACACGTGATACAGAGGAACATTAAAAATTGCACACATAAGCACAAAATGGTATTATATCTACGTTCATACGTTCATCAAAGAGTATCTAATTCCTACATACTAGAAATTCTCCGTCTGCGTGGGGAAAGCCTCCTGTTTTGATGAACATTTCCACGTACTACTTGATATCAAAATCCATTTCTGATAATAGGCAATTATAACCGATGTTGATAATAACATTTGACCTAAGAAGGTTTGCAATATATGCATTTGCAAAGGCAATGTTTACTCATTACTCAATGTATAAAAAGTCCATACCCTATGTAGTAGGTAGGTATACAACGTGACAAAAAAAACTCTAAGAAACCAGAAGCTCTCGGCATTTTTATATATACCTACGTCATGCGAAACTGAAACCGAGTGCCTTTAAGGAATGAATGAAGTGACACACGTTAATGACTATTCTGTAACCGTTGGTTTGAAGAAGCGTTGAATCTGTTGAAATTAAGGAATGTAAGCTATAGCAGAATGTCTGTATGTCTGTATGACTCGAATATGTTCTAGGTAGAAGTAGTGTCAGTTGCGATAAAAAAAACAATTGTTAACGTACTTGTTATTTTAACAGGGATAGCACGAACAGATTGACAGGGTTATATAATCAATAAGCTTATTACTTGCTAATTATTTGCGAACGTTACTACACGTCTGACGTAAACTACAAAACAAAAATATCACTATTATACATGTCATTTACAATTTCAGGTCGGACTGCGATCGTAGGTGTATGAACATGGCCATTTTTCAATATACTATATAATAACAAGCTATTTTTTCAGATTCAAATCGTCGTCAGTCGAGTTGGGAGCGACAGGGGAAAACCAGGAGCTACTGATATCACAGTGACCACAATGAAGCGAAATCAAGTTGGATTCGTGGATGGAAATCGTAATCGACTCCCACCGCTGTTCATTTCGAACACCATCGGTAGCTATCCAAGTAAGTGCAGTTTTCTTAGTGTACCGGTGAAAACATTTATAAGTGTTTCCATTTCAATTTAAGTGTGCCTTATTAATGTATTTTATTTAAAAAATGAGACTTTGTATTTCCATGCATTAAAAACCATTTCTACAAGGGTTTCTTAAGACATTCAGAGTAACAGTATTACAATTTTAGCAGAAAAGAGGTGCGTATATGTTAGCGTTACCTTTTTAAATGCATAAATAGGTCAGCAGTTTTAACTTTCCACAAATAAACACAGACGCTTATTTATGAAATTTATAACATAAAGAGACATTTATGAACTGTTAGATGCGAAGATGGCAAAACCAATTTATTATTTATGATTTCATGGCTTAAGCCTACAGAACCGAGTGAAAAGAAGCATAAACATAAACATCAAGAACATTCTTAAGATGCTTTTATCAACTCTGCTTATTATGAACATTAATATTTAATTTGTTGCTGCTTTCGTCTTCTATACTATTTACATTTTCTTGTCTTACGTATACGACCATGTATTTACAGTAATATTAGCACATGATGCGTTTTAAAACACTTCTTGTTATTCTTTCTCCTTTTTAGAACGATATTCTCACAAATGAACTCTTTGTAGTCGCTGTCGCTGACGCTGAAAACGTGTGTGTGTATCTAGCAAATTCTGGTAGCATTATTGTAATGATTTATTCATACACTCCTTAATTCACCTGTACACATATAAGCAATTATACTTCAAATTTTACAAGACTTTAGCACTTATTTTTGTGTACCGAAAATATCTTTTAGTCCAAAGCTGATCACACATTGCATAAATGCATACTAATTGTAATTTTCTGGTTCTTTGCAAAGTATCTCTGAGTGAGTAGACGGGGGTAATTCATTAAATAACCTTTATCTATTTACCTACCAGGTCCACAGAATGCAAGGAGATTAACCATGACTGATTTGGGAAACTGACTTCAACATACAAACCACAGACATGCATACATGCAAACTGTCGAGTTTAGAAACACTTTTGATCTTGTTTCGCTAAAAAAAGTCAAATCTCACATGGTACTAGTACATATACTTACGTTTTATTACAATTCAGTAAAACAATATATAATTTGCATTAATTAACTGTAGTTACATTTAGCTTGAGTTTGAACTTGTGCATTTTAAGACAATGGACTAATTCAATGATGCAACTACTATTCTCAATGGTAGTTTGGTTAGCTTAAATGTATTCATAGCAGACCGAAGCGAAATGTCTACAAAATAAATTCAACTAGCTTATATTATGTGTACACAAATCCATTCACACACCACCTTCACCTGCAATTGTTTTTCCAGCAGTTGCTAATCAGTATACACATTGGAAATTATCGTTCTTCACACTATTGACTATTGCATATTATAGTAAAGCGTTTCTCATTTCAAATACGCTGACTTATATATGTAAGAACTGATACGTCAAATTAGAGACAATGTTTGTTTTTAGGAAAGATATTCGTAAAAAAGTGGCTTATATGAAAAATATGAATATTTCATTTAGGCGATGATCTCAACCGGAGATTTTTGCGTCCTGGCAGCCCAGCTAAAAGTAAGATTCCTTCACCAGGAGGAGGGGGAGGAGGGAGACGTTCTTCAGCGAGTAGCACAGGCCAAAGTGGTTATGGAAGCAGAGGCTCCCTGGCATCCTCAGTGTCAGTGCCCGCATCACCCACAATACCTACCTCTAAATATCATCAAGGCTGCGTTGTTCCACCATCTGCGAGTTATCCGTTAGGATTTCCACAGATAATGAATTCCGGGAGTATTGGTGGTGGTACAGCCGGCGGCAGAGTGATATCGCCTGGTGCTAGAGGCAAGTTCATTAGCGATTCTATTGTCAATGAAGTATCATCCTCTGCTACATCATCCAATGCGTCGACAATTCGACGACTGCCAAGAAACTCAAGATCTAGGTCTCGCTCTCAGTCTCGAAATTCCAGTCCATTGCGTTCCAACGGGATGTACGACAGTGGAGGAGATGCAGTTGCAAACGAGGGCGGAGTAGCTTCTAACAACGAAGGTAAGATTCCTTACAATCCGTGTCACATTTTTTTTGTAGTGTGCTTGTATTGATTCGCTAAATTAAAATTGCACATATCATTTTTATAGTATCACTTATTCATGGACAAAAATCTTATAAGAATTGGAAATATGAAAAGCTCATAACTTTAGTTTGCGCATGAAATTGTTTCTCCTTGTTGTTCTGTTCATTAGATATTATGTGCTTTCATATTCCATATATAGTTTGTGAAATATTTTTTGAAATAATCTTTAATCGAAAAGTGAAGTGTGTGGTAAAAAACACGAAAATATGAAATGTAAAGTGACCTTACACATAATTCCAAGATCTACTTCCAAGATCATTGTTGATTATTATTATAATGGATTATTTTTCATAATCTGCCCTAACTTACTTTTATGTGCTACTACAGACAATTCTGTGTCGTCGCATCTGGTAAAAAACATAATGTTTTATGAACATGGTTTAGGCACTAAGTCGGAAATGGGGTAATTCTGTTACTGAATGATCATTGCAACATGTCAAGTTGTAAAATACGTCAACCAGAGTCATTATAAAGTAACGCGAGCTACTTACACGAAAGTACAGAATACAGAGGCAAAAACCTTTGTCTTAAAACAGATTTCTTTAATTTTATTTCTTACACTGTCACCTTATAATCCAAATTTATAACATAATCTATAGGTCTTAAGCTATAACCTTTATAATTTAACGGACCATGTATATTTGCGCTAGAACACTCAATTCAAATAACAAGTAACTTTGTACTTTCCGCTATTCACTTACTCCGCTTCATCCGTTTGTACTGTACTTATGAGGGAGACATTATTTTTATTGAAGTCACTCTATTGGATGATGACCATATCATCATGAGACCTCTTACCCATTAAACATTGTCCCCATTTCGCCTTCATTATAGTAGTCTGCAAAAATTACCACGTACAATGAATGAGTAGCTCGGAGTATACAGATAACGGAAACTTGTGTATAATAATAATGTCAAGCTAACAAAATTGTAACAAATCAACTTTCATTTCGACAATGCATATATTGGGGACTCGCAATAAGTAATACTCTTATAAAAACGTATAATACTTTTTATGGCACTTATTGGTTGGTATTTCGTACAGTAGTCACCAGAGTCGAAAAAGTTAACGGGGTTTATTGAGTGATGGAACTTTATGTTGTTACTGATAGATTAAATCTATTAGATCTGTATATGCTACAGCTAGTACCACATTTCAGAGTGAAATTAATTAAATTGAAGAGTTTGAGAACGAGAGAATTCAGGCATAAATTGCATTCGCCAAATATAACTACTTTGCTGACGTAGTGTATAATTAAGACTTCAAAATAATAATTGATATTAAGCATATTACATTTATTATAAATTACAAGGAGTAACGATATCGTTGTTTGAAGGCATAATTAAGATAGGGAAAATGCCTATAATTAATCCTAATTTTGTCGTATTTTTCAAGTGTTTAGCATCTTTTCTTTGTGGAATGATGAATCGTTACAAATCAGATCCTATAGAAAAGATTCATTATATCTCTGTCTGATAATGACAAATGGCAGTGGAAGAAAACCTTAAATGTCCTTATATTTTGAGTTAAAATCTGGCTTGTTGCTAGCCAAGCTAAAATCTGGCCTACGCAATTCTAAGCATGGAATGGAGGCAAACGGCTCATATGGTAGAATATGATGGTAGTTTACCAATATGAATTTTCAGTTTCTTATTTATATATACCACTAGCCGTAAGCGTACTACTTGTAAAATTGTTAAAAAAATGTAAAACAAAAATTCTAGAAATCTCACAAGGAAAGATGTGATAAGGGGTTTAAAGATTTCTCGCAGGCCATGAAAACGAAGCATGGTTGGTGAAAGTGAAAAATGGGTCTACGCTAGAATTTGGTTAGCTATACTATTTGAGTTAGTTGTTTCACATGGGATGGGTTCAGGTAAAGTGCTCATCTATTTCCGGAGTCTACTGCTTCCAGAGTAGTGCTGAATATTTGCAAAGTGCGGTTTGATGTGTGTAATCGTCAGCATCGCCGCTTTCACGGTCCACACACGCTACCACGACGACGGCTACTCCAGCATTAATAATAAGTACTCACTCACCGAGAGAGACCAAAAATACGTTTAGTGGTATGCGCTGTGGGCAACTCATAAATCTTAAACTTGATGCAACAAGCTTACTCCCATATTGCCAACTAGATGACTAGAAAGTACAGAAAAGAGGCTTGCCACGCCGAGATAACGTATACAACGACTGCTACCAAATTGGGGGAAAGCAAGATGGTGCAGCGTTAATGAAAATCTTTTCATATTACCATCTTGAAGAGATGGCGATGACATGGCAAGATTTTTTACTTTATTTCCTGCAACTTGCTCTGCCACCTTATTTGTATGTATGTTTGTTAAGCAATCCTAGTTAAGTATTTGGCTCAATTGTGTGTTTAAGAAAGAAATTGTGGCTTTCTCAAGAAAGTGGGATGTACACGATCTTTGATTAACATTAACCCAGGTTCTTTGGATTTTAACATGTCGTGGTGAACTTGCATTAGTTCGTAACAATGAAATCACATAAATAACGTCTTGTTAGTTCACATTGCATTTCACCTTTACCATTCTTGCATTTGATTCTCTTTTGTCTTTGTGTATAGTGGCCCATTTCATATAAATCACATAATGTTTCCACTTTCACTTTAGAGTAATCTTCAAAAGTACTTCCCATTTATGAAATAGTGGAGTCAGTGTTGATGTGAAGGTCAAAAGCGTATAGCTACCTGATTCGGTAAACCATTTTTCAAGTATGTGCAGGCTTTCGTAACGTAACGATTATAATTTCATAGACTGAAAACTACTGCAACTTTGTGTATAGATGGAAATCGGTCATTGTAATTATAGAATCTTAAGCCAAGTTCCCAGAAAAATGCGTCTTCAAGGGTCTCGTGCAGTTAAGTATTAATTTTGCTTATGGATTTAAAAAAATTCCATGATGAACCAACAACAAAGGTGGTGGAATATGGCCTATGCAAAAAAGTTTCAAAAATATTCTCAATGGAAATCCTTGTGAATCCTCAGCTATGAGGATCGGCTTGTTTCGCTGATTTTGTGGTTACAGTCCGTCCCGTCCCCCTTAGAGATTTGGTGGCATTTCAAAGCATTTTTCTTTAACTGCACAACCGAATTTTTGAAAATCCACTACCAGCGATTGTATAATAAATCCTGACGAATTTAACGAAACCAAATTATTGAGGTGGTATGTATTTTATGTTTCTCTCGGTACGTTCTTTGCCCAAACGATACAAGCTACACCAACGAATTTGGTATCATCATTTAATTCGTCCACAATCGCCGGCGGTGTAGTATTTGGAAAATTCGGTAAGGACTATGTTAAAAAGACAGGAAAACGTTGGGCATAATGTAAAATATTCTAACGGGCACTTTGCAAAGCCTTACGGGAGATATTTACGGTAGGTATGGTAAATTCCTCTCACTCATGTCCCACTTACTCTTGTTTTGAAGTTTTTATGCATAAATTATGCAGCATAATTGCTAGCATCTCCACATGGAATGCTTTAAGCTATTAATTGTATTAGCAATTTTATGTTACATTTTTTGTAAGATGCGATGTGCATTTATGGAGCTTGTCATCGGCAAATCAGAAACTTTTTATTTGCCTGTAAAAATTCCATCCGTAATTGAAAAGTTCTTAAAGCAATACCGAATATAAAAATATCGAGTCTAAAAATATGTATATTTTTTCAATTGCATATTCTAGTTCCATGACAACTACACGCGCACAGATGTAATCCGACAGAAGTACTATAAAAAATCTATAATAAAAATGGAAGAATTGTTACTGGACAACTGCAGAAATCTAAAGAGTCTTGTAACAGTTTGATACATTACGTTCAGGAATGCTCGAATGTTATAAATATATCATTTTAAGCTTGTTCCAGATCACTCGTCGCGGTAAACAACATTGCAATGCAATGTTATGTAATAGGAACGTCTTGTATTTTCACTTAAAAGGGAATCCTTTTAAAGGATTAGCTAAAGCATTTCAGCAAGCCAATAAAATACTTTGTTTATAAACTCAAACGACCACGTTATAATTCCGTATATTTGTATTGAATGATCCTTTTTATACAAGGAAGGTAAAAACTACTAACTTTCACCCAAGTTTACAGTTTTTCTTTTGAATACACGAGATAAACATCTTAAAAAGCTTTTAGTCTGGTCTAGTCTCCTTTTTCGGTGACTTTTTCGTGGAAAAATGGCGAAACTACCATGTGCAAGGCAATGTATTACATACAGTACAGTTTACAAAAAGAAACTAAAATTCCTGTGAATATATTTCAAAGTTACACAAACGTCTGCATCTACATCCGGTTGGTACATGCATCTACATTCTCTTCCTTTTGTCTTTTTTTACATTAACCCAGCATTTCTTTTTGCTATTTACAGAGAATCTCTTTCTTTTCTTTCGTCTTAAAAGGTTAAAGGTGATGTGGATGCAAGATAAGTCAACAAAACTCGTACATTTCTCCACTTTTTTATGAAACGAGCACTATGCTTCAAAAGCTTTGGAAGATTGCCCAACAAAAATATACATACTTATCATTTTAGTGCATGCTAAAGTCTGGAGCGAATAAGAGAGAGATGAATAGAAATACAAAAGATTTGAGATATACCATACATATTTTCTTAATCGTACCTACTCATACCTGTGAACTCCCATTATCATTATTTCACCTAAATTAAAAGCCCAAATTCCCTGATTCTTTTTACGCGTCTGTAAAAGAAGAAAAGACAATGGCGAAGCCCAGTTTAAGAATGGGAGAAAGCACATCATTCAATTTAGCCACTACTCTAGTTACCGTAAGTGACATCTGACAAGTTTCCAAGTTTCTTTATTGGTGGTTGACCTCAAAAGATTTCTCTAGGTGAACAATCTCTACCTACATAGTAATCTTTTAAATCGAACCAATATACTTCTCGCACATCTTATCTCGTCGTAGCAACGTAATTTATAGAGTACCTATGCCTGCTTTCACCTAAAGAGTTGGCATAGAGCAGAGCTTCTAAATACTACAACTCATTTAGATTTATTCATTATAACCTTTACATACTTGGTTAAAGTTAGAAAGCACACATACTTTAGAAGCTTTGGACTTTTATTTTAGTTTTGATGGATTTTTATATGCTAGCTGGAGTTTGGTACACGCGTAGTTAAAAAATTCATTTTCAGCTGCTGCTAAAAAATCATAGCGGTGGAAACAATACTTACAACAGGTTGCTTGATTAATACTTACGTTTCGTTTTGCTGAAACCCAAGAGCTTCTAATTGAAAAATATGCAATTTGTAAATGAGTTTCACAAATAGTACATTTAATATGATCTGCAAATATACATGCATACCGATCGTGCCAGAAAGGATGCTGGATATTATGCAGGCTGGTTGCCTATATTGTCATATGCTTATCGTAACGTTCAGTGTTTGTAATGAAAATTGGGTTTGTCTGGTGCGGTAGATGGGTGGTGGTCAGCACAATAAAGGTGACTTTTGCAAACACAAATAATGAATTTTTATTTTCCATTTTGCACTTTATTGTGTCGTCTGTCTCTGTGACATTCGCTTTGTCACCATTGCGACTGCAAGTAAGGCTTGATGCGGGTGCTCAGTGCTCACTGTCAGTATTTGATTATGTTACGAGAGAGTTGTTGTGAAATAAAACCACATCTATATGGCGAAATGATGATGACTTCTAATAGAAACAATATTGTTATCTATCAACTTATTGCACCAGTGTAGTGTGCACAATAAAATGACTGTACGAAGCAGTAAATTCGAATAACCAGGCTTTACAGGTTTTTCAATGCTAAATAATAACTGTTCCGTTAACAATATTATGTTCCGTTCCATCATTCAATTAAGTGAAATACATAAAATGTGAGTCGTGTTCTTTATGTCGAAAATATAGTATCGCACTATAAATTATCTACATACAAGAACCACTTATTATACCTATCTAGTACGAAGGAAAATGTGTAAAATGTAATTAACTTCTTGTACGAGCTTGCTCTGACGACGATAAACTCTATATTTCAGTTTTCATCTTCTGGTACCAACTCGGATATTATACCATCTCGTCTAATATTGTTATTTTTATTATCTTGTTTTCCTTCAATTTCTCTCGACGTCTCCACTTTCTCTCCTTCATGGACGTACACAGAGAGAGAAAAGTTGTAAATTACTAGTACACGTAAGCGAAACAGATAATATGCAGACATGCAAGAGTAATTCATGACATGCTTCATTAAATCTTTAGTTAATTTGCGTTATTTCTGCCTCATTTACTGCACAATACACGGGACATGACGCTCATGATACGTGTAGCATGATACCACTATGACTCTATATGACTGTAAATACTGACATTGACTATGTTACTACCATCATCCCGCAACTAACAAACCAACAGAAACGCCCGTGTTCACAAATGAGTTTGTACACATAATTGAAAAACGAAAGATACATGCATTTATAGGGAGTCTCTCTTTGAAACAATAATAGACACAGAAAACATCATTCATCATTTCCATGTTCAGCTAATAATATCACTTCTTAGGCATTATTCCCACCAAACAAGTTGAATTGGCAATTGGCATATTCCGCCTCTCATTCCCTGGCTTTCCCTTCCAATAATAATAATAATAACAAAAACAATGTTCATATCCTATTAACATCCTTGGAACGTCCTTCTTCTCCTGTTGCTACAGACATATTTCATTGATCATCATTTCATTGATTATCATTTCATTGAAAAAGGGAATGGTAAGAGGAGTAAGGACAAGTCGGGTAGACAGACGGTTATAGCAGCCCATGTTGAAAATGTAAAACTGTACTGTTCCAGTAACTTAATTATTATTCACACTTTGATCAATTAGAAACCAATATAATTCTCAGTGGGCTCCAAGGTTCGTTATATTTTGGATTGTTTAATTCTGGATTGGTTGAAAAGCCGTCATAAATTGATGAAATGAAATTTCCGTCCACGAATGCATAAAAAAGGAATACTAAAAACTGAATAGATTGTTACATGGAAAGACAACCGATTTAATGAATTTATAGTGATGACAGTAATGTGCAATTCATAATATATGAGTTAGAATGCAAACAGTTGTGAGACTGCAGAATATGTGACTCTCTCGTCGTTGTGAATAAAAAATTCAACGACTTTTTCCTAAAAATTACTACCGAGTAGAGAAGACTGTGAGTAGAAGGGGATTTACATCATTTGCATAGAATTATGGATTAGATAATCAGACAAGAAATATAAATGCATTTACCATATATTAAAATAGTAGTTTAGGTAGTAACAAAGCTCGTACCTCATTCAAAATCTATCACAGAGCCTAAAAACACTTCCATTTCACATTTTGCAGGGATGATCGCTTTCGTCACTCTAGACAAAAGAGCACACACGAAATGCTATATGAAGCCCGAACAAAACCCGGCGTGACGGGAATCTCCAGTATTTCATATTATGATTGTGTGTGATGATGGTGGAAGACTGTTGGGCTTCTTTTGTGGAATGTAATAACTTTGTGTGTGAAAGCTTTTTTTGTACTAGTGCTAGTAATATGAAAGTAAAAAAGATTTGGCAAATAAATGATGTTGCTGTGAGAGAGAGAGTCGATTCTATTCAATTGTTGCATCTGCATACTTGCCACATGCTTTCCTGAAAAGGATTTATATTGCTTTTGGATATTTTCCTTCTGTAATAATAAATATTGCGCGCATGTTTGTAACGAGTTTCATAATCACGAGACGTATTAAATCAGTGAACCAAACCAGAAGAGAGAAATATGCATACTTGGAACTGAATACCCTTGTTTTATAACGGAATACCATGTTGTTCAAGATGAAAAAAATCGTTGAGGAATTCCACCCGACCAACTGTCGGTTATTTCAGTACAACCAGACATTTTACAAGCACATTTTAATACCTGCAATATTCGTTAGTTTGCTTTATTTACCATAAGGGATTTTGCATGATGCTAGCACATTGGAAAACCGGCACTTTTCTGTTTTCATCATGCTTCCTCCAAGAAAATTTAAGAGGAGCTTTTATACAAGCTCTTCCTTTCCCCTCCACATATTTTTCCTCCTTACTTGACTCCACACACAACTTCCGCTCAACTAATATATAAAACAAGAGAGAGAAAAGCTGGAGCCAACCACACCACTGGTTTCAGAGGGAAACTATTACTGCCTGCCTGGTATACATAGTTAAAAGAAAAGAGGAAATAAAATGATATCGTTGCGGAATTTGTGAAAGATCATTTTGGTTGTAGGAGAAAAGATTCTTTTTCCTTCTTGAACTACTATCATGCATGTATAATCAAGGATCGTGTGCAACTTGTGCTTCTGCGACCATTATATTTGTGCACCCGCGTTCTTTGATAATATCGTGTTGTACGAATGCACGATTTAATAGAGAAAAAGAAGGGATATATAAGTTTATAATAATGTGCTTATGCTCACTAATACTTTATCAGTCGGACTTACAACTGGGAAAGTGTCTTCCTCTGTACATTTCAGTCAACTTTCATTTATTCTCTTTTTCCTGTGCAGCCCTAGCGAAACGCGCAATGTTACTCTTCCCCAAACAGTTTTTGGAGTGAGGAGAGAAGTGAAACTGAAAAAAAGTAGACATATCTTTCTCTCATCGCTCGTTTGTTCACGTTTATTCCTCCTGTTGTGAAAGTGAAATTCCGTTTTTCTTCTGCCTCCACCAGCATTTCAGTCCAGCAGAAGCAAAACCAATATATCGGAGCAATATCTCCGTGTGTGTGTGTGTGTAAAGGCGGCATAGTCCCCTTCTTCCTATCATCATCGTGTAGAAATCAATGAATTTCGCCTGCGTCAGTTCAACTAGTTTTACAGTTGGTTCGTCGCCACATACATATAAGCACATGAGAGCATCATCATCATGATGGCAATAAGGAGTAATAGCTTTTATATGACGGAGAGAAAAGGGAACAGTGACTGTGAGGAGTGTATGAGAGCGAAAGAAGGAAAATGCATTTAGTATAAACATACTGACAATTTGGGAACCATATAACCGCATACTTATTCGCCTGCATTCAAAAAAGCACAAGGGAAAGCTAAAGTCTACCGAAATAAGATGGGGCCATAAAGAAGGGAAAAGTGCTGGTTGTAATGAGAGAATCTACTAGTGTTTCTCTCTCAACATGTCCACACGACGCGACTCCATATTTATATATCGTCTCTATACTACGTGTATATAATCTGATCCCAGCTCTTCTTCTCTCAACACACATGTAAACACACGAGGAAAAAAGGAGAAAAGGGCTCTGGGTTCTCGTTTCAAACATTCAGTCCGCATTCAGCATCTGTGTGAGCAAAAAGCATGGACAAAGTTGGAGAGATCCTGTAGCCAAAATAAACGACTCCACTCACTCGACGTGTATATGTATTCACAGTAGCAGCAGCAGCAGTTTAACAACAGAAACAAGCGTTTTCTTCTTCACTCATTGCTACTGTTACGCTGTGACTGTTAAGTACACAAATTACTGGACAGTAAAATTTTCTTTCTTGCCCCCACGTTTTCCTCACTCACAATATTATATACTTTGTACTTGTTACGAATACATCAACCGCCAACAAAAGAGCAATAAATTTTTTATAGTGCACGTTATCATCATCTCAAAAAGTATCACCACAGCTTAACAGGGACTTTCCTGTGTCTCTATATCTTTTGAAAACTGTAAAAAGTAAGGAAACACTCCATGTGAATATTAGTCGCTTTTAATTTTGGATTACGACTCCCAGAATTGCCCGTGTCCACCTCTGGATGGGTTGGTTGGCTTGTCAAAGCTAATTACTGTGTGTGTACGTGTGTGCATTGCTATAAAGCTTTGAGTCTGGAGTCCAATGTGTGGTGTGGTTGTCATAATCAAACGATAATAATAGTCCTCTCTAGAATATCGTACTAGAAGGTCGAATTGACTTGACATGTTTGCGCGCATTGAAAGGGGAGAGAATGTCATTACACACGTATATAATATCCGCTTCAGCAAAAGACACATCGTTCAAAGGCCATAATAGAAAGTTTCAGTTCAGTTCAGTGACAGCTAAAGAAAGAAACTGATGTGTAGAGTATGCATTGAATAGTAAATTGTGCTCTTTTGTTAGTCTCTACTATTTAGCAAGCAAAAAATTACAACGATTATCATTTGCGCAGCACAAAATCCAGCAGAGTACGAAACCAGACTGACTATAATGTGAAAACGTTGAGACAAAAAAGACAGCGTATTATAATGAATTATACCACCTTCTTCATACCTTTGCTTCCTAAATAGTAACCTTTCCCTTGATTGCAATCGCTCTCTCGCGCAAATAGAAAATATAGCGATGGAACGTGGAATGGAAGAAAGTTTAGACGCTAGACCGACATATTATACCGATCCAACACTGAAATACGAGCACGCTGTCTGTTTGTGAAAACACAGGGAAAACAAAGAAAAGGTAAAAAATGATATACATTTTCTCGGCTCGGCAACACATAAACGGAGGTAAAGCAAACAGTTGTTAATTCAACTTCTGCCATTATTACGAAGCTTGTCCTGTACACACACAAGCACACTTGTTCTAGCGACTCTCGCCATGAATACTTTGTTGTTGTTGTTGGTGGCGGTGGTGGTGGTTAGATGCTGACTTTGTCTGAGCTCATGAGACGACGGCGGGAGAAAGTGGGATATTATAGTAATGTGGTATTGTGTGAGTTCATTGGTTTTCTCTTTTTTCCAAATTCTCGTGTTGCACTTTCTCTCATTCTCTCTCGAGCTTCTTTTTTCTCTCTCTTTGATGATTGGAAAATGACGTGGACTGTGTGTGGACACATAGTGGCAGTGAAAGAAGAGAAAGCGGAGGAAAAGGCAAAGTGCACATGAGAAGGAATTACCAACTTTTTCCTTTTTATATTTACTACATACTTTAGTGGACTTGGCTGACTAGAGATACTGTGGCTCTTATTCCTCCCTTTTCTGAAACTTGAGTCGGCAATATTTTTTTTTTCTTTTGGTAAATAGAAGAATAAAGTTTGAATTAAGAGGACAGATATTGCTTTACGTTTGCCATTTACAGATGTACAAACATTGTTGGAAGTAGTAAAAAAAGCTAACTAACTGCTCCAACTACAAAAAAAAACTAGCACACTGCGTTATTGTAACAAGTTTTCCTCTTTTAGGTCTCTCCAGTTATAGGCTATAATATAATGGTGTCTGAATGGTTTCGAAGAAAGACGAAAAAGTATATAATATCGTTTGTACGTGTTCTATTCTGATTTAGATCCCAAAGTATAATGGAGCTTTCTCCATAATGTATAAAATCATCCAAGTTGACGGCGGTCGAAAGAGACTGCATTACCGCGACTACTATGATGATATGTGTAGCCAAAAAAACGTGATTCTCCTGATATTCATATTATGCGAATTGTAGAAAAGGGAAATTATGGAGAGGCGAAAAGCATAATAATATATTTCATTTGTTATTATGTTAACGCTGAAATATGGTATATCATATACTACTACATATAAGCTTGCACACACACACGTATCACACGTAGTGAATATTTTTCTTGTTACCTTTCAAAGAAACTTGTAACTTAACATTGTATTTTGATGAAAAAGAGTATGACAAATGTGACAATAAAAAGCACAAGAAAGGAAATAAAAGTATGTATATGTGGGCCTGCCTGTTTGCCTATAAACGAAACTTTTTTGCTTAGATTGTCTTTGGAAAGCAGGACGGAAAGTCATCCTGCTGGTTTGCTGGTACTGTAGAGAAAAGGGGAAACATTGGGCAACGACTTCAGAAGGAATTGCACACACATGTATTCCGTATGACTGCATATTATATAGCTTTTGCTTACATCAAATCCATTTGAAGTAATGTAACTTCATGTACTCACTCTCGGCTAACAATGTTAGAGCAAAGAAAGATCTCGGTGAAAGTATAAAAGTGCATTAGAGAGAGAGTATCTTCCCATCCATTATTTTGATTGTGTACCATCATAGTGTACTTATATTGGATTTTGTACAGAGACTTACAACATGTGCGCTCAAGACAGCACACGGTAATTATATATACATAGAGGTTTAGCAATAGTTACACTCCTGTTTCAATTATTTAAATTATACTCTTCTTTACACTACTATAAGGAATATAGGGTTATCTTGTAATTTCATTTACAACGAAAGGAAAAAACACATTTACTCAATTTTTTTCCTGCAAACTTCTAATAGAACTTCTAATGCATTACATTATATATCATCTAATCTATGTGAAGATTCTAATATGCTTTAATTCTATTGTAAGGATGAAAGGTTGCAATAATTTACTTTTTTCCATTTGCAAAAATAATCCAACTAACTGCAGAAATGTGAGTAGCAAAATCATCATTCATCTTCATCATACACTTGAAAGAAACATCCTGAGTAGCATTTTCTTATGGCATACATTGTACATCATAATGTTAATTTGAAATGTTTGCTCATTACAATTACTGCTACCCTCAGATGGCTATCATCGCATCAGAAAGTACGACCACAGCAGACAAGATGCCGAGATAATCAAAAATATAATATAGTTTCCGGGTTTGAATCCTCAACCGGGGTTACGATTACAAAATCCATCCAATCTAAAAAACTGTCAGGTGATTTTAGACTTTTTTTCTTGCCATATCGGCTACTAAACCTGTCTGGAATGATTGGAAAAGTATAGGTGCACTTGTGTGTAGGTTTAACACAAAACAGCAACAACAAGTAGAAAAGTAAGTTTTTTGTACTTTTTTTCACTATATACAGCAAGATCATCAAAAATAAACTGACACTGACATAAACCCATTCAGGATCCCCATCTGCATATAATGCACAGACTAAAGACGAAATAAAATGCTCACTTTATAAAACTGGCAGCAAGCTCGGCAATGCACATAATTTTTAACCAAGTTGGTTGGTCTTCTTGAGCGTAACACAGTTTTGCACTTCTCTTTTTATATCGCTTGTTGAATTGAAGCTTTATTTGGATGATGCTCACACTGCTTGGAGAAGAGCAAAGGATTTTCATAACAAGTTTTCTTTGTGCTCCTCTCCAAAAAGAGAAAGCTTCCAGTGCAGTAGAGACAAAGTATATAAACAAGTGTGATATATATATAGGTATTATGGCGATGATGAAGTTGTGTGTGTGTTATTATGCCAGACCAACATTTTCATGCATATGTACAGAAATGGCTTTTGTGTACTCTCTGATGATTCTATAGGATGGGCTGTGTATGTGTTTGTATTTTGTACCTACATATATTTCACATATATTACAACAAGCAGCAAAGCAATTTCTTCGAAGGGAGGCAGGCACAGTTTTACACGATGCTTGAACAGGACTTGTTCATCCGGGTTCATGGTTAGCTTGCACTTGATGTGTACATTTATTTTCTTTCCATCATCAGAAAAGGGAATCTTTGTGGACCAGGAAAGAACACGAACAGATTCTTCATAAAAAACTTATACAATGTGTCTGCA
This sequence comes from Sinella curviseta, assembly GCA_004115045.4. NCBI lineage: Eukaryota > Metazoa > Arthropoda > Collembola > Entomobryomorpha > Entomobryidae > Sinella > Sinella curviseta. The sequence continues at coordinate 38,288,816 of CM023203.3, read as the reverse complement.
AGCTTGACAAGGAAACGTGACGCGAGAAAATGTTTCTTTCACTCATGAGGAAAATAATAAGGAAGCATGAAATGACGAAATGAGTATGAGTAATGGTATTAGTTGTTATATGCTGCAGTTTATTGTATTAGAAAAGGTAGGTTTGATTGGATTGTTTTATAATAAAATAAAAAAGCTGTCTACAGAGTGAAATTCGAAGAAGAAAAAAAATCATCATACAATCACAAATTTTGTCAAACTGGGTAGCAGATGTCGTCACGAAAATCATGGAAAATGGTTTCCCAACATTTTCGTGGTGTACCAAACGGAAGCCGGTACGTACCACAGGGATCCGTACAATTGTGACAATCGAAAATGTTATGTGGAAAATATTATTTTATATATTGGTTCTATAAGAATAGCTGAATAAAACAGACTGAAAGTCAATAAATTTGAAAAAAAATAACATGACATTTATTTTTCCGCTTTAGCAACACTGCAGTAGTCTCTACTTTCCAATTCCGATCACACTCGGATAAGTGGATCTATCATGACTAAAATAAACAAGTAATGTTATACGCATTAACTAAAAGAGTAACTCTTGTCAATTAAGCTAGGAGGATCAAAATAAAAAACTTTCTAGTGAGCTGAAAGAAAAGTGTCGTGGTTGGAAAGTCAAAGGAGCCAAAAAAATCCCTTTGTGCATTTGAGTAGTGCATTGAGCCACAAGAGAAACACGGTTTCGGTGTGTTTAAAAAGTTTCCCCTCATTTTCCTTTTCTACTGAATTGATGAAAGCCGTGCACATTTAAATAGAAAAAAAGTTTTCGCTAGGACAAGTCTACATGACGAACGAGAAAATGTGGGCTAAAAACTCTGAGAACACTCAAGTGCGTGGTATACCATACATATACGCCCATGCTTGATACTTACAATAAGGCAGGTGTCTCTCGAGCGTACCAATATTTCCGTCAAGCATAATGCCACATTTTATTAAAGAATCCACAGGTTTTTGTAGTACATTCGCCTTAGCTCACGTTGTTGTTTTGTACGTTGAGAACCGAAATACAGGTAGTAAAAACCGTTGATGATGATCATGATGATGATCATCAAACTGTATCACAGCTCCCAAAAGTGCTCTTATCCTGTTGCTTGCTGTTATGAACCTCTGCTGCTGCCATCATTAAATTTTATATGGATTCGTGCAGAACATCTATTGCTTGTCCAGCTATAAAAGTTTCATTGACAAGGTACTCTTAAGGGAACTCCTAGGAAAACTAACGCAAGTACATTTTAGAAAATCTGTCCAGCTTCAATACAACTGCGTACATTCTCCAGGGCGAAATGAGAAAATGTGAAAAATGTTAACCGAGAGAAATGTTTCTGTGAGTCTTGAACCTGTCTTTATAAAACTTATTAGTTATGATGAATATATGACAAGATTATCATGTTTGTGGAAACCACATAAAATTAAAAGACTTCATTAAACTTTATTCACGAATGTGAACTTTACTATCCCATACATTAATCACTTCTGCCAATGAAGTCTTATGAAAACTTGAACTTGTAATTTAATATCTTCGTGCACCGCATGCACGGAGTGGGAATAAATTAGAAGCAAGCGTCTCTCCTCCTATAATTATTATAGTTAATCATGTAATGGAAAATTAATTGTAAATAAATAAATAGCGGTTAGGGAGTGGGAATAAAAAGACATTAGTCATAACTTTTATACCATTTACTTATTACTGAAGGGATTAATTAAAGAGAACTGCTTGTGGCTTCCTATTTCCTACCAAGAAATATGGTAATGTCTTTCCTACCAAAAGGTAATTAAAATAGGCAACCCTTGTTTTTAGAAAACTTTATGTGTGTGTGTGTACTGTGTGCGTACTTCCGTCGTCGTCATCTGGACATGTATCCTATGAAAACTTGTTCCTCTGAGATTTCAAAATGCATTCAATTACTACTAAACAAATAAACTAAATAAATATATAAAAAACTCTGCAAATGTTGTGCTCGTTTCCTACTTGATGTGTAGGACCGTTGTAATTTATCACTAGACAAGTAGAGCAACTCATACTACGAGCCAAATGAGCCTGCTCCCGGTTCTAAAAGTTAGGTTTTCTCTATTTTTGTTTTTATATGCATACGTAGCCTAGTCTCACGAACTTTTTGGGATGTTTCTCATCAGGCGTTTTTTGGGACGATACAAGTAAACGAATTGTCGTCGTGTTCCTGGAAAACTTCTTCGTCCATTTCTTCGTCGTGGTTGCTCCTTTTTTATGCTCCCATTGATTTCTTAACTTGCAAAAAGGAAGAAGCGTTGAGAAGGAAAATTGCGAACCTAAGCAAGTGCGGAAGGAGCCGAAACTGTAAAAAGTTTGAGAAAAAGTTTTTCCCAAAGTAGTGAATAAGTTTACTCTTACTTATTATTACGTCTTTGAGAAAGAAAACTATTTTTCGTAAATAGATTCGTAATTCATACACAAACAGTGCATGTCTATGCAGAAGATGAAAAACATATCACCATCATAACAATACTAAATACTTTACGTATACAATCAGTACAGTATGTTAGTAGCCTACTTACAACATTTAAGTTTTTGAGCAAAATACATATGGAACGAAAAATGTTCAAAAGACGCCTGTTAAATGTTGAGCATTCAGGATGCTGAGTAGGCACGCTGACTTTACATAAAGAAAGTAAGAGAAACAAAGTGTCAGGGACACTAGAAACCGAATGAATGTATATTGTTGTGTAAATGTAAGTTTTGTGGTAAAGTGTGCTTCTCTCATTCTATTCAGTCTGTGCCAAAAAATATTTTTTTTAGTTTGTTAGTTTACTTTACCTAACCTCAGAGCGGCGGTCTTTGTAGTTTGTGTTTTAATTACAAACTAATGACGACAGTCGAGTCGGTTATCGGGTGCTTTGTAGATACGTTGCTGCGAAGCAACCATGAGCATGCCTATCCAATTTTGCGGTCTACAGTCTAGATATGATATGTACCAACCTTAAAATGATGATGACAAAATGTTTGATTGAACGTATTATTAAAGATTCTTTGTTAGTTAGGCAACTCGCAGCAGTGCTATAGGCAAGTCCTTGTGGTGGGTACAGTAGGATGAATTGAGCATTCAATTTTCAATCATTCACGTCAACCAACCCACACCAGAGACTCCACAGGTATTCCGATCATAGTAATTTTGGTGACTACTCAAAGGGCAAACAATACTAACCACAGATGATAGACATTTTTTCTTTAATTGCTGCTATGTATTAGTTTTGATTTTATTCGATTCAAAACTTAAAGGAACAGAATGTTGGCAGACATCGTAATTAAAGCAGAGACCTTTTTGCATTGCAACTTTTGTGTATGTACCTCAATGTCTGTGGCTACTTTTGATCTTTCATAACACACAGAGATCAATGTTCTTTAAAAGCGTATTATATACGTCCTTCGTGAGCATTGCAGTTAATCATAAAATCACAATAATATTCTTCATTATATGTTTGCAGAAAATCAAGCAAGGGTAATTTTTTTATACTTTGAATCATAATTGTAGAGCGGATGCATTGCATACGATGTAGGCGATATAAATAATAATAATAATAAACATTGATACGTAAAGGCTGATTAAAGCGTACAAAAATATTTTTTACATTGACTTCATATAGACTTTGGGCGGATATGCACTTTACTTATCATAGGTTGCTGTAGAACTTTGAAATGTGAATTACTACCTGCTTCGCTGGCTTCACTTTGTCGACTATTTTGGATTACAGCTTTAAGCTTACGGGCAAATATTTTTTTATTGCGCCCATCATGCATTTGAGCGTAGCAATCACGTCAGTACTGTACACCATATCATTAAGGTGTTAAGTGACGTTTTGAAATTTGTGTTGTGACTCACTGACAAAAATTATCAATAAAACTGGGGAGAAATAAAAGAGTGAATATTCATTCGTTCCTCCACAATATAAAGTGAAATGGAAGTTGATATAAAATTTCAATAAAAAATAAACGATTTATTTAGAAATTAATTAGTGCCACATGGATTTATAAAATGTAACGTTGAGAGTTAATTAGATGCCTAAATAATCTAATAGGCAGCTTCATATACGTAAATACTGTACATATGCATGATATGTTGTGAGTAATAAATAGTATTACATATATGCAATCGTCTATAGTCTCGATATAAAGTCTCAAGGAAGTTACCTGACTAGTTTCTTTTGAATCATTAGCGATAATATTATTTTGAAAATGAAATTGTTATTAGTTTAGTGACAGTAGTGGTCGGCTACAGTTGACTTGAGTGGATGTGCATAAATATATTTTCTTAACAATTCTGTTTCTTGTTGAGATTTTCTTTAAAGCAGCAAAAAGAATATGCGTAATTTGTGAAAAGAAAGTACTTATTGGAGCGAAGCTCAAGTGACAAAATATCGGGGTATATTTTATGAGATACTAAAACATGTAACATACTTTGTTTTACTTTGTCTCGTGTATGAATTGAAATCGAAATTAGGTGAAATAGAAGTAAATCTGTCATTCTTGACAAAAGAGCGAGCGTATGCGCTTTCGGCAAAAAACCAAGCAGAATTGAATGAATACTATAGAACTTGCTGGCATTACAACATTTTCTTTGATGAACGGCTGGAAATTGGCCATATAACAGTTTTCTCACGTTCTTTTTATATGCTTGTGTTCCAAACAGTGTGTTCACAGAGTGCTCTTGAGCCAATATCACGAATGCTCACTCAATTTCAGCTACTCTACATTAGATTTTGATTGCCAGTGTGTTTGTTCATCTTAAGTTGCTGTGCTGTCTTGCTATTTACCCAGTACTTCATCAACGTCCTTGTAAATCTGAAAGAAGAGCTTTTGGATAAAAAGTGATCTGTCAAAAGGATCGTTCCAAGTGGAATAGCCAATAATACTTGCTTCTTTTTAAACATTCTCTTCCAAACTGGAAACTCGAAAGTGTGGCGATAATAAAGTAGACTGCTATTGGCTATAGGTATGCTGGACATTTGCAATACTTTAAACTTTGTGTCATTCGCAAAGGCGATAAAGGTAGCATTGATTTAAAGGTTAAAAATAACTGCATTCGTTTTAAATTCTATGAAGATACTAACGAATCTATCGCTTTCTATAAATCGTCTGCTTGAATAATTCGGTGTCTGTAAGTAAATACATAGTTAAAGTTTATTCATTCGGTACCTTTTTTCTTTTTACTAATCAACTTGTCATGCTTTATCGGGATAAAATAAACTAGTCAAAGAACTTACCTGTGAGTCTTATGAAAAATCATTTTTGTCGAGATTTATTTGCTTTATCCAGCAACTTAATTTGTAACTTGTCATAACCTAACACGCTGCTGCTGTCGCTGTACCAATTTGTTGAAATCGAAATTCAGAGTACAGGAAACTACAAGTTGTTTACCTTTGTGCAATTTGTAATTAAATTTAAAACATTTATTTATGTCTCTGCTGTGTTGTTAACAATCATATCTAATAATTATACAGAAACGGGGAGTATACTTATTATAGGTATATTTTTCGCATTTATATCATTCTTGCAAGTAAAGAACCTACCTACTACAATGAACCACTTTTCACGACATGATCGGAAACATGGCATGATAAAACAGCACAATGCTATCAGATATCGCCACTGGCAGAGAGTCATTATCGCGACTATCGCGCAAACGAGTCGCCACGCAAAAGACGATGACAAAACCAGAGAGTGTTCATACAAAAAAACTGAATATATAATTTAGTTTAATTGAAAAAGTCATCTAAAAGTACTGCAAAATGTAAACATGTATTGAATTTGAGTACCAATATCATTTCATGTTACGATTACAAAAAGGGCCTGCTCTACGCATCTCACACAATTCATCTTGCTGTGCAGAGGCATATGAGCAAATGAAGAAATAGGTTCAAATTGTCGGAATCGAGTCCCATAAATCTTGAAAAATTTCTTTTCTGTCACCCATTACCTTGCATTACCTCTCATTACGAGCCGTGTTGCTGTAATAAAATAGAATTCAATCACAATCTGAAAATAATGTATTCAGACACGTCTCATATAAATATCATTTGTCTTTGCGTTTACAACTTTTCGTAGGTAACTGTCTAATAAAAGGTTATAGAGGAGAGAATGCTGAGAAAATCTACATACGTGCACACAATGCACTTAAAAGCAGTAATTGTACCAGAGTGACGTTTAATGATGTGGAAAATGATTGAACAAAACGAAAGGTTAAATTATTAACGAGAAACGACTGGTTTCGACAATGTGCTCATGCAGATGTGAACAGACAACTACATACTTATCTCTCACAAACGCGCAAAGGTGAATCAGATCAGACATCTTATCGTCATCATCATCAACAACAACATCAAAGTATTGGAATTGATCAAATAAAATAATATCAAAGTGATCTGTTGCTGTTTGTTATAACGTGTAATAGAGGCCAGCAACAGGAAAGAGCAACCCGATCACTCATGAAAAGTTGACAATTTTAGTTTAAGCTCGTTTGCTTAATCTGTATACCTCGTCATCATCAGAGCATCATACACAAAAAAGTGCTGCAAGAATTTTCATGTGATAATATGCTTCTCTGCCAAAATGGGAAATCAATACAGAAGATTAGACAGCTACCTATAACTTTATAATCTCATGAATCAATGAACGCATAACAATATATCTGTGTGTGAGATAAAAATGGCATCGACATTTCTCTAATCCTTTTAATCATCTGCAGTCCCCTGTCATTTTTTATTATTTATTTTACAGCAACCAGCAACAACGGAAGAAGTATAGACTACTAAATTATATGTGTGTTTTCATTTGCTGTCCACACTAACTCATCTCAAAACACACGTGCATGTCTATACCAGTGACTATATTACCGTAAATAAAACAAAAAGATGATTTGTTTCAAGATTTATCCAATCTTATACTCATTTAAATAACTTAGATTTAGATCTTGTGTCTGTTGTGCCGATGTCCTCTAAAAAATGTATATAAATAGACTTCCTACTTGTGTAATAACGTTGTTTATTAGCAATAAAATTTGCGATATAATCCCTCAACAAGCACAAGATTGAGTGAGAGAAGACAAAAACATTCTTTAAATTGTTATTGTGACCAGAATAATTCATCTCAGCAGCAGCAACAGTTTACAGAGTACGTGAGTTCACGTTTTTTACAGCACACACACCTCTGCATATGACCCCATGAAAAATATTATTTGAGGTACAAAACGCTAAGCATTATTTTTGTGAGTGAACTCACTTTTTATAAGATTCATTAGATTTTTTTTCTTCGTCTATGATGTAATATGTGCTTGTGCATGGTAAGATGACGCTGAAAAGTATGAACATTGAGTGTTCCGCTGCTGTTGACGAAGACGCCCAACGCCCTTGCTGTCTGATTGTTATGCTGTGCGCAGTGATTACCTACGACGCTAATTTGATTACAACCTCCACGACGACACAAGCCCTCAAGATTAGGAATAAGGATGTAGTGCAGCGGCAGAGAATAGAGTGAATTAAGAAATGCAATTTTTTCCATCCGAAAATTGAATCTGGCTCTTGAATCATAACTAAATATATAAATACATTCTATTATGTACGATAACTCTTGTTTGCTTTGGGCATATGACAAACCTGACTATTTTTTGACGTTCATGGTACAATGTCATCATGACGTTATTTTTTGTGTGTTCTGCTGCGAATTTGTTGCGAGTAGTGTGAAAAGGAGTGGTACAAATTTAAAAGCTGATAAAGATTATTGTGATGTGGGACCTTATAATAGCCAAAAGAAGATATAGGAAGCTTTGATGACTTGTCTATTGAATTGAAGGACATGGAATTGAAGTGCCTATAGGAGTCCAGTGATGATGTTTAGTGCTCTCCCGTCTTCTTTCTCGCCGCCGCCAACATTTTCATCTAAAACAAATTAACTCTCAAGAGGACTTTATATCTCATCTATCCTCTTCTCAAAGTGCTCCTTGCGCCAAAATGCAAGGCGAACTACAAAAAAGTTAAAAGGAGTTCGTTAAGTTGAGCGTCTAATACGTTGTTGTATTATCACTATCAGCGCAAAAGTAGGAAAAGAAGAAGCGTTGTAAATCCAGCTTTTTCATGGGAGCACATAATATTAGATGTGTACGATATATATATACATGCATTACCCTTTACAAATGAATCTTTTGAACCTCTCTGGAAGCAATGGTCAGAGAATACCACTTTTTTTATCTCATTCCTTGTCTGTGGAAATGTGGAATTTAATTTTAAAAGTTAATTTTGGGACTCGTTCAATTTAAAGAATCCTCACTCGAGAAAATATTGTGAAATCTTTGCTGCTGTGTTGGTGTGAAGGTAGACGCTTCAAAAGAAATACGAGAGGGAAAGTTTACAAGGCCCGTCATCAGAATCGTCTCGCCTTTGTAATAATAAGACGGGAAATCGGGAACGGAATATGTATGTACTCAAGTGCTACTTTTACATCAGCAGAGGTCAGCAGACCTACTACTTTATATTGCCAACCACCAACGCATTTTAAGGTATAGATGACTGCACATTGTGCGATACAACTTGCAAGGGAAAGATGTGGCATTTTCTTTGCTGCTTGGCTTGGCACTGAGAATAAACGGAGAAAGTGTTCATTCACAAAGAAAGTATGACAAGTTTTACTAGCGTGGCTGCCGAGCCATAAAAGTTGTTCAGTTTTAATTAATGAGATGATGAAACTGAGAATCCCGAGAAATTTACCGAGAGAAGAATATATAAAGTCTGGAGCATTGTCAATCACGGACAATAAACGTAAAATTTAAATGAGTGAATTTTAGTCGCTCCTTTTAATTTGTGATATATGAAGTGATAAATAAATGTGAAGACGGTAAAAGAGTCCGGTTGGTTGTCAGTTATATCAAAAAGCGTTTTTCAAGCAGTACTGAATCAGTATTGATATAATATGGAACTTGACAACTACATATTATAATCTTACTACGTCTTCTGCATGCGAGAAAGTAGGTCAAAATATATTCTCTGGGAGAAATGTGTGTTTTGTTAAACAACATGTTAAATGGTCTTGTTAGTAAAAAATAGTTGGTGTTACCTACCTGACAATACCACATATGCACACCTTAATACTTTCAAAGACACACGATACGATACACAAAGTTATTTTTAAAAGTGTTTTGAACAAACATGTAACATGCGATTTCTTAATTATGACCATCTGCAAAATAGTCTATATTTAGAAAGATGCAGAGATTAGCAATCTCTTTACACTCTTCATGTTCCTTACTGTAAAAACCTACTCTTGACTCGAATGTCCTCTCTGAACACTTTGGATTGAAACACAAATTGCCTTTTTTGTGGTTGTAACAACGACGATCCTTTTTGACCGTTTGAACATGTTTTATATAAGTTGTAACTCGCCTGTGTATGTCGTGCCTAAACTTTTGTGAATATACATAATATAACTGGTAGTCCGACAAAAGAACATGCATTTTGAAATGCTAATTTTCTGTTACAATGATTGACTTTAAAACACATTGTTTGTATACATGGTTCGGCTGAAAATGGGAGCTTCTTGTGTTAAAGATGATATCTCTGCAGGTAAAAAAGATTTACACTGAAAAATTTTGTACAATTATTTTTCCGTAAACAATATGACGATATATCCTTTGTTCATGGCTCCATTGCCCTAATTATTTTGCATGCTATGATGTGCTTGTGTTCTATTTTTATCACTTAAAACTCAAAAAAACTATTGTGAAAGGTCAAGGCGCTGTGTGCACATGTGTACTGACGCCTATACAGGATATTAAGTAGGGTTATTGAAATTATCTTGATCCAACAGAGAGCACGGTTGTTCTCTAGCAAAAATATATCTTATCTTGTTTAGATTGAGGAGATTAAACTTACGAGATTTTATTAATTCAGACTCGTTTGTATGTGTAGTGGATGCTGTATACAAATAGGTATAGTTTGTTGTGTTGTAATCTCCAAAGTTAGAGAACCTTCATTATGTATGATGACAGCATGTTCACAAATGTAGCCCTTTTCTTTGTATTTTTTAAATTACGTGCATAGTATTAGTATTATCGGAACTGACGTATTTACTTTTGAATGATGAAAGCAGATGCATATATTATTACTAACGATTCTGAACGCTTGTTTATTTTTACACTGATGGAAAGAAAAACAGACTCGGATTAACATCATTATTCATTATAATGTCTTTTCATATATAAATTGACTCTTTATAGATGGATAGCGTTCTGTATACCATATTCCATGTTTATGTATATTGTAAATATCTATTAAGTATGTATATCGATACTTTTCCGTTTCTAGATTATGAGAAACTTTCTTCAGTAGACATTAACACGCTTTGCACGTTACATAGCTTTTGGTTATTTCACTAGTAAAAGCTTCTAAAAGCATTTGAAAATTAAATGTTAACTTAAACTTAGCAGAATATGCTATATATAGTTTATACACTTTAAACCGCAACTTTTCATGTTTTTTTCTCAACAGTCGATGCTGCGGACATGGACCCAGGTAAGATTGCAAACATTTTTCACTTACATAAATGTACATGATCTCTGTATTACTATTACTAAGCACAAATTATTTTATGATTCGACAATGCAGAAAAAATTGAGGAATATCTTCTCCAAAATCCTCAATTTCTGGACGCGTACGTGACCAAAAATGTGGACCAGGAAACGTTGGAATCTTGGCTTTTGGATCGCCACAAAGTGGCGCAGAGCAGAAAAAGCAGTTTATCCCGATGGAAGTTTGGAGCTGCCGGAGGCGCTACAACTGCCGCCGCAGAACCAAAGAAGAACATGTTGCAGGAGTTGGCCAAATCCATCCAGAAAAATAATTCAAGGGAAGGGTCAGTCATGTGGGAACTTGCCGTTTGCATCGCATCCGCTGTATCTGCGGACACTTTTATTTTATGGTGTGTACACACTTGTAATATTTATGTATTATTATTGCATATTTCAATTATCATTGTTGTATATATATATTTTTGCTCATCAATTTTATGGATAATGTGTGTTGGTTTTGTTTATTTTCGATTAAATGATTTAAAGGCTTACGGACAAACGAGATGGGACGTTGTGCAAGTTTAACCTGATTGTAAACAATGGAACACTCGTGTCATCGTCTACCCAGCAATCCAATGGTGCCAAGTAAGTGCTCGCATCAGAATTTCCACTTGTAGAATTTTGCCGGATAACAAGTTTTGACATTAGTGAAACTATAACATGTAGAGTGTAGTGTGCAGACATACGAGATGAACTGTGGGGCAACATGAAAATATTATGTTTGAAATAAATGAAAGATGATACATGGTTTCTTCTTCACTTCCAAGAAAGTCCTTGATATTTAGAGGATAGACCGGATAAGACTATTCCATTTTGTACGAGACAAGCTTTTTTTACTATTATTAGACCAAATTATTACAGAAATTTCTTTTTTTTTCTCCATTTCTTATGCTTATAGCCTTGAGATTTTTTATTCTGCCGAGGAGAGTACTCCTGAAAGTGAATCGCACACTGGTTCTGGTTCTTACTTTTCCCGACAAAATTATCCTGTCATAAACTTTGAGGACTTCTTACAAGTCAGATACATCCCAGCATCGTTTCAATGACATAAATCTACTTACAGAAAAGTAAAGGTTTACGGTTTGAGGACATGGTACGCGGTATCTTTCAGAAAGGTTATTCTTATTTTCGCGTCACAGACCACCATTTTTCTTCAAGAGATCCTATGAACCGTTTCAACAAAACACACACACAGACTTCAATTTATATCAACCCAGAGTTGGTATTATTAGCAGAATATCCGTGGTAGTATTTTGCATTTTGTTGGCTTGATTTTGCCTTACATTCACTGTCTGCATTACTTTTGCTTTTTATTCGTGTCACTTTGCCATGATTATTAGGTAGCTCATCGTATATTTTTCGAACGGAGAAAGCAAAAAGAGACCCAACTGACAATATATACCTATTCCCCGAAAACTTTTCTAGCTTTCTTGTCATCGTAAATCATAATTTAATGTTCGAGAGCGTCCTACGCAAAGCATGTGGTTACAATCTACACAGGGGCACGACCAGTTATACATTTATTGGGACGACTTTTAACGTGCTTTTCTTTTGTAGAGGCCACTCTTCAATTTCACTCACCTTTACCGTTTTTTCTCGTTCCAAATGTTATAGTAAGAAAGTAGATTCCCCACATCGTGAATATTATTCTTGTTACAAAAAAAAATCATTTCGTTATGGATGAGCAAATTGAAAAAAAAAACATTATTATTTTCCGGTCGGGCATAATTTATTTGTTGGTTACAGAGTATTTTTTCTTTCTTTTCTTTTTATGTCAAAAAACCATCCATGTGGGAACTTTTGGACATGATCTAATCAATCACGTAACCGAATAATAATAACAGTAATGGAGAAATCGTCGCGGGTCGCGTCTACTCCATGCGGGAGGGACTCACAATGGCAGCATATGTTGGTCAGAGGCGAGCGGCTCTCCGACTGTCGCGTTCAGAAGCAGAGGCCAGATTCCCCGAGGGCATTGGAGAGCACGTCGAGTCTCAGAATGCTTATCATATTTATTGTCATCCCATCATTCGAGCTGATGGGGATTTGTCCGGGGTGATTGAATTACACCGGAATAACATCAACTCTCCCTTCTACGCCGAAGATGAGGAGGTGGTTAATAGCTACTTAGGTACTCGGCCTTCTTTTTATGACTATTTTTATTTATTAAATCTGGAGGGTTAATTTATGCCATTTGTTTCAAATTTCAGTGTGGGGAGGAATTGCCATTCACTACTCCTTATTAAATGCGGTCATGAATAAATCGAAGAAATTGAACGAGTTTCTTTTGGATGTTGTAAGGTAAGCCAACCGGAAAAAGCTATTTTATTACGTCTTCTTGAGGATAAGGAGTAAGGAGAGAGGAGAGAGAGAGGAAAAGAAAATTATCATAGGTTGAATAGGTTTGTGCCTCCAACTAAGTCCAGCTTATGTTGATAGCACTACATGCGTACAGTAGTAAGTAGGAAAGAGAAATTGGAAACGAGAGAGAGAGATGGGAACAGGATTCTAAGAGGATTCTCTCTGCTCATCCCAGAGAAATGCAAAAGATTGGCGAGTTTGTAGGGAACGAGTGTTGAGTAGTGTTGGCCGGAATGAAATTCGTCGAGCAACTTCCTTTTTTTACACTGTTACTACGTAATACACAAAAGGCCAAACCATTTTCTCCGCTTTATGATATGACGATGACGTCTGCAGCAGTCACTTTACTTGTGTCTGCAACGGTCGCGTATATTCGCATTTTGCTTGCTTCTCTAGTGATCCAATCAATTTGTCATGGCCAATGGATTTGTCATCGAAAGAGTAATTTGTGTGGATACATAAGAAAGGCGAGCATACTGGCTGGTTCTGGTTCTGGTGGTTGACTCTGACTACTTTTTGAAGCTATTGTCATTTTGAGGGGCCACGCAGTATAAATGAATGTGAAATGAACCGAAAAGAAATTTATGAATGTGTGGTGGATACAAATATTATGTATGTATGCTAAATACGTAGGTAGAAACTATTCGAGGTTAACCTATTAACCTAACTAAATAGATACGTTTGAATAGGGAATGAAAATAAGTAGTATAAATTAATAATCTTCAGAGAATGTTTGTGAATCTGGCATTCATTGTCATTTGAAATGCAAAATTGAACGAGACTGGATTTTGTTACTCTACGAATTTGATCATGTTTCCTCCTTCTCATCCAGGTCCATCTTTCAAGATATGGTCTCAATGGACACCCTGATCAAGAAAATTATGAACTTTGCACAAAAGCTTGTGGATGCGGATCGAGCTTCGCTGTTTCTCCTGGATAGCAAAAAGCAGGAATTGTATGCCAGGCTTTTTGACATGGGGGGAGGCCAGGATCTCGGCGTCTCGCCCGAGAGCCATGCTAGTCAGAGTGCTCCGACGAAAGAAATTCGGTAAAAGTTAAAAAATTTGTTTCCCGAATTTTTATTATAAAATTTACTGATGGGTTTATTAAAATACATGCTTGTGTAAGTACCAATATTCATTTCCTGGTCATGTGTTGTAGTTTCCCAATTGGCACCGGTATAGCTGGTCAAGTTGCTGCCACTGGCCAGGTTCTCAATATTCCTGATGCTTATGCAGATGAGAGGTTCAACCGGGCCGTTGATCAGATAACTGGGTATCATACGAAATCTATTCTCTGCATGCCCGTTTTTATACGTTCCACTGTTATCGGAGTTGTGCAAATGGTGAACAAGAGGTCGGGCACGTTCACCCAAGAGGATGAGGAAGCCTTCCAAACATTTGCTGGTATGATTCCTTGAAATGCGTGGATTATTACATAAATAAGATATTTTTCAGTTAATTTAATATATTTGCAATTTTTATGCAAGATTTTTGAAATTGATATATTGATATTTTTTTCCATTACAGTATACTCAGGTAATTACACTTACAATTAATTAGTGCCCATTTCGAACATTTCCCCCTTACTTAAAGTTAATTCTTTGACCTCATATGACAGGTTTGGCACTCCACCATGCTAAACTTTACGACAAGATACGTCGATCCGAGCAGAAATTCAAAGTGGCCCTCGAAGTTTTGTCATATCACAACACTTGCAATGAGGATGAATTCGACAAATTCAAAGCAGTAGGAGTTCCTCACACAGTAATTGGATTGGATGAGTACGTTACATGCTTCCTATTCATACATAACTTACAATGAATCTTTGATTATGATTACAAGATGATTACTTTTTTGCAGCTTTTATTTCGTGCCAATGTCTGTTGACGACAGCCAAAAGATCCACTACACATTATACATGTTTATTGACTTATTTGGACTCGTTCGTTTCGATATTGACGAATTATATAGATTCGTTTTGACTGTCAAAAAGAATTATCGACGCGTCCCATGTAAGCCAAAAAAAACAATGAAATACAACAGGGTTTGAAATGATTGCTATCCAAGTGATGATACTAACATTTTTCTATTACTATTTTTATTAGATCATAACTGGCAGCACGGATTTGCAGGTATGTATGTATGCAATTATATACAAAAGTATCGTCATTTCATTAATATTTCCACTAAATGTAGTTTTGTCGTCGTTCGTCTAATCTTAATTGCTTTGAGTTCTGGTGTCCATATAACTTCTACATACATTTCACAAAGCTTTACATTTTGTCATGAAACTACTGTCCCATATTTTGTCCATGCACCATTTAACCATATAACCCAAGATATTTTATCGCTTTCCGTGGGATATGCGGTAATTTCATCTGAGGTTTTTATTGCTTTAATGCTTTCCAGTTGCGAATTCCATGTACTGCATCCTGAAAAAAAGTAGCGCCTTCCGACCACTTGAGGTAACATTATATTTTCAAGTTACATTACATAAACGTTAAAACAAAACATTTTACCACGCAGCTGGGGAAAGTTTTGCTATGATTTTTCCTTCATGTTCATGTATGTGTATTCCCAGTGCTTAGCACTTTTCATCGGTGCCTTGTGCCACGATCTGGATCATCGAGGACGAAATAACAAGTTTATGAGTGACGTCGGTTCCCCCTTGGCTTCCATTTATACAACTTCCACAATGGAACATCACCATTTCAATCAAACGGTTACGATATTGCAACAGGTAATATTCTACGTCTTATTTTAATGTATTCTATAACAAATTGTTCATCATCATCATCACGAGCTTGATTCTGGCTTTGACTAACAGGAAGGCCACAACATCTTCTCGAAACTGAGTTCGGAAGAGTACAAGCAAGTTCTCGGCAACATTAAACATTGCATTCTTGCTACGGATCTGGCGCTGTTTTTCCCCAACAAAGCAAGACTCCAGGATATAGTGGACAGGGAAGCATTTTCATGGGGACTTCCAGACCATCGGTAAAAAAAGGGATTTAGCAATAAGTTGTTTGTTGTTGTTTTCTGCATACTCTTCTCAAGGATTACCTACATTTTGATTGATCCCTCTTGCATGACTAAAAAAATGAACTGCTATTACTTCATGCATGCCTATCTATCTAACAAAAAAGTATATGTACTCGTATTTTACTACTTCCTGTTTCCATCCAGTTTACTGATTGAAGCTATCGCCATGACTGGCGCTGACTTGTGCGCTAGCTCCAAGCCTTGGGACGCACAACGTGAGACGGTGAGAGTTATTTTTGAAGAGTTTTACGAGCAAGGAGATTTCGAGAAACGAGCGGGTCGTGTTCCCATTCCGATGATGGATAGGGAAAAGCAGAGTGAACAACCGGCAAGCCAGGTATATTTGCTTATATTTTATTATGCGCATGTTAGACAAATGAAGAGTAAATTATTGGGGAAAAAATAAATCCGTAAGAAAATTCTCAACAGTTAGTGGATAGAAAAGGGTAATGAAAGGATAATGGGAACAAAGAAAATACATTTTGAGTAAAAAATCAATTAATTTTTTTGTGAATATGAATAATTAATTGGTTCTTAAATGACAAATTCTCAATGCTTTTCAACAAGGAACTGGCAATTTACAGCACAATGCATGCATTCACTTTACTATATTTCTTCTTATTTCATTTTGGAACTTGTAGGTTGGCTTCTTAAGTGGAATATGTATTCCATGCTACAATCTCTTGGAAAAACTGATCCCAGAGTCAAAGCCTTTGCTGGATGGGGTTCAAATGAACTTGGAGCGATGGCAAGGTCTGGCTGTAGAACAAACGGCTTTGAAGGAAGCGAGAGAAGCCGCTGAGATTGAGTCTGAATCTAAAGATAAAGGAGAGTCGAGTCCTACAAACACTTTAAATGGTGAGAGTGAACAAAATGGATCACCGGATTCATCTCCTCCTCCTCCTGCCGACTCGAAGAGAATTTCGCCCAATAAATCTCTACAAAAACAAGCATCTTTAAGTGTACCTGCAAATGAAACCAAGACAAGTAGTAATGCTACTACTACACCGAACTAAAAAACCAATTTAATTTCATGATGCATAATATGTTGTTGGAATATGAATACAAAACTTACCGCGCTGCAATGACAATGAAGTTAAATACAGAATAATATTTAGAGCATAAAAATAATATGCATGTATGTATGTATATCGTTCGTGTGACGAATCGCTGTTTACAAGTTAACTAAGAAAGTGAATGATTAAATTTTAAAAAATGAATGTATAATTTATTGTGCATTTGTAATGTGGATATTGTATATGCAAGCTAAACTTGTTAGTTAACTTGTTGTAACTCCAAACGTTGTTAACTGTATTGTTGGTATATTGATATTTTTAAACAAATACAAAAATGGAAATTTTTAGCTCTACAAAATTGTGACAAAGGTATTGTTTGCGAAAATGTGATTTGTGAATTCGAGTGGTCCATGGGAATCAACTATTAAATTATTCGTTCTGCTGTACGTTTTATTTGCTGAATGTGTATCTGTGCGTGTAATACCCTAAAGTGCAAAATGGCCGTTTGTTGTCATCTACATGCGATATGCCATGCCTGATAAAACACCTATCAATGATCAATCGTCAATATGAGCGTAATGAAAATTCCAAGAGCTACTTTAAAATGTAGATCAGGTTTACTGACTGACAACCTATTCCCTTATGTCGACGAAGATTTTAGGGATGACTACAAACATTTTAGAATATTTGTACGTCTTGATATATTGTTGTCAGATGGGCAATGAGTATGTACTGCCAATAAAACCTACAACCGAAACCAATATAATCTCCACTTAGCTGCTATGTATAATTTAAGAAAACTCATGGAATAATGTTTATTTTCTTGCGTTTTTTAGTGTAAGGCTTACTTAGGCATTTATTCTGTGAAGGAAAATCATATATGAGAAAAAAATCCTAATGCATCAAACAAATAATACAAAAATATTGTGATCATATTTTACACAAGAAGGTATGATAAACGAGTAGGAGATTTGATCTATTCAAAACCGAAGACCTATGATATGCGTTTCTGTTTCGTTAAAATCGTGTATAGCTTTTCCCTAATACAGCGGCACCTTTGTGTGAGGATGGATGACCAATGATTCAAACGATAATACGGATTTACGTTCGAATATAAATGTTTGTTGAAATGTATATGAATTAGAATAGGAAACGCTACACAGTTTTCGCAGCAGCAGCACCAGATCCGATCCCCACTCTGGCTTTCAGAATGGTTGTAATAAAATGTCGACATCTGCAACCAAAATTTCATATAAAAAAGTCTGCTGTACAAATAAACGACGGAGTTATAGGTAAAAAAGAAAAGTCTATCATTATTTCCGCGGATAAACATAAAAATAAAACAGAAATTATATATGTTCCTCCACATGAATTTATTTGTATTGCAATATATCCCATTAAAGTGGCTGTATAAAAGCATGCAATCTCTGGTGTGATGATGATGAAGATTCAATAAAAAAGAAGCATATTGTTCTAATTGGTCCCAGTGTGATTATTTATTTTGGAATTATCTGAAGAACAAAATGGATAGTCTGGCTGTGCCAACCACAACACTCCCAACGAATCTAACTACAGTGAATTTCCGTATGTCCAACAGGGAGCCAACTTTGACGCTGAGAGGCGGAAAGGATCTTAGGTACAGCTTTTCTGACTTGTCCTCCTGAAACAAGCCTTTTCTTGAACTTTTTATGTAGAATGAAGACAAATGGTGAAGATCGCCAGCGCGCTGGTAAAAAATTATTTGGAATGTTACAGTTATTACGGAGATCATTGGAAAATTGTGAGTTCCGGAATACTAATTTGTGTCTCTGTTGACGATTGTGCCATTCGAATTGTTCCAACGTTTCCTGCGAACGTCAAAGAGATCACAACAAACAGCTCCAATGGCATGTATGATGCAACGGATCCATTGTAGTGATTATGTAAAATTTGTATGGATCGATAATGATGACCCAATTCACTCAATTTCAATAACCCTTTTCGAGTATTCCTCCTGTGCAAAAAAAAGGATATAAGAAAGGAACGGAAATGACTCGTTTGTTTTCAAGAAATGAAAGCATGATCATGTCATGATGACAAGGACATGTTATGACAGTTAATCACTTCCGGTGATCAGGGAACAAAAAATAATATCGCTTTTAAATGATTGATTATATAGATTTATACCTAAGCATAATTAGATAATCTCGTGTACAAAGTAAATGTACGAGATGAATAATGACGAAGAATAGTATCAGTGTCCAATTGATTCCGAGCATTGCAATTTCATAAACGATGCAGACAATTAAAATGCCTGGAAACTTTTCTCTCCAGCAAGGTGGAAATGCAGAGTATACAAATTCATAGCTTTCTTTGTTCATCAGGAATATCTGGACTGTCATAAGCGTGTTCAGCACTGCACCAATAATGAAGGCAGCAACAAGAATTTCCACTAAAGTTGGCTTGATTTGAACTTTACGACGGCATTTGGCTGCATTAAAAAATTTTTTTTAAAGTTTCTTAAAGGTTCGTTCAAATTTGAACTAAAATTTTGTACTCACCAGACACGCGTGCACCAGGCATTGAAAAGAACGATCCATAAAATTTAAACAATCCATTACAATACGCCACCACTTCAAAACGGCTAACAAAAAGTGTCACATGGAGCCAGCAAACCAAGATAAACGCAACGGACCAAGTAAAATGAACAAATAACAGGAAAAACTTTTGATTCCTGGAATAATATGCTTGGAACAATCTTAAAACGATATAAATTGTGTGGCAAATTGTTGCCAAAATTACAACTTTGACTTGAACAAGATATTTCAAATCGGTTGACGTTGACACAAGTTCTAATGTGGTCTCTGTATTTTCGATAGTTGGTCGTTTAAACGGAAGTGAGCAACAGTAGCACAATGCCCCATAAACCCTTTCCAAATTTTTTATCGTTTTATTCGGCAACATATTTCGTGCTCAGTTCACTTTAATCATAATATCAGGAAAGTTTTTGCTCACTATATTGACGATTTACATTTTAGAAAGATCTAGAAGGAATCCTGAATAGCTCGCAAATTTAATTAATAATAAATAATTATACGAAATCGCTGAAATCTGATTTATATAGTAGCGGTTATTAACACCTAGGTGCATAAAATGTCTGCTTTAACCGTATCGTAAGCTTTTCAATATGTCAAAGGAAAGTTAGATAATAGGTAAGTTGCTTGTATACCATGAATATTTAAAGTGTTAATTCAAAATTCAAGGGCATGATTGTGAACTTTTTGAGAATCTAAATGAAATCGAGTACGACCCAATCATGCAGTCATATATACAATACAAGTTATATGAAATACGAGGACCATAAATTTTGAATGTGTAAATGATAGTATTGTAGCGTACAAAGAATGTTATGTTATTATGCACATGTCCGATTTAAAAGATTGGAGAAAGTATCAAAATCAAACTACAAGGTTCTATGACTTTCCAATGCCTTAATAAATAATAGCTTCTACTATAAGTCTAGAGATTAGCACCGGCGCTCCAATGAATTATTAAAATAATAATATTCCTGACATGTGAGGTAGTTGCGAAAACATCAATACATCAATAGAGACAATGGTTTTCACAGAAAACTTCTATTTAAAAATGCATAATGCGTGCCTTGACATGCACACAACTCGCGTGAAGACAAAATTGATAGATTAGGACTGATGGTTATTATTATTGCAATGGTAAATAGGTATGTGTTTGTAGCGGAGTAAACGTTTTTTATGTTACCCAATCATGACATAAAAAACGGGAAAATTTGGATATGAACAGCTAAATTCTAACCTACATTGCAATTATCATGATCAACGAACTGTCATTGTCCGTCTTCAATCTTAGTAATTATGGGTGTATAAAGTGCTTTAATTGATATAATATATAAAAATGTTGACAGATTACAGATTAAGGAACAAACTGCAAATTCTCTTTTAGTTGGTTCGGTTTAATAACAGGGGAGTTAATCGAATTACTTGGTTAAGTAATATAAGTATAGATTTTATATGCATCGTCTATCTGTCAAGATTGTGACAGGGTGCCATAATGAAATTCGTACTTACATTTTAAACACTAATCCTAATATATTTTTACATATTGCCAAATTAAAAGAATTGTATGCGTTATTGGGTTTCAGTATAATCATGAACAAAGTTATGATAATTAATGAGCGCAGTGATACGATATTATTCATCGTCGCGTTTATTCCGTGATTTAATTTCTACCTATAATTTCCTTTTCTGTGGGAATGTTTCTTAATGCATTGTTTTGTTGCAGACCACGGTCAACCAATACGGTTATCCTGCGTGCGTTACATTAATGTTACTATTATGTAACTTAACTGATGCGTGCATAGTAGTTGCGGCTTTAACACATAAGCCGCATTAAATTTTACGTTGAGATTGCTTGCAACGATAAAATTTTCTATCAGGTAAATACACTGAGATTGTTAAATGGATTACTTAGTTGAATTCAACCCAGGTTTTAGTTCTCACGGTCGACTACTGGAGTCATGAGTCATGACTGTGACTGTTCCAGTAAGATAAATAACTACCTATATGTAATATTCTTATGCACCCTGTAATTTCATATAGGTTACTATTAACATGATTCGGTTCTAGTTCTAGCAATATGATACTGGTCAGTAATGTTAGGAAAATCCCAGGGTTATGGATTCGGATTCTCATAATACGAACAATTTAAATAAAATTGATCGAGATGCGAGATAGAGATGGCTACAGGCTACAATGCATGGATGGGCGAAACAAAACTGACAGTTGAGGAAGGAAACCTTGCATGTATTTACAAATGTTGCAAAATCTGTTATCTCTTGTGAAGATGAAACATTTTGCTTCTTTGTATTTACAACAGGTTGACTTTGTGGTATTAAACTTTTGAATTGAAAAAAAAAACTTTTGATTTTAATGAATATATAGAGATGTAGTGATTCAGACAATTAGGGTACGTTGCAATTTAATCCTTTTTGTATTTTTCTGAAATTAATTATTTTTAGACATGGTAAAGGTGTACCCAGCATGTATACAAGTATTGCATGCAAATAGAAATCCCCGAACATCAGATCGTTTTTTGCTCCAATAAAAATGGTAGCTATTAGCTGAAACTGAAGCGTAGCCGCCGTGTCATTGTGTTTTCGTCGAACCGATCTCGTTTTGCATGCTTATGAAAGGGCAGGAAATGAATCATCATGGAACTACATTTTCCATGACTTGTCTTTCTCGATTGAGTACATTTTTATTATTATCAAATCAATTGTTGTTCTAGTTGTGATGTTTCATTAACAAATTATTTATCAGCCACAATACAACACAGCTCTCGTCATAAGTTGCATACTTGCATGCATTACATGCAACTGCAATTTAACTGAAAAAATAGAAACTGAAAGCTTTAATTTGGTACCAGACTGGTACTGAAAGTGCCTCTTGCAAGTTTCTTCTGAGTTGCACATTTCCAGTTAACATTACACCAAACTACCCTAAGAATGTTTAATGCTAGGTTAATATTATTTTCGTGTTTATTGTGTACGCTTAGTACGATTCAATGGACTGGAGGTCAAAGTCACGGTACCTAAATACATTTATAACGTTATAACCCGCAAACCTTGACAATTTCTTAAATTGGCTACAACATTAATGTGATTGTCACATTAATTCCAGATCCCAATCGTGACAAAATTCGTCTGTATCATCACCCAAACACCGTGTTCGTCCTTGTACAATAATTCTTCTGAAATGAATAATAACCTCTTCTTGTATGCAAAATGCAGTGTAATGATCTTTCGCGTTTACATTCCAGAAATGTTTCCGAGCGCTTCGACCTAGTAAGTTCTTTGGACAATGCTAAGCTGAACAGGAACAAAAAGGTCAAACTAATTGTTCATGGAGCCGGTGGACACTGCCTTAAAGATGATGTCCCATTTCGAATCGTCAAAGGTTCCAATAAAATAATTATACAGTTTGAATAATCACTGAAGATACATTTAACTATAAATATTATTCTCTGTTTAAACAGCATATTTAAGAGCGAAAGAAAATGGGAAAGAAGACTACAACGTCTTGTGTCTGGACTATGACCCATTAGTACAACTTGGGCCCTTACCTGGTGACCCAATGCCCTCAGTACGGAAACGGTATGAGTACATTTGTGACATGGTCTCAGAGAAAGCAGCCAGTCTGATTTTAGAGATGAAGGCTAATGGCTATGTCGCCAGCCTTGATGACATACATGTGGTCGGTCACAGTTTAGGTGGTCAAGTTGCAGGTTATATTGGTCGAAAAATACAAGAAAAATCTCAGAAAAGCTTGGGCAGAATTACAGGCAAATAAAATATATAATTAATTAAATGCGAAATAAATCTGTATATGAAGCTAAAGAACGTATGTATGTATAATGAATCGATTTATCTTATTTGTAGGATTGGATATCGCCAATATATTCCTCATATATAGTAATGAGGTTAATTTAAGCAACCAGTTGGATTTATCTGACGCCAAGTTTGTCGATATTATTCACACCAGTCAAATTGGATTGAAAGGAAATTATGGCCACCTTGATGTCTTCCCTGATGTTAAGTTAATATTACGATTTAAGAAATTTTTGACAAATTCATATGAAATTATGATTTTATTGTATTCATTTACTCTTTCACTTCTTTTAGGTGGACTTCATCAAATGTCTTGTATGACTAAAGGACCAATTTCAAACGTTACCGAATTAATAATAGGTATATAATATGTAATTCTCAACCACACACGTGGATATCTGAATTTTGACTATTTAAAGTACAATTCCAATGTAATCGCCATTGCCACATATAATTAGGAGGTTGTAGCCACACCATAATTGGAAAATACTGGGAAAATTCTATTGACTCCCCAAACATCACAGCTTGTAAAGATCAATCTTGGGAAAGCTTCCAGGCAAAAAAGTCGGACGGTTGTCCACCAGAAAAGAGTATTGTATTTGGAGAGTATGCGCCAACAGAGTAAGTGATGATGCCTCATAATATACAAATTTTCCCAAGACTCAAATTAATTTTTTGATAATTTTAATTGATTTCAGTGCACGTGGCAAATATTTTCTGGAATATCCGCTGATAGAGCCTTGAAACGAATTTTAAGAATTAACTTAACTAAAAACATGCTATACATAATATGTGAAATTTTAAATGCATATTGTTGTAACTACAAACAAATGAAAATAAAATTTTCTCGGGGCAAAGTTCAATCCATGACCACTTTACATAAAATACTACAATCCCTAATGAATCACCATTAAGTTTAGTACCTGCACATGATACGGTGTGCGACAACAACCTATGACCCTTCTAATTGTTGTCATTAAAAATTTAAAGCACAATTTCCATTCCTCGCAACACAAGCAACAAAGCCATCTTCGCCGGTCTCCGACTGCCCCAACAAACAACCTTTCTGTTTGCTTTGTTCCATTTGCATCAAGACCTTCCCAAAAATATAGACAGAGACAGTATGAATTATGTAAATATGTCCATTCCATTACATTACCATTATTTAAATCGTTGTCCACCGTAATTAGGAAAGGTGTGAAATGAAAATTATGCAAATAAATCAATAAGGGTTCAGTGTGTTCATTCATTCACTTCATCTTACGAATCTCTTATTTCCAGCTGTTCATTGTCACTGTCAGTAGTCATTAGTGCAAATAATAAGTGATCTACTAATAAAGCTAACTATCATTCCTGTAAAATGGTTCTTTCATAAACAAGTTCAGTTGCAGTTTTTAGAAATTTAACGTGTTTTTAAGCATCATGTCAGGGGTCAAGATCTGTCGAGGGGAGGGGATCAAGGCAGGCGTACAAATGTTACCAAACATGGAATGTAACGGTAATGGTGATGAAGAAGATCCCACAATGAGTGTAATACAAAGACTTACGGAAAAGGTCAATTCCGTTGGAATTTTACTTCTTGAATTGAAAGCGGTGCTACACCAGGTATGCCAGTTAAAGTTTGAAATTGGAAGTAGTGGTTGAATGACTTAATTTAGTTGTAGTATGTATTTAAAGTAATTATGTATTTGTCAAAACAGGAAGCAAAGGTGACCGGCCAGTTCGACCTGGATAAGTATTGGAAACGGGTGAAAATCTTTGAGAATGATGTACTAGCTTTGGACGCAAAGAAGATGCGCTCGTTTACTTCGGAAACTTCGTTGATTGAACTTGTTTCGAGAAAAAAGCCGTACCATTTTTACTTGGATGAACTTAAAAACGTGAGCTTTTCCGGTTCAAAGTCCAATCTCTTATGTGAACAAAACAACAATACAGGTAATTAAATATGGTTATAGGGAACCAATACTATTTAAGCCTTATATACTTGCAAGGCTTTGATTACACAGCCATTCTTTTCCCCCGATTTACAGAGCTAAATACCAGTCGTCAAAGTCAAGAGCATCCAGATGAAAGCATTCGAAAAATGGCCGTTTCGGTGGATTCGTCACCGGCCCAAGGATTTCATGAATTTGGCGATAAGAGTGCTGACGAAGTTGATGGAACAAGGCACAATCTTAAAACTTCTCAGGAGAACGAGGGGAAATACTCGGCAGTTTCAGAAAAGATGCATGATATGAGTCTCCACACTCGCTCTAACGAAAGTGAAGAAAGTCATTGGTATCCAAAGTCATCACTTGTGCCAAAACATGAAGCGGCGGATGAAATGTGTTCTTCTGATAGCGAACTTTATCCTGAAGCTGGTCATGTGGATAAGTTAGTCACTTATGTATCTTTTAAATTGCATTTTCACAATGACCATGGTGGCCAATGACTTAATTGTCAGGCTAAATAATTATACTCGTCTTATAACTTTTCTTTCATGTAAGGTACAAAGTCTTCAAGAAAAAGGCGCGTCATCGAAGCCGTTTATGTGATGACCATTTTTATCGTCCACCGAGTCATAACAGCCCCAAAATGAAATCTCCACTTCCTTCCCAGTACTGCAAGAACATCTCCATGGTTTCGTCGCCGCGCAGAAGTCTGCCAAGTGCTAACGAAAGCTTCATTTCCAAAGGTAATATCCTTGAGCGATACAACAGCAAAGTCATAATGACGATAATGTTTTGATTGGAACAATATGGTTGCTGTGTTACAACTTCTTGCAGGTCTGCATACCCCACAAGGACCTGGTGGGGAATCCCCATGGACGAATACGACAAAATGTGCCAACGAAAGTTGGTTTGAATACAAGCAGCGTTGCTGCGCAACGCCCCTTTCAGGAGGCTTACTGGAAAGTGAACCACAAGTGACATCTCGTTCCGCATCTCGCTTGCCCGGTACCTTTGACTACGTTTTAAAAAAAATGCCTTGTACTTTCTTCCAACTTGTGCGTGTGTAATTTTATTTTTTAATGTTATATAGATTACAAGACCTTGTCGCCTAGGACATTTGTCTCGCCATCAAAATCGAAAAAGAGCGTGAGATTCAGTTTGAGTCCGAGCGTACGGACTGGATCCATTCGTAGTGTCAAATATTCCCCAGATACATCGGATGATGAAGTTGGATTTGAGAATAAACACTTTCCAGTTGTTAGCCATAATAGGTAATTTTTGCATAGAGTAATAAATAACATTGGAAAATATATAATAGTATTGAAGAATACAAAATGTAAGTACATACTTTATTGAAATTACTGGTAGTTATAATTTTCTTTTGCTATATATATATTTGTAGGAGCTGGACCAGTGGCCGATGATTGTCATTACTGCCATTCATAACTGATTTATACCATTAAAAATACTTTAAACATATTTCGGAATTGGCAACGGAAATGTGAAATGAAATTCATGTCTCGCCGTAATTTTCAATGCTCAGTTTTTGTAAAATTAGCGGATCAAATTGGATAGGATGTAATGAATTGGTAAGATGAATAATGATACACTTTTATTTATCCTTGAGAATTGTCGCTGGTTCCACTAATGCTATCTTTTAAAGCTGCTGGGCCTGTCGAGACATCAATAACAGAAAGTACGATGTTGATAACACATATCACAGAGGTCAAAACAGTAATAACGTTGTTTAAAGTGTGTGCGACTTTTCTTTGCTGTTCTGTTTTCAGATCCATCCTTCCAATGGCAGCCATCATCACTCCCACAATCAACTGAAAAATAATAACACATACATTCATCCTTTCGTTTTTGTATGATTTTTTTCTAGTCGTAGTCGCAATTAATTAATACTCGTAAAATAAAATGTTAAAATGTTATGAATAATGCAATAGAATAAATACTAATAAAAGCATAGCAAATATTATGCTGACCTGTAAACCAATAGAGAGACAGATTACAACGATAAGAGCGTAGTAAACCGTGTCCTTCTTTTTTCTATCAAAAACGGCAGTGAGCTTTGTTATATTTGCTGCCAGCAAGGCTATATCTAGTGCACCTTGTCCCACTGTTTTCTTTGTAGCGTAATTGTTGAAACTCCGCAAAAATGAGAATATTGAATCCTACAATGCATAATACACTTATTTTCAATTAATGAAATCATTTTAAAATACATTTACTGTGACGTGATTATTGCTTGATTGAATACTTACCCCAATTCCTTCTTCATTTTGAGAAACATTCACTTTATTTACCTCCATAATTTCGTAAAACTCTTACTTTTAATGCTATCAGGAAAGTGAAGAAACGGCCTTTAAAATGACTCTTATGGCAGATATCCTGTATCCCATGTAATCCCATAGTTTAGCACTTAATGAGCAGTGTCACTTGCAACTTTCAAGTGAAAAATGTGTTGGTGATAAAAAATGTGGGAAAGAAACAAACATATTGCCTGGCTTACACTTTTGCAATGCAAAACATAAGAGTAAAAGGAGAAAGTAAAAGAGTAAACATTATACCGTTACTCTAACCCGATATTATGCTCGGCTGGAAGTGCTGGATTTTGTTCAATACTTTAGCATGCATCATTATTATCACAGTCGTAGTCACGAGAAAGTTTGATCGACTGGAACAATGAAAAATGGGAAATGCACAACGGCATAACGGTTTAGAAGACCTTGTCGTCTCCCCCTTTGACGTTTTTTCTTCTTTCTTTCTCTTTCATACACTACCATAATTGATAGTATAGGGCGTACCGTTGTTAGCTGTATAACTGCCAGCTTTCTCTCATGATATCGTGTGGCTCATAATTCTTTTTCTCTTCCACGTATGTACATTTACAATATTCGTGTTTTAGCTTTCTCGTTTATAGATGACAGGGGCATGCGATGGCTCCCATAATCAATACGAAAGAATATACACTCCAAGTTTTGTTCCACCGGTAGTCTCGTCTAATGTCACTTTATTGTCCGCTCTTGCATTGTCCTGCTAGCACAACCGCCCTCGTAGTTAAAAATATGATACTTTTTGTACCTTAGTAAATGAACATAACATAAATAGCCGTGTGTGTGTAATATGCTCAATATGATTTTTACGCTTTATTTTTACTATCGTATAATATTGATTTTCACCAGGCATTTATGTGAAGAAATGTCGATATCGTCGTGTCTAAAATGTTTACTGGGTAGTAAGCAAATATTTATTAAACTAAACAGATTTAGTGGGACACACAACATTAGCCAACATAGTTGTAACATGATTTTTTTTAAATTTTAAAACCTGTATAAAATATGGTCCTGCAACTTTAGTTAAAAACGCTAAAAATATTTTCAATGAGTCATATTATTTTGGAAAATATCGCAAAAACATTTTACGATTTTTGAATGGCGACAGTGTATGTTGAATTGGAGATTATGTACATCACATACGTCAATTAACCTTAATAGCTCAGTAAGATTCTACAATGAATTTAAAGTAATGATCCATTAAATAACGGTAATAAACGGACTTGTACTCAGGATATCAACATTTGACATTTTATATGCCATTATTAGCAACCCTTTTAGCATTTTAAATGGGAGGCATTAAGCAATTTTGATAAAGAACAAACTTTTACTTCATCCAGTATAACGTGTCAACTCCAGCATACACCAGTGCATGCACAATAAAGATCAGAATTACAAAATGGTCAATGAGTATCGCACCACATACTACATACTTGTTAAACATTACTTGGTAATCAGTTATCATGAGTCATGTCGAGAGCATACTGTTAATCAAGAATGACTGTCGGTTCAGTATACATATTAGGTATGTATGTACTTGTGAACTTACAAAGCTTACCAAGTACAAATTGTATGAATGCCTGAATGCAAATAATTTGGACGAATGCATACCAGTTTTTTCAAGGAAAAAATCATGAATGTGTTGATCCAACCACCTTGATTTTATTATCAGCATCGCTTACATCGTAAATGATAACGTTACCTCTTCCATGAATTTCAGTAGAAGCTCGCAGTTGTGAGGAATTAGGATAATCAGGAACACTGTCATATATGTCATGTAAATCTAATCACACAAAGCACAACCAACAGCCTAACACAGATGAACTCATGAAAAATGATCTGCAACGGAGTGCCCTGGGTTCAGTCTTGTCAATGTAACACGGGGCACATAGATAGAGAGAGCAAGAGTTCTCTCTAATTTTTATATCAATTATCTTGTTTATAATTTCTCAGTTATTTATAGTTGTAATACACACAAGTTCACATGAGAGTTACGAGAGAGTCTATATCCCTCCATCATCCGTTTGTTACTAAAAATGGCTCTCTGGCAAAAAGTAAAGCAACTTGAATCCAACGATGTGACGGAGATTTTAAAGGTGTATTCCACCAACAATATCCCAATTGAGCTCCGTGACCTATGTGCAGTTTGGATTGAAGGTTCCGTAAATCTGTCAAGCGCAGAAAAATTTTGCACAGGACTCAGGAAGCAAATTCATGACAAGCTAGCTTCAAGGGACTTGACCCTTCCATTTTATGTCATTGGGAAGTTGGTAGACTTTCAGAGCAGTTTAAGCACCAGCAATGCAGCAGTTTTGCTGAACATTTTCAAGCGTTTCCAAACGTGTCTTGAATCCGAAAGATTCTTTGTCAATCGCAGTGAAGGGATAACCAGCCCAGCGACTAGCTTACCAAGTCAATATGCTCAGACATCCACAACAACTACGTCGTCATTCACTCGTCCTTCAAGTCAAGGTGTACAAGAAGTCGCATCATCATTTGCCCCAACAATTGCACCCTTATTACAAGTCTCATCTCAGCCACAAGTTGTGATTGATGAACCAATTGAAATATATGATCCAGACAAATTCTTGGATAATCCTATGAGAATCGTTGCAGATGGGGAGATGAGCTCTATTTCAGATGTTGTTCGACATTTGGAGGAACTGAGCAACAACTTTTCTATAAAGTGTCATGAAGTGAGGCGACTTCAAGGTACATTTTAATTTACAAAAATTACAGATGTAAATTACATACAATCAGGATATGCACACGCAGAAGTATTCATGCTATTTTTTACTATTATTAGCAATCCGTGATCAGCAGATGCCTAACTTGCCAGGAAACGATATGAATGGGATGCAGATGCACGCACTGCAAAGCACTCCCCAGTTCCAAGAACTTATGTCCAACATAAGTGTGATCAGATCAGAGATTATGCTAATGGTTTGTAAATAGATGATAAATATTTACAATCTATAAAGCCACTAATTCTATTTTATTTGTGCTTAAAACCATAAATTAATCGTTAAAATCCCAGGCTGGACAAATTCATGGGAAAATGGTTGAAATGCGGAACCGTTCCTTGGCCGTGATGCAAAGTTGGAGTCAACTAAAAACAGAACTGGGAATAGATCTCTCCTCATGGGCAATCCAGCAAA
The DNA here is from genome assembly GCA_004115045.4 of Sinella curviseta. Lineage (NCBI taxonomy): Eukaryota > Metazoa > Arthropoda > Collembola > Entomobryomorpha > Entomobryidae > Sinella > Sinella curviseta. The sequence continues at coordinate 38,257,942 of CM023203.3, read as the reverse complement.
AGCTGAATGCGAATGGGAGGCAGATGGAGATAAACTGGAGGAGGCTTCAGAATATTTCCGAGTATCTTATGGAAGTGGCATGGAAGCTGAGAGGCTTTTTAATGGCTGCCGATAAAGTGCGCCTAGCACACTTACCACTTATCCAGCATGCTGCCTCCAGAACTGCTGTACCTGTCAGCAGCCCTGATATTCCCGAACAAATATTCACCGTTACCTCATTAATCAAAATGCTTGTTCAAGAAACGTTTGTGGTAACGCATCAGCCGTGTCAGGTCCTTAAGACAAATACCAGATTTCACATCCTTCCTGGAAAGAGTCCGATGGAAATTTGTCTATTTGTTGGAGACAAATTGGGACTGCGACTTTCCCCTCCATCTGTCGAAGTTTGCATAGTTGATGAAGCCACTTGTAAAGAGATTCAGGCTAATGGCCTACAGGGGGAGAGCTTTAAAAAAGTCATTACGAAAGGCAAACTGTTGCCTGACAAGGCAAGACTGGACTTTTGCGAAGACAGACAATGTTCAACCGCCATATTTCGACAGATTTCATTGCGACACTTTTACAGAAATGTGCGGACTGGTGTAATGGGACGGGAGCAGTCAGCGTTGGTAACTGAAGAAAAATTTGCATTGTTGTTTCGCTCCGAGTTTTCTGTCGGAGATATTGAATTCCAGGTATGAAGTCTGAATGTATGAACTGCAATGACATCTCATAAAAGAGCCGTTTGTAATGATGAATGCAAAATTTTTAGGTTTGGCGACTATCGCTTCCTATCGTTATTACGACTCACGTGTCACAAGACAGCTTGGCATGGGCTGCAGTGACCTGGGACAACGCATTCAGCAATAGCAACAGAATTCCTTTCCAACTTCCCGATTATGTTAGTTGGGAAGGTGTGAGCGACATGCTAAATGGACGATTTACGAGTATGGTTGGAGCTTCATTGACACAAGAAAATATTGATTATTTCGCCGAAAGACTATCTTCCATGTATGCCATACAGATAACTTAGATAAAATGTTAAATTATTGAAAGGTAATTTCACGCACAGCATGACTAATTTATGGTTAATTATTGTTTGGCAGATCTTCTGGATACCCAGAGCAGATAACATGGCATGAGGTGTGCAAAAACTGTCTTCCCGGAAGGAAATTTACTCTTTGGGAATGGTTTTTCGAGGGAGCGAGGCTTATCGAGCAACATTTGAAGGATGCTTGGAAGGATGGTCATGTTAAGGGGTTTATCGGAAAGGAAACATCTGAAGGGATGCTGTGCAGTAATGGATGCTTACCCGGGACGTTTTTATTGCGGTTTAGTGAATCCACGCTGGGTGGGATATCTGTTGTTTGGCTGCATTCAGGTAAAAATTTGCTCGAAACGCATTATTTTTCTTGGCTATTCTTTATGTCTCAAAAGTGTACATTTTTTTCTCTTTTAGATGGTAGCTCATACAGTCTTGCGCCGTTTAAAGGCAAGGATTTAGCAGCACAACCACTTGTGGAAAAGTTTAACCAGGAAACTCTCCACTACGTTTATCCTAACATGAAGAAGGAAGTTGCATTCAAGAAGTACTACGACGAGTACGAACAAGCAACTTCGGGAAATTCTGTTGGACTTGGCTCTGACCGATACATAAAGTTTAAAACCCAAGTGGTTATTGACAAGTAAGGTCTTTTAGTTCCATAATGATTCGATAAGACTCTGGAGTATCTCTTGTTCCATAATAATATTAATGACATGTTTATCATAATCTTTTTCAGTTCTTCTATTCCAAAATTTCAAGTCGCCGAAAACAGAGTACTGGATCAGAGGATAGGTGAGGGACAAATGACACTTGGTGAACAAGGACAATCTCAGACATTGTAAGCACATTTACATTGTGATTTAACTGCTAGCAATTAACTTTGACGTGAAGAACGGCTTATAAAACGAATGAGCTATGAACTCGCAATCTCAAATTTAGTATTACAAGCCACGTGTATATATGCTATATGCATTCTGCATAATATTTTTTATTAGTGTTACGTCGGAAAGCGAAGACGAAACCGGTGATTTCGACTTAGACCAACTTCTCAATTTCATGGAGGATTCTTCTCCAGTACTTGGTGTAGAACCGGATGATCATAGTCCAGCAGGAAGCGTAGGAAATTATGATACTAATACAAACTCTAATGTTGAGTTTTATTTGGACCTTTAATTATTTTTTATAGATAAAGTTGTTTTAGTTTCAATAGTTCGCATTTGTAAATTTATAACAGTAAGGGGTAACAATTTGACATTGACTCGACATTTATTGACGTTATGGCACAATTGACACTATAGACAAACATACATTTATTGAATTTTTGTTATTTTTAATTAAAAATTTTGTTAATCGTTTTATTGTGATGTATATAACTGATATAAAGTACAATACATAAAATTGAATCGAATCCATGCTACAATCAAATCATCATAGAATTATCTGATTTAATGTCATTTCCACAATCCGGCATCGTTTATGCGTATAGGCAAAATCTTTTTTTATAGTCTATAAATTATAGATCTCGATTCCTATCCAATTATACCGGGTCCAGGCCCATCCGTCTTTGGAATGCACTTCCTCAAAGATGGAGAGTACATTTCATCATCTAAGCAGCTTGGCTGGATTGGTCCTGTAATACTTTCACTGTGAAATCTGGTACCGTTCGGCTCATCAGAATTTGGATGAAATCCTGTGCTTGGCTGTAACACATTTCACATGAAAAATTGTGATTACAAAAGATGCATTTATATGCAATATTTTTTTAACCAGCTCTAATTAAACTATAAAAAAATGTTGGAAATTACCATTATAACTGCTACTAAAATTAAACACAGAACAAGTAACGCATAATTGTTAAATTGAGTTTTAAAATATTGGTGAAACATTTTGCTGCACTAAACACCAGAACGACAGGTATGGTTTAAAAATCTAAAGAAATATTGCGCTTTTAGCACCGGTTGTATTTTTCAGTCACAATTTATACAATCCTTTATCGATTTTTATTTTTAAACTAAATTCCGATTCACTTAAATCGATTTGTTCACATACTTATAGGTGTAGTGCAAGCGAGTGTAAATGAGTTAGCTGTGTTTCTGCTAACGCTACTCAACACAATGATGTAGCATTTTGGTTTCTTGGTGAGTACTACAGTGTTAGAATTGAAAATCCAAGAGCCCAAAGCCGTGAATTTAATGAATTCATATAGAAGATTCATCTTAGCTTAGAAATTATCACGTTAATATATAAGTGATTTACTCATGATCCTCTAAATGCATGGACCAAAGTATATCATTACCTGGTACGACCTGGAAAATATGTATTTCACTAGAAATTATTTGCGTATTTACATTATCCATACGAATCACATTTTCGTCACAAGCTAAATGCATACGGGTTATAGCATAAAGATATTTCCAGCCTAAATGCTGACGGAGGTGATTGTGATTTTGCTTGATGGTCAACATGATCAGAAAAATAAATTTAGATGATTTTCCTCAAGAAGTGTACAATTAAGATTAGTTGCCGATTGCCGATCTTGTTCAAGGTATATAGAAAATAGAATAATAGTTTATCTATCTTGTTGAGTTGGGTCAAGTGAATGTGAAAGGCTAAGAGGTTCGCTCTAAAAGTTAAAAGGTCATACAATGGAACAAAGTGACAAATTGTATAATATTTATAGATTAATTTAATTAAAATGATGCCATAACGTAAGTAAATAAATAAGAAACTCGGATTTTGAGTTTTCATATGAGGGCATAATGAACTGGAAAGAATGACAGGATGACATTCGTATGGAAAACACTTTAGACGGACAATATTTTCGTGTAGAAACGAACAATGGTGAAAAACTGACATGCGTCATTTTAAATAGCTATACTCACTCACGATCAAAATGAGTACTATTTATTTGAATTTTTTATGTAGAATAGAAATAAAGTTATATAGTAAATAAAAAGGTAAGCTGTCAGCCGTCGACATGTATGTAATGTATTTATGTATAAACGTACTGGAAAATCGGTTAAATCAAGTTCAGTAGTGTGTTGCAGGATAACTAAACTCTCACTTATCCGATGATATCCCCACCAAAATTCTTAATGCATTTTCTGAGAAGATTGGAGTACTTTTCTCCTTTCCCACAATCCGATGTTCCAACACTTCCCGCTAGCTTTCCAGCCCAGGGAGGACTAGAAAATCTATCCCAAGGGCTTGTGGTGCTCTCTACATCCTCTGCAGCTGCAGTTTCCTGGCACTAAAATAACACATTATGCTTTTCAAATCAGAAGCATAAATTACATTAGGTCTATAAATAAAAACGCATAGAGCATAGTTGACTTAAAGGATACTTACCAAAATAACAGCAGTAGACAGAGTTACGAGGAAACATGAAAGAATGATTCCTTGCTTTAGCCGTGCCATTCTCAACTTATGAACTGGTTGATTTAAACCTGGATTTAAATTAAGATTTCCAAATAGAAGGTCTGAATGAATTTTGTAGAATACTTTGGCAAATCTTTAATTGTAATACGTACGACAAAATACGATGTTTCAAGTTCCGCAATTATTATTAATTTATGTATATTTATTAGTTATTAGCAAGAATTTACGTTGCTGGCAGAAGCACTAACGCTGAACTAAATGATTTAATTTCGTTACATGTTCACATATTTGCAAGTCGATTATACCGTTAGAATGGCAGAAGTCTAAAAATACTATTGGAATATGTGTATATATATATTTATATACAAACTCCAACTGTCTCAAAACCATAGTGGATCATCCTGTTTTTCAGTGTAGACAACTTATACATTGAATTGACTTCTTTATAAATAGATGACATCACTGTGTGGTTTGGGTAATTTTTTCTGTAGCAGAAATCATCTATGCATTAACTGTTGGTATTAAATTCGTCTGACTGAAGTATGTTGTTTGAAAATGCATCAGGGGGGCTATGTTGTGTAAAGTGAGAACAATACCTGATTACTCACACCACAATATCCAACAATAGAAATCACAAAACTGTTTCTTCATCGGAAAACCAAACCCTAAAAATTTCTGACCAGTGTTCGTTTACCATTACCTATATTTGCATTCAAAGCATTGAAATTCACCTGCACCAAGGATTAATTTATTAAACTTACACTTGTCCGTAGGCCGAGTCCACGTACAAAGGTACATGGTCAGTAAAAAGTAAGACATTAGATATGGCTACGTGTACCCACCAAACAACAACTGCATAACAATTATGTTTAGCAAATTCCACCACCCGCTGGAAGTTGAAATTGACACCACTCCTCAATTTTGTCATCACAATATTAGATGGTCACGTATACAGTTGTAATCTATGAATGAGTACCCGTGCCAAAACTACATGTTCGTAAATCACGTACCAATACAATGATAGCTTGAAGGTTGATTGAATGAGAGATGAATTGCAAAATGGTACAGTACATTTAATCACGACATGTATTTAAATCATCTCGTCGCTCTTTATTGTACAAAAGCTTTTCTGGAGACACTAATAAATATTTTTTTAAAGTAAACATTATGTGCATTAAATGACTTGAATTTGATGTCAAATGACAAGTTGAACATTGTATCATATACGAAAAAATAATAATCAACAGGTAACTCTACTTGAACATGAGTCGCTTTTTTAAAAAGTGCAAATGGATGCTGATGATCATAGTATCATGAGAGATAATACTAATGTGTAATCATTCCCCTCTGGGGTTGTTGTGAGAGACGGCAGTTCAGATTTGTGCGTTTGGATTGGTGATTTCCATGGTTCCATTTTGGGAGGTTGTTATGGACGACCAACACTTGCAACTTGAGATTCCAGACTGGCGACAACTTCGGCAGGAATGCCTTCCAACGCTGCGCGCAAGTCGTCTGTATTAACACGGTCGTTTTCACCAAGTTTGAAGTACGCAACCTGGTGATAAGAAAGTTGAAATCATACAGGATTAAAACATAGTAAAAGCTATAGGATAATTATATTTTAATTACATACCTGAATTCCGGATGATGTCCTGTCCACAACGGCGCCGACTGGAATGAGACTCATTTGTTGCGCTTGCTTGACCGCATCATTAAAGTTTTGTGGAAATGGAAGCGCTTGTACCACACCCAAGGCAAACGTTGCCACAAGAAGGAAAACTGTTATGGAATGCATCTAAATAAAAAAATACATTATCAAAACTGAAGCTTCTACTATGCCAGCCATCATCACGAACCTTTAAAATTATTTTAACTAACCTTAAGTACTTTTTGGGTGATGTGAGTTTTTCGAACTGTTATATTTTTTTGTAGATTTTGTAGTTATGAACAAAAATACCTATACTTCTTGCAGAACCTTCCTCTTCCACAACTAAAGTCAGATTCAGAATTAGGGAGCAACTTTTCCTTTCATTTAAATACTTTCTTATGTCTGCACTCACTCATATAAGCACTCTGTAAAACGGCTTAATTTCCTTTTTTAATGTGTTTGCTCATACATAAAATAAGTGCCACATAGAGTTTAATACATTACTGTACAGTACAGTGTTAAAAGGACGCCTCGATGTACTCTACTCTACTGAAACTTTAAAAAGTAAAAAAATGAATTGTATAATATTGTTCAACATAATATACCTAAGTAGGTACTTCGTCATCACCGCACCGGTAGAGTACAACTCACTACATGGGATATTTTTGACATGCATGATTCCTGTCTTTAAATTTTTTTTACTTTGTTTCGGTTTTAGACAGATGTAGAATTGGACAGATTGCTGCAATGACACAAAGACATATGAGGACGGTGGTGTCATTTCCTTCACTACATGAGACTTTTACTTTTTGAATGATATTCATAACTTGCAAACATTCAACAAGTTAAGTTGGCAAATATTATAAATGCGCATATATACCTGACACAAAAGGCATTTAGAATTTGTCATTATGCAACTACATATATTTGTCCTAAAAGTCAGTAATTGCGATCATCACATATATCTTGTTTTCAAGTTTTTGCAAATATCGTTTTTAACCTGTTTGAAATCTGGAGCTAAAATTTGCCAAACGTAGTTTAGTCGTATTGTCGCATTATGCAGTTGAGGTGAGATTCTGAGATTCGGATTCTTATAAAATGTTATGATTTCATCCACTTTTGGCTAATTTAGTTTACTTTTCTCAGCTGCATATTTACCGCAGCGATATTGCTCACTTCCCCAAAATGATGATGACACTTACAACGCACAACAATAAATATAAAAAATGCAATTACCCTGTCGCAACATATTATTCTCAAAATTTTCATCTTTTCAAATGTAGTGCATGAAACTAAAAGAATAGCTTGAGCGAAATGTCCTAAGCGTCCATAAATCAGGAATTTACTTGCCATGATGTATTGTGTGTGCGTATACATAATTTTTACTCTGAAAATGTGTCAAGTTTGACTGACATTTCTGACAGGTTGAATGTGACTTTTAAGTAGTAATTTCATATGCATCAATTGTGAATTCTCCAATTATGCACTTCTTATGACAAACCTTATTACAAATGTCTATAAATATTATATGCTTTTTATCTATTTTAAAGTAGCCATTTCATTTACCATTGTCACTCGTTGAGATTTATGCAAACCTTAATTTTGAAAACAAATATTATAACGATTTTGTTCCTATAGTGACAAATAATTTGCTACGGAATTATTAAACAAGGAATGACTTTTTTATTACAAAGCATCATTTCTATTTTACATACTTATCCAACAGTTTAAATGACTAAGCTTTCCAAATCGAAAACGAATCTTCTTCCTTATGTCATTATAGTCAAAAGAACTAGATATTGTCGGATGTTTACGATTTCTTCTGATCTTTTGAGGAGAGTTTTTTAAGCATTTGGATCACGGGTTCTACATACACTACCATATACACAATGTAGCTCATAATCGAGAAAGCACTGAGCAAAAAATTAAAGTTTAAATCTGTCATAAAGTATAAGGTACTTTAAGTATTTACGTGTGCAAAAACATTAAATATAATGACGGAAATGCACTCTTCGAGTGTGGCACTGTCAAGTAGTGATTTAAACGATTTTAATTCAAGTTTTTTAGAAGCAGGAAATCATCACCATCTGCTTCCCGCAAAGATGCGCTTTCATTGTTTTGATTACATCCATTAAAACAACAAAACTGTGAAAAAAGTGACTGTGATTTTCTCAGAACACATCATTTTCTACGAGACCGTAATTACAGCTTGTACCTCATCACCATTTATTTATGCAAAGGTGTATCTCCTAAAGATATGATTAAACTGCTTGGTGACATATTACTTTACTCCGGCTTTAAAAACGATTATGTGACAGTATGATTTTTTTAAAATAATGTGAAAGTACATTGTTGATGAAATGTCAAACAAAAGACAAAGTTAAAGCCTAATTAAATGATATAAGTGCTTCGGTAGTTTCGGTGCGGACATCAAATGAAACTGCCCTGAATTGTTGATCAATTACTATTTAAATCATAAATAGAAAATATTATAATTTATACAAACAACATATTCATCTCTTACTAAAAAGGTTTAAGAGTATTAATTTGAAAGTATAGCGTATCCAAAAAATTTGTTTTCATTGCGAGGCATTTAACTGCAAACTATTTTGATCAGTTACAGATGAAGATGGTTCTAAAAAGATGCAAATAATAGCTACATATCGTCCTATTCGTAAAAAAAGTTATTATCAATTTTGTCGAATATGTAATTAATATGTCATCATCTCATCACGACCGGTCGCGCGGGCTTAAAAATTTCACCACGTGGTGTCCATTCTTTTTCTTTCATTCCGTCAGCCAGATTCAATTAGCACTTTTCTGCAAGCTTCTCACACTCGCATCTTTTGTCAATTACAATTATTGCTGTGAAGAGGGTGGTAACAGCGTAGCGATAGTGATGACTTAACAACTTAGCACTTCACTGATGGAATGTTGCACGCAACAATTTCTAGAGAGATAAATCTGTCTATATTTATATACTCAGGGAGATCTTCCTACAAAGTTTTTTCGTATGAAATCAATGACAACTCTATAAGAGTTTAGGTTTGCAAGTACTCACCATACACACTGCTTTAGTTTTCATTGATAAAACTTAAGAACTTAAAAAAATTATGTCAGTTATGATGACAGGTGGGCTGCCAAACACACAACTGCTTAATATATTTTTTCGTCTATTTTTAGACAACAAAATGTTACGAAAGGTACTGAAAGAAGAGCGATTGAGTTTGTTTGCAAACAAGAGAAACTCTTGAATAACAGGAGCATAAAATGGAGGCATTACAATTACAATAATAAAAATAATAATAATAAATCTTCTTTCAATGCGTACTCATATATTGCGCATATATGCACCTACCTATGTAACTTATTCAAATCAAAATTGCAACTAAAACATGCTTCTTTTGTCAGCAGAAGAGATTACATTTCACACTATCTTAATAAAATACTACAAGTGTTTATTTTAGATTCACAATTTTCATTACGCATTCAAAAAAATATTTTCAAATTAGTCTTTCTCTGATCGCTGTGCTGTCATTGTGTAATATGAAAAAGTAGGAACAAAGTAAGAAATTGCCCTCATGCTTTAGTACCAAATGACTAATAATAAAGATTTGTAAAAGCATATAACTGAATGTTCGTGTATGTATTTATTTATATAGCGATGATATAATAAATAATCTTAATGTAATGGGTTGTATTCAGAGATGTAGTGCCAGGTACCGACCGCTATATGTCAAAAAATTATCCGTTTGTGTGTGGACTTGTTTCAACGTTTAATTTAATTCTCTTTTACTTCAGTGTTTATATCTAATTGATAAATTTCTGCAATTACTCATCATGGAGTAAATATAAATGGTCGGGTGGAAGGGATGTGATGATGAAAGCGAAAACCGACAAACACTCAAATATGCACACACATTTATGATTAAACGTGGTCGTGGAATTGGATTGAATTGAGTTCAGTAAACCGTTTCCATATAACAACATAATATGTTTATTTGATCAGCTCAGAGAAGTTACAATCAGGGAGATTTGTTTCATTTGAAAGGAAATAACTGGTGTTATATGTTACTTTTGAAACCTAAATACATAAAAATAATTTGTTATTGTTTAAACATTTCTCTGATATATTTTTTCATCTTGTTTACACAAAGCCATTCATGTCAACGAGGCAATGATTAATTACTTGTTAATCAAACAGCCTCTGTATAATTTCTTTTGGTAAATTAAATGGTACGGTTGGTGTACCCTGTGACTGTGACGGTAACTGTATGCAATTTAAAGATGCAGGCTAGATTCGGGGGTGTTTCTCTTGAAAAAAGAACTAGTTGATTAGTCATTCAAATCATCCTGAGTACATAGTAATTCATCATCTTTAATCATCATTGACCACTTGGTTTGTCTATATGATTTATTAATTTTGTCATTCAACTGCTGCTGGTAAAACCAGGTTAATCATACTACTCCGCGTTGATTACTTCATGCCAAAATTATGAGCAAAGGAGCAACTTAATTTGGTTGGAAGATTCCCCGTTCCCCCGTTAGGTATATGAAAATCCTTTGTTACCTTTGGCGCCTTATCTCCACCAACAATGCCACTAATACCAAACAAAAATAATATTTTGAAACCTGCATTGCGTAATCCTAATTTTATGGTAATAGTATTGCTTGTCCTTGACAGTTTACACTTATCCTTTCCCCTACTTGAAACTACATCATTTATAAAATGTTTGTTGATGCTCAACAAACTGTTGCCACTTTATAACGTGTTGAAAATAAACCAAGGTTACCTAAAGCCTATAAACTGCATCTACTTATTAATTACTAGAAGTAGAAGGCCCGTTGAAATCAACGGGCTCTAGCAACTTGAAAAACTGGTTGAAAACTTGGAACCACATTTTAAAATGACTTTCCCCTTGGGGCACGACTTTCCCCTCTGGGGCACGACTTTCCCCTCTGGGGCACGACTTTCCCCTCTGGGGCACGACTTTCCCCTCTGGGGCACGACTTTCCCCCTGGGGCACGACTTTCCCCTCTGGGGCACGACTTTCCCCTCTGGGGCACGACTTTCCCCTCTGGGGCACAACTTTCCCCCTGGGGCACGACTTTCCCCTCTGGGTCACGACTTTCCCCCTGGGGCACGACTTTCCCCTCTGGGGCACGACTTTCCCCTCTGGGGCACGACTTTCCCCCTGGGGCACGACTTTCCCCTCTGGGGCACGACTTTCCCCTCTGGGGCACGACTTTCATCAGTCCACAACGATTTATATGCAATTATGAAGTTAGTGTGATGAAAATATGAATACCTAACTTTTTTATGCTTTTTAGTCCCTTCCATGCTGTTCTATGCACTTTAGGCAAATTATGACGAAATCACCTCAACTTTAAGGAAAAAATTAACGGTGAAGGATATTTTTGTCAAATGTCAACATACGTTGAAGGCCATCTGTGACACCTACTTTACAATAAAAACGAACAATTTTTCAAAAGAAATTGGTCGCTTAGACGAAAAAGGGACCGGAAGCTAACGAACGTGTGGATTATGTAACTCCTTGGAATTTTATATATAGTGATGATGATGAGACTTCATTCACCGTACATTGTTGGCAAAAATTACTGATTTTTAACTTAACAGTCCGTTCCTGGCGCAAATGACTAATTTTTAAATGAACAGCCCTGTATATAACCAATTTTAAATACATGGTTCATTTTTGACTCAAATAACTGATTTTTCATATTAAAATTCAAAATCGCTTTCTTTGAATCCTTTGTTACGAAATTTTAAATGTTTTGCATAATTTGTTATTCTGGAGAAATTAAAAGTCTTTGAGATATTCACAGAATGCATTCATTTCAATCGTAATTACGTAACGGTATATTAATATGGCATGGTACGCGAAGCGGACTGGGTGGTCAAACGTCATAGTATGGAAGGGTATGCCCAATAACGTGGAGAGGTATGGAGACTTCTTCAGAAAAAAAATCTGTCAACTTCAAACACTTTTTAAAATATGAAGGACATTGTCAATTTGAATGCGAAAACCGTTTGGGCAATCTACAACCTTTATACTTGATTGCAGAAAAAATTAGAAGTCTTGATAAGGTTTATTGTGAGAGTGAGAGGGAGTTTCCGCAAAGGTGTAGAATGCCATGCATATGCATAGACACCCAGCTAATTTGCATATTATCAAAATATATAGGTAGATTATTGATTACTGTAATTGAGTAGCTGTTCTGTCATGACCATTTCATCAGTTTCGATCTCATATGCCTACATAAATTGAAAAATTGAAATTGAAGTTTTAAGGTTTGTTGTAAGAAAGGGTACTTCACGTCAGACCATTTATTAAAAGTGCACAAGGTACAGAGCCTAGAGCTACAATTGACGTTGTTAATGTTGACGATTGATTTATTCAGGTATCTCAAGAGAATTCTTGTAGATAATGAAATCACAGAAAGTACACCTACAAAATTAGAAAACTTGATTACTATAATGCATGTTACACGTACACACAAGTTGCTACTGGCTGAATATAACTTGCATTGAAAACACAAACACTACTTAGGTATAATGTGGTTTTCTGCTGGTGACTGCAAAATTCGGACTCAGTAACCATTTCTTGATAAACTCTCTAAAAGAACTGTCATAAAACTGCCACCAGCTACACGCTTCAATTTTGGTTAATCTATTTATTTAACTGCACACACTGCACACATAATATTGCATTTACCTTTACCACTAGCTACCATACTGTGGATTTTTGCAATGTTTTTCAATGTTGCACAATATACTGTTTTCATCTTTTGATCATTTGTGTATTCTTGAAAAAGATTTTAATGATCACGGTATTGTTGTTATGTGTTATTATTGCATTACTATGAAAATTCTTGATTAAATCCGTGTCCGACATGTGAAGGAACGTACCTACTTATACCCCAAAAATTATAGTGCGACAAGACTACGACATTTTCAGTCCTAAAATGTTAGCAAAGCTACTTGCATCTAATGTCATCGTTGCGTTATGTCACATTCACAAAAAAACTAAGTCTGAGACGACTATAATTTGCTTGTCTTAATGTCCACTAGTGTCGTCTTCGTGTGAATTCTGAGAAAGACTTCAATTACACCTGAAAACTCGGCAAGAAAGAAGACAACAAACAATCATATTATTATTACTTGTTCCCAGCAAGCAGCATTGAATTATGTGGGATTATGTAACTATCATGAGATGAGATGATGTATAGCACATTACTCAAACATTTCTGACACTTTCAATTCAATAGAGAGAGGACCATCAGTAGTAGTAGCCGTGAAGTTATTACGCTAATAATTCCTTTGAAATTTTTTTTTTGGCAAATGTCTCGGTTAATGTTGTCGTTGAAACTGCAGTGTTGACGATTCATGATTCATAGTTTATCTTTATGTTACTTTGAAACTTGACAATGGGAAAAGGGAGGATTAGCCATGCTTCGTAAGCCTCCATAAGACTTATTAAAATATTTTAGACTTTTCAAGACACAGTTTAGCACAAGTCTAATGTAGGACAGTTTGTGCGTGCTTTGTATTTTATTTGAAATCGAGACCGTCGCATACATTTTGGTAGTCTTGTATTTTTCAGTCTTCAATTTCATGACTCATCATCAGACTATTCTTCAATTTTTGTATTCTTTACTGGATGTCAAATTTGGCTCGTTAATTATTCACCATATTTTTTAAATTGTACCTGCCATACATAACATACTGCACAGTTTGTTTCACGTTTGGGGAAAGGTGATCATTACATTTTTGTGGTGGTGGTGGAGAACGTGAGATTAATGAAAGCAATAATTGCATGACACAAATTATGAGTAATTAATTTCCTACTATGACCATTACTTTATAGTTCGTCACAAACAATCATCACATCATTACATATTTTCTTTTCATCTGTGACGTGTTCGTGAAAGGTGGCTGCATTGAATACGCAGTTAATTACCTCAGGTTTACTATGACGCAGCCGATGTGCTGTTTTATGAAAATCTTGAAGTAACCGAATAAAATCCATCTCGCACTTTTCTTGTTCTCTTCACATTGATCGATATGAAAGAAAAAAATGAAATGGAAAGTGTTTAGTATGTATATGGATTACGCAATCAACAAGAGCCAACCTTTTTGTTTATTCCAGGTACCTAAACTCAGCATTTTGTTCTTTGCAGAGAGGTTTTGTGAATAAATATTATGCAGATTATTGCATGTCTGTATAGTCTGTAGATTGTGAGGTACACCCAAGAAACAATTTACTTCCTACTTCCTTCTCATTATGCATGCATTTGCTTTGCTTTACTATTTTGTACCTTTTTCGGGGGAAGTTCCCTGTCTCACGTCTCACAGCTCAACAGAATCATGCATTTTTGCGTAATAAATAATTTTTTTTTCTTTGCACAACATTTCCATTTTCATGAAAGTTCTAAAAATTGAACAAAAAACATTTTTTTCATTGTTTACACGTTTTTAAGTCACAGCGGTTGTTGCTTTATCATCATCACGGATATTGGCTTCATTAACAAATTTCCCATCCATCGTGTATACATCATCTTTTGAACGTGTGTCAAATCTCCACATTTAATTATTTTTTTAAACTTCCTGTGTTTCGGTAAGTTGTTAGTGGGATTTAACATTAGAATAAATATATATGCAATATGGATGAACATTACATATACTTCCTCCTGACCGACCAACATTCTTGGTTTCTTTTATATGGAAAATGGAGCAGTTGCGAATTATTATGCAAATTTTTTACTTTCATTCAAGGTGTAAGTTTGTATTTTTCATTTACGACGCTTTTTAAACACCTTTTAAAACCGCAGAGTGAGGTACTTTATAAACCAACGTTATATAAGAATTATTTGTAAAGAAAAAAAAAAGTAAATGAAATCAACACCGTCGAAAACACTTTCAAATTAAGTACATGCATACATACATGATAGAGATTAAGAGATACTTACCATATACCTACATAAGTCAATGCTTAACCACCAAAATGATGTTTCTCGGATTAAAAGGGAGAAAAAAACCAAATCGAATGGTAACAGAATATTATGTGCAACGATACAGCACAGCACGAACAACTTCTTTGTAGCTGAAATCTTTTTGAAGGGTTGACGATGATGAATTGAAACACGAACGAATGACTATAATATCGCCATATTATGCATCGTAAATTTGTTCTATTATCAATTTTAAACGTGTTAATAATTTGGCAAACATGCATAGTTTGTTATAAAGCAGTGGTTAGTTCTATATAAGCACCCAACCACCAAATACGATACAATTATTTTTCAATTTGGAAATGATTCAAAAAATGCTTGAGTGAGTGTGTGTGTGTGGGACGGTGGTGGTGGTTTGGTTAACTAATGCATTCATGTTGTTTAAGCATCTGATTAGTAACGGTTTGATTTGATGCTAATGTAATTTGATGTGCTCAAGAAGATGTCCAATATTAAGACACAAGTCGTTTTAAAGAAATTCATGTTACAATCTATGATGATGACTCTATTAAGTAACGCTGCAACTGTGTGCCTATATATCTTTCATAAATGTCTCTCTATCTATATCTATCCACCGCCGAGAAGGTTCCATGCCTATTTAACAAATGGGCTTACCAGACAGTGCTACTTTTATCAATAAATCGATATTTAATGAAATAAAAATAATACATGTAATCATTCATGACTTCCCTATTCTGATTTATTCTTAATCACAAAAAGAAAACATCAAATGTTCGTCATAAAAATATCCGGTCTAAAAAATCTCAAGACTATCATAATTTATAAGCACTTGAAGCACATGGTGGTAGAGCGAGAATGATGAGAGAATTATTAAATTACATACCGAGAACAGATAGTGACCAACTGTTGCTGTTGTATTTAATGTGCAGAAGATTTTCTTCCACCAAACAATGTACTCCCCACTTCTCTGTCGTCCTCTTTGCCTTCATTCATTAAAAGCAACACGTTATATGATGATGATGTGCTTATTCTTCTGTTTACCGAGAAGAAGGGACTTTTGCTTTTTCAAAACGCTCATCTCCCATGATGAGAGGAGGACCATGATGCTAGCACCATGTTCAAATAAACCTTTTGTATTTACGTGTGCTATTACTGCATATCTTTATTCCATGATGATGATGATGATGACGATGATTATACTAATAATAATAACCAGCATATCTAGCCACACATACCAGGTGAGAAAATGGAACGTTTCTGCATTATGCTATATTTTATACTCTTCCTTTCATGTGAAGTTATAATAGTCGAAATAATAATAATCATAAAGGCTCGATGCTGCTGAATTGACGTCGACGAAAATGAATGAATGAGTATTTTACGTAGAGAGAGAGAGGAGACTTACCATGTCAAACATAAATTGCATTGTGTGCCTTGTTCATCTATACAATTTTTAGTCAAAAATAAAACTCGGCTTCAACTATGTAACAACATGACACAGTCTTGGTTAAAAAAAAGATAATCAAGAAGAAGACGGTGAAGATGTAAATGGAGGAGAGCTGGTACTGGTGGCGCATAATGTAATAGTAGCTTATATAATCATAATGATAGTAATAATAATCGCGAGAATGATAGCCTAAAAACCATCTCTTGGCTTTGCAACAAGATTTTAACCATGTTTCGTGACAAAACCATGCTGTGTGTTTACATATATTTTTGAAGAGAAAAAAAAGAAGCTGTTTGCAACGAAAGATGATGATAAGATGACAAACTATGGGTACATAAACTGTAGTGGGTTTATAAGGCGACACAAGTGTCCGAATCCTTACCAGTTGACGTCGATTCATCCGTCAAGACAAATGTAAAACCAGGAGCAGCGAACTAAACATTGTGTGCAAAAAAAACGTGTGCTCGGCGAGCTTCTGGGGGAGGAGGAGAGAGCTTATCAAGTTAATTACTGGGAAATTCATTTCAGAAACTAAAGTTTCTGAGTTGGTCCACTGGTGACGATAAAAAGAAATCATGAAAACATTGTTGGTAGGTTCATCAGTAATTCGTGTTACTTGTGTACTCTTTTGCGGAGAAGGGACGCGTAAATTAGTTTATTATTACTAATTATGGACTCTGTGGTGTATGTTTATGTATTAAGGTTCTTGCATCCGCTTTTGCCGTCGCTTCGGCTGGCATTGCTGGAGGCTTTAGTGGTGGGTTCGGAAGTGGTGGTGGTGGAGGAGGAGGCGGTGGAGGTGGCGGAGGATACCAAGGAGGTAAGAAGAAATGATTTGCGTCGATTGGTTCACAATATACTGTGCAAACACTAAAATTTTGCTCCATGTAGGTGGCGGAGGAGGTGGATTCAGTGGAGGAGGTGGTGGTGGCGGATACTCGGGAGGTGGTGGAGGTAAATGCGTATAGAGATTTTCTACTTTGAAGTCAAAGATTTTTGTAATTGTATTTAATTTGCACTTTGAATTTTTACAGGTAATAGTGGAGGAGGTGGTGGTGGATATGGAGGTGGCGGCGGTGGAGGTAAGTTAATAGTAATTCCCCGCGCTCTTATCATTTCAACTGTGCAGTTAGTAATTAAGGTTCTCCTTTATTCCAATCAGGAGGTGTACAAAAGCACGTGACAGTTCACGTTGCCCCACCAGAGGCACCTGAGCCAAGACCAGTTCGTCCTCAACAACCCCAGCCTAGTCCAGATAAGCATTACCAAATTATTTTCATTAAGGCTCCTACTCCTGCACCACAGGAAGGCCAAGAGATTGAATTGCCACCACCACCAGAACAAAAGACTTTGGTCTACGTTCTGCTTAAGAAGCCCGAGCCAGGTAAAACTTGATTTCGTTAACTGAATCCGACAATCTAATTCGGCGTTGTAAACGGTTGCACTTCATATTATTTTATTTTTCTAGGTCAAGATGTCAAAATCCGTCCTGCGCCACCCGCTAAGCCTACTAAACCCGAGGCGAGACATCTATACACCCTTTTCAACACACCTAAATTTAACCTATTTTTTAAAACAAATTTTAATTGTGTTTAACCATTTCCTACTTTAGGTTTACTTCATCCGATACAAAAATGGAGGAGGAGGCGGCGGATCCCAATACGGCGCTCCAGGACCAGCTCCAGGACCCGCTCCAGGTGGATCTTACGGGGCACCCTCCTTTGGAGGAGGTGGTGGCGGCGGCGGTCCCCCACGCTCCCAATACGGAGCACCTTAAGTGTCTAACCAGTGCCATTAATATTGTAACACTAATAAGTATTCTGATAACTTCTCTATCGTAACGTAACGGATTTTCAATTCTCAACATCACATACCCTTCAACTAAGTCTGATCTTTCCCACTTTGATTGTGTTTTTGGTGTACGGGCAAACTGTTCTACAGAAGAGAGAGAGAGAGCTACTGTAATAATATGTAGGGACATTTGCGGAAAATCTCCGCATATTTCTCATTATCAAAGTTACCATTTCTTTCGTTTGTGATTTAACCACTTACAAATTTTCGCACTTATATATACTCCAACAATAAGCGTACAACAACTTTTTATATCTTTTTATACATTTTTTTTTAAAAAGCTTCCTCTTCAAGTCCTTTTTGGGGTTGACTCCATTAATTCATCTTAGGTATCTTGTTTTCAAAAGTATTATTTTTTCTTCGTTTCTTTCCATATCGCTTCACTACTTATTTTTCATTTTTTAAACCCTTTTCTTCAGTCTTCTTTAGTCATTCCTTCAAATATTTAATCGTTTAATACCTACGTAGTGTAGGAGTACCACAGGCAATTATTAGGATAACGTGCAATTATTATACCTCGAGAGTGCATTACACAACTCTGCAATATATTATGTGATTCCTTAGTCCTCCTACGGCCGCCATTTTTTTCCTTTTAATTTAATTACAGGTATACAACAACATCTTACTGTGATTTTCTTCAAGAATTTTTCTGAGTCTTCATTTTGCTATTTTTGTATTTAATGAAATAGGAAAAAGTTTATATAATAATATGAAGTATTAAAAAAATAAAAATTTTCAGTTAATAAAACGAAATCAACAACAATCTCAATTTACCCTCCGTATATATTCCGTGCTTTACTAACAATAGACTTAAATCTCGTCATAAATTTTGCTAGGAATATATTTTACAATGTCTTGTTCTGTTGAGAATAGACACATCACTTATGTAACATACATAAGTCTCGTCCTCATTAAATTTCATCAAAGATGAAGGGATTCTCCATTGTCATTCATGTATGCATACTTTGCCATAAGATTCCTTTTGTTTACTAGCTTATATCACAATGATGTTACCCGACGAGCTAATTCCACCACGCACAGCCATAAATAATATGAATATTTGCTATTTCTAAAAAGCGTATATAGGTATTCGGAAAGAAGAGGCTAATCGTGACTGATGTCATAGGAAGTGACGGCAGAAGAAACAGGCCAAACAAGTCGGAAGAAGTTAATTTTGCCTCTATAGCTCAGTGTTACGTTAAAATATTTCTTTAAAAGTTTGTGAGTGACTGACAGTAGTCAATTTTATAGCGCACGCTAACGTCGCGAGTCGTCGTGGAAGACAAAAACAAAAAAGGTAGAAGGTAAAAGTGAAACCCAGCATGGGGAAACTGGGTAAAAAAGGAACTAGGAATAAATTTGTTCATGTTTGTATTTTTATTTTTTATTTTATGATTGCTTCTTTATGCCACGGTATATTATTATTGTTATTATTACGCATATTGTTGTTATTATTATTTGTCCTATTCACGCAAAATAAACTCGCCGTTTGTGCGCGACATATGGATAAGTAAGTGAGCGTGAAAAGAAGGAAGTTGAATGCAATGTACGGACGGACGGATACCATATTATATCGAGAGGATGATGGTACGCGAGAAATATATGACATACGAATACTACTACTTGTTATAGGAACCATATTAAAACCCACTATCATTAGATATTTTGTTGCTGTTGCTTACCAACCTATAATAGTATGTAGTCAAAATATCTGCAGCTGCAAAAAAACCAATTGCAGTGCGATGCACTTGCGCTGCATTTATCGTTTTTCGTAAGTCGCAAAACAAAGTACATGCATTGCATATACGCAATTCTTTAGATATTTCATGATGCAATTTTATTTGTTTATTTTGAAAGAAATTAATGCATATACGGCTGTTTTGTTAGAGATGGACACAAGGGATGTTATGCAATTGCAACAAAATATGTACTCAAAATGAATGCATCTATACAGTTGATAGTTTCGACTGTCGACATCCATTTTTTATAATATGTACATACGCAATGTATTACTAATGCAAATGAGTTTTTTCTGGACAGCCGAATGAATCCAAATTCAAAAATACCAACTAAAAATATATGCAAGGGAATTTTAGACAGATATGAAGAGACGAAATATATTTATTTATATTTCATTTCTGCAACTTGTAATTTTCAGCCCATCTCGAAGAACACCATTGAAGATGAGAATTTTCGATGATGATGATGATGTAACAACACCAAATGCTACTTTTTTATTCATGGGTAAGCACTTGTAAAAATTATTGTAATAAAAAAGATGACAAAGCAGAAAAATGGTTACACTGTCGTACATTTGATTGAGGGACTATATTATCATCATCTTCTTTTATGCTCTGTGTGGAGATGAGTAAATACAAAAAAATGCAAATTTTTATTATGCCAAGTTATTTGGATAGGTTTATGCACGGTCTATTATCATTATCACAGTTTGTCAGTTGCCAAGATTGAATCTCTCCGTGATGGTGAATTCTATATGCCGAATGATGACCTGCATCTTAATACAGACGTTCGACAGTCTGCAAGAAATAAAAAAATGCGTGAAAAATTCAATTTCAAGCTGTCATTCACAGAAATGGAATCGTTATCACTTGCCGCCTGTTTGCAACAGCAGCAGCAGGAATCATGTGGAACTTTGTAGTAACCACGAAAATGTTCCGTAAAAATTGCATGGAGAACTTTAATCGCACTTTTTGTTGTTGCAATTTCTCAGCTACTCCAAAGAAGGAAGATGATAGTATTTTATTAGCTTCAAGTTCTAATTCTTGTTGATGATGTACTAAATAAAGGGAACTGAAGCGAAATAAGCGAAAGTAGCCAACAGTTATTATGCCAATCAATTTATGACATTATGTCATATGTATTTGCATGTGGTGGGGGATGTATAGATTTTGTTTTTTAGAATATGTACTCTCAATAATATCAGCATTGTTTAATATATTTTTGGTACGTTTGATTTGACAACTGCAACAACAGTAGAATTGATGTGCGTGCGTAAAATATTGCACAATGAGCAACACGACATTCACAAGTGAACGTTATAAGATGCAAGGGGAAGATTCATTTACTGTTATTCTTGAAAAGTCTATGCATCATAAAAAGATCCTCAGATTAAACGTCTATTACATTCATCGTTGCACCTCACATTCAAATTACATTTTATTTGATTGATTATCGATCAAAAGGGGAAACCGCTTGTGTACAAATTGGCAAATACAGAAGAATGTAAAGTAATAAAGTAAAACATATACCTAATCTAAGGTAGTCAAAGGAAAAAACTATAAAATGTTTTTTTTTGCATTTCCTGTATACTCTTCTTCCTTTTCATCTAAAATGCTATATATACCTATTATTTAATTGATTTCAATGAAATCAGTTTTGAAGGGGGAATAGAGAGCTAGAGGAAAAAGTTGATTCACAACATCTGTCATAAAAGCAGGAACTGCAAAACATAATAAGGCTTTAAGGCTATTTGAACATTTTTTGAATGCTGTAAAACCTTTTTATCGATATTCTAAATGGAATCTAATAATGTGCTATCATATTGAGCGTATTTCACTTTTATTTGTTTTCCATTTTTTTGATGAGTCATAGAACATCTAATGCAAACAAAATGTTCACGATGCACGTACCAAAGTATAAATGTAGTTATGAAAATATGCCAAAAAAACTTATTTTGAAACCAAATAGTAATGGAATGCAGGAAATGCTGCGAATGACACGTGCGACATTTGAAAAAACAGTTTATACGGTTTTGATATTTTTTATTGATTTTTATTTTATTTCAAAATACAACTTTCAGATGAACCGTTGTACTCGATAAATGATCCGGTGATGTAATGCTGATAAATTCATCATGATTTAAAACATTTTCGTAAAATGGATTACGTACAACTCATTTCGGTTAAACTATGTGTTTATTTTTTAATATTTTGTATTGATGTAACTTGACTGATTTTTTCCATTTTTGTCTTTTTGGAAACCGGACTGATATTTTTTTGACGCAGACTGAAAGACATGTGGATATAGTATATTTCTTCTCAAACTCCGTTTCGATTAATTCAGGTGGTAATTATGACTGACTATATAAAAAGTTTAAGGTTTTTTATTAATTTATTGAGCGTTAGCGATTTGTGCTTCCAAGTTGGCAATGATTTCTGGTGGAACTCCATTAAGAGCTTGGGCGAGATCTCCACCGTTGACGCGGTCGTTACGTCCGAGTTGGAAGTAAGCAACCTGAGAAAATTGTTCAGAAACGCAAAGAATTATAATAATTTTTCATTCAGTTTTCTCATTTAATTTAGAGTTGCGTTGGTGATAGTTTTTTATCATACCTGAGTTCCAGAGAAAGTTCTGTCAACAACGGCTCCCTTGGGGATCAAGCTCATTTGTTGGGCCTGTTTCACCGCTTCATCGAAATTCTGGGGAAATGGGAGTGCCAAAGCGGTGGCAATCATAACAGCCAAAACAACACAAACAGCGAAGGCACGCATCTAAAATTTTGATACAACAAACCAATCAACAATAATTTTCACAAATCTGTAAACTATCGCTATCTACAACACACATGCTCACAAAATATTTTCAGAAAAGTTCAAAAATTTTCAAAATTCTTAACGTATGTATATACCTTGACAAACAAAAATTTAACAAAAGTTACAAAAAAAGAAATAACTAATCAATTTGCACAACTTTTTTTTCTCTCAAGTACTACAAACGACTCGTGCGAGTTTTCAACTTGATTTCATACCATCCACAGGTCACTCATGAGTTTATATACCATCGATGTCATGGGCTTCCGATATATAGGATTTTTTTAAAGCGATCCTTGAGGGTATCGCAGGTTATAACAAGGGTACATAGTGCACGTTGTATCATGATGATTACCTGTGTAAGGATCATTAGCTCGACTAGTCACGGTTTATAAAAAATATATGCAGCTTTTGCACTTACGTAGAACGCTAAAGACAATGCTGCACGAACAACAATGAACCCTTTTACATAACACTGCATTGCTAATTTCCCTTTGACATTTCACACCAAGTGGGGAGAAGAGACATGAGTACAATTGTATGCACTGCTGTCATGTGATACGCAAAAGGGAAGGGGTTATATAGATGATCAGTGTTGTGCTATTATACCACTTATTATACGGATCAATAAACATATAGAAGTATAATAATAATTTATTTTATTAGGAGTTTTATTTTCCTGCAGTTTTGCATGTGTTGTTCTAAAAGGCAAAACAATAATCATAATGTATGCTGTGATTGTGATGCAAGTTAAAAAATTTTGATTATGAAGTGCAGCCGATAAGCAACGAGCTCCTTTGTTACAGCATCATCAAATTGTATATTTTTTCATCTTTGGATGAAATTGCATAAAGGTTGTATAAACGGTAAACATTGCGATGTTGTTGTAAAAAGTAAAATGAAGTGCGTTTTATTGCCTTTAACACTTCCATCCATCCTCCCTCATGTGTGTTTCCTATAACAACTCTTCTTCAATTGTTCAATATGTACATAATTTCAGCTAAATTGTTATCTTCAAGATGTACCTAAATACTTTATATGCAGCAGACAGTCATGTAACGTGGACAATAATTATATGTGAATGTGGTACGAATGGTTTTATCTACAATCGAAATCGAAATAGGTGCTCATAGTTGATTAGATTTTGTGTCAGAAGTCAAAATAATGAATAAGGTCATCAGGCTGGCTACATTGATTATAAACTAAATTAATAAGGAGAGCTTTAATCAATTTCAAAATTAAGCATCTTTGTTTCTGCGTATGAATGCGCATGAAATCAGTGTGGTGAGCGAGCATCATAAATTCTCTTGATTAATTATCGCCAGAGTGAGCGTTGTTGCCACAGCAGTGAACGATTGCATGGATTGAATGAAGCGGTTAGATGGTTATTATAATTTGCAAGTTAAGATGCCCGGTGGACATGGAGAGAACGTTGTAATTATTTCACACAGGTATATTGATACATGCAATAATGGTTGACGTGTCATTACCATTTGTCATTTTTACTAGTCC
The DNA here is from genome assembly GCA_004115045.4 of Sinella curviseta. Lineage (NCBI taxonomy): Eukaryota > Metazoa > Arthropoda > Collembola > Entomobryomorpha > Entomobryidae > Sinella > Sinella curviseta. The sequence goes on along the minus strand of CM023203.3, from coordinate 38,233,541 downwards.
AAAATGGCATCAATTGCAAGCAAATGTAGAAATTATTTTTTTTCGAAGGAGTTGTAACTGTCAATCTTGATTGTCATATCATATAACGAATATACTAGTGTTGTTGATTCGTCGTAAATGAGCGTAAATAAAGCAGTAAAATCTTATGCTTCCTTTTCAAGATGATGATGATGACACCCTTAATGTTCATATTATTATTTCTATCTGTCTGTCCTGTATCCTAACTTTACATTTAGGCAATTTTTTTACATGTCAAAGTGTTAAAAGTGGGTGACGCAATAACGCACGTTGTCGGACCCTTTAACTAATTTCGTTCTCGTTGGCTGTTGTTCTCTACACACTGTTGTCAAATGTCAGGAAAGATTGATCAGTGTTTGAATGAAAACGTATCTGGCACGGCCAGTACCAGTTTTTAAGCATAAAATATATTCATTATCTTAATAAAGTTTCATTTAAGCAGCTCTGTATCGCTTTCTGCTTTAAACTTTCCGTTTCTATTGCGATATTAAACCGAAATCCGATATTATTACTATTTGATCAAACCAATCACTAATGCACAATCACAGTTGCCATGTGATTACTTTTATGTATTTATGGCATTTGAATTTACATTAATTTACATTACAATATTTTTCCTTTCATTCGAACTTAAAATATACACACCTCTTATGTCGGTGACTAGGATATTCCTATGGTAATTTCTTCGCAGTGTACTATTTCCAAACTTGTTCACAATTAAGGGCTATGTGCTGTAATGGTAAGAATGACAAAAAAATCTTTATAGCACCTCATACAAGTTACGTGAACCATCTTCGAAATCTACTGATTTCCATCTGTCGCCATGCAACAAGGTCTATCTACCTTCATGTTTTTGAAAGGAGTTTGCAAATCTGCAATTAATTTGTAAAGTTTGCGAAAATCAACAGCATCATATATCATTTTCACCAAATAATACGAATAACGCAAAATTAAAGAAAAAAACACAACTTTTTAATTACGGAATTGTAATAAATTATAAGCGTTAACCTAGTAATTATATACTGGTTGTTCGTCCTTCTCGTAAATGATATTGCTAGTTGAAATGAATGAACGAGGACGTTTTGAAATTGTATCGTAAATGCCATCATACCAAATTATAATGCAATATGATTAATTTCAGTTGAGATATGCGTTACTACGGTACGGTAAGCACAAAGCAAACTTTTGATTGACCCTTTCGGATAGAAGAGTAATTGAAATTTAGTCACGAAAAAAGTGCTTGTTTTGAATACACAATGCTTGATTAGGCTACTGTACTTAACGATAATAATCAACACTAAACAGTAATTTAATGTAACTTAATCTTTTCAACAATGGGATGGTGTTTTAAGGTGTCTATTTTCAAATTCCGGAACTGGAAACTTCGAATTCGAAAAATGTGACTGCAACTACAAATTAAAACATTATTATTCTTACGCACCCTGGGATCATTTTCTTCTTATCTGTTATGTATGTACTAAAAGAATTAGCATTTTGCTCTTTCTGGGTTACTTAATTTGTAAATTATATTATTGGCATACATTTTTTTCCTGTCAGTATAGTTTCAAATTAAATTAATTAAAATACAACTCTTGTATGATTAAATAAGATTTTGTTCTACTTTTTATATTTCAAATATGATGCATTGCACTGAATTCTCGTGAACTGAATTTGTGTACTGTAAATTATCAAAAATACTCGGAATTTAAAAAATGAAAGGAAGGAAGCCTTCTTTCATTCGCTTACATAGGTACTTATACGGGCTTAATGATATTATGTATTCACATATTTTATTAGGACTTGGGACAATCTTAATGAATTGCATTATTTTGAAATATGCCCATCTTTATTAGATATACTGCAATATCGCATTGTTGTTGATTGTTTTTCATGATGTTATCCTCACCATCATCGCCGCGTTTTCATGTACAGGTCCCCTGCAATTAGTGGTACATAATGTAGGCAGGTGTTGTTATTTGCTGTTTGTTATCACGAGCAATAAAAAATTTACAAAAATGCTTGTACTTGTATGCACGACTTTTATGTAACAAAACAACAAAGTGCACCGCGCGCGTCATAGCAGCAGAGAGTTCAAGAAATGACCAGTTGAAGTGGTCAATCAAGGTAGGCTGGGAGATGCGGGAGTGCAAGTAAACTAGACAGAAAACTAAACTTCGCTTCCCTGCCTGCGCTAACAAAGATGCAAACAATATATAAGTATATCCATTGGCGAATATTTTGATGATATTATTATTTTTGTCAAGTAATTAAGAGGTGATACATATAAGGAAATAAAAAGGGAATGCAACCCATTATTGTAGGTGTGCTACATAAATCCAACGTGCTGACTTTTGACTTAACTAATCATGCTAATCATATTACCCATATTCGTTACTCAAAAGTTGTTTTATGGGAAATACCGGGACATGCAGAAACAATCATCGTATACAAGACAAATACAGAACTTATAATTGAAAATGGGCGCCCATATGTTGATTGAAGACTATAGTTATGGGCCCACATTGTTTTCTTTTCCAAATTTTTTTATCCGCCTCAAAATATTATGGTGCTAATTGAAAGAGGTCCATATATATAATAACTACAAAGGAATAACCACTTGTATGACTCATTATCTGTAACATCCATTTAATACAAATAGAGAACCTTCCTATTCCGCTCTTCCGGTCACTCCTCTTTCTTACACGAGAAGGGTCTCGATGATGCTTTTCGACCAGCACGGATATACCTATAGCGGTCACTAAAACAATGTAGCTAATGTAATAATTGTGAAGATGTTGATCAGTTTTGAAAAGGTGGTTATCGTTGACATCATATCTTGCGCCTGTCCATTCACAACAAAGAAAGAAACAAAATTTGACCTGCATAATAGGACGGCGACGGCACACATGCATATTTGTCATCTTCCTTACATCATCATCATCGGATATTACGATAAAAAATGAGCTGACACACTGACACATGATTGTTGCTGCACACAGACATATAGACACAGAGAAAGCTGATTATATTCCACCCTGCTGAGTAAGTAGTATATTTAAACATGCTACATGCTTGTCATATCCTTTTTAGTAAACTATGTATATAGGTTCTTATAATTTAATTTCAGCGCAATATGCGCATTAAGTAAATATTAATTGTTCATTTATTTCATATACATACATATTTGTAGGCTTGTCATGTTGGTAAAGAAGATGGTAATTTGATGATACACTATGACTGGTGTGGTGGGAGGGGGAGGAGGTTATGAGCATAAGTTTTGTCTCCTCATCTCTGCTGCATTTCCATAATGCGTCAACATTTTTTTTTGAAAGAGGATCACCTGAATGTAATTTGCAAAATTGGCTGACTTGCTTATAAACTTGTTCCTTCCGATTTTTTTTCTCATTCTTTGTTTAGCAGCATAACCTCAACGAACGGAAACAACAACAAGCACGTGTTCCTTCCCAAGCCATCTTACATAAGTGCATATATGAAAACTCAGTACGATGAGCAACTTTATGATTGTTATAATTTTCGCCGGTTTTTAAAGTGAATTGGATTCATTTCGAGTTGCATGGTGATACGTATTACGTGTGCTTTTGAATCTTAATGAAATAAAATTCAAAGTAAACCGAAGCCAAGTTTAAAGATTCCATCATGGAGCGTCTTTCTGTGAGTATACATTTTCAGTGAATTATTGCTTAATTATTTATTTTATCGTATGAAATAACTGCATATCTTCCTGTTTCAGATTCCGGTGTTCTTAATACTACTCGTAATTGCGCCACTTTTGGCAGAGCCCCCATCACAATCTTACGGACCTCCTTCTGGCAACTTCAACAGTAATAATTTCAATAGAAATCAAGATGCTGGAGGGTACCAAAGTTTCCGAAACAGTTTCTCGTCGTCGTCAGGCAACGTTGCTGCTGCCGGCATCCGAGGAAACGATCCTGGTGGTGACTTAGGCGCCAACATTCCAGGGCCGAAAGTGTTTCGACATATCAGTCTCTTTGTCGCCCCACAAGACAATGAAGCTCAGCAAGGCGTGAGAACCATTCGTCCGCAACAAGGAGCTCCAGATAAGCACTATCAAATCATCTTCATCAAAGCACCAAGCCGTTCGTCCTCACAACAAACTGAGGTTCTGTTACCACCTCAACCGGAGCAAAAGACGCTGGTTTATGTTCTGGTCAAGAAGCCAGAGGAGTCGGTTAACAATGTCAAGGTGCGTGGACCGCCACCTACTAAAGCGCCAGCACCGGAAGTGTACTTTATCAAGTATAGGGATGGGAATGCTGGAACAGGAGCAAGTTCCGGGGGACAAACTGGAGGTTACTCTGGTAACGGAGGGAGCTCGTTACCCGTACGCTCCTCGCCAAGTCTTTCCACCAGTTATGGCGCTCCTTAACTATGACAATGACTTTCCCGGAATTTTGACATCCCTTTGAGGCTGACAACAACTGACATGTGTACCAGTATTCATTAAGTTTACACTTTCCAAAGTTCTTGTTTTTCTGTTATATTTTGTATATATACTTTTAGTACAGTAGTTGTTGATATTTTTACTATTCTTGGTCATGGCAAGTGATGCTTAAGCCATTTAAAACGCATCTCAATATTATATTAAGTTAAATCATATGAAGACTAACGCGTTCATTTACAAAAAAAATAAACAAAGAATAAATGTGATTCATGCATCATAAAAGATGTCGAAGAAACAAAACAGTTTTGCGTTCGTTTGCAATCGATTCATTTTGCTATGTATAGTAATTGCTTATATTATTTCGTTCTATAAATGAAGAAGTCATCTTGTATCATAAAAAAGGCGTAAGTGGTTCTGGTTTGCATTTTCAGCAACCCATAATCCAACAACAGGAAGCTGCAATCAGAATGATGTTACCTTTTCATTAAGCACAATTAAACAACACTATTAGTTTTGATGCCATTCATTCATGCGACAAAACTACTTACTCCAAAAAGTAGTTCATTCATAATAAAATATGTTGATCACTCTGATTGAACCAAAAAAAATTACTGCTGCATTGCTCATGAAAATTAATTCATGCAGATTTTAAAGATCTTTTGGATATTCAAAATTAAAATTAGTAGTCAGTGAAATATATGGTTATATGAAATATATACTTGTGTAACATCTTCGTAGATAATAAGCAACGTAGGGAAATTAACGTAGAATTTATTTCCTCGATTGATTGTTGTTATAATCACATACTTTTATTCTTGAAATAATTTATAAGACTTAAATACAACAATAAATTGTACAGACAGTGTAATGTGTATAGGTAGTTAGCAAACAATATTTCTTCCAACTTTTTGTAACGGCAATTTTATTTTATCCAAAGAACCCAGCCTTGAAAAAGGAGTCCAATGCGTGTTTTATACTTCTACATGGTCCATATTGACAGCTTCCATATCTCCGGTAATCCCTTCCCAATGGCTTTTCCAGAAAGTGCCGTTTCAAAGCCAACACATTTGAAAGGAGATTGTGTTTCACATCTAGCACGGCTTGTAAAGGGTCAACCGCGTGACCTCTAGAATAGTACCGTTGATTCCAATGGGCTGGTTGATGTCGTGGATGGTATCCGTTGAAATGTCGTCCATCGTTACGAAAATGGGCAGGGGAGTTTACTCGGAAAAACTGGAAAGTACGACTTGTCCTACCAGGGATACTAGTTTGCAGCTCTTCGTTTGTAGAATGAACAGGGCCAAGATCTGCATGGTCCACTTGTATGGGTTGTTGTGCTTTTTGTAAAAGTTCCCCTGGAGCCAGCCCAGCTCCCTTATCGGAATTATTGTCTTCTGATGCTTGGATGTAACCAAAGAGTAGACAACTTATGAGAATAAGTACTCCGTAGTATTCACACTGATTGTATTTCCACCAAGCCATATTTCCGAATGTGAAAAAAGGTAACTATAGTAACTACCTACAACAAAGACTAGGAGTCAGTTCTTGCGAGAGCGAGACCAGGAGAGTAACGAATTTCTGGACCGCTCTTCACATCCTTTATATACGTTTATGAACCGGGAACTCTGAGCATGAGAATAAATCGGGGTTTTAAGTTTTAGAATAATCCGCATCATATCCTGCAAATAAATTGTTTTGTAAAATCTCATTATGTAAGATACTGGTATATATAGATTCGTTTGACTTATGTAATACATTTTGCTGCCCTGAAGCTAAAGCTGTAAATAGAAGAAAAAATTGAAATGTTAATTTCAGAGTCCGAGTCATGACTCTCGACAGTTTGCGCATGCCATATCTAATTTGATAACTGTCCATCAGCATAATTGGCATTCTAAACCTCCAGTCCTTCATTACTCTGCAATCAATCATGCATGAAAGAAGTAAAGCCTACCCCAAAAAACAATGTCTTGGTACAGGAAAGGTGTGTTCAGTCACTCTGAAATAAATCATCTTGTACAAGACGACGAATTACATATATCAGTGATCACAATCATCATGATTGTGTTGTTATATTATATGTTTGTCACATCACCAGACCAAGTTCATTGACAGATACCTACTTGCTTTAAAATATATAGTCCTATCACTGTAGATTTCAATTTTTGTCATAAGCAAACGAAACATATTGTTCCGTTTTGAAACTAGGGTTTATACTGATCATTTCTGATTTCTATATGCCAAAGATATGAATAGGTTCTTACGCTGTACGTATGTAGCTCTGAATTTTGAACGGTTTTCTGTATCGTAGTTTTATACAAAGTGTAAATAATCAAGGGTATCGAATCAAATTTCATAAGGCAACAACGGCGTTTCTAAATTAATAGTAATTCCGCGTGTGCCTATTTATATGGCTAATGACGTCTATTTTTCATTCATAGTGTATAAATGGCAAAGCACCGTTTGTGGCTTTATTTCATTCTAAATTCGTTCACAGAGAATTTATAATGAATGTTCTAATATTATTCATCGTTTCGCCGATCCATTCATCAATCTTTTGTATCGTTTTTAAGAGGAAGATACCATATTGATACATAACTACATCCGTACAACTACTCGTTGTTATGACTATTCTAGGAGCAATGATTGTGAATTGTGATATAACAGTTAGAATACATTATGTAAAGCGCCAATGGAGCCCTCAGGTATGTCTGGACCATTGTGACAGGCTTCTACATGTACCTAAAAACGTGGCAGTGAAAATAAAGTATCCTTTTCTAATAAATAATGATGTGTCTGGGATATCCTCTGGGGTCGCCATAGGGAGAACTTGAGTCAATGGAGTAAAAACAACAGTTTTACCATATTGAATATTCTATGAAACTCATTCTCATTGTACATTGATGTATCTCATTGATGAAACGCAAGATGAATGAACGAAAATTCTAATGGACTCTTGACTAGAATAGTAAATTATACGACAGTGTCTGGTCTTTCAATTTATTTCAAGTTAATAACCAATTTTGCTATAGCAATCAATCTTTAAAACAACGTATTGTTCAGATTCCTGCTAAAAAATCCACCCAATATTTCAATGACTTCTTCAACCCGTTGTACATTTAAAGGATTACTGAAGTTTCCACGAGCTCCAGAAAATCCATGGAACATGTCGTCGAATCTCCTATGACCAGAATTGTTGCCAAACTTTTGCTGAAGAACCTCATAGAATGGAAGCTAAATATAAAAGGAATAACGCCTTTGACAGTCATTTAGATTTTCTTTTTTGTAAAAAGATAAAATTCAGAGGAGAAAATTTACCATGTCGGGTTCATCTTTACTGGGAAGAAGGTACATGGGTGCTCTAACTCCATCTACCTCAGAATTATTCACAGAAGATGGGTGGACAAGTCCTGCTGCCTTGATTTCATCGATGTAAGTGGCTGCCAAGGTGGCAACCTTTCCGCCCCAACACATTCCAAAGATACCGACCTCAGTAATGTTGTCTCTGGTCTGGAAAGCGTTGATAACAGTTCGAATATCGTATTGGACAACGTTGTCCCAGCTACCGTTGGTGGAAAGCCAGTTCTGAAGATCCTCGGGGCTAAAGGCAAATTGTAGTCATGATTATTTATGCTACTTGCATTTTTTAAATCGTAAATAATTACATCGTAATCGTTTAATCGTAAGTAACTTTGACTGTCATTACTTTTCTGGTGGGAAGTTGTTCTGGTCCCAAGCACCTCGGAGAAAGTCGGGAAGGACCACTCGGAAGTCGTATTGTTCGGCAATGGTGTCCACAACTTGCTTCATGTTTGCGTTTGTATTCAACCCAAAAATATCGTAGACAGCAATAAGCAACCTCTTGGAAGCCCTGTTCTGGCTCTCATACACGGTTAAATTCCCAATGTCGTATTCTCCTCCGCGGGGAGTATAATTCGACTCAATAGCTTTCCCATTCAAACAATGCTCGGGAACAACGGAAACGTCGTACATGATTCTTGCCGAATGAGCAACGTACAAAATGGACGCAAGGACGATAAGCCCTTGAAATACTAAATTTCGACTCGCCATTTTTTTTAAATTACGATTTTGGTAAAAATGTTTCCAAAATATATTTGTTAATTGAACTATCTTCGACTTCAGTGAGGGAACACTAACTGTGAAGAACAGATGCCAATTACTTGCTGGGAAACGGTATTTATACCAACGGAAAATTGCATTGGCTACTACTAAAGCTAATCATAAGTAAATCCTGAATTCCTAACTTTATTCTTATTCTGACAATGAGTGACATGTCACATACCTACTTATTTTGCTAAAGTATTAAACAAAATCCACAGACTTCTCTTTGAATGGTTGTGATTAGTGGGTATCTGGTTAATCTACATTTTATTTGCATCTCTATCGGATAAACAATTTGTAAATAATGCATTGCATTCCTGTTAAATCTCGCTCGTTGAATATTAGTCATGTCGGATTTACGAGAATAGAAACGATGTGAAAGGATATCTGATATTCAACATTCAGCAAATCCACAGTAAGTCGCCGAGTGACCAGATCGGTCAATTAAATTTTAAAAATCTGATTGCATATTCGGATTCATGACCAAAAAATAAGTCCCTTTGATGTAGCAACTCATATGGGTAAGTTGATACAACGAGGGTAAATTGCGAAATCAGGTATTTCAAAGTGCTTTCAATGAGCCCCGTTTTTCCTCCAGCCTAATTTAAGGATTTAGCTCAAACTTTGCATGGACCTTCTCCTTGGGTCTCCTCAAGAGGTTTCATCGCCAAAAATTGAAGTTTCAAAATTCGTTGATGTCAAAGGTAAAAAAATGATTTGTTTTCAAAACTGTTATTTTTATAAGTGTCCTATGTAATTTGATGTTCTGAGTATTTTTGCCAAGACACCAATTTTCCAAAAGTTAACGGTTTCGAATTGCACCCAAGTTTCTATTTTTGGACTTTGATTTTTTTCATGTGATATGGTTGTTATGATATCCCTTACTTTCTTAACTTCGATATGATTCATCACACCTCCCTAATCACGGCAATCGAAATCCCAGGAAATTATGTTAAATAGTTTTGGATTTAAGACCGTTTGGAGTTAGTGACCTCACAATATACTGACCCATTTTTCTTCCAGCCTACTTACCCGACTTTGCTACGTTCCGTCGCTAAAAGTCTCAATTTCGTAACCTGCATGCTGTTAATTGGCAATTGATGTTACTATCCACCTTTAACATCTACAGATTTTGAAATTCATACTTTAAGAGTCCGTCTTATCTCTTTCCCAAGTCTTGTTTCTGTACAGGAAAACGTGTAATACATTTATTCCCGAAGACGTTCCCGAAAGTAGTCAATTTAAAGTAAAAGTATTTATTTGGTGAGTGAAATAGACAATTAACAGTTAATATTAATGTGTATTTATTGCATTGCATTAACGGGTGTAGTGAGACAGCTGGTCCATTGTTTTTTCGCAAGTTAAAGGCACCTCCAGTTAATTGTTGGACAAAGGAAACTAGCCATTACACGAAAAAGATTATTTCCTTTCATCCAGTTAAAGTTTCAAGAATTTTGGTCGTGAGATGCCGGACTAATTTAGAAAAAAAATCACTTTCGAAAATTGTTCTTCTTTCGACATTTCTTTAGAATATGTCATTCTTTCTCTTGATTGTTTTTTTCACGGACGGACAACGCATTGAATAGGTGGTCAAGAATAAATTAGATCCCAACGAGGATCATGATTATTTTTCAAATGTCTGTGGACCATTGTGACATGCTTCTACAGGTAGCTAAAAACGTGACAGTCTCCTTTACTCTAAATAATGATGTATACAATGATAATGATGTGTCTGGGAATCTCTGGAGTCGCCTAGGGAGAACTTCAGTCACGGACTAGAAAGAACAGTTTTATTTACAGTGACACGCATGGTACATTGATGTATCTCATTGATGAAACGCAAGATGAATGAACAAAAATTCTAATGGACTCTTGACTAGAATAGTAGTCTATACGACAGTGTTTGGTCTTTCAATGCATACTTTATTTCAAGTTAATAACCAATTTTTCTATAGCAATCAATCTTTAAACCAACGTATTGTTAAGATTCCTACTAAAAAATCCACCCAATATGTCAATGACTTCTTCAACTCGTTGCACATTTAAGGGATTACTGAAGTTTCCACGAGCTCCAGAAAATCCATGGAACATGTCGTCGAATCTCCTATGGCCAGAATTGTTTCCAAACTTTTGCTGAAGAACCTCATAGAATGGAAGCTGAATATAAAAGAAGCATACAATTAAGAACACAACCTCTGACAAAAGTCATTTAGATTTTCTTTTTTGTAAAAAGATAAAATTTACCATGTCGGGTTCATCTTTACTGGGAAGGAGATACATGGGTGCTCTAACTCCATCTACTTCAGAATTATTAACAGAAGCCGGGTGAACAAGTCCTGCAGCCTTGATTTCATCGATGTAAGTGGCTGCCAAGGTGGCAACTTTTCCTCCCCAACACATTCCAAAGATACCGACTTCAGTAATGTTGTCTCTGGTCTGGAAAGCGTTGATAACAGTTCGAATATCGTATTGGACAACGTTGTCCCAGCTACCGTTGGTAGAAAGCCAGTTCTGGAGATCCTCGGGGCTAAAGACGAAATATTCATGGTCAATTGCTATGTAACTTGTTTTTAAAAAATCGTAAATAATTACATAAAGTAACTTTGACTATCATTACTTTTCTGGTGGGAAGTTGTTCTCGTCCCAAGCACCTCGGAGAAAGTCTGGGAGGACCACGCGGAAGTCGTAAAGTTCGGCAATGGTGTCCACAACTTGCTTCATGTTTGCGTTTGTATTCAGCCCAAAAATGTCGTAGACAGCAATAAGCAATCTCTTGGAAGCTCTGTTCTGGCTCTCATAAACGGTTAAATTGCCAATGTCATATTCTCCTCCGCGGGGAGTGTAATTCGACTCAATAGCTTTTCCATTCAGACAATGCTCGGGAACAACGGAAACGTCGTACATGATTCTTGCCGAATGAGCAACGTACAAAATGGAAGCGAGGACGATAAGTCCTTGGAATACTAAATTCCGACTCGCCATTTTAAAAAATTACGATTTTGGTAAAAATGTTTCCAAAAAACTATTTCTCAATTGAACTATCTTCGACTAGTGTACTTGAGTAAGGGAACACTAACTGTGAAGAACAGATGCCAATTAGTTTTTGGCAAAGAGTATTTATACCAACGGAAAATTGCATTGGCTACTACTAAAAAGCTAATCATAAGTAAATCCTGAATTCCTAAGTTTATTCTTATTCTGACAATGAGTGACATGTTATATACTTATTTTTTACTAAAGTATTAAACAAAATCCGTAGGCTTCTCTTTGGATCATTATGATTAGTGATTATCTGGCTAATCTACATTTTATTTACAAGTCTAAATCGGATAAACAATTTCTAAAATAATGCATTGCATTCCTGTTAAATCTCGCTCGGGGAATATTAGGCATGTCAGATTTTAAAATGGCACAAAATAGAAACGATGAGTAAGGATATCTGACATTCATCATTGTAAAAAGGTGATTAGGGATTAATGAAATGTCGAAGTAAAGTCAGCGTTACCGCATATTATATAACAAATGACAAGAGTTATACAATTTCTCCATAAGCAGTAACAAATATAAAAATGGAATTATGTGTAGCACAATAAAACGTATGTACATGTGCTGACATGATAATAGAATTAGGCCATTGTGTTGCCCGATCGGACCACTGGAAAGAGAAAATCTAGTTTTTAATCTTGTTTGGAACTACGAAAATGGGTTATCTTATTATCGTGAACACTCAAGCGTGCCGTGGCTTTCCAGAATGTGTGAAATCAACATAATATGTAACAATTTTTCTACAGGTGTGCTATGCAGATTTCTTTTTATTTGGATGAACTGCTGTGTATATAAATATTTATCAGAGATTATGCAAGGCATATATAAATCATAATTATATATAGCATTATTTTTCTCACGGGAGTATGGGTAGAAGATTACACATAGTTGCATTTGCAAAATCACAGAACAGTTTTAAAACGGTATACATAATTAATATAGAACGATAGGATTCCAGGATTGGTTCAACCTGTAAGCTCTACATTCCAGAAGAAAGGACGGAAATTGAGTTTATGAATTTCAATGATTTAACTTTTATAGACAAATACGACCAGAGTGACAACACATTTTAACAATTTGGAAGAGATTAACAAAAATTAAATGATATTTTCCAATATTTTTTAAATAAAATTTTTTATATAGGCAGTTGCAAGATATATTGATAATGTAGGAATTGACCTATGTATTTTTAATTTATATTGTGCGGAACAATGTACATTACATAATAGTTCATTTGTCAGATTCGTCTTTGAGGTAAACAAAAATTAAAGCTCTAAAAAAGGAAATTTAATCCGATACTGGATCAACATTTCAAACACTGATATAGTATTTTGACGCAGATTCGTTGGATGATGATGGGTTTAATATATTAACAACAACGGTAATAAAAACTTAAAAATTTAGGTTAGCTACTATCTGTTATACTTAGTTAGATGTTTACATATCACTTTACCCATTAGGTAATTATACCAAACATAATAAATCTGCGGTGGTGATCCATCAGTCATTCCAGCGATCGTGTTGACAACCCTGCATGCCGGCATATTGAATGGGTTTTCCAGCTCATTGCGAAATTGTGTCACGTTAACCCGAGGAATATCTAAACTGGATGCAACAAATCCCGTCAGGAACACATCCTCCAAATTGAAAAGTGGAAGGTGGACAGCTTTAAAAAAATGAAAATAACATTCCTTTTATTATTATGACGCTTATCCTGACGATAAGCGTAGGTAAAGCAAGTCAGTCTTGTCAAGCGTAAATCCTCTTTCTCTCTGGATGGATATAATGAATTTAGGTATGCATTTTAAAGCAATTAAATTGCGTTACGTAGAATACAACGGGGTATTGTGAGATGCGTATGATTTTATAAGCACTCAACACACCAGTCCAGAGAAAACAAAGTTGGTGAAGAAGATTCAAAGATTTGCATAGTAGGCAATTATTATAGAGCAAAAAATCTAAAAATAGTATTCACCTTGTTTTAAGAGAGGCCGCAGAACCTTGGAACTAACCAGATATGCAGGTCCTGATGTAAAATTTGGGTATTTAATTTCATGGGGATAAACTTGGAAGTTTACGTGATGCTTATGCGTTGTATTACGTTGGGGCATGTGCCCACTGAACACGTTTCCGTAAATTTTTGGTCTTTCTGAGTCACTTTTCTGGGTTCACAAAGGAAAAAGCATAATAATAATCACACATTAGAGTCGAATACATTATACCAAAATATACTTTACGTAACAAAAAAATAGCCGTAAATAAATTCCAGTAGTGAAACCTCTCCTACCTGAACTTTGGCGATAAAATCCAGAACCAAAGGTACGTTAAGAAAGACGTCATCATCAGTCTTCATAAAAAATCGAGCATTGCTACAATACCTGGAAGCCCATTCTAGCATGTACAACACTTTGAGTGTGAGATTCTTGTACGAGTCTTTCATATCTGCGATTATGATATCCCCGAAGAGATCAATCTCCTTTTGGAACGAGTCCAGCACTGTTTCATTTGCTTCAGATAACCTGTGATCACCTGTGTATCAAAACAATTTTTTTATGTATGGATTTTTTATTCACACCTGCACGCTTCGCCTATTCAATGAATGAGTAGCGGACGGCAAGCCATATAATTGTACTTATTAATAGAAGTTCCAGTAGTGGTTTCACCGGTTTATCTACTCACCTACTTCTACTTACATAATAATGTTATATAGGTATATAAACTTCTAAAAAAATGATCTGGTGTAGTATATGGACAGGTGCTTACCAACAATGAAGGCAACAGCTACGTCTTTTCTCATGGCAAACGCGCCCCAGGTCTTGCGTACAGAGTCGCGCTGCTGGAAATTGCATATTGCACTAGGAACTAAAACGACTACCGACAAGTTAGCACTTTTCTTGCTGCATAGTTGAGCGTTTGACAAAATGAAGTCTCCCGTATAAAAATTGCTGATTGTCAAGTCGGGTGACACACCACTCCAATAGGAACTCTTAATGACATCACCACCCGACGATGATGATGATGAGGCTGCGTGATGAGCATTTTCTGACCGAGACACGTTTTCTGATGAGTCCAGTTTTCCTTCCTCGCTGGTCGCAGAGCTTCCGGTATCGCGATCGTTATTGCTATTTCTGGAAGATTTCTCTAGAAATCTCTTGCTTCTCGTATTCTGATTTAATGAGGAGAGAATTTTACTGGGGGACGATGATGATGATGATGATGCGGATGGCTGCGGGGAAGAGTATTGATTGGGAATGTCATCCGTCAGATTTCCATTAACGTACGTTCCTGAAAAAGCGAAAGTTTATAGAGGATAATGATCATTTGCGTCTTAGAATTTGTATATCCAGTATTTGTATTGATTACTATACCTGATTTTCTCTGCAACAGTTGCGTATGTAAACCCAATTGAAGAAGAAGGATAATGGACGCCACACATCCCAACGCTGATACACTCACCTGGGTCATTTTTACTTGATTTCAAGCCTTTTTTCGTGAATAATTTTGATTAAAAATGAATTGACTTTTTTGTATTTGGCTTTAAAAAATTTAATGAAATATGTACTGAATTCTTAACCAATGTGTACAAAACGATCCGGTATTTTTCCGTCAACTTTGACTGTCACCACAATTCGTATCTCAAGTTCATACGCTGGTGAAGCTGAGAAGGAAATTGATTCAAGGGATTGCATTGCATTGCATTATTACTTTAATACTTTTTTTTATTATTGCATCAGTTGTTATTGAAGGTGGTGATGATGATAAGAGACTTCTCTCCTCTGGGGAAAAGTACGAGAAGACAAGATTAAAGAATAAGATGGGATGAAGGAGAGCATGTTTTCAGGTACTGGCATGCATTTTTTAGGCTTATAGCTCAGTGCAATCAGTAAGAGAAGACCAGTGCAATCTTGAAAAAACTGGCTATATACAAAAGAGCAGCGTTAGCAGTGCATATTAATGTGACATTTAACTGTCGACTATATGCACATGTACATACGCACTATACGCACTTTTGTTGATTCAACCGGTTTTCCTTTGTTGGCCTTTCTAGGCAATGCACGATCACGTTGATAAACAATGTGAGTAATAATGTTTTTTTATATTATTTGATGAGAATTTTCTAGTACGCTGCACTGTGAAAAGTCTCTCCATACAGGTGCGCACCGGTTATTGTTGTTGTCAAGTTGCTTCTTATATATGAACGATACACAATGGCACGGTCACAAATTTGTATATCCTTTTGACACAATGGACGATGAACGCTGTATCAAAATGTTATTATGTAGGTATGTATAAATGATGTACAAACAAAATTGTGTCTTTTGCTATTTCTTAAAGATGATGATCGCAAACAGTTTTGATCTTGTTAGTCAGCTTATGTTTCGACTTGTGACTTCTTTTCTGAACAAGCGTTTGAGTGGGGAGGGAGTTGATTCGTCCCGAAGCGCACGCAGACGGAGGCATTTTGACCGGATTCTATTCTCAGCACTCTCTTAAATGGTAGAGAGATCATGTTGGAATCGAGAAGAAAAAAAATTGATGCTAATTATTCCAAAAAAATATATAAGTCAACTTGCATGTGTGGTGAAATGATTTTGCGTTTGTTTGTCTGTCTTCTTT
Organism: Sinella curviseta; assembly: GCA_004115045.4. Classification (NCBI taxonomy): domain Eukaryota; kingdom Metazoa; phylum Arthropoda; class Collembola; order Entomobryomorpha; family Entomobryidae; genus Sinella; species Sinella curviseta. The sequence goes on along the minus strand of CM023203.3, from coordinate 38,217,319 downwards.
GTTTTCACAAATTTTGCATTGGAAGATTAGTACAAAAATCATTCCAATTCCAACATTCTTTTGGCTAGGTACAATGTATTATGTATTTTAATAATATGCCATTTTTGTTAATGGTAAAACGACAATGCAATATGGGCTAAGATTTCTTTATAGTGCATAGAGCTCGAAAATCTAGCAAAATGTATGGAACACATAAGGAGGAATATAGTTCATTATGTCCTTCTGTTACAGAAAACACCTTTCTGACAAAGAGTTTCATTTCATTCCATCATTCATCAAACCAAAAGGTGCAAAAATACATGAGCGCACATACACACATGTCTACAAAGCATGCCATCATTTTTACTTATCGACAAGATACCTTTCGCTAGTAACTTCTCTCCTTGTGGAACAGCGCAATGAAGGAAGATGACTCAGTCTATTGCATTTATAAGCAAGATTACTTAAGACTGGTTTCTAGTGGTGGTCATATAATGTTAATGGAATAATTATGCTTATAAGACGGGCCAGGGAATCACGGAAAGATATATCTACGTAAAACAGAAATAAAATTAGCTATAAACAGAGATGAAGATAAGAAAGTACAAGATGCTGTGTAAAATCATATTTCCCTGTATCAAGAAAAATAGGAGCAAAGATTTTTTAACGAATTTGCGCGTGAAAAATGTTATATAGAGCTGTTACACCTGTGCACAGTAAACATTTAATTGTTTCTTTTTATTATTAATTTATTTGTGCAAACAATGCTTGTCATCAAGCAGGTCATTGAAAAGTTATAGACTATATTTCCAATCGTAATGAATTATTCGATTGCAAATAGTTGCTGTTAGTTAGTATAAATAGACGTTACTGTTAATCTCTGTCTGCATCTACATGACCTTTGGTTTAATTGTTGAGAGTAAAGCTTTGCTGCAAGCGTCTTAATCGCTTTGCCTCATCAATTAACGCTATTGACAGAACTGTTGAAAAAAGTTAATAGATGAACAAGATTAATGAATTAACAAAATTCAGAGATACGAACAAAATATCCTTGCGTCCTTTTCATATTGGAAACTCTCGCATGATACATTAACCAACACTATTTTTAAACACAATTTGTCAATCCAAACTGCTACTTTAATACTTCGCTTTTCATTTTCTAAATAGGATTTATTTTTAACAATAAAAATTATCTAAACTCCTAATCGAAGCACAATTGCACATTTTTTCATCTGTGTGTAACTCTGACCATACGATGATCGTTCATGTAACTCGACGAGGTTTCATTCTTTTGACGCATGCAAATGTAGCGAACACACGTTAATTATCTCAAGGATAATCAGTAGAAAATATCGATTCCAGCATGTACATTTACAGTTTATTCACACAACAGTTTATTGGTGTCTGTGTGAGAGACTACCGGCATTTGTCCGTTCCAGGCAAATAAGTTCATACTGTAGATGTTGTGCAATCGGTGTGTCTCCAGTCCAGAGCTCTTTCAGAAACGAGCCTTTCTTGTCTTTATCATCTTTCTGCTGAATTCAGTTATTATTCAGTTGTAATTAGAAGAATGTAGGCATGCACTGTTAAATTTTCATGAACCGTACCCACGACGTGTTATCACTGTGAAATGAAATGGACGAGGAGTTGGTAATAAGGTAGTATTAGTAAGTTGGCCATTAGCCCATATGCTCGGTACCGTTCCAGCAGCCAAGGTGGTTGGTTGTGACTGACACGGGAGAGTTAAATTTATTCCCATCTTTTCTGTCAAATTCTTTATAATGCATTAAAAGAACATGTTTCTTTGGCGCACTGCCTTCAGAACTACAAAAAATTAGTTCAACCCTTTCCACACACTGATAGTATGTCCAGTATTTCTGAGTGATTCCACATGTGACATGCACATGGCCATAAAATTAAATTTCGCATTTAGTTAAATAATAAATGATCACTGTACATAGCCCACATTAATTCCCACTATTCATACAATACTAGGATCTCTAGATAATTTGGAGGTTATTCATAGATCCTTGGCCGTTCTTGACTCGGCTCTCGGCTTTTCCAAATAGGTACATTTCCAGCATTTCCATAAGTGTGTCATTATTTTCAAATGTTCAGCGCTGTACTGATGTCATGATTTGTATTAGCATCTTAAACAACCATACCGCTGATGATGACTTCATAAGTGATGATGGTGAGTCGGTGAGTGAGTATTGAATTGAGCGATTCATATTATGAACTTGTGATTCCTGACAAATAGTTTTCGCAAATAAACGAGAATAATTTATTTTTTCGTTCTATCATTATATTCATTCAACAGCTACATATGACTATTATGTTCTTGGGAATTTCAAATCTTCATTTGGATGCTAATTGCTAATAATATTAAATTAAAAGTGGGAAATCCAAACTCGCAAAATTGCAGACTAATTTGGAGTTTTTTATGACACGACTGTTTTTGAACTGATTGAATGGAAAATTAACATTTTTCTGAACTTTGAACAGTTTAGAAGAACACAACAATCTATAATATGTAGATATAAAGATCAAATGCTGAAAATAGATATGTAATTTATGATTATGACATGTTTGCATGAACCCAACACGGAACTGCTGAATTTAATTTTTAATTGTTTTTGTCTCACATTACCCCGTTTATCGACTACAGCAAAATCAATGTCATATGCATGCATTTTTTCATTGCAGAGTCGAATGTCGAGCAAGACAATAATTTTAACGTCCCTACCAACTTTAAATAAATGTAAAAGGGCCCAAGCGAAAAAAAACTGACCAATCCTTCACTTTTATGGATTGACCCAGTTCTAGCAGATCTAACTGCTTTTAACAGCATATATCGCATAATAACTCAATTGGCTAATTTTGTACTTTGTACACCATTGTGCTTTGTGATGTTTGCTTAGCCATTAGGTAGGTATATTTAGCCAATACTATTACTAACGCTATAGATTTTAAGTAGATATGAAAAAACTAAGAAGCTCCTTTGTTAACAAAATTGTTGCAATCTATTGACTACAGACACTAATGGTCAACAGTTATAGAAGAAGTAACAACGATACGATACGGATGAGCAAGTTTCGCTGATGAGTGATGAGTAGCGGAATGACGCAAGCCTATTGATGAGGAGCTTTTTTAGATCGTACATTAAACTTTCGTATAGCGCATACTTAAGTATAGACAATAGCAGAAAGAATAAGCCGAACAAAATCTAAACTATGTTGCATTACACACAGTTCCGAAACTTAACGCCAATTTTTACTGGGCTTAACATATTCACAAGGTAAAAATGATAATGCGAGAGAGGGATAAAAATAGCATTTTCTGAGAAAGGAATAGTTAGGAACATGTCCAGGAAGCGGAAGTTGTGGATTTTTATTCATGAGTCGTTTATATATGCTGCAGACCGAAACTGTTAAGTGTAAAACCAACGACCTTACACACGTGTTCGTGTTTTACCTTTACTTAGTAAAAGAAAAATGCAAGCAAACAAGGGATTTTCAATTTACTTTGTGCGGATATCGCACAATGGCTTCTTCTTTACTCAATTGAAAACGAATTGTCGCTTTTTACACTTTGCATTATTAAGTGCGTAAATGTAAGTGTTTTACAATACAGTTAATAGTACTTGTCAATTTCATTAAGTTACAGATTGAATATGAATTTAAAAGTATTGAAGATAAAGCAGTTTATTGTCGACATGATCCTCTGTTGTATCCATTCCCGTTTTGTCGGTAATTTCCAGCACCTGCGGATGATGCGTACGACTGAGTACGTGGTGGACAATTTGTTGGTGTGGGGGAGATATTGGTTATTGGTGAATTGCAGATTTTCATTGATCCTGCCAGAGCATTTCCTTTTTGTATGTCCATCCGACCTGAATTTGCCGGCTCAATTTTAATAACCTTCAGAGATGTTTCGCCAGCTTGTGGAGGGTCAGTCTTTTGTCCTCCAAATGAGACTTTTAGCTGCTGGTTCTGGTTGTTTGGATCCGCCGATGGTGCCATGCTCACTCGGAGATTGTCCATTCCTCCCAACAAGTCTTGCCAGTTTAGTTGAATGTATTTAACTCCAGGATTGTTCTCTAAGCTCGGATCGCCCCTATCTTGAAAAGGAGTGTTCTTGGCGTTTGCCAACTGTTCAGCAGTTACATTCACCTTGATTGCCTGAGGTGTGCAAAATGGAGCTGGAGCAAGTGGATGTTGGTTGGAGCACTGTTGAGGCTGCTGGTAAGACATTTTATAGTTATCTCCGGTCAGTGGAATAGCTCTTCCAGTTTGCTGTTGCTGACGATAGCCATTTCCGCTGCTTCTGTTCCAAGAAGACTGTGCAGGGTATCCTTGTGACGAAGATCCGTAGCATCCACTTCCAGTTGCAGGGGACTGCAGAATGATTTTGTGAACCATTTCAGATTAAATATCTCATATACCTCGATTCAAGCTACGATTAGGAAAAAATAGAAATTCAATGAATTACCATCGACTGGAAAACTGGAGGTGCTCGGGTTCTTGAACTTTGCTCACTGCAATAGCCGTACGTGGATCTTGCTCGAGCTGGCTGCATATTCGTGCTGGAAGAATAGGAACGGATCCCTGACCTATATGAAGCTCCACCATTGCCACCACCACCGTTATTGAATCTTTGGCCCTGGTTGTTTTGTTGATAATATCCGCATTGAGGATTCATCTTTCAAACGCAGGCGTAATTAATATCTAATTAGAGGGAACAGGTTGAGAGGGTTGAGAAATAAACTGCGTTTAGGTTCTGTATGAAATAGCCTTTAGGAAACGGAAACTATTAGTTGGTAGTTTTCGAAATGAGTGTATTCTGTTAGTAGTGGGGAATCTAGGATTAGTTGGTGCAGTCCTCCAACTTATTGTTTGCTTTGGCTTTATTTTAGCGTGGTGAGGATGCAACTGGTCAAAACTGTATAGATTTCCTTAGCAATGGAATCTCGAAGCAGGAAATGGGGATGCGGTTGGTGGCAAAGAGCTTTTTGTGGTGGGTGGTGGTCGGATTCTTCCATTTTCGGAGTATCTTTGGTGATGGAGTAATGGGGTATGTCTCGTGCAGTGCAGATCGATGCATGTGGTGCGGATTCTTGTTGCAACTAAACTGTCGCCAGACGCCAACTGCTTTCGTTTCAACTACATGTTATACATATTTAGACAAAAGAACGAATAATCTTTTACAACGCCTTTAATTCGAATCACAAATTCCAATGGTTCATTTTTATTTCCTTACAAATCCAAAATACAAACTGATGTCTCAAAAAATTTAAATACGCTTGGAATAAACGGAACAGTACGGAAAGAGCCAGCCATATTTTTGAATGAATTAAATAATGGAAGTCGATGGAATTGAAAAATCAGGCTTGCCAAACAATAACCGCCTCTAAATTTTGTTAAAGGCAGCAATATCAACACTCTGGACGAAATCCTCATTTTCTTGGATCTTCTCGGTGAGCTCATCAATTGAAACCTATAAGATTCAAGTAAAACACAAAAATTATAGTATTGACATTTGAAATGCTATAACAGTATTACAAATTACAAAAAAATAATCTCGGCAGTTATATGCCTAATGTTTTACCTTATCATCTTCCACAACGCATGAAATTTGCAGTTTCTTGATGCCATAAGCTAGAGGCACCAACTTGCTAGCTCCCCAAAGAAGTCCATCCATTACGATTGCGCGAACACCTACCTCCAGCTCCTTCATATCAGTTTCGTCTACAACACAAGAATCCACATTTATTATTTTAAAAATGACCATTCACTCGATTTATGGAAACCAATCGGATAGCGGTACAGCTATACAGTACACATATATATTTGACGGAAACTCACCGTCCCAAGGCTTGACATCCAGAATGACATTAGACTTGGCAACTAATGCAGGCTTCTTTGATTTCTTAGCCGCATACTCCGCCAATCGCTGTTCTCGCACCTTTGCTGCTTCTGCGTCCTCCTCATCATCAGATCCGAAAAGGTCGACATCATCATCATCTTCCGGTTTCTTCTCGTTGCTTGCCTTTTGGGGGACTGGAGCACCGGAAACCTTGACGGTAGATTCAAGTCGCGTAACCCGATCCGTGAGCTGTCTCACTTGGTTCTGGAGATCCTCCAGTTGCTTTTTAAGACGAAGATTTTCTTCCCTCATTTCGGCGTCGTCAGAAGGGGCTACTCCACCTGAGATCATTGACGTAGTAGCATTCTTTAAACTGGTCTGGATTTGAAGTCGAGCTTGCTCTATTTGTTGTGACAAAGCTTTGAGTCCACTAGCGGGAGAAGAAGCAGTCTCAGTAGCAGCAGTAGAAGTGTCGGAAGAAGCGACTTTTTTAGCGTCAGGGGCGGCTCTTTCCGACCCCTGACTTTTAGCTTGACATGACTGTAACCGTGCACCACCCCCACTGCCTGCATACCACCGGAAAGCAAGAGAGAAAGGAGTATACGTATATGAAAGTCATAACATCCTTTCACGTTAACAGTTAATGAAATAGAACAATGTTGAAAAGTCAACAGAAAAGGTACACAAGAGTACACAAGACAAGTCAATTAAATTATGCCAAGTTTATATATTTTTATAATAGATTTCGTAAAGTTCATGTTCATAACACGACATAACATGATATTTTTGTAAACGTAATAATTCAAAAATGAAAAACAGAAAAATAGAAAACGGATCATTAAAATGAAAGTTATTATTAATAATTCAAAGATGTTATTAACCAAGTCGGAAAGACAAAATAAAAAAATATGTTCATTGTTCATTACTGCGTTTGCCGTGGAGTGGCCATTTTATAATATGCACTTTGTATGCATTTTAAACATGCTGTGCTGCGAATGAAGACAGAAACTACAATCATAATTTTAACAAATATTTACCGATTAAATGTCAGGATAGTAATCGAATCCCTGCATATGTAAATATACCATGACCCTCATCAGAATTTCTCTATAAAAATGTTAGTGTTTAGTCTGCTAGTTTCATGAACTACTTTGGACTCGACTCTTGACATGCCATGCCATCTAATGTCTTCTAAACACTTATCTGCCTAATTGTTTGTAACATTATTATTCTTACTAATGGTACTAAACATTTGATTTGAGTACAGAACTGGCTATACAATAATTTGGCAAACATAACAAGTATAAAGTAGCTAAAACATAAAGCCCGTTACAAACGCCGTCCATGGTCGTCGTCTCCCACTTGCTTGAAACCAAGAACCCCAATTAAAGCCCTTAATTAAAACCCTGTCTGATTGCACCTTGACCTTGTCAGTAATTCAAGGTTAGTTGACCAAATCAGTCAATATCATGGACATATCCACAACAAAAAATACCAAAACTTTGTGCAACAAGCTAAGCTACCAATAAAATATATTGTGTTCCCTAAATGGATATTTATGTATAATATTTAAAACAACAACTTTAATGAACATTTTGGGTAAAAAGCCGGAAATCACCGGTTGAACTTAGGAACTGGCAGTCTTAATAATAATAAAGTATAACACATTTAAAATTTGTAATATAAAAAAACCCAACATTTAAAGCGTTATAATACCCTGTTATCAGTAGTCGCATTGCAAAATTAGTAAATTACTTTTTTTGGTCATTCAATCAGCATCTTTATTTTCATATCCACGTTAAAAAAAAGTTAAAGCGCAATTAACATTATAATCATATAATCTACTTACTCAGAAATTCACGGTATCTCTGCTCAGCAGCTGCGTACTTTAAGGTGTCGATAGTGAATGCAAATGAATCCACCAATTCAATTAATCCACACTTTGCCATGAATCCTCAATTTCCGGCTGTTAAAAAATGCCTTCCAAGTTCCTTTTGAAACCTTTTAAAACAGATTATTAGATTCCCTGTCAAAAGTTTCGGTGAAGACGGGAAAGAGAGAGGTGACTTGTCTAGATCACACGGCGTGGCGAAAAGAAAGAACTTTTTTGATATTACTGCCTTTTTAGCGTTCAAATGAGACAAGTGGACATAATATCCACTCTACTTATCAGAAAAGGGTTCCTCCATTGAACACGCTGCGTCGATAAGGTGGGGGAAAGATCATACATCTCAAAATGCCCCCATACACTTTATAATGGGCAACAATTCACAGGAAATATTACAGAGTGAATCGATAAGGCAATAAGGGAATTTTAGGGTTATCAATCAAGTTTGAGTACCATGTACTGTGCGGATGGGCCCTTAATGATGTAGATAAGGCAATTAAAGTTGCCTCAATAGGACGCCAGGAAAGTATGCAGATTTTTTTACACGCAAAGGATGGATACAGAAAATGTTAAGAATTTTGATGGGGTAATTTTCTTTCCATAAAGCCATAGTACTATATTTTTTGTGTAATAACAGGATAGGATGCAGTTTTTATAAAATCTGTTCACACGAAAGCAGATAGAGGTCCATTGAAAAGCGTATCCAATCACATGCAAGTGTATACATGCCCATGTGAAGGAGAACCGATTGAGTCGGCCATCCCAGTCAGCAGTCCCAGTCCAGAACAACAGCCCAATTTGCAAATTTTTCAAGTAGTTTAATTGAATTGTTCGAAAAGTAAAGAAGATCATGGGTTGGGGCGAGTATCCTCCGGAATATAATCCAAGGGTTCATGGTACCTATGACCCGGCTCGGTTTTATGGAAAGCGTAAGTACCCATTAGACACCTTGATATCAAATTTATTAACTATCAGCTGATCATTTAAAATTCAATCAGCCGGTTTAGCCCGGTTTTAAATTTGTGATAACGCACAAGAATATTCCTATAATGGACTGATTAAACTCACTGTAGCTCCTTAAAAGTTCTCCCAGTGAAATGAGTTAAATTATGATGATGCATTAAATATTGGTTAGTTAATGAACTATGATTGTTTGATTATTTTAGCTGATACCGCTTTTGGGCAAGTGAAACTAGGAGAACTCGGCGGCTGGCTCGGACGACGAAACAAATCTCCAACTGCAATGGCGCAAGCTGTTAGCCGAGGTAAAGGGAAAACTGATAATTTAAAATTCCTACTTGATTTTGGCTTGGATGGCTAATGATGATTATTAAACTAATTCACATTCCTGTTGTTTTGATAGCATGGTGGCGTTGGAATCATAGGTACACATTTCCGTGGAAGGCTAGCATTGCTGGCCCAATGCAACTAATCACTGGTACTATGCTGTTCTTCTACATCATCAACTACGGGAAATTGAGTAAGCTTTTTTATTTCATTATTATGACTTGTATCGTTATCTAATGAATTTGGTTAGATGCTTTGTAAAAAAAGATTGAAACGATAAAAAATACTTAATTTCAACTTTCAGGCAAGCACAGGCTCTACAAATACCACTGGTAAATCAAGGACACCGATTTGGCATAGTCGCCCGTAGTAAACAATTCTACCGTACACATTTCTTCAGTCAAGTTCAATTCAGTTTTCCAGTCAAGCAAATATGAAGATTTCAAAAATCTCTGAAGTTTGTGAATAATTATTTCAAGCATGTATGAAACCCGCTGTACATTTTTAGTTTAATGTTGCATTAAAAATTTGTCAAGCATAGTTAATGTCAAAATGAAATAAAATGATGATGAGGTGAGGTTATTTAAACCAAAACGATCCATCGTCTATGAAGTTTCACAATAAATACATACATCACATTATCGCAGTGCATACAGGCAATTAGCATTTATTTTTTCGTACTTAACTTGCCCCAGTACATTATAACTAGTTAAGTCACAAACTCTTAATCGTCATAAATTATTACAGGCGACTAGAACAACAACAAATTGACCTTAATCTATTCTATAATAATTATTAGAAGAACAGATTTTCCTAGTTCACATCACCGCTTATCTTGTTTTTGATCCGGTGGCGATTTATTGTCTGGCGGTGCAATAGTTTTTGAAACACTAGTACTAGAAGCACTGGAAGGACTAGTAGTATCCTCACATTTACAATTGTCTGCACTAGATTTAGGATCCGCTTTGTGATGAATAATTATTACTTTGGTTTGACCGGATGGTTCCGTATTATTTACTGGAGGTAGTACGAAGTCAATTGCATTGAAAACCCAACCTTTAACCGTGTTGTATGCCCCTGCGCTTTGCTCAGGTGCGTCAACTTCTCTGTGATGATGGGGAATAGACGACGCATCCATTGGTCCGGGACTGAAATTGGAGTCTGGAATCTTTTCTTCTAGAATACGTATTAACTCGCGAATTTGGGCCTCTTGTTGAGCCTTCTCAGTATACAAGGTTTTAAGATCTTGTACGATTAGTTCCATTTGCGCCGCCCTTTCCGCTTCCTTTACCGTCTCCTTTCGGCTCTGCCTTACAAATTCAAAAATAAGGATTCCAGAGGCGATGGAAAAGATGACTGCTTCACCAACAAGTTCTGCTCCGAGGTCAATGGCACTCGCTTCATTCAGCTTTGGGATGTTGACAGGCTTGCCCAGATTCATGGACCACATTTTGAGCTTCACTTCCCACCAATGGTAAACTATTTAGCCAAAATTCAGAGGTTCAGTTACATTTACCGTCCAGGTAGGATTGTGACATGTGAGGTGTGACATTTTAAAATTTTCACATCAAACTTACATTGAGCTGGCGGCATACATATGTAATTTCTGAAGAAGGGACTTTGCTTCGCCCTCGTCTTTGCCATGTTCGCCAGTGGCTTGGAAATTTGCTTTATCACGATTGCTCCTATAAATCGGTACAAAACAATTAACTTTAAGCACGCTCTTTTTTATCGTTTCATAGGTTAAGAAGTAAATATGTAAAATAATACCTAGCTTTGCGAGTGGAAACGCAACCATGTTGGGATTTTGCCGATGGGCGAACTGATTGGCGATTCTTCGAGTAGATAATATTCTAGCACGAAATGCGCTCGCAATTGTGAACTGTCAAAGTAGTTAACTGCAATGGTAATCAAGATCCTTTCCTTACATTCCTCCGTGGAGAAAGCCTCCTCTTCACACTGGCACCTTGCTTATCGTCCGCCCTATTTCAGAATAAAAATATTGGAATTGGTAAGTGTGTAACAAGAGAAAATGGTAAACGTCAATACCGTAAAATACACTTCAACATCCATTAACATATAATCACGGTTATCTTTAAGAAAACTGGCAAGCAATACAAATATACAAAATTACCAGGAATATGTACATAAAACTGGAAATGAGGACTAGAGGGGAACTGTAAACCATTTACATGCACATTTTCGCAAACTTTTCATGCACGTTAAAACGCAAAACAAACTGCACAAAGCTGTTTGGTAATGATTTTGATTAATTCGTCAAAATCACTGTGCTGCAATAAGCTACAAGAAATCAAAGTTATTTCCTTCTGTTTAGTCCCAAATACTTCCAGCCTTCCTCATTTGCGCAATTCACAATTGTGCTGCATTTTGTGGTACTTACGTTTCTGAAAGGTCTACTAGCCTAGCACAGATGATGTGGCCTACTATTCATTATTTTTGTCCATGAATAATAAATAGGGGAAAGATAAGACACTCCAGTTTCAACAACTTGGCGATAACTATTTCTCCACAATTACCAGGTTTATATCCGGAAATATTTCAAATATCCCTTGGTCGGAACTGGCGTAAAAATAGGCAATAACCATACCTATCTTTGGATTGGAGGTGATCCTGAACCGTTACTGATGATGTGAAAAAACACTCGGAAAAAATTCTGCACGTTTATAATTTGTGCATACACAATACACACACATGGGATGTTGTGTATACCGTGAATACCGTCACATTGAGACTAGTAATCAATGCAGTATAACAAAAACATGTGATGGACGACGGTGGCTGGGTGTTGGGTTGGGATCGATGTAGAAAACCGCGTACGCTTATGGCTTGGCTTATCAAAAGTGGCTGGTTGCAGATATGCAAAAAACATTAACGTTATTTGGTACCGGGTGACGACAAATGACACGATATGAAGTTCCGGAAAACGAAAAAGAAGACATTCTGAATTTCTGGGTGGGACAAGGGATGAAAATGAAAAGTGTGCATTTTTGCTTCACTCCTCAAACGCCATGATATCCCTGGGGGCGGATGATAAATGCAGTGAAATTGAGTTTAATTAAATCATGTAACTTATCACTGGCTTTACACTTTATGGGCATTCCTAGATTCTAGATACATGGTATGGTTGAATCAGTCAGACCAACAAATAAAAATCACTAACTAATTTACACAGATCAAAAAATGCATTCACCATTATAATTTATTGTAACAAATTTATTTAAAATCCGCGTTTTGTTTCTTATATTTAAGACAAGTATAAAAAATGTTCTTACAATTTTCCAGCAATAATAATTAATATGTATGCGTCAAGTTTTGAATTTGAAAGCAAAGAACGTGTGTGAGAACTACAGGTACCATTTAACATTTAACCTCGATTGATAATACATATACATACAAGAATTACATATACATACATTTTTTAAGAAAATTGTTTTTTGTACCATTCAACTTTTACGTTTTTACTCATTCTTTGGAGTCATTAGGAGGATGGAGGGAGTGTAGTAGATCATTAATTTCGTAGGTCGGTTTTAAGTAACAAAGCAGCGCCACACATTATAACGAGCTATAGGTTCCAACACCCAATGATTCGTTAGCAAAAAACCCGTTTGCCGCTGGTGTTACAAATTGATAATTCTTAACCCTCAGTATCCGAATCTGAAATGGTGACAGGTTCCCCTGCGTTTTTACTATTCTGCTTTGGCGACGACGACTTTTTAGAATTCGGAGATGGAGATGCTTTCGCAGATTTATTAGCTTGCTCAGACTTGCGGGCTGTTGTGGTCTCTTTCTTCTTCTTTTGAGCATCACGGAAACCTACACAGAACAGGAAACAATGATAATGATGAATGATAAGTCTACGGTTACACAATTTGAATGGGATGATTTTCATATAAACTTGAGAGGAAGTTGTGGAAATTGTTCCTATCCATCATATCACTGTAGTTTACTTACTTGCCAATGATTTTTCTAGTGGTTCCTTAAACTGTGGAAACTCGTTCTCCAAGAGTGCCTCCAACACGTCATTAGCGTTCATGGTCTTACGACCTGCCTTTGACGCCAAAGACGCCGCAGTTGCCGTCGTGTACAAAACAAACACGGAAGCGGTTTTTGCAATCACTTTTCGAGCTTCCTGTGAGACGTTAATATTCGCTGGAAGGGCATCATTGATAACTCTGCTTACCGAGGCCTGTATAATCGATAAAAAATATAACATGCCCTTAATAAAGTCATTCTAGCAAAAAGCTTAAAAATTTGCTTGTATCAACGATTACTCTAGAGTTGTTGTACACTTACCACAGGAAGACTAAGATCTTCGGGTCTCTCCGCCATTTTACTGCGATTCTTTCACACGATATTTACTTAACTATTTACTTAACTTTCGTCCCAGGAGTTACAATATCAATCAACGGATTAGCACTAAATTGACAGAGCGAATGACTGCCTCTTTTAAACGTTTTAAACTGTCACCAAAGTGGTTTCGGGAAATGGAACGTTGACTCACGGATAATAAGGGACAAGAGTGACAACACCTCCACTTACTTGACAGACAGTAATATTTAAAACATTTACCGTTAGCGAACAAAATAGGAGTTCCGAGATAGCTCTAAAAATAAGCTGTAATACTGACGGACGGCTACTAACAAGTAAGGATCACAGATCCGGACAAGAACGGGACGCGGTAGAGTGAGCAAGTCTTTGTATGGGGCATCACGTGACAAAACTGGTTTACTTGGCTTTCTTGAGCTTTGTCCAGACTCCGAAGAGTTCTGCTGGAGAGTATGCAAAAATTTATGATGAATGAAATTAGTTTAATTAACGTATTTAGTATTTTTATTGTACTATTTTTGACACACGTACAAATGTTTCATTTTCACGTTCGAGAGCAACAAAAAATTACAACTCAAATTTACACGATTACTTAAGTAAAGTAACTTTACTTAATTGAAACGCTTTAAGTATGTAGTAGTATTTTTTAAGTTTTTATCTTCTCGGTCATAATTTTTAAACTCAGAATGCAGATTTTTGAATTATTGCCAAACAAATGGTAAAACATAAGTGACTTGTTTGAGTATGTAATTCGTTTCATATCGTATATTATTCATGTACATTTAGGAAAACCAGTTATTCACAGTTCACACATTAATTAATAATTTTTATATATATAGTTAATCAGTTTATACATGAATACAAAGCCTACAACTAACCACTACAAGGACTAGAATCCCTTATTATACCTGACCGCGTTCACGTTTAATTTTTTATCACTGATTAAAGTAGAACAAGATTTTAGACGACGCGGGTTGTATAGATTTTATATAATATATTATATAACATTTAGCTATAATATTTAGGTAAATATGTATTTGTATTTATCGTTAATGTAACATGTTACCATAAAATCAATCACTAATGGCGTACGCTTTTTTAAACTTTCTGCAATGCAAATGTATATTATTCGTTCCGCGTCAAACTGGCTACGACTAAATATTAAGAAATATTTCATTTTTAACATCTTTTCGAGTTGTCCTTCTTTTGTATCTTAATTAGAATTAATCTAATTAATCTACACCTATGTAATATCCAATGCTAAGTTTTTAAAGAAATACTTAAATAATTGTTAATGTCAGTATCCATTAAACAAATAGAAAGTTTACGATAATCGTCTACATCTAATAATTCATAACACGACGACAGTTCCGCGTTTAAAATAATAGTTCTTCACTATATTTTTTTATATAAAGAAATTTTCAATAGTGATCCAGATTTATTTATTTTTTGTTCACATTTAAAAGAAGAATACTTCAAATTTGTGATGTTGAAAAATAAAAGTCCTTGTCCTTTGTAACCTGATCGTTAATATTAGTTATGTTTTATGTTGAGCTTGAGATAAACACTTTTTCCGTTTTCTTCACTGCACTGCCATATATATCGTTGTAAGTAAATGACCTTTAGTCCTTTATTGACCGCTTACATAGTCAGTTACATTACCAGATTTTTTAATGTAATGCAAAGCGAATGGATGATAACGTTGATGACGAGACATGAAAGTAAATTTAAAAAAAAACTGAGTATAACAACTTACTCGTAAAACCAACGAATATATAGAGACGCTCAACTATAATTTTTTTACTGTTTTTAGTTTTTAAATCAGTATCACACACGAGACTATGAAATACATGACAAATAACATGGATAAATCTTATATGATATGAATTAAATAAATTACACAAAGGTGTAGAGTACAAGTATTTTAAGCAACGAAAAAAAATCTCCTTTCCTCTCTGCAACGAATACTTTGATAAGATAGAATAATACACTGTTAATTAATTAATAATAATATAGTATGTATTTTCGCATTTTTAGGAGTTGAATGATTGTAAAAAAGGCATTTTACAAATCAAATGATACAAGCTGTAATAGTAATACAATTATTTAAACGTATGCTTGACATAATCAATATAGATACATATATATGGTGTCTGCACTTACATATGTACATACGTGTGCATTCTCATCAAATGATTTAATAATTGGAAATTGAAAACTTTCGTATTTTTGTAGGATTATATAGAGTAACGATAAATTTTTAACGAATTTGTTATTTTTGCCATTCACTTTTGACATTCCTCGGACGCCATTTCTTAGCGCCTATTGTCGCGCTTCTTGCGGCCCTGCTCCTTGTCAGCCAAGAGGATGAGAATGTGCTTGAAGATGGATGCGAGGTCCATGAACAAGGTGAGAGCATGCCAAATGTAATCCCTGTCTCCCATGCGGAATTTTTCCATGATGAGATGAGTATCGTAGAGGATGAAGGCAGACATAACAAGTAGCCCAACAATCAGTTGCATCTGTTTGAAACGAAAAGGTAGTAATTAATTAATATTTCGGTTTTCAGACAAACATCACTGGTATCTTAACTCTTGTAGATATAGTCTTGTGTAACTTACGTATGCAATGGTATGAGATCGAATGAAGATGTTCAGGATTGAAGCCAGAAGCATTGCAGAGAGGGTGGACATAAGCGGTGCGCCCATCATCAGATATTTCCCCTCAGGAGCGATTATCGCGCTGAGAGAAAAGCAGGTAAATATTACACAGGTGTACATCAGCGCTGAAATCACGATTGATGGCTCAATATCCCAAACAGCTTCGATCAGAGGTCCAGTGGACATTCCTAGAATTTATTGGAACATAATACAATTACTCAACAAGCTGATGATAACATCGATGTTCAAAATTACCTGGGTCATAACATGACCTTATTTAAAATAAACTACAAAAATAGCTCACCAGTGCAGAAAGCAAATCCATTCAGATACAAAAAGCGAGTTCCATCATCCTTTCCCTGGGGGTTCCTTGAGAATGCCAACATCAACATCAGAATAACTGACCCAAGGGCGCTCAATAGGCCACCCTCGAAATATCCGTTGCAATGTACGAATGATCCTGCAGCTGCTACGAAAGTGGCTGATGAGATTGATGCGTACACATTTTTCAAATGGCTCCGGATCGGTTGATCCCTGAGAGAAAGCAAAAAAATAATTAGTAATCCTCGTCACAATCTTTTGGAACTAGATTTATGCAAATATGTATACTATTTATATGCTCCTTACAATTTGTTGTCCATCATGGTTGAAAAGTTTTGTAGAAACTCCATCGTTGCTTCAATACAGAACAGATACCCTTTGAACTGTACTGCTCGTCCTTCTTTCACTAGTCTTTAGTTCTCGATGATAAAATCTGAAAATAAACAAGAGATTTTTTGTAAAAATTATGGTCAGTACGAAAAATATCCTGGAAGCTCCACAATTCACCAATTCACGGAAATCGGGAAAAAACTGACAGTCAAAAAAATGACAAACAATAAATTAATAAGAAGCTCGCCACGAGTAGCTCGTGTCAAGTCGTAACAATGACAAAATGAGCTTCCCCTCTTTATCAAATATTGTGATCGGTAATTGGCCAATTTGATTTTCGTGAATCCCATTGATATTAGTAAATTGTTTGTAAAACTGTATTATGACCTACTAGTTTAATTAATAAATTATTCAACTGCTCCGCACTTTCAATTCTTAAAATATTTTCAAATTCCGTAAAATTCACTGTTCCTAACTTCTTACTACTCTTTTCTTTCAATTCCAATGATAATTAACTTATTCTTGTGGCAAATGGTAACTTATTCTTTTCCTGTTGATGAAATTACTGTTTTTCGAGTATGTTCTATCTCTAGTAGTACTTCAATTCCCACATAATATCATCATGCAACTACGTATGCATACGTATTTCGTTACGTGTACATTGCATTTACATGTATGCAAAAATTTCGTGCTAGTATATAACCAGATTTATTTTTTTACTGCTACTACTTTACTTGCTAGCTATGCTGATGCTCTGCTGTCCGCTTCTTGAACGTGCGTTTCTTGTTAAAGTTAATAATATCAAACCATTCATCATCGCCAATCACATCGTTGCTGATTACATATGCTCAGAGTAGAGAGTCATTCCATTCGAGTCAGTAATAATAATAATTCTCATCATTCATGTGCATCAATATGCACACTACAGTGTAGTGACTACACTACTATGCTACCAAACAATGCTAGTTTAGTTGATTATTTCCCATAATCTTATTAAATGTATATTATGTAGTAGGCATATTCAGTTTGCTAATGCTGTTGAATGTATGTTTACACTTATACTCCAGAAAAACATACTTAGCAGAATTTGACTGTACTCACTCACAATTAGTTACGTTGTGTAGATAGATGAAAAAAGATAAGCATAAAATGTTGTACAACAATACATTAATTTACTAACTGAGCAAAAGCCACAAGAGTCCATCTTGCACAAAGTGACCATATTTTTCAGACCCCAACCCGGGACATTATGCACAAAACCCCTAATTAGCATAATATACCCAATTTTGTGTTTTAGAAAACCGGGACAATGAAAATTCGGGTTAGAAAAGTACCATATAATACTAAAAAGCCAAGTATTATTTTAAGGAATAGTTTGGCTTGTGTATTTGTACTAAAATTTAAAGATAGAACATTAATGATCCTAACCGTAACAACGGTAAAAAATCTGGGGTGTACAAAGATCGATGCTAAGTCGTAATTTCTAAATTGGCCGTATTTGACCTATCCCTAGCAAATAATAACTGCAATTGTGAACATGTTCGTGTAGGTTATGAGAATAACGGAAATTACAAAATAACTGATTAATGGATATATTAATGTCTGTGATGGAAGAGTGGCGAGCGGAGCGAGCCGAAAATTTTCTATTTTTTTACTTTAATAAGGCATTTCTGTAGTTAAAATACCTCAAGTTGTAAGTTAGGTTGTAAAGTTAATGTGTTCACTATCTCGAATTTCGTAGATGTTCTAGTTGAGGATTTGTATAGCTATCTTTAATTTGCTAACGAATTTAATATTAAATGTATATACTAATTTAACCTACAAATAGTTTCTACTAATCAGCTACAAATGCAAGCAAGCCAACATTGAACACTAATACTTAGGGAATATGTAATTCTTTTTCACAAAACAGTGGTTTCAGAGACAAATGAGAATACAACTGTGGAAAAATGATGATATATTCGACATGGCACTGTGTTGAGTCACACAATTGTCCAACAAAAGCGATTTTTATTGGTTATTTCTCACTCATATCTCTGCCTTTTCTTAACCGAATTGTGAAATTTTCATCCCGGGATTTCCGGGACGCATTCTGAAATCCGGGACAAAATCGGGACGCCGGGACGGGGTCTGAAAATCGGGACAATCCCGGGAAAATCGGGACGTATGGTCACTTTGCTTGCAACATAACGCTAACGAACGATACTTACTACACCTTTTGTAAAATTGACAGTACTTTGCTTAACAGTATACTATGCGTTAGTTAAAAAGTACTGCTAAATTCTAGACTCCTTCCAATTCCAAAACATACAAACTCACAAAGAATTAACCGACAGTGACGTTTACTATTATCACTCTATTCCATTTAGGAAAACTCGGGAGGAAACAAATCAACTGAATTCTAAGAAAACCAATGTCCTTCAACTACAAAAATAATAACATATTTATCATAATGATGAATGAAGAAAGCGTTAAAAAACAATGAACATAATCTATGGAATATAACCGTAATTTAACATACATATTATAGACACACATAAAAAGCAAAAATTACTGATTAAATACCTGTCGTTAATCAATGAAGAATATTACAATATATTATGCTGCTGTCGTCCAACGGAATAAAACTGAGATTTGTTTGGTTTGATTACAAATAATTACACTCCCAGGTTGATTTTAAGTTGACACTTGAAATATGACTTGAATAAACAAATCAGTTTGACTGTGGTTCAATTAAAATGATTTCAGTTAGTTGAAAAGAACAAAAAATAATAATAATAATATATGTTTATTATAGTACACGAAGGTAGAGACTAGGAAAAATGTTTGGTGTCACCCACACAAGAGATTTACACTGTGATCTTGCTCACTTCACACCACCAATACGCTACAATATTATATTTATAACAGATTTGATTCTCTCTCTGCATCTGCTAGTAGCAGTACAAGTTATAGTACTAGTGCAATAAGTAAAAACGAATGATTATTTCTTGTCCACTAGCTTTTATTATTAAGGTTTAGTAATATTGGCTGTGCTCTGTGCTCGCATTGTCAACAACGCAATTGAGTGGAATATGTATAAAAAGAAGTAAGGTGGAAAGTGAGTAGAGGAAGAAATTTAGGTAAAGGGCAAACTTAAAATCAAAAGGGAAAATCAGCTTTTTGTGTGTTATAAGTTATAAGCAAAAGCAGAACAAGAAGAAAAATCGTAGCATACGTGTAATAACTTTTCCTTATACCATTTATGCTGGCGTGTATTTATGTTTGGTAGTGTACGTCAGGCAGCCCATTACGCATGTCGTACGCTAAAAAAACGCTAAAACCCTTCTACTACGTGGACTACTACTACTACCATGACTACTAAGCAATACGTTTATATAATTACCTATATAACATAGTCACTCAACCGCATTTTAGATTGTAAAAATGTACCTGTCTCTATCTCCTGCATAATGTATTATACTAGACGGAGAAGGCCCGTTGAAATCAACGGGCTCTAGAAACTTATGTCCTGGTGGAAAACTTAGAAACCACATTATAAAATGTTAGTATTCTATCAATAATCTAATGAGTTTTAAAGTCTTTCCGGGTAGACAGATTTAAGGTTATAGAAATCGTGATTGTCCGGCAGTTCTCCCTGTTCTTCAGAGTATAATTACTATCTTTATTATGACATCAGCACTCCTGTTCCCCCTTTTGAATTTTCCCCTTTGGAATTTTCCCCTTTTAAATTTTCCCCTTTGGAATTTTCCCCTTTTGAATTTTCCCCTTTGGAATTTTCCCCTTTGGAATTTTCCCCTTTGGAATTTTCCCCTTTTGAATTTTCCCCTTTTGAATTTTCCCCTTTTAAATTTTCCCCTTTTGAATTTTCCCCTTTGGAATTTTCCCCTTTTGAATTTTCCCCTTTTGAATTTTCCCCTTTTGAATTTTCCCCTTTGGAATTTTCCCCTTTGGAATTTTCCCCTTTGGAATTTTCCCCTTTGGAATTTTCCCCTTTGGAATTTTCCCCTTTGGAATTTTCCCCTTTGGAATTTTCCCCTTTGGAATTTTCCCCTTTGGAATTTTCCCCTTTGGAATTTTCCCCTTTGGAATTTTCCCCTTTTGAATTTTCCCCTTTTGAATTTTCCCCTTTTGAATTTTCCCCTTTGGAATTTTCCTCTCGGAGGGTCACGTGTCACTTCGAACATTTATATTTGACATTACGCTTTGTTCAGAAGAATAGATAAGTTACGACTTTCCCCTCTGGGCACGACTTTCCTTCAACTTGCACAGCGTTTCCTCCAACTTTCCCCTTGTGGTTATGGCTAATTGATTGCCAAAGTCGAATTTGAAAATTTGTAACCGTTTCCGAGCAATGATAACGTACATAGTCTCCACTGTAGGCCAACTGGCTCGATTAGTTCATCGTCCCGCATCTAACTACCCTGAAATATAACTTCATTGAACGAAATTGCTGCTGTTGTTGGTTGCTCGCCATAGACTCCTTATATGCATTTCATTTCCAGTACACAAAGAACGAACTACTAATAATAATGAAACTTGGCTATTTGATTTCGTAAATTATATTCAGCAGAGCACGTATCTATGTAGGTAGCATGTAGATACAACGTGTAGAGTTATGTAAAAAAAAGTCGGTTTTTCTCTTTTGAATTATTGACGACACGGTTGGGTTTTTGAAAAAATTTGAACGTAGGTTCCGTTAGGGAAGCCGTGCCTTTAATTTGATACCAAATTTATTATTGTGGACTGCTTGGTGTTAGTGTGAGAGGGACCCAAAGGTGTCGAAGAATTTGCCTAATTTGCATATTCCAACTTTGTATAAAGGATATCTCTTTATATATGACTTTTACAACTTACAAACACGAGAAAAAAGAGTTTAGGGAGAAGCATCACTAATAATAATTTTGATGGACAGTTTTGTTTCGTTTCTGTTACTTACGGTTTTCTTGCGCTCTTTTTGTTCGCGACTCGCGAGACTAAAAATAAGTTGTTGCTTTAAAATCTGTTTGAATCCTCGGATCTTCGTCTCTATGGCATGAATTGCAGAAAAGATGTTTTGTGAATGATTTCAGTGTGTATAGATAGATAGCATGATGGGAGAAAGTTTTCGAAGATCTATGAATGATAATGATATGCTATCTATGTAACTTGAAAGGGCTCATTCGAAAGGCTCATGTTTTAGGAGTAGGAAATGTCAGTCTCATGTTGCCCCGCTGAGTCACACGGGGTTCTTCAACTATTTAGGTCGACCTCTACCAAAATAGGAAGATTCGTGTGTGTGTTTCGTATGCATTTAGTTGCTATAGTTATAAAATCATGCCATATACGATCTTAATTAGATGAATGAGCAGTAGTGTGAATGTAAAATGCACAGCAACAACCTGATGCAAGTGCTGTACTGCAACTAAAGTTTTAACAAGACAGGGGATGGAAGCGATGGATGGTTAAATAGTTAAATACACTGGTAATGAAATGATGATGACTGACCACGAATGCGAGGTCACAAGACATTCCTTCCGTTTTCTATCATCATCAATATCATCGATCGATCATGATCGTTTTTATGTACTTTTATGATAATATTATTTGCTTAATTATCAGATAATCATAAATTGGGTGATGGTGATACACCCAAAACCCAAACACGTTAAAAATGTGACGCAAGCTAAAACTAAACGAGGTTTGTACATTAATTAAATTCATACGTCACGACGACAGCTATTTTTGTATTAATGATGATGATGAGTCACTATAGTCCAGTAATTCGTATGAAATATGAGAACACTTATATGTACAAATTATACATACACGCTAACATCCATCTCTCCGTTTCTATTCTATATTCTCAGTTCAATTCCAAGCCTGCTTTCATTCCAAAGTTAGGAATCCTAACCGAAACCTATCCACACACAAGTAGTTAGTCTAGTTAGTAGTTTTATAACATGTAAGTTTTAAGTTTCCAGGTGCAGGTGGATTTTACTGGAATCAGTAGAGGCGTGATGCGATAAGTAATACGGGTAATACCGTAATACTCCATACCAATAAATGGAAAGGGGCAACTTGAGATATTTAGTTATAATAGGGGATCCTGAAGTTGATATTGTCATTTATTACGATTTAAAGTAGAAAGTATTTAAATAACAATAATATTGTTTCCAAAAATTAACGTAAAAATACTCTGTCATGTGATATCATAGAAAGCAAATTAGTATCATTTCTTATCATAACTGGGAAATGACAATGTAGGTACATCACATCAATGCCATGAGTCCAGCGATAAAACTGTAATTATATAAACACATAACGTTAATATAACATGCATGACTGTATTTCATTAATCTGTATAGCATCTTGGTTGGTTATACTGTTTTTCGCAAAACTCACCGTTTTTCTCATTCCACGATGTTCTCAGGAACCACAACTAAGGTTAACTTTCTCTCTCCTCGTTGTACTTGTATCGCAAGCTTGTCATCGGTTTTGACAATTTCATGAACTTGAGCTGCAGATCGCATTTGATGTCCATTTATGTTGGTTATAACATCACCTGGTTGTAGTCCAGATCTGCAGTGACAAAAAATGGTTGGCATATTATGACAGAGCATATAGCTTTCGGTTCTACTCATATGTAACATTATTTTGTATTTTTTACAAATATGCAGGTCCTCCACGAATTATTTGCCAGACAAAAACACCTTCAGTTGCCACTTTAATCCCAGTACGAGCTTCCAACTCATTTCGAATTTGATCCGTTAAGGTCAAAATGGTGAGACCCATGTAGCGTCTACTTGCTTTAGTTTTTCCTGCTGCTACAAAAATTCAATAAAACTGGCATGTTGTAGAAATTAAGATAAAGACAAACATCCTAATGAAAATTCAGTTTTAGCAGAGCTACAGTAAGTCAAGCTACTACCTCTTCGCAATTCTGCCCGTTCCAGAAATTTCTTCGCATGATCAATTGGTATTGCAAAGGATATTCCAGGTGTAACTTTCATTGAATTAATACCAATTGCTTCACCATCCAAATTTATTAATGGTCCCCCTGAATTTCCAAACTAAAGAATTACAGTTTCATTTATAATTATGCAATCAAAATGTTAAACTCAATCAAAATGACAACATTGAACAATGAATGAAACTTGCAGTGATTGCGGCGTCAGTCTGTATGTAGGTAATATCGTTTGCATGAATCCCCAATTCATTAGCCCCTCGCTTAGTGCTGCTGACCACACCAGTTGTGACGGTATTTGATAAATTTAACGGACTTCCCACCGCGACAACCCACTCCCCAATTCGTGTTTCTGATGAGCATCCCAATGGTAGCGTTGGAAGGCCTCTCTGTGCAAAAGAGAACAAAAGTATAAAATATACTGGACAGGACGGATTGCATATTATGTATATGAATTCACTTTCTCTCTAAATATTAATTATACTCACAGCTTTCACTCTAACGGTAGCTAGATCCGATTCATAATCTACGTCTTCAATAAACCCAGCGAAACAGCGACCGTCCTGTAATTTTACCTGCATAAAATGTTTTCAATTTCATCGACAATTAGATATGTTAGCTGATATACATAGTTTATTTAGCAAGTCAAAACTATTTGATAGAATACCGTTATAGAATTCCGTTGCTGACTTGCGACGACATGAGCATTGGTCAAGATCAACCCATCCTCCTTCACAATAAACCCCGACCCGTTACTGGAAGCTTGAGGAACTCCATACCAATTTGTTGTGGAGTGGTCCTTGACTTCAATGCAAACCACAGCATCCTGGACAAGATCTAATACGTCCGCAATGAAATTGAACTGCTGTCGCCTACTTATTTTCCCCTCCTTCCCTCCTGGCGCCAAGTTAGGAATTGAGCCGGACTTGAGGTCATCATCTAGTAGCGGTTTAGCCGCATTCACGGTGAAAGAAGGCAACACTAGGTCAATAATATAGTCCGACCAACTACAAGACTGTTTCCGGCCTCCATTTCGGCCCTCTTCATTCCCTACATGTCTTCGGACACGAGCCCAAATTGAGTATACCGCAGAGGAGCAGAGGAAAAGTAAGATAAGGCCACTGGTGGAAATTGACTGGTTGTCTTTTTGATAAGTACGTTTGGACGTAAAAGTAAAAATACTAGCATTATTATGAGAAAGAGTAGAGAGTGAGGAGCGACTATGCAACTTCCGGTTTCTCAACAACCCCTTATCTTTCTCTTTAAACGGGAGTTTCCAATCATTGGAAACATTGCAGTTAACATAACCATTGGAGGCAATGCCACGGGTCGATGCTGCGAGGAGCTGTCCACTTCCCTGTCCTTCCCAACAATTAGGGTTTTTCACGCCTAATATGCCAACACTTTTACCAGAAGAGAAAGCATAACGGAGAAATGGCCGTAGCGTTAACACACGAGATTCTGGGAACATTTTAACGGCAGTTCAATAACCAACTCCACATTTACATGAATAGTTAAGATTAATTACAATTTCGGCAAATGTTAAACGTAAAGTGAGGGCAAGACACTTTCTTTTCGTCAAGTCTACGCTGACGTGACAGCAGCAACGTGTGTTCACTTCCGTTCAGTTGGGAAGAGTGAAAGCACATGTCTCACGTGTCATGCAGCCAGTGGGTGTATTTCAGTTTGTTGTGTGAAATGTCTGTTTTGTTGTTATGATGCACAGACAGACATATCTCGTTCGACTCTTTTCATCTGTTTGCTCTCCGCAATTGTTGAGGTTTTGTATCTGAAAAAACGGTCGTGTTTTGTTGCCAGATACCCCGGTTTTCAGTAAAAAAGTTGACCTTTCTCCGCGGGCTTTGGCTTTCACTCTGGACGAACAACAAGCAAAGTTGCTGTTGAGGTCTCATGTCCTCGGCTCTCCTTCCAAAACTCTCTTTGCGTCCATAATTGCTTGTCTTTAATGACTTTGTTGAAGCCGAAAGTAACATGATTTTTAGCATTTTCTGTTGTATTTGTGAGGAACTAGTTCTAAAAATACATACTACCAAGTAGCAAAATAGGATTCAGCCGCCCCGAAAAAGTCCGTAACATATTATTTGACCGCGCTTATGGTCGCGTTTTGCTACGTGAGGTTGCATTGCTGCTGGTTGGTTTGGTTGTTGGCTTTTCTCTTAGATAGTTGGAAAGTGAACTATTATAGTCGTTCGTAAACAAGTCAAGGCACTCACCAGTAAATTTAGTAAACTAAATGCATCTTAATAACTGTACAATTTTCGTATTTACTGAATCTGTTCAACTTTGTGAGGAGGCGGTGAGTCTGTGGGAAGTATTTTTCGGCGTAAGTAGAATTATATTTTAATCACCTGTTAAGATTTAATTGTGCTTTCATGTAGAATGTTTATAACGTATAAGAGGAATGCATGTAGTTTAATTAAATGTAATTTTATGATAAAGGGGGCTAGCGACTGGCTAATTTCTGTGAACCTTCTTGGATGTTCCAATGGATGTAGGGACTGCGTAAGACTTCATCCAACAATTTGACAGATTGGGCAGAGATTGAAGGTACAATGTTTTTCTATTTGGGAGGGTGGAGGAAAGTATTTTGATAATGGAGGGGGATGATTATCATTACTATATTCACTTGTTCGCAATTTCAGATATTGAAGAAGCAGCAAACATCTGCATGTCAAATGTGGTGGTGATAAGGTTGTTGTTGGTTGCCGGAACGGGGATGGATCATCGGAACAGTTAACGGAGTTTCAAGATTTCCAAGAGTGTACTGCCGACAATCTCAATTAAGTTTGGAAAAGTGTAGAAATATGGCTGATGATAGTAATAGTAAGTCACCTCGTAGTAGTAAGAACAAGTGTTCCCCAGTAATTTCCCCGAGGCCACAAGGTGCAATTCTGAAAACAACCCCATCACCCCTACCTTTTGAGCTGAAAAATTACAATGAACTGTGTGTTGCAGATGAAAATCTGCCTTCTAGTCGTATTTCGGAGTTGTGGAAAAAACCGCTGAAATTGCTGACGCCACTGGCCAACTCAAACTCTCCAAGAATTAAGAATAGTGGCGGAAGTGGGAAAAGGAATGAGCGGACTCCCACTACCAGGAGAGGCTTCTTACCTCCCACAAAACTTGTGTTTGATCAATTAGGCTCGGATGAACTAACTGCGCATAAGAAGGTATCACGGTCTGTTCACAGAAGATCTGTGAGCTTTCCTGAGAGAATTTCCGGTGAAAGCCCAGCGTACAATCCGAAGAGGTTGAAACTTTTGAACGAAGAAAATTCTCCGTATGAAGATATTGTAAGAAACAAATCAGCATTTAAAGAAGCCAATGAAAATGTACAGTACAGTCCTTCCTCATCATCATCATCCTTAACTCCAGCTGTCAAGAAATTATTTTTAAAGTCTCAGTCAGATTCCATCCTTTCGTCAGGCATAAAATCTGCATTGGAAAAGATAGAAGGAGATCCCAATTTGATCGGGGACGCGTCAACTTCGTACATTTTACCGATCATGCGCAACGGGAAACATGCGGATCTTAAAGAAATTGAAGGAAAGACATTGGCTGACTTTATGGAGAAAAAGGAAAATCATTCGGATATATCTTACAAGATCATTGACTGCCGTTACCCGTACGAATATGCTGGAGGACACATCAGAGGTGCTCTAAACCTTTATACCAAAAAGCAAATCCAGGAAGAACTTTTGGACTCCAAATTAACAATAAACAGCCCAAATGTTTCCAATAATCAAAAACATGCCAGAGAAATTCTGATTTTCCACTGTGAGTTCTCGTCAAAGCGTGGCCCTATCCTGTGCCGTTATTTAAGACATATTGATCGCATGTCTAATGCGTCAACTTATCCCTTTTTATTTTACCCAGAATTATATGTTCTGTTCGGAGGATACAAGGACTTCGTCAAAGAATTTCCGCTTTTTTGTGATCCACAAGGATATGTGCCCATGGATCATCCGGAACACGCAGATGAATATCGTCGATATAAATCTGAATCCAAGCTCGGACTGTAGGCGCAATTAATAGAGTCGGATAAGTTGAAATATTTTTAAGTACAAGTTGATGAAAACATCGTTAGAGTATAACTAGAGTACAAATGTCATGTCCATCTCACTATTTTAATTCATATTATAAGTGAAATATTATCCTTATTACTTATTCAGCTGAACAAGAATATTTTTATACTGGTATTTGTATTTCTACTGTGAAATGTGGAAGACTGATGAAAATGATATGAAAAGAAATTCTTTTAAAGAATTTTTAACGCAACGTTCAGAAATTGTTTCTTCGACTCAACTTGATATTATTCTTTTCGTTTCATACTCAACGACAGAGTAATTGATTACTGTTAATCACTACATAGTTTAAATTATGTATCAAAACTAAGCATGTACAGTACATAGTATATTATAAAATTAGTTCTAGTTGCGTAAACTAATTATTTCATTCTTTTCTTTATACTTCTTATTTTCTGCTATATATTTAGAAAACTACATAAGACTAAAATTGCTACGTGAAAAGTAGGAAAAAACATGTTACAATTTACATCTCCGCACTGACAACACAACTGTACAGAAAAATTCCTATAGCTTTTGGAACCGTATGGATCTGTATCAATGGACATCTAATCGTCGCGTCGCCAGAAAGGATAACGATGCTAAGTCAAATTCAACAAAAAAATAGTAAAATTTGTTATACATTTAACCTTAATTTATTCATCTGTTCTTTAGAATACCTTATACATTAGAATTTCATTTTTATATAAACAATACTATTTACCTATTGTTATTTTTTATACTGGAGATTATCTATGCAGAAAATAAAACCAAAACAGTTTCTTTCAAGTTTTTGGTATGAAAAAAATGTAACATAACTTTTGTTAATTTAAATTAGCTAAATTAATTGATGCCATAATATTATGTATGTAATATAAAATATCATGAAGTGGTTGCGTTGCGGGTGGCGTGGCTTCTGCTCTCATTTGTGCTTCAATTCATAAGGGAAGCCAGTTGGAGTCGAGGTGCATGAAAATATGAATGTTTTGCTACTTGTCTCAGCTGTGTACACCTAAAAGCATGTTTGTTTCATGAAGAATGAAGATCATGTCTTCTAAGTTGTAAGTGGAAAGATTTACTGGACCGAAAGGGTAAAGTGATGTGAAAGGTACCTGTTGTCGTTGTTAGTTGTTTTCCATAATTCCGCAATTTACACTGCCCACCGGCTAACCAGCTTTCTCCTTCCTTTTTTAACGAGTCCTCGTATTATACATGATTAGAGCCAAAAGTGTTAAACATTACGCGGCGACCTAATAATTACTTGAGTGATTGTCTTTGTTTGGAAGGACCAGGACCAACATTAAAAGAGATTTTTAATGAATTGCACACCTGTTGCAATCACAAACCAATCATCATCCTCAAAAAACCCTGCCGCTGTAGTAAATCCGTTATGCATAATCTTGGTGAAAAATGGAAGCAAGGGGGACCGTTTGCTGTTCCGGTATCCGTACTCGAAGAAATTCAAAAGTCTTGCAAATAGCAGGAAAAAGGTTGGAAGAGGAGATCCGCCAGAAGAATTAAGCAAGAATGCGTCCTTTACGTCGTCGTCCCCAGGTTCTGCACCGCGGTCTGGAGGGGAGACCGCCTCCACTCCGGGCGTTTCTTCATACAATGGCGACACCTCCTCCAAAGTTGTCAGCGTCCTGGCGTCCTCTGAAAAGGCGGAGGTGTCGCCGTCGTCGCCCCGTGAAGAAATTGTAGTGGATGGTAAAGATGGGACTGATGGTAATTGTCAGATAAGTGCAGCTACTCCAACGGAAACAATCATTTCTAATAATACGACGACAACCACCAGCCCCCCGTCAGCATTCACTTCTTCAGGAGGTTTGAGGTCCCCGGCATTTATTGGAACTACTACCAAGAGCCTGTTTGATACGCCATTGTCACAGATTTCCTCGACAAAGTCTTTTACTTCCCCTCCCGCTGGCGGTGGTGGCGTTGGCGTTGCAAATATAACGCCAGAATTTGGGATTGGCTTAGCTCGCATCCGTAAAGTTTCCCGTACCGCGGCACCCATCATTTCCCGAGGGGAAGGGGAGAATCCTTATTCCGTGTCAAAGAATCCTAATGACGACTTGTTCTCAGAGCCTGTATTCGCAGGCGCTACAACGGATGGTAGAAAGTTTTCTCTGGATGGAAGTGAAATGCTTACCCAACTCAGCGACAAGGATCTTTCAAATTTGCTTGCTGTGAACTCTGACCTGGCCGAACGGAAGTTTGAACTGAAGTTGAATTTTGTACGGTTCGTAGGTCATCCAACGCTAATGCATAATCCCAGGGATGTTCGTCCTATCAATCCTGAGTATGTCCAAAATAGAAATATAATATGAAGACATAATATAGTTTACAAAATTTATGCTAAAGTCATGTTTAATTTGTGGTCTCTCTTTTTTTCTAGTTTCCAAACTTCCGTTAAAATATTCCACATTGTATTTTGCCTTAACGCTGCCGCAAGCCATTCCATTGTAAAGTGCTTTTTTGACTTGAGCAAGCGACTTGGAATTGGTCTTCGACATGAGGAGTACCGTTGTGGCTTCTTAAATCAAGAAATGCGAAAAATCATTTTGGCACACGATGAGGCGTGTACGGCGGCTACGGAACATTTAGAAGAAAGAGAGGATTCGGATAATGTGCAAGAGAAAGTTTTTGACGATATCTTGGCGAAAAGCAAGTTGGCGCAGTTGTTGAAGCGTGTCTACGATGATGTCTGTAATACTGGCTACACTTTTACCAGGATAAATAACTGGGTTCAAATTAGTTTCTGTTTACCCCACAGAGTGCACGTTCTACCGTACGTTTATACAGAAATAATGACGTTATCTATATTTCATTCTTGTTATTAAATGCTTTTTTTAATTTGTGCTAAATTCTTGATTCGATAAAACAGGTTTAGGAAACATGCAGCGTTGGTGGAACCAGAGACAATCCATAGATGCTTGGAGGCTATCCGACCATATCACGCCATCCTTCTGCTGGTGCAACCCGAGTCCTTAATCTCTCGTTTCTGGGTAGATAGTTCGTCAACAATTCCCAGACTGCTCCAAGTTTACTCGCCACTCAAAAGCTTACAGACGCTGGCCGCAGACGCTGATTTGACACTGTCTCAAGTTGTAGAAATAGCGTCGCATTTGGTCTATTGGGCGCATGCCACTGTAATTTATCCTCTCTGCGAGTCAAATGTGTACTTTCTCGCCCCAGACATTCCAGTCGATTCTCCCCAGTTGGGCGTTGCGTTCAGGAAACAGTTTCCCACACTGTCAATGCTTCAAGTGTTTTCAGACTTTTCTCTCGCAATTCCCCTGGGGGAAAGGATGAATCCAATGATAGGTAAGCTTACTGAATATTTTCCACAATTCCTGATAATAATGTATGTATATTATCCTAGGCTGCTTATTAACAATGTTTATTATTCTTATAGGAGGAACTTATGTACAATCCCAACTTGTGGAATTGGTCACATGGATGCTGCAACGACGCTTATTGATACAATTACACACCTACATTTACATGTCAACTTTTTTGGACGCTGGGCCAGGAACGGACCAACAATTGGACCAGATAAGCGTCAATGTAGATCCAGACATTAGCTTGAATCTGAACATACGCCCTTTTGACTTCCCAGAAGAAGACGACGCTGCTACAGTCAGTGATACATTCTCGGAAACGACTGGAGACGAGATCGCTCTAGTTAGCCCACTTGGATTGTCCACTCAACAGAACACAGAAATTACTGAAGATAATAATAGCCTGCTGGACGCAAAAGACAAAGATGAGAGCCTCTCTCAAGAACCTGGTGGTGATACTAAAGAGGAACTTGCAAAGCAAAACAACAACAATGAGGAAATTGTGGAACCTCTTGACAAGTTCAAATCCTCTCTTCCGGAACTCAACAATGAGGCGGTGAAAAGAGCTCTGGGACTGGTTAACAAGTCTGCCATTAGTCTACAAGACATCAAAATGTTTTCCAAGCTAGCGAAATATTTCACGGGGGAGTTTCATATTGAGGAAATCATGTACCGGGAAAACGTGAGACGATCTCAATTGATGCTCCTACTGGACAAGTTTCGAGAATGCTTAATCACGGTTGAGAAAGAAGATGCGGACATTAGTTTCTTTCGAAATAATGAAATGATTCGCTAATAGAAAAGAGAAATTATACAAATAATAAAATATTATTCTTCCACGCACTGTGGTGGAACTTCAATCATCATCATCATATAACGCACGACATGTTTTCATCTGCCTTTAAATTTATACTCATTATTATTTAGTATAAGTTTCAAAAGTGAAGAGTAAAAAAGCTAATTATGGAACCGGTGAAATTATTTGTCTATTAAAAATTATATTTATTACTGCTCATTACTCATTCCTCTCAGCAAACCGACAAAGAGCTTCAAATGATTCATCATGGCATGGTTGCCTACTTTCCCACGTTACACCAATGGCTTCATATAAAGTCATGTAAGCATGTACACGAAAACCACGCGAATGCACACATGGACGTACGCAGCAGCTGCAAATTTGTTGTTTTTTCTGTCGTGTTGCTGAGTATTGTTGATGGACCACTGAACTAAGTGTTCTGACGAGTGTGTTATCATCATCAGTAAATAAGTAGTGAATACCGCAGCAATTAAAATAGTTTTTATCGACATTACTAGCATTTAAATATGTCTACACAAAACGCTTCCGATGGAGTCGCTTATATTAAGCCGGAATACGTCTGGGTGAAGCCAGTTCCAAGTGAAAGTGCTGAGGATAGCGCTGGAAGGAGCGGTCTGGAGCCTGAAGCTAAAAAATTAAAGATTGACAATGATAATGGATTGGACAACAAGGGCGATAGTCGTGGAGGAGGAGATAACCGCGATAGAGGAAATGAATCTAAACGGAGTCAGCGTAAACGAGGTTTGCTTACTGCCGTAATTTAAGTGCACATGTAGATTATGATCAGTTAAATGATTACTGGTGACATGACACATTACTTTTTTTAGGGCAAAATAAAGCCAAGGATCGTCCCCTTCCAAAGAAAGCTGCCGCAGAGGATAAACTTTGTCCCCATTTACTTGACGGTCCCCAAGAATCGGAATGCCCGTATTTGCCAGGATGTCCTTTCATGCATGACTTGAATGAATATATTGGTAAAATTAATGATAACAATTAGTACAGTTAATTGCACAAGTCATGTTTGATTTTCTCTATGCTAAATGCAAGTTTTCATTTAAAATTACGTCTAGGCAAAAAACCGGAAAATATTGACAAGGAGTGCTACATGTTCCAAGTTTACGGAAAGTGTACCAGGGGAATTACCTGCAGATTTTCGGACTCTCACATAAAGGACGGCAAAAATATTGTGAATGAGGATCTTTGGAACACGCAAAAGTCGGTGTATGAGCAAACTCACTGCGCTTTACTGCCCAAACAAAAGCAGTTTGAATTGAGGAAGCATAAATATGATTTCAAATCAGTTGAAAAAGTATGTAGTCAGCTACAGCCAACCCCCAAAAGTAATTCCACGAATGGTTCCGCAACTGGTAGTGAAAAGTTGGGTCCTGTTTCAGATGAGGACAGTGTTCCATTAAGACCCAGCGAAGTTAAGAAGGTATGTACTTTTTAAAGCGTGCCTTAATTTGATTCCCGAGAATGATAAATAATTAGTCATCTTTTTTTAACGCAGATTGATTGGAGTGATAAACTTTATCTTTCTCCGCTGACCACTGTGGGCAATTTACCGTTTCGTCGACTATGCGTAGAATATGGAGCTGATGTCACGTGCTCGGAAATGAGTTTGGCATCGTCCCTTTTGCAAGGAAATACTCACGAGTTTGCTCTGCACAGGCGACAGTAATGCAAATATAATTTATAATTAATCAGTCAGTTTAGTTTAAATATATTTAGCAAGGAAAGTTGTCGTAAAACGTTAATTATCAATTTGCAGTCCATCTGAAAAACTATGGGGAGTGCAGTTGTGTGCAAGTAATGGACTCGTTGCAGCTAAAGCAGCACATTTGCTCCATGATTGTGAGATACCTTTCGATTTTATTGACCTTAACATGGGCTGCCCGATAGATGCAATATATCGACAAGTAAACTGACGACGTGTACTTATCTGAACTATCTTGACACTGTCACTTTGCATTCAAACAGTTAAAAACTGTATTTATCTTCCCAATAGGGTGCTGGTAGTGGACTAATGTGCCGTGCCAATAAATTTCATTCAATGGTTAAATCCATGGTGGCTGTACTTGGTGGCTACGGAAAACCCTTCACTGTTAAGATGAGGAAAGGTGTGACAATGGACAAAAATATAGCTCACAATTTCATATCATATTGTAGAGATAGCGGAGTTTCATTAGTCACGGTAAGCAGCTAACATCATGTTGTGCACTTTATAAACTAGTAAAAATCTTCATTAATGAACAATTTTCTTAATAATATTCTCAGCTTCACGGCAGATCTAGGGAGCAAAGGTACTTGAAAACTGCAGACTGGAATTACATTGGGGAATGTGTGAAATTAGCTTCGCCAATGCCTGTTTTTGGAAATGGTGACATCCTGTCTTGGGAAGAATATAATGAAAAGAAGGAGATATCAAGTGCTCCTGGTATGTTTTACTCGCATTTCACTTTTCTGCTCTTAACTTTCTAAACTGGAAACATTGTTGTGAGGTTGACTTTTTTTATAAATTAGGTGTAATGATTGGCCGTGGAGCACTGATGAAGCCTTGGATATTCCAAGAAATAAAAGAGCAAAGGTCTATTGACATGAATTCCAGCCAAAGAATGGAAATTCTTCAGAAATACGTTAATTATGGGTTGGATCATTGGGGATCAGGTCAGTAAAATATTCTACTACAATTTAGAACATGACTCCAATTAAAGGAACAATTAAAAGTACTCTCTTGTTGGTGACAATTTTTTTGTAGATGCTCAAGGAATCGCAACGACAAGGAGATTTTTACTAGAATTCTTATCCTTCTATCATCGGTACATTCCTCACGGAATACTTGAAAAGCCTCCACAAAGAATCAACCAGAGACCACCGAAATATATTGGACGTGACGAAGCGGAAACATTACTCATTAGTGGTAATGCCGCCGATTGGATTAAAATCAGGTATGATATTTATTCTATTGAAAGTAACACATCATTCATATTGGTTAGCTTAAAAAGTGTCTGTAATATTTGCTGTTTTTTGTCATTTCAGCGAAATGTTTTTGGGCCCAGTCCCGTCAGATTTTGTTTTTGTCCCTAAACATAAAGCCAGTTCCTGGTGATTACTAACTTTTTCTTTCCTTTTGTATGAGGTCATGTGCCCTTTCTCATAAAATTGCATTTATTATTGTTCTGTCAATTATTTCAAAGTAGATGACAGTAAATCTTATTCAATTTTAATTACATAATATGTCTTTATTTCAAGCATTTTGATTGTCACGACTAGCATCTATAAAAAATAAATACCTTGTTTCCTTACTTTCTGTTAATACACAATAGGAATGATTATTATAAAAATTACTGATTGCAACTCTACGACAGTAAACGAAGATTTGTTTTAAATTCGTGTCAAAGAATCTTCTCCACATTCGGATTCTTTTCGCGATTCTTGGGACCTTACACTAGGCGCCCCTTCTCTACAAAGATATCTGATCACAGTAAAGCAAACGACTACAGCAAATAGCGCTCCTAAACATAAAAAGTAGATCCCATACACAACAAATTGAGCTCTTTCCCCAAGTGCAAATCCATTTTCATCGGCAACGGAAAACGTTAGCAGGGATTGGAGCGCCAGTGCCAGGAAGCGATTTATTCCGAAAATCAGTCCGTAGCTGTCATTACTGATCCCTTGGGCTACTTCCGCACTGAAAATGAAACCATACATTCATAGAGCTCTCATATAAGTAATCATGAATGTAAATCCAACAAATTTTTAGAAAATAATAATAGTCATCATATCATAATACCTTGCTACAGTAATCATGACTTGGTACAGCGTCCTGATGATAACGTAGCCAGCATACGCCACCATGATGCTTTTAGTCTGCGACATCCATATCAGTAAAGCACCCTGAAGTAGGGAAATGACGCAAAGTAGACCTTCTCCCCACTTTCGCCATGGGATAGTAATATGGCCAATAAGAATTGCTAGGAAGGCACCTTTTCATAATAAAAGTTCATCGTAAAAATTAGGTCTGGCATTCATTTGCTTGTGTAAAATGAGTGCAATTATGTATATGTAAATTGTCAATTGAAAGCTTGCTTACTAAGCAGCGTGTGAACAGCATCCACAGCCCCATTGTAAATCTCATTTTCCGTATATGCAGCAATTTCTTCGTAGAGTGGTTGAATATAACTAATAATCTGATTTCCCGTATATAGAGTTATCATAAAAGAGAAAATCAATACAATGTGTACAATTACAAAAACTGACCCAATTCAATCTTGCTCTTATCACCATTATCATACCTGATAAAAACCTGCAGAGGCAATGGCCCACCATACCGACCATTTCAAAACGTACGGATTCGAGTATGCAATTCTGCAGTCCATCCACAGCATAATGTAAGCTCGTTTGATTCGCTGTCGGAAATTGAGCGTTTGTAGCGAATTACTTCTAGTTTGAACAATATTATCGGACGAAGCGTTCTGATTCCCACCACCACCATCGCCGCTACCATTTCCATCGGTGTCATTCCTGTAAAAGTAAATGGACTGCCGGACACTGGGGAGCACGCATGCAATCAGAGCCGCGATTGATACAGAGCCTAAGGTCAGCAAATGAAGTTGTCTGTAGTCCATCCAACTGTGAGACACGAGCAGTTGAGATAAGGCAGCAGCGACAAAGTTG
Organism: Sinella curviseta; assembly: GCA_004115045.4. Taxonomy (NCBI): domain Eukaryota; kingdom Metazoa; phylum Arthropoda; class Collembola; order Entomobryomorpha; family Entomobryidae; genus Sinella; species Sinella curviseta. Next base: position 38,180,773 of record CM023203.3, on the reverse strand, counting down.
CCGACCAGAATGGCGGTGTATGTGTACGAGGTCACCTTTTTGTAATTTTCCTTGTCAACTTTGGCATAGATGTAGGTGTAGTATGCCACCTCTGTGGAACTGGAAATTCCGTACAAGACTTCCACAACCTATGTGGTAGTATGTACAGATATTTGCATGTATATATATGTAACATTAATTAAAAGTGAAAGTTGATTGATCTTGCTTTTTACGAATGACTTACCCGTAAAGCATTCAGACCATTTCCCCAAATCAACAGAATGTATGTGGCTACGAATGCGAGGCCTTCAAAGACTATGATTGGTTTGTATCGTAGAAAGTCTGTTATCAGGAATACAATCGGCAATGTGGCCAGGTACGCATAGGTGGCAATGGGATAGATCTTTTGCACAATCTATAAAACAGCATCATAAATGAAATGAATCTTTGTTTAATGCTGTTTGTTTAAACATACACATGCAAATATGTATGAGAAATTAATTTACCGTTTCTTTTGAGAATTCCTTGAATTCAATAAGATATTCCGTTACAAATGGTTCTGTAAATAAAAGGAAAACAACAATCATATCATGTAGGCTAACCTGATAAAAAATTGAACACGAAAATGAGCTACTTTTCACAGTACAATTGGATTTATTTTACCGGAAGGACGAAACTCTTTAAATATGCCAAAAAGGCATAAAACGAGTGATATCCATTGCCACTTTTCCATAACTAATTAGTTTGAATTCGTATGACAGTAGAAAATTAAAGTCGCAGTTTACGGCACCAGTTTTGCCGATTTTTTAAGAATACATACACGATGTATGTAATGTTAGCACCATGAAAGCAATGTAAAAACTTTTCTGGCAAAATCCAGCACACTATATGGACATGTTTTGGCTTCAGCTCCCGGTTCCACCGAATTTTCACCGATGTCTTGTGACTCCTGTGTGTTTGCATACACTGAGAGAGGTTCTGAAGCGAATGGTGGTTGTGAGTGCTGAAAATTTGTTTCTTTTTTTCATCACACATAACATATTATATTCTTTTACCCAATGAACTTATATTCATTTTTTACGTATGCAACCATGTTTCAAGCAAACATACTAACAAAATGTATAGCGATGTGTGCAGTATAAGATCGCTGTTCCATGAACCATGATAAGAAATCCAACACTAGTAAGCTTATAGTAGGTCGTTTGTAATAAGTCGTAATATTATGTGTATGCCGGCTCATCAGTCACAAGTATTTTTCCATGAAAGCTATACAAGATATTTTAGTTCGTTTTCTTCACATTATTTCAAATATTTGCTGAATCAAGCGCATAGCACATGTATTCAAATGTCCATCATCTTTCAAGAAAGTGAGAAGTTGAAGTATTGCATATTTTTTATAAAAACTATATCTACAACATCAGCATCTTCAATTTTGGAATTACAACGTAATATCATTTTCATGAACAGTAATATTCATAACTTATATGTACATTTATGTGCATCATACATGTGGCACATATATGATTGGTGATAATCATAACACGTTACCTATACATATACATATGTCATATATGTAGTATCGATTCCAACAAGAAATGTTCATTTTAATGTTGGATGCTGGATATGTCTCACGTTTTGCCTATAACTTTTTGGATGCTTTAACTGTTATATGATCTCAGAGATTTTTTTCATTTTATGGGAATGGGATGTAATTAAAAGTGTATTCAAGTAACAAGACGAACAAAGTATAAAAAGGTGAGTGAGTACGATTGGTTAAAGTACTTTTGATTATTTAAAGTTTTGTTATGTATTTTTTATTAAACAATTCATTACACGATCACATTTAAAAAGGATGTTGACTTTGATTCCAGTTATGTCGGAACGCTTTTTATTATAAGTATTTGTATGTAGATTTAATTTAAAGCTAAAAAAGGCAATGAGATCAAAAATCATCATGAATTTTTTTACACGCTGATATAGACTCGGCGTTAAAAAAAATTACATGATTTATGCGTTAAGATTACATAATACTAACACAAGAACAATTCACTGACGACGAGGCTACATGAAATGATATCCATCAGATCACTCCAATCACCAACTAACATGGTCACAATCACAAAATTCACGAACCACACTGATATATTTTTCTTGTTTGCATTGTTACAATTCATGTCATTTATTAACCTATACTTATATAGCTGCAACGAGTGGCTACTACGATTCTTTGAATCCATTATTAACAAAGCCCGTTTTGGCGTACTTTCCATTTTTTGCAGAACCGTTATCAAGATTCCTGCCCAAACTTGAGCTTCTTTTTGTGTACGTGCCATTGGAACCAGGCTCGTTTTGAGTTGTTGCTGAAGATGACGGATATCCATATCCACTTGAATAGGAATATGAAGTGCTCAGTTCCAGGCTTTTCCCACTGGCACTGTCATAATAACTTGCTCTAGACTTTCTAAACATTCGAAGAAACTTTGCTAATAGGGGATGGATGTACTTTTCCTGCTCTGGTTTAACTAGGAAAGGAGTCCCTGAGCAACTCAAGCCTGCAAAATCATTAATTCATTGTAGCAGAGTATTAGCGTGAGATTAATTGGAATTCTAATTGGTAATGTCTATATTAAAATATATCTGGCAGCATACCTGTAATCAAGCTTACAATCATTCCCACTATCATACACACAGCGCATCCAATGACAGGGTAAAGAAGAAACGAAACTGTGTGTATTTTTTGCGGCCAATCCCTAAAACCAAAAATCAATCATGAGCATAAAAGCAATTTGTTGTTTTTATGGTCAAGTACTTTAATTAATTTCATTTTACAATTCAGGATGCGCCGTAACACCGACTGTCATGTTCCTCATTGATAAGAACTCTGTCTTGTTGCCAACCTGGTCCCAAACTGTATCATTGCAACCATCAACTGAAAACGGAAGGGTTGGAGTTTTGAGCCGCAATAATCCAGCTCCAACGCAAACCCAAATGGTTATCGTGTGTCCAACAAGCATTCCTACAATGGCTCCCTTAATTACAAAAAATAATAATAGTGTGCATAGGTCAAGTATCCACTTTACTAATGTCGTTACTCGTTACAAATAAGTAAAGAGATTATCAGGGACAGCTTACCCATTTGTTTGCAAACGGCACAAGCAAACCAAGTAAAAATATGCCCAAAAGTGGACCTGCAACAGAGCCATTTAAGACAATCGAGGCCCCAAGAACGCCATCAAAGTTTGCTGCTAAAAACGCCATCGCTATGCACATGAGTCCATATATCAATCCTAACAAAGTCCAATAACAAATTATAGTTGGATTAAAAATGATAGGCTGTAAAAGCCTTGAATTGCTATTTAATGTACAATGCCTACCGACTACTTTGGAGACCTGTCCTTGTGCCTTCTCTGACATTTCCTTAAAGTATGAAATTTTTCCCAAGAAGTCTTCCCACGTGACAGCAGTCAACGAATTAAGACCAGACGAGACAGTACTGTGTATAAGCACATATTATAAAAGTTCTTTAGTTCTGGAAACTTTCATCTAAGGTATTATTTTTTTAAAGATTAAAGTGGCAACAAACCTTAAAGAAGCCGAAAACAGGCACGCGATAAAGAGTCCCATGAGACCCCCAGTCGAGGACAAATACTCCAAAACAAAGTATGGGGCAATTTGATCATTCCGCTTGATAAACCCTAGCGTAATTGGATCACAGTCTGCGTAGTTGGCAAATATCACAACACCGGCTAATGCTGCCAGACCAACGGTGAACACCACCAAAGGAAGGGTTATCATGATAGTCCTGCATAGATATATGGAATTGATAAGACATTCAGAATAAAAGCTCATCATTCGTTTTGAAAAGAAAGTAAACTCTTACAGCACTGCTTTCTTCAAAGAGCTCATACTACAATATCGCTGTACAGCGGTCTGTTGACATCCACACACACTCAGTACCATGATTCCATTCCCGAGAAGAATATTGATGGAATTTAAACGTTGGAAAAAGTCAAAGTTAAGACTGTAAATAAAAATTGAATACCCGAATTACTTATTGACTCGTGTAAAGTGTAGATGTTTGTATAGAATCTTTGGGTAAGAAAATTACTCTAAAAATTTTATCCTGTGGTGCTCATTTGCAATCCGGAAAACCTCAGAGTAGCCTCCAATTTGAAGGGCGCCTCCAATCACAATAGCAAACATGCCTGCGAGCATGATAATCATTTGGAAAACGTCCGTCCATACCACCGCTTTCAAACCTCCCTAAAATTATTATATTTCAAAAATGACATCTTCCGTTTTCATTAAGAAGTCAATTTTTGACAATTCTTTGCCACTTACAACTGCTGTATAAACGGCACATGAGAGACCCATCACAACTACGGCAATCCAAATTGGAAAGTTAACGACTGCGTTTAAAGCCAGCGATGGGGCAAACAGGACTACGCCCATGTATGAAGTAATTTGAGTGACAAACGTGGCTGCAGCAAGAATCCTAACTACTCGCGACTCGTAACGGTATTCCAGGTACTGCGCAATATATATATACAAGAAGGTTTATACTGACTCCATCTTCGTTGATGACAAATCACGACATGGAGAACATGATCTAATTTCTGGTTGACGGCTAATTTCTAGTATTTACCTCATAAGCACTAGTTAGCTTCAACGGATACATTGTGGGCATGAACACCAAAGCGGCGATTGGTACAAAAACGATAGCTCCGAAAATGGTCTCCACCATGAGCGTCCCATAGGAATAGATTTCTCCGGCATATCCGAGAACTAGAATTGGTGACATGTATGTCGCCAACAGACTTAGAGATGTTGGTATAATGGGCATGTCTCGTCCCCTAAAGTTTCAAAACCATTTCAAAGTCTCAAAATTGTTACTAAATGCAATGCTATGTGTATTTATGTTGGAATGATTTTGACATATTCTTACCCAACAAGCAAATCTGAATTTGTCTTTTGTTTGTTGAATAGCCCATAGTAAACGCCTATAAGAATAGATCCGACTAGAGTTCCTAGGAGGACTACATAGTCCATGAAAGTGAACATTCCTGATCCAGCCATTTTGACTGTTTGTGTGAGACGGTTGATTCACTTGTATGGTTTTATACAAAACAGTTTATCTTTTTTTTATACAATGAGAATGTAGCAATTTTTTAAAATTAAGGACGCTGCGCCAATTATTCTATTTGATAACTGCAAAATATTCTTCATTTCACACTAATTCACTGCACTTTGGATTTTTCTAGAGGTGTAACGTATTGTGTAGTTCTTTTCTTGTGTTTCTGGACGTCTTTGTGGTAAGATGTCATCCTCATGACTCATGTTTAATGACGCTGTATCAACAAAAAAATAGCGTCATCACTTTATTATGGTATAAAACAGTAGGAGTAAAGATAATTCCAATAATTTCGAACTAAAAATTTCTAAATAATACATACACTCGACATTTTATAAGTACAATAAGTAAAACATAAGATGGAACGCTATAATGCATAAAATCCGGTATGCGATTATTGTGATTACACCTTTGACCTTTCCTCAAGCAAATCGGTGTAAAATTACCGTATTTCCGGAATTTATGACCTCCCTTTATTTATAGCCTTCCTATAATTATAGCCTCCCTTTAACAAGGGAAGGATAGGGAGCTTATACATTACAGGATAGGCAGAAAAAGTTTCGAATTTGAAATTTTAGCCGGGCTATAAATTCCGGAAATACGGTAAACGGAAAGTGATTATGTATGTATGCATGTATGTATATCTAATTGAAACAAAGATTTTTCCGTCTTGTTTCCTTCGCCTTGTGTATCATCTTCCTGAAAGAAGCAATATTTTTGTTATCTTTTCAATCGTAATCTGATACCTACCCAATGATATGGACAGGAAAAGTATATTTGCACACACATGCCTAATAGCAAAATGGACAATTAAAATCTCATCCAAGTTCTAAAACGACTCATCCATCATCACAAATCCATTTATGCACATGCAATGAGGATAGACGTACGTGTACAAAGAAACTACAGGATTCAAGCATATAGGATATCCAAAATATAGTAATTAACTACTAACCACATGCACTGATCACACTAGAAAATAACGAATCACATCCAACATCCGCTTGATTAAACAATACGCATTGTACGACTGCTGCAAGTATTGATTCATTGACACAATTCTTTAATTCAAACCACTATAGCAGTCCAAAAATTCATTTTGATCTTGCTCTAAACATATATGTAAGTGGTAGACATTTTGCTTTGCCATTTGTACATGCTTCTTAAAATGCATCTTTACAATGATCATTAATATTAGGTATATAAAAGGTAATCTTTACGATCTACATTTTGCCATTTTCATTTCATTACTCTTAATACAAATCAAGCAATACACAATGGGTGTATGCATTCACGAACGCTTAGCCAGTTAGCACCCACACCGAATTCCTTTTACATCTATTTTTTTGCGCCATTAACCACGACACGACGACTCGACGACTATGACCACGCTACACCATCCATAGACATTCGTTAGTAAATCAATTGTCCGCTCTCACTCATTGTTGAAGAATATGACATTCACTGTTTACTAGAGGAGAATCTCAGACAATGAATTTTTTTTGTTGCACTCTTACTCTTACCACGTAGGCCTCGGCTGCATTTTTATTCTCTGAACTTTATGACTGTTGCGCATTCTTTTTTTTCAGTTAAGGCAATACAGCCAACAAAAATGTCTTGAGTATTTACGTTCTTATGTCTTTTGATATACCGTTCGTCCGTCGATGGATCTCTTTAGCACAAACAACAATAAGATATTCGATGATATCCTATTACGTACTACGTTTGCCTCTTGTACAAAAAAGTGAACGTGATTGATAATATTGATAAGCTACAGTAAACTATTGGTAACCTTTCAGTTAGAGGCTGAGAACGTAATATTTTTGTCAGGAGGAATGATGTTGCAGTCGTACCGTACTCCACAACCAAATGGGACATCTCTAAATAAATATATATGCTAAGATCACTTTGCGCGTTGTTACAATTGTAGCTCTCTTTATAAAATATGCTTTGCTAAAAAACATCAGCACTCTTTTCATACAAATATTCTCTATATACGTATGTCTCGTTTCATTGCTTTCATTTCAGGTCACAAAAATATTGCGTATTATAATATTCAGCACTGTTGTTGCTATATTGCTGTTTGCAATGTATATTTACGAATAATTGTGATGAACTGTACTTATAAGTTCATATTATAAACAATTCATTTCATTATTGCCAACACTTAAAAAACACACACACTTGCGCATACAAAACAAGCGCAAACGAACGGATGAGGAATATATACGAGTAGTATCGTAAACGAAATACCTGCAAGTGTGGAGTTGGTGATCATTTACATAAAATATCAGAATTGTTGTGCGGACATTTACAGAATATGTGATATATATATTTTTCCTTTACTCAATAAAAACAGTAGTAGAATAGTTAGCGTAAACTGTAATTAGTAATTGCATGTAGACACTGGGACGTGCACTCGAAAACTAAATGTAATAATTGCGGATGCTCTTTTCAAAATTGCTTTCAACAGGTCAGTCATCATCAGCATCACAGGAGTTTTTTTTCAGTCTGTGTTACCATCCATCCATGTAACGAAGGGAAAGGAAAGCTTGGTGAGTTTACCAGTAAGGTTATTTTTTGGCAGAATAATGTGCGTGCGTGACTTTTCTAGGTCATAATCATAATCATTTTGTTTAAATGTTGATGCAAATACGATCATTCATGGGATTTTTGCTACATGTACAAAAATGGCTTCGACAGTTCAATTCCTGTATCAGTATATAAGACCAAAAGCGCATTTAAAACTCGTACCACCACTTGATTTTAAAAATTCTGATCATAACATGAAAAATTATAATGTCAGTCTCCTTTCCAGTCCGAGACCTACACTTAATATGATATAGCTTTCGATTTTTAGCCAAATCATTGGTTTAGAATCACTCGCACACTTTTATAAGCACGCGCTACACATACGTATCCAAATGAAACACAATCAGAATTGCACATTCACGATTTCTATTGTCTATTGTTACTACGAACGACTCAATCCGATCCAGACATTTTGGCAGTCTCATTTTTTCACGAACCATTAACCAGGTATTACGATGAAATCTTCAATAAAAAATATTTTAATACGTTTCCCAGTAAATACACAGCACAGCCTCGTTTTTACCCATGCATGAATACTGCTTCCCACTTTTTCGGACAAATTCACATGCACACTCGTTTCGATTACTCGGAATCTAAACGGATGAATAATTATAATTATCCATTTTTTTGCTCTTTAATATGTACCTTCTGTTGCAACTCAATTTACCACAAACAATAAACATATTTCTAATAGCTAGTAATTCCAATTTCAATTAGTCGTCTAATAATGGTCAAGTCGAGTCGCATGTGGCCGTGTTCTTGTGATCATTAAAAGTATTGATAAAAAACCACAAGATTGTAAAATAAAACTAACAAACTTATTACCTAGTATGCTGTATGTACAATTGTACAAGAATCACGCACACGACTAGACTGGAGAAGGTGTCTAGCTTCCGGACACTCTTTACACACTCAAGTTTTATGAATGGTGCAACTCACAAACAATTATGAAAAACAATAGGCTACCATTTTCGAAATGGACCATATAGATCTATGATGAAAATTATTGAAAACTAAAAACTAGCACAAATCTGAGAACTAACAATTTTATCTTCATATTTTAAATTTCATCATTTATAATTTAAAAATGTATAATACCTTTTAACACAAATGATGTGTAATAATACTCAAGTTTTGAAAATACATCCTGCTATAATGACCACACTCTTTTATTAACACACATGAATTCAAACTGGAAATACTTTTATTAGCTGCCATCCTTTTGGCATGCATGAATGAAGCACTGCAAAAATTGACTGCGATTTTTTTTTGCGTGTATGTATTGGTTTCGGCGTATTCACTTGTAAGTAGTGAGATTGATAGTCATATTTTTCAGCTCTACCAAGCAATTTACCAACCACGATTTTTACTTGTATATAGCTCTGTTGAAGGCGAGCAATCAGACTGATAGCCTTCTACAACACACACACAAGGATCAGAGGTAGCAGACGTTAATTATTATTATTACAGCAATAGCAAACCTGAACCAACAATGCAGGTTCTTCTCATGCCCTACACTCCATAGCATTGATACCACACTCGATTGACCAATACAAAATCCTGACAATGAATGTAATAGATGATGTGTGTAGTTAGGACATAGTGCAAGAAGAATAGAGAATGGGTTATGTTTGATAGCAGTGACTTCACAAAGGGTTTCTAGTTTGCTGGTACAATAAAAACTTTAAAGTGTTCAATGTATTTAGTAGTAGTAACCAGTGAGGAGTGCATACAACTTTTCATGATGTCGATGATGATGATGATGACGCAAAGGTGATTCTGACTCCAACATATAAGTTTTCAGTAGTCGCATTCATTTATGTGCTGATACCATCATCATTCAGCAATACTTATAGCAACATGATCATTTACTCATAATTTTCTGTATAACAATGACAATTTACCACATATACATACATCATACATGTATTTGGTCAATTAACCTTGTGGCAAACAAGAGGATTTTTCATCATTTTTCAACAAAATTTTGTCACTATTTTTCTGTCCTCCTGTGTTCATATTGCCCATTTCAAGGACACTGGAAAATACAGCCATTTAAAAATGTAATTTTTTTGTTCACTTCAGCAGGTTGTACGAATAAATGCATATTATATTTCCTGATGATATTATTGAAAGTCGTCTTGTACCTGCTCTCCACTGATGATGATGTAGCATCCATTTAAATACCTACATAGCCTATATGATATACTATCCGTGAGTAAAATGCATTTTATGCCCTGTTGTGGTTTGTTAATTTTTTTCCAAACTAAATGTAACTTTATAGGTTTTATATGTCAGGTACTTTATGAAAATTATACATGTCTGCCACTATAATTGTGGACGTCAACCTAAGTAGCTTTTAATATACAATTATATAAAAAATGTGCGTGGTCAGCATATAATTTTCTTTGAGAAAAAAAGTGTTTCATCATAGTCACAGCTCTTACACATGCAAAAACAATGAAATCATCTTATTGCGCAAATCTAAAAATAATGAGAAAAAAATTGCATATAGAAAAGACGAATGTCTGGCTGGAAGTTAGTGGTGACTGTGCGTGGTGGTGAGATGAGGGAAAATGAATGTCTTGGACCTTGTCCATTTTACAAATAACTATGCAGCAAGCTTTTATGTAGTTTAAAATAAGGTATTATATGCATGAATGCAGGAGACTTTTACTGAGTCATCATAAGCGCCCATTGGATTTCAAAGTATTACCTTGCATACGTCCACCTACACATTACACAACACTTCAAAGTCAAAAGAATATCATGGACTAGATTGCAAAAAAATGGACCAACAATGCCTCTCTATAGCTTTCATGGACATTTTTTGAAAATTCCCATTCATTTACAGAAAGTGGACAAGCAAATTGTTTTATCTTCACCTTACAAACTGTAGTGAATGGAAATGTCCATAACACACTATCTTACATTTATATACATACGCTACAGCGTGTGTGGCAATTTAAATTCAATGCACCAGTTTTTTAACTTGTTTGTGGTCACACGCATCATTGCTGATGTATGTACATTTTAGTAGTGGCCCAAATAACTTGCAACTTGATCGTTTAACTTAATTTCCTAGAACCTGTGCTTGCAACAGGAGCAGCAATTTTTGCAGCATAATTTGCTTTATTCTAATTACTTTATCTTAATGTCATGATGTTATTCACATAAAAAACAGCACCCAAAATTATTGCTTGCGAAAATTAACAATGCATGTGAAATTATTGACAATATTGCAAAAGGATGGATTACATAACTTATAATGGATTACTATCATAATATGCATGTATACATTGTCCAGAAAGAAAAAGTTTAATTCTTTATCAATCGCTTCATCAACTATATTTTTTGACCAATTAAATGTGCATTCCACATTCCCAGCGTTTTAGGTTTTTATTCATGCATGTTTGTAGATTCCCTAATTTTTTAGTGGTTTTCAAAATTGTGACAATTGGAATGCATTTGAGATTTGCAATGTATTATCAACATTTTATGACTACTGTAAAAATCCATTTTTATCAGTAGTTATATAATCACGTCAATTTGTTTTAAGATTATCCCAGATAATGTGATCCTGCCAATTGCCTATTTGGTTTATTACAATATAAATATTGCATTGATATGATAAGTATGTGTCGATAATGAAAGGTGCACGTGCATAAAGTCAAACTACGGAGACATTAACGGGTAGCTATATATTCAATCGTTTAGTGGGTAAATTGATGCTTGTACATAATACGAAGTAATACGAACAGAGAGAGGCATGTCATCTATTGACAGTTTTTTGACGGTTCAAACTCATAATAATAAATGATTGAGATTGAATACGTAATATTATGATGATGCGTATAGTATAGTTTTAATCTGTCTTGTGTAGCTAAATGTTTCATTCCACGATCTCATTGAATAATTTACTCACGGTCACAATGATTTAAGACTTACCTTATACACAAGTCACAACAACAACGAAACAAAAAATGTCATCTGAAGCTGAACAAATAATAATATCTGATATTATCATTAACACGTTCTATGATGAGCTACTACTGTGTACAAGTACAAGTACATTTTTTATGCATCACTTGCAACTTTTTGGTACATTCTCTTGGAAAGCAACTTAAGGTTAATATCATTACAAGTGCTATATTTATCTTTTTTTCATGGCTCTTACTTATGACTTAACCAATTATACACAGTAACGTTGAGTGGAGCATTATTATCTGTTTTTTAAATGACAATAATCTCTAGTGTGAATAGGGAGGAGAGGAAGTGATTGCTGCACACATTAGTATTCAGCTAGCAGCACGGTCTTGAACTACGTCAACCGTTAACCTCATTAAATATTATCATAAATATAACTAAACTTTCGTTTCATTCATATGGTTCATTAGATTCATCATGAGCCTTTTCCACCCTCTCCAATTTGCATCCTCACAAGTGTACCGTTTGTGTTTTAAAGTATTCTTCTTTACCCTCAAAGGGGATGCGAAAAAGGTGTTCATTGGAGTTTGTGGAATTACTACTTCTTGGACGATACTAACAGTCATGAGGAACTGGAAGGTAATAAGGCTCACTCTCACAAAAGATTTTGCTAGAGATGATCAATTCACGTCAAAAACAAATCATACGAATCCAAATTCTAATTTCAGAAGCAACGGGACATTCTTCAACTTCGGGAAATAAAAGCGAACGAAAGGCAGGCCAACTTTCTTGAAATTCGTTCAAATTTGTACGGAAATTCTCAACAATATGAAGAAATTATATCTATGCCTTTCAAAGAACTTCGGTTTAAACTGCAGTCCAGAAAGATCAAAGCGAGAACGGTTGTTGAGGCGTTTATTTCAAAATCTCTAGATGTCGCTGCCGATTTGAATTGCATCACTGAATTTTTGCCAGAGGCGTTGGTAAATTGTTTAAAGGAATCATTCTCATTTCATGCTTCTTTACGATGCTGATATTACAGAAATGTAATATATTTTAGGCGACAGCGGACAAGTTGGATAACATGGTCGTAGTTCAGGGTCCACTCCATGGCATGCCGTTTTGTGTAAATGACGACATCGACATCCAAAACTTGTTTCCTTCATTCAGTTGCTCTGTGAATGTGCCCGCCACCCTCCCATCCACAGAGACGGCAATGATTGTCAAAATTCTGGAGTCTCATGGAGCAATCCCATTTTGCAGGACAAGCTCTTCGATAATATGCATGTCGTATAGCGGAAGAAATCCCTACTTTGGAGAAGTTTGCAATCCCCTTAATCCAAAATTGTCGGCAGGTGGATCGTCCTGTGGAACTGCTGGACTGATTGAGGCTGGTGGTGCCCCTTTTGGTATCGCCACAGATCGAGGTTAGCTCTTAATTATCCTCATTTGACAAACTCCATATTTTGATTAACAATATTAATTGTTGTTGTGTATGACATTCAAAAGCCGGCGGTGCCAGACTTCCAGCAAATTTTTCCGGAATAACTACCCTAAAAGCATCCAGACACAGGATCAGTAGACGCGGCTGTGTTCAACATTGCGTTGGAAGTAATAATTTGAAAAAAAAATATGAAGTTTCATTTACCTCATGAAATTCCTTCATAATATATCATTGTACTTTCTTTTCAAGCTACCACTGTTCCATGTATAATGACAAAGCGTGTTGGGGATCTTACAACTCTGTACGGACTTGTGATGGAGAAAAATCAGCAGCATAAATATGACCCCAAAGTTGTGCCATTGCCCTGGAATAGACAGGTCACTTATATTATAGAATAATTTATAAAGTGATGATAGCCATTTTCCATATAAACGCTCATTGTGATGAATATTTTAGGTTTGTTCATCAAAGCAAAAGCTTCGTATAGGATATTTTACATCCTTCCCAGTCAGTCCAGTTGTAGGTGACGTTGAGGAAGCGGTTCGAAAAGCGAAATTATACTTGCAATCCTGTGGACACATTGTGGTAAATTGTGAGCCACCGGACGATTTGAAGTGTCAAGAACTGTGGGATGGGTTGACCAAGGTTCACGAGCATCGGCATACTACACAGTCTGAAGGTAGTGTTAGTAGCTGTTTTAAAAATAACGAGAGATCCATATCTCCCAGAATTCTGTGGAGTGAAGAAGCGCACAATGTCAAGAAAGCATGCTCTGACACCTCCATTTGGAAGAGATTTGCTGAGAAATTGGATCATATTCCAGGAGTAAAATCGTCCAAAGACAGGGCCATCGAGCGGATGCGCTCTTCAATGAACTCGGATTGTGATCTGTGGAATACGGCTTCCCTAAGGGAGCAATTTGTCGACGAAGTGCTGGGCAGTATGAACGAGATGAATGTGGATGTTATAATCTGTCCCGTTTTTGGTGTACCGGCTACCACACCAGAAGTCATGATGAAAATGGGACTATGTAAGTAATTTCATTAACAATTCAATAAATAATGTACATATTTGGAGTTTCCATCATTTCAAGCTCTTAATTATCACAATAGTGCCCGGAGTGTACACGTTTATATGGAATCTGTTGGACTTGCCGGCAGGAACGGTGAAAGTATGGAAGGAAAGTGGAAGAAATCTTGGAGATGATCTTTTGGAATCAGTGAGTTCCCCAATAGGTGTACAAGTTGTAGGACGGCCGTATGCTGAAGAGATGGTTCTCAGGGTTATGAATGAACTGGATGAACTCAATCAGGATTAACAATGCTTATGCTCGCTCACAAGTGTAATATATCCCAACTTGACTGTTGAGTGTTGAGACTGATTTTTATTGTACAGATTAGATTATAGGTATGTATGTATATGTACAGTGTTCTAGTACAACAATAAAAACTCATACTTGTACAAACGCTTCACAGCAAAATACTGTTTCTCAATTAGCAAACTCGTGAGTGCTTCAGCAGCCTCTTTATAAAAAATTTAGAACTATCACATCGCCAGCCGCAATCAAATTCAGCAGTGAATGAAGGTGGCAACAGATGGGAACGTAGTGTTACGATATATTGCAAAGAGCGCATTGCGTTCTACATTTACCCCTATAATTTTGCATTTAGTTGCAATTTGCAATCGTGCATTCATGAGTACTATGTGGAGCGATTATATGTATGAATAGTAAGAGCACTTTTCTACATTTCCATGAAGTACGTATTTTAACAGCCCTTGTTAGAAAATTCTGACTTGCTTTAAAACGCTCAAAAACTCAAAATGAATACAAAAATTCAAATCGTAAATTGGTGTGCGGATGTGCGCAAAAGTGAAACCGATCAGTCGAGACCATTCCAGAGCAGCTGCTGCAATAAAAAGCAAACTCTTCAGTAGTATAGAATTATAAGTAAGGGTAAAGGTAAATTAGTCATATTATATTAGGCAATACGCGAAACATTGTCAAGTAGATAATGGTTGTTGTACCTCTAACGCCTATAACCAGACGGTTGATACCGAAAGTGACTCATCTCGCATCTTATTCATATTCGGTAACATCTGCGGCATGCGGCGCTGTGTCTTGTAGGTGTAAAAGAACTTCCGGTGATTTTGATAATTCGTGTCTTTTGGCCTTGTTATGTATGTGAATAAGGATAAAATTCCATAATATAAATGTATTCAAGTCGCAAACGCATCCAATGATAGCAAACTAACTTTCGTCATCAGGTACTCCAAAATAACATCCCTGAAAACAACTTGCATTGCCTCATGAAAAAAAACATATTCCATTATATCCTTTTTATCGAAACCGCATTTAGTTGACGGGGCTGTGATCGAATTCAGCCTTCTAAAATTTAACGAACATTTAAGTAGTTATTGTTGATTTGGTTTGAAAATATTTAAATGTGATCATTCCAATGCGCTGATTATTTCCTGAATCTGATATGTCGATCGACTAGGTGTTGTGTTGTAAAAAAGTCTCTAAATACTAACAATCCAACAATAAGGTATTACAATACAACGCAGTATATCCAATTTCTACGTATATTCATGGGTCTTTCCAGGATGCACCACTGCATGTATTAATGTCCACTTCTACATTAGGTCGAAGAATTGCTTATTAAAACGTACGAAAAAAGGGTTTGGCTCTTTTCTGCTGAAAGTTTTATAGGAGGCTTACAAGCGAAGGTGCGAAAAATAAGTAGGTATTAAAAAAACAAGGAAAGAATGCAAGGTGAAGTCAAAGTGTGATTGTTAGCATTCGTCATCAAGCAGTATGATCAAATATGTAAAGGTGTGTGGAATGTTATAGGATATAACATTTTTATGGAACAAATCTTTTAGTGTGCATTGATTTTATGCGATAGATTACTGAAAGAAAATGCATCCAAGCCAAGCAAAACGTAAATGTTACATACAAGCATATTTGCTAATAATGTACTGGAATTGTCAAATGCAAACCTATATTTATTTTTACATTACAAAAAAATACCTTTCCAAAGAGTGAATTTTCATGTCCATGCTTTCCAAAATTAGAATCACAGCGTTTTATTATTGTTTAACTAATTTGAAATAACTATCCATGATGGAAAATTTTTCTGCTAATATGTACATGGGTAAGCGTAGGCCTTGACTTTGACTGTTTATCTTCTAAGAAATGATGAACAAGTCAAGTGCAGTGTGAATCCTGGATGGTAATTCGCATTTATGACAAGATCCTTATTGTCTCTTTACAAAGCTTGTCAAGCGCCTTGAAAAATATTTATCTTGTAGTACAATACCCGAGAGCATAATTTTTTTACACACAGGTTTAAAGTGTATATAACTGCTTGCATAATATCCTTTTAAGGTATTTTACATTATGTCATGATGATGATTCATTGGGATGATGTTTTAGTTTATTGCTGTGGTATGTAATTGTGAAAACCCTAAAACTAATGGCTAATAAATTTTATTTAGAAAAAACAAAACAGAGAATTTTTGCATTAGTAATAAATGCAAACAAAGTTTTTTAACGCGGATGCACACATAACCATCAATAGAACTACTGCTGAAATTGAAAAGCAAAATCTCCAAAACAAGCAGAAAACAGTAACTTTTAACTGCATCCCACACATGTGCATGTTGCATGGTTGTTTGTAAGGTGCCTACACTACTTTGTACAATGAAACGTCTTTTACTGATGCTTTTATTATGAAACAAGAAGGATCAACCAATGAACCAGTCCTACCTGCACGCACCCGTATCAAATGTGTAAAACGCCACAATAATATAATACACATCCATATAATGCATATTGGATCATTGTTGTTCTTAAGTGAGATCTGGGAATTTAACAATGATTTTTATTAGCTTTTGTGTATGCACGTCTTATAAAAAGGGAAGGAATTTGCATCGCATATAATATCGTCTGCTGGTCGCTTCATCATCCATCCCTTCTGTCAAGAGATTCGACTCCAACTCCACACATACGCATTTACAGAGCAGAGAGGGGACAGGTTGAAGAAAAGTAGTTTGCAGGAATATTATTATAGCAAACTAGCCATAATGATACAAGCAGAGAGCAGGTATTCAGCCACTTTGTTGATGATGACGATGATGATGACTAGGGAATTGTCGTCTCGTCAGAAAACGAAAGAGAAGCCTGTAAGAAAATGAGCTCATATAATACCTGCCGTCTTCTATGAAGCATATAGCTGTATGCATTTTCTTTACAATAGCTACTAACGCAGACTTCTGTGTTTCGGTCAGACATACCTTTAAGATGAAAATGTTATTGTTGCACGCTAGCAGTTTTACCTTACAAGTAAACTGTGTATAGCGGCTCTCTGGTGCAGGTAAGTGTAATCTGCATGAAATAATAGCAGGAGGCAAGTGAACTGAGGGGAATATATTAAATGGGAGTTACAATGAGATTGTTTCGTGAATGGTTTCTTCCTTATAACAATGCTTACATATATATGATCATATATATTCCTATAATATCGTACTTTTACTAAAACTTTGTAAGGAGTGTGCGTAGAGTGGTTGGCTTTTGGCTAGTCTTTGTGCACCAGCAGAAATACATATTAGATTGGATTACTGCTAGAGAGAGAGGAAAAATGCATAACACACAGAGTCACGCCGTCATGTTGTGTACCCCCAATAATAAAAAAAAGCTTCCCTCACTCTTTCAGGTGTATTGAAAGCGCTTGTATATATACGTATTATAGTGCACACACATTTTTTGTGTGTAAAAGGGAATATACTAATTTTGAAAGAGAAGTGTTTCTAGTTGCCGTGTAGCACCTGAACACTCAGGATCTAGATTCTTGTTGTTGCTGCCTCCAAGTATAAAATATTATACATTTTTGTTACATGTGCCGTGTTTTGCTGGTCGGTCTTGATTGTTGTTGTGACATGAGGGAGCCTTTTGCATTTGGCGTATAGCTCCTCTAGAGTAACAAGCAGAGAGAGATGAAATTGTAATTGTTGGCATTCCATTGTTGATTTGCTTATTGTTATATTACACTGCACTGTGTATAGAGGTGATCCCATTTTTGGGAATCTGCGGTGATGTCCCTGTTTGCGTTTTAGAAAAATAAAGTGGTATTGTGTTTCATTAGTGCCATATACTCTCAAATGCATTCTTATTATCGATGATAGAGGTTTTTTTTTCTCTGGGGATGCGTTTTAACTTTTTAGTTTTGAAAACGTCTTCATTCAACAGCAAAAAAAGTCTTTGTTTGGTTGACAGCTAATTATATTTAATCTTGTGATTGAGTAAATATATATACGCATTGCACGAATGACATGTCGACGGACGACAAGTCAATTACATGCATGAAAGAGTGATTTGATTGGAAAGTCAATTTTCTTTTCTTCTGTGCTTGAGCATTGTTTGCTGAAATTCACTATATTTTATGTGGGTGATTGGTGATTACAATTATTATTGTTTTTTTGTGTGTGTGTCTCTCATGTTAATGTATGAATTATTGTTTTGGATGTCTTCGCTTAAGTTCGTGTGAAATTCATTGTCACTCTTTTTGCGGAAAGGGGAATTAAATTTCAGATTGCATGGCTTCGCATTCAGAGGATCTGACTCGTGTTTCAAGGCTGAAGATAATAATAAAAGTGCTTCGATAATAATTCTGTCTCACTTCCTCTCTAACGCATAATAATAACGCGCATACTTTTACCTTCTCAACTTCACTTTTCATCAGTTCGTAGTAGCTCATTTCTCGCCGGTTTCAACGTGCTTCACATTATTATAGCATCTTGAACTGTGTAAAAAGGACAGATTCAATGTTGCACACGACACACGACACGACCGAGTGGAACGAACGGATAAAAAGGGAAAAAACTGTCATATCCGGAATATAGCAGCTCAACGCAACCGGGAGGCCTACATTCCCTGTAATATTTATAGTTGCATTACAACAACAGGTTTCTTTGTCTCATTTTCTCACGCTCAAGCAAAAAAGGTGCATTTTGTGCAACGTTAAACTGAAATAATAACTAGTTCTACTTGGGCATATGTACAAACAGCCCGGAAATGCAAATTACACAGTAAAATAGCTTAACATCGATTCAACTCCCAGAAATTCCAGGATATAATCATTCCAGTAACATCACCACAATATCTACACCGTTTTACAAACCACAATTTACAAAATCTTGTCGTTGCGCAAGTTTTGGAAAAGCTGCAAAGAATATAACAAGCCGCCTCCTGTATTGTGTTCATTTTTGTGTGGTCGGTCTCGGTGGTGTGAAGAATCATAGCGGAAGAACAAATTCAACAATTGAATGCTACATCAAAATCAAGGATACACACAAAACTTCAATATATTCAACTAACTCATTACATTCCATTTTTTTATCATCGCAAAAACAAATAATCATCTTTGTACAACAAGGCACGAGAGAGCTAGCAAAAAAAATATACCTGAGAGACTCGTTGACGCAGGCATATCTCCTTAAGTACTATTTTATGGCTTTATGAATGACTCTGCTAAT
Organism: Sinella curviseta; assembly: GCA_004115045.4. NCBI lineage: Eukaryota > Metazoa > Arthropoda > Collembola > Entomobryomorpha > Entomobryidae > Sinella > Sinella curviseta. Next base: position 38,161,166 of record CM023203.3, on the reverse strand, counting down.
TTTATCTTATTTACTCTTGCACTAGACATATCACGTCATTATTTTATACCCAGAAAATCTATCTCCTCCATTTTGATTGGTGTACTTACGACGTATATGTACCTGTTGCTGCCGTATAATATAATATTCCTTTTTTTTACCGCTCGCTCACTCTGTCAGTGTGACTAAAAACACTTTTTTGTAAAACAAACTAAAACTTTACTGTAATTTAGAAAGAGCAATGAGCGTGTACTAGTTTCCTTTTTGCATATCTATATTATAAGCGTGTGTTGTGCTTGTGCTTATAAAACGCAGCACGCACTTATCGCCATAAAAGATATTGTTATTATTACCGTTATTACAACGACTCCTGCGCGCTGCTAGTGTCAGTTAATTTTACGCAACAACACCGCAAAAGAGAAGAATTGCTCCATCATTATTTATCATCAACGTCCCTATATATAAAACTACTATTTAGCCTCAATCCCTACTTCATATTTTTACACGGTATGGTACGAGCTTTGTCGTAAATTGCAATTTATTGTTTAGACCGATTATTGTGATTTCCATCTCGGCAAAGATCGCAAAAATTGCAAATGACCGTGGATGTGGTGGTGGTGGTGTTGATGCAGTCAATTGAGTAAAAACTTTCGTTGGTGACTTGATATAATCATAAATATCAACGCAGCAAAGTGCGAGCTTATGGCACATGAGAAAAGATAACCGGAAGTTGTTACATGATTCAAGAATTTTATAACTTTTAGACGTTTGTTTTGCTTGCAACTTTGTCGTCGTGAAGAATAAAGGCAACAACGCGTAAAAAAGGTAGTTTCATAAAACGGTATATAACTTGCTGTGCGAGAGAAATGAGAAGTGATGAATGGATATAACAATGCGTTGCTAATTTGAATAATTCCACACACTGTGGTTTGTCAAATCCAAGTAACTAGCTTCAACAAAAAAACTATTGACAATCATCAAACAAGACGTATTTACTACCCGAGCAAGATAATATGAAATGAAACAAATGAAAAAATAATTTTTATGATCATCATCTTGTCATTTCATTTTTACGAATATAAATGGACGAAATGAACGGAAAATTGCAGTAGCGATGATATGAGGAGAAGAATGCATTGGTTAACTGTGGTTGTGAGTTATAGTGAGAAATATTAGTGAAAAATAATTACTTTCCAAAATATTCGGATTGACTTAAAAAGTCGATTTTAAGCAAACTAAAATAATGGGTAGAGTAAGAACATTGGCGACATTAGTCGCGCCGTGGCTAACATTTTACATGGTTTATATGAGCTTCACAATTACATCAGCTCATGTAGGACTGACCTTTCCTCCAGCTCGGAAGTTTGATTTGGACTTTTTGGATAATATACGGACCAAGCCACCTTGTGGTATGCCAAAAGGTGAGTCAATTTATTATTATGTTTTAGTGTTTTAAAGGAATTTTTCATGTCATGTTGTTTCAGTTGATATTATTGGCTAGAATAATGTATGCGTATAGGTACGAACAAGTTTTAAATGGACAGTTATGGCTGCATGCACATTTTTTCAAATTCTTCCATCTGTCTATAATGGACAGAGTTTTTAGTTGAATTGAAATTTGAAAGGCATATTTTGTGGCTTGAAAAAAGGCCAGGTATTACCGCTATGAATTTCCTACATATGATGACCACATACAGGAAAAAAACAAGCAAAAGGTCAAACAAGACATTTTTGCATAAAAAACTTGAATAATAATAACAATAGACAATAACACTTATCCTGACTGCTGTGTGCTGTGGCTGTATGTAATTTTTGTTAAACCCAAACATTTTTTTTATGTTGGTCGGTTTAATGATGACTACTACTACTTTGCACATGGTTTGGATTTGATCATCTTCTTTTACGAAGATTTTGCTTGATGCCTACACGTACACTACTACACCTGTGTGTGTTTGTCTGTTTCGTCGAGTTTTTGGGGAGATGGATCAAGGAAACAAGTTGCTCCTTTAGGTATTAACACGACATATTATAGTCTTCAGTTTTGCTGACGACGACGCTGAGTCATCCTGCCTCTTGTACTCCTGCTCCACTGGTTTTTTACTTGTTTGAATTTTCAAGATTTTAAAGATGTGCATTCGAACGAATGTGTGGGGATAATGCAGAGACGTTGTTGCTCATCTTCATCTCTGCTATGATTTTTTAAGCCTTTTGTAATTCCTACTTTCCTACTACTTCGGTAGTCGTTTTATGGTCATTTTTCAGTCAGGCCCATTCTTCGTCATGTAACGTCAATGTAATGGTAGCCATATGCATTATTCGAGTTGACCGCACCTCCAAGTGTCAGTAGGAGCTTTACTAATCCAAACACGGATTTTCACTATGCATACATGGCGCATAATAACATATAGAATCATTTTTATGTAACATTTAGTTTTTTTGATACTCTAGTCACATAATCAGAACTGAAAAATTGACATTCTATAATCCTTATGGTTTTTTTAAATTCTTGAAATAAATTGGAGAAAAATTGAATAGCTAGCCATTGTGTGGACTGGGTTTTTGGGAATGCATATACCTATTCGTGTACATGATTTTTGAATTTGCAGTTTGATGAGTGACATTAGACGAAAATATATTATTGTCGAATTAGCAGTAAGGAAAATGAGGACATTTCGTTTAAGAATTTCATGACTGATAATATACCATTGCACACACAAAACTGCAATTTTTCGTTTACTCTGACTTTACAAGTTTCCTCAGCGTCTGACGAAACAATGCTAACATTGTAATTAGTTGCTCTTTTGAAGACGTTTAACAATGGTACAAAATGCATTTTTATGTTCGCGGTAAGTGCATAAATTAATTTTTGCCGGCTGCTGTAGCAGCTTAATCGTATGGAGGTAACTTCTTACTACAAGTCTCTCTGACATAAGAGAAGGAAATTTGTTGGTTACACACGTATTGCAAAAAAGGTAGAGCAACAACGTGCAAAGCAAAAGGCAGCAGCACTAACAAGAAAAGGATTTTATCATCATCATAACAATGATTTGCATTTGAGTTTGTGGTTGGGTGGTTATTTTGGTCAGCAGCAGAAACAGCAACCACAATAGCATAAATTGTAAAATATAACACTGCAAGCACAAAAATGCACAGCTATTTTTTGATGATATACCTATTACAACAAAACCTGCTCAGAGAATGCAGTTAGCACATTGTAGTAAAGTTAATTTCAAAAGACTCGTATTATTTACTCAAGTGTGCATTCAGAATCAGATCATTATATACATGTATGCTTCAGTTGAATGTAATTGATAGCACTTTCCAAAGGTTCCAAGAACATTTAGAAAAAACCTTTGATTTGTTTGATGGGCAATTAACGTTATTACATTCTTTTCTAAAAGACAAGCTGTACAGATTCATCCACCGAATAAATGTAGTATAGCAGTGTACTAATGAACGGTACAAGCTTTATAATTAGCAGAGTGGAGCCAAATTATATAAAAAACTGAATAGATGATTAGAGATAGACATGTGCCGATTTTTCAAATATCTTTAAAAATTTCATTGTGCTGGAATTGCAATTACCGCACTATATCACTTCATGATTGATAGATTTAATGGTAACAGATATCTTGATAAATGGTGTTTACAGTCTATCCTCTCCCGAATGTCAACGTCCTTTCCCGAAATTAAATAAAATATACATGGATGTTAGTTCGCATGGCATGGTATAAGATAATCATCGATATAGTCCATCATAATATAACTTCCTAAACGATTTTATAGAGTTCCCTGCTGCATTTCAACAAACCCATTTCAGAACGCTGCCAGTCGCCTTCCCCTTTCATTTGACGATTCTGGCTTTTTTTATGTCTGTACAACTGTTTAAATTAAAAATGCGTTTGAATTAGTAGCTTTATTTCCGTCAACGTACGACACAATGCATATAACTACGGATAATTAGGAAGTTTAACGTGAATAGGTGTGTCTAAAGTCATACAATATAAAAAAGAACCTGTCAGTGACACAATTACTAATCGCGATTGCACATCCATCACATCACACACACAGCTCCAATATAATTACACAGCGTGGCAAAAAATATTGTCATTTTGTCTGTCTGTCTGTCTCTACATTTTATACATCATTTATGCCAACACACACACGTGACATTTTTATGGTTTGTTGTATGGTTTGTTAAGCTTCAGAAAGCTTTTGATTTCTTCGTGTTTAAAAATAATTCATACATGATTCTGTAACATTGCCATTTCTACCTATGCAAGTGCTTTTATTATTGTACTACCGTTACAGCAATATAGACTGCAAAAAGTATGATAAGAAATGCTGATGCTTTATCACTCTTGTTGGTTTTATATTGATCATCAAAGTATCTTTAGAGTGATTTTTAATGAAGTAATTACGAAGTAGCAAATTATTGACTAGGCAAAGCAATACAATTTGAACTCTATTACTATGATTAAATTTTATGATAAAGAAGACAAAAAGGAGTAGAAAGTTTATGTGTATAGCTTTTTTATTAATAAATACTCTAATACTAGTTTTTGTAACAGTATTACATGAGGTGTGAGTAGCAAAATATAACAAACAAGAATGAAAAATATTACATACTTTTTTCTTTCTTTTATATAGAACATGACCATTACAAGTATAATATGCGCCGCAGCAGCACTTAATGCGCTTATACTCGTGTATATGGTCAGTTGCGCGGACTTTGTTGCTTTGTTAGGTAGCACTTTAGTGCTAACTTATAATTTCGTTCTGTGTGTCTGTCCGTCCGTCCGTCCGTCCGTCCGTCCGTCCGTCCGTCCGTCCGTCCGTCCGTCCACGCGATATCTTTTGAACGGAGAGGAATTTTTGAATTCTGTTTTTTGCAATGGGTTCCTAAGCCCATAGGGACGGGCCCCATTGATTTTCAACCCGATAGGTCAACGGCAACCGTTAGAAACCGTTACAAGGTCAATTTTTTTCAATGGGAACATATGGCAAGTGTCATATCATTCGACTCGTCTATGAACATAACACATAGATCTGAGGTCATTTTGAGGTCAAAGGTCGCCGTTTAAAAGTAACGGCGATTTCAAATAATTTTTTTTCGTTTTATGCTCTCCTGCTTAAACGGCCAAGAATTTCGGACTCCTTCATGCTTGCCAACCCCATATGCCAACGGTAACGGTTAGAAACCGTTACGATGTCAAATAGCAAGTGACATATCATTCGATTCGTCTATGAATATAGCACATAGATCTGAGGTCATTTTGAGGTCAACGGTTATCGTTTAACGGTAACGGCGATTTTAAATATTTTTGTCGTTTTATGCTGTCATGCTTAAACGGCCAAGAATTTCGGACTCCTTCATGCTTGCTAACCCCATATGGCAACGGTTAGAAACCGTTACGAGGTCAAATAGCAAGTGGCATATCATTCGATTCGTCTATGAATGTAGCACATAGTCCTGAGGTCACTTTGGGGTCAAAGGTCGCCGTTTAACGGTAAAGACGTTTTGAAACTTTTTCGTTTTTCTAGCTTTTAAACAAAAGTGTTTGCTAAAGTGCTACCTCTTTATGTTTTCTTACTAAACCTAGTTTTTTGTATTTAAACATGCTTAAAGCACACGAGAAAGTTTAGTTTTTAGTAACGATTTATTGAACACTGCTTATATTTATTTTCAGCTTGTAATCAGCAGTTTATATTTAATACGCTGTCTCAATAAAACGAAATATTTTATAGCTCTATTCATAAATCATCATTCACTCACATAGACACAATTCATGTTTTCTCTTACATCGCATCGTATTTAGCAACCTCAAATAGTAGAAAGAGCGGAAGTGTTTTGTCACAGGGCACACATGAAGTGTAATAGCTGACATGTGAACGAAATCGCAGTGTTGACTTATGGCATAATATTTGCCTGCGAATAATGTGATTTGGGAACACATATGACTCGGGTCAGGTCATGATGATAAATTCTCTTAATTTTAAGCCAAGAAATGATGTGAAAAGAAAATCGTTATCATTCAGTTTAATTCCACTGATAGTCTAAGGAGCCCGGATGGAATTGTCATTGTGGTGATCAGTTATCACGCAATGTCCTACTCAGGCAAGGCAGGGTTTTCTTTGACTTGACATATTATGTAAGTTTTTGTATGTTTTTGATTCTCTATTGTCATATTCCACCGGTTGGAAAGGGGTATTAACAACGGTCAATATTCCCTTATACGGAAGTTCAACGTATACTATATGCCGGATCTGTATGTATAGTTATAGTACTAATCACTATAGTACAATCAACTATAGAATAATGGCCACACGGAGTCAAGAAAAGGTTGTTGGCACCATTTTTTGGAAACAAACAAACAAGGCCATATAACGCCCCGTTCTTTGCAGACTTTGGGAACGTTCCGATTTCCGATCTACATTTGGGTCAAACAATAATGTGTATTCATTGTGCGATAAAATGTACAAATTTTACCATGCACTTGACAGGTTGACATGGACATGAGCAGGTGCACAATGGAATTGACACAAACGTCAGGTACATTTGTCTCTGTACAAAAGTCAGCGTGTTTGCTGGAAATTTTTAACTTGCCCGAAATAACAATAAAAAAAGTAACGGCAAACGGTGTCACTAGATAAACACGATAATACATTGTTATTTGATAGACCAAACATTAATGACATAAAAATGGGGGAAGCTAATATTATGATGATATTCGGGCAAAATCCTAATATTTGTCATCAACCATGTTATTCATCTGTCCATATATGTGAATCCACTACTATTATTTTGTTGTTAGAAGCTGTCAGAAGACATCACATCAAGGCGAAGTATGGTGCTTTTGTCCTCTCTGCCTACTTTTCGACAAAGCAATTTGACATGTGACAAATTGCGTGCATAAAAAAAAGTATACCTAAGTGTCTTATGATAGGATTTACGAGCTCTTGTATTTAATATCACCACTTTACCAGCTAGACTATATAGCTGTCGGAGGGAAATGTGATAAAAATTACTCTTTTCATTCATTTCTTTATTCGGAGGAGGAAAGAAAATGGAAGAAGTAGAGCACTTCCTAATTTCAGTGCTAATGCAATCGAACTACTTTTTCACCACCACCACACACACAACAACAATATCGCATGTCACTAAAGTGTGGTGTGTGGCTGCCACTTCAAACTACCAGCTTACATACCTGCTCTAATACCGCTACTGCCTCGTAATGTGGAATCCACATGCAAATTTCTAAAATTCCCCTAGAAAATAGCTTCTCTGGACGTGCCCCATAATATATCAAATATTTTGGCGATAGTTTTCTATTCATCAAGAGACTTTTGTAAGTTAGCGAGAAAACCTCAAATCTAAATTTGGCATACAAAAAGTAGAGAAAGCATTTCATGTAGCTGTTCATGCATATCATGGGAAATCTAGGCATTTCTTCTGCTCAAAATTGCAATGATGATTTGATGATGATGATACACAATACACATGTCTGATTGCTTTATCTCGCTTCTAATGTGTACGTCGTGTGTACATCTACAACAAGAGCAAAAATTGCTATCGCTTAATAATATATCATGATGTGGATTTATTTTCACTTTCATTGTCCTTTTTACTATTCGGGTTAGACTCGCCCTAGTTTCTCAAATTACCATTAATTATGTAAACCCCGAAATATGGGAGAAAATGTAAATGATGATGCGGTCAAATAGCTTGGTTCAGTTTCTTGTACGACGGGAAACGGGACAATGATATAATCCGTTATAAGAAATTTTCTAGAAACTTAATATAATAATTATAATGTAATTTTATGTTTTTTCAGGTACCATTAAAACCAGCTTGGTGTCCGGCTCCACCCTAAACGTAACATGGCATCTGTCGTACCCTCACCGAGTAAGTGAATGCAGCTATATTAACTTTTTACGATATTTGTACTACGTTCGTGCATAGAAAATACAGTAATCATATATCCATACAATTCAAGAAAATTATGATTCAGAATACCTATAGATTATTTCTTCCGCCGACAATTTCAACGTTGACACGACACAGCCATGCAATGGAAAAACATAAACCTAACAAATACATTTGGTCAATCTTGACGAAAAAAGTTGGCTGGGAGTTTTTTGCAAAATGCACTCGGCTCGGCAACTACAGAGTATTTTGTTGTAAGAGCTAGGGCCGAGTTAAAGACGCAAAGACTCATTATTACTCAGAGAAGAAGTCAATAAACCTGAGCGCTGAACACTTGTAAAAAATAAGAAGTAAAATTTGCCATTATCATCGAGTCAATGAGAAGATATAAAGATTAGATCCCATATAGTCAAATGAAATATCAGGGAGTAAGTTAAGTATTTATATATTTTTAGCCCCTGGCTTTCTGCCTGTGATGATGGTAGATGTGTAACAAGTTGTCTACGTGAGTCCCTCTCACCGGCAATAATATTTTAGCATGCTACAGAGTTACGAATACAAAAAAACGGTCTGATGATGCTGACAAAAAGGCTTATTACTACCTCCGATGGTTCCGCTATTCGCTGGGGCTTGTTTGTAAAGAAAAGATCCGATATAATGACGCAACTTAAGTGAAAGACGTACACAAAAAAATGCAAAAATATATAGGGCCTACAAAACAGCGGGACAGAGTAAGAATGAATGAATGTAGCGATAATATTGCATGACTGCTTGTGTAGTGCAAATTATCTTTGTATGTATGTAGATCGGCAGTTTACAATAAACATGATATAGATGCCCACACAGCTATATCGTATGAATATTTAGGCGTATTTAGCTTTATGGCCTGCTACCTAGCTAGATGCAATCAGTTTTTTATATGCTTACAAACAAATTTCATTCCTAAATGTCTCGAAATTTATACTGCTTACATTGCAATTTCTCCGTTATGTTTTTCATAATGCGTTTTTCTATTCGCGAAAATCACAAGGGCAAAGCCGAAACATTTTTGAGCAGTAGCAAAGATTTTTTGGGAGCTAACGCCAAATATGTTAATTATAAATCATACTGTATGACGGCAAGATTTGGAGTGGCAATTGGAAAATTACAGTTTTTGTAGGTATTTTGAGCACGTGCACAGTAACAACTTTCCAAAAGTTCCAAGATCATTTCTAATAGTCGCTTTGGTCATTGGAAAGTTTTTCAATTTGTCGTGGTCCAGTTTTTGCAGTCCAATTTACAAAAATTCAAATCCACACAAGGTTATTATTACCATACTTGATTTTATGATTCGGTATACTAAATTGACGTATACGAGTGCAGTGGTTATGGCATGTAAAGATATTTTGTAAAGATTCCGTACTACGCATTGTACCTGGTTGGTTATTCGAGATTCGGGCTTTAAGGTGTCTATTACATTTTTGTAACTTGTACTGCTGCTACTTATGCTACTATGTACATACATACATAAGCTTGTGTGGAGTGGTAAATAAATAAATAAAGGTTTTTGACCGATGGATGCATGCGGTGACTTAAAAAGGAAGAATACATACGGGTACATAAAAATATGTAACGTAGAAAGACGTCGACTTAGCATTGCATTGTGCTAACTTGCTAACAAGTGTATACAAGATTACGGGCCACATATACGAAATACGTGCACATAAGTTTTTGTTTTCGAGCACGAAACAAAGATGCTTTTTGTACACAGGTAACTCGACACTCGGCTATACATAATATGTAATTGAGCTCCCTGGGATTTGTGGCCATTTTTTCATTTCGACTCCGATTGGAACGACGTCTTTTATTTATTGCTTTTTATGAATTTTATGATGATGATGATGGTCATATCAATGATCAATGATATTGTTGCGTGCAAATATTATATACTTTTTTACTTATGTGAAATACGCATAACAATAGTAATAGTACAGCACAGTCAAGTTGACTTGATGAATTGCAAGGTTTTAAAAATCAAGATTTCTGTAATCCGTGAATATCTGCTGTAGTACAAATAGAGTATGAATATAAATCATAACTATATGCAAAGTGCATAAAAAACTACCTGACCAGTGCAGTGACCATGAAACCATGAAACAATACAAAGTGATGTACTACCACTTCTGTTGAAAGTGCAGCAGGTCCTCTTGGGTCTCGTCACTTAAAAATTACTTGAAACTCAAGAAGCTCAGCTAAAGCTGCCCCTCTACCCACTATATTACAGGGAGGAGTTTGCGAACTGAATATTAAGTACATAGATAATTTTTGATGAGGAGATGAGATTCATGATTTAACAGATGCGTCATGGGTCCGAGTGGAATGCTTTTAACACAACAAGTACAATATTTAGAGATGTTAGTGCTTTCTCATTGACTTTTTTTATTCAGTATGAATTTTATGTTACTGAAGAATTTGGATTGAATTTTTATGCATGAACCCCTTTACAGTTACTCCAACTTACAAACAGACTGCAACAAGAGGAATTACTAAGATGGTCAGAGAAGAATTAGTGCTGTAAATACTAGCATATAGCCTCTGTATGATAATCGATGAGTAATGAGTATTGTAAGCAATAATTATTGCTAATATAGCTGTTGTAACTTCGAGAGAACGGAACGCGTATCTATACAATGTATGCTTTCAGGGTAGCTTTAAAATAATAGTAATTAAAATACAAAATGATGTGTATGTGCGAGTATTTTAAAACCAACTTTGTATACCGTGTCGTTACATGCGTGGCTGCAGAATATCTCATGCATAAAATTCCTTTCAGGTGCAATGAGCGCCACAGCACGCTTGCACTCACCTTTTTATTAAATTAATTAAAATCACTTTAGGGAATCCGTACAACTTAGGTAACGTGTTACATAACACGCTCCTGATTTCTAGGCAAATATGAACATGATGTTGATCTGGTTGAAGAAATGGTGCCAACAAAGTATTAATTTTTGCTACACGATATAATTATTCGGATATTTAATTCGGTTGTTCTATTTATAGGGAGGATACCGACTGGAACTTATGGACAGTCAGGAAAGAACCTTGTTGGATCTCACACCGAAAAATGGAAATGAATCTTTCATCAAAGGGAATCCAACGTAAGTAGCATTCAATTACAAATATAAAGCCCCTATTTTCATCATAAATTTTCAACAGATTTTAAAATTCATGCATATACACCACCATAAGAAATTGCATAATATATTTTTACCAGAAAACACAGTCTATTCCGCTTGTCTTTTTATGTTATCTTGTTACAATAACTGTTTTGGTATGTCTCTTGCGTAATAACGTATTATGGCGAACCCGTGTAGCTCCTTTCGTTCCGGTTTTTGTTTTGCGCATGCGCTTGATGGCATACAAAGAAAAGGTTAAGTTGCTCTGAGCGAAATGGCTAATTAAATTCGCTTTTGTTCCTTTTCACAGTGTGTTTGTATAATAAATCTCTCAGCTTACATTGTTTGCCATCCATTAACACTTCTTAAAGTTCATAAAAGCATGACGTAGTGACGTTTACAAACAACAACTCAGGTCATTCTATTTTCTATTGCTGTCTGTATTGCTGTCTCTCTGTCCTCAGTCCTCACCCCTTCCCCTTCCTATATGAATGCAACAGAGGATTGGTGTTGCGAATTTTGTGGTTCGAATGAAAATTTGCAACTTGTGCGAACTCACTCACCCAATGGCAAATGACGCAAACGCAATTGCTAATAATAGGACACAACAGTCTTAAGCTGGTGAATAATCAATTGTTACGTGGTATTATTTACTTCCAAGAAAGCAATGAACTGCGAAAGGATAACAAAGCACTGTTGAAATGGACGAAATAGCAATGAGAGTTTATCGAGTAACTTCCCAAATATTGAATTATGATTCATTGCAATGCAATGGGAGGTTATAGATAGCAGACGCCAATGTTAATGGAAGCAAGATGGATGTATCTACGGTAAATGTTGAAAGGTAGAGGCAGAGATGCAGGTTTGGCCTGTCCGCCATATTTTTTTCGTGATTACTCATCACGATAATATTTTTCTGCATTATTTGCTACTATTGGATTCAACCATTTCACTTGAGGAATGAATCCTCACCCCTTGAGGAAATAACAGATTTGATTAGGGAGGGATTGTCTTTTGCATGCATATTTTATACTAATTAAGAATTTCGAATTGATTGCACGTGACATGATACGGTAATGATTGGACTATACATTGGAGTCATCGAGCTATATTGACGTTTTCATGGTTGTGAATGAGACGTCGTCGCCGTTTTGAATGATCTTTCATTCAGTTAATCTAATTCGACAGTTCTTCATGAGTCAGGACACGAGATATGCCAGTTCCTTCTTTTTTCCTTCCTGATTCAAGCTTGCACTATAAAAAAGGCTGAAGGTACAAAAACCTTTTTACGATTCGCGAATATAATATCACGAAGGCAGTAACTTATCTAAACAATTGCTCTTTAATACAATCGTCATGATTCCTATATGTCTATAAACCAAAAACTACACTGTAACAAAACGAATGTGTCCTCTATAAGTCTATTAGCATGAAAAAGGATCAGATTTTGAGCCATTGTCTGCAGCCGTTACGCTTATAGTGCATACTTCAGCAGTCGAGCTATGTAAATGCCTCTAAATCTTAACACAAAAACGCAATCAGTCCCACACATACCTTTCCTTTTGTTGCAGTCAGAGCTTTTACCCATACAAAATCACATCAAGGTCACTTAATTTCCTCGTTGTGTACGACCAGAAGATGGTCATCATAAAAAAAAGATTGCCCTTCACTTCATCTTTTTATATAATGATGAAACTCAGGCAAGATTAACACACCACAAGAAACTCTATATAAATGTATAGGCAGCCTAAAATAGGTAGTTATATTTAATTCCTACATCAATGCGCAAAATATACTTTGTTGCTGAATGCTCTTTATTTATTAGCAATGTAGAGTGTAAGCGCAGCCTACGACTATATCTTGTGGTGCATTGCCAAGGTTGAGCATTAAAAATATAATATAATGTGTATCAAACAATTTAGTAGCGCTTGAACAATTTAAATCTCAACCTTGTTCTGTTCAACAGCAAACCTACACCTTAATAATAATTTTGAGTTTTTAGATGATTGTGGAAAGACCAGACAATCAACAACAACTTGATATAAAAATTGATTTTTTGATAAATAAAGTATTTGGTTGCAGAGAGAGAGAGAGAAATTGGTACAAAATGCAATAAAATAAAATTTATCATTTTTTGTAAATTCATATATTTCATACCACGTACAAAAACTGAAATTGTAATAATAATAAGAATAATAATACTCCACTTTTTTGTGTGCAGTCTGACGCGGCTTCTCACAGATTGAGAGTTACTCTTGACCAAACCAAGGGCCTAAACATTTTTTAAACCAGTTTGACGGGGGCAGTAAATTGAGAGTCTCTTTAACTCTGAGTTTGACAAAGTGCAGTTCACTTGACTGTCATGTATACATTTTTGCGTGGAAGGAAAGTGGAAATAATAATATGGGTTTACTTGCTAAACCTTTCCCACCTTAAAAGTACATCAGAGGTTCTCTACTGGCTTGTTTGTGTCATTTAAATAATAATTTTGGTTTCTGTAGGCAGTAGTGCTGTAATTGAAATGGAAGACAATCAAAAATGTTGAAGGAAAAAATGTAATGGTCAAAGAAAACGCTACGTTTGACACAATTCGAAACGTAAAAGTGGTACAAACTGATAAAAATAATGAAAGTGTGCCCAGGTGAAGAAGCATCTCGGAGAAGTTTTTACAAAAAATGACTTTCTTGTTGTTTTTACCACACGTTCAGTTGGTCATCATCGTATTTATATGTAACACAAACGTCAAAAGAGTATCTTTGCTTCTTTCCCCTTCAAAATATATATGGTAGCTATGAGCTGTGTCTTAAATGGAAGTCATGTACATGGCTTTCCATTTTAAGGAGCTCGATTGCAACTTTTTATTGGCTTGAACTCGTGACCAAACTTTGTTAAAAAAAGTTGAGTAGAAAGAAGAAGACGTTTGAGCAGAGCGATAATTTTTTTTTGGTTTGAAATGATTGGTTCGTGACATGAAGTGCATTGCTAGCTCCTACTGTGGCAAATTAAGTAAAAGCTTTAAAATAAATATTATTTACATTACAGTGTACTTTTTGGGAGAGGCTTATATTTTTTGTGTTGATAACGAGGCTTATAAATATAAGTCATAATTGAAGCAGACTAACCGCGAAATCTGTATACTTATTTTTATAAAATAGCCGTTTGTAAGTAAGGCTGTCATGATCGCATAACAGAGCAGAGTACTTAAACTGTCGTCAGGACCTGAACTTAATCTTGAAACAAGCCGAAAACTTGCATTGTGTAAATAAATAAGGTGAAATATCTCAGCAGCGAAAGTTTTCTTTCATCTTTGACTGCGCCGTAATTTCAATTTATACATACCTCAATGTAAAATTACGAGACAAATTCTGAGTCGATTCTTGTCAATGAAAAATCATACAACATAATTTGTCAGTATATGCATAAAAATGCATACACGGTTTTTTCCTGATTGCCAAAGTACTTGATTCAATATTCTTACCTACTCTTGTAGTCGCCCAGTTAAACATGAAGAAACGCAAGTGCGGCACATCTACTTCTTATTTCACATTTTTACCTGAATTTATAACATATCATCATCCAACTCTTTATCGTGCAATATGTAGGGATTATTAATGTTTTCCTATTGACGCGACGACGACTGGTCGTCCTACATTGTTTTTGCGAAAATGAAAGTACGTTAAAATTTCATTAAGTTGATAATTTAGCAAACGTTTACGAGATAACATGAAATGATTGGCTAATGTGTATAATGCTCACGAGTTAATATGCTACGACGATCCAAAAAAAAAAAAAAGTGCAATTCCACATTTTTATAACCTCATATAATCATCCCATAAAACTAAACATGGTCATCCATCACTAAAGCTTCAAAGATAATTTAGTAAAATGTACATTTTCGAAAACAAGTTACGTTAGTTTACTCACTAGTGAGTATACTCAAGACGTTTAAAAAAATTCTGCATGCTTTATTTTGATGCACTTTCTGGCTGCTTTTCTAAAAGCGTATAAAATCTATTCAAACTAGTGATTGTGTAAATGATCGCTTATAAAAGTGATGCATTTGGCATAATTAGTCAAATAACAGTATTTTTCACTTTGATTTTGGTGGAGACCAATAAATGACAATTAAATAAACTATTTCTGGGAAAAGTGGTCACACGCTATCGCCACCTTGTTGATGCAATTCAATATTTGTTTAAAAAATAGCATTTTTGGCACTTGCGCTGGTTGATTTGAATTGCAAATTACATTCAATGCACTGGGCTTTCCAAGCAACCCGAGATAAGTGTACAATGTCCATTGGGATGGTACAACATGACATAGAAATGCCTGATTAGGAAAAATAGGAGGATGAATGAAATACTAAAAAATATATTAATACCATCAAGTGAGTCCGCACTATAACAGGCAAAACTCCATTTTTGAAAATAGAACATTTTTCCTAAATTTTTGTTGAGATACAATCCATTTATGGCATATTAAATGCGTACAGGATTTACTATTTGTAAGCGCATTGGGGTCGACGTAATAGAAGGGGCGTTGGGTTTACCATTCCTAAAAAATTATTCATCACTAATTTTGTACTTTTTCTAAATGTATCTCTGGCACTGCTTTATGCTGTGTTACTGTGTGCGAAAATAATTTTAATGACGCCACTAGCACTACTACAATCCGTTCCGTCTGCGTAATATTCGTACGCATTCCAAAATGCTCAAGTTTGACTGAAACGCGTAACCAATATAGTATAATATATGTATATAAAGAAACGACATGCCTATAATATGACACTATAACGTGCACGAAGACACTTAAATAACCTCGATCATCACAACAATCGCAATCAAAGGTTCTTTTTTGTAATGTCATTCTGTATGGTGGTGGTGGTGGTGTGATGTAGTTTGTGGTACTACTTACATTACTACCGCTGGGAAAGGGAGTTCGTTTTGCTTATTCACACAAGTCATCAAAATGTTTCGATTTGCATCGGATTCATGTCACCTTCATTGAATTGCACAGCAAGGTGCTTGACAATTAACTATTGACAGTGGTACTACGTGTATACGTAGCCATTTTTAGCACGAGTAAACCCTTTTTGTATCTCGATAGAATTGAATGCTCGACAAGATGCTTGTGATATAGACAGCAGCACAGTTTGTACTTTTGTTGTTGTGAAAAATAAAAACATTTTTGCAGTCTCTCTGTGTGCTATTGTGCGCAAGGTGGCTTTTATCAATCACTATGTTGTTCATTATCATTTGTATAGAAAATAAGGGCTAACTAAATGACAAACTTAAGCAAAGGATATCGTGGGAAAGTATGCCAATACGAGTTGAAAATGCAAGACCCTCCGATAATTACAAGTGAATATAGTAGCATTGTAAAAAAAATTATAAATGATCGACAAATCGACTACAATATTATTTATTGCAATGGGAATCGAACAACAATTAATCAGTCCGCAAAAAAATGTGGTGCTTACTAACTGCAATAATGAGTCAAGTTTGTGTTTAGAAATTTCACTACTGTTTTGTATTGCATGCAAGTAAAAATGTCTATGACTTGTCCTGGTGCGTGCGATTTAATCAGATCAAAAATTGTGATTCATTTCATTGTTACGGGCAAGCATTTTGTGTCAATTTCATATGATAATGCATTCACGCAACCGTATAATCCACCCTATAGAGTAACGAGGTGACTAGGTACATATAAGGCAAATCAGTGTCTACATTCAGCTCCGATTGTACAAATAATTAAATACACAATATAACGTAATACATTTATATTAAACGCATACACTTTGGTGGTGGTCTGTACAGATTATTGTATCAGGACAAATAAATCTACAAAATTAATTATTATACAACATTTCGATGATACTTTCAATAAAGCAAGTTTTGTTAAAGCGTTGGCTGGTCTCTACACAAAAAGTAAGACATGTTGGCACTAATGATATTAATGTAATGATGATGTCGTGTTGGATTTGATGTGTATTGCATCATAATTATAAATGGTTTGGTGGTAGAGAGTACGTCTATGCAAATAATATAAAGTAAATGAACTCTGAAGAAGAAAAAACATGTTGAAGCCAAAATCATTATTTTAACCCAACGTCTAAAAAGAAGGTACTGTCAAATAAACCACTGCTGCTGCATGTGTACCTATTGCATAAAATAAAACAGTCTAGATAATAATTGAAGTTATAAAAATCTATACAAATATTCTTTCCTATATGTACCCTGAAGATGGGCAAATAATAATATGCAGTTGATGTGTAATAATGCGTGCATGCTTCTTTTCAAATATGGGGCTGTCCTTAATAAACCTCCTACGATCATTATGCCAATGGAGTGGAGCACTTGGATTGAAATCAATTTATTCTCCGTTATTTCTAGCAAGCATATCAATAAGTATTAAAAGTCTTTTATTATAAAACTATTAACTTGCAGTAAATGATGAGAAAAGCTATGTGAACTATGGAGGTACAAACGGGAACGCTTTGATCTATCCTCTCCTTTAGTAAATCTACAAGATATACCTATTCACGCACATAACGTGTATGTGCAGATATCCAAGTCGTCAGTCATCAAATTTTGATTTCGCGATGACATGTAGATTAAATCCACAATCAACTTTTGCTTTTTAAAAGCAAATGACCTGATTATCAGCACTCTCTCAGCTTTCAGGTTGTACTCTTTCAGGATGGAGTTTTGATCCCAAGTGATTTGTCACCACCTCTCTATCTCCATCTCGTTTTACTTTTAAATTCTGGTCACACACAACCACGAAAAAACTGATATACAATCTGCGACACAAAAGTATGAATGCATGTAATAAAAGTAGTTGTAAAAAACCGTTGAAATTACAATATTTGTAAATAGTTTCTTGATTGACATTTCTTGTTTTTGGTAAACTGCTCGAAAAACTAGAAACTATTGATTTGAAAATGCGGAGTCCTTTAATTTTATTTGTGCTGAGCTTGTCGCGTGTGCTTTACGCAGAAATGTAATATGATTCAACCTGTTTTGACCATCTTACTATCTTAAAAGCTGTATCGAAGGCACGCTTGCGTAGGTTAAATAGGTTACAGATTATCCTCGGTTTTTGGCGCATTAAAGGTTTTTCTCAGATTCTTAATATCTCACTAAAAATTGAGTTAAGGTACGTCAAGTGTTTGCCATTTAAATAGACAAAGCTGTAAAAATGTTGGAAATTTTCGTGCGCACGTCCTAAAACCATACTGAACTTCCTATCGGCACACATTTCAGCATCGTTATCAACTTGTAGTTCGATCATGTTTTAATTTCGGTACAAATTGCGCATCTCCTTTTGTCACGTAACAAATCGTTGTTATCAGATCACCTGCAATCATCACCATACAAGATTTTAAGAAGAAGCGAATTGCCAGCAGAAGAATGCAGAAACGAGAATAATCATTTTAGGTTTCTACGCACAGGTAAAATAATGTAGCCGAGTAGAACTTTAAAATAATCTCATGTCAATCTTTAATTTTTTTTAGTTTGATGATGCACGTACGCTTTCAAAAAATAAAAAAAATAAAGAAAACAGTTTCAGACTTGTTTCAAAATGAGCCGTACTGTCTATTATAGCTTCTTCAATATTCAATGGTAATGCTTACCTTTATAGCTATAATATTATATTATTTAATTAGCTGACAATGACGTGATGGGGATGCTATTTTGTTGCACTTTTTTATAATATATTTATTATTAAAAGTGCATGTTCAAAATCAAAAAATTGTAAAATTCTCACGTCTACATTCACACTTTCATTTTTGTGAAATTTGGCATGAGAAAAATAAGCTTCGTTCGTAGCTCATAAAACTATAATACATTTATTTAATTTTCAAACACTTCAAGTTCACTCGTTTGAGCGTTCTCGATTCTCGACTTAAACAAACTACAGAACCAATCATTGGAGATCCACATACATATTAACTAACTGTACATAATAATGTGCGGCATCCGCACTAAAATTCCTACACGCCATCATCAGAGAACCTATTGAGCATTTTTTTTATCTTCCTTCAAAGCAAGTACTTTTCCTACGACTTGTCCTTGACCAGACTTTTGAAAAATCGAGATTAACAATATAAGTCCACGATGTGCAAGTGTGCAAACCTGAAATATTGAGCTTTTGTGCACACAAACACGCAGCATACAATCAGAATTTCTGATTCAGAAAGTCAAAATGATTATCCGCCCAAATCAAAAGCTATGATTTTAGTCACTTAAGGTCGGTCTCAGTTAGTCAGAAAAAGCCCTTCAGATAAATAAGCGGCTCGCTATGAATATGAATAAAAATGCTTTATTAAGATAAATGATGACGAACTACAAGCAGAAAATATATCTCCTACGCATTGAATGTACACATAGTCCAAGTTCATACAACTTAGCCCACCATTAGCAACGATAAAGGAATAATTACAATACAAACTGCTGCATGTTCTACCTGCCTATTAACTGCCTCATTGTTATCCAAATATATAAAATTGCATTCGGTTCCTTCTTTTGTTCGTGACCAGATGTCAATTAAACGACGACAAGAGTGCAGTAATATCGCTTTGTTGTGCGATGAAATGGAAAGTGTTCCCCTATCATCATCATCCTCATCACGGTGATGATGATGATAAATAATTGTGGTGTGCACAGAAAAATTGGAGTAACCTTATAAGTACGGGTCAAGTTTTACAATACACAATAGTAAAATTGCAGCTTTAGTACAGAATCCTGAATTATTGTCCTTTTGTTCTCAGGAAATCATGAGACTGTTACGTGCACATTAGGTCAGCCGTTGCATATTGTTTATAGGATGTTGGTTTTTAGCGTTGGTGTGAAAGTGCAATTATATGATTTTGCACAAATTATACAGTTTACCGGGCGATTGTACTTTTCTGCACCCTGCCTGCAGACTAGCTGTCAAACAGTACGATGTATGTATGTGATTGTTGCATAAAAATTATATTGATCACTTAAAAATCACCTACATAAAAATGCAGTTCCTAATAATAATCATCCCAAAAACCTTGTCAGTTGTTCTCTAACAAACGATGATTGCATTCTTCTCCACACAAAACGTAGAATCCAATGGATATAATTATGATTTATGATTTGGAATTGCAGCTATTTTATATTTGAAAAAACTAATGTAAAGAACGATACGCACGTTATAAAGTGTAAAATGCTTTTGTTGACACAAATGTCGCTCGTACCTAATAAAAACGAACTCTTCGTTTGCAGGAGACATCCTAAAAGTATAAAATGTTGATAGGTATTTACACAACAGGTATAAACGCGTGTGTTTTGATGAGAAAGGAAGTGCGTTTTTATTTACGCAATAAACTAGCATTCATTTGTACATCATTCATGTAATATTTTGCATAAAGTCGATTGCATTTTGGTAACATCCTCCCTCATTCATACAGCGTATGAGTTTTAACAGTTGCCTGCTACAGTATTATTTTAATAGGCACGAATACAAACTATAGCAGCTTTGTTTCATGTTGCTAAACGAAATATTCTACTCTGATTACATTGTTAATAACTTTTTTGTTTTATAAATACACTTTTTTAAACATTGTACTCATCATTTCAAAATTGCCAACAAAGCAGACTTATTATATAATCGTTCATTGTTAATTAATTATGCCTGTTTGTCACAGCATGTGTATGTTGGGCTGATGTCTTGTTTAATAATAGTTCGTTCTGTTCTTTGTAGTAAAATATTTTTAGCATATAAGATATTTACTCTCATTTCTTATCAGGTTAATAATTAATTGTTAATTATATTATTGCCTTATATTATTACTTCCTTCTTTTCATATTCAACTTCGGATGAATTTGTAAGCTTGTAGAAAGTATTTTTTCTTGCCTTCAAAGTAAAAAGTTCAAATAAGCATCACGTTAAATTCGCACTAGCGATCATTTGTCGTATGATCTATGAGGAATGCAATTTATCAAGATTATAAAATGGTTTAATGCAATATTTGATAGACATGGCTCATATGTAATTGTATTTTGACTGCTCGTCTTCCCTCGTGTTGTCAAATTGAGATTAGTGCGCCTTAGGTTTCTCGTAAAAGTTTTGCTTATCATCATCTATCTTGGGATACCTACAGCAGAATTCTTAATTGATTGTCCAAGTTAATACTGCGACTAGTCAAGCCTCCTTTCAGTTTAACTACATATTATACATATGTGTTTATAAACCCTTCTTGTGTGACATTAATAATCACCGTTGTCGCTTCAATCGACTAAGACAGTTTTCACATCACACATTTTTGTTGTCGATCACATTATGCGATATGCGCTCTTATTATTATTTTTTATATAATTTTCTGGGCTCATGCGTACGAGTTTTTTAGATTTTGTACAAGATATTATTGTCATAATGTATAATGAATGAATGTTAATGATGGAACATATAAATTGTCTCCTGTGTTATGCAACCAGATAAAAAGTGCGTTGCTCCTCTTGCACGCAATCCTTTTGTGTAATGTTGCTTTAAATAAACTTTTAAAAATATCATGTTTTTTTTACAGATACACCTGTCTGTAATTATATGTTGTCGGGCACATATTTGTTTGCACAAAAAATGGCCAGTAAGTAACCATTTTGCAGTGGATTTTGCAACAACCGTGTTTTTTCAAGTTTCATCAGCTTTCACTTAACATGTGAGTTGTGTGATTGACAACGGTTCAAACTTAAATGCTTTGTCGTGTCGCGCTGGTTCACTCTTAACTACGAAAGAACTTAACTGATTTAGTGTTAGCCCATTCATTATGGATTACATAAGATGTTACTTCAGTAATACATGCTTGCTCGATGTACTGTAAAATGAAATCGAAACGAATTAAAGCAGAGCTCTTGTGTCCATGTCCTAAGTTAAATGTATGGGTGCATATGCATTTTATTATATGTACATCAGTTAAACCAACTTTGCAAATTATGAAGGCATGTTGGCTCCCTTGAATCTTGAAAAGTCTTTCTAATAGGTACATAGTATGTATTGTATGTAGATACGTACAAGAAAATGCCAAAATAACTTTGATCACAGTTACGGTTGTATTGCATATCTCATGTAAGTGGGTAGAAGACATGAGGCTTGCAATTTTGTAAAATCTTGTTTACGATTATTGTTAAGGGCAGATACTGATAATCTTGTTACGTTTCTTGTAAACTCTCGTCTTGCCATGCTGATTTGATGTTTCTCCCTTGCTGAGAGGAGTACAGCATTCTGAGCAAATACATTTTTTTTTGTAATTAGGTCAGTGTAACCAAACCGAATGGAAAATACGCTTGATCCTCCTGATGATGTGATGAACTCTATTGTTTACCTACCTATTATTATTTTTGCTCCTTTCGTCGTATGAATGTATGTATTTTTGCTTCTTCAAAAACTGTTACATAACAGATAGTACAACATTCACCCATTTCTCATCGAGGGATCGGGTACAGTTTTCTTATTTGCACGATTAATTAAACATGAATGCAACAATGCAGTGTGCATGTCCGTGTTTATACTTTAGAGAGATGGATTGAAATGTACCGAGAAGATCAAAACAAGTTTTGGGCATTTTCATTTGCATGACGAGCACAAGTTTTATTGATATTTTTTTACCTCGTAAGTATAATGATGATGTAACAAAGTACAACTCTGCAAATCTTAATGAAAATTGGCATTAATACATTTGGATTCTGTTACTCAACAAAATTACATATTATCCATCTGCTGCAGCATCCATCCGCCCGAGTAGGAGAATCGATATGCACGTTTACGTTTAATAAATCAATTTAGAATTTTCTCAATGGCAAATGTATGCATAAGTTATAATTTAAATGACGACTAGTTACAAATTGTAGCTCTATCGCAGATAACTGCTACGAGTCCCAAGACCGAACTTTAGCATTGTAGTTTAAATGGATCTTGGTTTTCCAACCACTGTAATAAATTAGAATATTAAACAGTTATTGAGTAATGGGTGAATGCATATAACGCGTCGAATTATTGTGCAATTAAAGACTGCCGCAGAACGAAGCTAATAAAGCTAGCATGTACTCCAATTCAATAATTAGACTTGAAAAATCCATACATGTCTGTAGTTATTGAAAAATAAAAGATAAATAAAACTAAACATCTACCGACGTTCATCATCACTGTGATCATCTCTGAATACATGTTTGCACGCGGTCCCTATAATATTTCATTAGACATGATATTTTGTGGCGGCGACGGTGCAGCGACTGAACCAAAAGCAAATAGGAGAATAATTGCAAGTATATTTAAATAGAATATATAGAGTTAACGGAAAGGCTCTCTTTAATGACGCAACAAGAAAATGAAACATTTATCTGCTACACTCTACTCTATACTTTTTGCTAAAAAGTTGAAAGGGGTTCTTTCACAAGCAATTTCAAATAATTTTTCAGCATATCATTAACCTGATTCAAACTGCACTAACTAACTAATGTATTCAGTGGCAGTAGTCTACCCAGAGTAAAGACTCTCCTCGCGTATAACTCGCCACCGTCACGTCACGTCGCCTCGTACCAACAGATCCTTTTAGAACCAGAAGCATTCAGAAAATAAAAGCAAACCGGATTTCGAGTTCATTTTGATTTTTCCATCAATATGACTAGAATATTTTATTTTGTCAATACTATAATAACTAAGTTATTTGTACCGCAATCATTTTTGGTGGACATCAATTTCATAGCTACCACTACTGGCAAAAAAACGGCCATTTCAATTTGGGGATATCATGCCCAGATAATGCGCAATGCATTATTTGCATGCGTGAATATAAGTATATATGCATTTTGCAGACACGTACGTGCCAAAAGCCGTTAATGATGCAATGATGTATGTTTGCTTGTTAAAAAAACAAAGTGTAAGATTAAATTAAAAGATATATTTCTGCGCTTGCCGATAGACAAAAAAAACCTATCATTGCCTTCGTTATCCGTTGGTTGAGAAAAATTAATTTACCCGAGGCACAAGGACCAATAAAGCGTAGTACAGGTACATACATCATTATATATTATGCAATGTCGCCACTGCACCGTGTGTTGACGTTGACGAAGAAATATTACAAAGAAAATCAGAATATGTAATTTCCAGTCCAGTATATTATCAGAATCAGAATACTACAAGGGCTAGAATTGATGGATGAAATGAACTCTAATCTTTAATGAGCTGCATATAGTATTTTGTTAAAGAAATCAACACAGGTGCGCTTGACATGTTACGATAACTGTCGCCTGTCGTTTCATCAAACTGAGATGGATGCTATCAGAGATTCTCACATCAACCAAGATACCATGCGACAGGGTATAGCAAGAAGGATCATATCAAGTCAAACTTTTGTTGACATTTAATTTGCTTTGTAATAAAAATCTTTGACAATTATAAATCTTCACCATTAACTTTTCTCTGTGTGTGTATTACATGCACAAACACAAGTGTTGCTACAAAGCAAATGAACAAGTTGAGTTGTCGATTAGTGAGGCAATCATGGAATATTTACGTCGATGCGCTATCAATATCAATCGGCATTATCACCATCACCGTTCACAGAAGGGACCAATTTATGTATAAGATTGAGACGTCTCAAAATAAACTCATTAAATTCAAAGGTACATAATTTACAGGTTTAATTAATGTTTGAAATATTTTCCAAGATCACAAACATACAATACGAATCAGTGCAGGTCACTGCATAATTACTATCATAATATATATGACATATTTATTTAAAGATTGTAAATTGGAAGCCAGCGCAGACCTAACTACTGAGCCAGTTTTGCTGAGCTAATAGTAGCAATGGTTAAATATACTTATTATTGTACGTAGGTATATAATTTAAAAATGAAAACCTACAACATATATTTTTCTTTGACAAAGCTGACGCACTACCAAGCTATAGATAACCCAAATAAAAAAATAAAATCAAGATATGAAATTGAATTCTACAAGGTTTTACCGACAAGGTACTCACATTAACATGCAAGTGGTCAATAGTATTCTCATGCGCTATCAAGATCATTGTAGTAAGTGAGCTAACAACGAAAAAAGTGTCACTTGCGCAATACATATATTATGTATATCATGCCGTTTATTTGATGACTTGTGCCGTTGTAGTAGTAGTGAGTAAAATGCATTTCAGTTTAACAAAACTTGAGCCTTGAGCCTTAACTCTGCTCAACAGAGTACTCAGAACAGAAAGGGTGTTGTTATGCCATGTTTTCGTCTTTTCAAGTTATGTTAACAATATACATACGTCAGCAGAATGAACGGTTTTTCTTCCAAATTCAAGGTGTCTCTTATTATTGACTCATGCGAATTTACAATGTATCCAATCCATACATACTTGATAACAAGGAATGATGAAGAATGGCGTATAAAAGTAATGGGCAAATGGGTATTATTCTTCCCTTTTAATGATGCGAAGTATTGTACTCTTTTGATCATTAATTTAATAATAAATACCGTAACACAGCAGTTGAAAATGATATGTGTTGCGGTGTTAATTAACGTGTTATATGAAGTACGCATACATGAACTTTATCAGTCAAATGTTCAGGGAGCGTGTAAGTAAATGATAACTATTATACGTGCTACATAATTTGAATAGCATTTAATAGTTTTGAAATCATCCGAGTAAGGAAGATGGATAAAGTTCACAAAGGCGTGTTCCTTGACTAAAAAATAAGTAAACTTTGACTTTTAATAAGCGTTAAAAATGAAGTCAGTATCATCGTGGGTGAATTTTTTCGACCCTGAATATCGATGCGCCTCTTTTCCAAAAGCTCTGTTTAGCATTTTTTTAAAATTGAAATATTTTAAATACGTTCGCATTCATACATGATTTCATCCTCGTTTCCTTCAAAATATTAATATAGCAAGATGTACGTAACGTCTCTGGTAATAACAGTTGCCAAAAACTGCTCAAATTCTTAACCACAATGGTAGTCAGTCGTCTCGTCAGTTAAAATGATTTTTGTACTGTACCTTTCAACTAATTGCACTGCATGTACTTTTGAACGAACAAACAGCCAAGAAAGTGGGTTAGGGACACATTCTTCATATATTTATACTGCTTACAAAAGAAATAACTGATTTTATTGTTAAACTTCTCTCTACTCACTCTCAACTGTCAATAATTACAATTTATATATACCAATGTTTAAACGAGCAAGGTTGAAGAGGGTTCAAGGAAGAGCTGAAATGAAGAATTTAACTAAATATCTCTTCATTCTTGTACATACCTTGCAAAAAAGTGTCCTGTCACTCAATATGATTTTTTAAGGGAACATCATCTCTTCCTTACTGTAACATACGACAAAAAAGCATATGGAAAAATATGTGATTGGAAAAAACAATTTTTTTGGAAAGTCCACAACGCTTTTTCGAAGCTATTTACAAGCTTATTAAAAATACATTTTTCTTCTTCATAATTACATACATAGGGCCGTGTAAAAATTCATTACAGCACTAATGTGTTTAGTCAGGCAATGGCCATGGCTGAAAATAAAACGGATGTTTCAACTTTAAAGTTACAATGAGAAAGACTGAGTAATATGCTCCTGTAATGCAAAAATGCAACTAAATAAAAGCCTCGTCATATTAAATACATCAATTTCTGTTTGCAAACAAAATGGAGAGATAGTATCATGATATCTTTTGAACACAATACGATGTCCTACAGACAGAGACGTGTGTAGAAACAACTTTGGTTTGGCAGGTAGCAAAATAAAATCGTGATTTGCTTTGTATTTCAAGCTGAATTTGCGACTTATGTTATAATGGACGGAATTCGCATTTTGAGTACATTAAGAGGGTATGTCAAGGACATTTACTCCACCTTTATTCTGGTGACAAAATTGCACTTTAACATAACATGACTGACATACCGACGACAAACCTGGTCTCATGGACAGGAACAATAATTCAACGAAGAATTTCTGCTTAATAAGCTAATGTATACTGTTTTTTTTCTGTTACCTCAAACTAACTTGAATCATTTTTCTCGAATGAAAAATACACAATCCATTCATGGCTTGCTTTCTCTGTATGTTCAGATTGTTCTTTTTATTTTCATATTCTTTCACCTTGATGGTTTTTTACGCGGTGAACTGTTATCTCAATTAAGCATTCAGCAAGAAACAAAAATTTCATGTTCTGCCATCATCATTATCTAATCAAATCTGATATTCACCTTTATAGCATATGAGTAACTTTTTTTAATCGCCTATGATGTCATGAAAAATTTAAACATGTTATCATTACAATATTATTACATGCATTTTTCATCAATATATGAAAATGTACCGTTTTTGGCAAACTTTTATATAGCAATTTTTTATTTATTCCTTTTTCAAACAGGGCTCAACATCATCAAGTGAAGCTCCCACAAAACTTTACCTGTGAAGACTGTACAATCCGGCTTTTGCGCCAGGCCTCAGAATGGGCAAATAATTACAGGTTCTGGTCTTGCTCCGATGTCGACATTGTTCCTCAAAAGAAATACAGGGAAACCTGTAGTGGACACGGGCGACCTGTAGCAGGCAGATGCGTGTGCAACAAAGGTAACTTTAAAAAAAACAATTTAACTACATAACATACAATAAGATATACTGTTAAACTCGACTATTGGCCACGAACGACCAATGCAGTACCGAATGATACGGCTAATAAATAAAACATAAAATGGCAAAAAAACAATCATCATTGAACAATCGAAATTTAGTAGTTTGACTTTTAACATTATGACTTTTCGTTAAATCATGTGCCTACGCATGATTTAAACATTTAACTACACGCACATATAATAGTTAATAGTACCATTCATGCTCAGAAATCGTGCGTACTGTTAAATAATTTCACGTGTGCAGTCAACAATAATCTGAAGAATCATTGACGTAAAACTTTCTGCAAGTTTACACCTATGTAATACATAGAGTAGGAAGATAAGCAATGCCGACCATTAATTCGCAATCTGAAATTAAACAAAACATGCATATTTATCTGGCTTACATTAGTTCCAATTGAATACGAGTGATCAAATCAGGTTGATGAAATATTAGAAATCTCCACTCTTCATCTTAGGATTACTGGCATATTCATAGCCAGATGAATTCAATTCGTTGCGCATCAATCTTCTGATCGTAAATGTAAAATATGAAATAAGATATCAGTCAGATCATTAGTTAGTATTTACTAACTACTGCAGACTATCGCATTTATTGTACCTACTTTAAAAAATAGGAATGTAAATAGCAAATGTTTGAACAATTAGGATATGATTCATGGTTCATGGAAGAAACATCAAATTTGCTCTGTGAATTATTTTCGACATGATGATGTCCTCAGGGAATCGTAGTTTTCTCTGTGATTACCTCCCAATTTATTACTATCATTTTTTTCAAATTGCAGGTTTTTGGGGCCAACGTTGTCAGTATGAAGATGAATGTGATGGCGAGGCTGAATGCGGAGGCAATGGCAAGTGCATTGATCTAGGTGGAACTGCACTGCCACGAAAGCAATGGTAAATGTTCAGCATGGAATAGCATAGAGTTTATTTTAACAATTTCTAGATTATTTTATTATCATTTTCTATTATTTCAATCGCAGTTTTTGTAATCCGGGCTTTCATGGTGAAAAATGCCGGAAGCGAAACGCTGTCAAATTACCCATTGCTAGTCAGACATTGGACTTGTCGAGGCACACCAAAAGGGAATTATCTTCCCGGCTCAATCTTTATTACAAGGTATTGCATAAGATTCTGAGATGCCTTATCTTGCTTAATGATCACGATAACATAATAATCAATGATTATCAAAAATGCATGTAATGTCATTCACTGCGATTTATTTATGAGGCCATTGGAACTTTTAAATTTCAGATTATTCCTGCGGCGCAAGAAGAGAAGAAAGAAATTGAGTTCATCCTCGAAATTACTGGAACTTCTTATGGAGCTATTGGATGGAGTAAATTAATAATTAAACAAAATGCACAATTATTACATAGCATATTAAATAATTTCAAACTTGGAATTAAATATGTCATTTATTTCATAGGACCTAACGGATTCAATAAAACTTGCCAGAGATGGCCATTTATTCAAGAATCTGAAGAAGTTCGTCGAGCAAAGAACTCAAAGATTTTACAGGCTGGAAGGTATGTAGAATTTTCTTTTTTAATTCATCATAACTTTTACTTTTACCCTACCCTACCCTTGAGATCGGGCTAACTTTTTGGAAAATTAGTGAGCCACAACCCGAGGCTGAAGCAGAAGCTGAACCAAAGTCGGAAAGTGAACCCGAGTCGGAACCCGAGTCCTCCGCTGACAATCATAAACATCACAAGGGTAATAATTTGTAACATTTTATATACATGCGAGAACCTTATCCTCTTTAAGTAGTTCATGGTTATCTTTTTTTCTAAATCCAGACCATGCCGAACCAGAGTCAACTGCTGAGGGTGCTGCCGAACCAGAAAGTGCTGCAGAACCTACCACTGGAGGAAAACATAAGAAAGGAAAGCATATCAGTGGACACAGCCATAAAAATCATCATGATGATGATGACCATGCGCACGCCGAACCAGAATCAGCGGCAGCAGAGCCGGAAACCAGCTCAGGTACTTGGAGCAGTTCAGGATAATATAACCCAAAAGACCAGTAAATTTATATAGCTACATCGTTAATGTTAATTTTTAATAGAGCCTGAATCAGAGCCTGAAGGAACGGCCGAGCCTGAAACAGCGGCCAGTGACAGCGTTTCCAGCGCCAGTAAACTTAGAAATAAACTTAGAGAACATAAGCTTCCGTCCGGCAGTGATGTTCGTGTGGAAACATCGTCAATCTCTGTGAGTAGATCGACGAGACCTCGACAAAAGCGTTCTCCAAAGGCTGAAGACGCCAAAGCAGAACCAGGTACATATTTATTAAACTATAATCGATCGTATCATGTTTGTATTTTAAGAGCATGTAATAATACAAAAAATGTCATTTCAATAGAACCTGAGGGTGAGCCAGAGCATGCCGCCAGTGAACCGGAACCAGAATCAGGTGCAAGTGAGCCTGAACCCAAACCTGAGGGTGAACCAGAGCCGGAAGGTGTGTTTTACTCACAATTTATATTCCATAAAAGTATTTATTAGGTCTACTTTAGTAACCGATAATTATGATTTTTGTATTTTTAGGAGAGCCTCATCCTGAAGCAGAGGCTGAACCTGGATCCGACACGCATTATGAATCCAAGGGAAGTAATGCCAATCCAAGACAAGAATTGCTTCCATCCGAGGTTTGATACGTTTTAACATTTTTATATAAGATTTTGTTAGAGTCGCAAATGCAGTTTTTATAATTGATAACTTGCGCTTTTGTAGTGGGCACCTAAACTGAAAGACTTCCATCCAATGGACTGTATCGACTTGATCATGGGAGCAGCTCGAGGAAGCTTATCGAGAATTCGGGATTATTACACCAGAGACAGATCTACACCTCGCGTGGATACATTCTGGGGCGGTAAGGAGGACATTACCTCGGCCACCGGATGGGAAGAGAACGGAAAAACCATGCTAATTTTCAGAAGGCGCATTCGAGCTACCGACCCCTGGGATCATGATCTTGTTGGTGACATGCACGTTATCTGGGCTAGAGGTCAAGAGAACGGTGAATACAATCACAGTCCTAAATCCGGCCTGGAGAAAGAAAACCCTCACAAACCCGATTTTTATGCTCCTGATGAAATTAAGTATCATGGTCACAGCGATCAGCGGGGCAAAACGAGAATCGATTTCTTGAATGAACAAGGTAAATGGAAATGAAATGGTTAATTTGAGCTGGTTAAGTGTTTCCGTTTGCTTTATCAACAAATGAAACTTTCTCAACACAGTTACTGGACGAAAGAAAATTGTGAAAGGAGCTTGTGAGGACAGTTGGGCACATCCTCCAGGTTGCTCAAATCTCAACTCTGAGAAACCCTGTGCGTACAATGCAACATGGCAGTATCTTCCAGACATTGACTCTGTCCGCTTTACAATTGAAACACGCCGGGCTGACCGATGGACTGGAATTGGATTTAGTGACGATACGTTTATGAGAAAATCTGACGCAATTATCGGCTGGGTGCAACCTTCTGGGCAGTTTTTTATGATGGATACTTACATGACCTCTTACAACATTCCTCCTCTTGACGCTTCTCAGGTACATTTAAAATTGGAACAATATTCAATCAATTTTTCTTGCTCCAAGGTTTTTATATTAATAAAAAAATGCCATTTTCTGTTCAGGATATTTCCAATATGACTGGAAAATACAGCGACGGCCTGGTCAGGCTTTCTTTCCTCCGCAAGGTGGTTACAGGCGATCCAAAGGATTTGTCATTGGATGAATGTCGTTTCTTCCTGTTTCCAATTCTTGGTGGAACCTACCATGCAGTCAACAAGCGCATTGGAAAACACGAGGAAGTTCCAGTCACCTCAGCTCAAAAGGTTTGCATTCCTCGAACATGCACACCAGCTCGCATCAAGAAACCGGCGGAAATTCGTTATGCTTTCAATATCAAACTTACTGGAGGATTTGGCAGTAGCTGGACAGCTCCAACGAAAGATTCGGAGGACTTTAACAGGCTCGGAAATCGCATTGAAACAGATTTGGGAACGAAACTGAAAAATATTCCTGGTTTTGGACGTTTGCAGCTGAATGAAATCGAAAAGTAAGATTCACAGCAACTTTTTGCTGGTATTAATGAACAATTACTGTATGTTATAAATTTTAATTATAGGGAAGGGGAAGGAGCGATAGCCAGACTTGAACTTATGGTAATGCCCGAGTCTGAGCTAGCCGACCAGAAAAGAGTGGAAAGAGCTCTCAAGGAGACAATCCAGACGGGGAAAGTGGGAAATCTCCAGTTGGATCCCACCTACTTGCAGCTTCAAGCACCTGAAGTGATCAACGAAGAGGACAACGAAGTTCAAACTGCTGCGGCATTTGGAGGCAAACGTCTTTGGATTGTGTTGGGATGCGTTGCTGCATTAATCGTCCTGGCCATTGTTCAAGCCATTCTTACGATATACAAGACCAGTGGAAAAACGTCATCCCACAAGGTTGAACTTACGTCATTATTTCATTTCGTTGAGAATTAACCAAAAAATTGTTGGAAACTTTGTAGACTATAAAAATATGGATGTGTGCCATATTTCTGTACAATACTATTCTTTTCTACTTTGTGCTGCCTCTCTTTATCAAATTTTTGGACGTCTGCTGATCAGGTCGTTCCAAACACAATGGGAAATGGAATTGGTCCAGCTTAATTGTGCCTTTCTCGTTGACACACAAGTTCTTCCAGTAGGCAGAAATCGATGAATCTTAACTCTAATCCTGATTCCGTGTCATTTCCTTTAAAAAAATCTAATACACTATGTACCTAATATTTTATTCCCTTAATATGTGTTCTTCTTCTTGCTATTTATTATTTTTTTCCCTAACTCATATAAAATCTACCCAAAAACCGAGTTTTTGCCCAGTTAAACCAATCTTGTAAGAACTCGTTTAATTTACTAACTTTCAGTTGCAATTTGCATGACTAGTGTAACGTTTTATCAGTAATGAATTAATTTCTTCAGCTTTTCGTAGTACTGTAGAAAGTTTGAATATTATCTTATTTATTGAGCATGTAACTCTTCAAATTAATGCTTTCTTTTTACTACATACAAACCATTCGTCCCCTGATTGGCTTAAATGAACTTGATTGTTTTTATGATTTTTAGTGCATGTCTACCACACAGGGGTGTTTTAGTTACTTTAATGTATACTCAAGTATGTCCTTTTGTTTTCATAGGGCTCTCCTTCAAGTGGTTCCGGAATGGCATGGCGTGACTACTCGGAAACAAATTATGGCTACGACGCATACGACGAAAAGAATTACGGGAATGCAATGCCAATGACAGCCACTTCTCCTCCAGCAGCCAACTATCAAGCCAACAGTGGATACCACACGTACCAAGCGAATCATAATGGAAATGGTTACAATAATCATCATCCCACCACAAATATGTCATTGCCTCGACCTCAACATCAACTCCACCATGCTCAGCACCATCATCATTCCAGCCGCCACAACGGAAATAGCAGTGCCATGGGAGCTGGCAATGGAATGAGGGAAGGGGCTGGAGGTGGTGGTGGTGGTGGTGGCGGCGGTGGTGCCAGTGCAGCGAATCCTGATTTTTACTTTATGCCGAGCCAACGTAAATACTCAGGGGAAGTGGTTCGGGTCTATGTAGACCATAATAAGCGATAAATTAATTTAATTTTTTATAGTCCTTGTTTTATTTTCAATTAACATTATTTTAGTATTTTTTAAACTAGCAAAAAAACACTGATGCAAAGACTTTGAAATTTTAAAAGTGTTTTGGAGGGCCGTCCTCTTTTTAAAAAAATAATCAGCAAGTTTAAAGCACATAATACAACAACACATCTCTCCAGAACCAAACGTAGTCATTTTCTAAATATATCGTATTCAGTTTACTACTTAATTATCATTAATTTTACTATAGAATGTAGAATATTGAGTTGTAATTAAGTATATAGGCAATTAATCTATATAACATGTAACAGTATGATGGACCATGCAACAAATAAAGATGCATACAATACAACTCTAATGTAATTTTTAGTGCGATATTAAGTAATAGACACGGGAGGACGAGTAAATTTAATGATAGCTAATTAAGAATTGATGAGAATGTATTTTGAGTTGAAGTTAACAGAAGGGGCACAAGTAATGCACTGATTTTTAATAAATTTCTTTCCCAATCTGTACTATTATAAAAAAATGTAATTTAAGTCAAAATAATTTTAACTTTAACTGTAAAAAAAGAATAATATGATTCGATGGAGAGTAATATGCACGAAGAAGATTGTTTTCGGCAGGAAATAGCACTAATAAGTTGCAAGTGAAACATTTCAACAACAAAAAATATGTGTATTTTCATAATGATAATATACTAAACTGTATGTAGTGACAAATTTAACATTAGGTGTAGAGTACATTATTATTATGCACGATGATGGACGAAGAGAAGCTGGACGAAATTGTAATTTTAGTGACATTTATTTAAAATGGGTACAACGAGTTGAACTTGCGAATAAGTAAAAAAAAGGATTGCTATTTTTCAATTTGTGCAAGTATTAACTTGTATAATATGTTGTGTATTCATAAACGCAAGTTTACATGTTGTAACCACTGAAGAGTGACTAATTATTTTCCTTTACGCAATTTAATGGTGGGTGAAACTGACGATGCAGAATTCAATTACGAAAAATGTACGAATTCGCTGACATGAAATTATTGATAACATTTTAAAATGCCATGATGAATAAAACGAAAATATTGCATACAAGCATTCATTTAATTTCGCATATTAATTACATATATAAACGCAGTAGATTTTTTTGCACAAATTGTATACAGAATTTGCAGTTTTGGAATCGGGAAATAGTTTATCTACATAACTGCTCAGTCCACATCCGCAACAGAAAATTTCACACTTTCCTTACCTTCCTCAGTGTCAGATCCAACCTCCACAACTTCCGGTGTAGGTGTTTTCGGTTTCTCTTGTCCTTGTTGTGCCTTTTGCTTAATGTTTTTCAAAGAGTCCATGCTGATACTTGGTATCTTTTCATTTTTCTCGTCATCATGATCATGAGAAGATACTGACATGTTGGACAACTTGTTTCCGAATGTGCTTGTGGAACTTGGCTCGGTCAGTTCCGAGATTGGAGTTAGTCGTCTATTGGACTCTGCTGCAATTACGATTGGGACTGCTTGCTGCTGAACAACAGAATGAGATTCAGAGTCGGCGGTGGTGTCCGTAACTGAGTGGATTTCCACTGCTGGAACCTGCTTCAACAATTTTTTGAACGCTTCAACTCTGCTGTTTAGAGCAATCCTTAGACCGTCTGGAATCGCCATGAGGGGATATGAGGGAAAGTCTTCGTCAGAATCATCACAGGTTTCTATCGGATAAAGGATTTATTGTAATTTCACTTCAGCTCTTGACATTTTCATAGCCAGTCATACGACACCACTGACTTACCGGAACGTTCCCCAATCATCCATTTCTCAATACTGGGCAGCTTTTCTGGCAAGACAGAAGCAAAGTGACTGTGGATGCTCTTTTCCCATGGCTCATGTGGGCGTTGGAGCATGTTCCACATTGAATCAAGGACTCGCACAAAAACTCCTTGATTGTACATTTCGGATTTTAGGCGGCCGCTCTCGGTACTTTGTTCAGTCTTCTTTTGAGGACTCGCAAAGTACGGATTCGGTGTGAAGAGCAAAGCTGGTGAAAAGATTATAATTTTAGAAATGCTGAAAACAAGGTATATTATTATGGACCATTATAAAATAATGTTGGCTACCTTGTAATTTATGAAGGAAAAGCATAATGTATGATGATGGAGGGGATTCAGGATTATCTGAGAAATCCCAAGGAATCATGCTCACGCATACATTTCCGTCATAGCTTAGCAGAGGATGGATCTCAAGCGTGTAGCTGACAAAGTGAACCGCTGGACGGGAGTATGGAAAGTCGGCCGGAAGTTGGACATCAAACAGAAACAGACCGTCTTCGTACGGCGTTTTTGAGGGCCCGACCATCAAAACGGACATTAGGTCCTGCGATGGAAAAAAATCCAATTTTACATTTGGAATATACATATAAGCATGTACTATGTACGTTTGTTCAGGCTACCATTCTGTTTTCATAACTCCGTATCCAGATTCCCTCAGACACATTTTCCTTGTGGGTCAGAAACTCCATTTCCTTTTCGACCATTTGTGCAAACACCTTTCCAAACTTGGTAGAAGATGAGGATGTGTAATATCGATGGGATGAGGGAGCAAAGCCAAGTAATTCGAAGGGAGGCTCATCCCAAATTGTGGGAAAGTTATCTTTTCCTCCCTCCTGTGGATTGTTGGGGTCTTCAACAAGCACGTCCAATCTTTGCTCGCTCACGTCAATCAACCTTCTTGCAGGATCAAACTCAAGTTCGAGTTGATATGGAGGAGGAACCATGTCATCAATAGTCCATTGTCGTGTGAAGAAACTCCAATGGCAGCGCTTTGCAAGAGCAACAACTTGGTGAGGAAATACTTCATCTTGAAGATGGTCCAACGACCTCACCACGACCATTTTCCCCTCTGGGATGTTCACGTCAACCACAACTGCCGACTTAAATTGAGATGCTGAGGCGTTGCGGGGGAAGAGAATTGTTCCACGATGATACAAGGAGTATTTGTTATGCGGTTGGATATCGAAAACGGATTCCTCTCTGACGCCATCATCCTTGCCATCAGTTATCCAGCGCACGTTCACTTTTCGTGATCTAGACTTGGCTAAAAGGATTAATAATTTTAATGAAATTTAGAATAGTCCTGGTTCATTTATATTTCAGAAAAATGTCTTTGTACCCAGCTCACTACTGTCCATCACAATTCCATATCTGTCTCCATTGGAAGTGTCCTTTTGCACATGAGCAACTGTCAAGCCTGCAGGAAACTCTCCATCGTCTGCAATAGTGGAAATCTTTGGAATATCGACAGCGAGAACCTTTTCAACTTTCCCATTCTGATAAGCACAGCGAAATGAAACAACTTCATAAATTATTACAAGTATTTTTACAAAATGCGCAAAAGAATCAAATGAAATACCTCGTACTGAACAGTGACAGCATTATGACGCAGAAGTACTCGCACCGGAGTCTCTTGATCATTGTTGGAGACCTTACAATGGGAAACAATATAGATAATTATGCTTTAAGCTAATAGCATTCCATAATATCAAACACTTTCCCTCTAAAATGATATATTTGCCATACGAGTTCTTTCAAGGGAGAATTGACATGCATTGCCTTCTGTTTAGGATATTTGAAGTAATTGTCTTCATCCACAAACTTCTTTTTAAATCCTTCCAGCCAAAACGTATACTCTGAAATTTCATCCAGTGGCAAAATTTTTATTTTCCGAACACTCCCTATCCCAATTGTCTCCGTACTCGGAGTGCCGATAACAATCAATTTCGACAAGTTTTCACGAGAGACAATTTCATCAGGAGCTGGAATGGACTCGGCATTTAGACTCCCTGGAGCCAATTGCAGCCATTTCACCTCCAACTCCTTAACCTGTAAGCACATTATGTTGCAGGGAATGATTCATACTGATTGATGGACGATTTCATAAGAAGAAGCGTGGTTAAATAAAAGTTTGTACCTCTGAGCGGATAATTGTGGTGAATGACCACGCGTAAATGTAGTGCAGGGGCAACAATTTGCTAAAGAACTTTGAGGTAGTTGTCGCCCAGTTCGCCTTTCTCAAGATTGTAGTAGCCAACCTTGTTCGGATTCCAGGACAGACCGTTCCCAATCCCCAGAACGGGTCAGCCCGGCTAAAGCCGTCTCTCTCAAATGCTTCCAGATAGAACAAGGGACCTCCGTCAATTTTGAACCAAACGTTTCTCTTTATCCCAGTGATAACTCCAACCCAGCCATTTAAGAGGACTTCTTGCCCACGAACATGAGGCTATTAATTATTTTAAATTCATTTTTTAGATGAAGAAAAACCAAAAAAGTCATAAACTAAAGTCATAATGAAAAATGAATCATGTAGTACAGAGATGGGAGTTAGCCTGTGCAATGGAACATTTTCAACGACATCAGTAGTTCCGTTAATTTGAACAGAGGCAGTAGTTTCATAGCTTAGGATGGTCCCAATTTCCCCTTTTTGATTTACCACCTTTTGACCTCGAAACAAGGAGCGATCAACCAGAGATACTTCAGAACTTTTCATCAATGTGATTCTGAAAAAAATAAACACGTTCTTTACTCATCCTACTTGGTTGGATCATAAAGCTATATATCATGATTTTACCTATTTGTTAAATCCCAATGAACGTGAAACTCGTTTGCTGAGCCTTTGTCTTCACCTTTGGCCACATCGGAGCCCTGGCCCGGTTTCAACACGGTGCCAAAAAATGGCTGCCATTCGTTCAGCGGTCTATCTTCTTTCACCACCACAACGTCCCCAGCGTAGTACCGTTTCTTGTTGTCAAGTTCCAACGGCTCTGGTACCGCAGTAGCCGGTTCAGGCTGCTCATGATGATCCTCTACAACTTCTGATATTGTCACAGTTTGCGTCACACTGCGCTGTGGCAAAATCTCGACCTTCTCGTTGACTTCAACGGAAACAACTGGACTAGCAGCACATTGTGGGGAGGGATCGTCATTTTGGTTTGCCTCCACATCCATGAAACCTACTTCAACATCCACATTTGCTGAAGTATCCATCACTGGAACGCATAGGGATCATGAAGGGCAAGTGAATTTTATTACTACAGAAAGGGGATCCAATCCACTCGGGAATTTATCTACCTGTGATCTCTATCTAGTAGTTCATACACAATTCTGGTAAAAAAAAGTACAGAGGAATTTACCAAATGAGCTTCAACCGACATCAACCTTCATTTTCTGTTCTCAGTGGAAACCACGCAAAATCTCATTTCACCCCATAAAAGTTTCTATAGAGAATCAATGCTATAATTGCCAAAAATCCTTTAGGATATCATCCGTATGATGGGGGGGGGGGATCAGGAAGTAGTACCCAAGTACCCACGACACCTTCGGCTCAGAAGTATTGTGTCAATTAATGTAGTAGATGATATACTCTGACGAATGTGGTTGATAGCAGCTTTAAATGGAAGCGAATAAACAATTTCAAGCTATAATGCCATTTTGCTTTGAAAATTTATTCTTTTAGCCTACTATGTTATTAAGTGACATGTAACGACAAAAACGATATAATTATACTATGGATTATGGATAAGTATATTATAGGTCCCCTTCATCATCCAACTCCACTAAAACTTTTGATACAAAGCCCTGCTCCTCTCTCGGAGTGTCCCCACCGATCCACACTGCCTTCAGTAAATCGGTTTCATAGTCCTCAGCGCTCCGTCTATGATTCCCATTCCCACTGCTTTTCCGACGACGATCCACTCCAAATTCGACCAAAAGATTGGATATTCTTTCATGATTATGATTATAGAATGTGGTAAAGGCGGAGGTCGCTCCAATTCCGCTTTTTGTTATCGAGACAATTCCGTTCATTAGAAAGTCTTTCAAAGCCAATGCTTGCAGCCTGTCATTCCTATTGACTGACTTGAAATAACCCTTTTCATCTTGGTTTCCCTTAAAGTCAAAGTTGACAATGGCCACGTGCTCAGCCACCAGGGACAAATATTTGTCTTCGAGAATCTGGAGCAGGTAACGGGCACCTTTTACAAGGTGATGTGAAAAGTTTCTTATAATTTCATCTACAACTCGGAGAATCAGTTTTGTTTGGAACTTCATTCGAATGGATTGATTGTTATTGGACAAATATGGGAGCTCTGCTTCACTTTTGCTCAGGATTTGTAAATGATATTCAGTTGTGTACGTGGATAGGATGAGGGAAACCATGAATTGTTTAAATTCATATGTTGACAGTATTTGACTTTTCCTGTTGGGAAAACATACAAAAAATTAGCATAAATTCACATACTATAATATTTTTTGCATACTTTTTAAGTTAAACTTACGGAAATACACTGCTTTTGTTAAGACGAACCGTCATGTCTGGCCAAATTTCTAAAAAGTGGTATTTGGAAGTGAGCAATTCCCTCATGCGAGTTTTTGACCTTTGCGAATCGCAATCCCTTCCTTCACAATTGGCACCCAGCGTTTCCGTGTAGTAGTCAATGATATCATCAAACTCCATCGACTTTGGAGACTGGCTAATGGTTCGGAGATAGTAGGGACATGACCCGTAGCCAATATACGGCACCTTCTTGTTCCTCTCTAAAACTTCCTGAGCCTCTGGGGAAAACACTGAGGAGGAAGAATTTCTGAAAATGTCATGTACAATGTTGTTTGCAACGTAGGATACAAGCCCGGTTTCCTCAAACTCCGCGAAAAAAGTTCCCAACGATTCACACCCGACACATTCCATAGGACGTATGGTGTACTTTGCAGGTGGACTACTTCTTATTTTATCCAATATGGCCTCAAAATAGCTTTCAGAGTCCGACTCCTGTTCCGGAGGTGGTGGTGATGATGGCAGAGGTGGTGAGGGAGAACTGCTGGGAGGTGGAGGTGTATCCGAATCTTTATCCACTTGCAACGCATCCAAAGAAGTAGGCAACTCTCCATTCTCATTTTTGGCAGGTGGAATGTCTTCTTTGGAGTCCGCCTTTGTTTCATCTTCCTCAGATGTTGGCTTCTTCGCTTGGGACCCTTCCCCCTCATTTTCGTCAGGCCATTTCACGGTTGGGCCATAATAGGATGCTGTTGTAGCCTCGGCGGCTGCTGCGACATCCTTCTCCTGATTTGCTTTTCGCTTTCCACCCGATGCTACTGTACTCCGCGTACTTGATGGTGCCGGTGTAACTTTGGAAGTGGTGTTCTGAGCACCTCCTTTGGAACTTTGCTTTCCACCACCGGAAGCTGGTGTTGGTTGTTGCGGTTTTTGGGTTGGCTTAACATTTGATGCTGATGCGACATCTTTTTTCACCGAGCGATGATTGCTGGTGACATCGTCACCTAAAAATTGGCTAGTCGGACTGCTTTTCCCGGACCGTTTCGGACGAGACTTGCCTTTCAAGTACTTCTTGTTGATGCTTACACTACGCGCAAGCTCATAAATGAATGGCTGCTGCTCACGGATTAGCGCGTCCATGCGCTCCTTATCACGACCGTAAATGGGCAAGTTCTTAAGATCATCACAAGAAAGTCTGACAATTGGGCAAGTTCCAAAGATCATCTCGACTAAACCACAGTCTCGAGGTTTACAATGGGTTAAATGAACATCTTTTGGCTCTTTGTATATCACTGGAATGGGAAGTATATCCTTTGGTCGTATATTGTCCCATTCGACATCTTTATAGCCTTTGCCTTTTCCTTTTTTCCGGGGTCTAATTAAAAAATAATTTCATATGAAAGGTTTAAACATTCATTCATTTCTTTAAAAAAACATAGTATGAAATGTAGTACAAGCTTACATTAAATAGGCCAGATGAAAGTAATGAAATGTATCACTTTCGGACATTGTCTTGCGCAGGACCACGAAAGTATTTTCCTTTGAGAACCCAAAGCCCAGATCCCCCAACCGAAATATTATCAAGTTTTGCCTTAAATCTAGGTCATCAATGTTCAGAATCCATTGTTTCTCCTCTTCCGGATCCGTGTACACGAGAACTTCTCGGGTTTCCCCACCCAGAGTGTCACCACGACTGTCAAACTGATAGTCGTAAACTTTCACTCTTGGATACTTTCGGAATTCTGGCCGGATAACTTGTTTCAAAGAATTCACAATCGCTTTCAAGTCCGTTTCGGAAATGTTGCCAACTTGGACCGTATGACCATGTACCCAAGACATTAGATCCATTTTGTAAATTGCCTCATCCTCTACATTTATCTCATTTCTTATTTTAACGTTACGATGTTGCACTCCAGTTTGACGGTTTCGGGTCATCCGATCAACCGGCGTGCATGATGACAGTGTGGTCAAGTAAGCTCCAATCACCGCAGTGATAACGGTGAATTTGATCGATATGCCCATTTTGTGATTACTTGGAGCTATATGGGCGTATCAAGAGCTGATACTATTGCAAATGTCGCCAATTATGATATTTATATTTCAACACAATGTGTATTTTAAAAAGTGCGTTATGATGAAAAGTGCAAATATTTGTCTCTTTCAATCACATAAAAATAATAGGGTATTGTTTCTTAATACAAAGTTAATATATTGTGCCATTATATTTGAACCCATCCGCTAATGAATGAATGCAGCCATTGTTTTAGTATTGATGAAGGCCGTTGTATGAAATAAAAGTGCAAAAAACAAATGATATTTTTTTAGTTCAGACCCATAATAATTTATTTCGAGCAATTAAAATTAAAATAACAACTAAATACTAGCCTATATAGATACTTATAACTAATTAACATTATAACACGATTCAACATTCAACAACAACAAATAATGGTATAATGTCAAAAATGTAATAATAATAATATGGCTTTGGTATAGCATGGTTAACACTGACTATTTGGTATAATATGTAATTATATTGTCTACTACGCTAATAAAAATGATATGTATTAGGTATTCATTCTTTGCGACATAACATATTAATATAACATCACCGTAAATATGATTTGCGATTGTGTGTAGTCAGGAGAAAATAAGCGAGTTCCGGAGGTTTAAATAGTTAAAATAAGATGATTTATAGTGCGTTAATGGCCGTGGCAGCTTCCTTCACGTGGGGCTCCGCGATGAAGGAGCGATGGTTGCCACCAACTCCAACAATTTTAACTGGGTTCGCACATACCTTAAAGGGAAGAAAAAAAAAGTCGGTTAGTTTGGGAATACTTTTTCATATTGCCGAGTTTCATGTTTGAAAGTATGAAAGTACTTACTTCAGAGAGACTGTAATCTTCTCCTAGGGCACTGGCACCAGCATTCTTAAGGGCCTTGACAAGGGTTGCCTTTCCTTGGTACTTGGCGGAAGGCGCATAGGTGTCGGCAATGAGGAGCTTCTTGTAAAATGATGTGGCAGCATCTGCTACAGTCTTGGCACTCAGTTGTGGTACGGCCTTGTTCACAAGCTCAGCGGTGCGAGCGACCCTTGCTTCCAGTGATGGCAGCTTGAAAAGTTCTTCTCTAACCTTGAGGTATTCGAATGACATGAACTGGAGAAGGAAGGTGCACAGACCGTCAGCCTCATTGTCGGCAGCAGTCGTTTGGATGTTTTGCCTGTGACGCTTGTATTCATCGGTCTGGGAGCTGACATACTTGTGAGATCCGTCAAGGAAGATGAGATTCTTCACTTGACGCTTGTCTTCCTTTTCAAGCTGGAGAGCGATTTCGAGGGCGATGGTACTGCCAAACGAGTATCCAGCAATGTTGTATGGACCTTGAGGTTGAACTTTGCGGATTTGCTGTGTGTAAAAAATATGCAATTTGTTAGTCATTTCCATTTTTTCACAAAGGGGCTGAAATTATTTTTCATGACAGGATGCTGCCTGCATCTTACCTTGATGTAAAACTTTGCAAGACTGACGACTGATTCCAAGTCGGCATCAGCCACGCACTGGAGACCGTAAACTGTGTAGTCAACGTTCTTGGCGAGAGTTTCCAAAGACTTGGTAACACCTTCAATTGGATGGACAATGTAGAGAGCTTCCTTCTTCTTTCCGTCACTCAGCTTGACAATGGCTTCCTTTGGCATAAGCTCATCCATGAACATTTTGATTTGCTTGGAGTTTTCAAGGGCTTCCAATACTTCGGTGGCATCGACCCCGCTCTTTCTGCTGCTCTTGCGGGAAGTGCTATCTCCTTCAGTCTCACCTTCATCAATTTCCTTCAGTCTGCCAAGAGTCAGTTGACGGATTTCTTGCATGGAGAAGACAATGTCGTGGTCACGCTCAAGGGTCTGCTTGACTTCGACTAAAAGGAAGGAATAATATCATCTCATTAATAAGAAATATATAAGAAATAATTATATGAATTATAAAATATTTCTGCATTAGTACGACTCATTTACCTCCCATGAGACTGTCCATTCCCAGTTCAGCGAGATTGGCGCTTGCGTTAACATTGG
Organism: Sinella curviseta; assembly: GCA_004115045.4. NCBI lineage: Eukaryota > Metazoa > Arthropoda > Collembola > Entomobryomorpha > Entomobryidae > Sinella > Sinella curviseta. The sequence continues at coordinate 38,117,384 of CM023203.3, read as the reverse complement.
AAACGTCCTTCATTCCGAGGATGCGTGCGACAGCTTCAATTAAGCTGACCTTCTTTCCGCTACCATCCTTCCTTCCTCCCTTGTCCGCAAGGACCATGGAGGCAACAGTGGGCTTGGTTTGTTGAAGGAACACGTCCATGGCGTTAAGGCAGGATGGCATACGTTGTGGCAGAGTACCTCCAACAACGGTGTCATTGCCGCCCATGTGATCCTGAACCACACCAACGTCTCCGATGGCTCCCCATTGAATAGCAAGTCCGGGGTATCCAGCCTTTTGTCTTTCTTCGCAAATACGTTCCATGGTGGAGTTGGCCAAACCGTAGTTGGATTGTCCAGCGTTACCCCGACCGCAAGACACACTGGAGAAGACGACGAAGTGGTCAAGCTGAGGGCAAAGTTGGCGGGTGGCCTGGTCCAAGTTGAGGGTTCCCTCAATTTTGGGAGTACAGACAGCCTTGTAGTTTTCAATGGTCTGATTTTCCATGAAGCCGTCTCGGAGGACCATAGCCAAGTTGTAAATTCCTCCAACAGGGCCAATGGCTGCACATGACTTGATGAGGGCGTTGGCGCCAGCAACGGTAGTTACGTCGGCCTTTGGTGTTTCAACGGTGACTCCCTGTTCCCTCCAGCGGCGGACGCACAGGTCTTGGTAACCTGCAGTGACTCCAGATCTGGAGACAAGCACAAGTTTGGTTGCTCCGCGCTCAATGAACCAGCCAGCAAGTTCAAGACCAAATCCACCAAGACCTCCAATGATGATGTAGCTCTTTTCGGGGTGGAGGTAAGTCCTTGGCATGGCCTTCACCAACAATTTTCCCTTGGAGTCCTCATCCCTCACCTTGAGCAAAACTTTTCCAATGTGCTTTCCTGTGGCCATAAAACGGAATGCCTCTTCAATTTGCTCAGAGTTGAATACTGATCGTGGCAATGGCTTCACTGCGCCACTCTTGATACCATTTGCAACCAGTTGAACAACTTCACGCTTCTCGGGACTGTCCTCATCAAAGAGTGCATCCAGTAAGATTCCGTGGAAGGTAACGTTCTTCAAGAAGACGGCCATTCCCAATGGACTGTTATTGGACAAGTCGAATTTTCCAATTTCCAGGAATCTTCCGTGTTGGGCCAAGCAGCGGATGGAGGCTTGGAGTTTCTCTTCAGCGAGAGAGTTCAAGACGAGGTTGACTCCCTCCCCATTGGTGTGTTGGAGAACATGTTGTTCAAAGCTGGTGTCGCGAGAGTTGGCAAAGTTTTCGTCAGTCAATTGTGGGAACAATTTCTTGAGCAGGGCTCTCTTCTCAGCGGAACCAACAGTGATGAAAACCTTGACTCCCATGCTGAGTGCAATAGAAATGGCGGCTTGACCGACACCACCAGATCCAGAGTGGATGAGAACAGATTCTCCAGCACGCATTCTACCACGGACCACCAATGCATAGTAGGCGGTGGCGTATACACAGGGAACGGTGGATGCTTCCTCGAGGGTCCAAGTTTTGGGCACCTCCCACATGAAGGTTGGATCAGCAACGACTGTGGTAGCTAAACTTCTGGCTGGCACGCATCCCATGACTCTCTTACCCTTGGAATCCTTTCCGGAGAATTCCAAACCAAGCACACAGTCTTGCATAGCAAGGTTTCCTGGGAGTGCATCGGGAGGCAGCTTTCCGGTGGCCAACATAATGTCACGGAAGTTAAGTGGAGCGTAGTAAACGGTGCAGAGGTCTTGGCCTGGGAAGCGCTCAGGCTTGTAATGCTTGAGTGGTCCCTCAATCCACCTCAAACTGGAGAGATCACCTCTTGTCAAGGCATTAATGTATGCGTGCTCCACATCCAAGGTGGCATCGGCGGAATCGTCCTTGAGTGGGTAGTGGCGGTGGGAGCCCAAAACATCATTATCATCCACAATGTTTTGAAGCATGTCGTTTTCAACAATCTTGGCTACGAGTGGGTGGGAGCTGGGCTTGGTGATATCTAAGGTGGCAGCAGCCTTCTTTCCTGGGACGAACAATGCACGGAGCTTGTGGCCACCGGGCTCTTGCTTGAGACAGTTGATGAGACCCAAAACACCACTTTCCGGGACGCCCTTTGTGACCAAGTAAACGGTAGGGGTATCAGGATTGGCGGAAGCCTCATTCATGATTTCCTTGACCTTCTCAACCCATTCGAATTGGGATTGCTCAATGGGGACAGCTACCGGGGTGGTGGTAGTCTCTGCTTTCTGTTAACAAAAGTCATATGAGAAAATTAAATAATGTCCACTTTCTATAGGTTAAGTTCATTTGTCTGTGATTTTTCATATATTTTTTTACCTTTCTGAGCAAGTACAGTTCCTTGTCCTTGGAAAGCTTGTGAGCGACAAGACTGAATCCTGCTGGTGGTTTAACGGCAGGTGAGCCAGTGGGAACTTGAACGAGAACAAAGGCACGCTCCTTCAGGGAACCTTCAACTTGGGCAACCAACCTTTCATCGTCAACGACCACCAAATGTTGTCCTTGGTCAGGCACGAGCTTTTCAACAACGTCCTTTCCAGTCACCTTCAAACCAGCCTTTGTGAGTTCCTCCAATTTTCCCGTTTCTCCCTTGAGGGTAAGGACGGTAACGTCATCTTGGTACATGGGTTGAGACATGGCAGCATCATGAACGGTCTTTGCAACAGACTCTTCTGCCTTCTTGACCACTTCGGCAACCTTCAGTTTGAGAGTTGGAGTGTTCTCAATGACCAAGTCAACACAGGCACGGAGAACCTTTTCGGTTGGTTCGGATTGGGCAGCCTTGGTATCAAAGTATGGAGTGAAAGTGTACTCCTCGAGTTTGGGTGCGGATTGAGTTCCTTGCCTTCTGGGTGCCAAGCTAGCCTTAAGTCCCCTCAATTCAACTCCGGCACACTTGACAACCTTGAGGTTCTTGTAGTTGTAAACTGGGACTCCAGTCTCAAGTTGCTCTGGCTGCTTTGCAACAGCAGTAGCGAGTTGTTCGGGGTCAATCACGGCGCGTTGAAGACGAGTGGGCAAGTAAAGTCCACGGGTTGGTTGACCGAGAATGGAGAATTGGAGCATGGTGTCCAGGAAGCTGACCCAGTTTTCTTCCCAGTTCAGCTTGCCCCAGTCGGCCTTGTTATCGCAGGTCTTGATTCCACGGAATTTTCCGTAATAATCATAGCCTCTCAGTCGGAGTTCCTTGTAGCAATCGGATGTATTCAATGGAATGTGCTTGGGTTTCTCTGGAATGTCAAGGGGTTGCACTGGGAGGGTTTCCTGGTTGACATCTTCTGGTGTACGAATGTAGCCGGCAACAGCAACGGATCCTCCCTCATGGACTTCGAATTCTCCACTACCTTCCAAAATGTTGATGAGGAACTTGACAGAGCCTTCCTTCTGAAGAATGGTGGCACGTTGGAAGCGGACATTTTCAAAGACAACCGGGAGCTTGTCGTAAGTGGTTCCACGGAGTTTTGCAAACGTCTTCCAGACAAGGTACATGTAACCAGTAGCAGGGAACAGAATTCTGCCATCAATGGTGTGTCCAGCAAGGTACTCATCATTCTCGTTGGTCAGATTGACTTCAATCACACTCTCTCCGGATCTAGCCGCTCCTTGTCCAAATTTCGCAACGTCCCAGGAGATGCTGTGGTCCCATTTTACCCAAGAACTGAGCATTTTGGTTCCAAGAGCAACTGGGAACTCGACCTTGCGGTACAGATTTGAGATGCGTGGGTTGATTCCAGCCATGTAGGTCTTTCCGATGGCGGAGAGGAAGAAGACAGAGTTGTCAGGAGAGCTGCGGTTCATGAGTCCCACATTGGTGCACTTTGAGTTCAAGGATCTCTTCAGGATGGCTTGGAGGAGAGCGTGAGGGGCGATTTCAATGACCAGGGCATTGTCAGGTACATGAGCTAGTGCCTCTTGGAATAAAACGGGAGAGAGCAAGTTATTGACGTGGTAGTCAACGGAGGACTGTTGAGCGAGGGGAGAGTCCCAGCTCTTTTCGGGAATGGAGGAACTGATCCAGCGGTCAGTTCTTGGCTTGGCAGTGGTAATGATCTTTTCCAAGAAGGACTTGAGTTTTGGTCCGGCTTCGGCAATGTACTTGCTGTGGAAGGCTTGGCCAGAGGACTTGACCTCCTTGGCGAAGATGCCTTCTGACTTTAATTCTTCAACAAACTTCTTGATCGAGTCAACGGGGCCAGATATGCTTACGCTGTCCTTGGCATTATGACATGCAGGGAAAATGTCAGCGGGACAACGTTGCTTGCACTCCTCCCAGCTTAGTCCAACGGCAGCCATAGCTCCTGGAGGGAGCTTGGATTCAAGAATAGCACGACCTCGGGCATATGCAGCCAAAACGGTTTGTTCTGCGGTGAAGCATCCATCGGCATAGGCACAGCCCAATTCACCGACAGAGTGACCAACAATACCGTCGGGAACGATTCCCACTTGGTTAAGAAGGTCAACCAATGCAACCTGTACATAAAATATTATTACATTAATAGTATTCGTCATAGATGAAATGTTGCTTTGCACATTAAGTTGTTAGTGGAATGGATTGGTTACCTGTACAGCTGCAATGGAGACAAAAGACTTCAAAACGTTGTCAAAGGTCTCATCAGTGCCGTTAACAATGGTGTCAATAAGATCAATTCCATGAGGAGCCAAAACTTCAGCAGACCGTTGAATTGATTTGTTGAAAACCTCAAACTTCATCATGTCGCGACCCATTCCGCTCCATTGACTTCCCATTCCGGAGAAAATGTACCAGACAGGGCGTTTGTCTCCTGCTGGAACTTGGTCAACGTCCAATTCCAACTTTTCTCCATTCTTAACGGAGAATCCCCTGTAGTGATGTCCCGGAATGTCTTCCTTGCTAATTTCGTAGAACATGCCATTCAACTCTGGGTCGTAAGCCTGCTCAGCTTGGGCCTTGAGGGCAAATTCGACGGCCTCCTTGGTTCTTCCGGAGAATGGGACAAGGATTGGAGTTTTGGGAACTTCCGCAGCCTCAACCTTCTTCTTTGGATTGGTCTTGAGAATTACGTGAACGTTGGCTCCTCCGAAACCAAAAGAATTGACTCCCACGAGTCCACCCTCCCATGGAGTGTTCTCAGCGACGACCTTGAATCTTCCGTCACTCAAGGCAGGAATGTCAGCGTTTGGTTGCTTGAACCACAAGTTGGCAGGAATGACTCCCTCTTGCATGGCATGCATCATTTTGGCAATGCTGCACAGTCCAGATCCAGGCTCACTATGCCCCATGTTACTCTTGACGGATCCGATGAGAAGTGGCTTTTGGGGATCACGGCCCTTGCAGAAAACGTCAGCAATGGAGTTGAGTTCTTGAGGGTCACCAACCTTTGTTCCGGTACCGTGAGCCTCAACATACGTTACCTCAGCAGGGTTAACTCCAGCCTCCGAGTAAATAGTTTCCAAGAGTCTCTTTTGAATTTGTCCAGCGGGGAAGGTAATACCTTGTTCCTTGTAACCGTCAGTGTTGGTCTTGGCGTGGACAATGGTGGCGTATTGACGATGGGCGACGGAAGCCTTTTGAATCAAGATGGAGACAGCAGCTTCACTACGCACATATCCGTTCCCTATAGTAAATAAAAGACGATGGATAACATGAGTAAAAATGCTTTCATCATTAGAAAATTGTGGTGTGGCAATTATTGTCATTTGCTTACCAGAAATATCGAACGCTTTGCATTTTCCGTCAGGTGCCAACATGCCCAATCGGTGAAATTGGAGGGAGGATTGGGGTTTCAGTAAAAGATTCACACCACCAACAATGGCAGCATCGCAGGCTCCAGAACGAATAGCAGAGACAGCCTGCTCCAAAGCGAGTAAACTAGAGGAGCAAGCAGTGTCCATTGCGAAACTTGGTCCTTTGAAGTCAAAAGTGTAGGAAACGCGATTTGCAAACATTGCACGGCAACATCCAGTCAATCCATATCCGTTGATTGAGTCGGGATCCTCGCTCCAGGCTTCATCCGACTCACTAGCGGAAGCTCCGATAAACACACCAGTCTTGGAACCACGAATAGTAGTTGGGTTAAGTCCTACAAGAAAGAGATTTAACTTTTTAATAAACAATTTCAGAATGGTATACTATACTAAGCTATAAATCATGTCATCATGAACATACCAGCATCGACAATGGCTTCATAGGTCAGTTCCAACAAAATTCTCAATTGGGGATCCATGTAGTTGGCTTGCTTAGCGTGTACACCAAAGAATGTAGCATCAAATTTGTCAAGTTCTTTCAACTTTCCGCATCGTGTTGGCAGTCCAAACAAACCAGGAGTCCATCGTCTTCCGTCATCTATTCCAAAATAACAATAGTTGAATTCCGTACAGGAAGAAACCTACACTACATTCTAATTAATTACATGTAATATCATCGAAACTCTTACCAGTGACCATGTCCACACCATTGAACAAGTTTTGTCCAAATTCTTCCATGTTCTCTGACTCTGGCAAGCGGCAGGAAATACCAGAGATGACAATGTCTTCCATGTCAAATCCTCGGTGGACACCGGTAATGGATGGGTTGGTGACCACATTTTCAGATGGGTGTGGAATGGCACTTTGTGGTGGAGGAATGTCAACAGCGGTCAACTTGGCAGGCATTTCTGTTTTGAAAAATAAAAGTTGAGTTGAAAGCAATGATTATGAAAAGCCATAGGTATACACCAATTCCCCAATATTTGTTCATTTAAATCGTAAGTGATTATGTACATTTTTTTAATCACTTGTAATCGAAAGCTGTTAGTCCACACCGGACAAATAATAACTCATAACTCTTTATTTGCTGGGAATTCATGTGTATTCTTAAGAAATGCTTGTTAAGGGGGAATTTTGATTAACGCTTTTGTTATTTAACCCCAAGTTCAAAGTCAAGGATGTACTACTCTCTGAGGAGTCGATATCTCTGCTCTGATTGCAGCAGCACGTTGCTTCATAAAGCCATGACATGTGCAAAAAGTCATCAGATTTATTTTTTATGCAACAATGACCTTGTGTCGGAACTACAAGTGCGTTAAAGTGGAATTAAAGATAATCTCGAGTAAATTGCGCTTAATCAATGTACAAATGAATAAATGTTACATTAATTTTATCACTTTTTAAAGTTGTATTTAAGAATTTGCCATTGCTTCATATAATTGATAATAATGATGCACACATACACGTTTATGATTTGATTACTCAATTTGGAAATTCAAATTTTTTTAACCTAATAACAACTACGATTTCAAATTTGGAATTTCATTTTCCACCTCAATGCTAAGGTCAAGAATAAATCAATTAAGAATGAATCAAGTTTTTGGTGTGGTTTACTCGTTTACATTTCATTCTTCCTTCTTGTCTTCTTACTACACCGCAACCATCAACCACATATTGTAAAATCCCATAAAATGTTCCATACTTCCATAGTCTCGCAATTATGATTATGTCACAAGTCATGCGAATGGGTGAAGAAGAGATATATGCGTCATGCTACAGAAGACAAGTCTTAAAGTCTTAACTATCACCCATCATCATCATCATCATCGCTACAAACAACGAAAAAAATACACCAAAACTTCATTTTCAGCAACTTGGTCTTGGTCTCTAAAAGTGTCTTGCACGCAGTGAGCTCCTGACTGAGACCACTTTACACTGACTCAACTACCGGTTGTCCAATGCAATCCATATCCTAAAAAAGGTGGCCTGACTATCTGTAGACCCAAGCCACACCATTTTCATGAAATTCATGCGATACCACATAAAAGCCTATTTCGTATGCTCTTCTCAGTTTTGAGGATGATGATGATGATGTCAAGCCACCAGACGATGGCCGAGAAAAAAAGAACGAGCAACGAACGCTTTGTTATTTTGCCACGATCCCACAATTGCATTCATTCTCTCCACCTCGTACGACGCGAGAGCTCGTATCGTATGATCATTTCTGCAAACAAATCGACGAGCTAGATATTTCTAGGCAGACAAAACTGGCCACTGCAATTTTCTCCCTTTCTTTTTGTACATGTGTGTATGCATATGCATTTATTAGGTACCACAGTTCTTATACAAAATCTATTTAACATGTAACCAAATAAGATGTAAGGGTTACTTGGCCTTAGAGCTCTACGTCACACCATACCATATTCTCATTTTGTTTCTAAAAAGCTGCATTTAATTTTCCTTTTTTTCCTACAGAATTGTAGAACCGTTGCATTTTAGATTGCAACACGAAACAAAATGTATGATTTTCTTATGAAGCCGACATACATTTTCTTGTTTAAAAAATAGTATACATTTTATTTTGCTCTATATTACTATATATTGTGGAAAAAAATTACATACTCTCAAACTGGTGATTATTTTTCAAGCAAACTAGTGACCAAACATGTACCTAAATGATTGCATTTTATATGTTCACATGATATGATAGTAAAATGCAATGCAGGTGCTAAACTGCAAAAACGCTCATATATCGTCATATAAAGTGTTCATGTGCTCCATAGCTGACCTGACCATCTCCAACAATGTGCAAAAATGTGTAGAGATGAATGTACTTACTGAGTATTATGGTTCAAGGAATTTTCTCTTTCATTGTTATTATCATTTTTTGTTAAAAAAATTTCTGCTTACGTAGAATCGTACTACCGTTTAGCTTTGCAGCTACACGATACACCTTTCGATACTATAATGATGATGATGAGTTTAACCGGTGAGTGATCACCAGAGTTGGATCAGGCCATACTAAACTGAGAGAGAAAATTAGCTTAACCTAACTGAGCTAATAACATTGACAGGATTTGCAAGGATACACGAGATCTGTGGCTGATCCATTCCCTCGTAACACCATATAATAGTAAGTTGGCTTCATGTGATCTAATGATCATTGGCGGACAACTTGTTGATGATGATGATTGCTTATGATTATGCCTATTTTACCTAATATGAGTGGGATATATTCTACGTGTATAAATGTAAAACTGAATCACGAACCACGTTGTTGAGCTAAACTGGCTGACTAATAAGTCTTTGTTCATGTGTTTGTGGTGGTGTGATCACTGCGGCTATCCTACAAGTGCGTGATGCGTAACAAAATCTCTGAAACTTTCATACCGGCACTATTTCATCGGAACATGCTGCACGGCACCATTTACGGTTATGTACAAATTTTCTATTGGAATAAACTGTCAAAATGGAAATGCTATACTATTTTTATTGGAAATCATGGGAAATGAATACAAATACGCACGCATGTATTTGCATAAACTCGGGAACAATTTTTTTCATGAACTCTATGACTAATTTTATGAAACAAATGAAAGTAATGTATCCTATTTCTGTAATGCGTTATTTAGGACGAGGTTTTAGGGCAAAACTAGAGATAATAGTTTAAAATAATTTGTAAAATAAACTTACTGGTAATGTGTGTAGTAGGAACTTTGGTTGTCACAAAAAAATACTTGGAATGTGTAAAGTAGTTTAGGTTGGTTTTCCTTTTTGAATGTGTTTTATTCGGTGAAAATTGTAATCAATTTGATTTTCACGGTTTTCTTCTTCCTTCAGGTATATATCACTTGAAACTTTTTCAAAATAGTTGCACAATGCAAAATAGAACGATTTCAAAAAATAATAACTTAATAGCGTAGTTAAATATTTGAAGTATAACTTATATGGGTCTGAACTTAATTAAAAAATCGAACTATTGATTGCTCCAGAATGACTGTTTCAAAAATAATAATATAATAAATATATCCGAAAATTTTTCGACAAATTTTCCTTTCGTGTGTGTGTCGTTGTTGGCTTGTCAGCCTCAGCTTTAGAATGACAGTTGAGGGAAGAGGGACGTGAGCTATTTAAACGATTGCATGCAAGCATGTTATAATATACTGTGTAGTAAATTGCCGGTGTTAACACACTCACTATCGTACGATATCAGTTAGGATATATGCTACTTTGAGGAAAAACTCTCCCCCTCTTCTATTTTTTGCACATGTGGGTATGTCATGTATGCATTCATGAAAAAGCTCATCAAACAAATGCATGTATAGGTACATGCGTAATATTACGTACTAACTCGCAAGTTGCATTACACCAGTTCCTTCTTATCTGTCAGTTGGTGAAGCACATGGGAATCAGCCACAAGGCAGCAGTTAGGCAGGGAACTAAAGCGACTCTAGATTTGGGATTGCTTTTGGCTTATGGCACGCCAAAATGTGCTGGCTTTTGAATCTCTGACGATGCGATGCTGGATGAAATCGAGAACGGTACAAGCAATAAGCTGGATCACAGGAGAAGTCTTATAAGATTCAATTCAGCGGATATACTTGGATAGATCAAAGGAATTGGAAAGTCTTGGCGTACATATTATATGAGGAGCTTCTTTTTTTATTTCATTAGATTTTTTTACGCACGCATTTTAGTTGTATGAGAGCATCAAGTAGACGCATGCAGTTCTGATCTACACTGCACAAAATTTGAAGTATGATTGCGGGGAGAACATCGAAGGTTATCGTCAGTCAGGCAGTTTGGGCTCATGATGATCATTTTTTTCTTCTTCTCCACACATGTCATAATGGCAAATACAATGCTGATGCGGGGCTCTTGATCCTTATTCAATCAGTAGTCATAACTCTCCTTTGTTAAAACCAGTGGTGGTCAGTTACATGGCTTGGTTACATGTGCGCCATGTCAAATTGCATGAGTAGGTGATCAATCTTTGTGCATGCACATTGCAAGTGATCTTCAGTAATGAACAATACAAGTTGTGGGTTATTGCTAGGTGGTGGTGGTGAATCTGAAACATTGAAATCGCCATTTTTTTTTAAAATTGTAGTCTATAGTCATACTTCAACCTAACTAATTGCAAGCAGTTGAACAACCTAGAACAGCAAACATTGTTGTCATCAGTCATAATCGTGGACACAATGCCTAAAAACATAAAAAACAATGGTAATTAATTAACAATAACCGTTTTCATCAAAAATGGTGTAGCTGGAAGTGAAGCAATTATTAAGAATTGTAATAGGGAACATTATCATCACTTTTAAATTCTGCACACACGTATCTACATGTAAATACATAAACATATCATATCACTTGGTGGTCCAATGGATGAATAAGGGCTTTTCTAATGTACGTGTTATATGCATTTTAGTACGACGCATTTCTTTCATTGAACCCATTACACTATTTGATAATGCTGAAAAAAAACAACAACAAAGATTTTTTTCCCACGTCCACGTGAATGGGAAATGACTAAAATGGTGCAGTGGGAGTGATTCATACAATCAAGCACACCTTTGGTACTAAATATTTACTGAAACGTTGCATTGTCTAGCTGGTCAGGTACAATAATATGCTAATCTCACCAATCGTCTGATTTCAAATCTGGAATGTTTAGGTTTTGTATATCGTCCGATTTTGTGCTGACGTGTCACAATTTCCTTAAAAATGATTGTGGGGAAAAGAAAAATCTACGTAGATTTAACAATTTATTCAGCGCATCATGCCATTTTCACAATTATTCACCAAAAATATTCAGTATTTTCTTGAACCATGGAATTTTATGAAGGCACGTCCCGCCAAGACTTGGAAATCACAATAACTCCACTTCAAGATCAGTTCTGTTACACGAGTAAGACAGAAGACGGAGATAAAATATACATACATCAGAACACGAGTGCAATAATGTAGGTTACTATTGCATAAAAATGACTTTATGAAATAAATGATCATGATCACATCATATACACATTACATGAATCAATCATGAAAAAGTAAGAACGTCATCTCTGCGCGTTCAGTTTCTTTGATAAATACTAATCCATATCTGCAAAGCATTTCGTAAGCAGGATCTGGTTGCGTGAGTGTCCCACAAGGGAAAAAAAATGACTTGTAAAATCCTTAATTTCTGCAAAAATCAATTTGGAATGTTACATGCTACCTACTTATTATAACGATTTGATGATCTAATATTGAATATCCATATATGTAACTGCCTATATTCAGCATAGTCTAACCTATTAACACATTTTGGCATCAAGACAGATACCCTTATCAACATTTTAGCGTTTTTCTCCAGCAGTTTCCAGAACTTTATCTGGTTGAGCAACTTTACAAATTACGATTTTCTAATTATAAATTAATCTCCCCACCACCGTTACGTCTCCCAAGATTCACTTAGGCATCCCAATCCGATGGCATGGGACAGGATGACAACTTGAAATTTTCCTACTTTTTAAAATGTAAATACCGACGTTAGTTTTATGGTGGATGGTTTCTTTCTAGACATTATATAATGATATCGCATGCAACTTCTCATTTCCAATTTCCTCCAGTATTATCCAGTAAAATATGTAATCCCACTACATCTTATACTTTAAGTATATTGGCAAGTCTGAAGTTGTCATTTTGTTCTGTCAGAGAGACCAATTGACTGGACACTTATCTTTCGGCATCGCATCAAGAGTGCTCTGTTCTAGCAACTTTATAACTCAAGTTTAATGATAAGTGAATGATCGAATGTTTGCGAAGCGAGCAAATGGTTTATCTTACAGCTGAAGTAAAAGGATGTGTCTAGCTTCCTGATGAGTTTAAGGAAGCATTGAATTAAGACTGTCTGCCCCAAAGCGACATTGCGTCTATCGACATTCATTATCAATGTCTTATCTTCTGAGTAGAGTTAAGAATTACATATTGCAATGGGTCAGGCCACTTTCCTCACATTCATGAAAATCGAAAGTCTCTACGAATCTCTTCCAGAAGATCTTGCACAGAACTGATTCTTTTGTGCAATTAAAGGTGTTTATCAAATTAGCATTTGAGTAAATACATGTGATTGTAGCCATACGCATAAAAGCCAGAATTCTTTTTGTGCTCCTCTCTGTTAACCTTGTTAAGTTGTAAATGTTTCCAGTGCTTATTTTGAAAATTGACTCAGTTCAAAGTACATTGGGCGCAGCAGCATGGAAAAGTTTCGGAAGTGAGTTTTGTCTTCCGCAATCGATGAAATGACCCCACAAATTAGCGCATGTTATGAGACTGTCAACCGTGTCAATTGTGTGTTCCACTACATGCAATAAGCAACAAGCATTCATTGCTCATGTCAGTCTTTTGACTTTTGCAGGCTTGTAGCTTTTCATAACACACACATTATGTAACATTAAAAAGTTGCCCAGTACCAGCAGTCATTCGATTTGTGAGCTGAGCAGAGTGAATACTGACACATGAATGCATGCATAGGAACTCTGTATTATAATTTAACCTAAAAAATGGACAGAATGGACACAGCTTGACTGCGTGATGGGACCGTGTTAGGCACATTGTTAGATGTTTCCGTCCTATTCACTCCTGGCAGCATTTTATACGGCACCCGATCATCGTACGAGATCATGTACTCAACGCTCTTTTATCCAGATCATCATGAACCAAACTGAGACTCGCTCAGTCAGAGATGCATACCTTTACTTTAACACAAGCTGTTGGATGTGATACTCGAGACATGCATCCTCCAGCAGATTGTAATATGTAATGTTAATGTATGTAATAAGCTACAGGTGACAGGTGGATGAATCACTTTTGTAACTAGCCATTGCCGGTAAATCCCAATCCTCACATTTAGATCTTTCGGTCTGAAGTATTTTCAGCTCAATTTTGCACTGCTTTCAAGTGTCATTGAAGCTAATTTAAGAATATGCACAATTTACTTTGTAAACTTAATGGTAATGTACTTACCAGGTTTCAGTACCATGACCACGTTTGTACCACAAACATGACTTTACACCAAGTTGGCTTTTCGTAGCATCATGCAACATGTTTTTCCACATTTGAAAGTTTCATTAAGTTCCGGAGCTGCAAATTGTTTGAAACTTTAGCTTTCGAACCTGTTCATTTCCCCATACACGTGCACAATTTAAAAAATGTATATTATAACTCGTTGTTAAGTTCAAGGCAATTTCAGTTCTCCGTTATTATGAAAGCAAGCTTACGCGGAAGTATATTAATATTTGTGTGACTGTGATTGTGACAAATTTCAAAATTGATTATGTTACCTACATATTATTTGCATTACCCTTTCATCATAATCATATCAAACTGTCCTTGTAGAATAATTCTCATGTTCTAATGTCGATTGTATTAATCTTGAACATATTAGATAAGGTAGCTATTTATGGAGAAGGTTAAGGTTATGTTACAGTTGCGAAAAGTGGGGAAGAAATATAAAGCAATTTTTTACCCGTGTATGAAATTTTATTTTATTTTTTCTCTGTGTAATACGTCCTGAATTTCTACATACTTTACTCAACATAACATATTACAAAACATGAATACCTATGTGGTCATCATTATATTTTCAAGTTTATCAAGCCATGGCAGAAACGGGCACGAGTTCAGACATAATATTTTAAATTACAAATGATATACATACTCCCTTCTATCCCGTTCCTGGTTTATCTCCGCGATAATTCTCATTTACCAGCAAATTCCAGATTTTCTTTAGAATCTGCCGTATCAATTGATGTCATACTATCAAGATTTTTTAATTCAAGATGATTATATTAACTTCTTTTAATTGATTAAGTAATAGCGACCTTGGCAGAAGTGTTCTTAAGCAATCCAAGATCATTGTCGCAATTGCATTATGGAAAAGAAACTTTTATTTCCAACTGCTGCTGTTTTACATTATCCTGCCATGTACGCTTCTTCATAAACAGAACCCATAAATGTATTCCACTCTGACACAGTCGAGGCGTATATATTTTCATTTTCAAGGCATGCCGGAGGAAAAAAACAGCATTTCTAATAATATTGCAATGTTCTGGAGAGAGAGAAAGTAGCCAACTGTTTCCCCAAGCCACATCACATCGCCTGCTCCATTACCAACATGCCAACCATCTTCCCTCATTTCCCTCTTTGAGTGTTCTTTCTCTCTGCTCGTACGTGCTCTTACATACTTTTATGTAGTAAACTTTTTGTGAAGTTGATGCAGACAAGATGTAAAATGTAGGTTTTATAAATTCCGAAAGTGATAGGAGCAATGTCTACATGTATTATAGTACTTATCGTCATTATTATTTTGGAGTGTCAAGCATCAGTTTTACATGCACATATAATATGATGATTACTTTTCCTGTCATGAATTAGAAATGAAGAATAGTAAAGGAAACAAAAAATTGCGTGGAACTACATATATAATATTATTTGCGCGAGACACGTGCTAGAAATACAAAAACACTGTTTGAATCCCGATACATTATGCACTACATATAATGCGAATTCCGGGTAATATTTATAGCTACATATATCATGAGAGCGTAAATGAAAAACAATAGGTTTACATCCAGTCTGTCTTTCTGTTGAGCCTTGTATAGGAAAACGGGTGATTATAATACGAGCAAGCACAAGAGAAAATGGTTAGGGGAAAGTCGGTAATGTTATGGGACCAAATGCATAAATGAGCGAAGAAGAAGAAAAAAACATAAAAATTGACTAGTTGAACTGAATGATGTGGGAGCTGATTTAATGAGCTTTTTGTGCTTATGCCGCATTACAATGTTATCGACTCTCAGTCGAGTATCGATGAAATGTTTTCTTGAAAATGTATATCTACTTATATGGATGGCAGGATGGAATAGGGAGGAACTTATATATATGTACCTATGTGGAAGCATGGAACTTTACAGAAAAAAATAATACTTATCGTTGTTGTTTGATGTAATAATAGTAGGAAGCTTTTTATGGTCTCTTCCAGAAGGCGAGATAGGAGACGAGGATTGAAACTTTATTATTACAATAGTGCTCTCTCTCTCTCTCTCGGCGAGTAATTCTTTCCACCACCACGACTAATGTTAATGCCCTACTGAAATGTAGACAACTCTACAAAAACGATTATTTTCTCCGCTTGCGTTGCTCTTTCCTTGTCTTTATGTGAAAAAGTAGATGAGGGAAAGCCTCCAGGTCATGCTCCAGTTTTTGCACAGTTAGACACATGCCCATAGTGTACAATTCTCTAAAATGATTTTGTTAGACAGGAAAAGTGGAACGGATGTATTTATAGTCTTATACAATATTTTTAAGTTACTGAATTAGGTACTATAAAGTAGACAGGACGTCTTACGACGATGTGCTTTCCCTTTTGAAGTTTTCCTTTTCCCTTGTCAAACAAAAGACTTTTTTATGAATGTTGAATGCACACGAGTATCTTTTGTAGTTTTTAATGAGCGAAGAATATGATCATGATACGAATAAAAAAATGGGATTAATTAAGTTGATTAAAACCAAATTATTAGAAACAGCGTAAATAGGTCCTTTTACGTGTAGCATTTGAACCATGTGATAAGACCTCAAAATGTTTTTGCAAATATCATAAAAAATATTTCATAGAATCGGATGATTTGTAGCTTTTAATGTTTCGGGTTTACCTTCACACGTCCTTTTCTAATGAGATGAATGACAGCAACTTATTTTGTTTGCTAGCATATGTTTGCACATTATATTAATTTCATGCTGCATGCGTGCTAAAGTTTTAATGATTCCATTGATAAGATTGTACATCCGATATACAGAGAGTGCAAAATATGTTCTCCCCTCGCTCGGCTGAGATAAAAATATCCAACATCCAAATTGTGTGGCTCGCTATCGAGCAATTATGACATATTACTTGCATAGATACTTCTGACTCCGTGACATGTGCAAACCGCAACCACACTGACAGATTGCTAGTCTGATCTGATTCTACTCCAAAAACTCGGATAAAGCCTTCATTCATGTATGCTCTAGTGAATCATATAAAACTTTTACAAAATACATTATTTGGAATTCGTTTTTTAAGCTTTATGTAGGTAGGTAAATATATATTTTTGTATCGCTCGGAATGTCTTGAATTGTGCAAAAGCAAACTCAATAGTAAAATCAAAAGTAAGCACACCTGAGCTTTATGCTTTCATTTCCCACCAACCTGAGATTTGCTGTTGTGTAAGTGTGCTTCTTGTGAAGTAAAACCCGATGTGCTCCACGCCCGAGTTTTCTCATCATGAGAGTCGAATAGTAACACAATTTAAATTTTTTACAAAATGTATCTCTTTAAGATGACATAAAAATGGACCATTTCCACATTGCAGAGTAAACCTTATGAAGAATATTTTGCGATGCACTAGAGAATTCATTAAGCATTTCGATGGTCATGTCATTGTTGTCGATCGTTACATTTTTAGAATTCTATCCA
Organism: Sinella curviseta; assembly: GCA_004115045.4. NCBI lineage: Eukaryota > Metazoa > Arthropoda > Collembola > Entomobryomorpha > Entomobryidae > Sinella > Sinella curviseta. The sequence goes on along the minus strand of CM023203.3, from coordinate 38,100,173 downwards.
TCTGGATATACACCCATCAGTAATCATCATTCCCCTACATTCTTATTCATATAATAGTCATATATCATATTATAAATGTAGACTGGCTGGTCGAAGAGTATTATTAATTTCAGCCACGCAACATTCTTCGGGCGAGGCAATAATAACAACTGGAGTTTTGGCGTGTGTTCAGTTTCAGTAATAATCTGCAAATATATATTACTAATATGGACTCGGAACCAAGCTATATCGACTGAATACGCATATAGACGCTTAGTGAAGTCAGTCATGTCAATGACAAGATGTATGCCAATGATAAAGATGTATGTGCTAATGTACTCATGTTTCTATGTAATAATGTACAGAAATGTTAGTGATGAAATTGAATTTGTCGTTTTCTCGGCTTCCTATAATCATCAGCATGACATGCCGGGTGAGATTTTACACATTTTGGGAATTCCTACACTCTTGCTTCTACAGATTTTCCAACAATTTCCGCCGCTTTCTCCTCAGCAAAGTGCGTTTTCTTTCATGTATATTGGGTGTAATATGATCATATCATAAAATTGACGGGAGTGAATATGAATGAATGATAATGCTAGAGTCATTGAGTCATATATTACTCATATCTGATGTATGACAACTTTCGTTTCATCTTGGAACTGATTTTATTTGCACTTTCCAAAAGAAACAATCCCACTCATTCAGAACATGTTCACAGAGCATTGCAAGTAATTGCATTATATTCTGTATTTCCTTCTTGAACCTGTGCTTTTTCTTACCAAACTTCAAGTCACATTTCTTTCGCATTCGAATTTTGGAACTGTGTTTTTTCTCGGTAGTTTATCATACGCCTGTCGTGAACGTTTGCTGCAAATTCTGTCAGTTTTGTATGCTTCTCGTTTCTACGCTGTGACTGTGTACTACTGTCAAAACACATAACAGTAAAGTAAAGCTGTATAAAGCTGAGCTATATGAATTGAGCCATGTTCTTTCCCATTTTGCCTCAACGTTGTAGATCTGTTCCATTAGTTGCCTTCCCAAGGTAAAACTAACAACAGTTCCTGTTTTTTTTCGCAACCATTGTATTCTTGCTTGAAAAGTATCGTAATTTGCCCATCCATCCACGTGTGTGTGTGTCCACATCATTATTGATACTTTCACTAGACTGAGCTCACTATGAGATAGAGCAAGCGATGAGGTTATAAATGTCTCAAAAATGTTCTCTAATACCTCATTATCATCATAGTGGTTTCATATAGATAGATATAGGGATTGAGACAAAGTGTTTTGTGAAGTAAAGTGTATTTGTTTTATAACTCGGTTGACTGCTTTGAACAGTTCCATGATGCTTTCACCGCTGCTACCTTTGTCGTCATTTCGTTGCCTACTTGTTGTGCAAGCATTTCCTCTAACAATTCACATTTAAAAGGTACGTCGAAAGAAACAAGTAGAAACCAAAAATATATAATTCCATCATATTTCCAACATATTGTTGGTATGAGCTGTGTTACAAATATAAGTAGTAAATGAGGAAAGCTTCTTTTCGCAATTAGATATTTCTCCGGAAGACAAGCGAAAAAAGAAAACGCGTGTGCACGTATACATCATTTATGCAATAAAGTATATATATTTTCACCGGACGTCGTATACCAAAACGGGTTTTATTTATTTCATATCTATCATCTATCACACAGGTAGTACGTACGCACTCACAGCTCCACGCTTGTCATGGTGCTTTCGTTACAAGTTGGAGGCAAAAAACGATAACTGATAAGTTTTATAGTGGGAACGGCAACAACGCCAAAAAAAAGAGAAGTAGTCACTCGTGTTTCTTCCTTTCCCTAGTCCAGTCAGTCAGAAGACACAATAGAGGAGAGACTTGATGTATCTTTGTTCGCGGTGGCAGATAGTATCCATCCAGACATCAACAACAGAACCTTGTACACAATTTATTTGTGATTTGGTGTGTGTGGTGAAAATGGTTTCATTATACGCTTCTTACATTCCCTTGTTGCCCTTATCGGTTTCAGCTTAACACAGTAATTATATTTTTTCGTTTCCTCGTCATCGTAAGTACACTTTAACTTCCCTTTGCATTTAGTGTTTAAGAATTATAACATTGATTTGTATAAAACGGAAATACATCAACATCATAAAACATGTCTTTTTTATTCAACATTTTAAATTTGTACATGTGTCTCTTTCGTTGACATGTGTAAGAATTTTATACATATCTGAAAACTAAACTTTTTATCGGGGATATTTTTTACCACCACACAACACATGCTGAATATTTTCTTCTTAGTTCCCTGCACCTAGCGTAAAGCTTGACACGAACGTGACAATGACAGCAAAAAGACCCTCAAAAATAAAAGTTTACTTTTTTACACGAATTTCGTTAAAAAACGAGTTACATGTCTGTGTATCGCAATAACTCAAATAACTCAACAAAACTCATAATGTGTGTGCATGATAGGTTAGGGAATTAACCGTTATTTCTCTATTTATATGTATGGCTTGAGAAAGCCGGAACAAGCAGAAGAAAAGGTAAATAAGATAGATTAAAGTACACTTCATATTATATGGCTGCATTTATGTCTTTTCCATTTCCATACTGTACTCTACCAACTACTCTATCTATTTATAATGTATAATGTTCAACAGGGATTAATATTGTGGCTATATGAGCTCATTTTATTTCTCGGTAATGCATTTTTTCACGTTTTTACCTATTCAGGCAGACAGACAGTTTGGTTGGTCATGTACTATTATGTACTCTTCTTCATGTTCGATACACATATAAATCGTCAATCAATAATTCCGAATTTTGTCTCTTGCTTTAGTAAAATCTAACACAGTTTCTTCCCAATTGTCCTGCCCGTTTCCTCCTCACACACTTTACTTGGTTTCCCATTTGTGTCTTCAGTCATGTGGATGATTAAGTAGGATGGAATGGAGTGGCACTTCCAAGTTGCGCCATCATCACTTCACATGTTAATATAATATGAACGTCGGCATTCTTGCGTTTGAGAAACTGTTATGTGATCTACAAGAAAAAATCATAAAAGGGCATGAATAGTGCAGCTTTATATAGTTTGGGGGTTCGGTTAAAGTTTGAAACTTTAAGTTTCTTGCTATCATCATCCCATTCTCAATTTTTTTAATTTAAAAAATTTGTTCCTATTACTGGCATGGTCTCTACAACTTTTCACTTGTAACGAACCATATAGCATGAAAAAGCATAGGAAATATTTTTTGTCCTTTTCAGCTAAAAACATGATTATAACGAGAAAGTTGCTGGTAGTTTTGTACTATTATACCTTTGACGAGATTGGAAATGTAATCGTATAACAAATTTAGTTTTTAAATAAGCACGCCTTCTGGCGACTTGCTGACTTTTCCTTTCCCAATAATAAAACGTTTCCTTTAACTTCATAAGGAATTTAATATTACCATTTATTATTTACTTTACTGCTTTCGTAATAATCAATTTCACGTAATACCCCGCTTCATTATTGGCTTTCTAATAACTACTGAAATCTGACTAAAGTAAGTCGTTTTTTCGGTTGGATGGGGGAACTGGTTGGAGCCGTGTGTTCAATTAGCTATAAAGAAACCGGAGCGAAACAACCAGCGTCTTTCCGCTTGACGGAGAAAGTAAATATACGTCTTTTGAGCACAAAAGCTTATATGGAACCATTCGTTCCACTCTTTTACACCGCGTCTATCGTTTACCGTCTCCAATTTCATCTCGGTCCCTTATCCTTAACTACGCGGAAGCATATAATACACATAATCAGATCCCATCATGCATGATCCACATCTTTCTTTTCACCGATTAACTTTTCCTTTTTATATGCAAACTGCTGCAAAAGTGAGTGAAAAGAGAACTTTTTTTGCCTTTGTTTTTTTCTTTGCAGAGCACACGGGAACAACATTGGAGACGGATAATATAAGGGTGAAAAGGAGACGGAACGAGCTTTCCTTTCCTTGTTTTTGAACTGTGACTCTTGTCTTGTGAAGAGAAAACTAAAGAAAGAAGAGCTCCATTGAAGAAGCTTAATAATCACACCGAATGCTACCTAAAATACATAAGGAAATTATTGTATGGAACCTCGCGTGGTATTATATGTTTGCGTCAGCAAACAGAAAGCTAAATCGTTGAAATGAAAGCTAACATGTTCTATAATTTTAGCGTACAGATATAGGGAACAAGTTAGCTTGTGTAGTTTATGATAGGTAATTATAAACATAAACACATATTGTTGCATACCCCTTTATGCTGTTAGCGAAAAGAGTATTTTCCTACAGATTATTCTGTACATTTCCTTAATTATGTAATGGAGAAAGTGGTTCAAGTCATGTATTCCATTGTCATCTGAAAGAAGGTCTTGTTTGCATAACGGGACATAAGAGGCAACTTTTAGAGGAGGAGCAGGATTTGCATGGAATTATTGTAGACTTCTTTTTGATATTAAGCATATTAGATTATCTCAAGAGAGATCATTAATTAATGGTCTCTGCAAAAAGTAAACAAAAGAGAAAGCTACCTCCGTAAGTGAAATGTAAAGCTATAGTCAACAGGTACGTACAAAAGTTCTAATGGAAAAAGCAGTAAAAGTCTTTGTTCGCCCCTTTTGCCTTTGTGGAACGAGCTCTGCTCCTTATGCTGAAGCAATGGACTACTAAATTGTGAACTTTAACCAGAGGTGTTAAGTGAGAAGATGACTTGTATCGCTAAACTGGAAAGTATTGATGTAGTACAATACGTCACGCGTGGAAAAAGAAAAAAAGCTGAAAATAATAGTCCATTCTTCTAGTAGGAATATTTATACCGTGAGATTAAAAGAGTTACTGCATTTTTAAGAGAATATCTTGATCTTGAAAAGTGGAAATATCAAGACTTTAAAATGTGTTGTCTACTCTTCTCGAGTCGTGGGCTAACATATTTTGGAATAACCATCCATCTTGTAAGAAAATTTACTGATAAAAAATCTAAAGTGCTTTTGCCATAATGGAATTTGGAATGTTCAATTGTTTATAATTTCATGTATTTCAGATTGTTGGACTTTTGGTAATTCCGCTGATTACATTATTCGGGGCATTTTCAATTGGTCCAAAAGGATCAGGAAAAAATGTAAGTTTGCCCTGGAATTTCAGTTAATTAGCTTCCAGAAAAAAATACACTGATATGGTTTTACCAATTAAAACTCACCACTCACTAATAATATCTTTCCCAGCTCAGCAAGTTTGATCTAACATTTATGTCAGCTTATGCATGTGGGACGCTCCTAACAGCTTTTATTATTTTCCGAGGTGTTCGAAAAGTAAGTTGGAGCTTTCCGTCTCATTTATACCCAAATTGTTTCACTAATTGACACAAAAATGGATGCTGCTCTCAAGCTAAGCCTTCACAGAAAGGTTAATTGGCTTATACATAATGATTTTGGATTAATTGATTTTTTTATATCCGTTTTCTTCAAAGGAATCCATTCTGACTCTTCAACTGTCGGGAGTGCTGCTGGCATTATTCCAAGTGGGAGCCTCATTGACAATGATACTGTTCTGGAAAGGACGTCGGCCGACAAATAAGGGACAGCCTGCTGATGTGCTTCGAGTTGTGTCCGTCATCGTCAACTGTCTTTGCACCGTTACATATCTCTTCATTTTGGTCTGCTACATTAGACATATTCGTCGAAAACAACGAGGTGACTATGTCAGCGATAGCTTTTAGTAATAGACACGCCAAAGTTGGTTAGTATTTACTGATATAGGTACAATATATACATAATATAGCCAGCCATACCTCTAAAACTAAGCATTCTTTGTGTCATATACCGCAAGACTTTCCATGAATAAATATCAAGCTTACTTTTTTGACTTGATTGATATGTATATTAGATAAGATTAAATTTGTGGTTTGTAGTGTACGGAAAAACCAAGTCAGTGTACCGAAATGTGATAACGTAACTAACCCTGTAACAAAAATCCAATCCAATCAAAGCCACCCATGTACTTCTTCAAAAAATGTTGGTCCATAAAATATATCGGCAGTATTCCAACAACTCGATTATAAAATAAGTCAAAGTTGATCGTTTTGATGTCTACTTGATAGTATGTAATAGGAGTAGAGATGTAATATTGTAAGTACAACAGATCAGATCTTAAAGTGAAATGACCATCATAGTATATAGCATCGTGAGAACATACATAATGTTCACTGTTATAAATGGTATAATAATAATACATGCTTGAATAATGTGACTAGGATACTTTTTACATTGCATTTTACCTTCACCTTCAGAGACTGCAAGACGGAAACATAAAACTTGCAAAAAGATAAAGTAGTTATTAACTTAAAGTAGTTAAATGGAGGAAAACGTGGAATTTTCGTTCAATTTTACAAATTAATAGAGGTTCTTGTAAAGGTTAGTTAGTGTAGCTTTATCAATGGATGCTAACATTGTTATCGATTTAAATATAGTTGTTGTTGTGTATGATAATATTATTAATGTAATTTGTTGTGAAATGTATTATTATAGGCATCGCTGTTTAATTTCAAACTAATCAAACAATAAAATTGTTGTCCGCTGCTACTACTCACTGGCTGGGAGTTTCGCATATAATTTTGCACGACTTTTTCTCGTGTAAAGTTTTATTTCACAATTCATAACGCTTAAATGCTATCGTAGTTCTAATGTCGGTCGTGGACGGACAAACGATGATGATGATGACCATTAGCATGAAACCATAATGGAGATAGGATTCACATTTACTAATTTGCTATTTTTACTCATTACGTACATGTTTTTGCTTTCCTAACTTGCTACTAACATTCATTGTCGCCGTCACCATTAAAATATATGCGAATTGTACTCCAAAAAAAACTAACGGTAACGTTTGAAACAACGAGGCCGAGGCAAGACCAACATTGTTTTCGCCACGTTGTAAACCGTAAAATGTAAATTACTTTGTGAACATTTGTGATTCTCATTATTATCTTCCCTCAGCAGTGCAATAGAACAAAAGTTTAAGCTTATGAATTTCTCTATAATATTATTATAGGCTACTTGGCTGCATAGGAATTTTATTCATTATTCATAGAGCTTTTTAAACAGGCCAAGCACTTAAAAGTTCATAAGCAACTCATTATGAGAAATTAGCAATCAAAATGTTGCTAAAAAGGGAAGATGATAAATAAAAAAGTGTTTACCAAATTACACCTACCCTGCCTGGTCTATTCATGCACCGTTGCAAAGTGCAAATATAAATAGAAGGAGGAGGCCAGTAAGGCTTGATTTGATGAGAAATGATGAATTGTTGGTGCTGATGTTGCGAGCTCTCTGTGTAATAACTATTAAAACACTTAACAGTTAGGGAATGCGGGAAGCTTGCATTATCAATACACCCACTGCGTATGTATATACACCTCATTTTTCTTTGTCTTAATGTGTGCTGAAGTGACTTATGAATCATGAATGAGGTTCAAGCAACTAACAATAGGAAAAAGGAATTTTTAAAAGACGGCGACGGTCGACCGACGGTACTGTGTGCTCGGCTCTTCGTCAAAGGGATATCCTGTTGGCTTTTACAGTGACAGAATGACACACGCTAGCTCGGTACATCCCACAACGCAACCACACATCGGGGTTCAAAGAGATCATAAAGTCTCGTAGTCATATCAGAATCGCATTATAAAACGGTTTATGCGTTATTTTTAATGTGCACTTGTACAACCCTCTAACGATAAGTGGGTGTGCGAGGGCTTAATGATGACGAACATGTTATTACAAAAGTATGCCTAAGTAATAGAATCTCGGTTTACTGAGAAATCTCATAATGCGAATAATATAACAGACAGCAGGGTTCATACCCATGTTGGTTGCATTATTACAATATGATTGATTATGCATTACGACTATTTTTGCGATGACATGACTATGACATGAGTAGTCTCTCTCTACCTAATTTACAAGAGAGCATCCTTACAATTTATGAGAAACACTTTAATAGTAGCTGTGAGAAATAAAGGATAAAAAATACCGTCTACATGTCTCTTATTATGTATTGCAGTCTTATTTTGCTAAAACGAATGACTCCTGAGGAGGAGGAAGTTTGACAATAAAGCACGTACAACTTTAGTCGTAGCACGCATGCATGCCTACCTGTGCAGTATTAAATATATGGCAATTAGCTAGCTATGTAGTTACGAAAGAAATTAAAAAGGAAGTCATTCGCGCAAGCAACGTTCGACAAAAAACAGGCTGCTGCTGCTTGTGGTATGGTGACGCGGTATGTGTGTGTGTGTCTACATACTCTCAGATTATCACTTGATGAAAGTTTTGAAAAACGCAGTTTTAGCAAACAAACAATGTTTTACAAGCAAACACGAAGCAAGGCGTTTTATGATGACTGCTAAAATAATTTCACATATCAGTACATGCGTAAATACATAAGCGTTCTTGGAAAACTGCAAAGTGAATCTTTCCACATAATATTTACTTCCTCTAAAAGCGAAAGTTAAGTATGTGGTGATAGTGTTGCTTAACTGGCGGTGTGAAATGTGTGACCAAGTTTAGTTTTTTGATGTCTTTATTTAGTAGAGTTTGTTGCAACACTCAAAAAAATTACAATCGTTAATGGGACAACAATGACAAAAATCCCAGAGGAAAGAGAGATGACTTCATCTTGATTACATGAATCGGGCAAGCTTTTAGAAGCTTAGCATAATACTCTGTTGATACCAGTGCAGTGCGAAAGTGGCAAAATTCTATATGCAAATAGGCAACATGGAAAGTTGTGATTTTGTCAGTAATTGTCAACTGATTGGATTGAGAATTATTATTCATGAAAGAAAGTAAAAAGAATCATTGCAAAAAAAGTGACGCTGTTCCACTCTGTCTATTTCCATTTAATTCGTTTGATGGATGCATGCGGTGCAGCGCAGCAATTTATCTTACCACGATCTAACCTATAATTTATTTGTATCATAAAAATAATTTATCATGAAGAGCAGAGTGTTTGTCCGTTGCCTTTGTGTCGCGGGCTCAATGCTACATATAGTAAGTGAATAGTGAATTTCTCCTCGCTAAATTCAATCTAACAAGCAATGAAGCACTCAATCTTAAAAAAATATTTTTGCACAGGCCTGGGCAGTTGCGCTGCTAATATTTTCGGGACTTTTGTTAAGCAATGGAATGATTGCAAACCTTGGATTTGTAAGTTTCCTGGCAAATTCATATTAATTAAAAATAAACATTAATTAGCTCATCATGATTATGACGTTTGCATTCAAACAGGAACCAACATTGTATGACCACGTAGTTTTGTGGGTTTACGATATCATTTTACTCCTAACTGGATTGACCATATTGTACGCGTTAATTCAGGTATGTACGAATGCTCTTAATTGCAGTAAACATTACAGGAAATTAGTAGGAAAGTAAAAAAAATGAAAAATCATAATATTATAGAAAAGGCAGCGTGTGCTATCATGGACCCTACTGTTGTTCACCTGTGTTCAAACGGGAGCATTCACTGTGGCAGTGGTTATGCTCAGCTTCCGTCGCTTTGCCGGCTTCCACTATTCGGATAGACCACCCGTGGATTTAGAAGACATATTAATAATACTTACAGTATTTCATTGCATTGGAACAACTATATATTCTCTAATGCTTGTCGCTTGTGTCCATAAACTGGACGAAAGATTTAGCCCATTTTGGAAATAAAAATATTAGTATAAAAATATCAACTGAACGACACTACGACTACGACTGTGCGTTTTATAAAAAATGGACTGTGGAACTTGACAAAACATGAAAGCTTTCCTGAATAATTTTATTCATAGTTAAAGACTAATAGCAAAAAGGTTACAATTTCCGGAAAATAACAAATGCATAAACGGAAAAGAAGTAAAGTTAAGAACAATTCATCACACAATGTAGTTACGTTTGACGGAAGTAGACAGTAAAAATGATATTATTCAAAAAATTTGCAATTTTATTTTGCAATACATATTATTCAAAATTTCTCTTCCGATACCATTTTGCAATCATGTTGTTCCAAACAGCTACCTTTTCTTCTGGACTCAACATTCCACCATTAAACTCACTCCTTATAGCATCCAAAGCTGTCTTGATGTCGGAAGAAGAGCTGCCTACAAGATTTTCAGCCGACCTCAGCTCCCGTTGATCTTCCATCTTTTGAAACGATTTGTTACCGTCCAGTTTGGCAGGAGAAGTAACTTGATCCAAGTCTTCCTTGAGTTCCTACATGAAATACACAATTATTGTTGAAATAAGACCATATACCTTACTCTAATGGCATTATTAAGTATTATTTCATTCCAATTGTTTTGGTACCTGTATCTTTGCTGCAGGCACAGGATGGCTGTTCTCAATCTCCACTTTGACTTTTTCTTTGCTTGACGCTGGTTTCACACCCTCGGAAGCGGCCTTGGCTGATTGCAGGTCCTGGACAGTGGCTGGTGTGGCAGGTACCATATGCCCGATGAAAATGTCCATAACTGGCAGTGTTCGTTGTTTAGCTGGAATTTGAGGTTTCGAAGAAGCATTGACACCAGTGTCGACATTTCTTGACTGACCAGGTTCCGTCTTAATGCGGAGAGAAGACATCATGGAAGCAATTTCAGAATCCGCCAAAGTATCCTGTTGGTTTTGAATAAATCCTCCAGTGTTGGGCTCTGCGTCCTCGATGGCTTCACGTTTGACTCTGACCACGTATTTTTTCTTTAGTTCCTCTGGAATGTAGCCGTCACGGACACGTATTGGCTTTCTCCAAGAACCGTCACTGCGCTGCGTTGCAGGGTAGCACCATTTACCTAAAATCAAAGTTTACAGAGACAAACGAACTAATGAGATTGGCGAAACTCTTAAGTAGCGCACGTGTATTGATCATAACGGGGTTCTAACTTGCTTATTATTATTGTCATGTCAACTGTAAAACTGTCAAATTTCTGTCTACAATTGACATGGCAACGAACAAGTTCTGTAGTGAATGAATGAATACATAATGGTCATTTTCAAAAACAGAGTCAAAATCTTAATAAATTAGAATTAAATTGCATTTTCCGATTCCGACCTTCTTCGTCTTGTTGAACGATACGATAAGCCGAGGGTTTGTTGGCCTCCATTACAGTAATTTCGTCTGTCACTAATCAAATAAAGACAGGAATCATGCAAAAAATGTAAACCCTTTTTTAAAAAACTACTTCCTACCTTCTTCGTAAATTGACCATAAATTAACTGAAATATATATTTTTTTAAACTTAAGCAATGAGATGGTCAATAGTTAAAGACAAATATACAATTTAAAACTTGAGCAAATTTTGTGAACGCCTTGGCTAATTTCAAAATGTTCTATAAAATGGGAGATGGATTGACTAACTAACTACAAAGTTAAATTACAAAACTGCCACACAGCAGCTGTATTATCCTTTTTAGAACCTCAGGAATTTGTGACTTGGTTCAATCAATGCACAACAACAGCTGAACTACAAAACAGCACACAATTCCAGTGCCAACCTTCAAATCCCAATCTCAAAAAATGCAAATTACATCAAATCTACATACACCTAAAATTATGCACTAAAGTACCTTTTTACTTCATTATTACCTAATTGCCGGGGATTAGAGTATCAAGGTGCAACTGAAAATGCCTAATTACTAATTACATGACTTTAATGTACATTAACTTTACCTGACTTGAATCCAATTAAGATGGAAGATGTTGGAAGTTGGAACTGAGAACTGGAACCTGGAAGAATGTTATATCTGCCTGCGGCACAGACTTTTTAAAGTCGAAAACAAAGTTATTGATAAACTACTGACTAAACACAAATGGCAGAATGACAGTTCCATCCAACTAACTAACTTCAAACTTAATTTAAGTTACTTTTAAAACTGGTCCTTAATGATTGATCTTAAATTAAGATTCTTAATGGTGGAAATTTAAATGCACCTTTTGTTGTAGCACAACACAGCATCAGTAGCAGCAACTCGAGTCCAGTTTTGGAGATGATGCAGAAATGCAGATGAATCAACTATCAACTTGGTTGCTTTTGCTGGCGAACGACTTGATTGGTCTTTGCTGTGGTTGTGTGGATAGAGCCGCGGCAAATTCAAATATTTCTTTTCATAAACAATAACAATGCATTTTTCGAGTAAAACTTCTGCTGCTGCTCGTGTGTCTCCAAATCGTTTGACATGGTTCATATGTAAAGCTTATCATTTTTGGCAACAATTAAAAATTACATTAATTAGTGTGGGTGATTAAAGCAAGCAAAGCCTTTTTGCTGATAAAGTTTTAAAGATATTATTTTATTAGTTCAGACACGGTACAATAATTAGGAGGAAAAGTTATGAGTGAGGAAAAGTCTGACTTTTTTCATTGTCCAGCGTACAAGCTGATGATCTCTGACATTCGACGCGCTGTTCCAAAGACGCCTTCAACGGAGGAGGTGGAATATGAGTGGTTCCTTGAGATCAATCAGTTGGCCACAAGGAGTAAACAATTAAGCCTAAAAACGGCAGTCCCTTCCAAACCGCCTCTCAAACTCCACCTCAAGTTGGTTTGGATTCAAGGAATGGTGATTCGGATGGAGCGGACGGATGAGGCTGAGAATCTGTCACTGGTCATTAGCGATGAGGAGGATCAGTCGGAGGAGGCTATCATTTACGAGTATAATTCGGTGCCGGGAGGTGATCATCCGGAAATAAAGATTGGTAATTACGTACTACTCTTATCACTTATGCACCTTGTTTAGTGAAAGACCTAATTATTTATTCAAACAGTTATATTTGATACTCTTTTGTTGGTTGTTTGCCTTTTTCAGGATCGTACGTGGGGACATTGGGGCAGATATGGTCCGTTAACCCTGTTGTTGTGAAAGCCACAAAGGTCATGTATTTAAGCGACAAGCCGTTATGCAAAACTGTGTGGAGGGACGAGGTGACGCTTGCCAAGGGATTTCTTGCTGGATTAATTATCCCATCATTAACACCATGAACCTGATATAGAGTGAAAGTTATTTGTCATTTGTATATATACTTTTTGTACAATATGTGTGGATACTCCACCACAGCGGATCTTGATTACTTTGTAAAAAGTTTATTTTTTATAAATGTCGCAACATATTCTTTTCCAAAGACTAGGATTATTGTTAACTTGACCTTAATGTTTAACTGTAATTTTAATATTATGTGTTATTAATTAAATTCACTACAGTTGGAATTTTTGGATTCCATCATGACATGGATTCTTACTTCATGAGTTTCATTTTGTCATTTTTATCAACGTTTCACGTTTCCTTAAAAAAGTACTGATGGCATACTGTCATTGTCTTAGTAACTGTCATTATGATTGATGACTGAGTGCACTAGAAAGGTTAATGAATTACATCATTTTGAATCGTTTCGTTTTCGTAGCAACTTTCGTTGGAAAAAAGCGAGAAAAACAGGGAAGCTTCCAGCAGCAGCATAATAAGCAGATGAGCAAAAGCAAACAAAGCAAAGTGAAGAGTAGCAACTTTATTAAAAAATAGCAACTCAGAACGAGTAGCATAGCAACAGCAGCAGCAGCATAATAGCTTTCTGTACTGTTCACGTTTGGCATATTACGAAACCATCGCATCGTCGTCGTATCGTATCCTCGTAATGAATCATGAAGCAATGAAGTAAACAAAAATTATTCCAAGAAGGACAAAAAGCTTTGCTGACTCATCATTCACTCCTCTTGTCTCGACTTGGCTTCGTTTTTACTCGATTTCCTTAAATTAAAACAGTACTTTTAGCTGTTTGTGCTACGTCGACTTGTTCTTTGCCAACAGCAGTAGTAGTTAATCATCAATTCTTCTTTGTTAGTCAGTCTTTGTCCGTTGGTCTAGAAAGTTGGTTGTGAAGTTAAATCAGCAGCAGCAATAAAGTTATCATAAATAAAGTTGTTCGAAAAATTGAAATCCTGAACTGTAAACGCAAGAGTTCGACAAATCAGTGCTTTTAACGAAAGATTTTTAAGTTTGTTCCTCAAACTGTTAAAGATAACGGTAAGTTTTTGCGTTTGGAATTAAATTATCGTAGAAGTAGTAGTAACGATTAGGTTATAAATTAGTAAGAGGCGGGAGTGGGAGGAGGAGGTGGAGGCGTTCCTGTAATGTAATTTAGGAGTATTTTCATTAATTTGATAATGAATGTTCAGGCGCTAGCAGTAGATTTAGTCAGTAAAGTAATAAATACGTAATTATATAGACAATGGCGTCCTAAAGAGGTCAATAAGTAGACACTAATGCGTGGTTATGTAGTTTACTAAGGTGGGGTCAGTCTTAATTGCGTCAGTGTCAGTGTGTAAAACTGGTTGTAATATTGAGTCCGATCCACCAGTCACTAACAAATTATTATTAAGTAGCTACTAACAGTAAATTATAAGTAGAAGAAATTCGAAAGTAAATGTATATCGTTTGCCTAATTAAATTTAATATTCTTGTATTGTTAGAGAAGTCATCATGCAGATCTTTGTGAAGACCCTGACTGGGAAAACCATCACCCTAGAGGTGGAGCCATCCGATACCATTGAGAACGTCAAGGCCAAGATTCAGGATAAGGAGGGGATTCCTCCAGATCAACAGCGTTTAATCTTTGCTGGCAAACAATTAGAGGATGGGCGTACTCTTTCCGATTACAACATCCAAAAGGAATCAACCCTCCATTTGGTCCTCCGGTTGAGGGGAGGTATGCAAATCTTTGTGAAGACTCTGACCGGAAAAACTATTACTTTGGAGGTGGAGCCATCCGATACCATTGAAAATGTTAAGGCCAAGATTCAGGATAAGGAGGGAATCCCTCCAGATCAGCAACGTCTCATCTTTGCCGGTAAGCAATTGGAGGATGGGCGCACCCTCTCGGACTACAACATTCAAAAGGAGTCAACTCTCCACTTGGTCCTACGATTGAGGGGCGGTATGCAGATCTTTGTGAAGACTTTGACCGGAAAAACCATCACTTTGGAGGTTGAACCATCCGACACCATTGAGAACGTTAAGGCGAAAATTCAAGACAAGGAGGGGATCCCTCCAGATCAACAGCGTTTAATCTTTGCTGGAAAGCAGTTGGAGGATGGGCGCACGCTTTCCGACTACAACATCCAAAAGGAGTCAACCCTCCACTTGGTCCTGCGATTGAGGGGAGGTATGCAAATTTTTGTGAAGACTTTGACCGGTAAAACTATTACATTGGAGGTAGAGCCATCGGACACCATTGAAAATGTTAAGGCCAAGATTCAGGATAAGGAGGGGATCCCTCCAGATCAACAGCGTTTGATCTTTGCTGGCAAACAATTGGAGGACGGACGTACCCTCTCGGACTACAACATTCAAAAGGAATCTACCCTACATTTGGTATTGAGATTGAGAGGTGGCATGCAGATCTTTGTGAAGACGCTGACTGGAAAAACCATCACTTTGGAGGTTGAGCCATCCGACACCATCGAGAACGTCAAGGCCAAGATCCAGGACAAGGAGGGAATCCCTCCAGACCAACAGCGTCTCATCTTTGCCGGTAAGCAATTGGAGGATGGGCGCACGCTTTCCGACTACAACATTCAAAAAGAATCAACCCTCCACTTGGTCCTGCGGTTGAGAGGAGGTATGCAGATCTTTGTGAAGACCTTGACTGGAAAGACCATCACTTTGGAGGTGGAGCCATCCGACACCATTGAGAACGTCAAGGCCAAGATTCAAGACAAGGAGGGAATTCCTCCAGACCAGCAGCGTTTAATCTTTGCCGGCAAACAATTGGAGGACGGACGTACCCTCTCGGACTACAACATTCAGAAGGAGTCCACCCTCCACTTGGTATTGCGTTTGAGAGGAGGTATGCAGATTTTCGTCAAGACCCTAACTGGAAAGACCATTACTTTGGAGGTGGAACCCTCTGATACCATCGAGAACGTGAAAGCTAAGATCCAGGACAAGGAGGGAATCCCTCCAGACCAACAGCGTCTCATCTTTGCCGGTAAGCAATTGGAGGATGGGCGCACGCTTTCTGACTACAACATTCAAAAAGAATCCACCCTCCACTTGGTCCTGCGGTTGAGAGGAGGTATGCAGATCTTTGTGAAGACCTTGACTGGAAAGACCATCACTTTGGAGGTGGAGCCATCCGACACCATTGAGAACGTCAAGGCCAAGATTCAAGACAAGGAGGGAATTCCTCCAGACCAGCAGCGTTTAATCTTTGCCGGCAAACAATTGGAGGATGGACGTACCCTCTCGGACTACAACATCCAAAAGGAATCCACACTCCATTTGGTTCTTCGTCTCCGGGGTGGCAGCTATTAATTTTCTTCAAGTTTCTTAAAAAACCTCTTTTTTAGTAATCTCTCTCTGTTTTTTGTAATCTTTTATTTGCCATACTAAGAAAAAATCCAACAATAATATGTATATTATTTCTATTATCCTACAAAATGAATTGCTCGTCATTGCTCGATAAAATGAATTTGTAAAACTGGTTTTCATTATCTTTTCGTATCAAAATTATTGAAATAAATTGGCAGAAATTATAAATTAATTTAGACTTTGGAACTTATACCTACTTTATTTCCTACCCTCATTCATAAATCGCATAAATAATCTTGTATCATAAGTCCTAGTTTTTACTATTCCAAAATTCCGACCATAAAAAAACTTAACAAATCACTTCATCATCATCATCAACATGATCGTAATAATGCAATGAAAATTACTTTGAAGCTCGAGCGCCATCATCAATCATTATCATTAACTTTAAGTTATTCTTTGAAACAAAATTATAGTTATTGCTTGTTTATCGAATCATCATCGTTATCGTCCATTCAGGTCCAATGCATAGCGTTCAATAGAAAGTCACGTTGCCCCAGTATAATTTACGGCTAGCCATTTCAAAGAATAGTCAAGTAGGTCTAGGTATGTATATAGTCAGCTTATATAGCAGCTTACTATAAAGCTGATAGGTATATGGTCACCGTCTGGTGCATGATCAACACGCTCGATATACTACACCCTATCTTCCCTGTGCAGAGACCACAGCTGAGGAAGTGCTGAAGCCGACATTTAATCATTTTCCCGAATCCGTTAATTTGAAAGTAAATTAAAGGGTGTAATTAAAATGGCGAAAGCAGCTACCGGTTTGGCCACCAAAGCGCCTGATATGGTGTCAGGTAAGCTTGAGATTAAACTATCTTAGCTTTCTTTATAAACGCGAAAAATTGTGTTTACTTTTCACACATATTTGGATTAGTAATTGCAGCGCTATAATTAATAATTATTGTTAAATTGTGTTTTATTTTTGTCTTTTCAGCGCTTCTAAAAAATGCGCAACCCAAATTGCAGGTGTTCTTGAGGTATGCCAAGGTAGAGTTGGCACCTCCCACTCCAGGTGACATCCCAAAAGCGATCGGAGGAATCCGTAATATCTTTAGTTCATTCCGAACTGGACGTTACAAGGAACTCACAGTTAGAGTGAGTTATTAAATATAGTGGTTTAAATATTATACCACATTTGATATGATCAAGATCTAAACAAAATTGTGTATATGTCCATTGTTGTTCTTAATTTTTTTTCCTTTTAATTGTTTCACAGGATGCCTGGCTTAACACACTGGTTGGGATGGAGGTCACCTTTTGGTTTTTCATCGGCGAATGTATCGGCAAACGTAGCTTGAGGGGATACCAAGTTTAATTATACCCGATTGATTGTAGTTTAACAAATTTAGAGAAACCTGAAAAAAATTGGTATGTGACGGCCATTCCATCGAAACTCGCTGTCAGAGAAAGATAAGATCAAAATCATGTTTTCTTGCGTCACTCTACTGTTTAGTTTGTCGATTACTTATAGTAATGTGTAAGTGATTGTGCACGTTTAATGTGCATTTATGTAAGTGAGTCATGTTTGAAATGTAATTAAATGCAACACGGTCACTACACTGTATTAAAACTGAATTCTTTGGCATTACAAATAAATTATATGTGTATCATTATGTAGATTTTAACAGTTGATTGTACCTTTAAAAATCATTCCCATTACTGTCTGGAAAAATCATTTCAGAATACAGCGGTGTGAATACTTGATTGCTGTTCAAGAGAAAGCCATTATGGTCGAAAATGTTAATATGTAGTAGTATTACTGTAGCTCTAATTTTTAGTTTTAAGCATCATCGCTTTATAACGCTCTTTTAGTTCATGAATAGACATTCCATTGCAAGTCATTACACCATATCTACATAGTATAGTATAGGTCTAGGTCTATGACAAGTTACAATTAGAAATGTAAGTATTAGAATTAGAAAGTATGTACTTTTTCCTATTGTTGCCACTTAATGATTATCTGCACGCGTCCCCATTCATAAAGCACATTATCTCTATTGTTAGATGGTCAAGGCACCATTGAAAGTTAAATTTAAAATATTCAAAAGGCAACGCACTTTTATCCTGATTTCGGTTTGAAAAGGATTGGATTTGGAATACATTTCCACACACATGCCGTATTATAACTTGGTATTCAATATTATGGCATGTCTGAGTCCAATTCCAGCAGATGACACCAACATGTCCTCTTTTATTACCCCATATATAGCTTTCTTTTTATTCTTGTCTGCTTGACTTTCTCTACTTTCATTTTTTCTCTTTTTTTCATTGTATTCATTCACTCGTGTAGCATTCCTTTACCCCACTTTTTGCATTTTGGCAACGGATAGTACCAACTCAACAGATTCATTTTGTATGGCATAGTTGCTTATTCCACAGTACTATACGCTCATCCATATTATCATCAAAATCCGCTCAACTTTCACATTACAAGAAAAACCACAGGAGAAAAGCATATCCGCATATGTGAAAGTAGAAAGCAAAAAGAAAGAAAAAGAGAAATAGATACAAAAAGCAACTGAACACTTGCCAATTCCATTCCCTCCAGCTGAATAACGCTCAAGTTCAACAAGGCAGAAAGAGCATAAAAAGCATAATGACGAGGGACGCGGAGAGTGATAGCATCAGTTGTTGGATGGAAGTTTTGGAATAAATGGAACCAGGAGCGTATACGACTTGCCTTGCCAGAGTCGAGACAGAGACGAAAGCGTGAGGGTGAAAGTCTATGGTGGTTGGTGGAGTTATCGATCTGTTTTCTTTCCCCGGAACACAATAAACTTTTTTCTTCTTCTCTAGCTCACAACTCCACTCTCAGTCTTTCCAGAGCTCTCTGGTAAATCTGGTAAAAAAAATTTGGTCCTGTGGAAAGTTTGGTATAAATAGTAGGAGAGAAGGTCACTTGTGATTTCTCCGTGTCGGAAAACGCATCTCTTATTTACGTACATGGTAATTGCTGCGAAAAGAAGTGTTCTTTCTTTTTGGCATTCCCATTTTGTTCAAAGTGAATAAACATTGAGCCTTTCGTGGTAGTGGTGATGGTATAAATAGTAAACTAAAACAAGGCTTTAGTTAAAATCCCCCGAGTTTATGTGAAAAGCGTGGGTGCATCCAGAGAGAATCGACCAAATTGTGATCCTGCTTACTAAACTATTA
This sequence comes from Sinella curviseta, assembly GCA_004115045.4. Classification (NCBI taxonomy): domain Eukaryota; kingdom Metazoa; phylum Arthropoda; class Collembola; order Entomobryomorpha; family Entomobryidae; genus Sinella; species Sinella curviseta. The sequence continues at coordinate 38,080,624 of CM023203.3, read as the reverse complement.
CGACTGCATTCTCATTGTCAAGTTGTCAACGTCAATAAGCTACTTGCTGCAGCGCAGTACGTGACCTGGGTTGGATTATAAGCGGAGTATTTTCGGTAAGCTTATAGCTTGTCTTCTAGAATCCCTTGATAGCGTCTTTTATTGTTAATTCTTGTTTTATGCTTGTTGGGTTTTAATAGAAAATGCATACATGTTTAAATTGAATATGGAAGTATCATAATTAGTAATTAGCCAGGAACACTGACCAATTTAAATCCTATGCATTTGTGATATTACATACCTATATGTTTTATTGATTATCGAATCGTTTTGAAAACTTTCGTACGTGTTTACATATTTACATATACCACCGAGTCACCGACTTTGTAAACTTCATAATTTTAGACGAATGGTCGATGATACACATGCCGAAAATTTTGCATTGAAAAGTTTGGAAGCATCCAAAATTATAGTCTTCCGTTTTAATACTAGCTCTTGAAAAGTATGACTAGGTAACTGTGTTTACATTTGCCTGTCAACGCAGAGAAAGGTAAAATTACGGGTTTCTGTTCTTCAGGGAATAGACAAAACTGAGTAATAATATGCCATGTGCAATTGATTCCTTGTGCTAACTTGATGCTTTTGAATTCGACTCTGTCATACTCATACTATTACTTCAGGTAGGATGGTTGATAGTAGCACATCTGCACACTGTAAAATCTTAATCTGTTGATAGATTTATGAAGACAGCTTAATAAGGAGAGTGGGACTCTCAATGAAAATTTTCATGCATGCATGTAAAGTGGTGTTGGGAAGTTATTGGGATTGGGAATATCCTAAAGTATACCACTAACATGAGCTAGTTTACGAAAAACACCGAAAAATTTGTACTCAAGTCAGTATTTCATAAACATCATAACCCATCATACTTTCGCCAAATGTCCAGTAACGGCTTGTGTAACTAAATTTGTCAGGTTGTGCCCAGATTGTGCATGCCGTTTATAAGTAAAGAATAAAAATAACAAATACATATATGCTCATATACATGTACATATGTATGTATTTACATAAGTAACGGTATTTCTAAATGATTCCTTTGACTAAATTTCTATGCGTGAAGGTTCCTTTTTCGTTTTTTCTATTAGTGTCCAACTTTTAACAATCACGGGAAACATGCACCATTTGGTAGTGGAGGTCATATTATTGATAGGATATCTTGAAAGATATGATGAAATGGAGGGAATGTTACTACTTGGAATTGAGAAATGTTAATACTTCTAGAACTAAAACCATCTCGTAAGAAAAGTTTATTACGTGTGCATCTACACACGTACATGCCATGTGTTATTGAGCTCAGATGCGATACAAAAAAAATCTCTCAAGCTTTTTTATCACAGGAAAATGTAATAATATCTTTAATTCCATAAAGCAATGCTTTTAGAGTCGGCATCGCCATCAATAGAATCCACAAAAAGAAGTACTAAGAAACCCATTAATATCTACTCACAGCTCATATTAGTAATGCTTTTACCACCACACATATACGAATTGGCGAATATGTCATTTTGCACGTACGAAAAAAATGAATAAAACGAGTTATTAATATGAAATATTTTTTTCCAAGAAAGCTATACTATTATGAGCATTGGGGTTTGAACGTTTGAAGCATAAACATTTAGCAGAAAGCATTTATTTTTGCATTTGTACTACTGCCTATCTCTATCTCATTTTCGCAAAAAGAAATGTATGTCATCCGTGTGAATGTGATGAGATTTTGTGCAGAAGAAACTATTTTTACCAGCAGCATCAGCAAAAGTAGAGTCAGAGAAGCAGAGATTCCATATTACTGGATGTTTTTCTGCGTATCAGCAACAGAGATCCTCATCAATAAAGAAAAATATCCTTCACGTCATTCTGCTGTGGTTTCGGTTTGCTCCTATAAATCCATTACATTTATTACAAGTCCAAACGCTTGCATTGATAATACATGATAACTTTTTATTTATCAGTTATACATGAGTCTCAATTCTAATGTAGAGTTATCAACCACACCACGACCATGATGACGTCTGCATATGTACAAGTTTAATGTGTAAATTGTATTCATAATCATGCAATGTAAAATTAATATGCGACATGTATAGGCTCATGTTTTCATGGATTTTTTCACTGATGCATGTAATAAGTGAATCTATATAGGTAATCACATCATTCGGATTTGATTGATGCAAACTTGTCGTAGCATTTCATTACCGCAGCATTTTCGGCGAGAGAGACGTTTACTGTTCATGATAGCAATACTTAATCTGATTACTGATAATTTTCATTTAAAACCCAACATTGGCAAATTGAGTGGGCGTTGTTGTGTGTATAGGTCCTCATGACCTTTTGTAAAAAAAATAAAATCTTATTTATATTATGTGCATATTATTGTCCCCGGTGTAGCGTCATTTGGGTCGAACGTCTAACTGATCAAACGCAAGGATCTCTGCAATCATGGACCTTTATCGGTTTAGATCCAGGGCCAGGGTCGTGGCCATCGTCGATCTGGTAAGAAATTAATTCCAACAATGCATTGTTTTCATCACGCCAAGGCCATACAAATAAATTGTTACAAATGCAGATGTAATTTTCAAGGTTGCAATGTAATTTTATGCAAATTATTGTTTCATTTTTAATATTTTTTCAGATACTCAGCAGTATGAGCCTGTGCATATGCTTAATTATACTGCTTGGAGCTGTGATGCTCTCAACCGCAAACTTGAACACGATTACTGACCCGAATTTAAAAGACGCGGCAAATTCAAATAATAATATGGATGATAATCCATTTTCCGAAAAACAGAAGGAACAAACGAAGAAGATGTTGGGTTAGAAATCCGTTAATTATCACTTAATTGTATCTATTAATATCATATTTTCATTCTTAATTAATCAATTCAATACTTGTAGTAATTAGAAAGTAATGGCATCTTTGTTTCATTAAGTTTTCCAAAGAATATCATGAGCAATTTATGCTAGTGCCCATAATATACTCTGGGGATAAACACATTTTATATGAGCCAGGTCAATAATGGTCTATGATTTTGCGAAACAAATTGCTAACTATAGGTTTTCTTTCATTTTAAAGTAACATTCATGTGGATATTAGCTATCTTCACGAGCATTGCAACAATCATACAAATCATCGCAGCAGTGAAGCTACTGAACGCTACTCAACTGGTAAATTAAATGATTATGATGACATGAATGATATAGTTTGTCAGAATATCGAATATCTCTTATGAATTATCTCCAATTTGTAGGGAAAGGATCCCGTCGGCGCCCTGAAGCTCTGTGTCTTCTGGAGACATGTTTGCGTGGTATTTACAATATTACTGATGGTCTCGATATTGTTCTCCAGGGTTGATAACAGCTCATCGATCTTCACCCTGATACAAGTTCTACTCCGAGCATGGGCCATCTACATTGTCACTCAGGTATGAAAATATTTATTCTCTTCATGTGTATTACCTCCCATACATTGAATCGAAAATATTTCTAATAATTATTTATATAATTGTTTTAGTTCATGAAGGAATTGGATCAAGCGATCACAACCGGTGTCCTCCCCCTTCATTGCGGTCAACCTGGTGCGACTCCCATCATTGCTGGGGTGGCTTATGCTTACTATCCTACTCCTCCAAATCAGCAACAATCGCAGCAGCCCCCGTTCAATCCAGATATGGCGCCACCAAGCTACCAGGAGGTGATGAAGGAACCTCCAATAACGAAGGAATAAACAACGGACATGAAAAGTCATGAACTCTGCACCAGTCGAATGATAAACGACGACGTGGATTTATTGAAGCAACAGAAAATTATAGACCGACTCATTTTGGTGTTTGTAATGTATGTACTACGTACGCTTCATGAAATCATCTATTATAATTCCAATATAAATGTTTTATGATGACGATATGCATGTGTCTACTGAACAGACAGACGTTGCACGTGTAAATAGTTTTGCACGAGTTGAGTGTGGAATAACATTTGAATTAATGTATCTCGAAAATTTATGTGTTTGGTTAAATGATTATAGTTTGTAGGCATTATGTTGGTTTTAGCTGTGTAAAATATTAATTGTCACTCGTGTACAATTCTAGTGCAAAACTACGATAGTGAACATAATAGTACGTTGATACAATATACATAAATCAATATACTCGTATATCTGTTAAAGTATATAGCTATATTCTGTAGATATTTTTATTACATACAACAACATAGAGCCAATGTAAAATATTATATAAATCTATTCAATTTTCTGCCAATTTTACTCTACTAAATTGTTTTTGAATGCTACTATTATAATTACATGCATATACTTCATGCACACACAAACAAAAGCATGGTCAACAATCAGAAAATGACAAATAATTTTGAAATATTCTAAAAAAAACATTCATTACAAGTTTTCTAAAAAATACTGTACTTGAAAATATGTTAAAATATAAAGTGTCGCGTTCCTGTTTATATTTTTTCTTACATTAATTAATGCTATATTTATTAGGTTTCACACCTGAATTTTATGTCCGATCCAAGTTGTTTGTGTGTTGTCGAAAATGTTTCTAATACAATAACAAAAAAAACAAGCATTTTTAACAATTTGCAGCATAAATACAAAATATGCGTTTTTCGTGCCATACGCCAAATATTATATGGGAATATATTTATAAAGTTGTGAGAGAAATTGTGGGGATCATTGATGAATGTGATAGTGGTGAAAGTAAATGCAAAGAATGTGCTATACTACAAAGTGTGTATTAGTATTTGCGATATAGTCTCTAGTCTCTAGAGATGCATTTTTTTGGTGTATAGTTTAGTATAAATTGTAAAAAAATGTACCATTTAATTCAGATATCTAATACAATCAACAGTTATTTCAGATGCAGTAATTCGGGATGATAGTATATTTTTAAATCTAGTTTTAAATTACATTCACTCCATGCATTTAAATTATCTATTGTAACAGCGGTCCCTTGTTCAACCAAAAGAGCTTGTTATTATGTCTATTGCAGTACTTTCTCCTCGATTTAAGTTGAGTGTTAAACTGTTTATTACATTTTTTTCTTGTAGTGTTTTTTGCGTAAGCCAACATGAAATCACATTAAATAAAAATGCTACTACTTTTATTATTTCTACGACCCATATAATCCTTGTGAGTGTGTCTCTTGAATTTTTATATTTTCCCTTGCTCCTTCATGTTGAAAGATTTTCAATGTAGTACGTGACATTATTTTTTTCAGGTCGGTCGCATTTCAGTGTTGGTGGTCCCTTATCATGATAGCGTATAAAGATTTTATTTTTTTTACTCCCCTCCTGCTGGCTAAAATGAAAGTGCAGAAAAATTGTAACAATTTACAACGTACTGGAGAAAATCTGCAAAAATAAGATGCAATTGCCAAAAAAAGGATGTCGTAAAAATATATACAGACATAAAATCATTGTTTAAACACCAAAGAGGCTATTTTTTGTGTAGCCATTATATTAGATGTTATACCGTTTACAATGCCCTACTTACACCAACTTCACATATATTTGACTATGAAAAATAAAATTATTCCCAGCACTCGACTTTATTCTCCTTAATAGTCTTGTAGTGGGTATAAAAAAATAGTCCTTTCAGTCGTCCATCTTCGGAAAGCGTTCGCTGGGGAAACTCTCTGCTAGATTTTTGCATAAAGCAGACATGCCACCAAAATTATACCCCTTTTCCTGTTGCTTTCTCCTTTGTGCGATCTAAATGTTCATACATTGAAACATATCACATCTACATGACTTGTGAACTTTTACTCGGCTATAATTTTCAGAAATTTATAAAGAAAGAAATCTACACCACACTATATAGTACGGCAGGTAATATTATATACCATACTAGTATAGGTTGATTCTTGATTACACCACCACCAAAATACCCAACTACACTAAAGTGTTCTTTATTCAAATGACTCCAAGCACTGGAACGACCAAAATGTCCGATTCAGAATCTATATCGATCCCCTCAAGATATGCCTATTTTCTCTCTTTCTTTTTGTATGCCCAACAAAATCACGTTGCAAAGGGTGAAGTGCTTTCTACTTTCTACATCACTTACGTCAACGCATCCACATATATGCAATAAACCAAACTATATGTATAGGCATGTATTGCAGATGAGCTATACTTTGTGTGGTATATGCCATTGGAGAAAGCAGTAGGCTGGTGGAAGTATAGACTATCGACTTATATCGAGTTTAGGGAAGAAAGAAACATTTTTCATATGGCTCCTCTCTCCAGTAAGATCCCTTGTTTCATCCTATCCATAATTTTGTCCATATTTATAATTCATTAGGGACAAAAAGGGAAAAAGTCATTTTGACGAGAAAAACAAGTCAGTACGTTTCAAGGAGACATCAAACAGCGATTGGGAATATTTTCTGGAAAAAGGTAAATGTGAAAGCTGGTGAAGGACGTATCTAGTCTAACTCATTCACTAATAGTCACTCGTTTGTTACTAACCAAATAATTATACTGGGATCATTTCATCCATTGTCAAAATTAAATTTATCGTTGATTTAACGGGTGTAGGCTTTTTTTGTGGTGAAAGCTGATGAAATTGAATTGAATTGTTGTAGTGAAAGTGAAGAAAAGAGATCATACTTGCAAGCCATCATAATGGAACAACGGGCATTGGAAACGCACAGGAGAAGGGCCAGAGTGGTGGCTACGATTGATTTGGTAAGTGATTAATCACCAGCGGAAGTTTAATGAGTCTTGATGTTGTTAACGAATATTAAATGAATATGAGTGAAATGTTGATTAAAATGTGTTGACAGATCCTCTCGAGCATGAGTTGTTGCTTCTGGATCATGGCCATGGCAGGACTTCATTTCCTGCGGATCTCTGCAATGAAAAACCAGGCACGGGCAAACAATACAAAGATTCTTCTCACACAGCCAGACTTTCAGGATCCACCGGAAGAGCCAGAAATGGAATTTGGAGGACGATCCAAGCACTGGACATCGGAAAGCTTCTACAGTTGTGCCTGGTTCCTCACTGCTGCATTCTTGATGGCTGCCATCATTCAAATCACTGCTGCGGTCAAGCTCTTGAACGCCACACAAATCGTATGTAAATCACAATGTAAATCAGAGTTACAATTAAAACATGCAAAAATTATTGTAATATATTTAATATGATTTGCTCATAGGGAAAGGATGCAAGGAGTGCGTATGGCTTGTGCAGGTACTGGAGGTCCGTATGCGTCATGTTCACCGGACTGCTCCTTTGCGATATAGTGTTGAGTCTACGAGGTAAAAAAATATAGAATTTTATATAATTAAATATTTCATTATTATCAGAAGATCTTTCCTATAACGTGATATTTTATCTTGTTAAACTTTCACCAGGCAAAAACTTCTTTGCCATGAGCTTCGTCATGTGCAACATGCTAATTCGCACTACTGAACTGTACATTGTGCAGCACTTCATGAACATGCTGGACGGTTCCATCCGAAGTCTCCCCACCACTGTCCATCATCCCACTCATCTCATTTCAGTTCCGGTGCATCTCATGACACCTCCAAATGTCGATGGCCAAACAGCTCAGAGCTCATGTCCCTACTTGCACTACAACCTGAGCGGTGTGCCACCAATGGCCAAAGTTCATGACCTTCCTCCTCCGAGCTACGAGGAAGTATGCAAAGATCCCCAAAAGTTTGAAAAGGTTTAAAAAAGTACAATCCGGGCAAAAACGGTGAAAAGTTACATGAATGGAGAAAGCATAATATATAGAATGCATGCCAATGCCAAACATATTGAACAAAATCTACAAAAGCAATTTTCTTTCAAAACCTCTTTCCTACCAATATTGTGTACTTTCACTCAGAATCTTACTTTTTCATTACATCTATTGGCCCTTTCTACTTTCTCTCAATTTTAGAAAACAAAAATACTCATTTGACGCTCACAATCACTGAATTAGATATACTTTTATCTCAAGTTGCAAGAAATATTTTTGGATAGGCAGTCTTTTCAGTCCTTTCAAACCAAAAAAAAGATAACCCCTTGAACTAATCCATACAAATCTCTTTAGTAGGTGTATAGGAATAGGCACAGTTAAGTATAGAAAGTTTAACCGGATTCCCTCTAAATTTCTGCGAATAAAAATACCTACTACTGAATAGCAATATAATATCTTGGATAGTTTTGGAACATGATGATCTGCAGTTCAGTAATTGGTTATAATTAGACAAATGCTCTATGCAGTGCTTATTAAATGGTGAAGCTGGTTCAAGGATTTAAGAATTAGGTAAAATCCAAGTTGGAAAATAAAGTAATGATCTGTATATGCAATAGGTATAGTTTATATCATAAAAAGAAATACAAATAGGTACATAATACGCATAATATATGAACATGTAACTACATCCTTGTAAAGCTAGTATATATATTCAACATGCTTACAAGTTATACCTTGTCTTGTCCATTAAATAAACTGATAAATAATTACGGGCATATAATAATTACCAGACTAACCAGACTACATTAATGGTATAAATTTAGTGTATTAGTTTAGAACTAATGATAAGTCTTTAGAGTTACATACTTTCACTGCTACGGTTCCATTATGCATTTGTGAATAATCCACAGCTAATTATAAATTATAATTTATAATGTAAGATAACAGATATACTACAAATTGTTGTTGTGCATCATATCATTACATACGAAGATACATTATGAAAGATCGGAAAATAATACATTTTACAGTGATACAATCATCGGTAACAAAATAGACATGATAATAATATTAAATGCTTCGGTAGTGACAAAAATATTCCAATAAAACATAATCTACCTAATACATATGGCCAAAAATAACGTTTTTTCCTAGTGCTCTCCCTTTATATGTTTTTACTTTTAGACTGTAAACGTTAAAACAATGTACATATAGTTTAAGACAAATTCTCCTTTAATTAATCTAAACCATAGGTAATAGCATGACAAAACTGTACATTATAGCAATACATATTATTCTTGAGTAAAATATTGTTGTCCAGTATCGTGAGTGTAAATGTAGACTAACTATAGAATGTAGGTATGTAGTTTTAAATAGTGTACCTGATTAGAATGGTTCTGGTAGAAGCCATTAGTATAACCGACTAAACATTAAAATTAGTTCATATTTGTAATTTTTCTGTAGAGTATTTATAAAAATAACGCAGTTTCATTTCCCCCCAGTTCAAAAAGAAATCTCTCTACAGGTAAGAAATCGTTATCCTTGCCTTTAAAATACAGATATTTTTCCTTATAACAAATGTAAATGAAGAAAATGAGTACATGCGAGAAAGTGAAGAGTGCTTATTCGTACTAATATAATCTCAATAAATGGGTTGGTGTTGGTACCAAAGAAAAGTAAAAGTCATATAATGATTATTTTTAAATGCATAAATGACAAAATGTTACAGTAGAAGGTTCATTTTCAAGTTCACATACTGCGCTGCGTAGCGGTGAGTGAGGAGTGGACGCGGCGGAAATAATAAAAGATATTGAAAAGCATACCACCCGAACCCGAACACTTAGAAGCACGATAAAAAGGTTTACGATCCGCTCTGCTCCTCGTGTCAATAATTAAAAGCCCATCAGTCATCATTTTGCATACGTCATTTTTTCAGCAGAACTCATATAGTTCATCACATCTTGCATATTACTACAAAACTGCTTTTGCTTTCAATGAAAGTATTTTGTTTCCTTTCTAAATTGCAACATTTTATATTTGCTGGTGACTGGGGATTTTTGTGCATAAAATATTGTTTACCCCTTCGGACTGCAATGCGGGAATAATTTGACAAAATGATTCTAGCTACTTGAACGAAATGTTTCATTGAAAATGTCTGATTTCATTTGACTTACTATTACTGTGGATTCTATCAATTCCAGCTTACTCGCTCTCGGTGTATTCATCGGAACTAATCCAACTTGATCTGCTGCTCGCTGACAAGGATATTAAGATATGGAGTTGGAGAAACATCAACAACAACGCAACGATTACGTATTACTACGATCCAAAGACATTAGCTTTACTGGGTTGTAAAACAAAATAAAATGTCCACATAAAAAGAGTCAAGCTTCAGGAACCATAACCCTTGACTTGCACCCATGTTACCAAAATGAGTTGTTTCGATCCATTAGGCACCAAAGTAGGGTGTATGCTCGAAAACAGTGGTACTGCTTGAACCATACACCCTCCTTAAACCCCTCCTTTAACTACATTGGAATCTGTTGACGAATTGGCGATATTTTGTACCAATGTCAGCAAACAACGATATGTTATTTGTACTAGGGTGATATTTACATAATCAACATTCCATGACATGGAACAATGTTCCAGACTTCTATGTGGTATGAATCCAGCTAGCATGTATAAGCGTATAAAACACTAAAAAGATGTCATAAAAGGGAGAAAATATAATACAATACCTATCCAACTTCAAAGAAAATCCTACTGAGCATTGTGCAATCTCCCTTGCATCTTGTAAATGCAAATTGCACGATAACGTTCCGCAAAACGGCTGGATAACTAAATTCGCTAAACACATAAAAACTTCGAAAATGTCTAATCTATGCTTACATGATGATATCCATCCATGTTTAATACCCTTTTGGACTTGTGTACTTTGCTCCGGTTCCGATTGTAATTGCATTCTTGGAACATTTTTTTTTACTTTCTTCACAATATTGTGTATTGATGAAGTGAAAGTGAAGTGAAAGATGAAGTGATGAAGAAATGCGTATTTCATTTTCAATAACATGTTTACCCTAATTGAGTATGTACGTCAGCATGTTTTTATGCATCATTACAATTTTTGACATAAAGTTGAGTAGGATATTTCTGTCATTGCGAATGGATTCCGTTTCCTTTCCTTTCTCCATTTATCCACCCACACGTTGGTTTCGATTCGAGTCATTAGCTCTCTCGTTTTCTTTCAGCAGCTCGAACAACGTCGCAGCGACACGACACACCAACCACACCGCTCCTGATCCTGCATGCATTCTACTTAATATTTTATGAGAGTCATTTATGATGTACGCGCATACTATAGGAGCCCATTTCGTATCAAAAGTTTTTGTGAAAGCTAGTCTGGAAACGTTTATTTATTTGTACAATTTGTGTATGCATTTTTTATTGAAATTGTAATAAGAAGAAGGTTGGAGCATTTGAACCGAAAATGAAACAAGCTGAAATAAAATGTTGCGGTTTTTTTGCTTCGATTATAATCATCATCCTTGTTTAGAGTTGTTGTTGTGCGCGGGTGGACATGATGTTTGGCAGAGCCAACACCATCATGGATGAAACCTTTTCCTTCACCGTTATTGACAACACTCTGCTTTTGGTGTTGCCTCCTCGATAGGGGAGCAGAATAGCATGGCAAATGGCTTTTTAATGCATACATCCAGGCAGAGTGGCAATAAGCTACTTACCTGTTTTAATGAAAGGTCGGAAAATATTCTCTAAACAACAACTACAGTTTAACGATTTTATCACTTGATAAAATATTTATTACATACATACAATATTAAATGAACATGAATAATTTATGTGTCTGAGGTCAGCTTGGCTTATTATTGCAAAAAAAACCCAACTTGATTAATTTTGTCAAATAGTTTTAGATTTCAGCAGACTAAAATTCATTGACTAATTTCGACATATGAGAATTGGTTTAGGTTACTTTGTTGATGATGATGGCTTTAGAAACTACAAAAGCATAATAATATTTGTATTAATATGACTGCTGCATTATGAAAAGTTGAATAAGGTGGGTAATATATAGTATTGGACCATAACGGGTTAAAGTGCAATGTATCCTGTATGCTCAAGTGTTATCGTAATTTTTTAGCAGCAGAGAGAGGAGTGCTGTTGGATTGGAACTCTGATGGAGTGGCTGCTGAATAATAGGTTGGGAATTCATTTGACATGTTTCAGTCGGGAGAAAACTGAAGAAGGGGAAGAAAGTCGGGAGTTTTTGTGTGCAGTGCAGCAGCAGGCAACGGCAACAGTCATGGTTTTGTAGTACGCTTTTTACGTGTTTTGTTATATTATACATTGTGTTTGTTTACAACAAGAGAGGAACATGCAACATGCAATAATTTGGAACTTTTCGAGTTGTTCCTTCAATAATCGTGTGAGTATAAGCAAGAAGCTAATAGCATATATTTGAAAGAAACAAAGAGGTCTTAATTTTTGAGTCTTGCATGCATACTCGAAAAAAAAAGCTACAACATTCACTCTTCAAGAACTCTATAGAGGAGACGAATGAACTCAAACGGACGACGTTTGCAGAGAGAAAATATGAAAAAAGAAAGATCTTTCCAGTCGATTTCCTTATATTATTATTACAATTTTCAGTGTTGGCTGGAATTACACACCACACTCGTTCCGTCATACTCCCTAACCAATGTAATGAGTTGGAAAAAGTCGGATTTAAAATAAAAATATAGGTAGGTATATATATATATAAAGGTATTCAACAGCATGACAAGTTTTTAGTGAAAGTAGACGCATTCGTTTATAACACCATTTTAAGTCGCCACACAATAGCCTGCTAATCGTGTTGGTTATTTCCATGTCCCAAGAAGCATTTGAAAAGTAAAAGGGATATATTATATTATTCTGGTCAAATGCCGTGAAAAAAGGTATGGGGGTGTTACACGAATATGGTATTTAATCATTCCCGCATGGCTTCCTTATTACTTGTTTTTATTCTTAACTCGTGTGTGTGCGTGGTTCTCATCGACTTTTTTATTTCTGGGAACGGTTAGTCGCGCTAGTACAGTGTTCTGCTTAACTTGGTGGTGAACTGGACAGTGTGTAATATTTGTTTGTAGTAGGTAGGTTATTTCGTGACGGCAATTTTTTAAAGATTTCGTGGTGGTGGTGGTTGGGCATATTTTTTCAAAAGAAAACACGTCACGAAGGAATGAAACAATGCAATGTGTTGAATTAACGTGGAAGGTGAAGCTTATATATGTACTCCATATATAACGTAACATACACAAAAAAGTATCGTATTATGGAGATGAAAATGATTAAAACCCATAAAACATCGCTTGCGGATATATTTGTCCAACAACGGCACAAAATATGGAGGTGAGTAGTGGAATAAAATATATAATATTTTTCATAGGAACTCACTCAAACTGAAAATATCAGGAAAAGGGAAACAAAATCAGAAGCGATTTGGCAGGACAGTAAAAGTCGAGGAAAGTCATGGGAGAAGAGAATTGAACGTTTAGTGATAGTTACAGTTACAGTGATTTGGACAAAAAAAACTATGGAAGTGTTACAAAATATGAGTGAAAGAGAAAGGCCACCTACTTGCGAGTACGAACAACAACTTGCAAGAAACGCGGTGGTGGTTGTGCTATTCACTTGTTCCCATCATCAAAATGTACTCAACAAAGGTAAAATTATTTATTATTTCAATACAACGGACAATGGAGAAATGTGTGAATAAAAAATTGGTTCGTACACGTGTATTGTGTTCCACTTGAGAATTCATCATTCTCATTGTTACGATTATTATTATATTGCCCGCATGTGTTTCAGTGTACTCATTCAATAGACACGAACAATAAAAAAACGGGACTTTTTTTAGTCAGTTTGAGAGACACTTTTCTCTAATCACCAATTAGCTTTCACAATGTGAGTCGGCACACTTTTCCCATCATTAATACTCGTGCAGAGTGTTAACAAGTTAAACACGTTATTGTTATCTCTCTAGAGAGGATATATTGTGATAAAAAAAAGTGGCCAAATAAATGGGAATCGCGAAGAACAATAATATGATTGACACGTACAAGTGGAGTTGTATGTAATGAACGTTCTTTTGTTATTGGTACTCCTACCAAAACTACTTTCACTTTACTATATAGTGTTGAAGATATACTTTCACCACCACCGTTCATTTTTATGGATTGTGCTGTTAGTTGGTGGGCTCGTTATACCTATTTATATAGGTATATGCTTTTCATCATCGTATTTGTGTGATAGTGTGTGTGTTGGTTTGTTTGTGCGTAGGAAATAATGCACTAATGTAACATTACCTCGTTTTTCTCCTTTCTTCTTCTGGGACAACGACACACTTTCATGCGATTTTTCTGGTTGAGAGTTGACAACTTCACGACCATGTGTGTGTGCATTTCTCGACGAGGAATGGTTTACTTTGGAGCCAGCATTCATATAGTAAGTGGTAGTGGTGCCACACAGCACCGTTTGCTCTCATAAATATGCAATAAGTTAATATTAAATGTTGCATGGCGGTTGTAAAAAGAAGGCATTGAATGAAACCCTTTTATATTACCTATTATTGTGTACCAATGTATGTATGTACATATTATTGTAAAACCGAATATTACCTGCACGAGTTTTGGGATATACCGCTGAGTACGGTTGGCACTCGAAAGTTTGTCATCACACAGGGCTGCTTACGGATATGCTTTTTTCATAAACCTTATCCACATAAATGATGGAAATGAATGCAAATCACGGAATCGAGTGATGAGATGAGCACAATAAATATTTACGTTTTCATTCAACAATATGTCAGTACATTCAAGTCTGCAATGCGCATATAGTTAATAAAATAAAACAGCAATTTAAATGAATCGATAATCAATCATGCCAAAAAGACGATGATCATCGTATTTATTCTCTTCAGCAAATGAGATTTTTACAAGTCGGGTTACTCAGGAAGTGAAAGCATATTGCCGAGAAAATGTAGAAAGTTGAGACACGTGAAATGTTAACAAAAAATAGGGGCAAAAAGAGAGCAGCATAATATCCAGCAGCAGCTCTGTATCAACATGAACTCGTATTATCGACTGATGTAATATTTAGCACATTTATCTGATTTCTAGAATCAAATAATATGGTCGTTAGCTAAGGTATTTAATAACCTTTTGTTTTCCCAGCCATGTGTCTGTCTGTATTCTTCATACTACACTGCATGTATTAAAAAACGCCTACCTATAATAAGCATGATTATCATCATGTGTAATTATGAAAGCTTATAGAGTGCCAAAAATCATCCTTTTCATATAAATAAAAAAATGTAATTTTTACGACCCCTTTCTTTCTGCAACAACACCGATATTTATCCCTTTTTTGTGGAGAAAATTGCCTCTAAACATTTTTTTGTATAGCAAACTGACATTATCAGTAAAAGTTGTTTTTTAATAGGAGTATTATGTGTGGCGGCTGGCGACTGTGCCCGTGCCGTGGAACGAATAATATGCACATATGCATGACTCAAAAAACCGGATATACACTATTGTATTTTTTATACAATACACACACAATACGAAAAAAAATTCTATGCATATGTAACCTAAAAAACACGGAATTTTTATTAACATGCAAAATCTTTCCCTAAATTGGATTGCTTGGTCGAGGAGTCAATTTTTAAAGGTGCGGTTGGTGAAGCTTTATCGGAACTCCACACAAAACAAAGCACGCAAAATCTAGGGAAAAGATTTTACAGCAAGCCCAACAACAATAAATAATAGCACGGATTTTACTTTGCGTATACTCCACCGGTACACAAAAAAAACTGATTTAGAGGATGAGATAACGACGAAATATGAACGTAATGGCCATTCTTACTACCGGTATTCGAACAAGTTGCTACATAGATTTCCATACGAGTACTGTTACTGCATAAAAAACAAACTGGATATACGCATGACAAGGACTCGAAAAAAAGTATTTCTTATCTTTGCCCTTTATAATTGGAAATTTCGCCTAATTTTTTTGCACTTGTGTTGTGCACAAAACTAGGGTGCTAACCCAATTTTTTTAAACAACGGACGTATTGAATGTATATAACTTTTTTCATGCAATGCATAAATATCCTCATATGCTCATTTTGCAGAAAAATGGTCGGATTTATGATAGAATATGTGTTCATGTTTGAGTTACTTTTACTTTCTAAAACAGAACGATTCTTATCATCTACCTGCCACAATATATAGTATTTTTATTAGCATTTTAGTCTTTATGGCTTACCTATATTTGTATTGAAATTGAAAAAATGTTTTTTCATGAAATTTCATTTCTCAATCATTTCCAGTTCGTAACTCTCATCCTCTTTCTGGGATCAACCTTCAGGGCTTATAGGATATCTTCGTATGAGAGAGAGGAGAATGTAAGTTGCTGAATATAATTTTAATGAATAAGTAAATCGGAAGATTTGTTAAAAAATCTTATAATTTATTATTATATCTGTTTTCCCTGAAAAGTCAAAGCAGCTATTTGGAGCGATGATCGTAGTGATATACTTTTTTACTTTACTAATACTCGGGTGTCTTATCTTTCGAGGTGTGGAACATGTAAGATGATGATAATCATTATATATTATTTTATTTTCCACCTTTAACAAATTGTATGCACTCACTCAAATATTAATGTGAAATTCTTCCCAAAACTAGAAATCTCCCAAAATGTTGGGCTGGTCCGGTGGAACCTTCATTACGCTAGAAACATTTGCCTTTGTCTTCAATCTGGTTCTTCTCTCGCCGATGGGTGGTGCCTACGACGAATACGGCCTTAGAAACTTTGGGTTTACCGTAGACGTATTTCAAATACTCCTCAGTCTTCTCTTCCTCGCCTGCATGGCTCTTTATTGTGTTGTTATCATCCTCTACATTCTCAAACTCCGGGAGGACGACTTGGGCTCGGAGTACACTTATGGGGAATTTGATGATGCGGGTACAATACCAGCGCCGCCACCCGTTGCCACAAATCTTTCGAGGTCTTCCACTGCACACTCCAACTACTCAGTTCATCACAATAGCAAGAGCAGCAATACCCAATTAAACCAGACTGCCAGCCATGGCCACCTAAATCAGTGTAACAGCCAGTATCACATTGGAGGACAAAATCATCAGTCGTCCGTGGCTCACAAATCGCCGCCAATGCAGGATCGTAGACTACATCCGCGAGTGAATCATTTGAGTCAAGACCGACTCAATGAAACCAACGGATCCTCGCCAATGGGATCCCACTATTTTCTACAACAGCAACAAAATAGGTCCAATGCGTACGTCTCGAACCAAGGGGGAGGAGGAGGAATTGGAATGTACTCAAATTACCCTCATCAACAGCGTGGAGGTGGGAGTGGCGGAGGGATGCCGTACAGGCAGAGTCAGACGCTGCCACATCCACACCACTATCATCGTCAGATTCCATCTATAGCAGGTGCTGGTACTGGAGTGCCAGGAATAATGGCTGCCAATACTTCCAGTCAGTTTCCGAGTAGAAGTCGCATGGACCTCGCCACACTGACGCAAACACTGACGAGGAATAGCAGTAGTAATCTGAAACGAGGGACGCATGGCATCGCTGCGGGGAGTGGTGCTGGACAGACGACCAGCGCCACGTCGTCCGTTCCACACGGTGCGCAGTCTGGGATGGTTGATTCCAGTTATGAGGGAGACGCGTGGGAACAACCCAGAGTGCAGGCCCTCAAATACAATTACAGCACGAGGAAGGGGATAACTGGATCTACGATTGGAATTGAAGTGTGAACTACAACATAATAGTGTGTTTTTGATAAAATGCATTTTGTTATTACTTGATTTTGTAGCCGCCGACATGTGATTCATTAGACTTTTAAAAGAGATAAAAAAATGATGAAAACGACTACAGCATAAATGATTATTATAGTACCGGTGATTTTGGTACTTGATTTTTTTACTTTTGGATAAATTTTTTTTATTTAAAGACCAGTCTTTTTAAAAAACAAATTGTAATACATATACATACTTTGATTCAATTCACGATAATCTCATTTTACAAAAATATCTGAAATAAAAAATGCCTTCATTGTTATCATAAAAAAGTTATTAGTTAAAATGGAGTTTGTGGCTTAAAGTCTACGGTTAAAATATAATGATATGTACTGAAACTTAATTAAATTACAATGAGAACTCTCTCTCTATTGAACTCAACAGTTTGGCATTTATATAAAATTCATGTACCAAAAATATATAAAATTGGAAAATAAAGCATTTAATTTAATCTTAAAATTGCATTCCTTGAGAGTACACACAACACAATAACAATTCATTAAGATCATGTCTGTATAAGTTAAAAACTTTTTTTTTAAAGTGATATGTGAAAAAAGTACCATTTAATTCACTAATCTAATGACAAGTTTTGAAACAACTCGCGATGGTGGGGATAGTACTCTTCAATCAATCGTAAAAACTGCTCATAACACGCAACCGCCGCTGTCCGATACTTTTGCTTTCTCTGATGCTGAAACAAACAGTTTTATTCACGCACGTTAATCTTAAAATTAAGATGTTTTCTTTTGGATATCAGGTTACATCGACTTACCTTATAGTAAAATAGTGCTTGAGTAAACATTTGTTTAAAAGCCAACAGCATATCCTCCACTCCTTGAAAACTTTCAGGCTGACCAAGACATAATCGTTCTCTGATGTACTTTAAGTGAAACGGAACTTTTCCATGCTTTTCCTAAAATGGAGAACAGGACATGTGATTAGAATGATGTATGATCAGATCAATTAACACTTCATTACATCACTTTCTTCATTAACTTACCCGATACTTTTCAGGAAACACATATCTCAACGTGGGACTTTGAGGGATTTTATAGCATTCCATCACAAATTTGCAAGCCAATACGAAATGCCTTTCGTTTGATTCAGTTAGCTCTAATTTTTCTGATCCCTCGGTGTCAGGACAAGCGGCTATGCGCTCATCTACTGTCTCTTTTGTTGTATCATAATTGCATCGCCATTTAGCGTCACCTGCGGGGATCACTTTAATTACAGGTATGTGGCACTTGAGGTGGAAAACTTTGGGACAAAAGTCGCAGCACACAATTACGTCTTCTCCGCCGTCTAGGCAAACGCTACAATAATCTTCATTCTCATCCACATTGCTGATCTTCATTCGGCCTTGTCCCTGAACTGGAAAGTCTATCATTTCCGCTGCAATTTCAATAGACTCTACTGGGGCTTCTTTAAAAGTTGAATCATCTGTCAATATTACAGAGAGAAACCGAATTTAACACACGTCAAATTATAATTAACACCTACTACTAACCACACTCACCAATTGTAGCTTCCGTTCGGGATTTCCTTGATGTTGACGATTCTGGGGTATCTGGTAACTGAGTCGCTCTTTTGCGAAGTGATAGCCTCCTGAGGGATGGGCCCGTCTCTGATCCACAACCATCACTGGATTCATACTCCAAACCATTTTCAACTTCGATATTTTCAGAGTCGGCCTCTTCCGCTGCTTTTATTGCACTTTCACTGACTTCTTGTTTAACTTCCAGGTCCTGCTGCTGTGAAAGCCGAGGAATTTTAGGAAACTTGGCCGGGATAGATCTTCGGCGCATTTTCGCAGCAGCAGCTGCCGCGTCTTCAGGTTGACTCAAAAATCTCAACGACTCCTCAGTATCAACAAATTCTGGAAATGACTTTTTCTTGCGCTCTCGTTTTCCAACCCCCATTTCTGAGGAGTCTGAGACTGATGATATACACGACTCTGGAGACGCCCCACCAGGTCTACAAATATGAAAATTTCCCTTTTCAACAATATTACGAACTCCTGAAAATGACTTACACCAATAAAAGGTTAGTACATACCTGGATTTATAAGGACCGCTAATAGGTTGTTCCACAATAGGTTTGTTGTCAGTTCCTTCAATCGACTGAGAAGTCGAGCTTGCTGTTAACACGGGCATTCCCTCAAGTTCCGCTCTGAAAATTTCAAGCAATTAATAAAATGGAAAGAAAGTAACAAAGCAAGCCACACAAAAAACTGATTTATACCTGGATTTTGAAGCATCCTGCGACTTTTCCTTTCTTCGTCGTTTTCTAGAAGGAGGTTGTTGTTGTTGATCCGAAGACTGTTCTCGTGCACCTCGTTGAAACTCGTCATCATTTCCATTTTCAACAACTATGGTAGATGCATCTTCTCTGTCGTCAACTGTATCAACATCCACTACTTCATCATCATTTTGCAGGTTCTTTTGTTTCTCAGGTAAAT
This sequence comes from Sinella curviseta, assembly GCA_004115045.4. Classification (NCBI taxonomy): domain Eukaryota; kingdom Metazoa; phylum Arthropoda; class Collembola; order Entomobryomorpha; family Entomobryidae; genus Sinella; species Sinella curviseta. The sequence goes on along the minus strand of CM023203.3, from coordinate 38,060,538 downwards.
TGGAGGATTTCGAGCTGGTCTTATCGGTTGAATCTGCTTCCTCCTCGGGCTCCGTCTCTGCATCTTCAACACCCACTTGCTTTTTCAAAGCGCTGATCCTTATTGACGTCCGTGGCACTACAACTTGATCTGTATTGCCTGAACTTTTACGAGAGTAGGTTCTAAGCCCTTTCAATACGTTGGCGCTGAGTTGAGCAGAAGCAGTGCTTTTGACGGCAATTCGTCTAGAGGGATTTCTTACGGGCTCAGAAGTGCTATTCCGGTTTCCAGCTAGAGACACGACTGGGGCTATACATGCAAATGACGCACTTTCAGTATTTCCACTTGAATTTGTTTGTTTTTGGGAGCCTTGAGCACTTGGACTGTAACTGTATTCCACTTGACAATATTCGCTCAAGTATTTCTGAGCTTGAGCTTCGGCTGACAAGTCCAGTTTGAAGTGCCAATCCTTGTCGACAAATCGACTGTACTCAAGGGTAAATTTTTCGCTCATTTCAGAGAGCCCTTCCATGTATTCTCGATATTGCCTACAATTAAAAAATGAATATTTTAAATAAAATTCGCACTCATTATTACGTAGCTGAAGTGAAGCTTCTGCGTAGTTATGCTTTTAGTTTGTTTGTCTGTCCGTCTGTCTGTCTGTTCGTGCTCTAACTTTGACACCCATTGACCGATTTTCTTGAAACTTGGCTTGGAGGTTCCTCAGGGGATAGGGAAGTATGGTATTGACTTTGAGGTCAATCGGTCCACAGGGGGCGGGGTGAGGGTCAAGACGGGGTCACATGCATTTTAAATGGCAAAAATTTGTCTGCTTGATTCTGATAGAGAATCGAAAGGTGGTCATTTTCCATTGAGTGCTTACATGTCAAATCGGGTTACTTTGACCTGTGGAGGTCAAAAGGGGTCACATGCTTTTTAAATGGCAAATTTCTTTATGGTTCATTCTGATACAGAATCGAAATGTGAATCGTCAGAGTAAGTAGTACGATTGACGATGCAGTTTACTACTTACGTTACTGCTAGTTTGTGTCTTGTATATCTATATTTTACTATAATTCACAATGTTTAGTAATCCTTCAGCTACGTATTTTCCCTCGTGGTTTAACACGACTAGTTACATACTATATTAGATATGTAAAACTATACGATAAAAACATTTTAAACAAACCTCGCAAATTTAATTGTTGCAATATCAGCTCGATTATTAAGAATGTCTTCAGCAACACTAATAAACTGATCGCTGGATGCTTTTGAATATTCTGCACATCTACTCCTCATGTTCAGGGCTGCCAACTGTCTCATAAATCTGGCCCTGGCTTCCATTTTCAATTCATTTTGCCTCTTGGCGAGTACCTTGGCCATGCTAATATCAAACATCAAATACATAAATTTACGGATTTTAATTAATGTAAAAAATTAAACCGATGGTTTTGAATAGTCAGATGTACTTACATTTCAAATTGTTCGTGTATATTAGCAGAAATGTTATTCCACTCTGTTGTAAGTATTTCCGTGTGCTTATTTTTAATTTCATCGACCGCGCGATCATATTTCTCCGCAAGTTCCCTAATAAACCACGAATAAACATAATTTAAAATCTGAAAATTATCATATTAGGTATACTACACTTGTTCTATACTTTGTACACACCTTGCTATATTAATTGTTGATTTTAACCGGTTCCTCTCACTCTCGATATTTAAAGTAACATGACCCTCGTGAGCTGGAAGACATTTCTGACAGATTTTGCACCCGCAGTTTTCGCAATACTCGGTGAACTTTTGACTGTGATCTTTACAATTTGTTTCAGCTTCCTTTAAACTTTCAAGTTGCTTCGCCTTTTGAGCACTTATGTTGTCTTCTATTACATGCTTTTGTGTCGCCCTTGTTTGTGGGTGAAGCTGAAAGTAATTCAAAATAATAGTAAATTATACTTTATGATGCAAAGTGTAAGTTCTTATTCGGGACTGTTGAATCGGGAGGATAATTACAATATGTAAAAGAACTTCATACCTCCTTGCACTGTTTGCAGAGGCAAGCTGGACATTCTGGACAGTACGCAGTTGCTGGGCGGTTCCAAACACAATTCTCACAAATTAACTCTACATCACTCAAGTCCTTTTTCTTAATAAATAGATTTGAAGGGATTATGCTTTCTTCAAGCTGCTCCGGGCGCACGACATAGTTGCACAGGTTACATCGCAGTAGTGATCCTGCAAAACCAAAAGTAATTTTGCCTTTATTCCGAATCCATACCACATTGTTTCAAATGATTATTAACCATGATTAATTTCGGCTATTCATTTACCTGATTTGGACTCGGCTTTCAATTTAACTGCACAACTCCTTGAGCATACAAAATGCAAACAGGTCAACGGAATAACCTTTTTACTCTCCTCAATCTTACAACCCATTATACACTTGAGTCCATTCCAAGAACCATTCTTGTCATTTTTATCCACGCTCACCGGATCTGCAAATACGATAATTAATTTTCAGTACTATCACAATTTTTGGCATGATTGAATTTTTGCTTGTAATTTACAAGTTGTAAATCCACCTTACCTAAACTGACTGCGCTATCCACGCTTAAGGCTAACGTATCATCAACTTCCATATCCGTCACCTTTGCCATTTTGCGTACTGCACAGAAAATTAATAATATTCCATTCATTATCGTAATCATCATCATTGCACATCACACTTGTGCTATTAAGATCGCAAGGATTCTTTAGAATTACATTCATTTTGCTTAATTAACTTTATCGCGTACTGGATTAAATATATACAACGGTTCCAAAGAGAGTTTTAATGTCACCATTTATCTTTCACCGGCCCAACATACTAATAAATTGAACAATGACCAAAATTATAACGTTCAATTCCACTCACCTTTTTAGAGCTAATGGAGCGCTAAATGTTGCAAAATCTACTGCCAAATTACAATTTCCCACGGCCAAAGATGAAGATAAATATTTGTAAATACGTCACTTGAAAACGTTAATAGCCTTATCTTTAGCCTATTGTATTTTCAGTGTAGTTGTGATTGTGATCACTTATCGTTCATCGATAAAACTGTTCTAGCGCTGCTGATTGCTAACTGCACACGCAAATTTGCTCACTTGACTCTGCGCTGCTGAACTCCTCGACTGCCGCTGTGCTGCTGCCCGACGCAGCGTCCACAAAACAACAACAACAACAAATATGTATACAACACAAGCTGTTCTACTTGAGTTGTTGAGATGATGAGAGTTTTTATAAAAAAGGAAGGGGCAGACGATGCGTTGGTCTTTTTGGCCAAGTTGGTATACAAATTATGATGCAGATACACCATTTTTGCTCCGTTGCTCTTTTTTGTTGTTTTTCGAGGAAAGTGAGACGAGTTTTTACGCTGTTTTTATCATGATGGCTTGGTTGGACGCTGCCGGACGCTCTCATTGTTGTTGAGCAGGTGCGGATGGATGAAGAGGAATTGCATTTTTCTTTACGGAGATGTTTATTAATTACCTAATGCGTTAATTGGAGATGCTACACTAATAAGAAACATTGTAAGCATAAAAATTAAAATTAAACCTACTCGCATTTTGTCTAAGTCCATAAAAATGTATTGAGATTTACTCAATTGGAGTAGCTGGAGACAATGCTAGCGGCAAACATCTGATATGATATGAGTCATATGACGTAAACACCGCATACGGCACATGCAGTACAGAAGCAGGTGTGGGCAAGAGCCTCCTCAATCAACAAAAGTACAAATCTTGTTAATTTTACTAATTAACAACATTTAATTGCTTAATTGAAGTCTGGAAGTTGCTGGATTTTGTCTGCATACTACTACTAGCTAGGATTATCTTGATCTTGTCGGCGGTTTATCGGTGAATGGATTTTGTTTAATTTAAAATCTTCAGGTGAGTAACTTCATTTTTATGTTCACAATTTAGATAAGTAGAAAAGCATAATTATTTTCTATATTTAATTTTACCAATGACTAGCTAGTCATTAAGCAACATGACTTGTGTGATTGTATTCGGAGTAAAATGCATATTATGCTATGATTGATACCAAATGTATCTAGTTAAGAGAGGAAGGTTGTGCAGAGAATTGCTCTATAAATTATTTTGTACAGTACTACAGTATGTTCATTAACTACAAAATTAAGTGGTAACTTTCAATAATCTTCCACGGTACGGTTCACACTTTCACAGTCTTCAAGCTGCAGAGAGAAAGTAAAAATGGAGTTTCCGGAAATGGGTAAACAGTGTGGTCATGCGGAGTGTCAGCAATTGGACTTTCTTCCCATTTCCTGCGCATACTGCTCGAAATCATTTTGCAAGATCCACTTGTCTCCCTTTGTCCACACGTGTCAAGGATTTAAGGATAACGTGCTGACGGACTCTGATTTGGCTGAGAAGGAAAAGGAGCGCTGGCAAGTTAAATGCTTCCTCACCGGATGTAATAAAAAGGAGCTGTTGCCCATGTATTGTCCAAAGTGCAATCAGCATTTCTGTTTAGCTCATCGCCACGAAGACCAGCACAGGTGATTACCAAAATTAACTTTTATTGATAAGGAATCTTATCCATTCTCATGCCATGCCGCACATTATTAACTGATAACTACCTTTTTCGTTACAGTTGTCCCGTGAAAGACCAAGAAAAGGCGAGAGCGTTGAAACTCGGGAAAAAGGCGGATGATTCTTCAAAAGCCGTAAAGGATCTTCAGGGTAAAATGACGGAGGACATCAATGCCAAGTTGGAAGGGGCCAAGGCTGCCGGGGGATCCAAAGGAGCTATGGCTGCTAAACTTCAACTGATGCGTCTCAAAGGTCGAGCGAAGGGGGACAACGCTGTACCCCAAGCAGAACGAGTCTACTTCTCAATTGCCTGCCCGCATCCCCAACAGAATCCTAAACCTCTAGATGTCTGGATGAACAAAACCTGGTCACTAGGGAAGGCTGTCGATTTTATGGCTAGACAAGCGCGCGTAAAGAATAGGAATAATCAGGCTGATGCTCCAAAACTTCATTTCTTCAAGGATGATACATGCTTATCAGAAGGATTTGATAAGACTATTAATGACCTCTTAAATGAGGGTGCGCTAACAGATGGAGATTCATTAGAATTTAAGTTGGTGGAAAAATAATGCTACTACGAACTACCCGGTCAATATGCTATGCTCTTTATACTGTACCTTAATAACCTTAATCTCATTCTATCATCAAATAATCTTTTGTATTATTTTATGGGATTAATCTACTTTGTACTTGTATGTTATTATATGTATAAGGTTTACTATTTTCTGCAAAAAGTACCTCCTCAAAATTAAGCTAGCAAATAAATACTTTAACAAATCATTTTGTACAATCGTAATACAAATCGACTGAACTAAAATCTTGCACAGACTTTCGTGTTCAATAAGGCATATCCTATCATTCATCCGTTTGCATGCTTCATGATTATGCAATTGTATTTACATTGTTCATTGATGAGTGTCCTACATAATCTATCGAATTGTTTCTTTTTACATGCTTGTAGACGTCCACCGTGTGACTGCAGAAATGTCAAAGTTAATGTGCGCTGGGTCCTACGTGTTAATGCGTCAGTATTTCAGGAAGATATCTACATCATGTCAACAGTGCGCAGAGAAAGTTGCCAATAATGTCGCTATAAAGGGCAGCAGTGGAACGGAAGCCTCTGCTGTAAAGGACGTCATAATATACAAGTTTGATTCGCCCCGGTTTTTTAAGTTCCTCAATCTATTTGCAATAACACAGTATGGGTTTTGGACTTTCATAAGTGTTTCCAGCTTGTCAATGGCTGACATACCAGTGCCGAAAATGAGCAAGGAAGAGGAAGAGGAAAAACCGTTCTGGAGAAAGATGAACTTGGGAAGTGACAAGTACAAGTATGGATTAGCAATAGGGTCGGCGTTTATGGGTAAGTACTGAAGTGGTAATTAGTAGTAAGCTATCTACCTGATTGTGAGATGTAGATGGTTTTTAAGGATGTGCAGGTAAAATCAACTCTTTTCTATTTCCTTCCAGGATTTGGCATATTATTTCTCAGCTGGATGTACATTTTAAGAACAGTGAGTATATTTAAAAAATCACACTTAGTAAACTATGTCGTTGTAAGTGGTTCAGATCTACATAAACTCTATTTATTAATATTCCAGGTAAGATACCTTGTGCTAAGGAAGGATGGAAGAACCGTGTCATTTGTAACATACGCCCCGTTTGGGAGAAATAGAATTATGGATGTGCCGCTGACTGATGTATGTGCTAAATATGCTTTAATGTTAAAGTTAAGTAGATAAACTGAATTGAATTGGTAAAATATTAATCCATTTTTCTACCTTAAATACATTTACAGATAAGTGCGCAGGGTTCGAGAACATCGGGAACATCCCAGATGCCCGTAAAAGTGAAGGGGAAACGCCTTTACTACCTACTAGATTTGAAGGAAGGAAAGTTCATTCATCCCCAATTGTTTGATAGAACAGTTGGAACAAAAAGAAAGTTATAATTATAAAATTGGTAACCGATTCAAATGGTTATACGAATAAACCCTGTTATTTATGCAATTTTAGTACTGTGAATAAATATAAAGACATGAGCTCGACGAAGAAGATGTTTCACGAACGATTTTATTTACTTCAAGCATTCTATCAGCACAAGAATAATATATATTTTTAGTAATTCATATAAAAATGGCATGCTCGCTAAATATTTTCTTGCATAAAACATACCTAAGTTGAAAAATGAAGGTTAAACTTTCCACGCTTTCATGTAAGGAAATTTTCAGCAACGTTACATATTAATCATGACTTCGTAGGAAATTCATAGAGTTTGTTTGTTCATTTAAATTATTGATTTGTAAATTTTTTGCAAGTATAAGTTGGTTGAACTTGAATGCATGCGATTCAATTGTGTAAATATACACTCTTGTATTTCATACACAGATAAACAGAATGTCATAAAATATTTTTTGTAAAATAAAATTAGCGATTCAGTTAATCAGTGCCATAATGTCTGTTACATTCAATGTATGCAACGGTCATATGTATCATCTCAATTATGAAAACAGTTTTGGTAGATATTATACAACTTTTTTTCACGGAAAACTAGCTGCTTCAATTGATTTATTTTGCATCAGAATGGTACACGTTTTAAAATTTAAAAGCAAATATTAACTGAAAAAATTCCATCTGCCATCATGCGTCATAACTCGTAACACAATTTGTGATAGAAATTATATAAAGGTTAAAGATGAACATGTCGCATGGGAAATTCTTTGAAACTGTCGATTGTAACGTATCAATCAATGATTGAATTCAATTCAAATTTTCCAGATTTTTCGCAACCCGATAATTAATCCAATGATTAGACAACTTACTATAAAAGCAAAGTCAGTTATCAATATTTTATCATTCTTAGTGTGTCTGATTGATTTTAGTCTGATATAATTTCAAACGAAAACATTTTCATCTTCCCGAATTTCAACAATATTTTTAGTCGGTAGTAAGAATAATTATCATCAGTACATAATGGCACGCGTAAAGTTTGTTCTGTTTGCCTGTGTGGTGTTGGCCATCTTAATGATGATGACCCAAGTAGAGGTAAGATCAGCAGGAGGGAACATTTCATTTCATAAAATTAGTAATATTGAGAGTATTAGTCATTTCATTTGTCGTGCGGAGTCTTTTGACTATGATCATAAATTATGATTCATAATAATTTTGGTGTGCCTTCTTATATTTTACCCTAGGCACAACGATGCAGAATTAGAGGAGAAGGATGCGCAGTGGGTCCTTGCGGAAACACGAACCCTTGTTGCTGTTCCGGAACTTGTAATGTTAGACGTGGCCTGGCTTGGGGCTTCTGCACTTAAAAAATCACTCTACCAGTCTCTTTGATAGCCTACAATACAACAACAATGGTGCTGTTTAAAAAAAAAGTTTTGTCATGTTCAAATTTCTATTGAGTTTCATAAAGTTTCAACGGAAGACATTTCGCGTTGCTTAATTTTCCTAATTGAATAAAATAATCAGACAGGATTAGCATAAAATTTCAGTTGTTGAGTTAATACCTGTAAATATATATTATTTAAGAGAATTTTAAAGATTGCAATCACAAAATTACAAGTTGCATAAATTGCATCCGAGATGTTTATGGGGCGTTTTGAGAATTTTGCTTTGCAAGTCGATTTCTATCCAAAAATGTTTAACCGAACCGGAATCTGCCTTCTTGTAACCTTCGCTTTTGACACCTGTCCGTCGTCAATCCAGTGAATACTCAATTAATGAAAGAACCTTCCTGAGTTGGTTTTGGTCAATCAATCATTCATATAGATCCTCTCCAAAGCTGTAAAGTAAACACATTCACAAGAGCGTAGCATCATTGGAATAAAACATCGTACTGAAAACTGAAAGTAATTGGTTCAATAGAAACAGCATTACAACCACGTGCGTTTTGTCACGATGAATTGTCAGTTAAAATCGTTCGACAACTGGGGCGAATGAATAGTATGTAATTATTCTTCCTTGAAAACTTGAAACAACTCAAGTCTTTTGGATGAGCATGAATATGTCTTCATTCATGTTATTAGCATTAGGTATTAAAATGTACATAGGTTTTTATTCATGTACCTATACATTTTTAGGCTTGCTACTTTTCCTGTGCGTGATTGGAAATTTGCAAAAAAAAGTGTGATTGATTGATGAACTATAGTTGGACTGACATTGTCATCAGTATTTACTAGATCATCATAAAACGAAAAGAACTTCTTTATGTTTTTTGGCATACATTACACTATATTCAGTAGAATATTTCCTAGCACTGGGTTTAAAGAAAAATATTTATACAATCGTGGTCCAATATATTTAGTCAATAGTATGACATATCGTGGTTGTGTCCAATGATTCGCGCGTGAGAAAATTCTCAGCGCTGAAGAACAAACTCCAAAATTGGATGGGTATAAGTATTTAGCTCAGTGGGTATAGAGGATGTCATACGTCCCCCATTGTCTCATGCAAAAAATGCTTCTTCCTTTAGTCATGTAAGTAGGATTACATAATATTACGGTAAATATGATGGAAAAGGCGGAATAATTACCAAAAATATTGTGAAATTCAAGTTCATGTAATTCTAAAGTAAGTAGTAATCATAATCAAGATTTTAAAGATACTGAACGAGTAAATATACTTCACTTCCTTCATCTTTTTATGTTGTCAACAACCTCACTATAGCGCAATTTTGCCATTGTCGAAGAAATAAAAACTTGACCATTTTCAGCAGTTGTGTCACGATTCAAGCCATTTGCCTACTTCTTGATTCTTGGTCATGCGTGCATTGGTTGTTACAAATTCCAATTCTCGATGAACGTGAAACTATTATTTAGGTAATCATTGTCATTGTTTTATGTATTATTTGCTTTTCGACGACAACAATGAACCAAAATCAACGCAAATTGTATGAAGGTAAGGGTCACAATAAGTTTTGAAAAACACATTAAAGTCGTTTCACTGTATGTGCGTATGGTCAATGGTGAGATTGAGATAGTATTTAAAATTGATTTAAAGATTTTTTTTAAATGTACAATTTTTTTATACAATTTTTCTGATTAACGGTTTTGGTTCAGACTTTTCATACAAGCCAAAGTGACACTGACGTCATCACCCACGCTTAATAACCCCAACTCACAATTTAAGAAAGGATTCCTGCAAAGTGTCGTCTGCAAACTTTTAAGTTGCATTGCATAATTTTTGTCCTTTTCAGTTAGTACAACAGTTAAAATGTACAGCTAATTTTTACTAATTTGCATTCGCAGTCACGTAAAGGATTACATTAAAGAGCATTGTATATAATAATATAATCTATTTGTTGCATACACATGCACTCCGTTTTAGCCAACACTTAAAATTTTCTTAGAACTGACCCTAAACTGTAAAAATATTCTTCGCTCGTGCATCGAATTTCTAATACCATCCCACATATTAATCTACAATCCACACTAACGCTGTTGTTGACTCATATTTATTCCACGATTTAACTTTGCTTGCAACAATATATTATTTTACATTTCATGGTGGTCATCCCCAGGCAAATACAAAAAAGGTTATATAAATACTGGAATAGTTTGCAAATATCTTTAGTCTCGTGCAATCCAGTCATGGCAAATCATTCAACTTACTAACAATGAAAATTACATAGTTTTAGTATTGTGGCAGCATTTTAGTATGTGTGTGAAAATTGTGAACCTGGCAAGTTGAAAGATTGGGTTTTGTTCGTGAGTAGCTCATACCATCAGCGCAACTTGCTGAAGAACGCTCATTGTGAATTTGTGACTCAACCGTTCAAAAGCATTTCCTTTGTCCAACTCGCATATTAGGTAATACAAGTAATCTGAATAATCTTTGCAGTTTCGCATCTAAATTGCCCCACAGACAAACGGATATTCCATTTTCACTTCTTGTGCATTTTGTTCTGTGACACGTGACGTGACCCGAAAGACTCCCGTGGAACGATGAAGTTCATTAAGGTAAAAAATAAGATTATGATTTTGATCGCATATAATTTTTAGATGTTAATTATTAAAACTGCATACAATGATTTTTCATTTCCATGTCCAGTTAAAATCAGTTAAGTATTAAGAAATCTTTTTTTAAAAAAATTCCAGGCATTGTTTCGTGCCGTCATGGCCGTACTCGCGATTATTAGCTTTGCTAGTGACGCAGAGGCAAGGCCAGGATTATATCCGGTGCAGGAGCTGATTTACTCATATCCTTCAGCTTCCCAACAAACCACCGTTATTAGGGATCTACTGGGTAATCAAGGGACGGCATATGCTTATCAAAATAGCAACGGTATTTCTTCGTCAGCGGTTGCAGTATCCAGAAGGTACGTGTGAAAATTTATTCTATATGCTTTAATATTTCCTGTTCTTCTGCGAGCACTTTTGCAGCCAAGTTTATGAGGCGTGGGAAATTAAATGAAATATGCAGAGATAATCACTGTTTTACTCACGACAAGGGCGTGCAGTATATTATGATGATATACTATTCTTCATAATTTTCATGCGTGATTAGTTGTAAATGATATTGCCACTGTTAAGTTGTGTGGTATATGAACATAACCAAAAAGGGGCAATTTTAGTGCGTACATTTTGGTAAGTGACCATGAGAAAATTGAATCAATGTCATTCACGTAAGAAGCATAGACGATCCATTATAAAATGTGGTGTCTATGACGTGTCGGAATTAAAACGCAATTAATTGGGAACCCCTTAAAAATAGAACATGGTATACAAAGAATAGTTCCTAATACAAGATGACCTTTAAGAAACAAATTGAAATTCAGGTCAACATCGTAGAACAATAAGATAAATTTTTACTAAAAATACCAATTTATCCCTGCATGTATTTATTTACCTATGTATGTATGTAATACGTACATTTATAATTTATGAATTTATGATTTAATTTTCCAGTGACAATAGCAAGACGCTAGCTTACCTCCCCGTAGCTCCAGCGCTTGCTGCGGTCCATCAACCCTTGCTCCATGATCACTTTGCCCATGCTCATCACGCCCACCATCACTATCAACCAGCAATTTCACCAGCAGCCGTAGGGTATTCGGATTACCACACATATGTTTGAATATAATGTTACCACTTTAAATATTATACACCATATTATATTATATTTTTATGCAAGTACAAATAACGTACATTATAAACATTTCATATTATGCTATTTATGTAAGTAATAAAAAACGACTATATTTTAGATGTTAAAAAATGAAACCTTGACATGAAATTTTATCCTAAACGACTCAAAGAATCATGTAGTAGTTGTGCAGGTTGCATTTCACTCGACTAGACCGCACACTCCATTTAAGGGCGTAGCGCAGCGCAGCGTTTAAAGCTTTAAAAATGAAAATATGCCAGCACACGAGTCATGATGATTCGCATAACAGAGGTGTATGGTGGAATCCACTTTTGTAGGATTAAATTAATTATTTCCGAGTAGCATAAAAATTGAACGTTCATAAACACAAGAGTGGGATGGATATAATTAATAATATATTTTTATTATTTGAGGTTACATAACCACATATATTTTGTATAAAAATTAGAAGCGCACAGTTATTATGCTTTATAATAAAAATCATACAACAATTCAATTAGTAATTAGCATACTGATTTTCTAACTATATATAACATAAAACAAGAGCATTTATTATTAAGCGTGTTAAATATGCACGGGTAAGTTTATTGGTAAAATGCTAACAATTAGGCAACATAAGAAGGAAATACTGAGAACAACATTTTAAAAAAACAATTACATTATTTTTCAGAGTTATGAGCTACTTATCACAGCCGCAAAATGTTTGCATATATATTTATATTTATGTAGTTAATTACACTGAACACAAACGAAATGCGCACTTCTATTTTTCAATCAACTAATATAAAAATTCGGTCCAGTAACTTTAATCATATATCTGGTATATATCATGTGTATAAAACTGACTAAATATTTATATAGCGTAATTTTATGCGGTCGATTGAGGCATGGGTTTAACAACTGCAACATTTGACGGAACCTGTTGTTGAGATGTATTGTTGCATTCAATGCAAAAATGGAAATAGCGAAGATCATCTACAAACTTGTTAAGATTTTGTGAAAACGTAGGTAAATCAGAGTTTGACTGTGAAGCAGATCCATGATTTTCGGGCGGAAAGGCAAATTTTTCTAGCAGCACCACATTGTGCTCCATGGATAATTGGGGGAAATTGACGGCCACCGTTTGTGGAAGGAATTCCTTGCAAAACCGTGCATAATTCACCACTGCCATTTCATACAAAACGGTTGAGATTTCTTCTCTCAATAGATCGTGACTCCGCTGAATGAGGATTTGGATAAACAGTGTCATAAATTGGTCAATGTACTGCTGTCGGTCGTCAGTCAACCTGCTGTAAAATTTGTGCTTCTCGTTCCATGACGAAAGTGTTGCGAGATTAAATCGGAACACTTCCAAATCGGGTTGCAAAAAAGAGTGGCCAATGCTTTGTAATATTTGGTTGAGATGAGTTGACGCTTCTGCGGTTTGTGCCTGGTTTTGTGGTTGGGCTCCCGCTCCTGAGTTGAGAAAAATCGTTCTCGTGGCCAGATTAGAGGGGAAAAAGTAATTCCAGCGATAATTCACACAGTCTCGGACCAATTGGAAGAAGGGAATTTTCAACTCTGGGGTTGGTCGCTGAGCCAGATGAGGGTAAATGTTTAAGTAGCATAATGTCAGAGCTTCGCCAAAAAACTTTTTGAAGCTTGGCGAATTGTCTTTAACCATAAATTGAAGTAGATTCAAAAATCTGAAACAAAATCAATAACAAATTACATAAAATGTGATGATGATGTAATCTTCAAGTTCATTCACACACATGTAATGTAATTACGCGGTTCACTTACTTTTCTAACACAATAGTGTCCGATTCCTTCATGAGTTCATAAACAATGTTGCCTCGAGAAAATAATGTTAAAAACAAGCGGATCGTCTCTTCAAAGTATTGAGCTCCGACTTGCTGGCGCAACACTTCCATTGTTTTTATGAAGAAATTCAGCAACGCCTCATTCACAACTGCGCAGAAAAAAATGAAAAGAAGCAATAAAACTTTTTAATCACGTTTCAAATGTATATACTTGAGCATATTTGTACAATTACCTGGTTCTTTCAAGTGTTGTGAGACCATGGTCCTCATAAATGGCACCAACTCTCTGTAAATGTTCCAGCAAATTCGCTTGGAATTTGTGCACTCACTCATGAGCATGTCCAACTGATCATTAAGAACGTTCACCCAAAAAACTAGAACACCCGGTCGATTTGCCGACTCAAACAAGTCATTGCTCAAATTCTTCATAAAGTCCATGTACAACTTGGAACGAATTTCCCACTCTTGGTTCGACACATTCTGCCAGGGGAGGAGGATGAGCGCTGCAGAAACTTTGTGGAGGGTTCGATAAGCGTCCGTATCTAGAGAGCCGCCCAACGTGTGCAGTTTCTCAATGAGACTCCGAACGCATTGCATTTTAAATATGTGCTGCGTTCGGAGCGTGTTCACTAGAGTGTAGAAGAAATTTGACTGCGCCAACACAATGGATCGGTCTATAATGGACCGATTTTCAAGAGTGTAAAAGACAAACTCTGTGCACACGTTTATCATTCCATAAAAACTTTGAATTTCTTCCGAGGATGCGTCCGTTTGGATCACCTCTGAGTGATAACGGCTTAACCAATATATCCAGGTTTTCAGGGAACAGATTATTTCAGAGTTTCTGTAATGATGAATACATTTCATTAAGATTTTGAAATAACGTGACATTGTAAATAACAACTATGTACAGATTCACTTACGCTTGGATTATGGAAGACGGATATTTTACAAAGTAGTAGTCCTTCGAACAGAGAAGCACTTTTATTAGCTCATGGAGTATACTTTTTCCTACTTCTATTTGTTTCTTGAACACGTCTCCGTACAAGTGCTCAAAATGACCATAGAAAACGCTAGCCAATCTTAAAAGGTCACAAACAATCATATAAAAACTTTTTTTGTACTATTATTTTATGTATAAATTGTTATTAAGAGTTGAATACACACCTTCCAACCAATTGAATGATGAAAATGAAATGCTTAATGTTGGTATCATTGTCTATTGTGATGTTAGTTTTGGACGGATCCAGAAATCCTGCTAAACCGCCATAATACATACACGACTCTGCCCAGAGGGATGTCTAAAATTAAAATAATTTTAAATTAGACATCATGGAACCTGACTTTATGAAGCAAGCGCATAAAGAAATATATTTTATAACTTACAACAACTTCCAATGACTCTGTAGGTAGGAGTTCCCCAATTTTCACAAGAATGTCGATGTTTCTTGAAAGACTAGGTGCTTCAGTTTCCTCTTCTTCTTCCTACATTAGTAAAATAAAGATATCCAATTAAAACTTTATTACATAAATTCATTAAATGAAATGAAATAAGAATTAGTGTCTTCTTACATCAGTCTCAAAAGTAGAGTCGCTCTCAATATCAAATTTTTGTGTGCTTAAAACTATTTTCGTGGCCAAATCCAACATTGGTTGTTTGAAATATTCGATGAGATCTTCTCTGTTCATTGTTATATTGACAAAAGGAACTCCTGCGTTCAGGTGATCTAACAGTCTAGCCCAAATTTCCAAGCACTCGTAGTAATACACGGTTTCCGCTTGTTCAAATGTGAAGGTGAGCAGGTGTGTCACGAATTGCTTCGAGTTGAGACCGTCGTAACGAAAGAAATGATGACTTGCTATTAGGCACAAAAATTCAATGACCTTCTCCAAATACCTAAGTGGAAAGAAAGGAACAAAAAAATAACTTTAGTTTTTACGAAAGGTGCTATTAATAATTTTTATTTAAATTGTACAGTTCAGAGCGTTTGACTTACTGTTGCGGAAGGGCCATAATAGTAGATCTATTAGAAACACGTTTTAACATCTCAACCGCGAATACCGAAACGGTGTCAATGTGCTTATCAAATTCTTTCGGAATAAATTTTCGATACAATAGCTCATTGATAACCCCCATAGACAGCATACCCAGTTGATGTCCAGTTGTTTGCTGGTTAATTAAAAAATGACATAAAAAGTAATTGCAGTTAAACCAAATTGAAAACAATCATTATTCGTTAATGTGATTAGGTTGAAGATTGAAAACACTTACAAAGTTTGGACACGTATCCAAGTGGGCATACTGACAAAGCACTTCAACAAACTGTTTCTGGAAAGGAACGTTTTCTGATAGGTACTGGTCGGAGGATGACGTAAATTTGTACCCTTCCAGAGGAATCCAGGTGAAGAGGTTGGAAATTGTTTCTAATGATAAAGAAAGGACTTCGTCGTAATGCGTCACGACAGCGTTTTCAGACTGCGGCGATTGACCTGGCGATCGAATGCATTGCTTCATTCCTGACAAGAGTATCTCTAAAATTAAATAAAACAACAACTTGATTATAATTTCAGCATGAACTACTAAAAGCAATTTACAATTTTGACATGTTATCAATAATGAATCATACGTCTCAAGAGTTCGAAAACGCTTGGCATCTGTTGTAAAAGAAGGGCTTTAAGCTCTGCTTTCCTTTCCGTGCTAACTTCATCCTTGCAGTTGGGATACTCTTCGGAAATGGTTTTAATAAATATCAAACCGATCGCAACAGTCTCTTCGTTTGCTGTAATCTTTAAAACAAACAGCAAACATAAATGACATGAATCATAAGTACAAAGTCTATAAATTGCAATAATAATAATGAAATTCAACTTACGGCTAGAATATTTGAGAAAAAATCTGGATACGAGTGCGGCCACGAAAATTTGCCAACATCCACCAGCAACTTGACAATCTTATTCCTTACAAAACTAGGACACTTGACCCCACTCGAGGGCACCGAGTGCTGGATAAGGAACGCGTATATCGTTGACTTCAACTCGTCCTGCTCCCCACCACTCATCAACAGCCATTTGCACTTTATCGTGTTTTCGATAACACTCAGACAAAACATGGTCACGTACTGATTGGAGCTTGAGTGGGACAGGAAGTACAACGCCTGCTTCCACGACCCATTCTGTTTGGAAAAGTTTTCAAGGACCACCTCAATCTGCCGTTTCCGGTCATTGCTCGTGGTAATGGCGAAAAATTCGTTGAGGTGAGATTCCAAAAGTCTTCTACTCTCTTCCATTTTCGTTAGTTAAATATAATTTTCCGAACTCATCCAACAAACAGCATGCTCGCCTAAAAATTTAAAATTATATACAAATTTTATGAATTACAGATAACAAATGGTTTTAGATTTTATTCGGTTATAAAACGTGTGTGCAAATTTGATTAAAAGTACTGCTTACCAGTTCTGGATTTACGGTTAGGTTAGTTAGGTTAGGTTAATCTGTGATTCATGTATGTGTGGTTAAAAGGAACACAAAACAAACTCTGGTTATTATTGGGCTGCTTTACATGCACTGCACATGCATTGCATTGCGTTGTAGCAAAACGACTCGTGTGTATCTCACCCAAGTATCTCATCAACAACAGCTGTGTTGACTCTACTTGTCCGGCAATCCCAAATATTCTCAAGGATCAGGTGAACAAATTTATTAAATTTTCTGTAAATTAATTAACTGCTTAAATTAGAAGTTTTTTAGGACATTATCTGGGCAAGCTATTCGACCATTCCGCTCGCTGAGCCAAATTTAAAGTGTTCAAACTTTGAGAGAGGTGTGTTGTGTGCTTATCTTGTGGAAATAGGAGCACCATGGCGTCCTCAGGGGCTATCGTGAAGTCGACCGCTAGACAGGTCAAGCCGCTACTGTCTCTTGATAAGCTTGAGGCACGGAGAAGGGTCCTTAACTTGTACAAGGCTTGGTATCGTCAGATCCCTTATGTTGGTAAGCAAAAAAGCGGTTAAAATTTACAGACAGATCTTTAAGCCTTGGTGGAATACTTTTGGAAATAATGGAAATGTTTCACAATTATGTGGGTGTAGTTAGCTAAATGGGGTTTGTATTATGTTTTTCTCCAATAGTTATGGACTACGACATCCCAAAGACCGTTCCGGTTTGCCGTAAGAGACTTCGTGAAGAGTTCGAAAAGCACAGACAGATTCAGGATATTCGGGTTATTGACATGCTAGTCATCAAGGTAAGATTATATCGTATTTTGTAGTTCACAAATCAAATTTAATGAGGATGCTTCAGTTAACTAATTGCTGATTATATTTTTTGTTATGTTTTTAGGGTCAAATGGAGCTAAAGGAAACTGTCGAAATTTGGAAGCAAAAGAGTCACATTATGAGCTATTTTAAGGAGACGATAGAGCCAAAGCCACAAGGATTCTTATCCAAGTTTCTTGCAGGTCATGAATAATAGTTGTAGAGAGCAGCATTTAATTTCAAAGTTAATTGATGTCACCAGTTTGTGAACGTAGTTTTCATGAAAAAAATAGTGCTCACTGCAAAAATATTAGTGCAAACATCAATATTGCTGATGAAACGATGAAGCAGTGACGAATCTTTGTGAAATAGTGTATATTTAAATTTCCCAGCGCAGTTTTCGACATATTATTAAATTTAATTGTACATTATTATTCATGTCTTGGTATATACTTTATTTTGTCATGATTTATGCCATATATTAGAAATCTGCATGGCCCGTGAAATGAATTATCATGTCTTTTAGTAGTTTTCAATGCGTCGTTCGTGAAAATTTGCAACAATAATCTTTTATTTCGAATTCATGCTAGTTTTTTACAAGAAATAATTACAACACAGAGCTGAAAATCAATCAGGAAAATAATGCACATTTCACAGGTGATGAATATTTTTAATCAGATACCATCTGCCGCACATAATTTTGCACAAAAAAACAACCGATTTTTTCCCCAAATCAGATACAATTTTTTAAATTAAATCATTTTTCTTTTCTTACAGTATAATGTATAATTAGCTGAAAGTAACACAAGTTTTTTTAGTGTCAATTTTTAAAATTAAAACTCATAATTTACAATAATTGTAGCAATAAGGCAATATAATTATCAACAAGAGCATATAAACATGTTACATTCATAAAATTGCTGGTTTCAATGTTTGAATTGTATTGTAATATATTGACTGATATGATTCTCCTTCATGAAGCAGTAGAACCAATCTTGACTGATCATCTTTTGAATGGTTACAATTTAAGCATCGGAGTCATGAAAGGGGTCGAGAGACCGCATCAGATCCGATGCTGTTGGAATTTTTGGTGCTGGTCGGGAATTCACCTGCAAAAATGAAAATAATTTATTTTTAGCACAATCGCTAATAATCATCGCAATTATTTTTTCACTGAACTAGTTCTCATTTCCCACTCTATAGTCAACTAAATGTAAAAACAATATACACGATCAGAGGGAACTATTCTATTATGCTACTCTACAAACTACATTGAAGGCAATTTCAATGGAGCTCAGCATGTCAAAATTTGCTGAAGTTTCATGTACATAGATAGATAGGTAGGTAATATTAAGGAGAAAGTATACACGGTTAATCTAATTAAGTGTAATCCGGAAGTTATTCCAGCGAAACTAAAATGAAAGTTGTGATATATGAAGATGAAAATTGACTTACTGAAAAATATTGCGTAAAATCTACTTATACAAATTGAATAACCTAATATTCATGGGCTCTTTGTTTTCCAGGTTTTTGCATAGGCTGTGAAAGAAAGCACCAAACATTAAAGAATAATATCACATGCACTTATTTTTTTTCGTGGTAAAAAAAGATATAATATTTTACAAAGTAACCGGCTTTAGAAAAGAGAGAAAAAAGATTTGTTCATTTCCTTTTAGTTTGGTGCATAGGTACAGATTATATTTAATCTCGTAGGAAGGACGCTCAACATTTCTGATTTCCCTTACGCCAACAAGTTTGCCAAAAAGATTGACATTTGTACTTCTTATTCTTATCTTACCGCTGGGCTCAACGCCCTTGCTGCTGATCCGGCACGTCCTCCTCCACGCGCACGGAGTTTACTCAACGCTTGCTCAGCTAAATCTGACCTTTCTTCGGCTTCTTCTAATTCTTGTTGGGCTTTACGGAATTTGGCTAAGTTTAAGGCAGCAATTTCTTCCTGTAAGAAATAACAAGACGGTAATTACGTTACTAAGCTGTGTACATTTCATATAACTGGAAGAACATGACTTTCTCGTCGTGTCGTGTGTCATAAACGAAACAATATTATTATTATATATTTTATTATGCGTGAAATGGGATAGTTAAGCGTATGTCACGTACGGCTTCTTCTATTTGCCTCTTATAGGTTTTAATCTTCTGTTGTAGCTTCTCGACCAAATCTTGCATTCTTTCATGGTTTTTACGGTCCTCTTCAGCTTGGAAGGCCAACTCCTTAATGCGTCTTTCACTCTTGCGAAGGTTCTTTTGAGCATCAGCACTCCTACGTTGCTCGTTATCTAGCTCATGCTCTAGACCTCGAACACGTTCCTCCAACTTGGCGATCATCTTCTTGCCACCCTTGAGAACATTTGCCTCGGCTTCCTCTAATCGCGCTTGCAACTCCTTCATCTGTGCCTCCATTGCTTTCCTTGCTTTCTCTTGACTCTGAGCGTGTTCTTGTTCCGCTCGCAATTCATCAGCTAATCTTGCCGCATCAACCATCGCCTTCTTGGCTTTCTCTTCCGAGTTCTTGGCTTCATTTAGGATTTCTTCCAGATCCGACTATATAGATATCATACATCAGTTATAATATAATATTACGTGCATTGAAAACAAAATATTTGAACAAAAGTAATTATCATTGTCATGAATGTACATACATGAAGTGTTTGGAGTTCGGTTTCTAGTTTTCGTTTGGCGGTTGCAAGAGATCCATTTGCTGCAGAGAGTTCGTTGAGTGATTCGTGGGCATCAGAGAGTTCTTGCTCAGCCGACCTCCTGGCCCGATCCGCTTGTTCGAGGTAGGTCCTGGACTCCTCCAACTCATTAGCAAGTGCATTTGCTCTCCTTTCTGAGATGCCCAGTTGTTCGCGTGTCTCGTCCCGGGCCCGTTGTTCCTCCTCAAGCTGCTGTTGAATCTCCTTGAGTTGTTGTTGATAACGCTTGATACTCTTTTGTGCCTCAGCGTTTGCCTTGTTGGAATGATCCAATGCAATTTCAAGCTCGTTGATGTCGGCTTCCAGCTTCTTCTTCATGCGGAGTGCCTCTGCCTTGCCCTTTGCTTCTGCTTCCAAACTAGCCTGCATTGAATCCATCGCCCGTTGGTGATTCTTTCTGGTATTTTCAAACTCCTCCTCCTTTTCTTGCAGTCTTCGTTCAATCTCTTGGCGGACTTGAGACAATTCCAGGGTGGCTCGGAGTACTTTGTTCTCTTCCTGCTCCAGTGCACTTTCCGCTTCCTCCAATGCCGCCTGGAGCTCTTCCTTCTCCGCCTCTAACCTCTTGCGGGCCTTTTCAATTTCGTGGATATTCCTTCCCGAATCTCCGATTTGGTCCTTAAAACGCGCAAATTACAGATACACATTACAGCACAATGATATTAAATGCTGATAATATATTCCTCCGATATATACACTTACCAGCAAGTCTTTGATTTCTTCAGAAAGATTTTTGTTTTCCCTTCTGCAGTTCTCCAGTTGTTCCTGACTTTCCTCGTAAACTGTTCTGATACGGAAGAGCTCCGTTGAATAGTTCCTACATTCCTTTTGTGAGGCATCCAATTCAGCGGTCAAATCGTCAACCTTGGCCTTCCATTCAGCGACAATCTTATCAAAGTAGCGCTGCTTCTTTTCCAGTTGGTTTGCGAGGGATTGGGCACGCTCCACCTCCAATTGCATATCCTCCAGTTCAGTAGATAATCTCTGTTTGGTCTTCTCTAACGCTACAACCTTTTGGTTAAGAGACTCGATGGTCTCCTCCGCCTCTGCCAAGCGAGCCTGAAGTTTACGCCTTAAACAGAAGCATATTTTAAAAGATTAATTATCATGGCCAAAATTCCCATACTTGAATACATAAACTAAAATATGATCATACTTGGCTTCTTCCAACTCTTCAGCTTTGGCAACTCCTTCCGTTTCGTATTTGACCCTCCAAAGCTGAGCTTCAGCGTTAGCCTTGGAGAGTTGTCTTTGAAGATCGGCCTTTCCTTGACCCTCTTCGTCAAGCTGCTCACGGAGGCTGTCAAGATCGTGTTCGATATTTCTAAATTTCCCCAGGAGGGTCGCTCGTTCGCGGGATTCTTCATCACACATCCTTTTTGTGTCCTCCAGTTGTGTAGCCAGTGATGTTTTAAGTTTCGAAAGCTGAGAGACTTGGCATTCGGCATCCTCAAGCTGCCTGGTGAGGTCGCTGTTTTCGATGGCCAGCTTTTTCTTGCTCTGGTCCAACTCTGCGGCAGTTTTTGAAGCATCCTCGTATTTCCCCTGAATCTCTCCAAGGGTGGACGAAAGCTGTTTGTTCATTTTGTCAAGGCTGGTCTTTTCATTTGTAACGTGATCCATGGCGGCTCGGATGTCGTTCAGCTCACTTGCCAAAGTTGATCTTTCCTTTTCTGCCTTAGCCTTCATTTTGTTAAGGGTGTCTATCTGCTCAGCCATTTCAGCGACAGCGTCATTATGCTTCTTGCGAAGATTTGCCATTGCAGCTTCATGCTGAATATTGGACTCCTCCACATCTCTTCGGAGTTTGGCCAATTCAGCCTCTCGCTTCTTGTTAAGCTCAATTTGAGCTGATGTTGCACCACCTGCCTCTTCCAGACGCTCACCAAGTTCCTCCAGCTCCCGAGCCAATTCTGAACGTTGCTTTTCAGCTTTAGCACGAGCTTGCCTCTCCGTTTCCAGCTCTTCTTCCAGTTCCTCTATCCTTGCCTAATTTTCGCAAAAGAAATACATATACACCTCCAATTATCATCATACGCATCAATCAATCGTCACCTCATCCTTTTTATACTAAAATACAAAAGGCGATGGATTCTTTTTTTCCATAAAAAATAATAACTTTCTCCAAACCTGGAGTTCTTTGATTTGTCTCTGGAGCTTGGCCACGAGAGATTGCTCATCCTCTAATTTCGCAGACAGGGAAGCAATTTCTTTATCCTTCCTCTGAATTGTTTGTTCAAGCTCTTTCTTGTTTCGTTCCAAGTCGGCAACAGCCTCTTGCGTGAGCTTGAGATCACCTTCCAACTTTCTCTTTGCCTTTTCAATGTCCCCTCGCAATTTCTTCTCTCTCTCAAGGGTGTCTTCCAGCTCATCCAGACTGGATTCCAACTTGGCTTTTACTTTGTTCAAGTGGTTTACTTTATCCTCTGCAGCCTAGTCGAGAAAATTAAAGCGTTCCGTTTGAGCTCAGCAGCATAATATATCATACAAAAGCATATAATGATGTACATATGTACATATATTGAACATTAGGCAAATCGAGGAAGCAAGCACTTTTCCTTTCTTTCCATTATAGCCCATATATAATGGACTATAAAACTCAACACAATAGCCTATAATAATAATAATCATCATCATCATCATCATTTTTTTTTACTTGTAAATCCTCTGCGGTTTTCTGGTTCACTTCTTGCAAATGCTTCTTCTCCTTATTCATCTTGTTAATGAGCTCATCCTGGTGAGCAATCTCGTCGTTGAGACTCCGGATCTGGTGCTCCTTTGTTGCCTTCTCCCCCTCCGCCTTGCTCAACTGCAGCTCAAAGTCTTCCAATTCCTTTTTCATTCCTGAAATTTCCTGCTCCAATTTTTTCTTCTGCTGGTAGACTTGATTACGAGTTTCCTCTTCCTGAATAAGTCTCTCTTGCACATCCTGAAAGCAGCGTTGTGTTGTAAACACACAAAAATCAGACCAATTAGACCTCACAAAAGCCAAAAATAAAAGTGATACAGGACACACAACAGCTTATTATTTGCGTTCATATGAGGGTGACAAAAAATATATGGCGATATGCACAGAATGTTTCTTCAAAAGTTACAATTAATACCATTATACTTTTACTTTCGTTTCATGTCTTCCGACAGACAATCCCATTTTCAAAGAAACCTTTCATATACTTTCTTTGAATTCATATTTCAATTTGGGAAAATGTGCAAGACGAAGACCTGTAATGAGTTTAAATAGAGAGCTCTCACATGGTACAGAAAAACATTAAATCATTTTTCACATCTTCATCATTGCTTTAATTAAACTTTATCTTGTCATTTGTTGCAGTCGTATATCAAGGGATGTTTACCTATGTGTGCATATTTATTTATATTTTTTTATGACAGCCTATTTCAGAACTGTTCGAGTTCAGAGCAACTTTACATGGATCCGGTTCTGAACTTCACCTCTCCTCTTCCCACGAATTATGTATGCTCATTCTGTCGTGACAAGATACGGTACATGGTACGTGTCTCACGTACAACTTTTCATGAAAAATGTTTTCACATGAGTAATGGTAATCAGGAGGGTTTCTACTAAATTTTTTTGTTTTCCACCTCTAGATGAAAGTCGAACGACTCTAGTTTTTATAATTTATTTTCTTTTGGTTGGGTGGAAGTAACAAACTGTATATAGATTTGGCTATGTAGGAATTCATGTTGCAGAATTTTAGTTTATTGGTGGAAAGGTGTGTAGGCATATTGGAATTTTGCTTCGCAAGGTCGGATGTCGGATTTTGAAGATTTGTAGTTATTACTTTTAGTTTTCACACCCCAGAGTGTACTCTGGTTTCCTACTTTTTAAAAAACGTGCTATAAATATATTGCACCTTTTTAAGAGGTCAGCGCTAATGCTTGTTAACATCAAATGAGATAAAAAGGAACATTTTTATGTGATCTAGGTAGCTCAATAACGACCTGAAAATTGCTAATAAACCATCATTTTTTGTTACTTTGTTGTGTTCCTGTAATTGTGAATGACGCAAAAAATGGAGGGTTGGCGAAAGAAAGCATTAAATGGATATTTATATTTTTCACGATGCACACAATTCCCAGACAGACGTATATGGGTTTCGGCTAAGTCGGTTTTCTTTACATCGAGCCGTTATAAAATGCGTGCTAAAAATGTGCCCTATAAAAAGCTTGCTACATGGCTTTATAGGGTGTTGTGTATTGAATGGATCGTTCAACCGAGATCCGATTCGATTCATCAGTCTTCTTTCACCTAACCAAACAACACGTTTTTTACTTCAACCTGTGCCGTAGTAAATTTTCCCCAAAAGAGAGAAGCCCGTATCAGCTAAATCTTTTTCGGTAATCCAAGTCAACCCTGACATGTTTCTCTCGTGGTTTTTTTTCTCCCACACAATCGTCGTCACATCCCGCATCCCACCCAAGTAGCATATTTTCTAGCACATATTTTTGTGTGAATCCCCCACCTCAATCCTCGTGTATAGTTCAATAAACGTTTCCGCGTATTTGTTTGCATGTCTACCCTAAATAATCTCGCAGTGATAATCAATCTGGTTTATGTAAAATAAAAAAGTTTAAACTCCTTCCTAAAAAACACGAGTTTGCCATCTTTCCAACTTTAAACTGCTGTCAAGCAGAAAATCTAAAGACTATTTCAAAAAAGGAGGTAAAATTAAGAGATAAAAAAGAAACGGAACATCTGGAATGGAAACATATGAAAATGAAATAAATCAGGAAATGTGGCTTGCAAAAGCCATTCCAATAAATTGCTACTAAGATAAAAGTGATGTCATTTTTACAACTTTCTTTTAAAGAAAAAGGCGCAAATAGAGCCAAAAATCAATGGCGTCGTGTGATGAGCAGTTCCAAACTGTTACAACAACGGCACCAAAAAATATGAAAAAAAAATCCAGGAGAATAAACAGAAACTTTTTAAAAAGGCTTTTAGGGAGCAACTAACACAATAACGCTTATGATACATGTTCTCTCGTATAGGATATTATTATTTATTTACTCTCGCATTTTTTGACGCATCGTATATGAATCATGATGATCATGGAAAGCCACAGAGTGAAAGGGAAAACTTTTTCTATGAGACGAGACGACAATTTCGGAAACAAACTTTGCATTGTTTATAAAAATTTATGGAGATAATGCCAGAGCATGGACATGAAACGAAAGACAAAAAAAAAGTATTTCGGGATGGTTGACGGTTTCGGTGGTGTGGTAAATATACTTGGATAAGTAGACAAGATGAAAAGATATGAGACAGATTCTCAGAGATACAACCACACAACATATTATTATTATTTCTCGGGATTTTCATGAAAATGAAGCACGAAAAAAAGGAGCAAAGCTACTTACGGTAAGTTGGCCCTCCAAGTCGTGCTTCTGTGCCGAGACCTTGGTAAGTTTATCCGTAACCTCTCCTGCATGCCCCTTTTCCGCTTCAAGTTGGGTGAGTAATTCATTCTTCTCTTGGAGGAGTTTCAATTGCTTCTCTTCCACTTGCTTTCTCAACTTTTCCTCCTTCTCCAATTTCTCCTCCGTCTTGTGCACCTTTTCCTCCAGTTTCTGTTTGTATTCAATTTGTTTATCAAACAAATCTGGCCCTGGCCGTCCCGTGGGCATTATCAAATCAACATCCTCGTCCTCCATAGTCATCTTGTTGGCAAATGCAAGCTTTCTCTTGCTTTGTTTTCAAAAAGATGGGAATCGCAAGAAGATTCTTCTTCTTGTTCTTATATTTTTTTTACAAAAGAACGAGAAACTTTCTTTTTTTCAGCTACAATTTCTTGTAAACTTTCTTTTTTTTTTCTCTTTCTTTAACAATCACTCTATGTGGATGTATACATGCATGCACAAACTTCACTCACAGAAATATTACGCTGACCACACCTTTCCCTTTTCTCACATTTTATGATCCTTGTATTATATTTTTTTATAAAGTCTGCTTGGAATCTAACCTAATATCACAAAGGCATAATTCAGGTATTTTTTTATCCTGAAAAAGTAATTGCACATGGCACGCTGTTTCTTTCAAAAAAAATAACTATTTGTACCCAAAGTGGCTATGCTTTGAAGAATAATCACAAAAAATATGTATACTTTCTCGGTTCCTTCCTGTCTTAAGTCACTAAAGTTGTGTGGTGGTGTTGTATGAAATTGTTGAAATTTCCTAAAACAGACTAACTGCTGTGCATGTAAATAAGGTAGATATAGAAATTATATACGTATATCTACTTTGAAACACAGGCACAAAATACTGATGGTAGAGTAGATGATGATGACTGGCGCAGACGAGGCAACACAAAAATAATTTCTAGGCTGCTAGATATTAACTTCCGTATGAAATGAACTATTAAATCCTATAAATAAACAACAATAAATTTTTCGTGTGTGTGTGTGTGTGTGGAAAGGTAAGAGATGTGTGTGAAATGATGATCCGAAGATGTGATGATAGGAGACGAGTGACGTGTCGACTTATATCGATCGTCCGTGTCGAAACCTTTAACGTATCATTGACTGCGCGACAATTTTTAGCACTGTGGAGGTGGCGTTGGTTGTAAGGTATGTATGTTATATGATTATGATGATGATGGTGAATGGTGACGATATTTAAAGATGGTGCACTAGTTGATTAGCAAGAAAAGAAATCAAAAGTGATCCCCTGACTTCTTTCCCTGTCTGTGTATGAATATGAGTGAGGAGAAACTGACTACACAACGTGAGCTACTGACTGAGAATGATGAGCTAGCTGGAATCACAGCCCCACTAACTGCCAGTGATTTAAAGTGTTTTGCTATTTATTAGCGGAGCAAAAAAAGAGTCATCCTCTTGGTTATTTAATATAGACGAGTGAAAATGTTTGAAATCGGCAACAACCACAACAGCGTTGTTGTGTACAGAGATTTTTTTAACAACTCATGCATCCATCCGCCCACATTTCCCCCCTGAATAAGAAGTCAGTTATCTATATTTATATATATATTTTACTTTTTCTTCCTTACACAAGGAAACCCAGTCAAACCCCCATTAGTGAAACATCATCAAACCAAACCAAAAACCTCTAAAATAAAATATCCAAAAGCAAATACCGTAACAAGCCAAATGGAGATCTCCTATCTGTGTCCCATCATATCCCATATCCGACCTGACTTATGATGTGAAAGTAGTTTTCATGTTTATCATCTCACACTTATAGAGCGCGTCTCCATTCTTCATATTTCTTTTTTTACCTATGATGCAGTCTCAAAAATTTTATGTTGCTAAAAAAGTGCAATGATGCTACTGCTACGCACACACAGACAAGGTATACTTTTATCATTTATTTAAAACAAGTATGTGGAAGACATAATTTTTTCCTTATCTTAAGATAGTGATGATGAAGCAGTGATGACCTGTCTGAGGTGGATGTATTCGTATATTCATTTTCATAATCTCGACTTGTAACGGCTTCGCCATCGCATCTAAACCTATTCCGGAACGTACCGTTTTGAAAACGGTAATATTTGAGTTCATAAATCCCACTACTCCGTCACCTCTTAAAAGGAATACTGTGTGTTCTTGGTGATGGTGGTGGATATTTCAAACTAAAATACTATCAACATCGCATCATCATGAATATGATATTTTTATACTACGATACAAACTACAAAACACAGAGGAGAGCATCCCAGAGCATCATCATAGGTAGTTTTATTTATGAATACTCAGGTTTTCGACATAAAAAGTATAATAAACTCGTAATGATGGTGAGTAAAGTAGCATATTTTACTTGTTTGTCTACTTTTGTGCACGCATCTATTTCAAGTTGATCGAGTTGGGATCAAATATGGGAAAGGAACTGGGAAACTGTCTCTCTCAAAAGAAAGTTTCCCCGTATTTATTATGAATACATTATTTTCTTTGCAGCTTTATATCAACTTTAATATTATATGGGAAAAATCTCTTTTGATGATGATGATGATGATAATAATAATATGATCAAAGTAGCAAAGCAATAGGTTACAAGAGTGCTGCTTCATTTTATATATGAAAATGTTATCAAACTCGGGAAAATGTTATAACTCTCTCCAAAAAGATAACTTTATCACATTTTAATATATAAAAACGCAAAGCCCTCGCCAGCCACCTGAGACTTTTTTCACGGGAATCCAAATATGATCGCCACTTTTCACGAGAGCATGATGTTGTGAGTATGTCACCATGTGCTAATAGTAGGGCTCTTGTGAGAGCACGATCAAAGTGAAGCGGAAAAATTGGCACTCATATTTACACGGAGAAAAAAAACCTACTTGGAAAAAATGTCGACTCTCTCTCTCTCTCTCTCTCTCAGCAAATTGCAGATGGTTTAATTTGATCAAACCTATTCATAAAAAAGACCTTCAGTGTCTCGGGGTGGAAAGAAATTTTTTTTTGTAAAAAAATTACATATAAACGTACATGTACATTTTTTGAACCATTTCTCGAGAGAGATTCAACCATCCGTGTTTTAAAAACGATAATACAAGACATCATGCATGTAAAAATTGTTGACATTTTCCTGCAAAACGCCATTCCTCGTGTTTCGGCCGTCAATTTAGTGCACACAGAGAGATACTATCTCTAGGTGTGTGAGAAATGTATAATATGCACATATAACGACATAAAAATATTGAAGTGTTATCGGTACTGCATTTTTGCCGTTAGTCTAGTTTCAGGGTACTGCAAAAACCGTTTCAAAGCAAAGCAGCACACACACACAGCAGGTGTGAAGTCTTCTAACATTTTCATGTAAACCAACACCACGGGAGAAACAGAGATATTCAATATTTTCCATAAATTTTTTCTACTACTACATGTACATAGGATGCACACGCAAATGTTTACCATTTCATACGAAAAATATATATAAAAAAATCTGTGAAGGAATACGTGTTTGTGTGTTGGACTCACGTATAAAATTCATGTTTCAAAAAATTTCTCTGTTTCAACTTGTATGTGTGCTCTCGCATGCAAAAGTAGTGAAGGAAAAGCAATCTCTCCATTGCAAAGCGAACTTTAGACAAAAAAATCAACAATCATTATATTGCATTTCTGATCGTCGTCGTCCCAACTGCCTAACGAACCGGCAACCGACAAGGTTCTACAAAAAAGCTGTGCTCGGTGCGTGATGCAATAAAAATGTTGTTTCAGAAGAGTAATGTATATGGCGTAGTGGTAGTTGAAGGGAGAAGCAGAAAAAAATGATGAATTATTTGGCCAAACGTTACTACAACTCCTAACTATCAAAAAATTCAAAAATTTACACTCAAACTTGATGTATGCGAATATTTCTCAAGAACATGTGTGTGTGTGTGTTTCCGACAACCACATACTATCAGGATGTAACTTCCTTTATCTTATCCTTTCTCAGGTTTCCTTTCCATCTGAATCCAAAAATGCTGCTCAGAAAACATGGCTATTTAAAATTAAGGTGCTTACGACGAGTTACATGCATACCACACCTATACCTCTACTCTACATATTACATTACTTCAAGTTTTCTCCCTGAAAAAAGTTGGTGAAACCAAGTTTGCACCAGCTGGGGAAATGAATATGAATAAAACATTCTCACACTTTCACAATAGTTTTTTTCTACGACACGACTGGATTTTCGAGAAAAAGGTCAACGTGAATGTGTGTGCAACTTTGTTTATCAAGATAACAAAATCCTGTTTATACGTCTTAATTAAGAAATTTTAATGAGAATTTTTTGTGTAATAAGCGAATGTGTTTTGCAATATTCTCTACGCATATACCTACTTACTTTTGACATTTCAATTTCAAATTTCTAGTTATTTTTATATCAACCACCTTATCTAATATGCATTTTTTGTTGTTCCCTTTGCATATATGACTTGTGTTAAGTAATCCTCGAGTGGCCAGATTCCTTATCCATAATAACTTAAATTAATGATGTCCCCAGGTACCTCAAATTTTCTACGCCACACGTATGTACTTTAGGTTTCATTTCATAATATTTCTGTGAGTTCATACATGAATGCATATAAATGGAAATACATGTCTGGTCGCAAAAAAAAATTACATTTACCAACAATTATTAGCTGAACTTTTTTGTTGATTAGCTCATCAAAAAAGTAGCCCAGGAGTAGACAAAGGAACGTGAGATGGTAATAGCCCTTGCATAAAAAAATCCGTGTTTTTTTCATTCAAATCACCTTACCTTGATTTCATCTTCCACTCTGGTGACCTGAAGAAGAGGTTTGATTTTCTGCCACAAACGATACCATGGCCATCCTCGCAAGGCCATGTACCGTCGCAAATTGCGCTGGACAACTTGTAATGCGATTCTGAAAATTTTAATATAATTTGTATAGTGCATAAAATTCCGTGGGATATTCTAGAGGTAGCAAAACGAAACCAAAAGCTTTTCACGGGATTGTTCCAGGAAAACCCGTGGGACGGACTAATATCAATATATCGTGTGAACACAACTATCTTTTGAGAGCGTACTTTCTTTGAAACTTTAAACGATGAGCTGTTGTAGAACTGTTCTAACGCAAAACATTTACTACAGTAAAAAACAAGTTTGTGTAGGTTTTGTACTCTGATTTTCCCTAACCTTCACTTTAAATTAGATTGCCATTTTGTTCTACTACAAGGCAAGAAAAAAACACATGAGAAGAACAAAAAGGTATAGAGTGAATGCCTAGAGAAAATTGAAGAAACTGAAATTACTTCAAATTCAACTTATTTTAAACAATTTCTGTAAAGAGAAAGTTTCTGCTGATGACTGTAAAATTTGTGCTCAATCTCTTTTGTGCTTCTGACAAAGACGCGAAACAAATAAAATTACCCTTCCACTTCAATTAATATAAGCCCACACAAAGAAAGAGTGGGAGGAAATAACTCCTTTCTTTTAAGTATATATACATACAATATATCTGATGAATTTGAATTATGTACAGCTGAAAAAAGTGTGAGAATTTTTTTATTTCGTTATTGAAATACATTTGAATAATGTTCATTCATAAAAAGTATTACTCGTTTTCATCCATCGTTGGTTCGACAGTGGTAGGAGCAGACGTAATAATGGTCGAGGGTTCATTCTCTGTGGTCATTTTCTTTCTTTTGGACTTTGGTGAAAGTAGAGCAGAAAGTAGGTCAGAGAGGAAACTCTCTGTTTAATTCTAAGATGGGAAAAGGGGCACTTTTTTTCTTCTTCTTCTTCGTCTCCGTTAATAAATATTGTTACGTCCTTTCTCCTCGCACACACAATATTCACAATATTGTGCAAAAGGCAGGAACATGGATATATAATATATAAAAAAGGCTCTCTTATTCCATTGTGAAACTCTGCTAGTTCTTTTTATCTACACTTTTGAAAGATTCTTGTGAAAAAGAAAGAAACTATATACTTGTGCACAGTGTAAGTTTTCTCTGCCTGCTGAACGAGAGAGAATGGAGCACAACAACAAGGGAACCAACAAGAGGTGCACTCAGTCACGTAATTTTCTTCTCCGAACAAAGTTCAAACAAACATAAACAAACTGGGAAAGTAAATAAACAGGTAGAAGGGGCAGCAGCATTGCATATTATATCTAGGACACTTTTTTTCTAAAGAAGAAAGTTTTTTTTTTCTTCTCCTTTCTTTTGTACAGAGAGCAAAGTCGTCGTTGTTGAAATGAAAATCTGGAGAAAGGTTTATATATAATAAAAAATGTGCTAAAGCGTAGTAGAGGTATATGGAGTGGCAGTAAAGCTAGTAAAATCACTTTCCTATTACTATAATGCAATACTTGTCGTTCCTAATGTAATTATAATGGGTTCAACTTTCTCTTTGAAGACATTCGCAAAAGGTAAAACCAAGAGATCCACCGCTCGACACGAAGGACGATGTAATGATAATAGTATCCGTAAAATGATAATGACTATAATAAAAAAAGCAGATGAAAGAGAAGAATACGGAGGAGTCAATATTAAAATCTACCTTTGATCCATCAACCTCTTGTACGCTTTCTTTGAGATGTAGCCACGAACTGTTGATTGCATCCACGTAATGATTTTACCGAGTCGTTCATCACGGATTTCTTCAAGCTGACCCAAAACGCCAGCACGAAAGAACACCTGTGGTATCCATCATAATAGCAAAAATTGAGGGGGTGGAATTAAACGCTACTGAAAAATATTAAAAAACGCAGCTAATTCTAAGCAGATGCTACGTCTACATATTAAGAACGATATAAAAAAATCCGGGCACACCAAATGCATGTTTCTTCGACACATTCTCATGCAACGTAAAACAGAGCTGACATTTCCAAATCACACACACACACAAGCATATATACACGCTTCTTTCAATACCTACATTTTTTTTCTAATACAGTCGGCAAACACAAATTATATCATCATTTATAACACGTTTCTAGTCAAGTTAAGAGAGTCATTTTTTGATTCATGCCGTTCTGGTTAAAATAGAATTGCAATAACTGAAATCTCAATACATAAATTTTCTACTGCCAAAAAAATATTTTTAGTTGTACGGACAAATATCATCATCAAGAGGACACAGTAATTACTCCGCTCATAATATTCTCTTGATCATCATCTTCTTGAGTAAAATAAGGCAAAGAAGTGGTAGTTTTTTAAAAAGTAAGTCAAGTAGTAGTAAACTGTTTTGCAGTAGTTTACAAAAAATAAGCTTAAAGAAGGAGAAGCGAGCAGCATGATGTACAAAAAACATGTAGAGTTTCTAAAACATCTCACATCAATATATTTTTGCCAGGGAAAAGGAAGAAGAAAGCGGAGATGAATTATATGAGTCTCAGATTACACACAGCATCAGCACTTGAAACGCTCTCGTATAATAATATCATGCACAGGTTAGTTAGTCTATTCATCCATATTTACTGAAAGTTGCACACTTTGTCACACTTGACTTTTATTTGCTTAACATGCAACTACATTTTATATGATGGGCTACAAATTTTGATCGTAGTCTGGCTGGTGGTGTGAGTTAAGGGAGAAAAGCATAAGGTTTTATATTTCAAAAGCTTAAGGTACTCTCACACAAAATGCTTTCATTGTCCCGTTACACTGAGTAAACACGCTAATTACGCCATTAATTATACCATGAAAGGACGTACATAGATTTTGTTTGCAGCTAATGCGTGCCATGGCTTATGTCTGAGAGGAGAGGTATTTGCGTGAGGAATGAAATAATCTCTTACACAAGCAATGCTCTTGTTTCAAAGTTTTGCGGTTACAAGATGAGTTTCGAGTGTACAAAATGTACACAATATTTATGTATTAGCATCATCATGCATTAAATATTTTTGTTTGTTTAAACTAACTCACTTCCATATAATATACGCTCAACTCGGTTAGATTTAAAGAGACTGGAGGTAATTAATCTACACGTGCTTTAGCAATAATTAGGAGGAAAAGCACTATAAATTATCAAAACTTACATCATTAAAGCCATGTTTCTAAGATTAACCAAGAAAATTTATTTTTAGGAGAAAGACAAACAAAAA
This sequence comes from Sinella curviseta, assembly GCA_004115045.4. Taxonomy (NCBI): domain Eukaryota; kingdom Metazoa; phylum Arthropoda; class Collembola; order Entomobryomorpha; family Entomobryidae; genus Sinella; species Sinella curviseta. The sequence goes on along the minus strand of CM023203.3, from coordinate 38,026,548 downwards.
AACTCATTGAAGGTTAGAAGACATGATGGAGCTGGAAGATTTGGAGTAAAAAGGTTGCGATATTAGCTGTTGACTCTGAGAGTTGAGTCATTTTTTAAGCAGATTTTTAATTAAAGGGGATTGCCTTGGTATGACCCAGTCGGAACTGATCAGCGTCAAGATTGACCGTCTCCAAAATAATCTCAGCACACTTGTGTAGATCATCAGTTTTTGATGTGGCTTGGGGAGCGAGAATCTGGTAACTTTAGGCATAAGATATAAAAAAGGATAAAAAAATACACAAGGGTTGTTACTAGACTATAAATGTTCAGAAAATGTTCTTCTGTGAAAAGTTAGTCTTGTTTTATACAAGGTTGATACCCTAAAATTGAATAAGTAATACAAACTGTTTGTTCCAAAGTGTCGTTTTGATGCTTTATGCATCAAGTATAAGTACCTTCTATAAACTACAATGTATCCACCACTATATCTACAATTATTTACTATTTAAACTATCATAAAACAGTAAAAAGTGTCACCCATATTATGCTACCAGGTAAAAAAACTAAGGACAATTATTATCAACTATAATAAAAACACGACTGCTTTCACTCCCATTTTCTCACGTCACCCATACTTGCATCTTGCAAGATTGCACTATAGATTTGTCATCGCTCACATCCCTTCTGGTGAGCATTAGCAGATGGTAAGGATTTTTTGAGACACCCGTGAAAATACAGTAAAATCATGTATTTTTTTGTCAGGATCACTACATAACTTAAGAGACGGAAATAAGAGGGGAAAGGAATATACGCATACATATCACACGTCTACTTATCACACAGAGGCTGAGGATGTCACATAAGATGTCTCTCTCTCTCTCAGAAATTTTTCTTTTCAAGAGATAAGGATATTTATTCTGTTGGTCGACATGAGCTCATATTCAACATAATGAATCAATCATCTCAAAGAAAAGGCTACACGCTATAAAATGTAATGCAAAAGGACAAATTGACATGGTGCATGCATATCTTGTTTGTGATCAGATTACTTGTGTAGAGAAAGAAAGTTTTTTCAGGGACTGCTGCTGCTGGTTAGGATCTAGTTTCATCGTCATCATCATGACACATTCGTGAACTTCTCATAGTTCACACCAACTACATACATACGTCTACCTACGCACTATACTACTCAACTTACCAAACTCAGAGATAAAATCAACGTTTACACAAAAATATGGTGGCTTTGTACACCCACTCTAGTTTGGTGTATAGCAATTTTAAACGCTCCCACACGTAACAAGAGGATCTTACGTACGGGTTCACGTAATACTCTTGAACTAGCCATATAGTTCCAAGTAAAGTAAATGTTTTCATTTCCAGAAAAAAAAATCATAAACAAAACTCTCAGTCCATCACTTTCAAGTACGTACTGATGGAAATACGGAAACGAGATTTCTATGTAAGCACAATTTATAATAATAACTGCTTGAAAAACAGATTGTAGTCATTTTTGTATGACATTAGTTGACACATTAACGGGAGTGGGGAGCGATAAATATAGAGGTGGTTATCGAAAGTACGGAACTACCTAAAATTCCTATCTAAGTAAATAAATAACATACATGGTTTACGTACAAGCTATGTAAAAGTCAAGTAATAAAAGGACCAGGGCGGTTGAAAGAGAAAAAACATTACGCTAGTTCAACTACGGTTTAAAACGGGGTGGAAATTGACCCTTTTAAACCTTGACTTTTTTTACCTACTTTACACTCTACACAAAAAAACACAAAAGCATCGATCTTTCGGATTTATCGCAAACCTCGATAAAACACTGAACTGTTCAGTTACATGCCTTTGTGTGGCCCAAGCGGTACTTTTCAGGATCCATCTCAATAGAATCCATACAGACCTTTGCCATCGCTTTGTCGTTTGGAGCAGAATTCATTGCACCAGCAGCTAAAATGAGGTACCTTAGAAAATAAAAATGCTAACATAGTCACCGGAAGTATGTACGCAACAACACAGAGAGAGGGATCTTCTACAAAAGTCTAACCTGAAGGTGTACTTTTACATACATCAAAAAAAATTGTGAAAAATTAGCGTTCATTATAAAACATTGGGTTGTTCATCCATCAAAAAAGTTACACGAGACGTTCACCATTTTGTTTTTTAAACCATCATCCATAATCTACTGCTTTTGCATCCTCTCTACAATTTTTCTCGTCATTTTTTTTCATCTTGTGTGAATTCCAAGTTCATTTAATAATCCTACTCAAAGTCACTTTGTTTGTAATTCATATCATGTATCAACTTCTTCTTGGATGACACTATATTTAAGTTATTTAAGAAAAAGTATGCTCCACTTTCAAGTTTACAGAGAGACTCATAGAGGATTCATAAACTAACTCATAACGTAAACGTCTAGTTTTGTGTTTTCACGAGTTGATATGAAACAGAAAGATTTATCATGAGAGCATCAAAACAAAAATTCATACCACCAGCAAGACCAATGGTAATTACGAGAGCATGGGTGGCATATATCGAAACTTTTGGTGGTAAAAGTAGAGAGTGATGGCAAAAGCCATGCATATACGCAATTCCTAAAAATATGGGATTTTAAACCAAGATCCAGAGAAATCTCCACGCAAGTAACAACAACCCCCACCAAAAGTTTTTATCATTACCATTTCAGACTATAAAAATCTTTCTTTTTTTTCTACACACTTTCTAGTATGAAATACTATTTCCAAGTGTATTTTTAGATTTTTTAACTTGTGATTCTAAAAAAAATGTGGGAGTTTTGATATTTTTTGACCTTACACCGTAATTATGATTCTGGTCCAATGGTTTTTATGATAAGTACTTGTACTTAACTTCCAACTCAAAACGTTCATGTTTGATGATCATGATTTTCGTCAAAAAACATGAAATCACACGTAGATTAGGTATATTTATATGCTCGTATGTATGTTGTATATATAAACGCGTCCAGTGCTAAAATACTTGTAACCTCAGAATATTGCGTCATATGTAAACAACATATACCCTGATAATATTTCCTGGCTGCTTAAGTAGACTGTTAAAACTGTCGGGTGTGTGTATAAATAACGATAATGATGTTATGTGAAACGTTAAAATATATGTGCCATCTTACCAAATACGAAAAGTAAAGTAAAAAAATTTGGCTTACCGATGTTTGAAATCTGGGTAGATCATTCTGTTGGGGAAGCCTTTACGGCAAATACGGATGCCTTCTAGTACACCGTTGCAAGTCAACTGGTGCATTACAAGGTGGGAGTCAATCAGACCTACAAGTACAATAACAGAATGATAAAGTAATGCTCATATAATATCTCCCTTCACACGTGGAATCCAACACCAATTTTCTATATTATTGTAACATGAGCTTTTGTGGAAAAAGTTGATAAACCACTAACCTGGAGTCTTAACTTCATTGGGGATGATACAACGGATAAAATGAGGGGAAGTGGCCCGAAGGGTTGACATAAGGTTGTTAAGTTGTTCCTGTATGCGGACAGCATCAAATTTAAAATAAAATTCAATTCATCTCTAATAACATTTTTTAGTAGGAAGCGTTATTGTTAATAACAAGTCTGTATTAATACGAGAAGCAAAACCTGTTAAGGGTATTTTTTATTTATTTTAAATTGTTATTGGGAAAGAGGATTGTTTAGTTTAAGTATTGCCAAACTGAAACACAAAACTTCATCTATAAACCTCTATATTCATTCGTTTAAACTATGTCAAGGTAAAGACTAATTAAAAAACTAAATCCTAATAATATCATTCGTCTACATTTTCTATAAACATCTAGAACAGCTACCGACTACCGATCAATTTATATTAGTATTAATGAAATTCAAATCTAAAAAAATGTACGTATATATCCATACGATCCACAGTCTTGATATAAACTGTGACTGTTATAAAATTTAACGAAGGTCATATGTTGTTCGTTTTTAAACAAACTACTGTCACGCCCAACTACTCTACTTGCTTCCAATATATATATAATTTGTACGATTTTTTTTTGTGTGACAATGTTTAAAAACCAACCCTGTAATTGGTAGATATTGTGTTAAATCCGGAACCTTTCTTTTTTGAGCCTGTAAGAGAAATGTATAAAGTTTGGTTATGTGTGTCCTACAATTAGGGCAGATATCAGTGATGACTTTTTTGCCTACTTTCAATGGGTTTTTTATTCTCATGTCGAGTCATGTTTATTCATGAGGTGCTGGTCATACAGTCGCGTATAAAATCTAATATATAGATAGCGTGCCCAACTCTTTTCAAACTATTAGAAGAGGTTTAGAGATACGAAAATATATAAATGAGAAATATATTTTTTTAGTGTACGTGTCAATACAAGCAATTTAGACTCAGAGAGTTTTTTGAGAATGGATAGAGTGAAAAAAATACGACGGCAAATTAAAAAATGGTGAAAGCAACTTAAATACTTATTTGTACTTTTAGTGCTATATAGAGAGAAGAAAAAAAAATTATTGTTCCAAATTGCTTTAGAAAAAGTTCGTTACCCTATATAGGGCGGAAACGGTCTGGAAAGCTGAGCCCTTGGCACGCTTCGCACCTGATAACAATATAATCAACAAAGGGGCACACGGCTTATATCTTGTGTCAAAATTAAACTATTGACATTATACCAACCATATACGATCGTTACTTTCTCTCTCGCCGCAAACTACGTCCATCACTGAAATCTATCGGTAAAAGTGATAGATTTTTGGGAAAAAATATTGATATGTTTACATCACCTTTACCTTTACCACCACCGCCAGCATCGGCAGGTGCGGATTGTCCAGGATGGTCTCCAAAGAGAACCTTGACAAGTTCATTTAAGCCGTTCTTGAACTGATCTACAACGGTGTCGTTGAGAGGGTCCTTGTTCTTCTCCAACCAACCGGAAAGATTGTAAGGTACCTGCGGCGAGAAAATGAACCACATTACTTACACACAGAGATATCATGAGAAAAGATTAACACCCCGCTTTTGCTCCAGTGCCCTTACCGTTCCAGCGTAGTGCACAATGGCAAAATGTGATTCAGTCTGTCCTGGCTTTGGAGGCTTAGCCTTTACAAAATTCTGAGACTTGCCCAAGTGATTATTGCGGAGCTTCTCCAAGAATGTCTGATCCGTCGCTTTCGGGAACATGGACTCCTCTTCAAGGATCGAAAAGACGCCCATCGGCTTTAAAAAATGAGGCATTACAGAAAATAGGCAATCATAAAATGAGTCTTTACCGACAAAAGGGCGTCTTTTTTGTAATTCTTGTGGAACAAAAGCCATATATATATATATCTTGCATTTTGTGTTATCAGTCTTTTGGAATCATAAAGATTTTTTATTGCTCCAATAATGCGGGCAAAAAAACGTGGACAATATAAAAAGAAGTTTCATCATTGCGTTCAGAATCATTTTTGCAGATACATGCGTTAGTTGATAAATGTTAAGAAAACAGAAAATAAAAAAAGCTGTCCTAGTATGCAATTAATCTCAGAAGCAAGCAATATATATTTTTTTAATTTCTTGGAGACTTCATCATCATCATTGTGTGTGTACCTTCTCAATCAAATCGATACAAGACTGCAAATCCATTCCAAAATCAATAAAGGTCCACTCGATTCCCTCCCGCTTGTACTCCTCTTGTTCCAGAACGAACATGTGGTGATTGAAAAACTGTTGCAACTTTTCGTTGGTGAAATTAATACAAAGCTGTTCGAACCCATTAAACTAAAGGGAAATAATCATAGGGAAAAAGTATTAAGGTCATTGTCACTGAATGACTTTAATGGATTCTTACAAACTATTATAAAACAAACTCAAAAATCCGTATATGGTATTATCAACGCTAAATTATTTAAAATAACAAAATACTATACTATATTATGCTATGCCGGTTGTGCAATGTCTTTCGGCACACCGTTTTCATACGTAACATACGTATAATATGTTTCACGCTTTTTGTTCAAGAGGATGATGAAAAAATAAGATCAAAGGTGGAGAAAGGTAATAACTATGCTAAGTGAAAGTACTCAGAAGAAGGCGTTTTCCGTTTCCGTTTGCATAAAAATGTACTTTCTACCAAGTCACACACTAAAAACTCGACCCGACAAGTACAACAGGGCCTTTGAAACGAACGACGACGCGAGATGTATGAAACTTTTCATTGAAACTCAATACGCATTTGAAATAGTCGTGTACATTACTAAAAAACTACAAAAAACTACTTTCGCCGGTTTTCTGCGAAAATATCTTGAAGCTGAGGAAAAGGGAATAGGTATAATAATATATAGAGTTGCACTATGCCAGAGATGTAGGCAGTTGGTCTTTTGGGCATGTCTTTGTTTGCTTTTTGTTGGTATTCATTTGTGACAAAGGGAGAAAGCTACCACGGCATTCGAATTGAATCAAATTTATTATTATTATGCGATAGAATTTGACTCACTCAACAGGGTCTCACTTTCATTCATTGAGTCAATCTAGCACTATAGCAAGAAAAGCTACTTTTAAACTCTTGGTAAAGAGGGGACCTGAAAAATTTATAAAATATTATTCATTGTTCCACTCCGACAAGGAATGTTTATAAAAATCCAAAGGTAATCCAAAAAAAACATCATCATCTACATCTACTTCTACAATATATCTAGCAACAAAGCAAAAAGATAACTTGATACGACCGTGAATCCTTAAATTTCTCAAATTCTGCGTAACTCCTTCCGAAAATACAAAAGAAACAAGAGTATATAAAGGATGGTAAATTAAAATGTACGTTCCTTTTTTTATAAAATTCTAAATCTGAGACGGGATAAAAAAATGTCGGCTTTGTTCCACATAACTACATGTTGATTTGTCGGTTCTACTCTTTCTGAAAAGAACAGTCCAAATACCTTCTCCATGAGATCAATACATGACTGCAAGTCCATGCCAAAATCCAAAAAGACCCAATCGATGCCCTCACGTTTGTACTCCTCTTGTTCAAGAACAAACATGTGGTGGTTGAAAAATTGTTGCAACTTTTCATTCGTGAAATTGATGCATAATTGTTCAAAGGAATTACACTGCAAGTATATAAAATTATAATATTTTCTGTACCATGATGAGCCAAACCATGAGCTATAGTCTCAAAGGTTATCTCAACTACGTTTGGTTAATATGAACCTACTAATTAACACTAACAACGTACTATACTATTTTCTACTTTACACCTATTGACTATATACTAAAATGAAACTACGTACTTTCAGGTTTACAACAATATACCATCACAAAATTAATATCCAGCAACTGTGTAATTATGATACGACAACATCATCATCAAAGTCCTTAATTGCTTCAATTTCATCAAAGCATTGATTGCACTTACGTCAAAGATTTCAAATCCAGCAATATCGAGCACACCGATAAAAGTGTGTCGCTTTTGCTTGGTGTCCAATGTATCATTGCATTTTCTAACAAGGTATTTGAACAAGCGGTCATAAACAGCCTTGGCCATCGCACCAACCGAGTAGTTGCACTGGAGAAAGAAATGTTTTTATGGCTTCATTTTGGTTACACACTAATTTCTGCACTAAATTCAGAAAGCATTGATTTTGGTATGTACATACCTGGGCCATGTTACGACCTTGCGTGACAAATTCATTTCCTACTTTGATCCTTGGTTTAAGGAAGTTTTTGTACAATTCAACTCCTTCAACGCCCATTAGTTTGGCGACACGCTCACCCTCCTATATAACAGTCCATAAACATTGATTGCTTTCACATTCACATCTCTCATTAAACCGTTTTTCGTGAATGGTCGCAAATTACAAACAATTGACAAAAGCAAACCTCAGATCCATCAGCTTCAGCTTGCTCTTCTCGTCCACGCTGCTTGAACTTAAGTTCTCCCATTTGCATTACAGCCGCTGTGATCCTGTACACATCGTCCTTCTCCGGTTGCGAAAATCCCAAAATGTCAAAAGCAGACTGTGGAAAAAAGAGACAATCACAAATGATTAAGGTAAATTGCATGTTGTCTGTCAGTATTACTTTTCCACACACACAAAAACTTTTTCCTCGTGTTATGTTGTTGTGCAGAATAACAGAGAAAAAGTATAAATTGGGAGAAAATTATAATAATTGATTATGCAATGAGCGCGTACGTCTGTGGCAGTCATTTCCTCTCCATCATCAACGTTCGGAATGGTCGTCTTTCCCTGAGATACAAAGTGGTAATCATGAATGTTGTTGCTGAGCAGACACATCTCTGTAATTAAAAGGATAAAAAAACACTACAGTTAGTTGATTCATCTTTTGGTCATTCATTGTGGATGGAACGTATAAAAAAAAAGTTGTCAACATTTTAACTTTCTTAAAACAAACATGGATATACTCGGCCATTAGTTAGAGGCGTACCTTTCAATGTCTTGACAGCTCCTGACATAATCTGATAAAATATGTGGTAGGATCTCTCAAGAGGTTGTTGTGAGATCACCCGAGCTTTCTCTAGCAGATCTGAGCACAAAAAGACACGTATAACATATCATTCATATAACATGTTGTAGATGTAACGGTTAAGAAGCCATCTTTATAGATTTTTTATTCGCAAAGCACATACATGTCTCAATGTCAGCTCCGGCCAACTTTCCAGATGTTCCAAAATGGATACGAATGAATTTACCCTGTTTTTGTTAATCAAATTTATATCAATTAAAACACAGTTCCCTTTTCACCCTCGCAAAGCGAGCATAAACTTTTTCCTGAATGAATACGGTAATATGTGAAGTAGGTATAGTAAACTTACGAAACGGGAAGAATTGTCGTTACGGACAGTTTTAGCATTGCCAAATGCTTCCAGAACCGGATTCGTTTGAATAATTTGATCCTCCAGTGAACCCTATGGAGAACAAAAGTTATATAATAAGTATTACACTTGCAAATTTTAATAATAATAATAATGCAATTTTAGCAAATTTATTTCATAGAACAAACTTTTACCTTCTTGATGTCATCCTTTTTCCCAGTCGCCCCCACCACGGCAAAGTACGCAATGACCTTCTTGGTGTTCTCCGTTTTCCCGGCACCAGACTCACCTCTGCAGGCATAAAAAAGCATATAAATAGCCCATAATGATTATAGCATTAATTAACTAATCGTTAATCATCGTTAGTAAACTAGCATAAATGATTCAACGAATCAACAGGAAAGTTTGTACCAACCAACGTACGCATACGAACATTGAAAAACAATGCAAGTCTGCTTGCGTTGCTGGATGCATTTGCGTGCGTGCGTGCACGCAAACCGCGTTCGCGTCACCGTTTCGTTTGACCTGCTCTCATGTCAGCATTTTACGATTTCTCGGCGGCGCCAACTTTGAAAACTGGGTTTTCAAAATAAGCCATGTGAAAGCACTGCTTGTGAAACCATTGTATTCAGTGTAACTGAATAAGATGGTAATTATTTAATTGTTGTCGGCATTTAAATATGTAATTTAAACAGTGTTGTTGTTATAAATATCATCATCATCAAACTTTCCACAAAATCCACGCGAGATTGCAGGTACGAAGAGACGTTAATTAGCAGCGCGGCTGCAGGTAAGTTTTTAGTTTTTTGGCGTTAATTTTAAAGTATATTATAATTAAACTTACGTGATAAGCATGGACTGGTTTTCCTTATCTGTAATAACCAACGATAAACATTATTATTATAGCAATTTGGTGGCATATGATTTTTTGGCAATTCATTTTCAATTAAGGTCTCATTCATTATAAGACGAGAATTTTTATAAAAGTCAAAAAGTTAAGCGTAAATAAACATTTAATGTTACTCGAAACTGCTCCATTTAACTGTTATTTTTTTAAAGCAGTGTGTCGTGTCATTTTGTTTATTTGTTTTTTTATATTTTCTGTCGTTTGTATTGACGATATGGATGTTGAAAATAGTACGATTTTTTCTTATATATTTTTAGAAACGAGTAAAGATGACGCATATAATAAGAATTTTATGCTTTTACACTATCAACATGAACATTATGAGAGATGTTTAAAGAGAGTATGATTTCCAACGGCTGCAAAGTATCGTTTAGTTAGGTACTCTCTCTCATTTTTAACTTGTTTACTTAATGACGTTATGGTTGAAGATGCGGTGGAAGGATATGAATCATAAGGTTGTAATGCATTCGTCACCGTTACTTATCTAAAAATGAGCTTTTTATGGAATGTTCATCGATTTTATCTCTCTCTCTCTCTCTGTGATCCAATTTGTTCTCATTTTGAACAGAATGATTGTTAGCAGCTAGCTTTTTTATTATACAAGTATAGATAACGTTTTTATCTATATCTACATAATATTCCATATATCCCATATAACAGCTTAAATATGCTAAAGGTCTAAGATTTGACGATAAAAAAATGGGATGAAGGTGAAAGTATAAGATGTATTATTGTAAGAGATTATGTTTCACTTGTACTCCAATCCAATCGAGATTTGCCCGAGCTCTCTCAATGTTCTTCTAAATTAGCAAACACCCTTGTCTAGTCGGTGCTCTGCAAAAAATCTGTCATCTTTCAGAATGTATGGCATCCATCGTCAGGGCAAAACGCAACGAAAACATTTCACTCTTCGCATTTTTTCCCCTCTCGCCAGAGAGAATTAAACCATGCAGGCATACCGTATAGCTTAGTAGTAGTAGCTTTCTTGATTTTATTTGTTTTTAACCGTCCATATAGATCTTTACCGTTACAACCGTATAATAACTATATATATGCTCATATGAATAAACCTACTCGACTCATCCTTGTTGGTCGACGAGGAATGTTACTACATACATTGAAATTTGAGAATATTAAAGCAATTCTTTAACCAGATTCCTTAAATACATGCAATCCAATATAGGAACTTTAGTTACATAAAAAGCCATTTAAAAAAATGTTGCAAACTACACATGTTCATAAGCCAGTAAGAGAAATGTATGCAAAAGAGCGTAAAAAAATAAGCCCAAAGTTGAGATTCTTTTTCCGAACATTAACATTTTTTTGTAAAAAAAAATCTTATATATTCTCCTTTAGGAAAAGCTGCAGCAGCAGAGCATGATCTTGTCAAAAAAAACTAAAATCCGATCCGATTTTTGTTTCATGTCGAGGTGTACATAAAAATTCATGCATGCGGTCGTCGTTCATGAAGTGAAGGCAGTTTGTTTTTTCACACTTCTCATGATTTGTTACTGGTGTTGGTGCAAGTGTGCGGCTTGTGTGGTTTACTACTCTTTTCCCTAAAAAACTAAAGCACATTCATTTCTCTCTCTGATCTGGTCTGGTAATGGAAAACTAAAGTAGCGATGTGGCATTTAATAGTATTCACACATTCGGAATAAAATACATACATATGAGCTTACATATGTGTGTGTATTTTGGTGGAATTAGTAAAAAATACAGGCTTGAACTTCCTTTTGATCGCACACCACACCACACACACACACCCTGTTGCCCTGTTGCCTTGCATTTGTACAAGTAGATGTTATAGGTAATAATAATATTCTTTCCTGCTGGCTAGCAGAAAAGTATGCGGTGTGTGGAAAAGTAAGAAATGCCATGTGCCATAATATCCATTTTCATAACAACTTGAAGAAAGAGTTGTAGCCTTTTGAGAGAGAGAGGACTAGAGAGGAGCAGTAGTAGTCAATAGTTGAGAGTGTATGATCTTTTCAGTCTGTTTTCTTCTTCTTAAAACTCACTATGAGAGATGCAGATGCTCTCTTTTCCCTTTCTTTCCATCTCTCTTCAACCACATAATCATATTTATTGCAAGTATGCGTGGATCTATCATATTTATGTTAAATGCATATTATTACAAGCTCGTCATTAACTCATCTTTCTCTTAAGAACTTACAGTTTCATTTCCGGAATGTTTAAGAATTAGAGGCAGATTGCCAAAAGAAATCCTTGTAAATATGAGAGAAAAAGTTTATTTTCGGACACATAATATATACACCACTACTACCACCACACGTACAAAACCTCATACCCATTTTTGGACAGAGTGTATATAGATAATTTTTATATGAAATACTTTTTCATAGACTAGCCTCTGCAGTATGTATATATATAGTCACTTGTTTGTAATTACATTTAACTAGGCATGTTGTTAAGTCTCTATTATCTAAAATGCTCCTCTCGCTCTCTGCGCTTATCATGTACTTTACATGACTGCAGTAGTGGAGAGTGGATGAAAGTATATTATATAGATATCGCCTTCTGCATTATTTCTGAAGAGTTTATATAGAAAATCCGTGAAAAAGTGCCACAAACTCTGGAATGATCTCTTCATCATACGCACTTTTCTATAGTCCATATCTGCTATCCATCAAAGTAATAGCTCTTCCACAAATTTGCCGTATGTGATATATGGTAATTATACAAGCATTAAGAGAGCAGCAGAAGGTTCTACTTGTTTTCAAACTTGTACATACTAATAGTATAATACTTAAGGTAATTCAGCTCGGTTTTTATATCCTTTTTACTACTCGTCAACTCTTTCTCCTCGTCTCGTCGAATTGCTCATGAAAGCGGGGACGACGACGGAGTAAGCAGAGAAATACTTAGTAAATTAGGGAAACCAATTTGAGTATGCATGAAATTGGTTTGTATTTTACGTATCAAAACAGAAGAGCAGCTCTCTCGACGACGACGACCGTGTTGTCAAATATCAAAACATTTGACTATCATTAAGAGTGAAGTAGAAAATGTAGTTCAAATCCAAAATCCGAGAGAGCGTAGTAATTATGTCTATATCAAGTATACATGCACCTTTCTCTTGATGATTGTCTTTAGTGTAATATAAGCTCATTTTTGCCCATCAGTTTAATTTCAACATGGTTTTATATCCTATATATATTCCTCACGTGTAAACTGTTTTTATATGAATGAATGAACAGAAATAAATTTCGACGATACGGAATTTAGCGGACATGACGCAAAATACACCACCTATATATATGTATATGTGTGTCGGTACGTATTTGCGTCAATCAATCACTGTAAATATTCTAAAAACAATTTTACTTTTTGCAAAAAAGTTGACAGATGATGTTTGCTACTACTGATTATTCCTCTCTGAAATAAAGCAATTCATTCGGCAAATTATTGGGGAAGTAGGTTTTTCTGACATTATGACATGAATTTGTTGCTGGTAACCTACACTGGCATAATGTACCATTAACAATAATGTATTGTACAAGATAGCAAAGTAAAAGTTGCATCACACATTGATAGAATCCAATGATTAATGGTTCAGAACATTGGAAAAAGTTTGACTGGCTTCTTCCACTCTTTAATATAATATATTATATTCCATCTCTACTTGTTTTTGCTCCAAGCTCTGCCCCCAAAAAACATTTCTGCTACTTCTCAAATGTGTGTAGTGTTAAATTATTGCAAAAACTCTATTCTCTGTTCTCTTTTTTGCTGGGTAATGTCTACCATGCTATTAGTTTGAATAATTTTGGGTGTTTGACGAAGCAAATGACAAATATACCGTCCACCTGCCACTTTTCGCGACATCACAAATAATGATCTTTCTTCGTTTTTTCCTCTATGAAAATTATTATTACATTTGTACCATAGTTTGTCTACATGCATGCTCCTCTGCTGTTCTTTTTAATAAAGGCTGTCGTCGTCTGTATCTCCTATTTTGTTTCTTCCTGCAGCAGATCACGACGATGATGCTGATGCTCCTACTCTTTCTGAGGTAGGAATATTTTTTTCTGTTTTGTGTCGAGTGTCATTTCATTACTTTTCGTTGTACTGCTGCATTCCATTCTTTTCATAATGATGAGACCCGCAGATACACGTTTGATTTTTTTATGAATTCTAATGTACATCTGGCACTGTTTCACAAAATTTTTATTCGTCCTCCTATAAATAACGTTATGGCGAGCGATTTACTCTTTAGTGCAAAATTTCACTAGGTAAAGAGGCTCCGTTTTTCCCAGATATCTCTCCTCACAGTGTGGAACCTAAATGAGGTGTCATTGGGTTGATGATGACCTTTTGATAGTATTGATAATTGTAAATCGGCAAATCCAGACAAACGGCGTGCCTTATAACCCTACTTATTTGAATGTCTCATTCTTACAAGTTGTTAGCGCAATTACCAGAAATAATCAAACCGCTTATCCATAAACGCATTACATTTTTTATGATGCACTTGTAAATTTACTCTAAAAAAGTAAGTAGTCTACTCCAACAACTCGTCTCACATTTCTATATGCCATGGTCTATTCTACAACACAAGTACGTGTCATGTTGGAACATGGTAAATTCTGTTAATACAATGTTTGTTCTGAAGCCATTTGTGTTATGCATAGATATATATATTTTTTATAAAACAAATAATGCGGTAATTTTTCAACTTACTTGTTAGCATGTCACAGTATGCTCCATCAGAGATGGCAAAAATGTGTGGTGGGACTTCATTCCTCCTCCTCCCCTTGTAAATTTGGATCACACGGTTAGTATAAATCGGGTATCGTTTGTAGGGATTGATGGCAACACAAAACAGTCCGGAGTAAGTCTGAAAATTATGTCGCAGAGAGAGAGAGAGAGAGAGAGAATGTCATGAATTAATAATAGTAATGGCCGCATTTTAGCATATAAATATTTTACTGGTTTTGCAAAGACATTCGCATGTCATATGTAAACCCTTTTGTCCTACGATGGCACACTCTATACATATATGCCTTGCTACGAGATGTAACTTGCTTGCACAGCCGGTCTCTTGGTTTGGTTCAAGGTAGTAGTCGACTTTCACTCTGACAGCTATATTTATTCCATTTTCCTAAACCACTTCTAAGGCCTACGCATAAAATATGGGAATAATGAAGTTATGCAATCTAATTCATATTGTAATAATAATAATTTTCCTTTTCATTCATTATGCACTCCTACTTCAAAACTTCAAAGCTCCACACTACTCCTCCTGTTAATATCTTCATCTCTACAAAATTTTTATTTACAAAGGGAAAGGCAAAAAAAAACTATGTAGTTTGTTTTTTTTTCTATTTTTATCGTTGAAAAAATAATGTCGTTTTCCCTAAAAAATACCTCGTGAGCATTTGCATAGGTAATTTCACATCAGTTGTTCTTGTCGACCAAGTAATTTATTTCATTCTATATGCACTTCACTACTACTACTAAACAATGTATCCTTAATTTATGTACAGAAATTGTGCTTTATTTTTCTTTGTAAAATGTATACTGACGTTGCCTTGCTTGATACTAGATAAAAATATGCTGCGCATTCGTCGTCACTGAATGAATATTCAACAGTATTTACGACTGTAAAGTGTATCTATACAGGGTACATTCCAACGCATAAACATGTACTGGTAATTTATTTATACCGAAATTTTTAAATTATGTAATATCTGCTCCTAGAGGTGAAGCAATATTATAATTAAGTTGATGTTTTTAGCAAATAGAAAGGCGTGACGTGAAGTCTTTGATAGCTTTATCTTTTTTATCAGTACATGGACCAGCGTCGTGATGGTTTGCAATTATAATTTACATAGCATCTGCTATCTGCCTAATTACTCTGAATATTTATTACTTTGCTGTAAAAAGGGATCCGAAAGCATTATATTTTTTTTTCTGTACTAGATGAGACAAGATAAAAGTGCTCGCTGTTCGAAGCGTCGTCGCCGTCCCCGTAATCCTGTCATAACAATTATTATTATTATCTTTACGCCGGAACTGTGAGCGTGCTGGCATTAAATTGACTCTATAGCTTGTTATCTAACGTCACGACGAAATTTCAGGCAATGTTTTGGCATGTATCCCTCTCTCTGCTTCTTCTAACCAAGTTATCTTTTGTTCATGTCCAAGAGAGACCAAAACTTGTGCATTTTCTTGAGCAAACAGAAATTACAATTTGTAATAACCGTAATGAAGAAGAATAGTAATTTTAGCAGCAGTTACATTACTATGACCATTGAGACCATATTTTCCGGAAAGACCCTAGGGTACACCACCACCGAGTCTAAATCGTGTTCCGAGATAATGTAGATGTTAAAAATACATGACATAAGACAGAAGAATTCCATAGTTGACATTTCAAACGTCTGATACTGCCCTCGTGGATTTTATTTCTGACAAAAAGTAAGGAAGGAAAGCTTTATTATCAGAGAGAGCTAGTGAGACAAGAACAAGAAAATGATGCTCTACGCTTTCTGAAAGAAAAGCGTGTGGAGCAAAATGTTCAACTCCACTCTATACACTGCATTAAGTAAAAAAAGTAAGAACTTTGCTACAACTTCCTATCTTGCTCATCCGGTACAGAGAAAAAAAGGTACGGAGCGACGCGTAGCCTGCAAAATCTTTTTGGTTTTCTCTTTAGTAAAAATTCTGTTTTTTTGCTAAGTTAATGTCTCTTGCTTGAGTGGGATCTTGGACCACGTCGTCGTGTGCTTAGAATTTTGGACAAAAATAGCATTTTTTTCTGTTTTTTTTTCTTCCTCCTATGAATCGTGCCTCCTTATATTCTCGTGTGTTGACTGTCTACATTGAACTACAACTACCTGAAAAAAAAGTGATGCTTAAATTGTGTACATCCTGTAACAACCGTTCCCTACTGTGTTATAAGATGGCAAAAATTTAATGCTTTTGGGGAAAGCCTTCTTGGTTTAACGCTGCTGCTGCTGCTCATCCAAAATAAATGATCACAAACGCTACGCGAGACGTGAATCGGAAAGGGCAGAAAGGGCGCGTCTGTTTTGCTATGCGAGCAGGAAATGTCTGCTTTCTGGCATGCCTGAGGTCAGAAGTATTTTTCTTGTATCAACTCACACAATTCTCTCTCCCATTTTTTTGCTTTTTTACTGTTGAAAAAAAATCTCCATCTCTGCTTGTCTATTTGTCCGAACATTACATGATATATAGGCTAACTAAATACAAGATTTCGTTTTTATTGTCAAGATACTTAATAAAAAAAGTAATAAAACCAACACTGCGCTACTAAACACCAAAATGTACGCAAAAATAACCAAACGCTGCGCTGCTGTTGTCGTCGGTCTTCCATGTCCACTTGTGTTTGAATTCCTTCACTTGGCTTGGTTTATATTTTATGAAATGCAAGATTTGGTTACAAGATCACTTGATGATTTCGTATCAGGTTTCAAGGTTTTTTTTGGAATGCTTCAGATTGTTCAGATTCAATTAAAAGGCATATAAAATGTCAGCAATCATAATCATAAAGTTGCAGTACAGGTGCAGCGGTGCGTCGTCACTGTTTTATATTATATGCTGCGTACTGTGCGTACATAATATATATACACGCGTGCATAATTTGGAGGTACTCAATTTGGATGAGCTTTCTTCACAAGTTCAGTCTTGTGGAAGATATGTCTTTTCGCATAATATTAAGTTAGTGTTTGCACCTAATTTTTAGCTGAAACTTTTTGCACATACCAAAAGCTCAGTAGTAGGAAGCCATGCGAAAGCTACGATTTTACAGTCGATTTGACTATTGCTGGAGGGTCTACGTTTTCTACTACACATACTTCTTTAGACATGACTAATGCTAAGATCTATGTATGTATTGAAAGTACTAAATTTTCATTGAAATTGTTTCTAGAATTGTAAAGGGAAATATTTACTTGAACTACTTGAATCTGTATTAGATGGATTTTAAACGCTGTGTAACTACCCAGATTAGTTAATGTGAAACTTTGTACATGTTTGCTAGTACATTAAGTATTAATTGAGAGGTTAAAAGTTAACAAGTACACTATTTAGTTGTGCATGTTGTGTGTGATGTGATGTCACGTTGTTTCTTGATGTATGTAAGATAAACTGAATACAAAATCTAATTTAACTGCTTTACTGGTAACACGTTTCTGCTCTGTTGTTTCGGTCAACTTGCCGAATAATTGAGGGGATCGGTCTCTCGATCCATTAAAAAATCATTGTCTCGATAGATTGATGTTATATATGCAATTTTACTCACATAAATATTTATTGAGCATATATATATGTGTGTATATAGCTTTTGTCTGCTTTTTTTTAAGGAGGTCAGTCAAAAGTGGGTATGCCGCATTGTTTGTTGTAGCTGCAAGCAAGCCATGCGTACAATAGTAGAAGTATTGAGTGGAGGTAGTAAAAGCAAACTCGGATTACTTACGTAAATTAATCTGTTATAAAAACGCTGTTTCAAGTTATGGAGTACGGAAGCATCATTTAGATATGTCAAGTTGGACATATCTTCACATTTTTCGAACTTGGGTGGATTGCACTGCCAAACTTGATCTTTCTTAAGATTCTTATCCTGAAATTCCAATCACAAAAGAATCCGTTTTTGTAGCGAAGCGAGAGAATAGATAAAAAGTGTACTCACGTAGATTAGTTTTGCGTAGTAACGTTGCTTCAAGTTGTGCAAAACTGCGGCATCACTCAAGTATGTCATGTCTGCCATATCTTCAACTTTCTCAAACTTGGGAGGGTTCACCTGCGCAATCTGTTCCTTTTTGAACGTCTTCTCCTGTTGTAAGTAGGTAGGTTCAAGGTTGATGATTAATGAAAGGGAAACTATACAATGTCATATATAACTTTCTACAATATTCCTACACTAAAAATTTATATA
Source organism: Sinella curviseta (assembly GCA_004115045.4). Lineage (NCBI taxonomy): Eukaryota > Metazoa > Arthropoda > Collembola > Entomobryomorpha > Entomobryidae > Sinella > Sinella curviseta. Next base: position 38,007,919 of record CM023203.3, on the reverse strand, counting down.
CACAATGGTCAGCATTATGGTTAGTCTCAGAGATCAGTTTTTTTGACGGTGAGTAATTATTGCTAGGTGTCAATTTTTACTGTGGCCTTTTGCCAACATTCTCCGCTGCCGGATATCGGGAATAATTTTTCAAATGATTAGCTTTTTGAAATGAGTGTGAATATGATTACTGAGATTACTACTTTGCCTGAAGAATGTTTTATTCATGTAAGATTACTTGATTTGACACTAGCATGTATTTCTGTAAGAAATGGTTTTAAGAAGCAATTAGTCTGAAAGAAACTACGTTTGTTAAGCTGTTGTTTAATATGTACATAAAGAACGTTTCACGCACAGAGTGGTGAATGGTGATTGGCTTTAATTTCTGTATCACTCATCATCATCACATGATGAGTGTGTAAAAAAGCTTGGGAATTATAACGTACCAAAATCATAACGACAAAAAAGCGCAAAGACAAGAGTGATAATTGAGACTCTCATGGGATGGTAAATGAAAAGATGAAATGGTTTCATAAACGGATTTCTCTTATTACCTCTCCTCCAGGCACTCCAACGGTGACAAGATCTCCCTTAGAGCCTTTGATCTCTCCCACGATGAATCCCTCTCGATCATCAGGGACCCAGCAGGACTTTTTCGCATCATACGGCTTGGTTTGATCAATCCGTTTTTGCTCCAGAGAGACAAAAAGGAACTCGGTCGGGTCCGGGTCCGGACCCTCATACTTTTCCATGACCATGGTGTTGCCGGTTCAGGAAAGCAGCTACTGCTTTCACTTTCTCTTGCTGGAAATGGTTTCGGCAATAATGATATAGCTAATATCAACTGCTTACTGGCACACGTGTGGGGACCCTTATGCGGCTAAAGAGATCACGTTACTACACGATATCGTTGCTTCTCTCTACGTACGTATCTTTTTAGTAAACAGCTCTCTCTCTCTCTCTCTCGTGTTTTGTGCGTGTTGTTGTTGTTGTAGGACAGCTCTCTTGACTTTCCTGAGAGATCACAGACACATTTTCATGCATATAAATTAGAGAGTAAAACGGAAATAATTTTGTTCATAAAACGATGGAGTGTATATTATTGTCGAACAAATAATCAAGAGAAAATAACATATAATGCATATAAAAACATATATATAATATAGCAGCAGCAGAAGAGAAAGTAAGAAGCTGGCTCTTTTTTTTTATGGAAACTGTAACAGCATATTAGGAAAGTAATTGGATATTATATGGCATGCAGAACACAACAGCAGTCAAGAGAAGAAGAGGTAGCGGTAGTAGCAGAGAGTGTAATAGAATGAAACAAACATGAGTCCAGTAGTAGCATGTACATACAAAACACACAGTGTCACAGCACTTGACAACCACAAACAAGGTAGTCTTTGTATGACGAGCCTCCCTCAATTAGATTATGCATCATTTAGGGATCCACAAAAGAACTATTCTTCTTCTTCCACAATTCACCAACCCCAAAGCACTGCGCCGCGGCGTGATGCGATTTTCTCTCTCCTATTGTTTCTGTCCTTTCTTCAACCCAATCCGAGAGTCTGTGAGCAAACTGATACACTCAAATAAAGACTTTTTTTTTCTTTTTTCGGCTTTCCTCCCCCGTATCGTATCTACTACTTGTTTCTCTCTCTCTTTCTCTGTAGCAGGCTTTCTCTATGTCACATAGAGGAAAGGAACAGTGTGAGTGCCATTGAATTATTTATAAACTCGCAATGGCTCAAAATTGTGGTGGCGTAGCCATCTTTATGGAATTGAATATCCTGTGTAGAAAGTAGGCCTGTAGAGAGAAGGAGTGGGTCCTTTTACCTATTCTTGTAGGGAAATTTTCACTTTGAAATGAGATAGGTAATTAGGTATCTTTAGCGAAGCTTTTTTGGGACGCGTGAGCTGATTTTTTATTTATACATGGACCTTTTTTTGGCTGATGATGATTCTTTATGTTATGTTCTATAACGTGCAGAATTGGCCAAAAAATTATTATTATGTGTTTTTTTTTGCTGAAAGAGGACTTTTTTTTGTTAGCTGCAAAACAATAAAGGTCAGAAATGTGTGCTGTTGAAAAACAATCCAGCTGCGATCATTTTTTAGTTGTCAACAAGCGATATATATAATATATATTTTTTAAAAAGAAAATGAAAACGTAAGACACTCAAAAATATGGAAGGCGTGTGTGAGGTGGAAATGAAAAATTATAATGAGAAAATTCTTTTTGCAAAAAAAAAGATAGAGTTGAACGCACACTAGATATGAGTGTACTTACGGTCGAAAGCTGTTCTGTCCTGAGGAGGGGAGACGTTTGAGAGTTTTAAAGACTCTGTTGTTTCTGGGGATGTGCTAGCGACAAAGAGGAGAAGGAAGATTTGGGTTATAATTGGCCAGGTCGGAATATACTTTCAAATACGGAGCTTTAAGAAGAAGAAGCAATGAAGAAAAAGAGCATTTTACCTAGAGTTAATGCTGCTGCGGCTCCGATCGTGGTGCTGGTGAACATTTATTCCAACGCAAAGAAGGGAGAAGCAGAAAGGGAGTGAATGTACTTATCATAATGTATGAATTGCTAACTTACTCTCCAAAAATGAAATCAGCACTGCTGCATAATAATATGATCTTCAGTACACATAAGTGCAATGAATCTTTTGGTATTGGTATTGCGTGTGTGAGGACGGGAAGGATAAGCTGTGTGTGTGTGCGAGTAAGGATGCAAAGGGAAATATCTAAAAATGCGTTTTCCGAACGGATTATAGAGGTGTGTAGTAGAATCTGAAAGTATCCGGGATTCTTCATCATAAAAACGTGTGGTGGTGGATGATTTTCGAGCATTTTCATCGGATACTAATATTTCTCCTCGTCTCACAACTCGGCGTCATCCTCGCGTTCTCAATCCATATAATGTACACACAGATTTCATGCATAATAATCCGACTCACGTTACTACTCTCTCTCTCTCTCGCAGAAATATTGTGAGCTATTTTTTTCGACTGTACTTCTGTACGTTTTTTTGGCTAATGTAATATTATTATCATTTTATTGGAATATGTAATGAAAGGAAAGTAAGTAGCAAAAGTCGACATTTTGAAATTGCAGATTCACATTCATACACGTCCTGCACATACTATTATACATGATAATATTATATTCAGCTCGTTTTTTTATGTACTTGCTCCACATATTATGCATGCATTCAGTTCGTTTTCTATGTCACATTTTTTTTTAAATATGCAACTCTCATCCTGCTTAAAATTTCTTCGCTTTGCCAGTTTTACAAGTTACATGTCCGTTAAGCAATTAGCAATAAGTATCGTATCATCAGATGTGTCACTTTTAACTTTGTGCTTCATATAGAAATGAAATGAAAACTAAATGGAAACAGTTGCTTTGGAGGAGAGAGAGAGAGAAAATCTCAGTAAATCCTACCAGCAAAAGTTCAGCAGTGCATTTCATTAGTATTCCGGTATCGTCGTCTCCTGCAGCAGCATAAAATAGCGATAGTGTAAAAATTGTTACCAATTTGGGAATAAATTCCGTCACGATCATGATCATTCCTCTCAAGTCACCAAAGTATGAATGAACTTGTACAACTTTTGTTTTCCACTTTGCATGATGCTCCTTTTCAAGAGAAGTGGGGTGATGAGTCAACAAGGAATTCCTATCTTTTGACCTTGTCGCTCTTGTCTTGAAAAATATGCGTTCCTGTCCACAACATAACATGCAGCAGCAGCAACAACAACAAAAAAAAGTTGTGTATTGCGAACTTGAGAGTAATCCATTTTGTACTAGCATGGGATGTTTTTGTTGTTACAGCAAAAACACAACACAAACACTTTTCTCTCGCTCGAGGTTCGTTGTTCTAAGCCGTTGCTTCTCTTAAAAACCATTTATTTTGCTGCTCTGCAGCTCCTATCATCAACGTCATCATTTCATCATCGTAAAGCAATTTTGGTTTTGGCAAGAATTTTCCCATTGTGTCGTTTGCGAGAGAGAGAAGTGGGATGATGATGCATTCTCTTGGGAATATATATATATATATTTTTTCTCTTTATTTCCCCCGAGGTAATACATACCATGTCGTCGTCGGCAGCTTGCCAGTTTTCTCGGGAAAAATCTCTTTCTCTTTTGAAAGAAAATGCTTGTATAAATATGCTCTTATTATACCAGTTACCAATTTTACCATCGTTTATATTCGTTGAGTTTGAGATACTATCAGAAATTTAAGCCCATGAATCTCAATCACTCGTTTATATTGCACTCTTCGATTTATTTTTCTGCAGTTTATAGTAGCAACTTGATAATGCTTGAGTACACAACATTTACTGTCACTTTGGATAATGAGCCATTTGTCGTCGGAATACTTGTCAACCTTACTTTCTCTCTTGTTTACTTACTTGTTGTACATGACAGGTTGCATTACTTTAATGTACAAACATTTATAATGATAAAGTTTTTTTTCCGGCAGTATATGCCACATGCCATCATATCCAATGCTTGATTATAAAGGATAACTGGTTATAAGGGATAAGGCATAAAATTGTGAACGCTTTATTGGAAATGCTGCAGATGATTTTCTTTTTTTATTTATCTAGTATTGATTTCCGTGAAGACACCAAGATTGTTTTTGGGGAAAGATTTTTTATGACTTTTTAGACCAGACCAAAAATGATCGGAACTTTTCATGCAATTCTGGGCGCGAGGGAAATTTGCAACCACAATCTCCGCTTTAGACTTCACAGCAAGTCTAACATTTGCTTGATTTGTCATTGTAATAAAATCAATGATGTGCTCAGTATCGAGAGTAGTGGAAAGAGGAAGTTGTCATCAGCCAATATCCGTGAGATAATTCATCAGTTTCGCGTTTTAAACTCGGTACTTGATGTGCCCATCGAAGCCAGCCTTCTTGAGACGCTTCTATCTCCGGTCCTGCAGACATCGTTAGGTGAGTGAAGGCGGAAGAGATTGTAAATCCTTGTACGCTTTTCATCTACTTTTTTCTCAACGTAACTCATAAATTACCAATAAAGTAAGTCAACGAATATTTTTTTTATAAAAATAACTGTTTGCTCTCTCATCTTCTTCTGTGGAAATGCAAATAACGTATGCATCTCTGTAGCTGCCCTCAAAATTCACAATGATGAAGTCGGAACGGTCGTGTCGGAAGGTAAGACATTTTGTTTGTTTTATTTCATCTGCTCTAAATTCGACATCTTATTCAAAATTACGCTATACGCGTTTTATAAAGATATAATCATGTATATAATATTATGGTTAAGATATAAATTTAATGTGAATGTTCAAATTTTTTTGTTTTATAGCATTAGGAAAAATAAGCTCCAAAGTCCCAACAAGCATGTTGGAGGATTTCCTTGAAAAGTTGTCAGCTCAGGTATGGAACATTTCAGCAGCAAAGAAACAGATTTTTTGAACCTTGTTGATATTCTTGCTTATCATAACAGATTTTTAAAAACGTTGTACATATATTTATACTCTTTCCACCAGCAGTTAGTTATCCGCGTGACAGTTTTTTTTTCATCCCAAAATATAGAAAACGAGAATGCATAAACCACTTACTTCTTTTTACCATAAAAATCTAAAAAAATAACGGGAATAGCTTTAACTTGCTAAATGCAGTTTAAAAAAATACGTTCGAAAATCATGTACTCGACAAGCATGCTATGTAGCTGCCCTGTTACATAATTCTTTAAAAAGTTTGATCAACTCTTTGGTTTCTTGTGTGGTGGTGGTCGCATATAAAATGTTCCTTGTTTGGTTTTTGGTTTTGTGTGGTGTGTGTGGTGGTGTTGAGTGTGTAGGCAGTTTGACTAGACGTCTTTTCGACATTAATATTTTCACTTTGTTTATTAGTTTTTTGTAAACCAGCAGATTTTTGTATTTGCTACAGGAGTTTCTCTAGTAGTAGTGGCTCTTTTCTGGTTACTTCTTCTTCACATATTTTATTCCCATTTCATCATACTGTACTGTAGGTAGGAAATATAAGATGTTTGTTCTCTGCAGTAGTTCATACTTGTTACTACGGCCATAGCTCTATCAAACCTCAAAATTTTTACAAGGTACGGATATTCCCATTCCTCTAAAAAACTTATAAAAATAGCTGACTCATGTCTGAAATATTTTACACACGAGGTGAATGAAATAAAAGTAAAAAAAGGGATTTTTTTTTCGCCTGCGTCCTCTAGTTATGGATCGTCGGTAGTAGTAAAAAAGAATGGAAAGAAAAAAAAGCGCTACATATACAGACAGACAGCATCTCATATGAAGTAGGTGGTTGCTTACTTTTTTTCCAACTTCTTCTCGCGCAAACACACAGAACAGAGTAAAAGCATATAAAACAGTAAATACAGTGGCTTTCCTTAGAATTGAATCTGGGAGGATTTGATGCTGCTGCTGTACTGCATTTTTTAACGGGTGCAGTGTGCCTATCAAACGGATGTATGTATATACATGCTCATTAATAAGAGAAGTTGGCATGCAGAATGGAGAGTTATAATATTATGGAATATTTAGATATGATAATGTATTTTTTTGCGGGACAACCTGCTTTATAAAGTAGGACAAATCAAACTTAAACCTCCTTTTTACATTGCATAACAATTATGTACGTGTATAATATCTTGAATGGACACAGGATGTACTCGTTTTCGTGTGTGGTGCTCCTTCCATGTTTATAATTAGTACTCTCGCATAAGTAGCAAAAAGCCATTGGCAAACCCTGTTTAAGAAAATCGTCATATATTTATGTGTCAAAAAACATACCATAACATTTTAAATGAGGAAATCTGTCTAGGGCATCGTCATCATCATCATCATCTCTACCACCACCAATATCATCACTTGTTCATGGCAAATATGATAATGTTGAGAAAATCGGAGAGGCATGATTTTTGTAATATTATTATGAGACGTATATTTTTGTGACAGCAGAGCGCAGGAAGAGTTACTTACTAACATAACATTAGAAGGTGGAAGGAAGATGAGTTTTCGTATAAAGCAGCAGAAAAAATTGTAGCAGCATTCATTTTTATTAGCATATATATGCATCTGAATCCAAAGGAAAATATTTTTTTTTCTTCAATGTAATTTTTTATATTAAAAAATAAAACATGAGAGAATCATCATGACATACTGTCGTAATCATATTTTCGTAGTATTTTAAATAAAAAGGCACACACACACTGATTATATAGATCGGATATATTATAGGTTCGGTGTGCATTTTTTGAGTGAATCATGTAACTCGGGATTTTTTTGTAGGCAATTTCCACTATTACTATATCTATTTGCCATCTTGATTCACCGCCAAATTTAGTTCATTTACTACGTGTGCAGGAGGTACTGCTGCTGCTGAACAAACCAGCAGAATGGGATTACTCAGACAGAGATAGAGAGAGAGAGAGAGAGAGAGAGAGAGAGATCAAATAAACTATTGAATTTATGCTTTGCGGTCTGAAGAAGAATAACCTTTTCTTATCTTGCTCCTTGTATATTTGTATGGGCCTTCTGACTTGCTCCTTTCACTTCTAGCCCCCCGTCATCACTATCTCTCTTAGTCTCTTCGGGTCTATATAAACTTTATGCACAACAGGACGGTGCGGTGTGCTTTCCGACTTCTTGTATCTTTTATACACACGAGTTGCATGGCCGTAGGCCGTTGTGTGCCGTGGAGGAAAATCTGGTCGACTTCACCGTAGCCAGTTTGTGTGTGAATATTAGTTTATCAAATGCCTTTTTAAGTTTTTTCGTCGTCGTCGTCGCTTTATGGACGTTTCTTGTAGAAAGCTCTCGGAAACTATAAGTAGGTAAAGCGAGAAGAAGTGCAAGGAGAAGAAAATGACTAGAAAACCGGCAGACTCGGACTTGCGGAAAAGTAGAGGATCGTAGGCGTACGTACAAAAACCTAAGGTAGCTGCTGTGAGCTTAATTCATGAGGCTAATAGTAATAGTAAAAGTAATAAAGACGATACTATTTGCGTTTCCTCTCTACTACAAACACTGATGATGATTATATTATGTTGACGGTGATGGTGGTGGCGGAGTCTAAGCTTTAAGTACACAAGGCATTATGTTGATGAAAGAATGTTTCAACTAGTCCTTCTTATATATTATATTACATATCTCTCTGGGGTTCGTCTGTTTTTCTTAGTAATTTCATTCAAGAAAATTGAAACTACACCAGCGTCGTCGTCATTTTAATAGTTACAAGGTCGAGTCATTACGTATGTGCTAGTTGCTCACAGCAGAAGGCTGTAATTTCATCCTGCTGGATCCTGAAATTGTAGATTGGGTGTGTTGAAATGCATCTGGGAGAGATTGTGCAGTCAAATGGTGAATGGTACATTTTATAGCCACAAAATTCGCATTATCTGCTGAAAGGGATACCGGAAACATAAAATGAGAATGGGGCTATAGAAAATCCATAATGTGGATATTTCCCTGTGTACCAGCGAGAGAGAACATTTTGTGGAGAAAGTAGACATATGCAGATATAATATAATAAAGGCACTCTTGTATATCCTTCAAAAAAATATATTTAGTTTTATATTTATTTAGAATTTCATTTTAGGTTGAGGCTACACACACTTTCCAAATTCTTCCATAACATGTACCATGTATGTACAGACTTGTGTATAATATATTTTATGACTCTTTTGGAAAGCTTTTTTGGATCACATTTATTATTAGCTTGATGCGACGAGGGATTTAACGCGCGGGGGCAATCATTTGTGATTTACATTTGATTGCAGTTAGTTGATTTTTCCGGTTAGACTACGATTTATGGTAATGTGCATTTAACGCCAGTTTGATGCTCGCAGTAAAGTTTTCATTTTTTATTTATATAAAACGGCTCCACACCCTATTTTTGCGTTAAAAGTGTGATGCGTGTAGGTTTTTAGGGTTAAAAACGAATCAACAAGATATTTCACGATAAAAATGATATTCCTATCTATACGAGTTTTATGAATTCTAAAAGCACCCGTCTGATTAAAGATTTTGAATATTTTTTTTTTGTTTATTTAAACAGTAAAATAATATTAACTTATAAATTGTCAACATTTCATTTAAAAGTAAAACAATAGTTTCGGTGGCAGATATACAACCTCTAAATTCATAGATATCACACCAAACAAATAATAACCTTTTCTTTCATATTATTATAGAATGATGAATCCATCGTAATGTTGGTTAATATATTTAAATACTTAATGGTTTTTCTCTTCACTTTGTCAGATTCTGGAGAAGATCTCGTTTGGAAATTTAGAATGCTTGTCTGTCCTGGTTCGACACAAGGAGTGTCTTAACAGCTTCCTCAAAAGTTACAGTAAGTGAATACGTAGGGATTTCCAAAAGTAGTGAGACGACTTCATTCTACTCTCATTTAAAAACCGTTGGGCGGAATCAATCAGCGTGTTCCACATATATTCCCTGGACCCTTGTCACCGTATCCACATTGCACTAAATGTCCAGATACCATTGGGACAGAGTGCCGTGCTTCTATGTTCAAAAATCGAAATTCCCGTTTTTTCACGTTTTTTCGGTAGTTCTTTTTAAATGATGCTGCAGATTAGCCAGGACTCACTGTAGTGCTTGTTTTTTTGTACATATCTTGTTATGATGAGCCCATCGTTCATTTCCAGTCACCATTTCGACGCATGATAAACTCTACGTCCTTTGAGAGAAAAGTGCTATTTTGCAGATTTGCTTGCACTGAAAATTTGCTGTCTCAAACGTAATGGCTTCGGAAATGCATCCACGACGGCGAAACAAAGGTTAAAAATTGAAATCCAAGTACATCCACACATTCCTGGGATTTATGTGAACCATTTATGATATTTCTCACTACTGGGATTGACTGTCTAAATCAACGACAGCTATGCTTTTCGTTACAAATCGCTCATCGGTAACACTTAGAGTTTGTCTTAACTTTGGCCTGTTTTACAGCGATAGGCTAGTTCTTTTAAGTCGCCGACCCCACCGATCGATTGTTGTCCGTATAGGCACCGGATCTACAACATATTTTGAAAATAATTGTGATTTGAACTGGTGGAAAGAGCGTCCGAGAAAGGTAGCATCACTTTCTCACGAACATCTTACGTAAAGAAAAAAGATTATTGCAGGTTTATCCAGCTCTACCTCGGGATTGGTAATGGCCATCGCAACACGGAGCGTGTCAATCGAAAGGCCAAATCCTGGTCTATCCGTTGGTATGAACACGGTCTGAATTGAAGAATCCGTCATAGAGATATGCCTTGTCAAAGTCGTCTCATTACTTTTGGAAATCCCTCGTACATGTGTATATATGAGTAATGCATTATATAGAAGTGTTCTTAATCTTGATACATAAAATGAACATCATGATAATGCATCTTGTGATGATGGTGTCGGTAAATTAGCGTTGGAATCCCTATACATACTCACCACCGCTCAAAGTTACAATATCAAGCACACCGTCACTCACATAATATTTCGTATGCATGCCCTGTTTTTCTTTCTGCACATTTTCCTTCCTTTTTGGTACGAGAGCCCTACCTTTGATGAGTCATGCGTGGCGTTGTATCCATTTGGCAATGATGTAAAAAAAAGTAGAAGAAGCAGTTTTGGATGAAATAAATTGCTTTTTTGGTAAAAATTCCAATGAGAAAAAACACAGAATGTACGAGAGCGTACGTAGTAGTATCAAGTTATTAAAATATCGTACGATGAAAACCAATTTTTAAAGTTATAAACTATAAATTAGGATGTGAAATTTTTCTAGCATATTACACGTCACCAGGAAAAAAATGCAAAGCCCCCATGAGACTCCTCCAAATACTCCAAAAAATGTTAATATTGTAACGCATATAGCAATATACCTACACGACGACACTATTTGTCTGTAACGCTGCTAACGGTCCATTTCCTTTTGCATTGGTGCGCCATCCACGTAGCGCAAGTGTCATTAAAGGAAACACGCTGCATATGAATATCGCACAAAAGTCATCATAAGCTTAGTTTTGCATTATGGTGATTCATTTTGACACTAACACCATCTCGACGATCTCGACACTTTCAAAATTACAATATCAATATGCATATATCTGTTTGACTCAACTTGATAAGAACACGCACACACCTATCCAATATGTGATCAATGAACTCAAGCTCGATATTTGGCATGCAGTTTTTCCTCCGTGACAAGCACCCAGGTAAACGACTTGACGAATGAAAGAATGAGAATACAGAGTGGCTATTAATAAAGAACCAGTTCACTGATCATGACAAATCCCAACAAGTGTGAGCTGTGAAATACCATAAAATGCTCAATCTGAAAATACCGAATTATTTTTTGTGCTACTGGGCTTTGCAATTTATATGGAAAGATGATGTTCAATTCGCTAATGCTTTGCTTATTTAAATTGTGATATTGTATTTTAATTGCAGGTTCCATTTTACTGCCATCACTGATTCAACTCTTGGAGAAGCATGTCTCAATGATAATTTTCAAATGTCCTTCTGTGCCTGTGTCTCTGGTCTCAAAAATTGGAAAGCCATCAGCAGCAGCAGCAGCAAACGAGAACGAATCGTCTGCTAGTCATGGTAGGAGAGAGTCGTTAAGGCTTGTGGAAAAGTTATTTGATGTTTTAGAGGCAAGCTGTCCCGGCGATATTTCGCTGGTTGTCACCGATAATGAGAATGGAGGCTCTCAGCTTTTCTCTTGTGTTGGCTCCGAAGAATCCTTCCAGATCTTTAGGCATCACATGAAGGAAATCATTGGGGCATGTATGAATCTCCTCTCTTATTCACATTCTGCCAAAACTGTTCAGATGGCTCCATTCCATACAAAAGTTTTAAGTGAGTAACTCCATTGTTCTATATATTATAGCTTTCACACACACACACACACAGTACAAGATGATGATTACAGCATTATGAACAATGATAAAAGTAATAATAGTAAAAGAGGGATATTCATGGTTAAATGATTGGCACAGGCGCTTTTAGCAAGTTGCCAGAGAATGCAATAAAAAAAGTCGATAAATCTAGTGAAAATTTTTTTTAGATGTACTTATTGCATACTTAAGACTGTGATTTTATTTGATGGCACATATTGTTCTTATGAGGGTTCTTGGAAAAGCTGTTCCATCGTCCCGAACCACTCCGGTTCGTCTTTTCTGACAGTCTAGGGGTTCCGTTTTGCTCGATGATAAAGAGGTTACTCTACACGCATTCCATTGATGTTAAGGTAAGCTCCTACAAAGTTACTATTTACCTTACAACGCTACAACCACCCACTCGTCGGTTATACTTATATTCTGGCACAGAATGCTGATATCCATCAAAAATATATATCTATAACATATTATGTACGTAATGTAAAAATCACTGAACCGTAATTTATTTATGGGTCATCCTGTTACATGATAGTAAATTATATTGAAACAGAAAATTTAATGTCTGGTGATGCATGCAACAATGTACAGATATCATAAACTGTGAGATGAAATAGGCTCGTATCACCGTTGAGGTGGACTATGTCAGCCGTACCGTCTCCTATAAGCCCACACAATCTTTACGGATACATATTTTATATTTCACGATATTTTGTGCAGACTGCGGCGCTTTCCTTGGTTAGCCAGATGTTGGTAACGCATAAGCTCCCTGTGGACGCCAGTTGTGCAGACAATGCAATCATTGCCGATTTTCCATCAGTTATATCGCAAGTGGACTTGATCCATTTTATTACTGAAGCTATGAACACAAAATGTGAAAAGCTGTTCAGGTAATCCAACCATCTCTTCAAGTTTTTTACTATGATGCCTTAAGTCTACTATTATTTGTTGAGATGACTTTATGAGAAACACTAACGTAATGACTTGTCTTCACATTATTCACAAACTTTAATGCCCGGTTATAACCAGTTATATATGTATACTTTATCTGTCCCTTCCAGAATGACAATACAAGTGCTGGATCAAATCAATTCTATCCCGTTGTTTAGACAAGGAAGAATGGTACCAGTTCTTGAGTCAACGCTACGGATTTCTACGATGCGAATTCCTGATAACATTGCCGATCCAAATACATACTTGATAATAAATAGCTTCCTCCTAAATATCTTAACTAGCTTGTGAGAGAGAGAACACATATTGATTTTCGTTTTAAGCTTTACGCTTCTTCCATTTTCCCTTGAGGAAACATAATGTTATTGTGCATTATAGAATTGTAATGGATAATTAAATGAATGTTTATTGCAATTCGCTACGTTGTATTTACACTTTTTATTGCAGGGAGAATGTGCCTCCTCCTGGAATTCACCATCAGCTAATGTACTTATTTGAGAGATTGCCAAAGGAATGGACTGCAGCCCAGTATTTGCCCTGGATTAAACTCCTCATTTTCTGCGGCCGTGAGAGTGAATTGAAAGTAAATCTGTGGAACGTGTTTGTTTCCTTTGTTCAACGGAGCAAAAATCTTGGAAACTATTACTGTGTGACTCCATTGAAATGCGTTTTATTGATTGCTTATGCTCTCATGGGATGGTAAGTAAAAGTAACAGCACGCCGCAGCAGCGTCAAAATCTTTTCCAATTACTGATATAATATTATCTACTTTTTGTGGTTGAGTGTAAACCTACATGTTATCGAAAGAGATTGGGATGAAAGAAAATGATAAGGATGGATTTATTTAATGCAATCTATTTTTCGTTGTCTGCCAAAAACAACTACTACCTCAAACCCATTTCCTCTGATTGGTTTAATTTTTTACAGTAAATTCTGCCCCAACGAAGAAAATTCGTCCAGAGATGCGTCATCGACTACACCTCCTGATCGAAAGCTGAAGATGATGTTGCTTCTAATGGATGTTGATTTTTTACCTGCTTTAATGGTATTTATTTTAACTGTTCTTTTCCAGCATAAATGGCAAAAGGGGAAATAATTGCATTTTTTATTAAAGGATTAAAGCTGATAAGAGATTTCTTTCTATTTTTTCAGACACTTTTCCGTCATGGGACATCAGACGATTCCATATATCTTGTCATAGTGCTGGAACTGTTGACGATGTATCCAGAAAAATACTTTACGTTGAATAATGCCAATTTATCAGCACAAGACACATTCAAAGCAGTCCGTGTTGCGTATGACTCACCCATCTCCAATGATGAAAGCGGGAGTAGTAACGTCTACCAAGTCCAAATCAACCAGCAGTCTGTGGCAAAGATGGATGATGGATTTTGGTGTTGGACCCCAAAAGTTTTAATGCAAATTCTAGGAACGATACGACTCAACTCTGAATTTGTGTGAGGAGCTTTATGAAAAATACAAAAGAATTTTTTTCCTTGGTTTTTGTATGCGATCTTTCTTGTCGATACTACGTGTTCATGATATATTCATGGATATCTCCTCCCTATAGAGTTAACCGGCAGTTATTTGAGCTTTGGAACGAGAACATGTCTAGAATTCTAACATTTTGTAGCACGCACCATCTACCACAACTTTATACAACACTTGACATCAGTTTGGAGACTACTGTGGAAAATGCACATGGTTCGTCAATTACTATTATATTTTCAAATTAAACCACATTTAATAAAATAGGTATTTATATATAAAATGATAATTACATTTCCTGTATTGTAGAAGACGAGCCTTCACTTCAGAGTACATTGAGATTTTTACTGGGGGAACTTGATATTGATGCTACAGCTTGGTCAAAGATTCTTGAGAAGGATGATGGAATGTCCGTTAGCACGTGTGCTGGAAAAGGCCAGTTGCAAGATGTGGCTTTAGTATTTTATTTCTGCTATGCTCTTTTTGCAGGGTATGATTTTCCTTGTTTTTTTACCATGTTCACATTTTTATAGTTTGGAGATATATTCCTTTGTCTTAACTTGATATCTTACTGATTGACGTTTCCTAATTGACGACTTCTTCTTTTATTGTCATTCTTTTTTGTTATTAGGAAAGATGTCGTTCAATTTCTAGATTCTGGATTTACCAGGAGGCTGTCCAAATATTTGGAAGATTGTATTGAGCGGTACAATGAAACTCAGGAAATTCACGAATTTGGGTGGAGCTCAGTCAGCCTTTACTTTCGGGTTGGGTTGATGATTGCAAGCTGCTTACCCAGGAATTCGGAGGATGCGGCTTTATTGAGCAAACAATTTGAACTATTAATGATAGAAGCTCTGGAAGTTGAGTGCAATTTTAGATATGATGTAATGATCTATCACAACAGTGTCTTCGTCTATCTGTTCCGAGAGAAGTTTTTTACAGCTTATGAGCAACTTGTTGAGATATGGCTACGCAAGGATAGGAAAAGCTGCATTTCCTTCTTTACAAATAAGAGTTTTGACGAGCAGCTGGATATAGAAATTAACAACAGCTTAATTGTAAGAATCTCTTCACCCACCAAAATAAAGAAGCTATAAAAATTTTACGAAACGTAGAGGTAAAAGGCGACGTACATAATATACCTTTTTGTGTGTATTTTTCAGGATATAGCAGCACGAGGTAATGCGGAAACAAGTGCGTTGGCGGTCGAACTGGGTTGCAAGCGTCTTAAGAAATTCAAGATTGGTTTTGAATTCACATCCTTCATGACAAATATGCAGCAACTAGTCGGACAAATTTTAGCGAACGAGACTGGAGAAGGATGTAGGAACTCTATTAATTTGTCAAGACTTTCTAATGTCATGCAACTTGCCGTGCAAGATGAGTTTTTGCTCTCCCCCGAGAATCCCTTCCCACTGGACTTTTTACATCAAATAGTTATGATCATGTTGACATTTCATGATGTATCCTTGATAGGAAGGAAGAGTCTTGAATTACTTAGCAAAATCCTGAGAGATGACATTACCTTCCAGAATGGTACTTTTTAATTTAGTTTTTTAGATATACCTAACTAGATATACGATATCTGCTTATTTATTTGTAACGGTTACACCGCATACATTATTATTACGTGTTTGATTCTTCTTTAGCTAGTCCTTACCTTGCCTGTCATAAAGATTTTATTCGCTTTTTGGGAAGTAAGCTAGATAATGTTGACAAAGAAGACCCAGCAGAGTCTATTTATGCTCACAAATTACTCACGCTGCTCATTCGGCAAAACATGCAAGCTGCTTCAACGGGGAACCATTCCAGAGGGGTAATATGAAACATCCATTCAAAGATTCCTTTTTCCTATTAGCTTATAGAATTTCAATCTATTTCACATAATAACTGGATATATTATATGATGCATTATTATCAAGGATTCACAACCCATGATTACATGGAAGCTAGCTTCTCTCATCTCCTACATTCACGACATACCAAGAGTGGAGATTTGGGAATTTATTGTTACCATCTTCAGAGTTAATTTCAAATGTGATCTCATTCAGGTAAGGACGGCGAATATTCTTTTGATGTAACCGAACAAGTATAAAAAAATATCCGGTGATAATAATAACTGTATATAATGATATTCTTCTTTCCAGGTAGAGGAGCTGAGTTCACCAAATGTTTTAGCAACGTCGCTTCTCAACCTCTTATTTCATGTGCAAGCGCTTACGCACAAGGTAAACATATATTATAATATCATGTTTTGAATAAAAACTTTATGCCAAGACACGTATACAAAAATATATTAAGATGGTTAATGCTTTGAATTTAGGTTACCGTCAAAGCAGCAAAGGATGCAATCTGGGAAATTCTATGCGAATACCTTCGTTTTGCTTCGGATGAAAATGAAATGGTGACTCCATCAACATTCCAAAGAGATGTGATGTTTCAACCCTGGATGAAAGTGACAGTGGTTCATCTACTATCTGGATGTAATAATGTGCCCTCTAAATTATCTGTGAGACAGTTGGAATTCTTGCAAAAGTGGACGGAGATGCTGTTAAAAAACGCAAGTGATACAATATACAATATTTTGTACTTTTTGATCAATCATTATACATATCTGAACAACTATATACGTAAAGATGAAAGCCATGTTTATTATTATGGCAAGCTTTCACTAATCAACGGAATGGTAAACCACAATATGTGCGGTAGGCGTGCTCATTAAGACAGCGTATATTGAACCGTTTGTGGTTGGTTGCATTACAGCTTGCTTATAGCTATTTCCATGCAAGTGTGCACATTAGGAAAGGAAGCCAAATGAACTTGTCACCTTGTAGTATTTTGACCCCTGTTACTTTATCACAATTTAATGATATTTAGCAGCCTCTTTTATTTATACATTTTAAAGCGTTGGGTCATTAAACTATAGACAAGTTAATCTCTAATAAGAAATACTTTGCAACTCAAACTTATCAACGAGTAGATTGACAGAATAATACACCGAAAGAAAGGCATTTATTACAAGTTCATATCATACTTTCACTCAAAGTGAGTATGGAGCCCAGAGGAATGGAACATAATAGGGTAGGCAGTTTATTCAAGATCTGTTTCGCAGATACCTATACCAGAAAAAGCAATCCTTCTGCTTTCCTGTGTGGAGCCCAGACTTTTGGTAGATTGGTAACCCATCCACCACATCACAACATGACAGTTCGTTAGTGCCGAATGCTGGTACTATTTTGATAATATTGACATGGAATTGTCGTGATAATGTTTTCATTTTTCATTGTAACTGCTGCCTTTTTTCAGTTGGCAAGCATTCCGGCATATTAGTAATGGGGGCAGAATGTTGTATGATGTTTTTGAGGTTTAACTTGTTAATGCTGGTATTGATGTTAATTATATAACTATAGTTAGTGATGCTATTTAATTATCGTGGTTTTTTGATTGACAGAAACTGGAAAATCCTTCCCAGCGACCACCAATCCTGGAGACTATGGTGTTTGGAGGGTATGTAGACTTGTTTAAGAGATTGGGTTCGGGTATGAAAAAGGACCGATCTCAGGCAGTTTCCAAAGAAAAGGAAAATCAACCCGGACCATCTCGTTGCCTCAAGCCTTCCACCGATCTTTCACAAATTTTTGATATTAACCAGAAAGCTAAGCTCATTGGTCAAATTGCCAGAAACTGTGATATTTTCGTTTCTAGTTTCTAGGAATATTCTACGATGCGTTGTATTCAATGTGTTTCATTATTTCTTTTCTTTCTATATTTTATACACATGTAATGTTAATGTTGTTCACATTTTCGGAAATATTTAATAAATAAATAAGCATTGGATTCATCTTTTTGCCAATAATACAGTTCAACTCGTGAATTAACTTGATAAACTCATTAAATAAATTCGATGAAACCTTTTTTGATGACTCCATTAATTAAGCAAGACTGACTGAATTAGGACACATCACATCAAAGCTGGCGTTTTTAGCAATCGCTGTTGCTGCTTTTCTCTAACAAAACATCCTAAAAGTAAGTACTCGGCGAAAGATTACTTTTATCTTTTTGTAACACAGTAGAAAGCAATCAAATTAATGAATTTTGTGAGCTGCGTTATTCTTTTCAGTTGATAGGCATTACATTCTTAAGCCAAGCGAAGACTAAAAACATTCTCCTCACTTGAGTCTCTTCCTGTCCAATTATATGTAGTAGACACCTGCAAGGGTTAGTTAGTTAGATAGGGTTTATAACTCAAAATATAACAAGGACAGGTTCTGACGAGACGAATTATGTCCTGAGAGAAAAACCGACAGCATCCAAACGATACTCAGGAACGACACGCCAAGCAGCGTTCCTTGGCGACAGAGAGAGAGAGAGAGAGACAGACGGTATGGAAAAACCATGTCGTTCTATTTGCCATTTGTCAACCAACACGAAATTCGTTAAACCAACAACAGCATTTTCATAACTTGTTTCTCCGGGATTTGAGATTTCACTTTCACCTTTGCAAAGCATCTTTCATAAAGGACTTAAAAATTATTAATATGCAGATGCAAAAAGACATTTACATATTTAGTATAAAATATATGCTGCTGTTGCAAACAAAACAGCACTGTTCACATTTGCTGACTGAGCATTGTCTCCACAACAAGTATAATGTTTAGAATGCCTAAATGTAAAGATATTGTTAAATACAACTATATATTGCTATATTTAACCTGTCACTTTTTGTTAAAGGAAGGAGGAAAAGGAAGTGTCGTATATAAAGTTGTATAAGGGAAGCGGTATGAAATTATAAAATGAACCGCCCGAGGCGACGGTGAAAGTAGCGCTAGAATAGAAACATTTTAGAAATCTTGAAATAAATGACTTGGGTAACTATAGTAGCGCTATAGTGAAAGTATGGGACTTTTAGACCGACAAGACAAACTTATCTATCGAGCAGTTCCACCAAAACGTTATTTCCGCTTCACATTTAATAATTAGTCATTCCTGAGAGATTTTGAATAATTGCTGACTTGTTGACTTCATTTACCATCGTCATGATGGAACATGCTTAAAATTCATATCCCATTCTTTAAGTATTTAATTTCAATTTATTTTTATGTCAGCTTCAGTTGGTCAGGAAAGATAATACGTAATTTTTTAACACGTGGAAAAAGTTTCGTTCCATTTGTGAAAGGCACCATTTTACTTTTTTACGGTGCCACCGGTTATTTCATTCTTTCAGTTCAGCTTCATTCTTCTCCTGATCCTGCCCTAATTATAGTTTAAGATGATATTAAGGAAACTGAAAACCTGAGTAATATGGTTAACCATACCATAAAACTTGGTGTACTTGAGCAAGTTGTTATTATTCATATCACCATCATGAAAATAATCTTTATTCATCCGTCTATTGCATATACTTTCCGAGAGGATATAACGGAGATGAGTCTGTCAACCCGTTGAATTAATTTTTTTTTGTTAGCGGCATCTCTGGTGAACGACATTATGTTGACATGAAGGCGTATATATTTTTGTATGCGTAAATACACCTGAGTAGTGTAACTTTACTTCCTTTTCCATCGCCTAAAATGTTGGGCTGACTGAGAGAGAGAAGTTGAGTGGAGGAGCACATTTCCGTCTTTTTGCCAGAGAGAAAAATGGGAGACTCGCATCTTGTGGAAGCAGGTGCCCATATGTTACAATGAAAAGGATGTTTACATCAATTTGGAGGAGGATTTTCACACAGACACACAAGTATCTAATAGCGTCATCATGATGGAAAAAGAGAAAAGGAAGTGAAAGAGAGAGAGAAAAAAAGACGGGATTTGAAACCAAGTGCGCTTCGTTACGAGAGAGGAGACTATTATTGTTCTGTAATGTTGCCGTGAGTAGGGCATAAAAACGACACCCTATTGTTACATTTTTTTCTGACAAAGAGAAGAAAAAAAACATTGATCTTTTCAATCTTCAGCTTAATGCATCACATCACACCGAAGAAAGTGTAAATCGACTTAAATGTAAGATTGTGTGTGGATACACGCGCCGCGCGGTTAGACAGCTCAAAAAATCGACATATTCGCGGAAAAAGGTGAATGTATATTTTTTTCTATTTAAGAAAGCTTTATGGTGTAATGGATATAGATGCACTTATTGCTTTTACAAAAAAAATTTGAAAATTATATTCTGCGAATTTGCTTGGTTTACCCCAAAAGAAAAGAGCTATGAACACCATTTTGCTGTAACAGAGAGTGGTTTTTGCATTTGCACACGCATTAGTGCTTACACGGTTGTCAAAAACCAGCATGCATCTTCCATTTTTCAATTTCTCCTGTCATCAGTCGAGTAACTTTACAAACTCTGATACGTATACCTATACCCATATAGGGTTTGCGTGTGATATATATTAATGGGAAGGGCTTCAAAGTTTATGCGAATACCTATATGCATAATAGTTTGTAAAATGAATATCTGAATATTTCACTATGCATCACTTTCTCCATTTGACTTTCACTAACTTTGCTTTTCTTGTCTGACATCTGTCTGTCTGTCTGTCCGTCTGCCTCTGTGTTCATTTTTCACGTAAAGAGCGACTGAATTGAATTTTGTTTAAATAATCTTGAATGGAGAATGGCCGATATTGATTCCCAGTCGACCCCATACCCCAGGGGGGTAAGAGACAAGTGAAAGATGTTGAAAATCGAGTGTTCTTTCAGCGGCGCATCTTTGTTACGTCTGTTGGAATTCATATCCCTTCACTCAGACAGACTTATTAAGAAAATTTCAGTTAATTAAATATAGTAGCAGTGGCATTGGTTTTCTTAAATGGTAGTGATGATTTGGCTTCATTCATATTATTACATCCATTACAGTTGTGTACAACATTTCTTTGGTTTACAATAAACTACGCACGTGCTGAAGACGCAATTTCTAGCTGGTTTAAGCAAATATAATAATAAAACTTTTCTCCCACTTTCTCCTATGAGCTATGCCTAAATATAGACCCTGAATGAATCAATTTTTACCAAGAAATTTAGCCAAGCTCTTATTCTCTTTGAGTAGGCAGACTATACTGAAAACTTGTAATTTTAAGTCTCCCTTTCCTTAAAAACTTGTTTATATATCTGTCCCATACAGATTCTCTTTCTGTGCTGGTCCACAAATATTCTACACACCATTCATATTTGTTAGCCATATGTTGTTTTCCGCTCTCTCTCTCTCTGTCTAAAGAAAAACTTTTTAGCCAAGTTTTTACTAATTACGATATAGGCTCATTTAGAGTTGTCCTCTTATGAATGCTTGCTGAGGAAAGCCCCTCTTCAAGTTAGACATAGTTAGTTAGTATAAAGTTCCACATTTGGAATGAATTCCGACAAAGTGCTGGTTGCTTTCTTCTTTGGCATGTGTAACACGTAACTCATTTTGAACTCATTAACTACGAGATTTACTAAAAGAGACTGATTCACTTCTCTTTCGTTTCATCTCAATGAAAAGCAAAAAATAAAACATGTACATACATGGCACAAAAATGTTTTTATCACCACTTTGTAACGTGCTGAAAATAATTATAATTTAATTAAAGGTGCCGTAAAAAGCACTTTGGATGTTGTTCGTATCTCACTCACAGAGTTTTGTCTCAAGTAGCAAAAATATCATTTTCGGAGCTTTTTATTTAATTAATTAGGCACATGGAATGCCAGATTATATAACTGATGATGCTCTGGTCTGGTGAACATAAATATTTAACCAATCGCGCAGTGCATCTAAAGAATAATAAACTGTGCTCCTGTCTTAAATACGTGATTGTTTGCTCTACAATTTAATATCAAGTGAAGTAACAAATTTGAAGTCCCGTCATTTGCCATCAAGGTGAACGCTTTATGATTTCACTAAAAGGTTTGGTCGAGGTTACCCAACCTCAAAATTATAACCGGAAAGGTGAGTTTTTGAACAAGAGAGAGTGAGGCAGCATGAATCTGATGTTTGAAATTGTTTGTTTTTGTTATTGCCAATAAACTGTTTACTTTCTCCACTTACAATAATTAGGAGGAGAAAGGATGAAGGAATTTTGGGGTAATATGTATTCAGAGCATGATCCTTCCTTTTATTGTGGTGGGGTCAAAATTTACTACTTTA
Organism: Sinella curviseta; assembly: GCA_004115045.4. Lineage (NCBI taxonomy): Eukaryota > Metazoa > Arthropoda > Collembola > Entomobryomorpha > Entomobryidae > Sinella > Sinella curviseta. The sequence goes on along the minus strand of CM023203.3, from coordinate 37,985,477 downwards.
TTTTTTCTTCTACCAAACATCCATCAAAATGATTCTCGTCTCTCTCTTCAAGTCAGTCAATCATCCAAGTAACGTTACAGTTTATAAAGTCATCCTATAGTCTAGATTAAGGTCATGCCAGAAGATGGATATTGATATTGCTTGCTACAGAGCAGCTATAACGCTTGTTGTTACTCAACACGAAGATGATATAAAAGGAAGAACACCACCGGAATACTTAATCCAATGCTTTCACTTGACTTTCTCTCTCCCTCATCATCATTTTTTTCCGGTGGAGGATGTGACTGGCAGTGGTATGGTATATTATGCACATTTTCACTTTTGGCACGTCTTGTAAATAATTAAAAGCCGAGCTTGTTCCTCAACATTATATCAACTTTCTCATCATCGTAATGCCCTCTCCATCCATCCATCCACGTAGACTGACATCATGAAATAGTGTGCTGTGTGTATACTCCCCTTCTTGTCGTCAATTTCTTCTCAACATCTTATTCCAGTGATACCATTTTGTGTTGAGAGAGTCTGTTGTAGAATATATAAGGTAACAAAAAAAGTGTGGCATCTGTGGCAGAAAAAGTACCAGAAATTTAAGACAAGAGTATAAACTGGAAAAAACTCATTGCGGGCAGAGAAAACTGAGAAAATGGCTTTTGAGCACAAAGAATGCAGGAGGAGAGCAAGCGATTTTTAGCTTCCTGTTATTTCTCCTCGCCAAAGAGATACGATGATACAACTTGAGTTTTATAGTTTGTGCTTACACAAAATGCACACTGCTTGCTTTGCTTATTATTATTATTATTATTACCTCATGGGATCAACTTGGACAACATGTCAAGCACATATATTATTCTGATACAACCACAACGATGATAGCATTGTGGCGCGGCGTTGTATGAAAGAAAACATCATCAAAGTCCTTGTGTCTTCCTTCCGCAAATTTTTAGTTCTGTATCTTCCTCTCTCCATAAAAAATACATAAGCCATATAACCGCTATTATTTTCTCCCCTGCTCCACTTTTACACACTTAGTTTTGTTCGGATGGGACCAGACCAGAGCTGAGAGAAAGGAAGGAGGAAACTTGTTAAAAATAAGCTACAATATACATGTTTGATAAGTATAGCTCCCTATTGGTGTGTGTATGTGTGTGTTTCGACGTGATAAATAATTTCTTTATATATCGCATTGTGAGCACTTCAATTTCTCCCCTGTTTACTTTGCTTTCTAGCAATGACAATCTTGCTTTCCTCCATTGTTGTACATTCTTGGAAAGTCCTCAGGCAATATATTCTATATGAATGGGAACAAAATACGATATTATGACGACGACGACGACGACAAAACTGTAGAGAAAGCGAGCGAGCGAGAGAGTGGAGATCCCGCTGGTGCTGAGTTTTCGTAGACAATAATTCATCAGGAAATATTGCGATCAGCAAAAAAAGCAGATGCGCTGCTGCCGTATAGTTAATGGAGGCCTAATACCCAAAAGTGCCACTCGACCTGACCGAAAATTCCAAAATTTATATGAAGGCATAAGATAACATCAGAGATAATATTATCAAGTATCAGCGCTTCCATACACAGTTTTTTTTAGCATCTTTCAGAGAATGATGTTGGATGACATGAAAAGTAGTTTTAAACTACAAATGGGGTCACTAGCTCTGCTCAATAGATCAAATGTATCGAAGGCTAATTTTACAGGTTTAAAAAAGATGTGTCTCTTTTGTACAATAACAGGAAATTAAGGACAATATTGTACAGGTGCTTCTCGCCTCCAATCCATCACACAGAACATGTGTGTAGTGAATAGGGAATTGTTCTATTTTCGAATATTGCCCCATGGAAAACATCAAGTGGCTATAGGACAGTTTTTTTCCTCTCTTTGCCATTTTCTTACCAGTCATTCAAGCACGCTAACGTAATTTTATGTGTGATCTGTCCTTAATAAAAAAAATCTTGTCCTCTTTCGCGCGAAGCAATGGAAAAAATATATCCCAAAGTTTATAGTAGATGCAGTAGCAGGATGATTCGGTGACAATAAAAATTGCGAGAGAAAAAAATATAGTGGGAGATGAAAGTGAGAATTGAATAAGTTCATGGTGCTCTGAAATTGCTCACATGAGTGCCCAAGTTTACTTCTACATCATTACACACATCCGAGACGTGTTGTTGGTTTACAAGAAGGAGAGAAAGTGTGTAACAGTTGAAGCTGAACAAGTAAAGAGTAGCCAAAGTCATCCTATGTGGGAAAGCTTATAGGTTAGAGGAAAGCCATGTAACTATAAATTGTGGACGGAAACTCTTTTAAAATGACCAATGTACATAACCACAGCAGAGAAAAAAGTATTTATTAAGTCAAAGAATGATGCTAGTATGGATGGTAATAATGATGATTGGTTTTATCATGTCCGTCCGTCCGTACCTCCAGAGGGGTCAGGACGACTACGGAGTCGATTGGGTCGACTCAGAAAACGAGGATCCTTATAAAAAATGATTATGGAATCCTTAATAAACATTTACCACAATATCTTTAGTTTGAAACTAGCAAAGATCGATGAAGTTCAAGTGCTTTTAGACAAAAATAGAACCGTATTGAGAATATGGCCTTGTTCAGAACCAGACGAGCCGAGTTGGTCATAATATTTAGGGACAATAGATTTTTGGATGATACTGACATGATCTATGCTTTTTATTATAGTTTTGTGTGTGCACTCTACTCTACACTTCCACGCAGCACAGCAGTAAGCTATAATTTTCCAATCATTTTGTAAACTTTAAATGGGATCTGCTTTTTAGTTTTATGACGACTCGACTCTATAGAGTCAGTATATTTTAGCGTTACTCGTGTTGAAATATGTTGGATGAGATATTTACATCGATTTTCGTTTTACTACGCGCCTCATGCTGCAGAGCCGGTAGTTGACAGTGGTACATATTTTTGCATTACTTATTACGCTATTTGACCGTTAAATGACTTTTTTTTTGCTCATTCCATTTACCCAAAAGTCATGGAGCGAACAGGATTATGATTTTGCCGTTCATATTGTTTTATCCTTCTTTACTGTAAATATGCAGATACCAAGCAGAACTACTTATATTTCTCGTTGCCTTCTTTCAAGAAAAGGGAAATGCGTATAATTTTTTTCACCACTATAGTCTGGGCTCTGGTGCAACCACAGTTTGAAGCAGACGCAATCTATATAGGAAGCGGAGAAAAACCCCGATCCGCTTTTCGTGCTCTCCGTTTTTAGGCTGTCCTCTCCAGACACTGACATAACACGGCTGTTCCGCTGAGGAAAAAGGAGCAGCTCCACTATATAAGCACATATTATAACCAAAAAGTGGGCATATATTCCCTGTTTGTAAAGAGCCGTGTGCCAAAGAAAGAAAAAAAAAGAAAGAGAGGATACAAGTTAGAAGACAGTTTCCTTGTCCTTGTGTGTGTGTGTAGTGGTGGTAGCAATTGGAAATACGAGCAAAGGAGCATTTGAGAGAAAGCCACACATGCTTAGATTGGTTTTATGGCAATAATATACGTAGCTTTCACAAACAACTAAAATTATAGAGAGCAGTTTGAAACCCATGGCATGAGAGAGGAAGTAGGGAAAAGGCAAGAAAAAAAACTTGCTGCTTTAACTTTCTCTTTTGCAAATTGACTGGTTGTCTACACGTATGGTTTTCCGTTTTCGAACACACAAAAAAACTCTCAGCGCGCATCTGTTCCTCTCACTATAGTTTTGTAGTTTCCAATGCAGACATGGAAAATGTAGTGAAAATGTGTAATGTTGTAAGTAAAGTAGTAATTTAGGCAGAATTCGTGACAGACCAACATTGTAAATAGGAAAAAAATACTCGCTCAGTTTTTCCTTCACAATTTTCATAGTAGCCGGGAAAGGGGAGAGAGGAGGGGGTTGGTTTGGCTTTGGCTAGCTGCCTCTTTACAAATTTAAGAATGAGTAATGTTTACGCTACGCTACCTTTGGTTTTTTTTCTCCTTTGAGCTTCATGCTAGTGACGATGGCTCACACATATTAACTTAACATTTTTTACTTTTCTTTCTCCGTTAATCCAAGGTCTGGTGCTTGTGCCAAACATTAAGAAAGGAAACACTGGATTGCGCCAGAAGCTAGATTGAATAAGTATTCGAGAAAAAAATGTGTGTGGTGCAAAAGGTGTAGAAAGATGAAAGAAGGCCTTAAAAAAAGTGAAAGCATCATTTGCCCGTGGCCGCCGACTTGACTGTTTCGTCTTGTCTGCTGGTAGATCGTCGAGGTGAATTCCATACCGGAATGATTTAATATGTACTCCCCATTCTGCACGTCTTACTTTTTCTTCCCTTTCCACTCCAAAGAAACTACGTCGTCGTCATAGGAGCAGTAGTGGATAAGTTTTGAGCTGGAAAAACAATATGATATGCAAACATGTGCCTATCTAAGTAAAGCATGCAGGGAATAACAACATGATAGTATTCATAACATAATTCAAAGGTAGCAGTTTTTGCTTGTTTTAATAACAGCAACAGGATTATTTTCACATTCTCCGATTTCCTTCGAGAGAAAGAAAAAAACTTGAAAAGGCGGCTGCTGCTGCTGTTTCTGGTGAGTGAGTATCCATAATTATATCTCATCGTCGTTGTTGCAAAAGCAGCAAGCTTTTATGATGTGTTTGTAATACGAACTGTGAGAAACTAGCCGTAAGAAACTTTAGTCCCGTATTTTCCCTTCCTCTTTACTTCAAAATAATAAATCAGTCTGAAAACACGTAATGCGCTCTCATGACGCGAAAATTGTGAAATGAATGGATGCGAGCATGTAATACTTTTTACTACATCAAAATCACAACACTGTACTTTGGTAGCCAGGTAGGGGATCGGTGGTCGTATAAATCGGCATCATCAGTCCCATAGGCAGTTTTAATGATATAGGGAAAATGGAGTTAAATGCTAAAGTATGGGTATATCTGAGGTCAGAGATATCAAGCAGAGAGAAAAGCCGTCATGACAGGAGAAATCATTTGTGCAGGGGAAAACGTATCAGGCGAAAGAGAAAGCTAGATTTCGCTTTAAAATGAAGCCAGCATTATTAATACTGACGTACACATTTATTGGTTCGTACTTCACGCACCATGGACAACCTACTGTGTTCAGAGGAACACGGAGAAAGCAAACTCTCTCCAAGTAAAACGCAGCTCCACTACAACAAACACAAAACAAGTATTTTCGTGTTGCGTGTGTGTGGTGTTCATAAGATGATCATGATCACTGTTGTGGAATGGACTTTATAAAGTTGCACAGTAAGAAAGCAACATGGGCTGTTATATTGAATGCACACAAAATATATAACCGCCATGTGTATCGGGGCTGTTGAGGAACGAGCTAAACGAACCCAGAGTTCAAAAGAAAATTCGCCAGGGATAATATAATAAAAAAAGAGAAAGGTAGTGTTTTTATAACCTGAGGATATTTTCCCGTGAAAGAACTGACTGACATACATTTTCCCATGTCTCTCCGTATGCAAAGTACTTAAAATTGTTGCATGTATGAATGTTATGTGATGCACTCTCTTTATGGTTTATAATTCAAAGTACATAGCTCACTGAAAACACCATTATTATTATTATTATTATTTATAATTCCTTTTATGGCTTTTCATCATTTAAATGAATGTAAACAATATCAAACTTTTTTCGCTCATGTAAGCGTGTAACGCGACTCATGATGATGATGTCGTTACTCTTACTTATTTCACATAACAAGACACATGATATTACTTTTTGTTGTCTTCTTTTGCGATTCGTTTACAGTATACCAACAGTTTACAAGTATACTCACGAATTGGATTGTATGTTATGTCAATTTGTGTTGTTCTTTATAATGCTAAAGACAACGAACCAAACACTACTTCACGTATGTTTTCATTTTATGAGCCAAGTATGAAGATGTAAACCAAATTAGGTAAACATTTTCACAAACCAATTTCGACTACACTATATATCGACCAGTAATGTTGTGTTTGTATTTGAGTCAGCACTGCCACTACATCCATAAATTATTGATATTGCTTGTTTGAAGTGTTAATTTACGTTTGTCGAAAGATTGTATCATTCACAACTATGGAATGATGTATTGCAGTTCCAGATTCTATCTGAAAGTTCAGTGCATGTTCAGTGTTGTCTGTAGAAGCTTCAGATAGGTTATTTATGACACTGGTGAAAGGATAGTACTAAATAGACTACATCATTTGATTCAAAGTACATCGTTTAGAAAAACACAATAGATAGCCCAATTTAGAACATTACATGAGACTTTTATTGTAATTAAACTAAACACTTGATTGTTTAACTACGAGTATCATTACCACAATATTTTATGGTTATATGTACCTCTTAACTCCTTAAGCGAATCGTTCTTCGATAAAGAGAAGTAATCATTCGAAAGAAAGTATTAGAACCCTTCACGATAAAATCAAGAACACAATTTATTATTAAGCATCTTGATTCATGGTAAATATATATATATATATATATATAAGTCTGCCTTTTGCAATGTCCGTGAAATGAAAAACGTTCTTAAATGAATACATCCCCATATTACCTCATATGAGGCTATACGATTCGATGTATGATCACGAAGCGTTTGACATGAAAAAGCAAAGGAAATCACAAAAGACAGTTCAAGTTGATGTAAAGTCGATAATGTGTGTCCCTTTGCCCAATAGCATGAATTTCACTACTTACAAGATTTATTTGAAAAATCGTCAGTGGTTTTGGATGGTGACATTCATTTCAGCGGTGTGCAGAGTGCAGACATGTCATGTTCCTTTCGCTTCGCTCGCAGTCTCCACCACCACCGCTCTTGCCAACTCAAGCATAGTTACAAAAGGCCGTGATGGAATTGTTAAAAAGGACACACAAACCAAGAACTTTTTTGTGTCCTGTCCTCATGTTGCATTCACGCCATTCGTTCAAAGTGGTGTGGTGATCGTTATCGAATGGAGCGTTACACAAAATCCACCACCGCTCAAGAAGGAATCCAATCAGAAACAATAAAAAATATCCCAATCCCATCAACCAAATCAAAATTGTTGCAGGAATGCAAACACACGTTCGAAATTACTAAAGTTTAAGCAAATATGATAGTGAAAAAAATGTAAATAACTGTGTTTTCTTCTTCAAAACTTGCATATGTATCAAAACGTGGGAAGGAAAGATCACGTTTATTTTTCTCCATTTATTTTGCAAATATTTTGATTGCTTCCCAGGATTGATTTGGATGTTTCGAAAAAATAGATGACGTCATCAAGTACTTCAATCAATAGTAGCACACATGCACAAACTTTCTCTGTAGTTGAAAAGTTGTGTTGTGTGCAAATCATCAGCATGTATGCATATTCCAGTTTTGGTTCGTACTTTCACTTGATTTTCTTCTGCATGGTATGTATTCCAGTAGCGTTTTCTTTGACTTGCGAAGAAATTGCTGCCAGATAGTCTATCTTTTGCAAGGAATTGAGTAATAGTGAGTTTTTCCGATAACACAGACAAAAACCGTACATGGTACACCCACCTCGACAAGAATAGCAATTTTTACAGCCTGACAACACAGAGCTATATCGTGAAACTCCTGACTTTATTCTATTCTTCAAACTGAAATTGAAAAAGTGGATATTTATACCAACCAGCATTATGAAATTGATCCAAATGAATCATCCTCCACAATGGTTATGCTCAACTTGCTTTTATCTGTAGTGATCGTCTGCAGTTGAACAGTGCAGGCGTTGCCGCCCCCATCAATTCATTGTTTATGTTTTTAGTATTGCCTCAAATGTAATTCGCAACAGAGTTTGTTGCTCTGTCTGCTCTCACATGGCGGAATGGTGAAAGAATGCTTTCACGACCCGATGAACGTCTGTATACAATATCAGATCAGATATAAAGCTGGGAAATTGAAAGTCCAAAATACTTCAACAATCCAATAGAAAAAAAACCAGATATGTCAAACTCAAAATATATATATCGTTAAAAAAGCAAAGGAGTTGATAATTTGATAAAATATCAGCCTTTATAATGATTGAATCAAGTAGCTAAGATCAAGGGAGCGAGGTCAAGGTTCCAAAAGTTTTTTGGTTGAGTTTCTCTGAAAATTTGAATGAAGTTCCATTTACAGCCGTCTGGAAATTTCGAAATGGTAATTGCTTGCAACGTTAACAGTTTTGGCACAAGCTCTTATATCTACGAGAGCCCTTGCGAGTTTGGTGATAAAATCGTTTTAAGAGTCAGAAGAACAGACATGCAAAGACCAATGGTCTCATAACATTGTCCACAATCCTTACTTGTACTCGGTTACTTAATAATGCAGGATACTTTTCGACAACCAAACGAAACCCGAAGGAAATGGTGAGCACAGGTTCCAAAGAAGCAAAAAATATAAAACACACAACCCCATCAAAAAATAATTCTTCCAAGCTCTCCTTGTACCGTTTTACGGCTCTTACGAAACCAGAATATATACACAAGGAATGCAGTTGCATCAGAACTTTATGTGCTCCACCACAAAACACATACATTTTTTTGTATTATAAGCGATTGTGAACTTTTCTCAGAGAGCAGTAAAAGAAACTGAAAATTACGGACACAAGAACTTGTAATATGCAGTTAGTATATATGAGTGAGTATTATACTGTGTGTAACAAATTGCACCATTTGCTTTCTCCGTATTGGGTTTAATGTGTACTTACGGACCCACCACTGCGAGTCACACGACAACTCTCATGTGGACCGACACACAACCATTATAAGTGGTTGCGCTGGTCTTTTGTACATATATTTTTTCTCTCTTGTTGTGTGTGTGCGTAACTGCTTTTATTTTTAGACAGAGTCGGAGCAAGTCCGACAGAGCACGTTTTTATTTATTCTTCGACAATGTATCACCGTATCAGTTTCTCTATTCCATTCAAAAGGTAGTGACGGCGGCGGTGGCGGTAGTGTTATATGTTGTATCATTTATTATGATCTACGCAAAAAAAAAGTTGCCGATTACGTTCAAAGAATAAATAAATAAAACTCACTACTACACTCTCTGAGTATATGTATGTCTTTACTTGTGTATTTTTATGTATTACATATCAAGTTTGGTTAAATAATGCGGAAAAATCAATTCCAAGCCAGTGAAAGCGCTATTCTTTTACAAGGAAAGCATGAAAAATGAGAGGCAAGCAGAGTTGTTGTTTGCAAGAATACAGAATGCATTGTATGGTAGCCCACAACATGCGATTATGAACTTTGAAGCTAATCTTGAATTTTAAACGCTAAAAACTGTAAAGTAAATTTACTCAATTTGGAAAATAAAATTTCACAAAACTGAAAAAAGTAACAATTCTTTGTGAATTCTATAGGATAAAAAGATCGTAGAACACATTACATCACCGTCTCGTAATTCGAGGAGACTGGATAGTAATCATGCTTACTCTACAGCACTGTTATTTATACATCCAATGAGAGCGATTCAGTTCTTCCTGTAAGCATGAATAAATTGTCGGAAATTGTAATGCAGACTTGTAGTTATTCATGCAGGTTGTACTACTAAATATTTAGTTACTTTTCTGGTAGGAGTGAGCATATATTTTCAGGAAGCAGGTTAACATTGTAATGAAATCCTGAAAAAAAAGATAGACGGAATCCTCTCCTTTTTATGTACACATTAGAAAAAAGTAAATATCCCTTTTTGCAATATAACCAGAAAAGGACGACGACTCTGACATGATGGAAGGATGGAAGAAAATTAGAAACTGAATAGTTGGAGATGTATTATGTTTCTTCTTTTTCTTCCCTATTACATGACTCTTTATTTACTGACAATGAGCTAAACCGTATAAACAAAAGCAGACTCGAAACAATCACATTTATATAGTTTCCGTATTTACGTCTCCTGGAGAAAGTGAGATGGATGGGTAGAAGAGCATATTATTCATTTTTCTCTTTTCATTATATACATTTGTCAGTTCAAAAGTTGTGTTGTGGAAGATAAACAGCTTTCTCAATAATAACAACATCCACTCCATTACACTCACAAAGTTGATTAGATTTACTATTTCATACAAAAAAAGACGGGGAAAGGAAACGGGAAGTTGCCATTCACATCGCCTATGGCATATAAAAAGGAAAAGTGTCAGCAGGAAGAAAGTTTTAAAAAAAGTAAAAGGACGTTGCAAGAGGAAAAATCAGAGCAGTGATGATAATTCATACCTCCCTACTACCTTTTTGTACAAAAAAAATAACAAAGAAAGCAAAACCAGTGAGTCAGAATCTTGTATGGTTTATATCAATGTACATTAGTTCTATATATGATGATGGCGTAACATTTTGTATACAAACACTTTTGCCTCTGCAACAATACAAGTTTTTAATTTTTTATCTCAAACTTGTTGCGGAAAAGTAGTAAGGGAGTGTGTGTAGGTAAGTCCTTTCCTCTCTGGTGTGTGTGTGTGTAACTTACTCTCTGCTACATAATCTTTTGTAGTAGCACAGTTGAAATATGGCTTCCTTTTTAATAATAAATAAAGACAGGATATTACGGATGTAGGACTGCCGGTCTCTACCTCCTTTTTTTATTTAACTGACATGGCTCACAATTGTGCAGACAGTTGGTTTTTTGAGAGTAGTATCATGGTTCATTTTGCTATTTTTTAAATGCTATAAACAAAATGATAGCATATATAAACGGAAGTGTAACGTAAAGGTATCTCTTACTTATTTATTATAATTATAGCATACATACAAAAGTCGTTATATAGGACAACGATCTGTGGCGATGCGGGTATAGTTTGTTACAAAAATGGCACGCATCAGGGTATACTGTTTTCGCATTTTGACAGGTTTTGCTCTAGACAATGTTTCTGACCACACAAGTTACTCGGTTTTGTGATATTATCAATCGGGATGACTACAAAATCCAACCGCAATGTGAGTACACTTCCTAACCCAAATTAATATGTCAATAAGAACTTATGTGGGAATATAGATTTAATGTTCCAGATAATAATCTCTCCTCAGCTTCATCATCCTCATCCCATTATAAATATGCGGTCATCTGTGATTCTATAATGAAAATGCAGGAGAAAGTATATTGTATTTCATGGAAATCCAATATGGAACAGGATGTTGGGGGCAGTTTTTGCCATTAAATATTGATACAAAACAAAGCACAACGTATAACCTGAAAACAAAAAGCGAAACACTCGAAAACAATTTTTAGAACCCAACCAGCACCATAGGGGAACATTCAACCAACCAAACAATGCAAAATATTCATGAAGTTCATTACTGGTACACATATTTATTTGCAGCGTTGTGCAGGGACTTCTGAAACTTTCTCTAGCTCGGTTGTAGCTGAAATTTTGCAAATGCAAGCTTATTCAAGAATATTTCATTTGACGTCTTCTGAGTAGTTATCCAATTGTCCAATTTTTAAGTTGCACCACTGTGAGAACTGCATAATTGTAAAATTACCTTTTAATTACTTGTTAAAGTTGTACTTTCGATGCGGTTAAAATTAACATTCGAAATTGCCTGTATATTCTAATGTTTATTCTGCGGTCAATAATCAGCAATGTCGGTCAATTTAAATACAGACTCTAGAGATGTATTTCAAGGACTTATAAATAATCACATCCTTTAGCTCTTTAGTATTGAAATGTACATGAAAAGCAACCGTTCTGCCGTAAATTAATGAAACGTTCATCTTGTGTAGAGCACCTCCTCCTTCTATTCTATGATTTCCTCTGTTTTGTGTCCATCCATCATCATTTCTCTCTCTCTCTAGCTAATTTATGTGCCTTTGAGAGTCAAAAGAATACACTTTTTCTATTCAATTTCATAGTTAACCGAGTTTGATTAGTTGAGTGACCCATTTTATACAAAAGGGACGGCAATGCTCATTTGCCTTTGCCCTACATCTCTTTCTTTATTATTACATACTTACGCCTTACATTTAACATAAATACTCAAGTACATACCTGAGCGTGCATATGATTGTGGTAAATGCTGTTCCCAGTGCTTAAAGGCACATTGTATGACCTAATTGCTTTTCACGTCACAAATTAATACCAAGTGGAGTGGACGCAAAAAAATGCTCATTTTGAAAGTAGGGAAGTTAATTTATAAGAGAAAGTAAACCTTAATGAATAGCTAGAACAACAAAAGTAAGGAATATATAGAATCAGCCACTATCACAGGTTCCATTCACTTTCTCTTATTCATGTTTTCAGACCTACACATACGTACTTCATGTTATAATGCAGCGCGTTATCTCGGAAATAAAGTAAATACATATTCCGTGTTTTGCATTCTACATCTAGCTCGGTAATAATTTACCTCGTAATCGTAATAGAAACTCTGCCATAATCGCATGCAAATTTTGAAAAAAAAAATATTAAGTAGTAACCATATTAAATGTTTAAAACCAACATGCTCATTACGTTAAAGTATTAATAGCTAGAGAATGAAGCAGAGCAAAACAAGCACCTGGAATCATTTCCCCAAAAATAAAAAAACTGTGAAATGGGTATATATAAGGTACGTTGACGTACATGATTAGCATAGGCAGTTATATCACAGGACTATCATGATAATTTACACAAGTGTAGCCAATAATGCTTTCAACTTTCAGCCCGTTCCTATCTGCATACAAAAATCTTTTTTTATAATAGAATCCTGGAGCCTAAAACAGACCCTCTTACAAACATTGGAGATAAATAACCGTTAGTCCGCAGTTGTCAAACGTTTTCATCATAAACTGCACTTGTTTCCCATTCCAATTTTTCCCTTAATTGTCCTGTACATTTTATGTTGCATACACTCAGAAACTTGGAGTGTATTAAACCATCCTCCTCTCTGTGAGAACGAAATAACTCCATCACTACTACACACAGAATGGCGCCTACTCAGCATGTTTCTTGGTTCATTTCTATTTTCATCAAATAATTCAGGATAATAAACACTAATGGATTCTGTATGTTCTTGTTTCTCTCTCATGTGAATGAACGTATATACACTACACATGACTTTTTCAAACGGACAAGCATAATATATAAAATGCTTTCCTTTTATTATAGTGTCATGTTTATTTTTGGAGTTTGTATAGCCAATTCCCTATCTCTCTCTCTCTCTCTCTCGTTGTTTGCTTGTGGGTGAATGAATAATACGCTTATGTATATGTATAAATACTCCATACGAGATCCCTACAAAGAGAAAAGCATTCCCATAAACAATCATCTCGACAATTTTTTTTTTCAGTCATTTCTTTGAGCTCGGTTTTTTTGTGGAGAAAAAATCGATGTCAAATGGACGCAAAAAACGAAACTAATATATTATACTCCTGTATACATACAAGTACACACAAAAACATACACACAACAACCAAGATTTGTTGAATGGACGAATAAAATGTTACTCTGAGCACACTGACCAAATAAATTGTATAAATGGACCTCTCTTATTTTTCTCTTGTGTATTTTTTCAAGTGTATGTTCTCGTCATGTCGGACATTTACATTTACATATTACCCTTGTTAAAGTCATCTTCTCCGATGTGAAGTTATAAAAACGTGCCAGGAAAAAATTGCGTTGGATTTTTTCCTTCAGGGGAAGAATAGCGTACTAGAGAACTCTCTAACAACAACAATCCTTGGTAATACTACTTTCGTCCAGACATTTTTGAAACAGTAAAAAAAGCGTGCCATTTTATGTGTGCATTTTGTGTATTCATGCAACTTTCATATTTATATCGAGTAATCTATACATGCTATATACATGCTTTCCATTTCTAACTGAGAGCACGTACATTTCTCCAATTGCAACGACGGAACATTTTCAACAAATCGCCACAAGAAAGATTCAAAATGACTACATACGTATACCTAGCCACGTACGCTTATTTTCACTTGTGAAAGTGTGTAGTGGTGGTAGAAGTAAAGCTGGTCATACTACATCCTCCTGCCTCCAGTCAGTGACCATTCTGTACAATAGCTAAAAAATCCTCCTTCAGGTTTGTTAACAATCATATTCGCTCATGCCATAAAATATTTTCCAGTTCAACCTTCTTGTTAGTTATTCTTGTAACGGCTACTCTCCATTTGTCTGGAGCTGGAGTACGTATTATAGGATGGCGTTATGGTGAAATATCTTTATGTCGATTTCACTGCTGCTGAATAAAAAGGGGATCCGACAGAATATGATACATTAGACAAGGCAAAAGGTAATATGTGATCATAATAATAAACCCGTTGTGCACAGCAAATTTAACGACGGAGCTGATGATACTGCGAGAATGATCATGATAATGTTGATAGTCATCAATCCTCATTTGACCGAAGATGGAGACGGAAATTTAACCTTTGACCCAGGTTGGTCGATATACTGCCTCTGAGCCAAATATGAGTTGTTGATAAAGAGGCCATACGGCGATTGGTTCGGTTCAGCCAAGACAGGTGTATAGGAGCGTGATGGACAGACGGACAAACAGGATAAAGTTAAGAATGCCTATACATCTGCTATGATTACTGGACAAGCATCATCGCTTCCAGTAATAAAAGTGTACTATTGTTGGTAGCTAGTAGTAGTGGAATGTAATGTAGTGTGACATTATTAAATAGTATGTAGCAATGAAAAAGTTGCAGACACCATTCTATGATTACGTACCTGTGTGTAACGTGTAATGATTCAGTATAGCTTTATGATTAAACTACTGTTTTCCTGTTTCTCTGTCTGTCCATGCATTGGTCCGTCATAGCAAGTTATCTTTGAAAAGAATGTTCAAAGATGGATATAAATGCACAATAAAAGTTGTAATATGCAATACTTGAGTATGCCTTTAACTTCCTCTTTTGTTCAAATTCCTTTTTTAAAAATGTTGCTCATATTTAATATCCCCTGTGTGGATTCCAAGGGTTTTCCCAACGCGTAGGTGGAGACGATTCACTATATCAAATCACTCACACAGTGGGAGCTATTTTCTTACACGTGGGTTTCCCGGGCCGAGCATAAAGTTTTTGTAGTAGTGCCTTGCTTGAGGCTTTTCAAATCCAGAGATGCCAGAGAGAAAATAGACACTAGAATATCCCATCACAAGAAAAAAATAACTGTAAAAAGCAGGTGTAGTAGTATGAACCGTCTAAATAGAGCCAAAAAAATCTCCTTTTTTTTGGAAAGATATTAAAATTCTTGTTCCGTTCATTTTTATTTCATTCGATATAGCACACTGCATGATTGTAGCCGGAGCGAGTGCCAATGCATAAAATGAGTGACGACGATGGCTATTCCATTTAATATGTTTGTGAAAAACTGTCCCCCTCTTTCGCTTTCAGTCTCCAGTCAGATCTCCAGTCGTTCTGAACGCGGAAAATGGCATGCACATTCACATTCATATTGTACTTAACGCGCATATGCATACCAATTCATATTGTAGTTTTATATATATTTTTTTCCAAATTTTCGCTCACATCTTTTGAATCTAGAGCCATACCATAAAAATGTGTGCATACCGTAACTCAAACAAATTGACTTTTTGTCCCACATGTCACACTATTGATTATCGCTTAAACACTCAAAAAACATGCAAACTGTGCAGATAGAGAGAGAGAGTAGTAGAGTTTAACTGACTGAGGTTTTACATCCTGTGTTGGCCCCTGCCGCCCAGTTGAACATGTACTATGTAGAATGCTGGATGAAAATTTCCAGAACACCATCATATAGCATGTTTAAAAAACCATACAAATGTCATAGCATAACAGTTTTTTTCAAGCAATAGGAAAAAAAAGTTTTTTTTACTCGCACATCAATGACTCTCTCTCTACATCCCACCCTATACAAGCGTGGTGCTGATTACGAGTACGACGACTAGAACTGTGGAAGCATGACTGGTTCTCTTGCTTATAGTGTTTGAGCTTTTGGGGCCATGTCTCCGTATTATATTTCTCATGAAAACTTATGGAGACGGATGATGGCGATAATGCAAATATACTATTAAACGCTTTTCTCTTTCACTTTCTCCCTACAGGCACAGTAGTGGTGTGTGATGTGACGGTGTGTGTGGGGTATAACTAACATGGGTTTTGTATGCACACGCATCCCACAAGCATGCCACACTGCCTGCTACACACATTATTTCGTGTGGTTTTCCCAATAATTTTTTCCGTTTGTGTGAAGCAATCCCATCACGTTCTCGCCCTTGAGGTTGAACAATTATCGACTCTCAGCTAGGGAGCATCCGCGCATCAATTTGATGACAATCACACAATGACAATAATATTGATGGCGATAATAATAAAAGTGTCCAGTGTGTATCCAAAATTACGAAAGCCCTCGGCTCGGAGAAATGATACTCTTTAACCGATACTCTTTATACGCATGTTTATAATAGACGCATTTACATCTGCATCGTGTTTTTTTGGCAAGTGCCGAAGTTGATAATTTATACATGTAAAAATGGTGATGGTGGAATAGTCCAATATTTCATGATGTCATTTAATATGCATTCTCCATCCTCCTCTTCGAACAAAGTTATAATTTATATAATGCATAGTTTTATCATTTAGATAAATGTCTACACAACTAGCACAAGTCTTAGTAATTCAAGATTTATTTCTCTCTCTTCCCTTTTGAATGTTCCTTGGTGTCGTATGATGATACCACATGGATGGCTTTTTAAACAATGTTTTGTGTTGGACCATAATCTTCCTCTACACACTCCAGACCAAAAAGTAAAACCGAGCCGTTTTGCACCAAAACCAAAAGATTCCAGAAATGAGGCATGCATGCATGGAGAGGAAGAATGATATAAGGCAGAAAATAATATAGAATGGGTTAAAAAGGAATCCATCCAAGTAAAGTATATTATTATCTTCCGAACGCAACATCCGTTCCCTTTTCTCCCGTCGTCGTCGTCATATCGTCGTTGAGAGAGTAAATAATAATAATATTCATATGCCCTATCTATCTATGCTTTAAAAAGCTTTCTTTGTCCAACACCTGAGTCCCTGTCTCTCTGAGCTTTGTTGTGTTGTGTTTGGTCGGAGATCCGCATGTGGGGCTGGTTTCTAGGCAGTTAGTCACACTCAACAAAGCTTATATATTCCCAGCTTGTTATTCACAGTTTCTTTTCTGTAACTTTGTTGAAAGCATAAGCATAACATAATGTATAATTTTCAGCAGTAGTGGTGGTGTGTGTAGTCGTGAGTCACGGTGGTGTTTCCACCTTCTTGTTTCATGCTCTACGGAAAAGATAAACAAAGAAAGTGGGAAGAAGAAAAAAAACCTACAAGAAAAAATATACACTAAATGGCAAGAAAGGGCGGTAGTGAAAATCATGGAGAATGTGTTCTTTTTCAGAAACGTATGCATAAAAATATGGATCCTTTGAATGATGATGATGAATGGGACGCTTATGCAAGTGGCAGCCAACATCAAGTCAACGTATATACGTCCACCAAGTAAAAGTAACGAGATAATTTTGAGAGATGAAAGCACATGTTCATGCAGGAAGACTATATTATAACCTAAACTCTAACCTATTTATATATGTCTTTTAATATACATAATATTATTATGGTTGTAGTACCATAAGAGAAATTTTCCCATGCACATTTGTGTACGTACTAACGGTAACAGGAAAATACCTGCCAAAACTAAAACTTGAGCAGACTAGCAGACATTGTGTAAATGAACAGGAATAAAGAAATACTACCACCTATACACCAAAAAATTTTCTCCAGACTTTTACCTCTCTAGTCATTCTTCAATGTAACATGCAGATCCCATTTAAAAATTGACGTTCAAGATTCATGAATGGGATTATGTACTTACTATCTATGAACCATATGGATGGTCTTTTTTTATAACAGATATATTAGGTGAAACACGCTCACACAGTGTTCACTCACATTCACAGCCCAACATACGTAATTTTAGCCACAAAGAATATTCTTCAGCTAAAGTAATTCTGAGTTAACAAAGCACTTGTAAAACATATTTTATGGGCTCTCTGTAGTAACCGGAAAAACTATTGTTAAATCTGAGCGCTATAATGTGTGGTTAAGGAAGAAACCTCTTTTTGGCTACAAAACTCTTGAAGACTATACGTTTTCACTCTGCATGTATTTGAGCAGACATAATTTTTATGATATTTTAACATTACGTGTGGTGCGGTATGCTACCAGATTCGTACAGATTTGGCGAAAGCTGCACATTTTCACAACTTCACCGAACTTTAGAGAAACATATTAGATTCCTTAAGAGCCTATTACCATCATCCATCCAGTATGTTAAAATTTTTATCTGCAACATCTGTATTCACGGCTTTTAGGATAAAAAAAACTACTATAAATTATATCCCAAGTATAAATGTAAATCCAGTAGTATAACATGTTGTGTGGCTGAGAATATTTAATTACTTATTGACGATAAAATACATACCTATTTATCAAACCAAGAAAACTTTTATTATAATTTCAAAATGGTTAGATGTAAGATCTTTCCGTACTCGGAACTGCGTGAATACAAAAGTTAATAAAAATCGAGCACGTAACATGAGAGCACAAATATAAACCAACATGAGCTCTAGAATTACTCAAGAGATGCTCAAGTAATCTTGCTAAAAAATATGGTAGTGTTCAAAAAAGGCTTCCTCTCTGTCGCAGTGGTAGGAAGCACTATTATTACTTGTGAGGCTATTTATTCGGGCGTCATTGCTAAAATTGATGACGAGAAAAATAAATCTGACTGGAGAACGGGAGAGAATGAGTGCATTATGATTAGGAATTTGAAAAATAATAGTGAGCTGGAAACTATCATAAGATTGCGAGTGTGGAATATAAAATCGAGCGAATAATACTTCATGTCGTAGTCGTTGGTTCATAAAAAATCAGCATGTTTGATCTGTCGTGTGTTGGGTTAGTTGGCGTGTGATAATATTTATTACCTACATTATTTTTGAAAGTCATATTTTTATAGGTAAGCACACGCATTAATATATTTCAGCTCTGTAAACCCATATCAATGTTGGTAGGTACATAATTTCTCAGACATTTTTTTTCTGTGTTCTGAAAAGAAAATTAGAGAAATACCTGAACTGCAAGCATTATATCTCAAAAACTGGCCATATTGCTGTTTACACACTTCGATGCATTCACATTCGTTGAGTTTTGAAAGTGTATAAAATATACAATAATTTTGCAACCTATATTTTTTATCCATATCTTCCAGTTCACGCGTTAATAATACAGGTAACCATATTAAGCATGCAATTTAAATTCATACGCTACAGATCGCTATCCTACTGAAAGCCCTTAGAGCATTGCATGCTAATAAACCCATCGAATCTGACTGATTTACGGCCGCGTTTCACGTTTACCTCCTGCTGAAAAGAAATGAAAGTGAATGGTGCAGCTTGCAGCTTCCTGGTGGTATGTACACTTGGTAATATGTACTCAGTAGCACAGTGTGTGTTATGTGTGCATAGAAAATCAAAGGCTCTGTGTTGGCTTCATAGTGTCACACCGACTTAGCTTAAATTAGCAAGTTTGCAGCAGGCTATCAGGCTATCAAGAAATTTTAAGGGCTAAAGTAACCAAAAACTGTGTAATTTATTGCATGTATGACTAGACGTAAAATGCATGGAGTGTAGGCACACGTTTTACTCTACTCATATTCGACAACGAACAAAGTGAACGAAGCCAAAATACGATGTTGATCAAGTCAAAAGGGCAGACGTGTAAAGACGTGTCGACGAGTGACACAACAATGGCAAACTTCATTATAACACAAGATTGGAAAACTATCAGTTTAGCATCCTATTTATATTTATATTGTCCTTTTTTAGCTGAAGCTCAAACAGAAAAGCATCAACGCTAACATCATCATCCATACGAACGTTATATTTTTATAGGCGTAACGCACAAAGTGATTGTTCTTTAATTTAAGCGCAAGGATGTATAAAAAGGATCGGATATGCTGTGCTGTTTGAATTAAATTGCTACCTGAAGGTAAAACTTTTTGTTCGCCTTTGCATGCATGACACAGAGTGCCGCCGACACCGTCGCTCTTTACTGCCATACATGCGCCCATCACATTTTCATTTGTTTGCAAAATACCCTCTTGGCTTATAGAGTTCAGAAGGGCTGCAGATATTTTTTAAAAACTTCAACAGGCTTGTGCAACTCAAGATTTATACACACAAAGCTTTTTTAATTACAAAACTGTCGACGAGTTACAACACGGACTAGTGACATACAGTAAAATAATTGTGTGGAAAGCAATAACCAGCTAACCTAATCTTTTACATTTCTTCAATTTTGCATTAAGCACGACTTGCACCATCGTTCGACCAAGTTGAATGCCTTGGTCGTAGTACATGTGGACATTATGCATACTTTTTCGATCTTGATTGGAACAAGAAAATGGAATTTTAAGGAGCACGGGAATCGGGAAAAGTTTGCTACATCCATAGTCACTTGCAAAGAGCAACAAGGGTTTTTTTAGCATTCAAACATAGTTTTTCCTATGCTTTGGTAAAAATAAGAAAGAAAACAAAAGATAAATTTTTTTTGTAAAGTTGATAGCATCAAGTTCGTACGTACGCACACTTTCAAATTGGTAGTAGATGGCTACGTGATACTTTTGGCTAATCGATTAGGGAACATTCTTTTTGTGTAGCTAGTAGCACGTTTCCATATTGTAGGCAGCGTGTGCCGAGCCGACACACATTTTCTATAAAATTTTGCTTTGTCATTCTGATGATAATCAAAAACTCTCCCCCCGTATACGTTTTGTTCACCATGTCTCGAGTAGTAATTGTTAATAAATTGTGATTCTAAAAGTTTACTTCAAAATCTGAAATGTGTGCTGATGCTGATATGAATCTCGCGAGCATAGACGCTTCTTGGTAACAGCAATATATATTATATGGCTTTATGAATTTCCCTACAACAACTCGTATTATTATAACGATATTAAGAGCAATGCTTGGAATGTTGGCTTCATTACTTGAGAGACTTTAGGCAGAGTCCAAAAGTATGCACTACTGGGCGCTCACTGACTTAAGCACTTGTTTCAACAGAGTACATTTATCACATCGTGTTTTTCCTCTATTCAATGTGATCTACGTTAATATTGATTTCTTATACAGTAAAGGTTAGAGTTGCTTACAAATTGAACACCTAGTTTCAGTTAACCATTTGTGGCATTTGCAAATCTTATCAAGTACTATTAGTATTAATATTAGAGTAAAGTATAGATTACTTTATAAAATATGAAAGACTTTGTCCCAAAACACCAATGTGATATATTAATGTAGGGACCTGATGAATTCCATCGACAGTAAATTGTTTCGTATTCTTGCTCATAATCCATAGTGTTCCAAGTGATTTGTAAGGCTGCAAATTAATATTTCCTGCTAGAACCTCAGAGTCAGCTTTCATTAGAGAGTGTGTCAGAATTTCTCCCAAGTATTACCAAACTCCCTCTCTCTCCTAATAAATGAAAGGAAGCTATAAGGATTTCTACATATTAGACTATTTAGAAAAGTTGCAGTACTTTCATTTCCTCCCTCCACCCATTATCCAACCAAGCTTTAGTTAACTTAACATTGTATTACGAAACAATTTTATTGACGCGATGATGAGTTTCTCTCTCCTAATAGATTTTTCCTGTCTACATATACATCACGTTCACTTTAATGATCTTTGGAGAAGCAGCTCTGTTCTCTCCTAGCCGAGCACTATTTATGTTCTATAACATTAACTATTAGTAAATACTATTAACTTTGTTTTACAGTTTGCTTCTGTACTCGTATACTCCATTGTGCTAAATGAAAACAATACAAATAGCCTATCCTATCTGTTACCATTCGATATCTAGAAATTAGCAGAAAATGCAATACTTTTACTAATAAACTGGAGAAAGTGCTGCGAAACAAAACATTAGGTTGAAATTTGTTCATGGAATTCTCGATGAATGCGTACAAGGAAATGTTCTTGTTGCGTTTCTATCCTGCATTGTCTTCAGGTATATACATGAGTAGTGTTACTGACTATAGGATTTTATGTTGCGAAAGAGTCAACTCTCAACGCAGCTAATTGCCATCTATTTGATTTACTGCAAAAACACGTGACCGAAATCTGTGAGAAAGAAGTTAAGCATATGATCTCGGATTCCAGTTTGCCAGTAACTTCTATTTATACGTTAATGTATGACTATTGCCTTAAAATACATACAACATCCTATTTTTAAGTTTTGAACACATTTACAAACCAATTGGGTGGTAATCGGTAAATTATATGATAATGATAGGCATATCTTTTATTTAAATGGAGGATAAATTTCTGCCATTTTTGCGACTTGTTATTCCGCCTATAGATTACGTCCATGCGGCGCCAACCGCCACGTAAAAAAAGAAAAGCAAGCACAAGAGTAACAAAATTTATGCTTTACATTATTAAACTTTTTCTCTTTAAAAGAAAACTTTTGCGGGAGAACTGCTGTACCCACTTTCCAGCTCTTAAACTCCTGCTGTATTGTAATACATAGCTTGTGTAGTTGTTGTTAATCAGCATAGCATTATTTGTCGACTCTCTCTGCCCAAAGCAGTGTTTTTTTATACGGTGCGCTCCTTATTATAATATAAACTGCATAAAATTCTTCCTACACACTAATATGAACACTGGGGAGAGTCCCATATATTATAAGTTGGAAACAGGAAGTAATTGTAAAAGTTGTGCTTTCGTGCTTTCTTTCTTAAAGCACGCACACAAAGTGCTCCCTCTCTTCTGAACATGTGCTGGTCGTACATAGGTAGAAAATACTATAATCACGGTTACAGGGTAATTAGGAATTTACATTTAACATTCCGTGCCCTATGTCGTCGTGTAGCCGAACAGGTTCTAAGATAACCAATTCTCCTTATATTATCTTACAACAACAGTGTGTTCATCTTGTTCATTTTTATGATAACATAAATGACAAAAAAGTTTCCAGTAAATTAATGTACGTTTTATTTATTTATTTAGAATTTATTTAGAAGTGTAACTAACACTAACGCTGTGTGAACAGAATTACAATTTGGTACAGTGCAACTTGAACATTATGCGTCAGTGTTAATGGTATGTAGTGTCAATGTGCATATTTAAAAAAAATCTTCTAAATTTCCTTCTTCCGACCATGCTTATGTATCATCTATGAAAAAATCCAACTGCTTACATATTCTGCTTGAAACTTTAATTTGAATTTAAAGTATGCTTCGCAGAAAAACGAGGACTCGGGGGCAGTACATTTTGAGCATTAAAACCAAAATGGAGCATCCTGCTTTTTAGAAAGGCTTTACGTAACATGTAATATGAGATTCAAAATATACGTGATCATGAATATATATGTAAAATTCTTGTACTAATTTTTAGTGCACTTTAAAAATTGACAACTTGTTATTAATAAGCCGTTTCACAAAAAATTATCCAGGAAATGTTTACTCACTCCGTAACCCATTTCCCGGCAGGTAAAAAGCATCCATTTTAACATCTCTTTAATGTAAACATATATTGCAGAGAAAGCACGTCCATATGACAGTAGAATTCGTATATACAAAATCATACGGAGAAAGGAGAGACAAAAAAATAAGTGAGAGATGTTATTACAGAGACAAGAAGGAATAGTGGTGGTGGTGTAAGTGCCTACTTCAACTCAGCCAGCGTTTCTTGTCTTTTGTTCTTCCTGTGTGGCTCTTTTGCTCTCTCTTTCTCTCGTACTCTCCATTTACGTCATCATCATGAGTAGCAAATCTAACTAATTCATGATTTCCGACAAATTTCACATTTGCAGAATTTCCTTTTTCGTTAAGTAAGACTTGGATAAAACATGGAGAGTTACATATTATAGTCTCAGTGGTGAAATGTACAGCAAAAATAAAATCGTTTCAACTTTTCTTACTACTACTCGACCCACGTGCACGTGGGTGATGGTACTGCACGGTGGTGGTCTCTCTACGCCATTTATAATGCTACCTACACACATAATATGTAACACGTAAGACCAGAAGTCCGCGAGAGTCTAGTGCTTTTTTTAACAAAGGTTCTTTAGCTTCTTTATGGAATTTCCACTCACACAATAAAATACATTAATGACACCTCTGCGTTGTCACTTAGTACGGTTTTTGCTCTCTGTTCAACTATTCTAACTACTCTTCAAATTGCTAAAAATGGTTTTATGCTCCTCTCCGAAAGTGGCATCAGCAGCAACGTAGCCAACACGAGTATCTTAACTTCTTATAATAATATTAATGCGTAAAATAAATCCAATGTGAAAACGTAAGGGCAGCATCACGAAGAAGTGCAACCACATCCCATTTTATACATTTGTTATCCATTTTATAGCTCAATATAAATATAGTAAGCATACGCTTATATATACGTGTCTATATCTTTGCACCAGCACCGTTCTTTCTAACAACCGCAGAGAGTACATCGTACATTTGAAGAAGAAGAAGAAGAAGAGAGGCAACCGAGTGGCATAAAATCTACCCCTCTGAGACATAATGCGACTCACATATCAATAGTGTACATGTTGTTCAAAGGTATTATCATAAAATGTGGGAGTACTTTTGTGCTCTTCTCAGTGGAAAGTAAAATGTTGTGTAGAAATGATTATATGTGAGATCATTCCAGATAGTGGTGTGTGGAACATCAGTGTGCTCCATAAATGCAAAAGTGTATTCTACAATAAAAAGTCATACTAATACAAGTCGTAAGTGTGTGGATACTTACCCAAGTGAATAATGCAATTTTAAGTACATGGAGTACTGCTCGAAAATACAAGTCTAATTTACTTTTTTATCTTCAACACAGCCATAACTATAAAAGACTCTATATCTCTGCGGAAATATTAAAATAATTATAGATCAACCTTCTGCATCAACGCTCATAAATTTGACACCATCGATGACTACAACACGTGGATAAAGAAAGGAAGAAAGTCGTCAGTTTACTTGTGCCTTGTTCAAAATTGTTATCCTTGTCATGTTCCTTCGAATGAATTGTCATTTGTCAAATATGTTGTCATAAAAAAGGCTTGCCTCATGCACAAGAGAGACTATATAGCTGACAGTCAAAAATGCTTTGAACTATGTGGCGTACCATATTTAAAAGAGACGTTACATGTGGCCTAGAGAGAAAGTGATGACGGACGGACGGACAATCAGAAACGTCTCAAATGTCAATGCTTTCACTGATACTTTCTACACTTTCCTCCTCTGGGTAATAAATAGTGGCAAGGCCATGGATTTGTGGTTTGTACTCATGAATGAGCCTACTTGGAGAAGAGCAAAGTTAACTCTTAAAAATTTCCTGTGTATAGCTTGAGTGAGCATTGACTTTAGCACAGCAACACCAATGCAGAATAAGGGCAAATAATAATACTAGTATTTATTATTACATCATGAAAAGATTGAATGGAAAAACTCTTTTCTTATCTTCCGGGAAAGTACCTGGCACACATATAATAATACACACTGATGCAAAGAATTTTGGTAGAGTATTTCCATCTTTTCTTTTCCATGCAAGTAATATCCACATGTCTGAAAGAAATCAGTGCATATTCCAACAATAGGCAGTAGTAGTACTACGCTTACTAGACCGGTGTGTGGTTGTAGGCAAAGTTTTGGGCAAGTGAATGCTGGAATGAGCTTATTTATACTTTCTTCTCAAAATTATCCATCTTACAAAAGATGAGTTAATAAAATAGTACATAAATGCGTGTATGTAATGCAAAGAAACGGTTATTGTTGTCTAGTAAAAGATTCATCTTGTGTACCCACGTCATTATATCTTATAGCCACAAAGCTGAAGGACGTTTTGACACAACGAAATGGAATCCGCCATGCTGTGTCACACAGATATTTTATGCGTATTACTTTTATTTGAATTACTGTGTATTATGTAGCTGACAATGAAAACACATCTCACAGAGATGACAAAAGCAGCCAAACATACATCTCTAGTTGGGAAAAAGTTGGGTGGGTATGTCTCATTTTGCAGTATGTAAGACTGCTGAGATGTTTGGAAATGAAAATATACTTGTTTGTTCTGTGTAGAAAGTTGTCATCTTTCTTGATGATGAAATATAAGTATCACGTGTGACGATTTTACAATAGTGTGTGTATAAAAAAAAGTATCAAGTTTTGAGAATAAATGTTTGGGTACAAAAGAGAATAACAAGCGGAGGAAAGGAAAGAAGGAAAAGCTCGCGTTTGAAAAGTTACATAAGAGTGCTGCATAACTTTCTAATTCCTAATGAGCTACTCGGCTACTCGACTCCTTTTCTACGAGATTATGGTAAAGAACGCATTTATGCACTCTAATAACGTCAGAAAGTTTTCAACTAATCATGCTGTCGATCAACTTTCACGCGCAGCAGCTAACTTACAGGAAGGAATACTAACCCATGGTTGTGTGCTCACGCACACACAATTTTATTTTTATGATAAGAAATAGAGCTAAAGGACAACGGATTTTTTTGGAGTAATGATCATTATGTTTCTGAATTAATAATGAACGCCAATCAGATTATAAACCCCCTCTTTTTTCAAAGTTGTTTTTATTAAATTAAGATGTTCATTAAAAATCTACAAAAAAAAGTCCGTTTGCACGTGATCCACTCCCACTTTTTTCCCACACCAAATTGCTTTTTCTTTGACGTGAGAGAGCTATTAATGGATGCCTGATTTTATTTTATTTTACGACGAGCTATAGTGAAAACGGGAAACAAAAAGGATAAAAGTATAAGTCGCAGGAGAGGAAAAAAAACTCTATTTCCATTGTTCCAGTTCATGGAGACTTAATTTCGTATAATGCATCTTAGTTAGTAGAAATCGGATGAGTTAAGAAGTCACCAGTAGATATAACAAGTGATAAACACATTAAGCATGATGCTATATACCAAATTGTGTTACATTATTTGGAAGCGTTGAGTCAGTACAAAATAGCAGAGTAATTCGTATGAATGTACGTACTTTTAATACAACGGAATATAAAAGAAAATAATCTTTTATTCCTCTCACTGGCTTTCCACATTATTATTAGGAGTGGTGGTGGTAGCAGTTCTTTCTCTTCTTAACTTCTTCCCACTACTCAATCGTTATAATATACTATAACCGTTCGCATGATATGTATATTTATCCTCCTAACACTTTATAGTCGTCAGTATTGTCTAGTGAGTTCCTTTTTTAGAACTCATAGGAATTTGCTTTTGTGCATTATTATATATACGTTCATTGCATTAGCCCAAAGCCCTTTTTGTCTGGAATGCTTACACTACTTACTACTTATGATTTTCATTCACTTTTGGTTTCGTTATTCTTTTAGTACGCTTTTCTCCACACTCTACTCACTTTATCAAGACAACTACAATACTTTTCATACTACTACCAACAATAAAAGATCTATTGTGTCCAAATTACCTGATGAAAAATATTATCAGCCGTGTCAGAGGAAGGACCAATTTCGTGCTAGTTAAGTTAAATGGAAATGAAATTAAATGTAGGAATTATTGTTGGTGTAATATCACCCATCGTATGAGATTCATAATTCTGTGATGATTCAACTGAAGAAGTGCTTCTTGGTGTACAAAAAAGTTTTATACGATTCGAGTTCAGTGAAGAAGCAAAGCACTATAATATGTCGGGTTGGGAAACATCATAAAGAAAAATTGTTTGCCAAGAAAATGAGACTTTCTTACTGCACTGCTACATGGCATATTTGATCTTGAGTGAAAACAATACCATCTAGAAGACAAAATTAGGTGAAGCACAACTGAAACACAATTTAGATGTGTGCATCTGTATTTCCGCATTACCATTAGCAGGCACGTGTATAAGAAGGTCATAATTCTGTTTTCATCTTCTTACCATTAAAATATTACGTTAAAATAAATACTTTAGAACACGAGGGTTTCGTGGAATAAATATAAATTTTGAATTTAATGTTATATGCATCCGTGCTCAATCTACTGATAGATACTGAATCTTCATTTACTATACAGCCTTATCATGTCTGAATGAACGTGTGCACGATGCATTAGGATTGGATTTGTCTGCACTAAGGAAAAATAATACACATTAAGCAAGTTTTATCCTGCTGCAGCCAATGTTGGTTGAACAAGCTTCCTCTCTGAATGCACTTCCATGGACGATGGGCATGATCCAACAAACCATAAGAAAATGACAAACGGATCTGGAGAAAGAAAAAAGAATATGTATACTTTCTGCGATTACACACATGAATGCCTAAACACTGGAACCAGCTCAGTTTGATGTTCCGTGCACTTCTCTGATCTTAGGTTTTTGTGTTTGATATGATGCTGGGGAAGAAAAAAACACACAGAAGGAGAATAGCAGCAAAAAGATATTTATTACGTAGTACAAAGCAGAGTAAAATGCATGGTTTTGTGATAAGGAAAGCACAAGTTTGAGTAGAGTATGAAAGACTATTGTTGTATGTGAAGGGTATTTTTATGAAGATGTAAAGTTCAAAGAAGAAGTGTTGCAACACATACAAGAACCCGGACCCAGGCTCTCTGGATTGTTGCAACAAATACAAGTGAAAAAACTATCACATTTTGAGATAAAAGAAAACGACACGCAAACACTAGAAGAGATGGTGTTGCAAGCACTTGAATGACATTTCTTTTCTACATTTTTCGTTGTAAATAAAATGTAGCCCAGGTTAAGTATCGCGACTATGACGGGGGACATATTAATTTCGAACTTCGTGTCTGTATGTTCGTGATGTAACTTCTGTATTCTGTATTATTAATACCGATACTACAGCGATATATGAGATATTATATTAAAAGCAATAGGTACAAAATCTTCATTTGTCATTTAGCCACTATATCATCTCTCAACTTTGTTAATTAGATTATTGTTGTCCTTCCCGGAATACTTCTTTCAACTGCAATACATGCCAGCATCAATTCTAAAGGTCTTTTATGTCTACTACCGCGTATACACAATATCTACAAAACTGTCCAGGTTTTATTTGTATTCCCCTTCTTTGTATTATTTCTCACCTTTCATGATACCGTCCAACACACATTCTATCACTGTTATGTGAATGTGACTCTACAAATGGAATTCCTATGAACCTTGTTTTGTTATTGGAAAATTTCAATTTGGATTTGGAGGATAATGTATTATGTAGGTATGTGGGTGTAGAAAAGTGAAGATGATGCAAGAGTTGAATAAAGTACGGACAAAAATTTTCTAGTAAATATTGAACGTATTAGGAAATAATCTCTAAAAGTGTATTTTCCTTGAAGGAAAAATACTTAGGTCCATAACATAGGAAGCTGATTTCTTAGAGAAGGTAAAAATTTTACTTCCTTTGGGCGTACAATGATTAAAAGAAATAGCGTAAATCAAGAATGTTTGGATAAAAGAATTGAGCAATCCGAGTTGAACAAATGCCTACATTTTAGCGCGCTGGTAAACAAAATGTTCAACTGAAGTCAACGATCAACAAGAGTAAAAAACGTTATTTCTTCCTAATAGGTACATGCAAAATTTAATCTCACACAAGTTGCTTGTTCCCAAAGAGTTGTACTTGTAGCGGTATGTCGAAAAAGATGATGCTGAACTGAAATTTTATTCTTTCAAGAAAGTTGAGAACGAAACTTTTCTTCCACTTCTCCATAACTAGGAAAATATTTGTATAAAATCAAATCAGGCAAACACGACATCATAATATGCAGAGTGACTCATATCATGGCAGCTATTTTGACGGTGGCTTTTTCACAGCTCATTCAATTCTGTAACCTTAACCGTTGAAGCAACCGTTGCGTTTAGATAGACACCTCTGTGCATAAATAAAGCAAAAAATATGAGGTGCAGGCTTGTTGGTGATTGTCACCCCATTTATCCTTCCGTTCAATGCTGCAATCAACAAAATTGCTACTTTATAAAGAGAGAGAATGAATCAATATTATGCAATCATGAGCTTATATTGTTGGCTTGAAACTATTCATCTATATAGAGTGAAATCAAACCACTTGTTAGCATTTCTGCGTCTCATTTTTTTTCATTCACAAAAAAACCCATGTTCAGTTTCATTGTCATTGTTAGCCTTTCTGAATCCATTACGATTTGATTTATGCTCTTCAACCTCGTTCTTAAACGATATTAAAGCACCTACCTACATCAAAAATATCCGTTGTTATAAATAAGACGTAAATTATTGATAAAAATTGTGACATGAAATTGCTGGCACCACCCCAATTACTACAAAATTTGTTGTCAAATGATCTATCAGAAGAATCGTAAATAAAACATTCAACGAGCACAGGCCATTCTTAAGCCTGTCAATAAAATGCACTCTCCATTTTTACAGGCTTTCTTATTGATGTACTGCATATTAACATATTTGTTGAACTTCTGTTTATTTACTTCAAACTATCAGTCGTTATATTAGGTCGAGTATATTTTATGTGACTCTTTATACAGTTGACATATTATATAACATTACCGAGCTGAACCTTAATCTTGGTCAAGGATGGATGATCAGAGAAATAGAACAAAATGTCATTAATAAAAAAATATCATATCATTTCTGATTTAGTGGACGCGGACGTTAGTGGCAGTTAAAGGGATTTACTGTAATGAGAACTTCCTTTCCCTGTGAAAAAAATGGTATCTTAAACAAAGGTTTTTTTCAGAGCTGCTTGCCAAAGAAAAAAGTCATAATAGAGTAACACGCAAAAAAGAAGTAGAAATGTGCAAGAGTTCTTTTTTTTCGTCTGATCTTTTGAGTAAATCTTTCGTCTATAAAGTAAACTATGTGTAAGTATTGTTAAAAGAGAAGTATATATAGAAAAAAGGAAGAAAAATAGCCTAATTTGGCCAACTACTTAAACCTAATGTTCTTCTCATTGTTACTCTCTCTCTCTCTCAGTTGAAAGATTTTTGTGACTTAAATTATCTCGTTTTATGTGACTAAATCCAAAATTATATTTTTGCTTTCATCACGTTTTTTTGCCGACTAAAACATTTTGTTTTGGACTCCTTCCAGTTGACAGTATAGACGTGTAATTGCAGAGGACGACTACCAGACAAGCCTACAAACGTAAGGCGATGCAGTGGAAAGAGGAAGATTAATATAATTGCCTATCCTGTTGGTTTACTGCTTTTTTTATCTATCAGCATATTATTGGTTTTAGGAGTCCTAAATTGTCTTGTAATGAAACTGGAGGACTTTATCAGGAAATTTTTAGCACATATTGCATCACGTTGTGTTGTGGAACTGTGGAACATATTTTAAACATGTTTGATTTTAAATATCAAGTTGATCAGAGAACTTTATGTATTTAAGTCACTAAATGGTCACGTAACAATTTTTGAGAGACAGCTCAAAAACAGGATGGGATACGTAAAAATTACCGTTCTAAATTGAGATCAAGTTTCAAGTTAAAAAGCAAAACATGATCATGCCATATATCTTTAATATTTTGTAATCTTTTCATATAGTAACACTATGAAAAAGTAATAGTATTCTGCATAACATTAGAAATGCAAAATTTATTTAAGATCTTGGGCAATCTCATATGTCAATCGGCACAAATTTATTTTCCCCCCATTTTAGAATTAGGTTCATATTATTCGCAAGTAAAGCATAACTTCCTGTGGATTTGTGATATTCAGATAGATTGGCAGCGATTTATTTCTCAGAAAAGGAAAAAAAATATGTTCAATACGAGCCCCAAAATTGCATACGAATGTATGTCTACGTTATATATAATCTTGTGAATGATACACTCGTTTGAGTTAACGCCCTATCAACTCCCCCTTTGATCACATACATACAGTTTAAATTAAAGCTTATAATATATTATATCTGTAGTGTGCTACCGACTACTGTATTAGTATGGCATGCTCAATGGACAATGTGGATGACTGTGTTTGGCAGTTACGCTAATTAAATTTCTCATTTCTCACTTTATCTCTAGCAGCACAATAAAATATTATCACATATCAGTAAACCAGAAAGGCCCATGAACATTTTTAGATGCTTTGTGTAAATATAGATATCACACTATTGACTTGATATGCTCGAAAACAACAAAAAGTAATATCAAGACATTATACTGTTCATTGATGCAACGAGCTACCGAGACTTTGATTAGAAAGATGGAGCCATAACCATTCGTCTTTACTTTGTTATAGTAAATAATAAATGTACATGTATAGCTTATGTGTATTGAGCACACAAAAAACCTTTCGGAACGTATTGCTTCAGAATTTATACCAGAAAACTCAAATTAAACGTCATGTTGAAACCAAAATCATGTTAGCTGATGCATAAAACCTTGAACCTAGGATCAAATAGCAAGTAGTAATAAGGTGTATTTATTTATACACACAGAGATATCATAACAACTTATTCTTGAGTCATTATCATAAGTGAACTTTTAACTTGGGCTACGGATACGACTCATACGACACCCAACCAAATGGGCGCTATTAGTTTTGCTTTGCTTTTATGCACCCAACTTATTCTGAGCATCTTGTGTTTATTCTATACCAACCAGTGTTATAATATTATTTAACCTTTTTGCAACAAAAAATACATATTAAATGGGATTTGGCAACAAAAACTATGTAGCAGTTGTATTAGTAGTATAAATGGTTACATTTAATAACTAGTGCGTTACACACAAAATTATCATTTTTGTTGTTGTTTTTTTATCTGTTGATGGAGACAAAACAAATTACTGCTAAAAGAATTAAACTTGCGTGGTATGAAAAGGAAGGAATTTAGTTCAATTACAAAGACAACTTTATTTATGCAACGTAATAAAATGTAAGATCTAGTTCCCTTTTTTTCTTAAGACTGTTTCATGCAATGCACAAAAAAAACTGTACATTCTTTGAACCAAGGCAAGGGAAACATTTTCTATTTATCACTGACTGGCTGACGAAAAGGAATTTCTGTACGCTCATAAATAATGTTACTCTCATGACTCATGACAATGCTGCGCTTGCATTTGAACTTCTGCTTTAAGCCATTGTATTCTATTCACCCAATTTATCAGTTCTATTATCCATGTAATCAGAAATCGTACAAGAAATTGTTAAATAAATAAACATTATAAAGTTATATTGGGTAACTATTACCTCATCTTCTTGTGCATAATTTTCTTGGAAATCGAATCAAGCCAAGGATTGAAGTCACCCAAGTAATACCAAAGTATTCTACAATGTTGTTTATTTTTTAAATCACACAAGCCAAAAAAATCACAAATTTTTCCGCCTTGCCACTTTGACATGCATTGACAGACAGACTCAATTTAGTTTAAAACTGGCATTAATTTGCATATGTGTGAGGCGAAAGTAATTACGCCCCTAAACATTGCAAGTAGAATGGATATAACAACTAATTTACTTTTACTGGATGTGTTTATGCGTTTGGCATTTTCGTTGTAAATGCAAAATTATTTTATCGGAACCAAGTGTCAAGATCATGCCAGGAATTAGGAATCGTTAACACGAGGAATTATTTCAATGAGCTTATTCTTAAACATTTGCATGTATTTCAATCAGAGAAATCTATGTTGATAATTATAGTTAATGTTAGACCTAAATTGGAATATTTTTTATTCTTGGCTATTTTTATTACAATTTTTGTATTAAAAATAGAGCGCCTGACCCTAGTATGCCAATCAGTTACTGTCAAGAGTTCACTCTATTAATTTAGGTGCTGATTGTATTGGAATCTTGTAGTCTGTAGAAAAACGAGAAGAATGTGAACAAATGGGCATATAAACCATCTATAATATATGTCTGTGGCGTGGCATGTGTTTTTGTGCATCTATGGCACGATAATTTGTTGATGGTAAATGTAACAACAAATGATGACTAGGTATTCCGAAAAGATAGCCCAAAAAAATTTCATTCATTGAGTAGAGAACTTGTTAATTAGTTATCGCTAGCAGATCACTTCCTCAGAGCAAAGTGAGATGAATGATGTCTGTATAGGATGCATTGCATTCTCTAGCACATATAAAAAAATGAAAATAAGCTAAAGAAACGTGCCATATTTCACCTACTTGTCTATAACAAACCAAGTGTACCAAACCAAGCATCTCTATAGGTCAGGTATATGCGCAAGGAACATCAAGAACTTGCGTAACACTCAAATTGTAAACGCTTAATTGTTGAGACAACAGTATTCTCTTGGACTAGACCTAAAGCGGCAAACGGATTATCCATTGTCAGCAAAAATAAAGCAATGTGGCACTATTAAGCATGAATATTATGAAAGAGAATTTATGCAGCTTTACTAATTGTAGTTAAAATAATTACTTTATGTGAATTTCGATAAGTTATACTTGTAGCAACATTGCGTGAACATTTACCGTAAAACAATTTGTTAAGATTACAGGGATTTTATACAACTTCTTTATGCAAATTTGGATCCACTCCTCCATCTTTAGAAGTTTTCATTAAATCCTCAGCCACAGTTAAATGAAATTTCATTTGCGGACAAGATTGTGTGAAATGGTTTTCCTAAAAGTATTTCATTTTCAGAAATTTCGGCTAATTTGAAAAGTGTCATTTGTTCATGCGAAGCATAAAAAAAGCAGTTAAAGTGTTGATCAGGGATTTAGTCTGCTCATTTGACAATATAATTCAATTCAAAACAATTAAATTGGCTACAATAAATCACAGGGTCAGATTGAGTATCGTTCATGTAATACAATTTTCTATTACCAACCACATATTCTTTGCATAGAAGAAAAGGAAAAACATTGTTTGTGATAAGACGACTGTCATTTCATCTTATCTCTTATAGTTCCATGAATGAGTTAGTCTAGTCAGCATCTTTTTGAAAATAAACCTTTAGCGTTGCATACACGTGTAATGTAGGCATATGTATTTGCATTCGCCGACCCAAACCAGGCTTGAAGCTCAGTAAGCTGTCACTCTAGCAGACATCAAAACGATCATCCTCATTTCTTCACGATTTCTTCATCGCATCGCACAGGCCATTATCGTCATCATGATAATTTCTTGGGGTGTATTTTTATAGTGATGAAGAAGAAGATGAATTTAATAGTAAATAATAATGATAAACGACATCCTTCATAAATGCAGATTTATTCTGAATCCTCTTTGCATTGACTGAGTTGAACACAGTGAGCATTATTTGAAGTTGAAATGGAAATGTTTTTTATTATTTTGCATGTTGTTAGCTGAAAAATAACGTTTCACAATGAGCAATGATATCTATACAATTCACAATTCCCCAATAGCATTATGCATGTTCGCATTTCAAATATCGTATGTTAAGAAAGCTTATAGTTTGATAGGTTCTTAGTATTTACAGACGACGACAGACAGGCTGATGATGTGCGCAGTACATTATACATTCTTGTACATTCATTTTTTTATTTACTCAAATTAAAGCAGTTTACCAGCCCTTTACATGTTTTTTTATGAAAGTAAAATCTTACATATATATACGCGCATTTGGAGTTAATCATCATCATAATACATACATAATGTTTATTATCTCTTACATTGAATATCAATCACGTCAAGCAGATTTTGACCTTTCACCCTGTATCAGATGCATATTTTATCTACTGACTTAAAACGACTTTCGCAACAACGAATCGACATAAAATCGTAGAGAGGAAACGAGGGGCATTATCCATAATACCGCGTGTGACGAAAATGACATTACATTTTTTATATCAGCATCTTTAACATTCCATTTAAAATAGTTATGGGACAGTGGAATATTGTCATTAGCTAAATGACAATCAGCCAAAAAAGTACCAACTAGGTATGCATTCCTTATCTAAGCATTACCGTTTATACGACTCTGGCACAACAATGACGAACAATCGTAAAAACCGACAGAGAAGAGGTGCGTCAGTGTCTCTATATTTTAAGCTCATACCATGAAAATAGTTCAAAATGTTTCCACCTTTCCACATTCTTTACAAGCAGTTCAGTCGCTCTACAACTGTAAATTTTGCAATAAGGTTTATAATATAGATAAATGGGGACATTAATGGCAAGTATTGAATAGCGACAGATTAAAGAGAGGGTAGGTATATTTTCAATGAGTTTTTACATATGCATCAGTTTGGCAATTTAGTTAAAAAGCAGTAAATCCAAATGGACAGCTCCAGAAATTGCATAGAACTGGGGATTAAATCTGCATTATGCAGCTTGTGGCGTGGCGTGTGGCGCTGGTGCAATGCAGTAGCAGCAAAGCAACTAATCACCGACAAATTAGACGGACATGGTGAGCTGCTAAAGAGAGAAATACGGAAACAATTGCGGAGAATGATTATAATGCCTATATTCATTGAATGCATGACTGCGAACCGTTTGAGCATGCAATCATCGAAGTCCCATCTTCTCATCATCAGTATTCCATGTCTGTGTCTGAACCAAGTAAATGAGCATATCAGAGAGAGAGAGAGAGAAATACTAAACCACT
This sequence comes from Sinella curviseta, assembly GCA_004115045.4. Lineage (NCBI taxonomy): Eukaryota > Metazoa > Arthropoda > Collembola > Entomobryomorpha > Entomobryidae > Sinella > Sinella curviseta. The sequence continues at coordinate 37,948,947 of CM023203.3, read as the reverse complement.
ACAAGTCAACTGCAAGCATTTCGAGCACTTTAATGCTTCGTTGGATCGATGGAATGAATACTACATGCGCTGCTGCGAGCACTGCTAATAAAACGCTTATGTTATATATATAGCTATTCACTTCATTGTTTAACATTTTTTCTGCACTATATCACGCTCTTGCATTTTCTGCCTTGCACTCTTTCGATGTTGCACCAATTTGAGCCATATAATTATGCATTTGTAATTTTGGTGTGGTGCGATTACACGGATGATGATCATGATCATGCTAATAATATTATATGAGACTTAACACTGAACTGAATACTGAACTAATTTTATTGATATCGCCACACGCACAGTTTTAAGACATTTGTTTGAACATGCAAAAAATAAAGATTTTGTTCGAGTTGAAATGCAGACACATGTTGGAATTGTTGGATGATGGAAGTATTCAAAACAGATTGCATTTGTTCTACTCTGCTTGCTCATGAGGCTTATTTTTTATTAATGAGGGAGGCGAACAAAAGTGAAATAAAACAAAGACTTTAAAGACAGAAATAAGTTGCAGACAAATATCCCCATTAACTCACTCGTTGACATAATGAAATATAACCGATGGCAAAGTTATATCATACTGCGAACACAAGTTTCATCATGTGTGCCAATCATCAAGCGTTAAGATGAGATTGTTATTTTAGAGTCTCGTTTGGACCATGATATGATTTTAACTGTGGACGATCAGCAATATTTAACTTGTTATCAAATAAATGTAAGGCATGTTACAAGACAACATTATTATTAAAAAACGAATATACTGTATTTACGTTGACACTAAAAGGATTACAACACAGGTAGTAGTAGTGGTTTTGTGTTTTCCGGTAATGAAAGCAGAGAGACGTAATGCAACGTAAACGCGTCTCATGTCACGCCACAATCAATCATTTTAAGATTAAGCACTACTTGCCATCTATTTCTTTTTGCTTGCTTTCTTTCGTTTTTAGAAAGTATCAGTCCAATCCAATCTTATCTCTTTGTATACTATTATATGGCATATGTGTGTACGCTCGCACGTCTACCTCAAGTGGTCCGTGTTTTTTACTTGAAGAATTTTACACTGCTTTACCATTAGACGAAATGGACAAATCATGCATCTCCTCAGGTATATACTGTTTTGTCTCTATTTATTATTAGCCTGATGCCCTCTTGTCAGCAAAAATGTTTCATAAGGCTAGTATTTGTACTAGACACTTAAGATCAATGTTTGTACAAATACGCATACCAAGAATAACATTTTTCTATTGCACATGAAAACGAAAGCATTTTAAAAGGTTTTCTCCTTTGTACGAGGAGAGAAACTTTATGTTTGCTTACCATCATCGTCAATATCTCTGTGGTCAACATGGGTCGGTCTTGATGCTACATTTCGTATTGATCTCAAGACACGAAATGACATGTAGGGTAAGTGACTCCGGAGTCCGGAGTTTGGAATGCAGTCATGTACATGAACCTATGTACCATAGTACCATATTGTAAGCTGGATAAATACATAAAGGAGCATTTCACTACACAATTTTTGGTTATTTTTTTGTAGCGTTGTTGTTAATAACCCTTGACCTGAGAACATTTTCTCTAATGGCTTCACTTTTCTCAGAATCTTTAGTGAAAAAGTTGTATCATTTACTATTCCGTATGTTCCATTCTAAATTCGTTATCCATAAGTGCAATCCAATGTACAGTACAGCGTTTACGTAATAACGGAGTTGTTTTCAATTTAATGGTGGGTATTTTTCCTGGGAACGCTCATTTTGTACCATCTTTGCATTTATACACGGGTATTTATACAATAACCTTATAGTATGTAATGCATCATGAAATAGTGAACGACGAAAATGGACGAGTAAAAAAGAGTTTGTACTTACCCTGCCCTGTTTCATGTAATAGCAAACATCACATTTTGATAGATTATTTTGTTGCTTTAGCTAAATTGCATACGGTGCAATACCTCAAGCTGTCACCATTTTGCCATTTTTCTGGAATTTCAGACTGTAATTTCTAGAATTTGGATTACTTGACTTGACTAGGTACATAATTGACTGACTGCACTGCTTCGAGTTGGTTATGTACAGTAAACTATTTAAAAAGGTTCATATGACCCAAGAAGAGAAAACAAAATTTTAGCTTTGGTTCAATTCTAGAAACTAGACTTAACTTCTTGTAGAGTAACGACATCTCGGTAATCTACAAAATATGACATGTTTAGAGCTGGAACCGTGTACACGATTGGGGCAATGCGTGTCCGTGTCGTGTTGCCGGCAAACACGACATGAAAACCGAGACAGCGTGTCGTTTACTCAACAGCCGTGTTGTGTTCGTTTCGTGTTGGATGAAAACACACTTCTTCACTCGTGTACACGCGTTTTTATAAAGCAAAATGGGCTACATATACATATAAAAGGCTACGAATCAATATTTTTCACATAAAGTTTCTTAACAATTAAAAATATTTTCCTGGACAATATTAAGTACAATCAGTGTAGCTTTTTTACAGTTTCCAGCAATATAATATATTTGATATTTCAGTAATTGTGGTCAGTAAATTTGGTGGACAGTTAATTAAAATGGATCATAATCTATGTGCTAAAAAGCAACCTCCATCAACAAAACAATATAACAATCAACCAAGGGTGGTAAGTTAATTGCATGTTTAAATAACAAGTCTACATAATACTAAGCATTATTACGTTAATAGTTTTTTAATTTTGTATGGTTCTTTAATATTTCAGCTTGACCTACTTGAGCAGGCAAGGGAATTGGATACTGAACAATATCATTCCTTGTGCTGTGAACTCATCAAACTGTCCCCCTGTCCAGTCGATCTTTTGAAAAAGCAAATGAACCTTGCACGCGACACTATTGCACAAAGAAAGAAGAACGATAATGTGGAGCAGGTGGAATCGAAAACCAGGAGCAGTTCCGGAGTGTGTGGGCGTCAATGTACTGACGACCCCGGTGCTCCGGCTTCCAGGAACGCCGTCCCAGGGACGTCACCAGCAACTCAGGTTGGTAACTAACTACAACTACAATAATTATATGTAACAAGTAAGTAACTAGTGCATTTCGATACTAATTGGCTTGCTTTCGTTTTTCAGGTTGCTGTCATTATTCGTGGGGACGTAATCGCTAAATGTGACAAGTTCTATGTGGACACTGAAAAAGTTACCGAGTCTAAGACTCACGAATCATTATCCGGTGATCTCGCTATTGTGGATACACGTGGAACGTTAGTGTTTTGGTGTTACATCAGGAGAACTAACGTATGCAAATTTAACACTAAATTAACGGGCCTGGATGCTACGAAGATGAGGATGGGATTGGAAATCAAAACGGTAGATCAATAAACTCGTAGACATTGTAATTGTCATAAAATCTTAAAAGTGCATACTATCTAATTTAATTTAATAATAATAATTTAATTTTAATTTTTAGGTTCATGACCTAATTGCAACGTTGTTCCGTGGAAAAGTCCTGGTTGGAGCTGATTTCAACAACGATTTAAAATCATTGGGAATCATTCCAACTGATGTCGGCATTCAAACTCAAGATATCCAACAGTTTTACAAAGATTACAAGGAACAAAAAATCTCCTTAGCGTACCTTGCCGAACATTTTTTAGGAGAAAACGTTCAAGGGTCAACGCACTCTTCAATTAAGGATGCAAGACTCACCGCTCTTTGTGATAGGAAGATGGTGCAATTCAAGGCGCTCGGAATGACAAGGTTTTCCTGTCCCGTGATGGACAAATTGAGGGCGAACCCAGAAAACAATCCAAAACTGAAAGTAAACGTCCAGTACGACCGTTGTACATGCGGTGTTGGAAAGAAAAAGAAGAAACCAAAGCAAGCGACCTTTTATTCTTTCGACGACTTTGATCTTAATGATTATATGTAATTAATCTGTCTGTTATATAATTAATTAATAGCGTATGAAATAAATTTGTTTTGACAAAGTTGCTTGAATTTGTATTTTACAATTGAATTGAATACAATTTTATTTTACATTTTATTTAAGTTCTTTGGTGTGCATGATCTTACTTAGAAATCCGAGGTATATTTTCCTTAATATCCTACACATCTACTCTTCTATTAAATCAATAAATTATTATATTATAAATGCAGAATTACGTACATGAAAACACCTCTCCGTTGGAAGCCCGAGATATATTTTACTTTATATTCTACACCTTCCAAATGAACGAAACAAGTTAAACACTCTCGCCCAATGCTTTTTCTCGTATAGCTTCCAAAATGACGCTGTGGGGACAAGTTTTATACCAGTTCTTCAAGCATAGACATTGCTGAATTGTTTCGGGATTCATACTTTGTCTTCGATGAGAAAGTACATCGGTAGCGGAAGAAAAAAGGCGCTCAACTGGAACCCCAGTTCCTGACGCAGCCAAGAAGTCGCGTGCCATCTTTGAAAGTTGCGGGTACGAATTTCGGTTATTCTATAAAGAATAAAAACCATGAAATTTTTAAATATATATATATATATATATATTCAATATTAGTGTAAATAATAATTACTTAATATATTATTAGTAACTTATGTAATATAATGTACCTTCCACCAACAAAGTACGCCGTCCTTCCCGTCATGCTCCTCGCTTAGTTTGGATATCGCGTCGATTGTCTCTGTCTGTTCCGACAAATATCGCGACAGCTCATCTGTAGAACTATCTTCATTCTGCGCCTGAAATTTTTGCAAGATCAAACTTTTTAGCGAGGAACCTTTTGAGGAAGGTTCAGAAGATTTCGTGCTTCCTCGTAATTCTTCCGATTCCGATGTGATGACTTTGTATTTAGCTTTCCAAACGCGTCGAACTGATGCCCTGACTTCAGTTATCCATTCCTTTCTCCAACCTGTGACGTTGTACCACTGAAGCTTGAATCTTGGGTCCAACACTGTAAATATATATTATATTATTATGTTTTGTGCATAAATATCTCGTGTTGGCGATAATGTAAAATCGACCACGGTGTGATCAGTTACCTGTTGCTACAGAGTAAACCAGCCCGTCGGTGGTGGGATAATAGTCAGTTAACTTCTTCCAGCCTTCTTTTGCTGCATCACTTAATCGCTGGTCTACTTTTGTTGTATTTATGAGCTCCCGCCGATTATCTCTGTAGTTTGTTGTTACTGAATCCATGTAGGTTTCAAGATGTTCAAATAACGCATTGTAGATTGACAGAGTCTGCGACAATTTTGGTATTCCTTCTTCTGATAATAGTTTTGTTGCCTCTTTAAACGGTTGTAGCAAATGGATAGTTTTCTCAATCATAGTCCAATCGGATGCGGTGGGAATCAAATGCTTGAGGCCTTTGAAACTTTGTAATGTCAATTGCAGTGGTTTCTTTAATTGTATGGCTCTCTGAAGCATATCCAATGTTGAGTTCCAACGAGTTCTCACATCCAAGATGACGTTAATGGGCGCCATACCCGCAGCATCACATTGCTTAACCAGTTGCTCCCGTCGTTGTGGACTACCCCGAATAGCTACTGAAGCTCTGCGAATCTTCTCTACAAAGTGAACAGGCGGATACGGGGCTTCGGTTTCATCGTCCTAAAATGAAATAAATGTGAAGAACACAATGAAATGTGTATCTCGGTATTTATTTACATAAATTAAACAAAGTACCTCCTCTCCTTCAGAATCATCCTCATCATCCTCCGTTACAGCTACAAGATCTTCATTAGACGAAGCACCTATTTTCTTAATGATTTCCTGGCAGGATAAGTTAATTATGTGAGCCATACAACGAACCCTGTAGTCCTTTGCGCTGAAGTGTCCACCGTTTTCGCTGGCAATTTTTTCTAGCTTTTCGCAGCATGTGTTCATATTATATGCATTATCAGCCGTCAAAGCTAAGAGTTTTTCCCAGACACCGTATCGTGTGAGAACCTTGCCAAAATTATCGGCAAGATTAGCTCCACTATGACTCCCTTCAAGTATTGACAAATCCAAGACAGTAGTTTGAAGATCCCAATTCTCATTGATCCAATGTGCAACAACACCCTGGAATGCGTAGCCATTACGAGATGTCCATCCGTCGATGGAGAAGCTTATCTTTGATGCGTTTGTAATTAGAACTTGCTTTATGTCTTCAAACATGGTCTGGTACTGTTTACGAATTAAATTTCTCATCGGTTTTCTATGAGGCATCGTCACGTCAGATTCATCTGAGGCTGCGTATGCAAGCAGATCTTTAAGTGTGTCTTCTTCGACCAGTGAAAACGGCTGGTTAGTGGTTACTATAAATTTGACTAATTTTTCTTTATATGCTTGATTGTCAAACGCTGGTTTTGAGATCGTTGTAGATTCCACCTTAACATAGCTCGTCATCTTGCCTTGCGTTGTGGTCGATGACGACTGGAGAAATTCTCCATGTAGCTTTTTGTGAACATTTTTCAAATGATTCACCAGCGATCCCGTTCCTCCACTCTTCGGATTGGCAAGCTGCGTCCTGTTGTAAAATAAACGTGTAGGATACAACGCAACGTATACCTCGGCATTTTCTTGGGGTTACGGTTAAAGTAATAATTTGCTTTACCTGCAGGTTTTCACGTTACAAATCCATTTGAGAGTTTTCGGATTCTGTGTGAAGTACTTATAAACATGTGATCTCTTCACTCCTTTTTTTCCACTTTCTCCTTCCCGGATAAGATCGTCGACATTAAAATCATTTTCTGTTTCTGTTGCGTTTTGAATAGGTTCTTCCACAATATCATTATCTACGTCCATTGCTTCCAACGGTGTGATAAAATTTGGCGATTGGATTGTCGACATATTACCGGGGTATAAATTAACGTTTTATCCCAACACAATATTTAAAAAAGACTTAATGCAATGCATCAAACTGTATTCTGAGATTATAACTTGAAGATTCTTTAAGTATAGAAGAGTATCCAAACGTGATTCTCCAGAGTCAAAACTGCTTTCGTTAAATAGTTAAAAAATTGCAATAGAGTACACTTGTTCTGAAGTTGAAATAATTATTGCAACACAAACCGAGCTCAATATTTGACTTGACTATACTATGTGCCACATTGGCCATTTGAGACACGTTTCTCACAGATTTCTCGAATGCATGGCAGTAGTATTGATGAACGGTGTTGAGACTAGCGTCTTCATTTTTAACCTTCTTAAAACACGCGTTTTTTAAACCGTGTCCGTGTCGTGTTTTACAAACTTGTGTTTTACTCGTGTCGTGTTTTACCGTGTTCGTGTCGTGTTTTAAGTAAACACACATGCAAAACGACACGTTTTTGTCCCGTGTACACGCATGCCCGTGTACAAAATTCCAGCTCTAGACATGTTCTTACAACCAACATGACAGTTTAATGATATGTGACGTGGCAAAAGGTGAACTTTTTAGGGTTTTCAAACACTTTAATGTTTTCCACACTTGGTATCAAATGCTCTAAAAACTATATTATTATGATACAACCTACCTTTACCGAAAGAACGGTTTGACGTTCCATGAAGAAGCTTGAAGGATTACTACTAATGCAATTTTTGATTCAATGTCAACAACCATAAGTGTACAGCGTTAGCATTAATGTAACGTGTGGTTTTCATATAAAATTAGTATGAAGTATTGCAAACGGTAAAAAGAAAGCGGGAAGCCGTCATCCCACCAGTTCTACATAGTTGCAGATTCATTCACGCAGGTTACTCTTATGGAAAGAGCCATGAAGGGGTTACCCACTCAATCTTCTTCAGTGAAACTCTGTATGGAATTTAGTAAGCGATGAATATGCTTTAAAATATATGTACATTTACTGATTGTGGATTAAGTACATAAGGGTATAGTCAAAGAATGCGTATTAATAATACAACTATATAGTGTACGTAAGTAGAAAGCAAAAGAAAATACGATACGTACCTGACCCTCTCTCGATCCTTTCACATTTTTCTCTCGAGTACGTAAAATGGAGACAGCCTCATAAAATTCTCCATTACATAACGTAGAAATACCTGGGTGTCACCTTGCTTGATACTATTTGCATTGATATACCTACCTAAAATGTAAATTGGTTTTGATATTTGCACGCATGCATAAAAGGTGTAAGTACGGCATATGTATAGGTAAGGATATTCCCATGTAGGTATTTTAACAATGCAATATGTACCGATACAATTTAGTAGTTCCATTCCAGATCCTGAATATATCCGAGCCGTGCTTCGAGCAAAAGCAACACTACTTGACTGATTATATCTCGCCGGGGTATACAGTGAACAGCAGCAGCTACAATGCTTACCTTTTTACCACACGTAAGTCAGTAAGTGTGCAAAAAACCTGGATTCAACTAATTTCACATTAATCATACATGGGGTCTAGAAAGTGAAAGTGTCGAATGGAAATAGCAGCAGCGGTGGAAAATGCGTCCCGATTTTACAGTTATGGCAAGTAATGGTAGGTGAACAAAAATCGGGAAACTAAAAAAAATAAAAAATAACAATAACGACGCGTTCTCATCAGCAGTAATGTAGTAGTTTGTAGTTCTCATAATAATACGGCATAAACACGTTTCACAAGTAATTTACTGGCACCATTCAAAGCGCAGCAGAGAGAAAGCTACCCGTGCTTTTACTCAAGCTCCTTTTACCGTTGCGTTGTTTGACCAAAAAAACATATTACTGCAGGCCAACTCGCTCTCATATATGTGAGCTGGCAAATTAAACGAAATACTAGTTTCTAATGTGAGCGAAAGCAAGTGGATGTAGTGTTTCTCTTATGTATATTGTAGCAATAATAATTGACATTACATGATTCATGTTTTTAGAAGCCAGGTTTTCCATCCAACACTGAAGGAGTTTCGCTTCCAATAAATAGAACAACAAGCCCTCTCACAACTAAAGTAGGAACATAAATTGCATGTGCATATAATGTAGGTAGATAGGTATATGCATGCCAAAAATCACATACATTTAGAAAATATTCATGAAATGAGAAACAAAAGCCGCAGATGGGTTTCATAAACAGTGCTAGCAAAAGGGAGGAAGGAGGAAGAAAGGTGGCTCATTAGGATTGAAATGGATCCCTTGCCACCAACATATTATGCAAAATATTATATGTACTTCAGTTCCAGTTGATGTGGAAAGAGATCTAAAGTAATAATAAATGTAGTAATGCTGAATAATTGCGAATAATCTATGACAGTAGGTATACAGGGTTCAAATTTATTAATGACACACCTCAGACCTTTTAATTTGATTTACTTTCCCAAATTTGAATGGCTAATACAAAGTCTCAGGATAATATATTGGCTAATAATAATATAACTGAGTACAGTAAAAAGCATAGCTACAATAATTATGCAATTTTCTCACTCAAAAATTTAGTTCACATTAATTCATAGATTTTATTTGAATTTAAATAGGAGTGATATCATAAAACGAGATTTGCCATGAACTTTGACACAGAACATAAAAGGAAACTGATAAAAAAATCAACCGTCAACAACGACGGAGTATGCTAATTTAAGGTGGATATAATGATGCAATTACATATTTTAACATTAATGATGCTAACCGCCAGTTATACAACATGGCTTATGTACAAATACTAACATTAACGAGATATACATATACTTCGCATTAACACGTAATGCGTATAATAATTATTACGTAGCTGAAGCGAAGCTTTTGCGTAGTTATGCTTTTAGTTTGTTTGTCTGTCCGTCTGTCTGTCCGTCTGTCTGTTCGTGCTCTAACTTTGACACCCGTTGACCGATTTTCTTGAAACTTGGTATGGAGGTTCCTCAGGTCATAGGTAAGGACGGTATTGACTTTGAGGTCAATCGGTCCACAGGGGGCGGGGTGGGGGTCACAGGAAGGTCACATGCATTTTAAATGGCAAAAAATTTTATCATTGATTCTGATAGAGAATCGAAAGATGATCATTCTCTTGAAAGACTAGGGGTCAAATCGGGTCAAGACGAGGTCACATGCATTTTAAATGACAAAAAATTTTATGATTGATTCTGATAGAGAATCGAAAGGTGAATCGTCAGAGTAAGTAGTCAGAGTAAAGAGTCAGAGTAAGGACAGTAAGGAGTCAGAGTAAGTAGCAGGAGTAAGTAGTACGCTTGACAATGCAGTATACTACTTACGTTACTGCTAGCGTGTGTCTTTTACATCTATATTTTACTATAATTCACAAAGTTTAGCAATCCTTCAGCTACGTATTTTCCCTCGTGGTTTAACACGACTAGTTAATTGCAAGTTCTTATCACTCTAAATGAAAACACGTAGTTCTAGTCAATCAATGCATGTCAAGAGAATAAGAACAAATCTGATCTGAAAGAAAACTACAGAGTTATTATAAATACTACAGTAAATAGCGTTCAATATCATACCGTTTGTTATAAAATGCATGCAAATAGTATAATATAACCATCTAGATAGATGCATCTATTGTCTTTGCGCCATTGATGGTTGTTGGAAGAAGCAAGCAAATCACCTCCATCTTTCCTTCAAAGCATCTTTGTTGTACGAAGCGAAAGAAAATGAACGAGGAAGCGGAACTGGAAATTGAGTTTTCCCATTTACATGGTTATGCAATAAGTAAAATCCTATTGCTTTGTAATTACAAGGTACAATGGGCGAAATAATATGGCACCAGCACACATTTTAGTCTCTCTCGATGCTTAATTTGATGAGACAAGATCTCGCCTGGAAAACTGCGTGACATAAGCAAGAGAACTAAACTATGTATAACCGAATTATTAATGATGTCATTCTTTTTTGCGCAATGAACTCGAAACACAGAGATTGAACACTTTCCAGTTTGAAAAATAGTTGATGCTTTTTAGGATATACCGTATATTGAGTGGAAATGGAATACATTTCATGTCTTTGTTCCATACCTACCTAAAATACAATCTCTTATACGCAGTCTTTTTTTCTTTACTTTGTCTGCAAAGAGCATTGTGCAGAGGGACAATACAAGCCACACAAAAACCTCACAACATAACTAGCTCCTACACAACAACATAACTGCATACATACCTAAAAATAAATGTGGCTGCGAAAACTCCATTCCTTTTCTCTGTGTTGAGGTTTAAATGAATCTGCTATATGCTGCCATTACATTACTACTCCCGACTTTGTCCTAAACATACCACGTGACAATGACATTAAAATTATTGAACATGGATTGAGCATGATAAACAGTGAAATCCACATGCTACATAAAAGCTTACAGCAGACTTACAGACAGACTCCCTATGCGAAAAAAAAATCCATGTAAATGCGCTTCATGGAGCACAGCTTATCATAATTTTCTTTTCAAGTTTGTCGATAACATGTACCTATACATACTTTTAAACATGACATCGTTTTCCGTTCCTATAAAATTGCATAAAAAATATTCCTATAACGCGAGCTGTGGTCTTACTTTCTCTCTGCCTCAGCCAGTCTGACTGTTCAACTCAACCTCTCCCGTTCTGGCGTGGTCTTCTTTCTGGTTTTTACGCTAATGCTTGTCAAGAAGGATATATCCCACACACACAAAAAAAATCCTTTGTGCTTTGTTTAGTTTTTTGAACCTTCAAAAAAAAATGCACAAAACAAGGCGAGTTCCCCTCTTCTGCCAAAAAGTCCAGCTCTCTAGTACTAGTCTAGTGTCTACTTTACTGTAAGACTCGACTGGAGCATCTAGTAAATGCTGCTGCTATTCCTATTCCTACATATTACCAACCTTGAAGTATCCGTATTGCATGCTGTTTCTCCAGTCAGCTCTCAGTTGTTCTCTCTGCTGGACACATTTCTCTCTCTCTGTATATGTGTTACCATTGCCATACAATATTGACATTTTTTACTGTTATAATGCATCCTGTTTCCAATACCCTTACTTGTATGATGAATACTGTATACGAAATTTCTGGTCGGGCACTATTGTGACCACTCTCATGACTATGCTGGATAATATAACCAGTGTTGCGGTATAAAAGTGATCATGATCATGTTATCATCATCATGAGCACCAGGGTGAGCATAACGTCAAGAGAGGCGTAGTAGATAGATAGGAAAGATATAGCTAGCTCGTTTCGCTCAGTTCCCAACAAGCAGACAGACGGACGTAAAAGCTGTAAAACATTCACAAAAGCTGCAAAAGCATAGCATCCGCAGCCAGAGCCGCCGTCCCACTGAATGAAACAAAGCTGCCATGTAGTTTAAGAGATGAGATGGGTGAAGAAAAAAACGGGAAAGACTCTCTCAGGCCTATTATTACTAAAAACAGAGGGTGTATAGCGATATATACGGCAAGAGAGAGAGAGAGTTGACGTAAGGTATGCCATACACCTTTCCCGTCCGTTTCCCTTCTTCTCTGAAGACACTTTAAAAAGCACATGGATCGATAAAATATTCACAGCTCGCGCCTTTCTCAAATTCCAAAGACGTCAATGCATTAGCACACCGCTTTCCAGCCAATCGTTGCGCCTTACCAGAAAAACGTTGACTCATTCATAAGGCACAGGAGAAGAGAGAAGAGGACCCAAAAGTCTCACCATACCAGCAAAACAGAGCTAAAAGCAAGCCACCCTATTGTTATTTAAACGCTGTCCAAAAATATATCTAAAAAGAGATGACGGTACTCTACGAACAGTCCCGTCTCTGCTCTCAGCAATGGTCTCTTATATAATGGTTTAGTCTACAGATCTCTTGTTCCACTGCACTAGCAGCAAAGCAAGCTAGTAGTATACTAGTTTAGTCAGCTAGTGAGTCTTTGTTAAAAAAAGAAAGAAAAAAATGGTTATATATAAAAAAAACTTTTTTTCGTTCGCAGAGCACACAGCACCACCACCTAATAAAAGCAGATGTGTTTGGTGTGAATGGTAAACATAAAGGGAGCATGTATGTATGTATGGATATTATATGTGTGTATGTATGTCAAGAAAGATATTATTTTATAATATCCCTATTTTCTTTTTCCTCTGTCGTTCTCCGTTACAATTCTTCTATTCTCTCTGTTGTTGCGACTTGGTGTTCCATTCCAATGTTCCAAAAACTGCATAAGAATAAAATGACTCAGAAACAGAATCTGAACAAGTAGCAGCAGTAGTAGAAAGAGTCACCTCACAGAGTTTGTTGGGCATGTTGGGCAAGAAAAAGGAACATTTTGAGAAAAAGTTTTTCGAGTAAGTTTGGTTTGGTATACATAATAGTATGTAATATGTAGATAGTCGAATGCATGCATACTGCATAGATGCATTTAGAATAAGAAGTTGAGCTCGTTTTGTCAGTCAGAGAGTTCTCAGAGAAGATGTTGTTTTGCTTCTTCACAAAATTTTAGTAAATGTGCAGAGGAGAGCTTCTCTTCTACTCTCGTATAGCTTGGAATTTGGAATGTGAGTTGTTCGAAGAAGGGAGAAGGATCTTTTTTTTCCTTTTTCTTTCATTTCCATGCTGCCAGAGTTAGAGTTAGAGTTGTGGTGGTCGCATTCGCACAACAACAGCAGCAGCCGAGCCTACCCACTACTACTACTACTAAACTTTACTACAGAAATTATATCGTAAGGAAAAGGAACGAATGTATTTTTTATGTTGTTGGTACTCGTTGTGATGATGATGATCATGATCATCGTAACATATCATGCTACTAGGTTAGGTTTCTTTTTTGGCTATGCTGCTCAAGTTAAGAACTGAAGTGAAACAACCAAAACAAGGTTCGCTTTTTGTCTAGCTTGCCATGTTATGTATATGCGCTTGCTATTCTGCGTTACGATGTTCAATGTTCGAAGTAGACTTGACTCTACTCCTGTTTAACTAACTTAAGCTAGCTCGCTTCCCACAGAGTTGGCTCACTCAGCATTTGTCTTCTCTCATGGAATCTCGTCTGTTCAATTCCCATCTCTGAATACGTCCTCTAAAGACGTGTTAACGTAAAAGATCAGGTTTTTTTTAAAGGCATACCTAGAACAAGTAAAGCTGCTACGGAGAGAGAAGAAGAAGAAGTGATTCGCAGTGATATTATATGAAAAAGTTTAGGAAGGAGAGCAACAAGAAGAAGAAAAAGATCATGAAAAAAATAAGCGCTGGATCGTGCATATAGCTTCACAGCGGCAGGCAGTCAAGTCGGTTTTGTCGGTAGTCTCGGTACTTAGGTTATTTTTTGATGGTAACACACAAAGATCTCAAGAAAAAAAATCTAGCTATGTTGAAGACCCGTAAAATGTAATAAAGAAAGAAAATAAAAAAAAGTATTTTCGGTAACAAACAAAAAACAAGACTAGCACCGCGTAAGAAGAAGAATAAGAAGAAGAGTTAATACGAGAGATTTTTTAATAGCACACAACAACAACTCACAATATTCTTAACAAGATTCAAACTCCAAGTTTTGCAGCACAGCTTTTGTTAGTAAAAATATACTCAGGTACAAAAAAATAAGTGATACGTGCGTTGTTACGAGCACAGCTTTAAGCAGAACAAGATCCCAACGGAGCGTGTTGAAGATTTTGGAGGATAATTTTTTGTTTTGTTTTTAGTTTTCGTCGCGGCGCTGGAGGAGACTAACAACGACGTAGTTTGGTAATCTCACTCGGAGTGAAGAAGAATCTTTAAAATTGTAAGAAAGACTGAGTGACTTGCGACGGGAGTGAAGATTTGATTGGGAGGCATAAAGATAACTGGAGTGTGTGTGTCTGTGGACAGAAGCAGCAACGCAGCGGTTGGTGGGGGATTTTGATTGGAAACGTCATTTTCGGGGATATATATTTTTTGGAGCTTCCAACAAGCACATGGACTAGAAACCGGACAGGAGGAGTTGGAGGAAAAGTTTTTGGAGGTGTGTGTTTATGGAGGAGTGCAAGAAATTGGATTCCTAATTCGACACTGTTACTGTTTTCTACATTGGAAACAAAGTGTTGTTAAATGTTATAATATACTTGCTGCTATAATCTGTGATTTAATTTAATGCAACATCTACTACTACAAATCTACCTGGAATCTCATGCAACTTTATGGAACGCGGTTCTTTACAGTAATACTCATCATCATCGGTTGCTAAAATACTAAAATCGTAAGAATCTCTTGACTAAAAATATGAAACATGATCTGATATTGACTTGCCATTAGAACGGGAAACAATTTGTGACAGTTGCTTTAAAAGAAACGTTAACAAAGTTTGTGAAAAGGCGACCCGTGACATTTGACATGCGGAAAAATGCAACATGTTGTTTTTTTGCCAGTGTAACTTAAGTAATGGAATGTAATTTTTTGAAAACTTGCTGTGTTCATCAAGTAAATCGTGATAATAATTGATAAAAACACGGTTTCAAAAGCCTTAAAAGAAGGTTTATTTGTATGGAAAGCCGTACGTCTGACTTCTTGACAGTTCAGGTAAATGTTTGTTAAAGGAAAGTGAAACGCAGTGCTTTAGGTTGTTGTTTCATGAATCTGGATGATCATGCCATTTGTGTCGGTACTTTTGTTTCCTGTGTCGCCAAATGAACTTTGAGCACATCCATTCTGCCTGGATTTGGAAATGCGGATTTACCCCAAGGTGAGTTAAAAGTTTGATTCTTGCATATCTAGACTTTCTAGACTTGTTTTTTGTTGTTGTTTATTTCCGCTATAAATATTTATTACTACTCTGCATACATTACCTTTGTAGGAAAGTGCTACGTAGGTTGTGTACTCCTAAATAGCAACTTATTTTAAAGTTTGAGACCAGAGATTTCATGGTTAAAAGTTTGCTTCACAGCAACACTTGGTAGCTTGTATGGAAGTTTGGAAGTCTGCATCTGGAACTCCAGGAGAAGGCAGCATAGGATAGGGGAAAGATGTTCCTTCCATTTTATGTAACACGTTGCTATCTTTTGAATACATTCATGTTTGTCAAAGTCAAACCCTTATACTGGCGCTTATACTTGTAATTAGTTGGATATTGAGATAATATGTAATATGATAGATAATTGGCATTGTTAGGATACTTGATCTTTGAATGCTAGATTGTCATTGTGTTATGCTGGTGAAAATCAATTTTTCGTTTCTAAATTTAGAATCATGGCATTGGCAGTGTCATGAAAGTAGCAAAATCATAGAGCCACATGCAAATAAACGCAAGAATGAAGAATAACATATGAGACATGAATTATTTAGAGCGAATAAATTATTGTGTTACTCACTGACTTTTTAAATGTCATGCAGGCAGGTTGTATATATTTCAATTTGCCAGAGATTCTCGATTCCCGATATAATTAAAAACTAAAAGTAAAACGGTTATAATTGTTCGCACCAATGTATATATATGTCATAGGCATCTATCAGCTTATAGGTAGATATGCATGAATATAGCTTCATCACATGATGTTTAATAACAAAAGTTAGAGACAAAGACATTTTAGCACTGGATTTGTCATCGTGTGTACATTGATGTGTGAAATGTGTATAGGTACTACTAACGTTCATAAGCATGTTATGTTACATATTATAGTATTATTAATCGTTACTCATTACTTTGTTTTATAAAAAGTAATTGAACTAAATACGATGCTTTTTCCTTTGATTCAGGTACCATTCGGCGTAACAACGGAATAAAACGTTCTCCAACAAACAACAAGTCATCAGCTCTTCCTGAAAGTTATATATAGACTGCCGGATTGCCAAGTTCCTTCGAATTACTTGTCACTTTACTTTACTTGTAGTTACTTCTAGAATTGTTTATCGTTACTCATGTTGATGTCTGCTCCAAATGCGCTCTACTCATTGCTTCCGGTATACTTTTATCAAAAAGTTAGGATCCAACGAAGTGGTTAACTTTAAAACGACTCGCAGAGGTCGGATTGGATAGTATAACGCGATTAGTATATCATATTATGTTCGGTGTATACTTTTGAAATAGAATTAAACATTGTGTGTGAATTGTGAACCAACAAATTAAAATCATATTAATCATAACAATAATATTCCATTCCTCTTTCTTCCATAATACACCGAGCTACAATTTTTTTCACTAAGCAAGTAACAGCTTGATAATCAAATTAAAATGGCAATGACAATGACAGCTCCGAATCTATCGCAGACGACAAGTAGTGGTACGCAAAGTGATTTTCAGACGTCACCGCCAGCCACTGCGCCTAGTACAAATGGACTAGTAGTCAAAGCAGAAGTTGGGTGCATGACTATGAGCATGCCTAACGGAGCCTCCATGATAAACTGCATCAGTAAAGATGGAAGTAATGTTATTAGCAATAATTTTGAAGCCTCCACCAATAACTGCGGAGGATTTGGTGGAGGGGGAGGAATTAATGGAACATCTATAGGAATTTCAACCATGACATCAGGAATAAATGCATCACCAATAATGCCATCCAATTCAGTGTCCACAGGGACTTCAACTGTAGGTTTGGAAGTCAGAAAACCAGGAATAGTAATGAATGGTAACGCAGCCCCTTCACAAGGAACAACGTTGGTAGTTGGAACTAGTAACTTTTCTTGCTCGACAGGTGTGTCAAACTGTCAGCAAATACAAGCAGGAAATCCTACACTGATATCTGGTGCAGTGGTAAGTCTATAATACATTTTAATTTTCAGACGCCAAATCCGAATAGATATTTCATTCATATGATTTTTTCAACGATCAGATCACTGAGCCATATCCTGATAATTTTAGCATCTTTGCAATCATGAATAAAATATAAATACATATTTGTATGTGTTGATAAATGGGTGCAGCAGCGTAAGCAAGCATACAAGAGCCGAGTATGCAGGACTACTACATTTTTGTTGTCTCGTCTTTGTCTCTTTTGTCATATGCAATCTTTTAAAAAAATGCGCATCTGCGTAAAATAATTTGTTCACAGAAAGATGTTCTTGATGTTTGTACCTTTCTTGATGCATAACGTGGTAGTATGAGTAGATGTCTTGAATATAAGTTAATTAAAATATGAAAGTCAACTTATGAGTTCAGTTCAAAGCATATTTTACTGCATGTAAAGTCATCTTTGTAAATTATTAACTACATATAACATGCCTTATGTAAACGTGTTTATAAGTATATAATCGACTAGTTTCATACTCGCACTCTAGACATGACTACTTATTTCCATCTTGTGTACCTGGTCTACTGAATTATATAATAATTTGTGTGTTTGCAAACATTGGTACTGCGTTGTTGTCACCATTTATTTTTGTGTTTTTGGTGGAACACAGGGGCATGTTTCCTTTTGGAGTTTTTTTTAACGTGATTACTTAAAACACAGAAAAGCAAACAAGGTACATAGGTAATCTGCTTTGCCAGGAAGAAAAATGGATGCAAGTTTTATCAGGACGAAGATGAAGTAGTGGGGAGGAGAGCTTGAGGGAGAGTGGAATGTTTGTCTACATACTATCCATTGTGTAGAAAACGTGCCAAAATTTTATCACTGAGCTATATTGTGTCTTGGTCTTTCTGCAGCGGAGTGTTGAGATGATGATGTGTTCCCTTCATCGTCATACATATTCATTACTAGTAAAGTGTTCGTAGTAAAGCGCTCATAACTTCTAGGCAATTAGCCTAGTTTGACCACATTTGCATATTTGAAAACTCATCATCATATAGGAAAACAACAATTATGCCAAATGCCAATTAAGTAATTCAGTTAGGTCTTGCCTGTATTTCATTACAAGCTCTTACTTTCCTACGATTCAGCAGCGTGCAGCAGAGAGAGAAGTTTGCATAAGCAACATGGCAAGATCAAGAAACTTATAATGATATGTATTTGAAGACGCACGAAGCTTTAGCGTTTTCAAAAGCCTTTTAAAATTAAGTTAAACTTGAACGGATGTTGGGATGTTAGGTAAAAAATGTTATGTACGTGCATACCTTTTGGAACTAGTAATCTTTTCTGCTTTTTTTATAGTTTATATGCTCAGTGAGCAGCATTTGTTCAATATTAACGCAAAAATGATAATGAACAGAACTTACTTATTGTTAGATTAGAAACTAACAAGACTTTCTAGGACCACATTTACCGAAGAGTAAACGTGATCGTGATCTAGTAAACACTGTAATTGACAAATCCACGTTTGCAAGTCGCTACTAACTTCATTCCCCAATTATATGTCCTCTGTCTGTGTTTTTCCATGAAAGATAAGATTGAAAGCTAGTCTCCCGCATGAAAATATGCATTACTGATGTTGTGCGTGTGAATTAATAAAAGAACGTAGCTAGACCAGATTTTAATTTAATTGAATTCGAAAGTGTACAGTTGACAGTATTTCTATTTATGTTCAAGTTATCCTTCGCATTTCAGTTGAACGTAGCATAATGCCATTAATATTCGGATGGGAAGCACTAATATTGTTACGTTCTTAGCGACTAGAAATTTGACGTTTGATGATATTGTTTTTGAGCCATTTGTCTGTCACTCCATCTTAAAATTTGTCAGAAGCACACTAAGCAGCTCCATTAACTTTATTAAAACTCGTGCAATGGTTTTCCATTTGATGGTGAAGGGCCGTTAAGATTTTCAGTCAAATTCCTTAATCCTCTAAAATGGGAGGAGGGGGAGAATATTGTCCAAGACATGGTTCAATTCAATCCAATTACCCAACTCGTGGAAAACAGAATTATTGCACTCCATCACATTATCATATATCAAGTTATGGTGGGGAATAGTGGGGATTGCTGCCATTCTGAGGGTCTATCATAGTCATATAGTTTTTATAGTTACCTATGTTATGATCTTCTTGCTAGGCTTTCAAGCTAAAAAATGTTTCAAAATTTTTGCTCTGACTTGTACAACTTTTTACTCCTTTTAGTTTTGTGGCTAATCTGTATACAAATTGTAGGAGGTGGAGTTTTGATGGAGTCGTTGAGTTTCTCGCTATTAACACCATGAATTTCTTGGTAGTGAAACAGAACAAACATAATTCTGTCGGATCCTAGTCTAATTTGGGAGTTAAATTTAAATTTATATCTATGACGTGGGTGTAAAATGCCATGTTTTGTGTAGGATAAAAACCCAAACTACTGCCGGAAGTTAATCGTTTTCATATTTTATCCGACAAAACTTGTATGTCTCGAAGTATTATTACAAATGCATGAAAAAAAATATGAAATTGTACATAAATTCTTTCTATAAACGATGACGTATGCCGATTTCTCACGGGTGTTTATTTCTTGACATGATACAACAAGAATAAAAAGATGAATTAAAGGAAAGTGAAGCAATAAGTTGGGGACTATATATGAACACATCGAACGGATCTGTACATTGAACCATTTCACATTTAACGCATATTTTCATTGAAGTTTGCATAGTGGGAGAGAACCGAACTTGTAATTTGGTATTTTTTTATTAGTTCTTCTTTTTATGATCATATCAGGACTATAGATTGCCGGCCATCTATTCCCGTACTTCTCTTATAACTCGGTGTAATGAAAATCAAACGAGACTTCTTCAAAGTTGACATACGTTTTTGCAGTTCCATTTAAAGAAACTATTCCTTTGATTATGTGCAGCATTTTTGATTCTATATGATTGCCTGTTTTTGTTTGAATTTAAAGTTTACTGCTATGAACTATCACGAAGATTTAGCCGAGATTATTGTCATTAAAAAGATTGGGAACGGTAATTTTTCAAATTTTAAGCTTCCCATCCAATCTAACACACAAACTAGTGTTATTATTTTATTAAATAAACGCTCTGCCATAATAATATATCTAATAATGCATGTACGTTACGTGTACAATTTTTGGGGAATGTGAAAGGTAAAGCAAAAATACAATTAACTTAACGTGGTAATATCCCACGACATTCCAAGGTTGAGGGAATTTTTATATTTAGTGAGAGGGACAGTGCACTTTGCAATGCATGTGAATTACTATTTGCGTTCGTCAAACAATGAATACCATTGCTCGTGTAGAATGCAGAATAGATAATAGATTCTTGCAAGTACAATTTGCCTTACCGTTTACCGTCGTGTCTTTATACAGATAACATGTTGTACGTTGTTGTACGTTACAAGTACAAAAGTGCGAATGAGATGAGAACCCTGCATTTCACATTATTTTTGTATTGAGCACACTTTATTTGACAAGAGCTGGCATAATGCGGCAGTCATTTTCCACATACATTGTTTTAAGTCAAAGGAATCGACTGTGAGATATACGATACATTAAGGTGTATGGGGAAGGTTGCGGACATTTGGAATTGGAATACATTTTAATGGAGTATTCCTATATTCCGCTCTAATTATGAATTACATGATCACAACAATCTCAATGAGGTTATTGGTTGTTGCCATCCGCTAAACCACAGTCCTGAATTTCGAGGCAAGCGGTCGCAATGTCATTTAGCTGCATTTACTATATAATAATTTCTATTTCTATACTAATCTGTCGTTAATTAATACATAAAAGTAGGGTCTACTAAGGAATTGTTACATACCCATAAGCGAATTTATTATTCGCAATCCACAAAATGGTCGCAGTATTCACTTACAGACATTTCCTAACGCTAGCTTGTTAAACGTATGTAGCTTTGAACATGTGTATCCCAAAAACATTACCTTTGTTTTTGTTATGTAGATATGAAATCTTCAAAGTTAGCAATCGAATAATGTTTGTCATGAATAACTTTATTTGCTATGTATCTGAAGTCAAAAGTGAATTTAACCAGAAATGCCGTTCCAATTTTGCAGTCCTATGAATGCATTAATATAACAGGGTCATTTATTTTTTAACCACAAGCTTTCAATAAAAATAAAAACAAGGATAGCACGACCAAAAGAGATAGTAGTAGAACCGGGCATTCAAATCAATAAGAACTAAACTTGGGAAATCAAGACAATAATGTATGTGCCGACTATCATGTAAGTTCATTTATGTAAATACATACATACAAAAACAAAAATCAACTTTACTGTCATTGAATAAGTATGACACAAGTTGTGTGCTACTTTTTGCAAAAAACGAGTATCTTAAAGTGGACCCAATATCCAGTCCATGTTTTAAAAAAGTAGTCTGATGGACAGAGTCAGAATTATGGAGGAATTCAAGTCTGTTAGTGTCACATCACAACGCATATTACATGGCTATGTTACGTATGTAAATCAAATCAGCCGAACGAAAGAGAAAAAGGAACTCGGGAAATTCGTTTTCCTGAATAGTATTATGAATCATATATATCATGAGCTGAATAATACTGACCGTGAAATTCTCTATAGATCTGTAGTCTCTGTCAGTTCCTTCCGATCTTGGGTTTTTGCATGGAAATTGCACTCTTACATGATTTCTAAATTCACATCACACTTATCAAAGAAGTGATAGGGCACAGCGAAGCTCAGTAGCGAAACAGCACAAGCAGTGCACATGGATATAAAATATGTACATGTACATCTATTCAGCATCATCAACAATACCTATTATGTGTTCCCATATATTACTAATCTGTAGGTATGCATGATGAGTAATTTTATAATGGCTATAGAGAAGAACCCTTCCTTTGACTTCATTGCGTGTGATGTGGCACAATATGTTTGTATTGCAATTGTTAAATTCAACACTGTGTCTTTGCGTTACTTGGCTAGCTTCGTTTGTCAGCCTTGTACCTTATTTTATTTTTAACTTGTATGAATTGTAGTCTGTCTGTTTGTCAACTTAAGACCGGTATCGGCTCATTGTTTACTTGTCTGGTTTGTGAATTATCAAGTACATTTGATGATCAACGTTTAGAAAGACTGTACATCCACAACAATTGACACAAAGTTCTTGTACACCAACTTGAGATCTCTGTGAGTGTGATCCTAAATGGATTAAAAGATGATTAAACATGGCCACCTGTTTTAGTTGCACGGTTGATGTTGATACCACCGGAAAGAGCATTTTTATAATAAAAATCTTCAGAAATATGATCGCTTTAACCCAATTGAGTCCAAATCTCAATGATTCAACTCGAAAATAAAATCACAGAGAATCTTTATTCGACAAGTGATAAAAGGAATATTTAGATCGCCCGTCGCCCGCTGTTTGATTTTTCTGCACAAAAATCGTGCAAAAAAGTATGTTGGAAATGGAAACCCCCATGATGGATATGTTTATTTCAACATTCAACATATATGTATTTACATCCCTAGTGTAGTATGTATTTCATTACGACCAAAGTCAAAAGTAACAATGAGACCAATGTAATTTTGATACGTATCTAACTTATCAGCAATCGAATGGCAGTGTCATTCGAAATTTACAACTTGAAAACATTGAAACAAGAATGGTCTGTGCGAACGATAGTAGCGAATGAAAATGAACATGAAAATGTTTAGGTATGGTATGAGTCGAAGCTTGCCATGTTACCTTTTCGCAACTAAAATCCAACTCTAGTTTGCGGATGGAAGTTGTTAAGATAACCATCTGGCCACCATTGTTTAACATGACATTTGATGATACGAAACCTAGCAAATTCAATGAAAACTGACTTTACACTAATTAAATCTGTTGTAGCAAAAGCGATCATAAATATTGTGTCCGAAAACAAGCCACTAAAAGTTGATATATGCAAAGTTGTTTAAAAGATTCATTGTAAAATAAAAAATAAAGCCTTATATAATTTTCAGCGTATTCATCGAATCACTTTTGATAAGCCAAGGTTTGCCAAATAAAATCGAGTTCCCACTGCACATATGTAGTTCTAACGCATTATTATGTTACACCTGCATGTAAGGACCGGAAATGTAAAAGGACTATATATGATATGGGGTTGGCGTAACTTGTATTTTAAAAACAGTTAACTGATGTAATCTGAATAGATAGCCGGTAGTGTAGTAGTTTTAAGCTACTTACATGTCATGCTTAATGATAACCGCTATTAAATGATATTGAACCTAGCATGTGGGTTCTTGTCCTTGACTTGGGGACATGTATTTGTTGATGGTGACCTAATTGTGAGAATCGAATAAAATCGTTTTGGATGGACAGCCGAACATGTCTAAAAGGCGCCATTTAATTATCTTTTTACTTTTAGTCATACTTGTTTCGCTTTCTGGACATTAAAACAGAAACAGATTTACTACCCCCTAATACCCTCTACTATTTAGATGCGTATCGGAGTTTTTACATCTTCCGGGATGGAAACGTACAAGCTTGATTGTAGGATATGTTGGAGAACAGTATAGTATTGGAAATGTTGTATGTGAAGTTTCTGACCACGTCCATTGATATCTTTGCTGTCAGTGTTGAGGTCTACATTGGGGACAGACAGAACTGCCTGCTGTGCGTAATATTAGATGTCATCCATCATGTGAATCATAGCAAAGATTTCTTTTTTCAGGATTGTGTGAAAGACTGATTCCTCTGATAAACATAGTTTGGTCATCATCATCGTATTATAGCTGTGCACAGGGTTAGCTTTGTGAATGTCATTTTAGCAGTACATAATGTTCGTTATTATGCTTTGCTCAACAATTTTGATAATCAGCAAAAATTCTTGTAGTACTTATCTATACAGTAAATGCTTAAAGAACATTGCGCAATACTATAAGGATAGTCCTTACTAATGGTCCTCTCCTATGAATAATATGCTTTATAGTTTCATTCGGTTAACGATTTTTGAATGTGTTTGTCGTACATAAAAGTAGTTTCTGCTGAGTATGTAAAATTCAGCAATTTTACAAAAATTGCCTATGAATGTTTAGTGTCCCTGTTGCAAAAAAAGGGGATAACTTCATTTAAACTGATGACATGACATGATGATGGTGATGGTAGCCTTTACAAGGCAGTTGGTTAGAGTCGTGATGAGTCGTCATCTCGTCATTATATGATCGTAAAAATAGACACAGCAATATTCAACGTTTGGGTGTAGCTGGAGACACGATGAAAAGATTATGTTTTTTGGACATTGAAAAAGATTGATGTAATGTATAAACATTGGAGAGAAAACAATATCCATGTGTTTTGTACATCCTATCGAATGAATACAGCAGGCAGACAGGCATACATTTGCATCTATTACGGAGAGAACGATGTCATGAGTGTTAGAAATTATTATTGAAGACTATTCTTTTTTGTATTGTTATTTTTTACTCAAGGTGAATCCATAAAAATGAATGAAAGTTTAAGACTTCTAAAAAGACAACACTCATCGTCGTACCATCATCAAAATACTAGGTTGTATGCATAAAGTGTATGTATATGTGTATACTATAAAACATTTTATTTTTGCATATGGATTTTTCCTTATTAATTTTAAATACATATCTATGTACATCGCAACTGGCAATCAAACAGCGTATATTATCTTGCATTTTTTTGCTATTTTCTATGATGATGATCATGAACAAAACTTAATTTTAACAAAGCATACACTGAAACAGCAGATGCTACTCACTTACCTTGAGTTGACGTCTAAAGGGCTTCTTGTTGAGCCGTGTGACATAAAGCCATGTGATACTCCAATCAACTAAAGAGCATAAACATTTTTACGTGCTCCTCGTGAAGTATGTGTCCCGAATGACTTTGATTAGTTCAAAACACATCTCTCTGATCGTGAATGCAAAAAGAAATAATGAAAGATGATTCGCCAAGGTCTGGAAGCCTGATTTGTGTTTTGTATATCGGTAAATCATGCATGTTGCATTACAGCAATCTTCTATGTAGATGGAAGGGAAATAGGTGGCTTTAATTTGCGGTGATAGGCTATCGACTACATCCTTTGCTTTTTTTAATGGATATTTAATAAGCGTACTGCTCGAAGAAGCACTAAAAATTAAATAAATAAATTTTCGACACAAACATGGGTACTGATGATGATTTTTGCGTTCCCTTTTTATAGTCTTTCTTGTTGCAGACGTATCGGTATTCAAAAAAGCATGTTCATTGTCATCATCCATCGTTAATTTATTGCTACATAGTCAGTGAATGCTCAACCTCACCGCGGCGGCATGAGTAGTACGAAAATTCCTTTCAATTTTTGACTAATTTTTCATCCTATAGCCAATGAAGTCATTTTCCAATTGTGTCTCGTAATAATAATTACTGAAAGATATTTTTTTATCAAGGTATTGCACGTCATCTTCGGAATCAAAGGACACGACGCGGACGGACACGGACGTATCCTTGTAAATTCCTAACTTTGTCCTAATACCTTAAGAATTATATAAACAAGCATAAACAAGAGTGTTTCTCATTCTCATATGCACCATCATCAAAAGCTGTCAGATTGGGGATTCTCCTCGGAATAATAATAATTATACAATGCGAGAGAGGAGTATTATGGGAGAGCGTTCGATAGTAGGTGGTAATTGTACTTTTACACAATAATCATTTTCTTCTACATTGTCATCATCAGCAAGTAATATAGGTTCAAGCCATTTGCAATGATAATCGTCGTCATCGTATGGTGTTCAGATAACGATAAATGGAAATTTAATAACACCGAACAGTACTTGGAATATTTTTTTTTCTAAAAAAAATATGGTAAATCGTGACTTGTACATTTGTGCTAGTTTGTTTTGCTCTGTTGTGGTACACAAGGGATTTGGCATTTTTAATATATTATATCATATAGCTTGAATTTAATTTGTTATCTCATATATATAGAAGATCCTTGCTAGCAATCCTAATATATTACTGTAATCGGAAGCATCATTGTTTAAATCCTACGATTACATCATTTCTCCGTCGTCATTATTACAATGGACAACTTTTATCAATCCTATTGCCTATATAGATTTTTGGTAAGGTTGGTGGAATCATTTGCCAACGAAATTATGCAAACGTCAATATGTGAGATTGCTGACTGCTGAATCATTTTGCAAAAAGAAGCAAACTATGTAAGTTACAATGGTATGCTAATGACTGCAATAACGTAAGATGCATGCTTTTTGCGCTTCGTGATTTGCTTACATTTTTTAGGAATCAAAACAAAATAACGATGGATATAGTTGAAAATTAGGGCGCGTGTTATCTATGTATTTCACTGTGAGCTCCCTTACACAAACTTGTAAAATAGTTTTGTTTAGCTTATCTAGTATATAGGATAGTTACAAATTACAAGAGTTGGTAAATAGACGAATTAGATGCTAATTGCATTGGCTCTGTCTTGGAAGTGGATGAAATGTTATTTAATGAATCCAAGACGGAATCTAACATTGAAGGAAAACCAGAAGTGCTGCTGCTGCTGCAGGGCAGAGGATGAGTTTGTTTCTCGCGTCGCCCCTATGAAATGGAAGGTCTTCCATTCTATAGGTATTCTTGCATACAGCAACACATTGTGTTCGTGTGACTTTTTGTGCATGTATTTACACACAACACACAGACAGTGCATTTTTAAGCACTTTTTACACTCACTTTCAATTTTAGTAATACTAAATACTCTTCGAGAGTCCTGGGATGTTTTGATACATTTAGAATTAGTGAAGGTCACTAGAAGCAAAATAAGCGAATGAGATAGGTATATGTATTATGCACGTATGTGTATTGTTATAACGTTCTCCTCATTCATCATTGTGTGGTGGTGAGCTTTGATTATGCGTGTGTAGATTGTTGAAGTTGATTTTGTTAGTTGTCAAGCAGGTTTGTTTCAGTTTGTTATTTACCATGCCGTATTTTTGCTTGTTTTCATTAATTCCGTACTTTTTTAAGTTGCATTTTTGCCATACGATACGACGACGATGAGAATTCCTGCTGAAGTCAAAGGGATCGTGTAATTCTACAGCATGCAATGCAGACAAGTAAATAAATGATAGTAAAAGTGTTAGCATTAGTACCCATATGCCTTTCAACAAGCCTTTGGTTATCATTGGATGCTCAAACATGTATAGTGGGTCATACGTTGTAGTATTTTAGGTTCTTGCATTCTTCTGGTTTTCCTATATTGTTATATTTTGTGCACTTAAATGGTTTTTGTTAATAGTACTTATCTTACTGCATGTCTGACTATAAGTCTGAGAGTATAAAATTCAAGATCAGTAAATAAATAAATTGGAGGGATATTTCATCATATTCATGAACACATCTCGGCAAAAATAGGATAGCAAAACAGGTTAATGGTAAGCAAGTGAGCTAAGCAAGTTCAGACGACGATGAATACTGATGAAATTCCGTGTGTATTGGTGGCAATGATAATCGTTGAAAGCATAATAAAAAGAGTGGAATGTGGAAACCTCAAGTTATCTTGTGTTGTTGGTTTGCTCGATGATGATGTTTGATGTTATGCAACATATATTGTAAAGCGATTTACGATATCGCAATAAACAATCGAATGTTCAATCAATGTAAATTTGGGTTCGATTTAATTAAACTTTCCTATGAAATGAAATTGAATTCTCAATGATGGCAGTAAATATAAGGTGTCATATAAAAGAGTTTTGCTGGCCGTAGTAGCCGAACAATGTTCAGGCATCTCGCAGCGCAGTGGACATGTGCACGCACGCGCTCACTTTCATTGTCAAAAACATAAGACAGTAAATTATTATATAGTGACACTTTATGGTTTATCAATTATGTATTCATTTCACAATGTGGTTTTTGCACACTAAATTTATGACGTCCGCACTGCCAAATGACATTACAATGTAGCCAACATGGGAGTCAGGACATTGAAGGATAAATAGTACGTTTTTCTCCTGTAAAAGTCAACTATAAGAATTTTTATTACGCATAAAGTCAAAAATAGACTATACGGACTAGGTCAACGGGAAATGGGTTCACAGATCATAGTCAATTTGTCTATGAGTACATATTATTCAAAAAGCATGAAAACGCTGGTATGCACTTTGCTCCATTGAACAAAAGAATTCTTAACGTCAACAATTCCGTTGTTTGTAATGCATAATTAAATTTGTTTGTTTGTAGAGATGCCATTTCTCAACCCTGAGAATTTTATAAGTTATGGCAGCTGGTACGATTTCAACCTAGTTATTTGATCGTACAAGTTGGCACTATTTTTACTCAATTTAATATTTAATCCTCTAAATTTATTTTTACGTCAATGTCTTGGTGTTTTGTTGTCACTGTCTGCGTTCTACAATCTGCCAGTTATATTATCATATTGCACGAAATGCTTCTTGTTATTCATACAGCTTGCTTGCTATTACATTACAAACTGACTTGTTCAATAGGAAAGCTGAGAATGGATGTGGCACAACTAACTTCACTGTCTGACAGCGCTTTCTGTGGAACAAGAGGAGAAAGTAGAAAGAGTCGTGTTCTGTTCTTGCTCCCGTTTCCGCTAGCGAAAGGCAGAGTGCTCATGGTACACTTGATTGTGGAATGCGGCTCATGGCGTATCTTTCTCCGTATTCAGTATTGCTTTCCTTCTGCTTCCGTCTATTCTATATGACTAGAGATACATCGCGCAAGTTTGTAGACTAGCTTCGTGTTCATGAATTTTTCCTGCCTTTTATCTGTGGTTCCTCTTGTTCTACTCGAAGCGGCTTTATCAGCTTCCAACTAAAACGTTTACTTTATAATTTGCATTTTATATGATAATACTTTAACTGCAGGTTTCAGGCTTGCTTCACTTCATTGTTCACTCTTCACTTTCCAATAATATTCAAATAGCAATAGTAAAAGGGGATTTGGCTAAGCATGTATGATGAAGCTCGAGACAACTAGATGGCGGTCACGAGTTTCGATCTCGAAGAGCTGTGGTGTGGTCATTTCTCATTCATTTCTTGGTTAATGAGACAATGCATACGATTGATGCTGGAGAATAAGAATGAAATTAGAAAATTTTTACGAAACTGAGTAAGGTCTTACATAAAAATTTAGACCAGCGTGCGTATGTATATATGTATACTTGCATATACAGTAGGTAAGTTGGCTATTTTTGGGATACCTATGCAAATATATATTTTGTTGTATCAAATATTTTGCGGTAAACGTAAATATGTATCTTGGAGTCAAGTCAAATGTCACGGGTCTGTCTGATAATATAATTTGCTAAATATTTTGTGTAATTGATATGTGTAATGTTATTGTCATAAAATAATGATGTTCACAGTGATCATTGCACGTGGGGTCCTTTTCTAGAGTTTGGAAGGTGCTAAATGAAGACATTTTAATTGAGTTTCTGATAAGTTTAATAAATTGTTTGTCGTGTCAAGTGTGTTGGTCAGAATTGTTCATGTTGTACATGATATTATTAATTATAACCAATTTAATAGTTTGATAAGTTTTTGGCGTGAAGTTGTGTTTTTTGTAATTGGTATGTGTAAAATAAAATTAACCGTCATTCTCTCAAACAACATGCCCAACTATCCATCATTGTCAACGCTGTACCACTCAGTTAACTCGCCCGTTTGGAACAGTGATGCTGATGACCGTTTGAATTCGGACTCTTGGACGCGAAACGGTGTAGGTGATCCCGGCGGACAGACGACATCATTGCCAATGCGTGAGGATTCAGATTCCCACACCTCCCGCAGAATGGAGACGCCAATTTACTACCTCGAGGTCGAGTACAGTCGTTGGGAGCAGCAACGAGAAGATGAAAAATGTTGGGAAGAATTGAATCGAGAAATTTGGGTTTGCTTGAAACGCTTTTTTTATTTTATTTTAAAAACTACCTACACAGTGCACATAATATGAATCTAAGTGGTTTATCGTCAAATGAATGCTTTTAAGACTTTCGTAATGTACAATATGACCCTTTGTGTTTGCATTCGGGACTATTTAGTTCAACCGTATTTTTTCTGGATTATGTAATTTACCACGCTAAAGCCCTGGCTTTCTATATAATATTTTGATTGTCTATTAATTTTATTTTTTAAAGTGATGTTAAACAGTGTTTATTGTGGTAATGATAAGTATTCGGATTCGTCAGTTCATCGTACCGTGGTAATCTGTAAGATTATTCACGCTCAAACCGTTTATGGGTCATTGCCAGGGTGCAAAAGACGAGGCGTGGTCTAGTTTTCATCACGTCTTTATGTTTTTTCAAATGACTCGAACGGATTTTGTTTAAACTTTTCCGAAGCTAAAAACTATTTTCACGACATCATTCCATTCCCACATGTGTGGGTACTCCTTTGTCAATGTCAATTTTCATCTCTCTATCCTCTTCCTGGATTCATGGATTTTGTTACAACTTTGGCTAATGCAAAGATGAATACTACTGACATGACAAGCTCCAATATTTACCTACATTCATGCATTGTATGCAAATACGTACGATATGACATACAACATAACATATCCATAAGTTACAATGAAACTGCCATAAGCCCAGTCATCGGCTGGAAGGTGAGAGAGACGTTCGATTTCTTGCTATATATTTCTTACTTTTCTCTGCATGCAAATAAATAAATAATTACTTCAAACATAAATGCGAGTCATTACTCAACCTGCTACTTGCGGTTTCTTCTTGTTCTCGTTTCGTACATTAACAAACGAGATGAATTGAAGTTGGAACTTGAGAGACTGACGAGAGATATAAGTAGGATGAGATTCTGACAAAAAACCTTTTGAAATTGGTTGCTGGTGAGGAGGACGTGGGCAACCGATGACCTTTTTATCTATTCTTGCTCTGTATTCCATCTCCATCAGAAATAATTAGAATATTATGTAAATTCTCCTTAAGGGCTTGATTTAATATTGAATTGGAAGGAAAGGAAAATGATTCCTTTCTTGTCCAGCGTAGCATACAAAGCGAGTCCTCTGGTCTTTGTACACACAAAAGGAGGATGAAAATCTTTTGCTCTCAAATTGCTCATTCATGGTCCTATAAAGCATTTGGAAACTGTTTGAAGAGTTAGCCTTGTATATTCACTGTTACAATTACAGTAACACCAACACCGTCGCCGTCATCACATCGCCAAACGCTAGCTTAGAGGACAGTGTGCCAAGAATAGATGTGATAGATACGTTGTTACATTTTATGTTTTATCTCTGGAGTAATGACAAAAAATGTTAACACAGTTTCATCTCTCGGCTCTGTTGTAGGTTCATTTCCTATTTTAGTTTTAGCCTGTCCACTTACTACACTACTACTACAGCAGGACACGGTTACTTTGAAGGAAACATTGTTATGTTATGAAACTCATGTTTGTGTTGTATAAAGATACATTTTTTAGAGCGACTTTGGCATCTGCTAGAAATGTATATTTTATGCATGTTGTTGATTTTTGTTGAAAAAGAAACGCTCTTGTTTGGATGTGGAAAAGGCAGTAGTAGATGTGGAAGCACTGCGCAGTTGAAAATTTCCAGTGAGCACTGCACTAGTGAGCAGTGTGTGTTGTGTGTAATACAAGGAGAGGATAGTGCTTCTCTCGATTTACTTTATTTTATGAAAGGAGTCGCACATTGGAACAAGTTATATAGTTGTTGGCTTAGACCAGAGACCAGAGAGGAAATAGAGAATGCACGATGGAGCAAGTGGCTGTGTGTAAGTCTAGTAAGTCAGCACTGACTGAAGGGAGTTGAGAGAAGTAAAGTAATAATAACATGAGATGTAGTATGGGAGTTGAACTGAAAGTTACATTACTTCTCTGCTTCTTGAAAAACAGACTTGGTGAGAGTCTTGCTAAAAACTTCCCCTACTTTATTATTCGGATTCTCTTCTCTGGTCTTGCTTCCACTAGCATTGTGTGGAACTATTACTCTGCCAATACTATAACTAACTATCTTGGTAAAGTTGCTAGAGTTTTTGGGTCTTTGAACGTGTTCCTTTTTCGTGTTTGCTTTACTTACACATTTTTACATACTCTCTTCTGGCTACTGTCATAGTACTAACACAAAATTCATAGTGTACTACTCTGCACAATGTTGTATTATGGAACTCTGTGGGCTGCTGCTGCTGCTGCTTTCATGTTGATGTTCTGAAAACGAGAGAAGAGAGCGTATAACCGTATACATACGTATAATAAGCTTTTGCAGCCAGTCGCTTTCGTACTTTTCCTTCCGTCGTCGTCTCCCAAAAAACCTTATCCAAAAAGAACTCATTCACAGTACCATACTCCACACAGTGCTCAGAACAGGGAAGCGTGAAGCAAGCTCACTCCAAAAAAAAGTCACACACTGCTTTTGCTCTGCTAAAAAGGATCTTTTAAGTTGATCATCATGATGTGAAACATAAAAAGGGTTACAAATGCAAAAAGAAATTATCTGCAGAGAGAGGAGACAATTTGAATCACACTGTAGTCTTCGTTTTTCCTTTTGTGAGAGTTATCATATTGCTTCCATTAATCCGCATAATCTAAAATAAGCATGCGGATTTATTACTAAAACTTTTGAGATTCAAAATAGTCATAATTTTATGATATTATATATTACGTGTATATCCTAAGATAATTTTTTGTTGGAAATCTTGTATTGTATACTCGTGCTAATTTACTGTTAGCTTTTCTTCATCGAGTGTTCTCTTAAGTCGTTTTCGTGCTCCTCAATAAAAAAGTCTGTGATAGAAGCATTAATATTATGAACTTTTTGTCAGCTTTAAAAATCTAATCTGGTTTGACGACGCCAGCTGCTATTTACGGACAATAGTGTGAATGTTCCACATTGGACATTACATCAATTTTAAATACTTACACCCACTCAAACTGTTATAATGTTCGTGCTATGTTCTTTAACGATACCGAATTAGGAAACCAAAAACTTTGACCCCTGTGACATGTGACGGTTTGTTAAAAGACTAAATTAATGGGCTTCCCCAAAATACATTAAACTGTTAAGTACATGGATTTTGGGTAGTCAAAATGAAGTAAATGCTAGATTCTACTCTTGTTCATCTTCAGAACACCAGTGCTTGTTAACATTGTTGAGTATGTATGCATAATAATATATGATCTGCATAATATAAGAGATCAAAGCATGCGACTCTGGAAGATTACGATTACACATTGACATCCAAATGTATACACACGTTGTCTCTATAATAGTATGAACATAATATTCTGCGGTACTCTTTACACTCAAGTAGATTACCTCGTAAGGTAAAACTAGTATAAAACGTGCTTATAGTTTTCCGAAGTTAAAATCTTAAGAAAACGCACAGATTCTTTTTTTTACTTTCGTGAGAACGAACAGTTCTCATCATTACCAGCTCAACGTTTGCATCTCCAACAATTACCGGAACGCTCCGTAACGCTCAATTTTTACAAATTGTGTGATAATTTAAATCAATCTAAATGTGTGCCGACGTAGCAAACTCGATTGCCAAACTGTGGGGTCCAGGTGCTTTCCTTTTCCCTGCTTCTCAGGGAGTTCAAGGACTTTATTATCCAGCGGTGAGTACATACTTTAATCCTATGTATAAAAATTACTTAGGTAAACGCATATTTGTTGATTTGAAAATTTCAAAAATGTGCATGCTTCCGAGAAAGTGCCACTACCACCGCATATATTATAAGTATATAGCGAAACACGCTCCATTCGACAATATGACATACCCATTTTAGCGTTGTGAGCGGTATTAAAGCATGTGGTTTGTGTGGTTGCGTCATTATCAGTTTATGCTGAGCTTACTACTAATATGTCATGCTTTGTTGCGTTAGGTGCCCGCCCCACTACCACTAAAATGGATTCATATCAAACGGCTAATTTATTAGCATTCCCCGTGAAATATTTGCTAAATGAAGGAGTAAACGCGCGCGTTGATATACGCTGTCTTAAGTAAAAGATGATTTATTGTTAATTCATTATCCAACTTGGAAAGTATATCATCATCTTATATGATCACGCAGTGATATGTAGACGACAACCATGTTTCGCGTCCGTGTATTGTAATTATAGCGTGGCATAGTTTGACACAAATATTAATAGCACCAATCAACTCTCAATATTACAAGCAATTCTATATAGCTTTCACTTTGCATTCAATTCCATTGCCGCTTTACTTAAGGTGCTTACTCCTTTTTGCTAAGCAAAAATAATAAAAAATACAATCGTAACATGTGTACCATGTGGAATTTTGAAAGGATTTATAAAAGTAAAGATCCTCTCAAATTGTATTGAATGAAAAAAAATGCTTGCAGCATTTTGTCATTTTTCGTCGAAAGCACATTCAGATTTCGGGAAAACAAGTCGGTAGAGAAAAGGATTAAAAAGAACAGTAAAACCGCACGACGGCTTAAGACTGTGTGGTGGTATATTTTTAGAATTCTCGAGTGTGTCTATTGTGTGTGTAGTAAAATCGGCATGCCACATTGCGCAAAGCATGTCAAAGTTTGTTTGATCCTTGACAGTAGGCAGAATTCAGAAAAATACGTAGTGAATATGTCTATTACACAACACAACTATTGAGGAGTTTTAAAAATTGGTTTTTTGGCACTTGGTTTGTTTGGCTTGTAATTTTTTCGACCAGTATGTCGCTTAATCCTGTTATCGGTTTTCATTGTAA
Organism: Sinella curviseta; assembly: GCA_004115045.4. Lineage (NCBI taxonomy): Eukaryota > Metazoa > Arthropoda > Collembola > Entomobryomorpha > Entomobryidae > Sinella > Sinella curviseta. Next base: position 37,913,640 of record CM023203.3, on the reverse strand, counting down.
CTATCTGTGTTTTTAGTTACCTAATTGTGTTCATGTTTTAATGGTTGGTCTCCATTTTGCTTCGTATCGTTGACAAGATTTCACATAAAGTTAATAAACTGCATTGCTGCTGCGCAGACGCATTCAGCGAAAGTCTATAGGAACTACAATTGACAAATTGTTTCGCTTTTACCGTGACTGAATTGTTGTTATCAAATGATCTGCACTTGTACAGCAAGTTCTCCATTTGAGAACAATGAAAGGGCCGCTCTGTTTGCACACCAGCAGCCGTCCCTAATTTACAGTTTATGTTGTAAACAGGCATTTTCGTATATTATATATTTTTTGTTACAAATACACCCGTTCCTGATCATTTCGAATTCCACTGTACCAAGTCATTGCAATCTTTTAATCTACTACAAGCATGTGTGTTTTCCAAGCCCTTTTTTATAGGTAAGTTGATTTTTAAAATGAAGATTTAGCATTCCAGACTGATCGCACCCAGCATGCATAAAAAAACTTTTCCCTTTAATCAGTTTCCCTGTAACTAAAAACGAAGAAAACACAAAAAAGTACAAAGTCAAAAGAAGTTATCCGCGTTCGTACGAACTGTGTAAACATGTCGTTGGATTTGATTAGTGGATAGACCCAGGAGTGATCAAGCATTTCCATTTCCGCATATAGAAAAGGCTGCAGTGCAGTATTTTTCTAATCATTTGTCTCGTATTTATTCATGCGAACTTTTCTATTCATGTTTACTTCTTCTTGTGTATCATTCTTTTTTGCAATCATGCCATGGTGCGTTTATTGTGCAACCACGTAGGTTTTCGTTGCAGAGAATATATCCAACATGTCATAGCACTGGAACCCCAAGCCACTCGTTTAAAACAAATGGAGCTTGAATTACTTACAACAGACTACTATCTTCCGTTGAACTTGTGGTTTGCCTTGTTATTTATACATATACCTACTCATCCAGAAGAGAGTGAGAGGGAGGAGATCTCTCTAGTTAATGGTGTGAGTTTAGTAGTGGCTACTTGGGGAATTCATCATCATCAAAATCATCGTAAATCCTTATGTTCGCTCGCATGTGCTATGCGGAGTCGAGAGAAGGTTTTGGGACTAGAGAGAATTGTGTGGGCAGAGTAAAAAAATCGTTATGATGCGATGCTGTGTTTCTAATGAATTGTTAAGAGTTGCTTTTATTCTTGTATTTGTAAGCAACGTCGGATGAAATTACTGTTTATAGGTATTTATCCATCCAGTGACTCGTGGTCGACCCTCGACCGCTGCTCCAAACATGATGAGAGAAAGTTAAAATAAAGTTTAAAGAATGATAATCTGAAGTGTTCGTAGAGAGTTTATGCACTTGGCTGGATGGTTTGGTTACTTGCGTAAAGTATTCTTTTTATTCTTCATATGCGAGTATTTTGTTTACTTGTACTTCTTTCCTAATTAACTTATTGTTACCGTTATATTGTACTAAATTGTTGAGTGTGTCCTGTCGTCGTCATTATGATTTTCCGGCGCAGAGTTGTATAAGGTCAAATTACTTAAGTAATTTCAGAAACTACGTGACGTGCTCTACAATATGATGGTGATCACTGAATTACATTTTTATTTAATGCACGAGACAGAATATGCGAGAATAAATAGTCATGATGATGGTCATGATCAGTTTCGTGAGCTGTCCAATAACAAAATTCTGTGGAGGTCTGGTGTTTCGGCCCATCAACTCAAGTGAATGATGATGGATGCTGTAAAGACAAGTTTTAGGTGTGTACATGTGTGTACTTAAAATGTATAACTGTAAATACCGTAGGGGTTGTGATTCACATTGCTTTTGCGTTGATGATTTTTAAATGCTGGAACGTAATGATAGAAGAGAACACATTCCATATGCTTCTAGTTGTTATCTTCAATCGCCAATCCAATGGAATGAAAAGCGTTTTATATTTTATGTGAAAAAGCAAATTGTCCTGGTTAATCATCTACGTACGTTGGTTGTTATAAAGCTGAAAGTCGTTTTAACCTTTGAACAAATTAAAGCTGACTGTTGGTTTAACAAATAAATAAATGAGGATGGTATTTGTTGAAGCTGTTTTGTTGAAGGGGGATCGTCAATAAAAATTTAACATACATATAAATACATACTAAATATTGTACATTAGATACATATATATATATATATATATATATATATTTCTTGTTCTCGTAATCCAAAATATTATGTATAAAACGTATTATTTCTGACGACGTAGACTCTTGGTTTGGTTTGAAGTATTTCCATTCACTCTCTCAGTCAGATGTACTTACTCTATCTTTAGGCTTAATAAAATGAAATAGGGCTGTGTCGTCTCATAAAAACTGTAATTGGCTTCAGATGGCTGACTGGCTTGCTAGTAGCAGCGTACATGGCGTAATTCTTGCTAGTTAGTTACCGCTGCTTTCTGTGATGAGGACTTGTCAAATGTACTCACCAAGGTTGTATTGCTCCTCCATGGTTGTGTGGTAGTTTGTTACATCACGCTTATTACTCTAAATACTTGTATGTATAGAGAGAGGCCGAGTGGCGACAGTAATTGCATTGGAACAGTTCGTTTGCCTTAGTTGGATCATGGGATTAGAAAGAATTTAGTTCATGAAAAGGACGATTCAGGAAAATGTGTTTTACTCTTCATGTTTGTCTAGTAGTTGTCGTAAAAAGACAGAGAGAGGAGCAGAGCTATGAAAAGACCTGCTTGCTGGTGACACAAAGAGGCTTTTGTTTAGCAAAACTATCCGGTCACGTCTCAAGAAAAACAAAATCCAAAATGTTGATGATGATGGAAGTGGGTGATGGCATGGCATGCCACTCTTTGTGAGTTATCAGAAAAACGGTATTTTATGTATCTCTAGATAGTATCTATCCTGTGTTCCATCATTGAAGATTGAAGCGTTTGTTTTTACTAGCTGTGTCACGGACTCTCGTAAAAATGAGGAACGAAAGTGGCTTCACGCACTAGGAATGCAAATTTTATTTCCGTAAAGCATACTATTTGAGGAAATCTGGATATCATGAAATTTTTGAGCACTAGTTAAAAACAATAGTGAAAGATTTAAAATAAAAAGCTTTTAAGGATTTTGGCGAAGAGGAAACTAATAAATCAAGTCATAAACTTCTCATTGCTCGCCTCCTGTCACTATCTTGTTTGATGAGCTGTTACGGATAACCAACAATTTCTGGATGCTTAAACTTATGCCTACTAAAAATACGCATATGGATAGGAAGTTGTAACACGGATTTCATGTAATTAAATTCAATTTGGGTCAATGCTAGTTAGATGGGAATTTAGATAAGCAATGACTAAATTACGAATGTAAAAGATAAAGATGATTACGAAATAGGGGTGATCAAAGCTTTGACTTTCTAAATTATGTGGTATTGATTATGTCATATTATTTTGATACTCCTCGATACTGTATTGTTCCAGCAAAGCATTTTAGAATTTTAGCGTAGGGAAAAGCGAACTATCGAAAATAATAACAATAGCAAAAGTTTTCTTTGATCACCTGACATTTGAGAGATATGATATCCAATCAAAAATTCATTTTGCTACTACATCATCATCATCAAAGATTTTTGGACTGACTAGGCTTTTTGACAGATTGCTTAATAGTCAGAGTGTATCTTTTGCAACATTAAAGGGGAGCCTTTGAATAACCCAAAATGTACACCACAACACAACCAACCACAGAGAATTGAGTAGAAACAGGTATGGGCACACGCACACACACAGTTTGAGAGATGGAAAGTGAAACAGTATGTCATGTAAATAGTGAAATGATTTCTCAAAGGAATTCTAGATGAATAGATAAGGGATTTTCGTGAAAGCGAAAGCGTATTGACGCTCGATAATTGTCTCTTTGTTCTTTGACTGCTTACTACTTCATTACTTTGTACATGGAGTCTTGTCAGCTTCATATATATCTATTTGAGTCACTTGTTAGCAACCAGTTACCTAAATGGTCCTACGCATTTTCGGCCCGAATCACCAAGCTCTCTTGCGCTACTGCTCAGGGAAATACTTTTGTATCGAAACGGCTCAAATCGAAAAGCTATACATATTTTTTTATGCGGGACGACATCACATATCCAATCTAAAAATGAAGTCGATGGAGTGGAGCATAACAACATGGAAGATGAAGAAGAAAAACTGTTCGCTTGTTACGATCGATATTTCCTATTAGAGTAAGCTTTTATGTCTTGTATCCTCATTTCCGCAAATGTCTTTGGACTGGTTTAGTGTGTAAATTCCGATTTCCAATATTCTTTCTTCGTGAGTGCCTACATGCATATACAATGTACATGAAAAATTAGGTAGTAATCTTTTGTACAATGCGCCATTGGAGTGGTATGATCAAGTTATTCGTAGGTAGGTATGTATCCAGTTATATGCTTACTTCATTCTGACACATCTAGTTCCCTTTACAACATATGGGAAGAAAAAACCGCAATAAGAGTTTTCCCTTTTTATGAAAGAACAAACACATAATCTTTATGCCTGCCTTTTTGAACGTACATAATACATAACTAAACTGACAGGATAAGGGCATGCTGCAGTAGTCAAAATACCTATGTGTGTTGTTGGCATCTCATCTTGATGCCCATGGTGCGAGATGTGATATGCTTCAGTGTTCAGGAGCACTCCTGTGATCTTTTTAGATTGAGTATATTAGAGTTGTGATTTGTTGCTTTCCCCTACAAAATGACATGTATTGCTCTTATTTACCGGAGCGGCCGAACCTTAAAGTTACTTATGGACTTTCCGTGTAGGGAGATAGTTGGATGCTATTCAGCATGTTATATATAAATGATGATTTTGAGTTTACTTTTGTGAGTAACCGAAACACTGCATGGAACCATAAAATGTCCAGTTTTGGAACGAAATTGTTGACTTTGATCTTCTTACCATTTTGCGACGTTTTATGACCCTTGACTATACATACTTGTTATGTGTTCGTAAAACATGACTACGGACAGTTGGAGAAAGTACTTATTGTAAAGTTAAATAAATAAGATAGGAAAAAACACAATATGTTTATTGTTTCTTCATTTTCTTTGAATCACAATGTTTTTATAACGTTGAAACTTTTGAATATGGTATGGTACGGCAATTGCGGTAGAATGGAATTGTAAAGTTAAAGGATCTGGTCAAGAGAAAAAGGGATATTTTTTATGCAAAAGCGGAGGAAGGTCTTACCGTCTTTCATTTCTCATTTTTATTATCATTCATGCTAGAATTGGAATTTGTCAAACAAGTTTTATGGACATTTACAGGATTCTGTGCTCTAACGTGCATGAATTGAAGGGAAACTGAAGTAGGTCATAATGACCACTATTCATCAAAAGTTTTCAACATGAAATGAAATCTGTGACATTCCAATTATAATATAATGATGGTATGGTATATTAGGTTACATTTTTGGAAAGATCCGTTAATGTCATTTGGCGTAGCACATATTGGATCGACTTTTTTTCAAAAACTTATAAAGTCTCCTTTACTTTATATGATTTTGCTTGCTCATTAGTTTCCGTAACTTATTCAGATAACCTACTTTGATCCTATTCAGTTTAAATAGAAATGGGCCTGTTTATTAGTTTTTTAAACTGTACTAAAGGATCATGGTCATAATGATTATGGTACCTTTTGTATTCCCGGACTAATGTAATTGTAGCTAAAACTATGTATAATATACGATGTTTTCCGTTTCTACTAATTCTTTGTGGTAATGTGATTTTCTCCTTCTTTCTTTCTACTCTTCTCTGCGTGCATGTTTTTGAATAATAATATATCCTGACGGAGTAATGCGTTGAGTTGAATGTGTGCTATAATGTGTAAAAGATGTTAAACGGATGTGGATATGGTAGGGAAGAATTATTCCTAAGAATATGTACGACACGGACAAAATATATAAAGTAGCAGGCGCGATGAGAGACTAAAAAAGTTTCCAAAAACTTGCCATTAACTTTATCCTTGTAGCTTACACACACACAAATCAAGTGAGAGGAGGAGAAAGCAAAGCACACATTAAAATAATGTTTCGTTTCTCCCTCATTTCATAAATTTTCCTCCAGAATAGAAAACACATGGGTCAGAAAGCCCACGTAAGAGATGTAAAAAATAGTAGTATCATTAAAGGTACATCCGAAAAAACTTTAACTGCTATAAGTGGTGTAGATACTAGTTTTTAGGTTTTACTACGCTCTCTCGATTTGTTGGATAATGAATTTTCAAGATCTGGCTACATGGGGTTTGCATGCATACACATCTTTTTATACGTCTCCGTATATGTAAATGTTGAAATACGTGTGCCTGCAGAATTTTGCGGCAAACGGCATGCAAAGAAGTTGATAGCTATTCCAGAAGAGAGTTTTTGGAAATTGCTTTCACTAATCGAATACTTTGTCGCCAACTGAAAGTAATGAAGTAATAAGCTTAACTTCTTTCGGCTTCCTTTATAGCTTGCCAAAATATTAGTCCGGATTGTGCAGGGTTTTTGGGTGCTGTTAAAAAGTACACTTTCACGTTGATTGCTTTAGTTCGGTAGGTAGGTACGGTTTACACATGAATACGCATCCTTGGTATATTTTTTGGACAAAAGGAAGGAATCGAGCCCAGTCCACAGTCCAAGTCTCAACAAATGCACTTGCTCATTTGTGTAGTACCCGTTAAGTAATTTTAACAAGATACCGGATATCCCTTTTCTGTTGTCTGACAGGCGATGTCATGCAACGCTTTTGTGATGATTTGGACACATGAAAGGAGACAAAATAATATGGTGACATTTTGTCCATGTTCATCCGGTAGCAATCCAGGGATTATTTGCTGTACGTATTTGGTGTCTCTTGTTTGGAGTGATGTTGTGTGTGGGTTTGGTGGGAGACGAGACACTGTTTGCTGTAAAAAGTTGGGAAACATGCATTGATGGATTCAATTCAGTTATAACAATACATTCAGTACACATAAACGTAGAAAAGCAAAAGGGGAAAGTGGGGAAACCGCACTGATTACTCCTTTATGGCCCTTCCTTGGTTTGTACAAACTTGCGGATTTTAATTCTAGCTGCTCTGCATGTACATTTAATACCGTTGTTGGCTCTGTTCTTTGTGCACAGATCATATTGCATTTTCGTACAATGAATCAACATTTTGCAACATCAGTCGTACAGATACATGTGTGTAATAATTTGTCATCCTACGCCATAAACATCTGATTTCAAAATGTTCCGAAATTTCAACATAAAGTACACGAATCCTTTCATTTGGCATGACTGGCGCTGCAAGTATCTTATTAAATGAGTCTTAAAATGTGCATCCGTAGATGGTATCAAAGTACAATTGTTGCGATCCGCCAACAAATTCCTTTTTAAACATTCTGACTGATTAAGGCCGCACGTCTAAAGTTGAGTGGATACATGTGCAAAGAAAACGTGCATCACGTAAGGGTCGTAAACCTATTGTAGCAATATATTGGATTGTTCCTTCCCGTTTGTTTTTTGAGAGATAATTCAAAAATGATTTCTTTCGTGGGAACAACAAGAGTAATGATATGTAGGGTGATTTTTGGCTATGTATGCATTGTGATTTTCGTGTTTTCTTTCTCTTTTTTTCACGTAAAATGAAGAGGTGATATATCACGATGCGATACTGATACTCTTTTTGCTGATGTTTTCCTTGCGTGACTCGTAGCCATTTTTTGGGTGAGTGAAAATGTTTCACTTTTGTTAAGCAACTCTTGGCACTTCTTGGGAATGCTCGCGGGGTCCGTCCGTCTGTCGTCGTCGTCATTCTCTCTAGGGTTTTCAGAAAACTAGCGACTCAAGTCTTGTTTGCCTTGTTGAATGTAAAGCAAATTGGGTCATACCTGGGGTGAAGTGAGGTCATCCAAATTGCTGCTACCCTTACAAAATAGATATGTACATTAGTTCTAGCGCTACTTTATTTACCCGGGATTTTGTAGTTTGGTATTGTTTGCAAACGTGTATGCATGAATGAATACTTTGCTAGTGACGCTTGTGCTTTCACCAAGCAATAATCCTGGTCACGTACCTGTACACCTAATCGCATGAAATACAGGTACTGAGCCGGATTGTGTCGAAACGTAAAATTAACTGTTCATGTGCATTTCTGTTCTTGGATACTACGGTTGCTTCATGTGCGTTAATATGTGTAACAGACAATCTAATCCAACTTTGAGCTCCAAATGTTGCACGCAGTTTATGAGTATCTTAAAAGCAGGTAATGTGCTAGTAACTGATAACTTTGATAGAAAAAATGCTGACTGTAACTCTCAAAGATTGGTAAAACAACAACATTTAAAAATATAAAGCAATTTATTAAAATAAGTGGGGCAAAATAAAATAAATGGTGCACTATTTATGACGATCGAACTTTCCATAAAATATTGCACTTGTAAAAACATGTATTAAAATACGATGCTTCATTGTGTATGACATGAGTTTAGGAGAAAGTGCCAATTAGAGTGTATAATATATAGCATACTACACTTATGAATGAACACTACTGGAGAAAGTTTTCATTTCACTTGTTTTTTTCATTGTGATCACGATCGTTGAAAATTACTGAACATGTTTTGAGATGTTATTTAAAGCATGGTGCAATTGTTGTTTTTTCCTTCAGCATACTGTTCAAGCTGGCAATATACCATATGCCAGTGGAGCCGCAGGCGGCATGCAGAACGGTGATCATCTAGCCAATGCTGCAGGAGTGTCGTTGCAGCAAATGAAAGTGGAGAAAGACGTAAGCCAAACCTTCACCACAACCACGACCGGTGTGAGTGTTGGAAGTCAAGCCGTTGAACAGCAAACGGTAATTTTCTACATTAAAATTCTGAGCCTCGGCTTTAACGGTTATATGCTTTTTGTATAGGCACACGCTTGAATGTAGCGTCGTCGTTTTTCGCAGTGTAAATTGTAATAAAAAAACAAATGTTCCATATTTTTTGTTGTTTTAATTCAGCAAACGGAGCCCGAGCCAGAGGTTAGCGCAGTAAATACGGTAGCTGTAGCAGGAAGCGGTACCTCAGTCAACCAAGCCACTTCAACCATTACTCAAAATACCAACGACGTGTCTTCCATCTCGGGGAAGAACCAACCGAAGCGGCTACATGTATCCAATATTCCATTCCGATTTAGAGATCCTGATCTACGATCAATGTTTGGGGTAAGTTGAAACACCTGGTTTTTTGTTTGTTCCCCTTCTAGCGAATGGGCGAGTATTGTTCTCCTAAAAATGATGTCAACTGAAACTACATGATGCATACCATGAGCACTGGCATAATAGTCGGAATGTTTTTTGTTTATTTTTTAAAAAATATAGCCATATGGCACAATCCTTGATGTGGAGATCATTTTCAACGAAAGGGGTAGTAAGGTAAGTAGTCTTGATTATTTCGGTTAATTCAACGTTCGACAGAACTACTGAACGCTATATAATCCTGATGTTATCGAAATTTTCATCATGACACCTTTTACATAATATTGTGGAATTAGGAGTACACACAGAATTCTATCTAATGCTATATTGGAAGTCTCATTCATACGGTCTTTTAATTTATTTCAATTATTTTTTTTGTCTGTCCTGCAAACAAGCTTTGTATGGTGTCTGCCACAATACTTAAAAAGAAACAAATATATTTTTGTATCATGGTTCATATGTATTTTATTTTTAAATGTCATTTTTACATATTTTTGTAAGTACCCATAAAACAACAAGCAATGGACCATTTAAAAAACAGCAGCAGTAGATTTGAGATTTAATCCGTCTGTTGAGTTGTTGCCAAAAAAATATGTGTAGTGGTTAAATGGTTGTTTACCACCACTGTTCTTTCTTCTACCTTTTAGTTATTAATCATTCTTAATGTGTTTTTCATGAAAACAGGGCACAGATTAGAGTAGGTTGGTATTAGAGTGCACTGAGGCAAGACAATAATAATCTGTATAACAAAAATGCGATGCGATGAAAATAATTGTGAATTGAGTTTCAATCTATTATTACATATATAGCCTTTGCTGAATTCTGCAATCGAATTCTCTCTATTACTTAATATACGTCATTGCAATGCTTGAATGTGTGAGCGACTATCTGAGCAAATCGGTGATATATCCAAAGTGATATGAAGCTGTTATAGTGCATGATGTTCTTAAGTTTTTAGTATTGAAGTTTATGAATATCAAGGAATACTTTTTTATGTAACTTGTAACTGTTGGTCCGCTTATAATTTACAGTCATAAGAACTGTTGGTTTTTTAGGTGTAAAAACCCAGTGCATGTCAAATAATAATGTTTAAAAAAATACGGAATTTCATTTAGCAGTTTATTCAACAAATATGTCCAATTTAAAGACCAAAAAATGAATGCGCATTAAAAGCATGTGTCGTCTTTGAATTTTAATTTGATTCCATGTTACTATTAAAATGTATCAGGAAAAAGTTAGATATGCGTAAAATTTATGTAGTCATTTTATTGGATAGGTCGGGTATACGAACCCTTATAGATATTCATCAACAGTTCAACATGAACATTTACACAAAAGATGGTTTTTTTGTTTATATTTTAACAATTCTGAAGAAGAATTATTTTCATCCGTTGCTTTCTCATTTTTTAGATAAGATAGTTATAAAATTTACAACACTGAAGATTGAATTTGAATTAGATATAGGTTGTGAGATGAATAGGGCATCTGCAATTAACTTATGGATAATGTTCTCTTTTAAGATTAGTTTTCTTCAATTTGATTAATTAATATTTATAATAATAATGATAATGACATGGTGTGTGAACGTGGAAAGGAATGAACTGCACTGACGTTTGTCTTACTTTTTCCTACTTATAGGGTTTTGGTTTCGTAACTTTCGCCAATTGCGTTGATGCGGAGCGAGCACGCGAGAAACTACATGGCACGGTGGTTGAGGGGCGCAAAATTGAGGTGTGCATGACTTTTTTTAAAAGAATAAAAAATAAACAAACTACATTTGTCACTTTTTTTAGAGGATAGATATATAAAAATTACAGCTACAGTTTTTAATGACCCTCTTATCTTTCGCAAGCAAAGATATATTATAATCTCTCAGTAAAAAAAATACACATTGTTATTTACTACTAAATTTACAACAGAGGTCTAAAAAAACGTTGTTCTGAAGTTGTTCATGATTGGAATGAGCGGCAGCTTGTGTCAGAAACAACACTAATAATAATGCTACTTTGTATCGAATGGAACAATTTATATAAACTTGGTGTAATTACTTTTTACCGTAATCAAATTAATGATTGGTCTAACTATTTGTTAAACTTGCTTGTTTATGTATATATAGTGTAGTAATATTTTTGATGGTTCGGCCAATGCGGTACACACTGTATTTTTTTATTTTTTTGTGGTAGAGAGAGCTGTTAATTAAGTATCCTGCTGGATTCTGATTAAGTCACGTATGTAATAATAATAATAATAATTTAGTTGCTTTCCTGCTAACCAATTTTAATGTATAATGTAATATGCACTTGATGTGCTAGCTATAAGCTTCTGGGCGCTTTTTTAGGATAGTGAATGGTGTAGGATTAATTTTTCTCTTCTGTCATCCAACCACAATACGCATCAAAAACTGAATCATATTCACTGATAGAAATTAAAAACCATTGTGATTACGATAATGGAGTAGGGCGCAATGGGAATGATTTGGGCATTAACATAGCATATTAATGTCTTTGTCTATTTGTAAGTTAAGTGAAGGGTAGCATGTTGGATTGTTATTATGCATGCATGGTATTTATGTAAGGTTATATAAAACTTCAGCGTAGAGAAAAAAAGGTTTCGAGTCTTCATTGCAGTTTTACTTAATGCATTAAATGTGTTTTGATAATTCGGCAAGTCTTTTAAGGTCTCTAATCTCAACAGCATCATAAAAATGAAAAAATTCTGTACATAAATTGGAATACTATTTTTTTGAGACAGATACATAAATTCAAAAAAAATGTTGCTTAAAGATATTTTAGTTGTTGGATTACTATGAAATCTTGTGAAAACAGGTGTGAAAGTATATGCCCCATACTTCTTAATGAAGTCCACACACACACAGCGGCAGTCCCTGGTACAGTGAGTACTACTACTACGCACACACACCTTTGTCGTTCTTTGGAAGCCATCATTGGTCGTCATCTTTGGAGTTTAGATGATGATGTCTTTGTGTGTAAAAATGGGACACCAAGATGTTATTGCGCATCCAAGGAAAGGATTTAAACCGAAGTGTAAGTTACCCCTGGATCCATCCCTGCTGCCTGTTAGTATACTTGTCGAGATATAAATAAGTTGCATCGTGTCGTGCAGCTTTCATAATACCTTTTACTTAATTTATATGGTGGAATGAAACACTTATAGGCACCATTATATCAGTAGAATTGTACTTTGTGCATAATAAGTGGCTGCTGCTTTTCTTTTGACCTTTGAGAAATTGTTGTATGGTCTTTTTCAACTATATATTTCCTCTAGTCTGCAAAAAAAATATTCTTATAGGGGTATATACTTGTCTAACCCTTCTTTTAACCTATTTTATACTTTTTTGGTGATGTGATATGATTAATGATTGTAATTAATGCTCATGCACTATATTATAGTCACGTTCACATATGTATTTGTGTCAATGTTGACAATCAAGACAATGGACACTCTCCGAAATAACATAAAAGAAGTAAGTTAGCGCAAGTTCTGTATGATATAGACAGTAAGTTTTTTTACTGCCGAATGGTTTTCGCCAGCGAGTTTTGTCATCATCTCACGCTTAACTCCATTATTATTATACATCAAATAATAGAAATGCATGATTCAGCAGCAAACTTTTGCTAGTGACACCCTTATTTCATTATAAGTCTACAAAGAGAAAACTTGACATGTGTGACTCGTGTAATATATGCATTTTGTATGATTGGTGAATTTATATAGTTGTAATAATAATACGAAAACCTCTCACACTTTCACCTTACATTATTTACAGCTGCAACACTATAGGATAGAGAGAAAAATTGTATGCCCATTTGCTACACAGAGGACGACACAGTTTTACACTAGTTTTGTTACTACCAAAGGCTAATTTTTAAATGATTTAGATTTTTTAACCACAAACTTTGTAGTTCTGAACAGAATTGTTTTATTACTTATTAGTTAATTTGAAAGTACCTTAGACAAACAACAAATTATTGACACTTTATATTTGCTTCTTTCACTTCCTTCCAAATAGTATCAAAAATGCCACTGACTTTTCCTGTTTCACTTTCACTTGAACATTGGCTACAATTTCTTTCCTTGTTACTTTCACATGGACTATTTCTGCAGGCAACAAAATCTTCAGGAAGAAGAAATACGAATAAGACATACGCCTTATAGGTGGACCGTTTCAACTGTACTATACTTATGTTCAAACGATCCTTTTTTATTTGAGAAATTACCATTTCCTTAATTATTCTTATATACAACACAAAAGAAGGAGATTTTTCATTTTGCCTGTATGTTTTGTTTTCTGGAATATTTTACATGACCAGTAGTAGTGGAAAGAGAGGAGCGTGTGAAGGTTCATGGTAATTCACTATACAAGTGATACAGCACCACTTAAAGTGTTACATTGTTGTTTTATTCATTATGGCATTTTGCTTCATGCATGTGTGGATTATAACATTTTTGACATCACTAAGTCTAACACATATGGAGTAATATAGGGCTGCTACATCGAGTACCACTACTCTCTAGTCTCGCGTATTTTTGTTTAACGTGCATGTTTTCTTTTGCTTATATATTGATCAAGCTTCTAGTAATAATATTATTGTGTGAATCGAGTATGCTCTACTACTATAATATGTTGTTTTTACACACGGAATGTGAAATTGGGCGTGTCATAATGTAATAAATGGAATGTGTTATATTAGTTTTCTCTCTCTTGTGTTAAAAAGTAATGGTGGAATGGAATGAATGCTAATCAGCGAATGCTATGGAATGTCAAGGGTGTTGGGGAAAGCAGTGAAAGCAACTTGTACTGCAAAAAGCTGCTGCAATAATGTATTCTATTAATACGATATGTATATAATTATAATATATTAATATAATGACAATAATAGTAACAAGGAAAAAAATATGACATGATAATGATGGTATAATTTTCGGTGCTCTTTGTAGTACCCCTCTCTCTCTATCTCTCTCTCTCTGTCTCTATATACAAAGTAGCATTATGTTGTTGTATTGGACTCAAGCCCTGTTGTCAATATATATTATACCTTTTTACAATTATATTTTGTTTGCATACTTGAATCTGTTATAAATATAACAAAAATTGAATTGAAGCATGTGACATGTCGGAGAAAAAACTGTACTCTGTATTTTTATATGTATTATTTACTCATCTTCTGTATAATCTATATGAAATTATGACATGAATTGATTTTTTTGTTTTTGCTTTATTTCATGTACAATAATTATATATAAAAATGTTTGGTTTTACTTATATATTGTTTTTGTATGGACTGATCTCTCTTTAGGTGAATAATGCAACCGCCCGTGTTCAGACTAAGAAGCCAATAGCAGCTGGAATTGCAAACGGTTAGTTAAAAGTTCAATTTGTTTCATTCACATATATTCTATAATAATGTATGTTTTTGTTTACAGTTTTTTCTTCTCTTTTGCTCCCTTTCTCACTATATATTATAATGTAGCGTACACTACACACTTGTAATTTCTATGTATCAAATATATATATATATATTTGTTGAGAATCATACATAAGCTGCTAGAAGAAGAGACGTGATGACAGTTACAACGCTATTTTTAAAATTGCATCCAAATGTTGTAACAAAAACTATTACTACTACTACTGCCACAAGATGCGAAGCAGTAGGCATATTTTTTTTATGAAAACCATACGTGTACTATCTATTATTACAACAAAAACAGTATGTCAATTTTTTTGCTGCTTCGTTTTTGAGTTTATTTTTTTTCTATTTTAACTAATTTCTCTCTGAAAGTTGTTTCTGGTACGGTACGAGACTGCAGATTTTTATCCCTTTTTCTTTTTTGGCACAAAACTTTACTACCGGTAGTCATTGAATAATATAACTATGTATACTACTGTTGTTGGGTCATTATTACTAGTGAATGGAAATGTTTGCCTACAAGGGAATTATCTACGGCTTAACGGCTAGATTTTGGCTCTTGGCCATACATTTTGCTAAATTTTGTACAGTATACGATTGGCTTCAGAGTTGAGACAAAGCAAATAGGCAAAAAGGAAGGAGACGCTTAAATACGAACATGGTAGTAGTAGTGATTGAGTGAGTAAAAATGTGAATGACAAATACATATAAAAAATTGCATTTTAAATTCTTGACATGGACATATCATATATATATTTTGCATGCATGCTAACCATATTATTCAGTCAAATGAATATACTACATCCTCTATCTTTCATTATAAAAGGCCATTTGTATATAAAGTTTTTACCAAGCAATGTTGTTTCCCATTGAACCATGTTCAAATGCATAAAGTCTATTCTAAATTCGTATTCATATAACTTATGTGTAGAGTAGCATTATTGTGTATACTGCAGTTTATTTACTTAAGGATTGTTTTACACCACCATTACCGACTTTGTACAACTGTATGTAAAAATTAAGGAATGCGCATAAAAGTTTAGGCTTGCTTGGTAAAGTTTTAAAAAAACACACACATACACACACGTGCAGATCAAACTCGAAGTGAAAATACCCATTTGTATCGCTTTGTGCTTGTGGTTGTGAATTCTTTGAACTGATTAAAAGTTTGAAAGCATAATACGAAGTAGCAAAATGACCGAATAACTGTATTATGTCATTTGGATATATACATATACGTAGGTATTTACATATGTGTATGGATTATGGATTGGTTATAGATGATGGAAATGGAGATTTTGTGCAAAATAGACGTAGATGCATGTAGACATGACACGAGAAGGCGTATAGATAGATGCATATTATGTTGTAGAGAGTCAGAGAGCTGAATGTTATAGTGGATTTGGTGTAGGTGTTAGTAGACTACTACCGCAGCTTCCCTGGTCCTGGTTCGGATCTGCTGCCACAACTTCACCACCACCACCACTGTCACCAAATCCTTTAGTTTTGACATCACGCCCGATGAAAAGGAGGTAAGTCAAGTTCAGCATTCCATCATGGACTGTGTGGATTTACATGAATGAGAGGGAACTGTCATGTTAAGCAGACAAAATAGATTTGTTCATATTCCACACAACATGCACTTTTGTAACAAGTATTCAGTGGATGTTGCAAACGACGACGGGGTTTACTTCAAAATATTCAACGGGTATGCATACGTTGGAAACTGAAATAAATCTCTGAAAATTCACATATTGTTCAACATTCTCTCCATATGGACATATATAAATATAGCCATTAAACCACATGGTGAAATGGTGAAAGTAGTAGAAAAATGTACTTTTGCTGGCAATATGCACGTGTGTGACCATATTTATTGAGGATCTGTAAAACTGTTATTTTGCTTAGAATCTAATACCTATACACATAAATGTGCATACTACATCATCATTGCAAGGACAAAAGGATAATGGTTATTGGTAGGAAATAACATTAATACTTATGTCCTCTCTATTTGTATACGCTTTGGCTATTATCGTATTTGAGAATTAGATAGAAATATATCGTTACCCATAATTTTTATTGCTAGTGCATGCATGCTAGAGAGAAAGCTTGATTATTTCAGCTAATTTGTTCACTTTCACTCAACCTCTACGCTCATATGACCAGAATGCGATAAAATATTGAATGACGACCGGTTGTAATAATAAAAAGTGTCTGTTCTTTTGTACCTTGTTGACATTTTTCTCCAACAAAGGTCTTTATCACTTGCTCTCTGCATTATCTCGCCTATCTTGAATTGTATTTTCTCCTCTTGCGCGCGCGCCTAGATAAAATGATATCCAACTATAATTCACAAGTCTTTATTTTCACTTTTTGGTTTTCTGTCAAAAAACGATTTTACCTGATTGGAATGCATATATAGTAAAAAGGTGCACTTTGTACGCTCACGATATTTTGATGGTGATGAATGGAGCCATTGTTGATGATATAATGCTTTATTTTCTCTCTGTCAAGAATGAAATTGCTCGAACCTTGTTTTATTTTTAAAAATCCATAATAATAATATAATTTTAATACGCTTTTACTTTTGCCAATTGCATTACTGAATGAAAATTTGTAATAAATATATATGTACCAATTGTTTGATGGTACATTGTAATAAAAAATAGTGGGAGCTATGCGTGGAGCGGCAATGTTGCAGAGAGGTCTGGGTCACCGACTTGCCGGTGTAAGTGCTCACCACCAGTCACCTTTGGTCGGCACCAATAGCTCAGCGGCTGCTATCGCTGCGGCTGCTTTGGCTCGTCAGTCATCATTGAATCTTAATGCGGCGGCTGCTGGCTTGCATGGAATACCCCCGTAAGTTAACAAATTAGTGTCTGTTTGTTTTGACCTCTAGCATCTCTCTATTTTAGAAAACTGAAGAAAATTGTTAGTAACGTTTATTTTTTTGCCATAAATATATATGTAGTACTTTTTCTTACCGAGGGGAAGAAAACGTGTTTTGGTGCTGCAAGTATAGTTGAATTTTTTTTGCAGCACATTGAGCAAAAAAAATATATATATATTTATTGCAGTGGTGCGAATTATTAGTTATCTATTGCAGTGTGTATTTTTAATTACTTGTATTTATGCTATGTACCTGTTTCTTGAGAATCGATATAATTTTAAATGTTATGCTGTGAAGGGGTACACTTGTCAATCCTTTTTTCTATTTACTGAAAACGTATACAATCTCAGAGCTATATATATATATGTTCTATATAAACGCGTTGGAGTGCTTGTCTTCTCCCAAATTTCGGTAATGACATATATATTTTTTGTATAATTTTTTGAGTACCTTTTTGTGGTTGTGGCTCTCTCAGCAAAATTGAATCGGCTGCAATTTCTCTTTATATTCAAAAATCCTATCTTTTACTCTGACCGGAAAATTACACTCATTTTACTGACGCTATATAAGAGCATGACATTATTAAAGCATGGGAATGTTTACAGCAGCATTGCATTGCTTTCCATTTTTTCTCTCAAAATATTGCATGTTCCTGCGGTATTTTGAAGATATTGTTTAATCGAATGCTGTTTATGTTTTTATAAAAAAGAAACGTGTAGCAGTGGAAAATATAAAGTCGATGAACTACTGTCATCTACATTATTGTTATTCGACAGTCATTTTTGTTATCAGATTCAAAATTGTCATAAATTCAAGTTACCCCATTATTATCCACACTTACCACTGCTGAATCACCCTTTCAACTTCATCTTCAGCTAGCAATCTACATGGCAGAATTGTATTTAAACTGACATCCCATAAAACCTGTTTTAATGCTAGAGTTTAAAAATAAACAAAATTGGAAAAAAAGTCATGAAAAAAACAGCAAATTGAAAAAAGTCGAAACAGGATAGCTCTATCTATATACCCGTATCGTATCCAAGTCTATAGAAAGTTATAATATAATGTATACCTATGCTGATTCAATAAGCGGTTTTTTAAATGAAGAAGAAAAAGTTTGGTTAAACTCAATTTCGGTTTTCTGGCGATGGGGTGTATTCACTGATTCACTACCGCAATTTATTCAACTATGCCCACAGGCAACGGTCTCGGTTTCAATTGCGAGAAAAAAGCGAAAATATAAACTAATTTTAAACTTTTTTCTTTTCATGTATCAGCGGAGCTGCCATGTACTATGACCCCTTCTTAACGGCCGCGACGGACCCGCGAGTACAGGTAATTAGAAAAAAACTCACCTAAAACTTTTTTTTAACAATATACGTAAATTTTTTTGTCTTTCTGTTCCATCCTTAACTGTATAAAAGTTTACAGTATCACAATAATAATTTAATGATATAAACGGTGCAAACCTGTGTGTAAAACATTTGTAAAAAATTGTTGTACCGTATGCTATACGAAAGTATCGGAATCGGGTGTGATTTTTAAAGTGAGGATATGGTGAATGTTCATGTAGTGTGTATAAATATTCTTTTCTTTCTTATGATGCATGCAACGTGCGATTCGGATAGCACATGCACATTCAGCCAAAATTGAATTTATATAAAAAGGTATAAAACTACATGACAATATATATGGTCATCTCTCCATTATTTCAGTTCAACTACATGTATATAATGTATTATATAACTTCATTCATGATACCTTTTTAAAACCATGTAGTAGTACATATCATCGATGAATATTTTAAAAAGGAGAAAGTCACAGGGGGGTCTTACTCCCTTCGCAGTAGTAGTGTAGAAGAAAATAATAATAATAATAATAATAATGGCCTTTTTTGTGGTTGGTAGTGTGAAATGTAAGTCCCTTGTAGATGGGATATGTTGCAGATGTAGTAGACGTAACGCTAGAGGCTGGTGGACTACATTGCTTTGTTGGCATACCAATAACCGCTTGAGAGAATTTGTTCGTATGTTTTAGTATCGGTTTTCTTTTATCCTACAGAGAAAACTAATTTTACAAAAAAAGACGTAGTTGTACTGCTACGCATTTGTACAGTGTGCACGTTTATCCATAGACTTTAAAATTCTGATAGCCTTAATTCGCATAAATATTAGTAACATGTAGTACATATGTAGTAGAAAATATGTATATATCGGTGCATGCCTGCTTATTATAGTGTACTCCCTAACCTATCATCGAGAAGAGTTATAAAAGTTGTAAAGGGAAGCGATTGGATTAAGTTGATCAATTTTCCATTGTTGACGTTGGCAAACAGATTACACAACACCCGGTGAAAAATTGTGCAGAGTGGCGATATTATTGATGATGAAAAGTTGCACCGTTTTTCCCGAATATCTTCTTAAGTGACTTTTCACCCGGGCATAATGAAATCTCTGAAGTTAAAGAATGTGTATAACTTGTAAAAAATGCATCCAAATAGATATATGTATTATATGATTCTTTTACGCGGAAATATTTAAGATTGAACTATTTTATAAGAGTTCTCCTTTCTTTTCTTTTCTAACCTTTTTAGTTAGCATTTACAGTAATATGATTTTCAAATGTTTTTTTCTCTTATTGATTTTTCTGGCATGAGAACACTTTTCCTTCAATGTTCTTCAGATGTCTGACGTTGAGTAAATAATTGTGTAAACGGTGTTGACTGACACTTGAGAGGCAAGCTTTGATTCTGGTGAGGGTGGTGAAGATACAGTAAAAAAATCAAAGGAAGAAAAATAGTGAGTTTGTATGTGCAGCCATATCTAATTTCATTTCCTTCTCTGTAGTTCTGCATGTCTAAACGCTCATGGTTCCCACTTTCACATGTACATATATACATTCCTGCTTCTTATAATATGTATTTTACTTGTGTGGTTTAATGTAGCCAGAAAAGTATGTACGTACCCGACTTTACTTATTTGCGCCGTTAGCAATTTCAATCGTGCAAACAGGAAAAGAAAATTCATTTAGTCATGGCTATTTATTGGAAGGAAAACAAATAATGTGATTTCAAAAGAAAGGCAGTCAACGTCTCTCGAGTGTCGTATTATAGTTCCGTCCATTTTTCAACATTTTTTTTTCTTCCAAACTCTTGTACCCGACGACTTAGCGTCGAAAAATCGTTCTCTCTGAATTTCTTCAATTTAGGTTGCTACCAAACTTTCTTCTTCTTTTTTGCTTTTTAGAATAAACTTTTTTTTCTGGCTCACCTTTTATATAAGTTTGCGTATAAGCTAAATCCACAGTTTATGTGTGATGATGATGACATTACGGTCCAGCCAAGAAAATGTTTACGTGTGGCAGTGTTGAATGTGTGCTTGAGACAGTAGCTGCTAGTCCTATTCTAGTTACCAAAAGCGGTTATTAAAAATCTGGCTGTGATATGATATTGTATTCATTTAAAATGCAAAGAAGCAAGTTTCTTGAACGCCTGACTGAGTAGATGCACATAGTGGAAAAGGAAATTTAATATTTATAGATGACTTAGCATAAAGAAAGCTTAGAGGAAGACGAGCGCTGTGTGGTTGTTTAAATAGTTAGTCTGGCGGTTTTTAAATGAAGTATTTTCTGTTGTGATTAGACTGGACTGGATATTGTTGTTTGTACATATTATGTCGAAAACATAATCAACGGAGAAAGCATGTGTTAACAGCAGGATCCCTTAAAAACCCCGGCGGTTTTTCCCGTATTTTTTTATCTGTTACTAAAGAATGGCAAAAATGAGGGTGTTAAGGGGGTATGGTAGAATAAATTTTATACTGTATCTTCTCTCGACAGGGAGGCAATTTTTGAATAGAAAAGGGCGTCTATACATGCTTGGTGAAAGTTATCAGACGAGAAAAAGTTATAAGAAGGCAGCAGCAATGGTTTCAATGCTAGGTCCCCGGTGGACCGTGTGCTGTGTGATGATGATCCTCTTGTTTCTCAACTGTTTTCGAAGTATGTGGCATGCAAAGAGCAGATTCGGTGAAAACTTTTTGATTGTATACGAAAGTGAAAAATAAACGTGTATGTATGTATATGAAGGTAGGAAACGGTTAATGAACATATATATGTGCAATATATAGTGTCCTCTATGTAGCTGGATTGATTTCATCCATACACCACCCATGGCAAATTTCACAAACAGACACTCTTTCCTTTTCCTACCTTTTCTCTCTCTTATCTCTCTCTCTCTCAGCCATTTAATTTGTTCTCGTTATATAAAATGCATTAGAAAATTTTGCGAAACTGGAGAATGTTACGACTTTGTTGGTTAGGTAGTAGTAGTAGTAGCTTTTGCTCTGTTATGTTTCGGCTCCAAAAAACTTGCCGAGGTGAAAGGTACTTATTTTCACCAGAGAGAAAGTGGCACTTTTTTTGCCATGTCGGCGGCCATCCTACAAAAGAGAGTAATGTTTCATTCCCAGTTTGCAATTTAAGTTGATAGTATAGTCCAGCAGCATATACTTAAATAAGTTGCTCTGGTACATTCATATATTATAAAAAAGGCTGTTATAAGAGAACGTGTGCACACACACATATACTCAATCTGCACGTTTGCCAGAGAGGTCCACCCATCATCATGACTTTGCTCGCAGTGACTGGGAAAAAGGCAAGGACTTTAAGCGGAATGAACTTGTGATCCTCTTTTGTATAGATTTATAAGTTTTCAGAGAGAGAGGAAGAAAGTGAGCATGACAAAGAAAAGTAACTGTAAAGTCGGGCCATATAGGTTGGTCCACTGAAAAGTTTATAGGAAGGAGTGGGTAGGAGCGCGAGAGCGTTGGAGTATAGTAAATGGGGAAAAGTTGAAAGTGATGAAAGGTCTCTCCCCGAAAAAGAAGGGAGGAAGGAAGTATGAGGTCAGCTGATGATGTAGTGATATTAATATTCAAGTCGGAGAAAAGGATAGGTGAAGAAGGGAGTTCATAATATACACTTGTGTCCATTATCTCGAGAAAATAGAAAAGTCAATGTTTATTATTGTTTCATTCAACGTAAAGAAAACCATCATTCCATCCCACTTGCTCGCGCTCGGTACTAATCTGACTGCTTTATATAAGGAATGAATCCACACGTGTGTGTGTGTGTACTAGTGTGTATATTCGAGTGTAAACTCAAAGACTTTGTCTGTATTTTATATTCCATTGTTCTGCACTCCTTTATCTGCTTCGTTGAACAGGAGAAATTGCTCAAGAAAGTAAATATGTATTACTTTTTATGATAGGTCTATAAGGTTATCAGCCTTATATAAAGCGTAAAGTATTACAATGCCCCGTGTGCAAGGCAGAAAGTCTTACTTTTACTTACCCCTAGCCACGGTCCTAGACGACGAATGCGGAGAATACTTTCTACTTGTTCTTTTTTTTACAAAAATGGCTAAAAATGTAATATGTGCGGACCGATGTTTAATAATACCGTATCTGCTTTTTTATTCATTCATAAGGGCTAATGGTCTGGTAATGTTTCACTCGTTTTCACGCTGGCTGAATTTGTGCAGACTTGCAAAAAAGCTACATAATATCCTCCAAACCCACCACCGCACTACTGCGATAAACGAACTCATTTTGAGATTTTGATGATGATGGCTTTTAATGTTACTTAAAAACCATCTTCCAAGAAAAGCTGGAATTTCATACAGGCGTGTGTGTGTGTGTGTGTCGGCAGATATTAATTGCGTGTACCTAACAGAGTTCGTACAGATATATGTAGATGATTCTTCGTTTTAATGGTATGTATCTCTTTATGTTGCTGCAAAAAGATGCGGTTGATATCATGCGAAATGTTATATAAGGGGAAGCGAGAAGAGACGCAACGAAATAATGGATGGATGTATTAAGGGCCTTTGTTGATGATCTTTTTGCTGTAAGAAGTAAAAAAAACCTTTTTGGCTCAGGTCCATATGGATTACTTATCCAAGAGCAACGTTTAGATGGTAGTTGTTGTTTTTTTGGCGGATAGTAAAGAAATGGCATTCATTACGTACGTATTATATGATATACCTGTG
This sequence comes from Sinella curviseta, assembly GCA_004115045.4. Classification (NCBI taxonomy): domain Eukaryota; kingdom Metazoa; phylum Arthropoda; class Collembola; order Entomobryomorpha; family Entomobryidae; genus Sinella; species Sinella curviseta. The sequence goes on along the minus strand of CM023203.3, from coordinate 37,890,031 downwards.
CATGCGCCGCTCTCTTTTTTATGAAAATGTTGCTACTTTTTATATTTAAAAAGTTTGTCTGTGAGAGTAAAAAAAGTAGTGGAGGACGTGTTTTGAAAAAAGAGGTGGGGAAGTAAGTTGATAAAATTAATGGAGCAAAGAGTGCTTTGTAGAATCGGCATTCTCGTACTTGTCACATGTCAGGTTTTCTGAGGACTCATTTGTGAAACGAAATGTTTTGTTCTCGGAAGAAAATGCTTTCATCTCTAGAAGAAAAAAAATGTTTGCGTGCAGATGGAATATACATGCATTTCATCAGTATAATTGATAGTACAATGGTTACAGGCTGTTTAAAAAAAATTTCAAATGAAAGGAGGAGTAAATTTTTTTTGCGAATGACCCATCTTTTCAGTTTTTGGCCTCGTGAGCGTCTTGAAGATGCATGGAGATTTTTATTTATTCTGAACTCCGCCTTCTGCTCTGCCATATAACCCGCAGCGAGCATGCCTTTTGTCCAGCCAGGGTGTAAAAGGTGTGTAAATTGCTTGATTGGAATAGAATTTCACGTGAAACATTAAAGAGAATCCAGCAATGTGTTGTGCCTCGTGGTCACCGTTGGAATGCTTTCCAGAAGCCATCCACTTTCTTGGGATACATTATTCTATATGGCATTTTTATCTTGTATAGTTCTTAGAACGTCCGTATAATATATGACCATAATATAGCCAGTGGATACTTTCCACACATCTTTTGTAGATTTACCAATGAGCTGAAATAATACGTAAAAACACTTTTCATGCTTTTCCTCTCTCTCTGACTACTTTGCTTTTGGTTTGTTGAAATCGAAACCAATTCAGAGGTCTCGATAGGATAATAGGCTTTTCGTGTGTGTTTTCCTTGTTGAAGGGATCTTCTTCCGTATTCGTCATCATCATCATCATCATAAAGGGATGATGAAACATGTGAGGAAAAAAATGGGAAAAGGAATGGAATGTTGGGAGAGAGAAGAAAAAAAGCAGAATTATGCTTTGTCGTGAAACATTTTTTTCTTCTCTCCTGTGTGTACCGCTGCTGGAACAAGCCGGAGTAAAAGCAACTTTTGGCCAGCAGTGCAGTTTTCAGTCTACTTCTTTTTCTACTAGAGTTTTTTTTTTGTTGCTCCTACGATTATTACAGCTACTGTCGCCGCCGCCGCCGCCACATAGTTTTTATTAAAGAAGCTTTTGTATAAGAAAGTACATTGTGGAGAGAGGGAAAGAGGAGAGACGTGGAGCACTGGAAACGTCTCAATTCCACACTGGAAATCGATTTTTCCATGGGCCGTTGTTATATATTGTGCCGAGGCACACAAAATGCTTACGTGTTACTCCGTTTTCTTTGCCCAGATGGTACGGATGCTCAGTTTCAGTTTTCTTTTTCTCTCTTGGAAAGGGAGTGAGAAGAGTTTGTAGTCGTGGCACCACACTCTCAATGCCGTTTCCCGAGTGTTGAGTTGAGAGAAGCTCACAAACCTTGTATGTAGTATATATAATCTGCAGAAGAGAGGAAGAGATAACAGTGATTCTTCTCTCTCTGGCAAGTGAAAAAAAAATATAGAACTTGGTTTGGGCTTTTATTCCATGCATATAGCTTCGGCGAAGAATGCTCATGCGTTTTCAAGCGTCGTTGTTTTTTATGTTAGCAGATTTTTTTTGGACTGCTGCTATTGTCGTTAGGTCTTATTTTTTTTTGTCTGTGATGCTATGTTTATACTACTCTGCTGCTGCCTCTTTTGGTCGTCGTCAGATTATGTGTAACGATATAATTATGTATGTGTTATGGATTATTACAAGAAGTCGTAACAGAAACTTTTGTGTGATGGACGGATATAGTATGCTTTCTCTGGATAACTAGTCTATGGCTACTTTACTCACACATCTCGAAAATTGCTTGATATATATTATCACAAGCGGTAGTTGTATTAGGAGAACAGAAAAATATTTTTACGAGTTTCGTGAACTGTATTGAAATTCTTTCTCGTTTTCGCACTGTACAATCATCATCGAGCATGTCGTCGTAAAAGATTCATCATGTTTATCTCTCTCTGTACACATACATCAATGCTATATCGCTTGTCAAAATGTTCTTTGTTTTGTTCACCCATTTTGTAATATGTATCTTTCTAACTTCAGCAATATTTTTACTGTTATTGACGTACTTACGTATATCGTGTTCATTGTACAAATAATATTGATAATAATAAGGAACAAAACTAATTTTTTTATTAACGGTAGTAAACGTTTATGCATGCTAGTATGTATTTATAAGAACGAATATATTTCGCAAGGCATGGCCAATAATATCTATTATCCCTATAATAATATATTGATCTTTTTTTCCTCGTGAGTGGGTTGGGACAATTGACTGCCATGTGACGAGAAAACTATTAGTCGTAAATCTGTACTTCTCTGAGAGAAAGTACAAATAATGTTGTATCATGTCTGTATGAAAATGTGAAAATTTTTTTGATGTATGCTAAATGTATTTGGTATTGTGTAGTGGTGATGAGTGATGAATGCCACATACTATTGCCAAAATGCACTAAAAAATGATGTTTTTTCTCTTATTCCTTGTCCTGTAACAGGCGTCGTACGCTGCCGCTGCCACTTACACCGCAGCCGCTGCAAGAGCTGCATATGCGGGTGCAGCAGCGGCTGCTCAACCAGCTGGAGTAGCTAGCTTCGTACCGGGGTAAGTTGTTCCAAAATATATTGTAAAGTATTTTTACACATTTAGCGCTTCCAAGCGTAATCTGCTTCCAAGAAGAAGGAAAAACGTGATGGGAAGAAAGAGGCGAGTTGTTTAGAGAGATGAAGATGAATGCTCTTGAGAGTGGCTCAGCTTGTGTCTTTTCGCTAATCTGGCACTACTGGCGTATCTTATTACTTATTTTTAAAAGCTTTTTTATTTTGAACTCGTTGGTTTAAATAATGGCATGGCTTATGTTGAAATTGGACAAGTTGTAATGTTATTGGCATTTGTTAGAATATAATTTTATTATGCTCCCGTGCAAGAAACCCATTTTATTCTTTTTTTTTGTCATTTTGTATAATGAAAAGTTTGATCGATACGTATGCGAGCTAGCTGGATTAATAGTATCAGGCAACATCCCTGTCATTAACATAATAAATACGAGTAGTCGTGTCGTGAGTAAAGAAGGAAGTGTCTTCACTTTCACCCTGTCTATATAAAGCGGTTGGGAATGAATAAATCGGATGCTCACGAATATATTATATCTATAGCAGTCCAACTTATTAGCTAAGGAGTAGTGTCAACGAAAAAAAAACTCAAGTGTGTGTATCGCTCTACTCCGTCAGTAGGAAATTCGTACTAGGAATTGTCAATTTTCTAATAGCTTATCGCTTTGGCAGGGACATGGAGGAGTAAATTTGTGAATTCATGTGAAAAATGCACGAGGTAGCTGGAGGCAAACCAAGAGAAATGACTTATTAAAATATGAAAGCGGATACATACATACAATATGTAGGTTTGTAGTACCTAAAATGCTAAAGTCGAAGCATTGGGGTATGATATGATCTTGTTAGAAAAGTAAAAGTAGTAGCAGGACCAGGTGAAAACTCTTTTTCTCCCAAGATAGTCGAAGAAAGGAAAAATGGAGATTTGTTGCCGACGGGCAACCTTTACATTAAAATAGCGTTTTAGACGTTTTCACCGTTTCCGTTCACTGGCTCAGTGGAAAAATCTGCGGTGGACTGGATCAAATTGATCACTGTCATGCACAGTCTTAAGAGTTCTTAGAGTACCCCGGCCCTGTACAATGCGTGCAGTGATATCCCGGAGATATATTGCCTTGCGCTGTCTTACGTTCCATGAATATCTATTACGTGCTCTGCAAGTTGTACACATATTAAGAATCATGGAGGAATGAAAGCTTCTCTCTAGTAGCATGATTTTCTTTTTCTATTGTATTTTTTTAACGTTTTATTGTATTCCTTCACTCGTTTTCATCTCAGCCTCTTTTCTTTCACTTTGCCTCTTCTGTTGTTAACTTCATTGTTGGCAGCCAGAGCCAATGCATTCATAGAAGAAGAAAAAAGTGAAATGTGAAAAATGGTAATCTTAATAAAAACGGTAATATTTTCTCGCTTCGTTCTCTCATTTTAGATATGGAAGGGAATTTCCGGAGACCTATCTAAGTCATCACAATATAGGACCGGTGACAGGATACGGGGTAAGTGTCTTTATATCATAAAATGTCTCCTTCACCACTTACCTCTCCTGGTCGTGTAGTAGTAAAAGTAATGCTTGACATGTAAGTTGAATCTAATGAATAATGTATTTGTTTCCCAACTACTATAGGCTGCCGTCTACCGTGGTGGTTACAATCGCTTTGCTCCGTACTAGGCAAGAGATGAGTATCAATTGACCACTACCGGAATACACTCAAGAATATGATATGACACCGACTTATTTCTAAATGCTACCACTATACTACTTACTCATCCTTTTTTTGACTTGTCTTCATGTCGTCGGTTCTTCTTCTTAAATGTTATTTTCCTTTTTCTTCAACTCGTAAGTGATGAAATGCTGCCAGTTATTTTTGTGAGTCACGCATTTATTATTGTTAGATTGTTCCGCTGAAAAGTGTAGTCATTTTTTAAAATTAATTTTGGTGGAATGTTACTACAAAACTGAAAATATGCTGTTTCAAAATGTCTCGGAACATCAAGAAAAAAAAATATGTTAGAAAAATAGCTGTGAATCTAAGAAGAGGGGTTATTATTAATTTGTAAGGTTTGTTGACGCAAGTAGTAATGTAGTGGTTAGATTTTTGAGTTTTTTACGAGATAGGTAAATCACAATTAATTATTATTATTGTTACATATTAAAAAAACGTCGTCGTAAAAAGAGAGGGAGTCTCATTGAAAATTATTTATGTAATAATTATATTATTATTAGTACTGTTGTAATTAATATATACCTATGAAATAATATGATATTGTCAATTAAATTCTCATTCGTAATATCGTCTTAATAATATTAATGTTACAAATTAATGTTATATTAGTTTATACGTATAAAAATATAATGAATTATTGCTGCTCAATATAAACTATATATTTAGCAGATTACTATGTTAAAACGTTTTACAGAAGAGGTTAGTGTATAATTGTTAACAAAAAAAACGAAGACGATTATATATATTATTGTTACAAGTCTTGTTGCTCTACCTTCATACCTTGTAATATCCATAGATTGATTTACTCTTTTAGGTAAAAAAATGAATGGAAGAATGGAGTTGATGATAATCTTCTCTGAAATAGATAGTTTGTCAGTTTGTCCATGAATTGAATACAAACGCAAAAGAGCAAGACCATTTATATAGCATTTTAGATGTTGAAAGGTTTAAAGTTACCTATGAATTAAAAAAAAATGTTATTGTTGATTTATTATTATTAGTAGATAATGTAGGTTTTTGGGATGAAAAACGTTTATGAAATTATATTTTAAAATATGTGCGTGAGTCTACACAACATCAGTTCAGTGTAAATGTAATGAATCGAACAAAACGGCATAATATACTGAAAACATATATATTATGCCTTATACAAAGACTAAAAAAGTTAAAACAACATTAGTGCGAGGGAACTTTATAAAAAAACAGTTTTTAAGGTACTCGTTTCATGATTACTACTATTATTAGCATCCGTTAAAAATATTCATTTTTTTGTGGTGATAGTTATAATTGATATTATAGTGGAAACTGGTAAAAAAATCACTTTGATTCAAATTTAACGGACAAAGAAAAAACAATCTGAGATAGAACAATGAAGATTTATGATTATTATTGTAAGGAATATAATTCTCTACCATTTACAAATGTACTAATTAGGCAGATGCGGAACATGACAGTTTTTCTGGTTAATTAACTGATTTTCATGGTTGTTGAAAACATGGCTGCTAGTTATCGTTTTGATGAATCTCTGTACTGTATAGTGAGACGGATTGGAATTGCTGCAGCTAATATGTTAGATGAAGGATGTGTTTAAGGATAAGAAAAAGAATGATGATAAACATCACACAGAAAATCATTGAATCTCATCTCACGACAAACAAAAATGTTTGGGCTCCAGTCCAAATCATATACACTATGGATAATGGTGCACGTAAAAACGAATCGGGTTGGGTTTTTATTATCATGGCATGACCCCATCATGCATCATCATCAGCAAAAGTAGTTGACTGGTGGGCGTATTTGACTTAAAATATATATTAGAACAATTTTTAGTTTTGATTGTGTGTGTATTCATCCCGAAGTACGTTTACCGTGTCTGTAAAACTACAAAAGAAAACGCATCTAATATGTACCAATTAAGAAACGTTAAGAAGACAATTTTTCCAGATAGGTAGATTAATAATAATAGGCATACTTAATTTTACAGCAGCGTCCCTCTGTCATCTCCAAAAAAATAATATTAATAATAATAATAATATCTCTGAAGATATAAACAAAGCATAATAAGGAGTGCCAAAGTCATAAATACCCTTGAGTCTAGCACTGATTCTTGCCATGAAACTCATTCAAGTCGTGAAACAATTCGTTACGTAGCTTTTAGTAAAAGATATTTGTATATTATTATCTTATGTATTTTGAAGATTGAAAAAACTATATAATTTTTGTTTAGTACGTTAAACGTTAAAAAAAATTCTTGAATCTCTCGTCGTCGTCACACACAAACTTTTTAAAATACTCTCGTCTCGTCGTTGTCCATCACTTTCGGAAAACTTTTTTTCAACTTACATTATTGTACAACAGTCCTTCTTGATTTCGCTTTTAATTCGTACTTTTTTCTTGCCGTCTATTCTAGGAATCCATTCTACAAAAAAATAAAATCATCATCTCTCTAATAGGTTGTTACTTGTCTTCCGTTTTCGTCACTCCACACGAAAAAAAGATCTTGTCAACTTTATAAAATGTACATTCATAATTTAATAATATTATCTTGTACATAATGTCGATTCGAAACGGTAACAAATTCAACATTGTTTTCCACACATGCTACTATTACAGGTCATAATTCTGACCTTTCACAAAAGATTTGAATCTGAAGTATATAATTAAACTATATAAATTATATACTTGTCTACCTACGCATATACGTTTTTTCGCATTTTGAATTTACTCATATCTAGTTATCAGTCATAGTCGCATTTATAATATTGCTGAAGAAAATATTCTACTTAAAAAAATATAGTAATTTAGAACATGCAAACAATTTATTATGTTGCTAATTTTGAAGCAAATAAGTAAAAAAAAAATAAACGCAAGCAATGCAACGCTGTAGCTGAAATTCTCATCATCAAATGATTTTTGTTAATTTAATTTAAATAATAATTAAACAGAGGAGGTGGGTGATATGTACTGGGGTTTCAATTTTATTATATGAAAACAGGTAAAACATGTCAAATTATTTATGAATAGGTTTTTATATTTTGTTTATACGTTACAAAATAATGCCCACTCGCAGAGTCAACTTCCGTACAATTGCGCTTAAGTTATATTATTATTATTGCAAAAAAAATATTTGCTTCCTTTTGTGCTTCTAAAAGGTAGCCCTTCTAAACTCTATACTCTATTAAGCTCTGTCAGAGTAAAAAAATGGTATATTTTGATTTTTTTTGCCAGTACTTTCACTTCAATTTATATAAGCTCGTATATGATTATTATTATTTCGGTACTAGAACAAGAACAGCTTGCCGTACAACATTTAACATGACAATTTAATCAAGTGTACTGTATGATGATAAGTATAGATAGGGTCTCTAAGTTTTTTTTTAGATGGGAAAGATAAAATTAGGAGCAGCTACTGAACAAAAAAACATGTTATACTCAAAGTACTCATGCACACAGGAAGATTATTAATTTTAACACGTGTTTATATAAAATATATATTTAAGAGTATATATATATATAATATAATATATTATTGAAAGCGAATATATATAATTGATAGTTTAAGAATTTAATATTATTATCTAGTTATGACGAGATATGTGTCACATAAAATGTATCTCATAGTTTGGTAAACTATTTATAGTGTCAAGTAAAAATGATTCGCAAAACTACTTATACGAACCACTTTTTGTCGTATTCTTGCTGATGAATTTAAAAGTTATATAAACACTTGCTGTTTAAAAAAAATTATTTAAAAAAATGTTATGCATGTACCTACCACAAAGGGGATTACATAATTATTTAAAAACTCTAGAAAAACCATACAAAATATTTCATCAAAAACATTGTACACTATTATTCAAGTGGATTGAATAAAAAATACAAGATTGAAAAACAGTATTGTTTTTTTGGGTTATATAAAAAGTTTTCATTTATTCATATTTTCTTCAAACTTCATATTATGTCATTCATAAAAATGTAAGTTTTGGTTTTTTTTGTAAATTACTTGCTTTTTATCATCCATCCTTGAAAGATAAAAGTACAAGATTGTGTGTGAAGATCAAAGTTAAACATATTATAACATTTCGCTATTAATAATACATCACATTTAATGGCAATGAGTGTGATATGTGTTAAATTAAAATTAAAACAATTAGCATGTACATAAAAACATGATCAGTTTTACATATTATGACATGAATCATTATTGCTTCAGATCTTTGAGGTTAAAACCGACACTTCCTAGTAAAGTGGCGGATGGCCCGGAAGGACCTTCTTGGCTTCGGAATGATTCCAACATGTTCGATAACGTGTTCATATCCAAATCAAAGGGATCAACGGCCTGAACGTCATCAAACTCTTCGAGATCTTCAACTTTTGTTGTAACTGCCGAGCCACCCACTTTTGTCTTCTTTCGGATACCGCTTGATGATGTGGATGGTCCGGAGGAGCTGGCGAAAGTTTTGCCCACGTCCGTTTGTGCAAGCTCTGCATCCATTTGTCCCATTAGCTCGGCAATTTTTGAACCTTTGTGCATATTTCGAATTTCCTCCAGATTTAGGTCAAGATCGTCTTCGCTTCCGTATGAGTCGTCCGACGCATCCCAATCTTGATCCCGTTGACCCAAATCTACCAGAAAAGAAATGCAAAATGTGATGTATAAAACGCTACGACAATAATAAAGGTAATTAGTAAATAGTAAAAATACCCAGAAGGAGTTTATCCATGGCTGATACGAATTCATCGGCTCGAAAGTCTAAAGGCTCCAACATTTCTTCCAAGTCGTTTTCACCCGCGGACCCGTTCGCTACTACCTCCTCCTTGGAGTTTTTGGAATGCTTTTTGTCTTCACCTTCCCCAGGAAGTTCCACGCCCTCGAAGTCAGATATTTTATTCATAAATTCCCTGAGCTTTTGGGGGATCTCCTTAGAGGACAAGGATGTCGCTTGAGTCTTAAAATGCTTTTGTAAAAGATCATCAAATTCTTCAGTCCTAATTTCCATCCAAGATTCATCTGTAACAAAATGGTTATATGTATTATAGTTATATTGAACAGGAACAGATTTTTTAATAAACCAAGTGCATTGTAAATTATTATTTGAAGTTTTACCATCATCAGGTGGAAGATTCTGACTTTTTTCTTTGAGGGACTCAGCGTTGACGGCGATGGTGTTGTATGTATTTTTGAAATGCTTCAACATGACATCTTCATGCTCAAGTCGAACATAGTCGGTTAAATTGTCGTTAAAGAAGGATCTAGCTTTTTCTGCTAGTTGGAGATACGGCTTGGATCCTTCGAGGTAGTCCTTGAAATATCCGGTCTTTATCAAACTTTGTTCATACCGAAGCCATCCAGCGTGATCGTCAAATGTTTCCGTATGATCCGGATTGCCTAAGCTGCCAATAAGTCTTGAAGCTAATATTTCGAATCCTAAAGTCTGAAAAATAATCAAATAATAACTCGTTATTATTTTCTATTATATTGATCTTTTTGAGCTGATGCACTAAAAAAATCCGGAAATGTCACCAAACTTACAAGTTTGGCACCGAGTGCGTGAGCTTTAAAATCGGACGATGCTGGAGCCGGAAAGGTCCAACCGGCTTTGGGATCTGGACGGAAGGTTTGCTTCTGGAGCATGGCGTACAGGCAACGTGTAAACTTGACCCGAGTTTTTATCAGTCCTTCTCGAGGCTTGAACGTTTTGTAAAGACGAGCAGCCTACAAAAATAGAAAATCAATAATTAATCATCATCATCAATTCAGTAAACTGCTGAAAAACTGGTGCAAGTAGTAGTAAATTTTTGCAAACCTTAATGTCAATTGGATCACGGAAATAAAATGTTCCAACTCCATAGGGTACCAAATTTGGCTCGCTTTGAATAATTGTGGCCAGTTTTGGCGGAAGCATTAGATTGACGTGATGGAAGTTTTCCTCCATTTTCTTCGGGTACTCTCCAATCCGACTACGAATACAGGTTTGAATATTTTCGTGGCATCTCGTCTTGCCGGGATGTTTTTTGACAACGGTTACGGCTTCTTGAACTGCTGGAACACCTTCAGGTAATGGTCCCGACTTACATGGAATTAAATGTATAGCACCGTTATATAAATAAACACGTCGAGCACAACTTTCGTCCGACTCTGCCCAGTCCGGGAGAAAATCGGCGGCTTCAATTAGCAGGAACTCGCCATCGTGGTCAATCACCCTGTTCCAATCATAGTATCAATCATAATGAGCAATTGGCAGTGTAAAATTTTAATCGGTGCTACAAAAATATCTTAACTGTATCGAAATTATACTCACCGTATAACAATTTCCGGAAATCTTGTCGTGAGCTGCAACAAAAGGTGAACAATGAACCACTCGTCTTCCACATTGTCTCCAAATCTCGTCGACCCAAATAAATACTTGACATTGGCAGGTATGGGAGCATCAAATTTGTCCACATCTTCCTTCGTGGGAAATCGAACAATAAAGGTTTCCTGGTGCCACATGTAATCTCCAATTATATCTTGAGCAACCGCATTAATCTCAAGCATTAGCTGCGATATGTCCGCCACATCATTTGGCAGGAAGAAAAAGTACTCCACTTTGTCCTCCAGTCCAACTTTTTGGAAGAAAGATGTCGAGTTGCTCCCTTCTGCCATTTTTCCTTACGCTTTCTCCAAAAACACGATTCCTCCGTATATTAAAATATATTCACTATAAACTACACACTCTCTCGCTTTCAGAACGCCTTCCTCCACAGTTTCCGGTTAGGCAAAGGCAGACAATTTATAAATCTCAACTAGAGTTGTCCCTTCGTCAGCAATATTTTACCATGATGATTGATGATGGGGTTAATATGCCGCTACTTCGAGTCTTCTGAAAATACACACCAAAGATAATAATTTCCATTAAAAATACTTCACACGGCACAACTCTACACACAATACATAGACTTGTGTAAGTATGACAATGAATTGGCTATAAAAACCGTCAGAAAAATTTACCTTTTGTGTAACGTGCTATTAATTTTGTTGGCAATCCGCTAATTCTTCAACGAGATCCCGGCGTTTCGCTGCGCCCAAGTTCCAGAAGTTTATAATAATGTCAAAATGTGTGGTGGTGGTGCGCCAAGATTTCAAGCAGTTATCTTTTGTGAATGTTTGCACAGTTCCCAGCAGTCGGTAATGTCGGTATGTATAATACGAAATGTTGACGGTGTATATTCTGACCAATTGGTCTAATTCTAATCTAAACAATATACTCTATTGACTGTTATGCACTACTGGAACATTATTATCAATAACACAACACTAGTTTCAAAAAATTCCATAAGACAGACATATATGTAATGCATAACATTACATTTTTACTACATCATTATTACCATTTGTGCGTACATCTTCATAATAGAAATCTTTATATACAGACTCTTTTCTGTTTAATGCATAAATAATATAGGATTGTGCTTACAAAAACAAGCTAAAAAATAATGTTGAATGAATGCTTGTGTGTATGAATGATATGATATGGTGTACTTATGGCAGACAGAACAAACATCCACTTCAGTTTCAACACTGCAAGTTAGTACAAAAAGGAGTACATATAATAATATATAATGTTATGCATCTTCCCTTATTCCCGCAGAGAAACGGGAGAGATGCGATGAAGATGGGAATATGGAATCATTCTATCAGGTATTTTGTGTAAAAGGAGTTTTTTATAACAAAAAGGTAGCCCGAAAGCTTTACATGGAGAATTGAATTCAATGTTTGGTGGTGCGCGGAGAGATGTTGTTAGATGTATTGCATTGTAATGTATCATTTTTGTTCATGTGTCATGAGCAGAAAAAAGGAAGATCAGTATTGCTCATTTTTACCCACTAACGTGATTTGTGTGTGGAATATATTATGGAACTGGTTAGGGGAATGGACACAACAGTATATCGTAGCCAAGTATGTGGCTATAATGTATGGGACTTCATGGATCATGGACATGAACATTACTTTATTGTTAGACCAATCCTTAACAATGCAAGCTCTGGAGAGAGTAATCTGTAATGATGACAATGACAAATGTTAAAATTCAATTGCATAAGATGAGGTCATGAAGACAATGCGGATGTACAGTGGACGGGTATTATGAGCAGAAAAACAAAGGAGTGTATTTCAAAGAAAAATTACTAAAGATACTTTGGATGTTAACATATCTTTAATTCTAACATGATTATTAGTTAGTTCGGTTCATGTCTTGAGTCTTTTGGGGCAAAGAACCAAAAAAACTTAAATGTCTGCTTATACCGTTTCGGAAAGCCGGTGTGCGGCGTGAGCTATTCAAATATCTTTCCATCAAGAACTTTTTCTTGTCTATATCGATACATAAAAACTACTTATCAGAGTATTATCCTCAGATCTAGTTCATTAAATAGCAAAGTACTAGTGCATTTTTATATATATTTTTGGATGTAATTATAGTGCTGACTCAAGAAAGAGCATCTCTATTTTCCCTACTACTGCTTTCCTTCGTCTGATGAGCAAGTATGCAATTTTTGCTTACGGAGATGCATGTAGTAGCATGGCAGGCATAAAATATACATGGACACAACAAACCCGGATCTGTTTCAGAGCTTCACAGCATTCCAATAATACATTCTCATGTAGAATGAGAATTTTGTGTGTGCTGTGGCTTTGCACACTCAGTTTTTTTACATCTTTATATCAAAATGGGTAATCCTCAAGTTTTTCCCATCCCAGAAACACATGTGGCATCGATTACTTTTTACTTCTTCTTTGCTGACAATGAAAACATTGCAGCTTTTTTTAAACAAACTAAAAATTAAGACACTGTAATCAGCATTATAGCTCCACATTAAGCACAGACGTTCATCAAGTGCTTCGTCACACACAAAAATCACAAAAAAGAACTTTGTCTTTCTGCCTGTGATTTCATTTTATGCAATTTTTTACACTCCTAACATTTTTAACAGATTGATGGATTGGGAGAATAAATGAATGGTCAACCCAGACACAGTGAAATTCCTGCCATTCAGAGATCCCTTCTTGTAATAATTAATAACCTTATTTATTACAATGTCACTACTCGCAAGTCGAATGCTGGCACAAGATATTTTTATGTTTCTCATTTTTCATAAGCTTCGCAATCGCAACGCATCCCACTTACTCACTTGTCAATCGTAAATTAAAATTATTATCGCCAGCAGCAGAGCCAAATATATACAGTTCAGTTTAAGAATAATTACTACACATGAAAAATGGGATATGTATTCAAGAAGATTATATCACACATCAAAAAATAATACAGTGAAGCAAAGATAATTGCAACGTCCGTGCGCGTTGAGGATCTTGTTACGGTTGACTAGCCAAGCACAAGACAAGAGCGATTTTTAGCAGCAATGTGTGTGTAGTGTGGTTGTTGATAAGTCCGATTTGATACAAAGTACGACCATAATCATCATCGTCATCGTCTCAAGAAGACATGCACGATTATTATGATTCGTTTCCACTCATTTTTACTCACTCGTAATCAAGATACCTTTAAACAAGGATCGTGTTTTGGATACGAAACCATCAAAAATAATTTTAACTTTGAATTGGATGGCTTGGCTGAATACTCCGTAATCTTCTGTTCTATTACTAGATATGACGTGCGATAGTAAGGCCAAAAGTGCAAGACGCATTTACGGTTCTTGTTGTTGTTCATTTTCGTTTGTTTCATATAGCCAAACACCATTAAAAAATCAGCTATAAGGTAAACTGTCTCAGTTTGATCATTCATTAATCTTGAGCTTTTATAGTAACTATCAATGCCACATTTCGACATTTCAATCGTGAACCACCTGAATCAGTCCTCTGTTCGTTATTTCTATTTCCCAGAGATATGCTTGTACAGTATTCTTCCTGACATCTTTATTTCGTGATGCATGCCACGATATTTTGCCTACTACTGCATACCATAAAAATGTAAGAATATCTGCCTGTCGCCCTCTTACCAAACTTAATTTCTAAATTTGTTTTTAAATAATAACTCTGCCTTCCATGCACTTCAGGTTCAGTTGAGAGCAAATATCATTTCGGGACAAAAGAGTCGTGAAGATGTGATATAGAAGGACGGGGAGAGAAAGCAACAAAATTTGTGTCTGCTGCTCTGCTGGAGATGGCCACAAGGGCTCAAGACATTTCCCGGTTCTGCATCAACTATCAAAAGTACATAATCCTGATTGTAATCGTGCTCGCTATTCAAATCTTTCTGGCCGTCCGTGTGGTCCTCTTACCAGGAAGCTGGGACATTAGTGGAGATGAAGGATCCCAAGGGCCTTATTATAACAGTAGGAAACAAGGACTTCAAAAGGATATTCAGGAGGTAGACACGCTGATGAAGTTTCACACGAGTGCTTATCAATTTTGTTACGAAGTTCTTACATTATTTTTGTTCGTTACCGTGATTTATAGGGGCAACTTGAAAAATCTAATTTGGAAACGACGCATAGTAAAGCTGCGCACACAAACGTAGCCGCACTTTCTTCCAATAAGGTATCCTAATGTATATATTCAAAAATGTATTATATGTCATATTGAATGAAATGCACTAACTGGTCAACTCGACTCTCCCATTTAATTACAGAATGGAGCTGCACAAAATTCTAGTCTTTTAACGTTGGACCTGGAGTCCTTAGCCTTTGTGCCAGAGTGCAACATCACCTCAAAAGATTCAATTTCTGCCATAAACCGTGCCAAAACACAGAATTGCAAGGAGGAGATTGCAAGTCTTTCTTGTCAAATTGCAAGTGATACTTTATATGTAAAACGACTACCTCGTTTATGTAACAATGCAGGTACTACTACAATTCCTTGTTGGTTCATTGTGAATTGTGAATGCAATGAATTATATGCACATTTTTTACATGTAAATTAACATCAATTGTTTTATTCTGGTATTCAGAAAAACTTTACGGAAGATATATAGGCTGTTATAAAGATAATCCCAAAAACCGGGTTCTCACGGGTCACCTCTCATTATTTAAAGATACAAATTCACCGCAGACTTGTGTCGACTTGTGCCTTCAGTCTGGGTTTCAATATGCCGGACTTCAATATGGGTAATTTTACCACTTACAGATCTTTGAGTTTGCAAAAAGGATTAGTTTTGGGAAAAGAATTTAAAATAATAATTATATCATGTTTTCCAGCGTGGAATGCTTTTGCGGAAACGCCATGCCTTCTCCAAGTCTCATGTTGGACAATTCTCTCTGCGATATAAAATGCCCTGATGAAGGGACAACTTCCGGTACAAACAATTTCTTGGATTCAGACAATATTAAATCATGGGATGGAAACTGTGGTGGATATTTTACAATGGATGTGTTTGAAACTGGAGTCTTTCAAGGTTTGTCTCTTCATCCTTATAGTATCTTTCAGTGTATTTAATGATAACTAAAGGACAATTTATTTGAATATTCTAGAGTATGAATTGAACAAAAAGATCATTGGTTTAAGTGGACACACGGACGAAGGACGCTTGGCAGAGAAACCGGCCAAGACGGCCCGAGTCGTATTTTTTCTGACACTCAATGGACGCTCTGTGCGACAAGTGTTCCGCCTTATCAAAGCACTGTTCAAAGAAAAGCACTTCTTTTATATTCACGTCGACTCTGTAAGTTATTAACTTCTATTATATTTTTAAGTCTTGGCATATTTTATTGAGAAAGATGACTAATATGCCATCCCCTTCCATTTCAGCGTCAAGACTATCTTTACAGAGAACTTCTTGTGTTGACACGCACGTTGCCAAATAACGTTCGTTTCATGACAAATCGAAGAGCAACTATCTGGGGAGGCGCCAGTTTACTCACGGTCCTACTCGCCGGTATGGAAGATCTGATTGCAAATGCCGAGACTTGGAATTGGGATTGGGACTACGTTATCAATCTGAGCGAGTCCGACTTTCCTTTAAAGTAAGCGTAATAAATAGCATAACACGATGAAAGCTAAGTTTTTTACTATTGATTTGAACAACAAAATTTGTTCACAGAACGACAGAGAAATTGGAAGAATTTCTTAGTCACAATAACGGTCGCAATTTTGTCAAAAGTCATGGAAGAGATGTACAAAAATTCATCCAGAAGCAAGGACTTGATAAGACATTTTACGAGTGCGAGCATCGCATGTGGCGTGTTGCTGACCGTAAACTTCCTAACGGTAAATTAATTTGACCGTTCTTGTCAGCGTACTGCTGCTGCTCCATCATGTCAATCTCTTATAATGGTTTGGAATACTGTGTCCTTTTTTAATAGGAATAATGATTGACGGAGGAAGTGACTGGATAGCCTTACACAGAGATTTTATAGACTATATTATAAAAACGGATGATGAGCTGGTCTCTGGTCTGAAAACGGTGTTCACATATACGCTCCTGCCTGCAGAAGTACATTAACTAACAATTAACCTATGGCGTAATTGCATCGTTTTCACAACATTGTCAAGTGTTTTACAATTCCTTTCCTTCAACTTTCAGAGCTTTTTCCATACGGTGCTAAGGAATTCAAAGCATTGTCGATCATTCGTAGACAATAATTTGCACGTGACCAATTGGAAGAGAAAGTTGGGATGCAAGTGTCAATACAGGAATGTCGTTGATTGGTGTGGTTGCTCCCCGAATGATTTCCGGCTAGCAGATTGGAATAGACTTTTGGTATGATTTACACCAGCTCTCCTGATTCTGCTAAATAAAACATGATTTTAATTCTTTACTAACGATATTTTGATTTCCAATAGCTGGCTGAAACAAGAATTCTTTTCTTTGGAAGAAAATTCGAACCAATTGTCGCCCAAGGAATTATAAACAAGCTTGAGTCATGGCTGTATCCAGATCGGTTTGAAACCCATTATCCAACAATGGACCGATTTTGGCTCAGTATGTATCACCACCATGACATTTCTCCGAAAGCTGATGACGCGCTGGTCACTCTTGGACTATCACTGGCTCGTATAGCAGCTAGAAAATTTTCTTTAAAGTATAACTGTTCTGTTGTTACTGACGAAAATCCTTCTTCCTTTGGAGATTACAACGAAACCACGAAATTGATTGAAATGACTGCACACAATCACGACGACAAGTTTGCAGGAGTTTTGGTGCGCTTTAGTAGTGAAATGACAAAGCAAATTAGCTACAACGGCAGGCCAGACACTTTTACAGTGTCTTTGGAATCGTGGTTCCAACTGGAACATTTTGTGACGATTGCTCCATGGTCAAGAGATATTGCCAAATACCGTTCCAAAATTCAGGTTGATAACCAAATCACTTCATGAATATTTCTCACTATATGATATTATCAGTATGATGTATGATCATCTTATAATATTTTGTTTGTCAAATGCAGGACATTGCGATTGGAGCAGATTATGATCAAAAGGAGCAAATATTTCGAAATTTTGCAAGGAGCATTGGACCATTTAGTGAGCCTGTCCTAACGTATAGTATAATTGCTGATGATCCTTTCAATATAACTGCTGTTTTCATGGATCCTCTAAATGCTGTGCAAGCTGTTTTAAACGGTTCGTCTGGGGACGGAACTGGCAGCATTGTAAGTTTTACCAATTCACACAGACACAAGTGGTCCTTCTTTACTATTGGTTAATATCATCAAATCTTCATTGTTCCTTTTAGCCCAATTTTATCAAGCCGGTATTGAAAACCCCACTTCTTCCAGGAAAATGGAACATTAAATTACTGACATTAGATGGCCACATGCTGGCCGAAGTAAAAATGCTGGTGCTTCCGTTAGAACGCTATCAAGGAAAAGTTGTTTCGCAAGCAAATATGCAACAAATTAATGCAAAAGATATTAACGCTGTAGATAATATAGAAGAAGAAGAAGCAAATAGTGAATTAAGCCAGAGGAGACATTTGCAGGATTGGATTGATGGTTTGGTGGACGAGTAAGAGAAATTTAAAGTTATCTTGTAAATTATCCTCAATTATGAATTTAATTTTTGCCCCTAACCTGACCTCGAGCGAAGCGAGGCATTCTTTCGCGAGCGAAGCGAGCGATAACAACGGTCAGTTCTGGATATGGCAACCAAATCAATGGCAACAATATAACGGCAGGTTGCGTATCCAGAAGGGGTTATGCATTTCGTCATACCCGAAAAACAGTTGAAAGCCTATTTTGGCGGAACGGCTGGGCCGATTTTGATGAAATAAAATTTGCTGTCATTCTGCGGACGTGGGGAGGGTTGCTAGCACGGAATATTTTGAAATATGACACTGCTTGACCATTTAAATTGTGATAAATGCTGAAAAATACGGTTTTCTTCTATTTGTAACGGATTGGTGTGACCGATTTTCTTCAAATAAAATGTACTGACATCCTGGAAAGGTGCCGATGATTGGTCAAAGCGAAAATTTGGAAAAATTACACTGGCTTGCCTGTTTTATTTTAACAAAGCCTGAAAAGTACGGTTTTCTCCATTCCGTGGTTGAGCACTTTCACCAATTTTCGTGAAATTAAGTATGTTTATATTCCGGAGATGCTCTGATGATTTGTCAAAGCGGAGATTAGAAAATTTTCACTCCTTTTCCACTTTAAATCCTATAGCGCCTGCAGAATACTGTTTTTCCTTTCCTCACTGAAAAACGGATAATGGATTTTCATAT
Source organism: Sinella curviseta (assembly GCA_004115045.4). Classification (NCBI taxonomy): domain Eukaryota; kingdom Metazoa; phylum Arthropoda; class Collembola; order Entomobryomorpha; family Entomobryidae; genus Sinella; species Sinella curviseta. The sequence continues at coordinate 37,870,936 of CM023203.3, read as the reverse complement.
AATACGATTTTCTGGCATTCTAGAGAGAGGAGGATAATTGGACGCACCGAAATTTCAAAAATAGTATACCTTTGTCAATTTTTTAATTGCAAAACCCTCAAAATACAGTGTTGTTTTCCTTGCCAAACTCTTTGAAAGACGCTTGACAAAAACGCAAATATTTTGAGAAAATTTCGTAATATGTAAACCTCTATTAAAAAACATAAAATAAAACCCAATTGAAAAATGAAATGCCCCAATCCTGACGGTCTATTCATGCCCGATAGAAAGTTAAAAATAAATTCTTCGACATGTCGGAGGCAGGTTTGGGCGGTCTATGATATAACTGAAATATCAATCAGTTTCTTCATCCCGTTCTATAATTGCTGCATTTCTCGCTCATTGTCCAAACTTTAAATGTCAGAATATAAATGCATCAATGCATTAGTGAAGAATTTACGATGAAGCATTTAGTATTATATAATATGAAATATTAAAATTGAACTACAAAATTGAGTCCATATTTAAAAAATCATTCATAAAACATTTACAATGTCGTTGTCAACACTGGATTGAAGAATCAGTGCCCACGACTCGGTTTTTAACATTACGTAGATTAAAGGGGAACACAATCTTTAACATTACATGTATGCGCCCCTTCCTGGGAACCATGTTATTAAATTAAATATTAATAATCGACCGCCCAACCCTGACACCGACATGTCGAAGAATTTATTTTTAACTTTCTATCGGGCATGAATAGACCGTCAGGATTGGGGCATTTCATTTTTCAATTGGGTTTTATAACTTGCGTAATCCTATCACAGATTTTACACGGTGCAAGATTATTGTCTGGAGAGTGAGCAGAATCACATATTACTCTCAAAGTTGAAAACTGAAGAGGCTAGCGATATTTATGGATCTCACGGTCAGTCTGACCAACCGAAACGAAGTGGAGAAATGGATGTTATTGAAACGTCTTTATGCAGTCACGTGCAATGGAGCTCATTATTTCCTGATCCCAAGTCAATGATTACAGGGGTGGATGCAGAAACAGGTCGTCTCCTCCCTTGAAGATGGATTGAGTTTTTGGAGGGACAATATTTTAACATTGGGAATAATGCATTTAATATATTACTAAAATATTTGTACTAATCTCAACAACTGTGATTTCACTATGCATTTTTCTTCGTAAGCAAAAAAATGTGAATGCAAAAATTGGTGGTTCAAAATATGTAAGCATAAACGCACATGTAGAAGAAAAAAATGAAACAACGACTAAAAAATATTGGACTTTAGCTTTTGTAGAGGCTTTGCTGCGGAGCTATTTTTATGCCAGCCAACGAACGAGCTTGAATGACCCTTGTCATAAAATTATATCTGATATGCTTTTTTAGTGAACTAACATAATATTTAATTTTAACCCTTAATATTTTTTAGCATCTATTTAAACTCAAACACTTACATCATTTCATTAAAGATTCTCATTAGCGTTGCTGCTGCTATTTGCGCTGAGTGTCGAAAATTAAGAATAAAAATGACACGGAAAAGTGCAACAGTCATTAACACAATTAACAATATTATGGCGATATTTCTTGATCTTATTCATTGTTATTGTTTTGCTATGCGCTGTCAACAAAAATTTTACACGTCTCATGTTATAATTTGTAATAAATGACTAAAATGGTCCGTATCAGATTTCAAAATGTGTCAGACTTAATTCATTGCGCATTCATTGTTGTCACATTACTCTTCTAATCGTTATATTTTCTCCCCACTGTACCTGATCTTTACAGAGCGGCGATTACATAAAAAACATACAACATATATTCAGGTCAGTTATACTTGAGCAGTGTGAAGTCAGCTTTGTTTAGAATCTTTCATCACACTAATTTCCTTTCACGTGGCATGACTGTTTCATATAACATGTAGCTGTTGCAAATCTTGATCATGACGATGATGATGCCACCGACTAAAAACTAAAACCACGTCATAACGTGAGTGAGTGTTATGTTGGATAATAATATAAAATAAAGTTGATAAGTTGATTTTGTCGATCAAAAAACTACATAATTTATGTAGTTTGAATCACGCTTCAATTAAGCAACTCGGAAAAGCTAGACTTGCATAATACGTGGGTGGCCAAGTATATATCCCACCCATAATACAAATCGTCCAGAAGGAGGGAGCAATGGTGCCTCCAAAATGCAAATTATCCCTTTTACATCCCAAATTGTGGGAATTAATGAAATACATACCTACATGGGTGATAAATGAACCATAAATGTTGAAATTGCGTTCGAGAATTTACCTTCTCGCCATTCATTCGTAAGGTACCTATTGGGTGAATAAAATGCTACATCCGTTACAAGTAACTGCTACACATGATGCATCTACTACACTATAGGTACTCAATAAACTGAATGTGTTTTGCTGGTTTTTTCAGTGATTTAGGTGGTGTGGTGGTGGTCAATTGTGCCAAGGTAGTAACATCATCATTATGTGTGATTATTCCGTGGAGTGCATGCATAATGGTATAAATGGACAGTTTTCATTTGATTTTCATGCTACCTGGTGTGGTATTGCGGTTTATATTTAATGTCTTGTCAGCATGTCACAATTCGCACTGAATCTTTATCTTGAGTTAAAAATATATTATGTTGACATTCAATAAGCTTATCGTTTACCAGAATGTTCTATTCTGTCGTCCGTCTGGCAATTTGTAAGGTTAAAAAATATACGCAAGCATGCAAGTGATCCACGTTAACTAAATTGCGTCAAATCTTAACGCTAAATGGAATGAATGGAATTAAATTCGTTTTTGGGATCAACTCGGTAATTTTATGCATATATGTACCTATGTAGGTTATTTTTACACTTTAAGGGAACGTGTGTAGCAGTCATTGCTTCAAAATATGCATTTTGGACATACACAGTCTCTTAGCTTTCATTATGACGGGGGGAAATGATGAATCTGCGAAGTCGGAAACGCACTTTGGTATGGCTGTGTGGTCAATATGGCTGACACTGCATTGCACTGTTGTCATCATATATTCCATTTTTAACTCCCTCCTCCACCCCAAACACGTTTCTTAATAACTTTAAGCTCAATGACCCACTTGCTAGAAGGTTAGCAGAAATATTCATACAGTTTTGGTGTCCAGGTAGACTAAGCACCAGAAAATAAGTCGGTTCCATTCTATTTAACATTCCAACCTAAGACGCTAGGGCTCAGAGTTGAGAGTAAAGAAGTAATAATAAAATTCTTAGCCCATGCTCCGCCATTCTCTTTATTTCTTCCAATTGACAACACTGAAATGGTCAAATGAGTGGTTGTTATTTGTATTTATCACAGTAATATAAATACGATAAATATAATGAAGCAGGCTCATTGATTTTTTTCTTCTTAAAAATGATTGCGTTCAACTTTCGCCGCATAAAATCCTTAACAGGTACAAAATTATCGATTAAGTTGCAGTGCCGATTGTTGACTTTGACAATTCCTTTGACTTGTTAATGAACTGTAAACACTTGACGCAAACTTATTATGACTATGACCTTTGCGCAGGCAAACTGAGGCAAAAAGGAAAAAATTGGTAACGGTAAAACTCCAAATCACTGCGCTTTATTAAGCCTCAGAGAATGTCAAACCCGACGACTCCATTATTTATCGCCGTGATTAGGTATTGCGAAAGAGACCAGCGAATCAAAGTTTAGGTTTAAAGATTTTTAACCATGTCTACTCTACTGCGTTGAATTGAAGTACTTTTCTTGTCGTATACTCACTAAATGTCTTGCGCAATTTGATATCAACCTTCTCTAAACGCCAGAGCGATTTGAAAATCATGAGCCATGAATTTTTTCTGTACAACACCTTTAAAGTAGCAATAATCCTCTGTCAGCCACGCTGACATTATTATCATATCAATGTCCCATTTTATGTCAACGATATAAATACTTTGATCGTCTCAATTTTTAATAACCTTCGGTGAGATCATTTTTTTCGTAATCCGTGTCAAACAAAATGTTCTTAAACTTGCAATTCAATATCGACCAAAAATCTTTAAAGAGTAAACTTATCGCGTCAATCGTTTCATTTGATAATCTACTTCCGGCTTTCCAGGCAATTAAATTCCCTTCGACACGTTGAGAGTTTGATTGCTTGTGACAAAGCCTTGAAGTTTGTTTGAGGACCCACAATAGAATAATTGACGCGACATGCGACAACGGTGTGAACTTGCCAATTTGCATCTTGTTTGATTCCAGATTTTAAGAAAAACGCAGCCCCACAAAGAACATTTTTTATTCATATTTTTTCCCATTTGCTCAACACACAAACGAAATAAGAGTTTTATATTAATTTTCTAGAAAATTTTTGTGCTGTAGGTACAAAAGCAAACAAAATAATAATATAATTGAAGTCGATGTATGTAGTGGCAATTTAGTTTTGGTACCTACTGGTAAAAAAATTACACCTTTTCATGAACTGACGACATATAAGTAAACACATTAAGTAAAAATATTATGCGTGTAATATTGCACCATCCGCTGGCAATCAACCATGAACGTGAAAATGGTGGATGTGCGACATCAGAGAAGGATTTTTTTCTTCGTTTCTTCACAGCTCTACCAAAACATTTCGACACATGAAATTTATATATATAAGTAATTTAAGACATGTCACACACGCGCTTATATAATGTACAATGGCTAGGTAGAATGAATATTCGGAATGTGTCATATATAATTCTTGTTTTTTATATAAAGTCATTTTAAAATTTACTTTTGTGCTAACTGCATTATTTAATTCTATTATTCTATGGTTGCTTTTCAGCAGTTTTAAAGAATCAAGTACCGAGATGAGTTGTTACAGGAGGTATCATGATAAAAATATACCACGCGCACAAATCTAATAAGTTGAGCGAATGTATGAGAGGAGAGGAGAGTGTAACAACACCATTAAAAATTAAATAACATCATTTTACCATGTGTTTTATAAAAAAAGATGATAATCCACGAAATGGGTTAAGTCAGTAGGTAACACCAAACAATGCGTGGGCGGCTGGGAGTGATACGGTGGTAGTGGTGACAGAGGGTTTTAAATTAACAATCACTGGACTAGAATAACAACTGCTATACATTGTAATAGGAATGAACAATGGCGAGTAATATAGTTAATTCATAGCCTTACACTTCCAGTAAGGTACATCATGTTCTGTTCAGGAGATGCATTCATGAGCTTAAAGAAATGGCGAAACTTGAAAATCTTTTATGAATGAAGAACGGTCTAGAAGTTATGTATATACAGCCTCATCTCATTAAATCAGTTAAAACTTTGTTAAGGGAGACGCAGTAGTGGTTTTTGGATAATTTGTAAAATTTAATATACTATGCACCATCCCTTTATACACACATGTACCTTGGTTTGAAATTCGTAAACGAATGAAAGTACTGCTCATGTTGGTGGTGATGGAACTATATTGTACTTTTGCGTTTGGTTCAATGGTGGAGTACTTTTGTGTTACTTGAATGCATTATCATGATGATCATTGTTAGACACAGCAATCAACAATGACGTCCTTCCATATCGTTCACCAATCCACCTAGCTCCATTGTCGCCATAAAACTGAAAGTAAGTGTAGATCCCTTGGCTGTTAAAAGATATAAATATGGGTAGCTTTTCTTTGTTGTTCAACTATACGCTGATTTGCTTCATCATTGCACGCTTCCGCTTCGAATACTCTAGAGAGTAGGTTTTGCATGAGTTACTTGGTTGAGTCAGGGAATTGTGAAGTTTTGAACAATCGCTTATCATTACAAGTGTTTTTTAAATATATTCTCCGCGTTTTTTTGTGCTTAAAGTTTAAAATTTCGGAATTGTCTGAATGTGGTCAAGGATAGTACTTTGGCCATAATAGTTTTACGGAAATGAGGGGTTCGCAAACTCGAATACGATCACTACTACTTGTTGGATGTGCCATTGCAGTAGTTGTTCCCTGTTCTCTGGGACTGGAACGGGATGAAGAGAGAATAGCAATTGGAGTCGATGGACAAGTTATACCTCGGCCAAATCAAATTCCAAGATACAATGGTGGCTTCTTGGGGCTGCAAGGAATTTCGACGTCATCAGTGCCAACGCCTTCAAGAACTGGAGCTCAAGAACAAAGTTTTGAGGATGTCCCGGGCTCATCGGGGGAAGCGTCCTTAGAAGAAAGCGATTACTCGGGCGAGGCTGACGAAGATGGTGAAAGTGGGGAAGGTGGTGGTAGCAGCTCAGGAGACGAAGCGTCGATTGAAGAAGATGATATTCCGCTCAGCGAATTGAAAGCAGGGGAAAATGTCACCCAGTCAGATAATGTCATACCTGATGACGGCCAGGAGTCCAAAACTTCAGTGGTTGTGGCAAAACCAAAAGATCTCAAAGCAGCCGCAACGGGTTATGGGGGTGAAGGGGGTGGGGGATACGGGCACGAGGGTGGCGGCCAGTATGTGAAATTATAATGTCCAATTACTAGTTAATTAGTTGGTAATTAATATAAAAGCAATTGTTTGTGATCGTTTTTTGCTTTATATTTTAGCTACGGAGGCGGTGGTGCTGATCATTATGGAAAGGGTTATGGTGGTGGCCATTCACATCACAATTCACATCATGGACAAAAGGGACACAAAGGTCGACTATTATTACCTATTTTAATAGTTTACATTGAGTTAGATTCCATGCATAAAACGATGCCTATCAATGCGAACTTATCATTTCATAAGCACAAATTGTTAAAAGTCATGCATTACACAAACAGGCCAACAGGGTCATCATTCTCAAGGGGGTTACCATAAAGGAAACAAGGGACATCATAACAGAGCTAATAAAAAGGGGCACTACAAAAGTGCAGGTGGTGCCTCCAAAGGCCATAAACAAGGAGGACAGCATTACGGCGGAAGTCATCACGGTTCCAAAGGTGCTAAGCACGCAAAGTATGGACAACATGGAAATCATAAGAAGGGTCACTCAACAAAAGGCTTCCACAACACATATCACAAGGTACGCATGACATGGCATGAATTTACAATCAGTTAATTATGCCCTGTCACATTTTGTAATTTGGCTTTTGAATTCGATTTTTTCAGGACGAGTACAGTAAGCAACACTCGTTCTATGACGATCATCATACCGGTGGCCATCATGCGAAACATGGAGGATATGGGCAGCACCACGATCAGCATGGAGGAAAGAAATACTATGGTGGTCATCATAACCAGCATCATCATCAAAATCATCACGGAAATCAGGGTCATCACTTGAACGGGCATTATGATGACGCCCACAAAGGACATCAAGCGAAATACGGCAATCATGGAAATCATGGTCATAATCAACACTATTCAAATTATGGTGGTCAAAACCATCACTCAAATCATGGACAAGGAAAGCATCATGGTGGGCATTATGGAGGTCAACATGGTGGAGGGGGTGGTAGTTTGTATCACGGTCATGGAGGTGGAGGACATGGCGCGGGCTTGCATTATGGAAGTGGGTATGGCCACGGGGGTGGGGGAGGTGGTGGTGGCGGTGGTGGCGGTGGAGGAGGAGGTGGCTTTGGTGGTCTAGCGGGAGGACATGGAGGTTATGGCTATGGGTATTAAAATGACATTGTCACGTGATAGGTAATTATAACTGTGGGCTAATTGTTGTTAACCATTGTATACACGCTATCGCTGATAAGTAGCAATGACCGCGTTTCTTAAGTTTGTTGATGGTTCGAAATTTATGTGTGTATGTAGTTGAAGATTTTATAAAAATGTAAACATGATTTGTTATTTAAGCGATATTTTTTTTGTATTTTTGTATTGTTATTGTAAATTGGTAAAAGTTCATACGCTGAAATGACGCGTTTTCCGTGAACAAAGATACACGTTAACGTACCTTATATATGTGTAAATAAAAAAGGGCTTGGGGTTTTATCTTTGGGGAAAAATAAACGCAATTTACTTGAATACATTTTTCCCAGTAAAACGTTTATCGTTTTATATGGTGTAGATAAGGCATAATTTATTGGAACATGATGCATTTTACTCTGGAGACCTTTATCACTTTAATAAAAGTAGTTTTACTCTGTAGAGCTGTGTGAATCATTGAATTCATGCAAAATTAAAGAGCGAGCTTACGTCAGTAATACAGACGCTTAATGAAGCTGTCGCATTTATCCAAGCAATATAAATGTGATTGGTCATAACTTTAAAATGTGATTGGTAATTGCATGCTCAAGATTTTTTTTATAACTATCTTACACACAACAAAAGTGATCATCGTGTAGACACGATCATCTTGAAGATGATAATGAAATCTCTGAATCTCACCGTGAATCTTGTTTAATTCACTGAAACTGAAGTACGAGCTCACTCAACTCTGTCCATGCATCTTCAATGAGGTTATCATTTCGCAGATGAGGTATTACATCCCGGATTATCCCTTACTTATAAATAGAGTATATATAGTAATTCGTTTATAATAAATATTTTCATTAGTGTCTGATGACATTTGTTGGTCAATAGAATTTGATATATTATTTCCCGAAATTTTGCAAAAGTTTTTTTTCCGTCATGAAATGAGACGTTTTTCAAATGATAGTTTAAAATGTTACGTTACATTAAATTGCTGATCTCAAGAGCTAGGTTTTTGTCTCGGTTCGTATTTTTGATATACTTTCTAAGCGCAACTTGTGATAATTCGGAAGCTCAACCATGTGCCGTTCTGCGCTCAAACGAGAGTCCATTTCAAAACCATTCCCTTGTCTTAAAGGACGGTTCCACATTTGGGAATATCGCTGAGGAGTATTTAACGGCAGATAATAGTTGGAACGTTAGTTCAGTCTGGACAGCTAGTCCTTCATGTACTCTAAAGACATGTAGTGACGTATACCTAAATGGAGTATGCACAACTTTCTCCGATGGCGCTGCTTCACCATCTGGAATTTGGTTATCTGCCCGATGCACCTGCAATAAGGTAATTTATTATACAGGCAAATTTAAAATGGAAGTAATTTGACATTTAGGAAGGCAATTTGCCATTCAATTTCTTAAATATTTCAGGAGTGCACTTGCCCCAGCGATATCACCAAGCATTCCGTCTGTGCACGGGCATACTTACAACCCGAAGGGTGCAATACGTGTGACGCGCCTTATACCGAATTGATTCCAGACTCTGATTCAGATTCCACGTTTTTACCTGCCTGGAGCAACAAGGTTTCCAGTTTCCTTGTACGGTCAGGTTGCACTATTACTGTTTATGATGAAGAAGATCATGAGGGAAATTCGGAAATTATTACTGGTCCACAAATGAAGGTATGCACATATTAAATGTTATATACCACAACACAATGGGGCAAGATGATAAATTATCTGTAGTTTTATGTAACGAATTTTTATCCACTTTTCTGAAGAACTGGACTGGAACGGTTGGCTCGTATGAATGTAAATGCAATGAAGATGAACACCTCCAAACGTCCGTTGCTCCTCCACAGATACGTAAGTGCTGTATAAGAAGATACAATCATAATAATTGCTATCACAAATGCTGAAACTACATTTTGGCTTTGTAATGTTGTATATTGTAGAACCAACGGCACCACAAACAGTACAAATTCCAGAGTCCTTAGACGATGTAGTGGAAAAACTTGGAGACAACAATTTCAATCACCCAGGTTTATTGGCTGCACTCTCATCAGTGACTCATGGCCGGAGCTCTAAAAATGTCTACTTATTACTAATAGGTAGTTCGGGTGCAGGAAAAAGCAGCGCGGTAATTATAATGAAACATAATTTATGGTACAACAATCAATATTCAATCATAATAATTTTACATTATGAGCCAACTCGAAATCATTTCCTGTTGGCAGATTAACATTTTACTCCGTAATACAAACGTAACTGTCGCTGGTGATCTCAAATCAACCACTTCCGAAATACTGGAATTCCGTATTCCACTTCCGGTTCCTGATCTCGGCGTTGAAAATTCAGAACTGCGAATAATTGACACCCCTGGACTTGCAGACACGAGAGGGCTAAAAAATGACGCCTTGTTCCTTGCCACACTGGATGATTACCTAAAAAATCATGAGGAGCTAAAATCAAGGATACCAAATTTGGTGCTCATATTTCACCCGTTTGACGACAATCGATTTCATGGAGAAGGAGCAAAATTTGTTCGCATGATTCGTGGATTGGACAGCCTTCGTACTAGCATAACGGATGAAAACTATTCAAATGTACTCTTTGTATTTTCCCATCTATGCTCGGCAGGAAAGCAGTTACAACAGAATCCAATTCCAAGGCTGATGAAGTTTAAAGAAGTCGTGGAGCTTTACAGCTTCTTTCCAAAACCAATTATGACAGCAGTGATTGAGAACAAGGGGGAAGAAAATGAGCTTTTGATGAGGAACGGTAATTTCGAGCTTCCCAACAAAGAATACTATCCGCAAAATCTGTTGGATAAATTTGATGCAATTACTGGGGGAGGACAAGATAAGATGGGGAATGCTGTTTTGAACAGTAATGTATTCAGGAATCAGAGTTCCACTGTGGATTTCAACATTACTACGACCATATATCCTTTGGTTAACGCCAACAACAATAAGGTTCCAAAGTATCTCAACATACTCACCTCAGCCGTCTTCCACGTGAATAACTCGGAAGTATCCAACTTGCTCGCGGATGCATATGTCGGAATGGGTGATTCCATAAAGGCCAGATTTCCTGGAGCACTAGAGAACTTGCAGCGATATTTAAATCTAAAGAACATCAAGTCCAAAGCGGATGTACCGCAAACCTCTAAAGCAATTTTGGAACTTTTTTCTGGAATCGAACAAAACGAAGCCGTTTCGTACTTGCAAGAGTCTGGACTCAATATGAAGCCTCCAGTATTTCCCATCAATTCAATTATTGGCTCCAGTTTCGACATTTTAAAAAATTCCATTCTTTCCGTCTCACCATTCAAGCTAGACAGTCGTCGATCAACAAGCATTGGATTCATGCTCCCCAACGTTATCCGTTGTACAAAAATTGTCACACCTACCAAACCAGTTAATATGCTCCAAGTATTCCAATCCAAGCAGGTGTACTTTGAGCATGTACGCAGGGCCCTGCTTGGAGAAAAATTGAGCTCTGTGGCAAATAGCACCGAACTATTCTCAGCTCTCACTAATAAGCTGAAGGATGGATATTTCGTAAAAGATGTGACATGTCCAGGAGCAAGCAATATGCACTGCTTTTCAGTATCCAGGTTATACAAAACATTCCAATTTGACCTAGAAGCACCAGGCAGTTTGGTGCAGCTCCAACCCGACTTCCTTCGCCGTGCTCAAAATTTAGCAGCCTTCAATGAAGCCAGTCACGAGAGCGTTGAGGAATGGACCACTTTCTTTAACGACTTTGGAACGCATGTGGTCACATCAGCGGAAGGAGGGGGCAGAATAGACGTACAGTTTACACTGTCAAAGGACGTACCTGTAGAGACCGCTGTGGAGAAAGTGTTAAAGTCATTGGTTTATGCGGAGAATCCCTTTGAATCGGTCACTTCATACCGGGAGAAATCCAAAACGGTTTTTGCCAACAGTGGAAGCATAAAGCATACGCTAACGTTCCGCGGTGGGAATCAGGCATACCATGTAGCAGATATTTCAAAACTGAGCCTGGCAGAAGCCGTTGACATAATGAAAAACTGGAAAAGGTCCCTCCAGTTTTATCCAGCCGTTTTCCCCAAAGAAATTTTACCACTCGACCAGATCATTGGACCCTACTTCCCTGCAGCACAACAAGCGCAAGTGTCGCAAAAAATTGAAGCAGCCCTTTCTCGACTTCTCAGTTCCACTCTCAAGTACGTTGCGCCCACTCCAGACCCGAAAATACTGGAGGAGTTGGAACGGCAACGGAAGGAAAATGAGGAACGTTTGAAACAGTTGGAATTGGAAAAGAAGCGGAAGGAGGAGGAAGCTGAGAGACAACGACTAGCGGCGATTGAAGCACAGCAGAAGAGGGAACGTGAAGAACGGGAACGCGCAGAACAGCGGCGAAGAGAAGAGGAGGCGGCGGCGGCGGAGCGGAGGCGACAGGAGGAAGAACGGCAAAGGCTCCTGAGGGAAGAAGCGGAAAGACGGAGACGAGAGCAGTTGGAAGCGGAAAGGCGTCACCAAGAGTACCTTCGGAAAATTGCGGAAGAGGAGAGACGGCGCCGGGAGCACTTGGAGTGGTTACGCCGAGAACAACAGCGACAATGGGAGGAAGCACAGCGGCGGCGACGCAGTAGCTGTTTAAAGAAGGGGACAAGGGTCCTTATGGCGGACTTTACAGAGAAGCCAGTGGAGCTACTACAAATTGGCGACGTGTTGCTGGACAAAGACCTGAAACCGACAAATGTCCTTGGGACTTCATATGAGTTTTTGCTGACGCAAAAATTTTATGGCTTTGATAACAAAACTTTTTTCTTCACCGACACGCATATATTTGCAGGTACCCGAAATGATGATACTGAACTTTTGCAATTTTATACGACGTCCACGGCTAGTTTGTTTGCGCAGAATCCATTGTTGCAGTACTTGAATGTTCAAGAATTTCAAGATTCTCCGGGAGAAAGGTCAAGCCTATTGTACTTTAACAATCAAAATGACTCTTTTCAAAATCTGGTTCAAAAGGAGATTACCGTTTTCCAAGAACATGACATTTATCCTGAAGACACTCCAATCTATTTTATTCAAGTGGACAGTCCATCAGGGACATATTTTGCTGAGGGATATTTATGCAGACATGAAATTCCGCCGTTGGAATATTGGCCAAACACAATGACCACGTTATTTTCATTGTTTGGAACAACTAGCTTTGAAACGGTTGGGGAGATGCCGTATACAATTGACACGATTCATTTCATTGACAGAATTTCCGACAGGGTGCAAAAGGCTGTTTTGAATGATCTTGATAGAGAATTTTTAACCATTTACGACAAGTTTAAAAATCTAAAATCAAACCAAAATTGTACCAAATTATCTTTTGAGAGTTTTGACACGGGTGATGTAATTGGCAGAATTTTTGGAAATCCCACAATGGCTGCTCTTGGAATGGAAATTTACGGGGGTTCTGGTAGCATCATTTCCAAGTATTTAGATAGTCCCAATATAAACCTTACAGATTGTCAAGTTCAACACGTTCAAATGATTTTAGGGGATTCAATTAAAAGGGAAATTGAATCTGCATTGAGATGACCGTTGACGAGATAGGATACTTCCAAAAAATGTTTTATAATTTTATTGTTGCGAAAATTGAGTTTTGCTGTAAGTTATATCATATAGATATTATGTATATTCGTAATATTTTCTTATAAGAACGAATGATATTGTTTTTTTTAAATGATAATAAAACTTTAACCAGTTTCTACAATTCATATCCGTTCATGTTCGGTAGCCACGTTCTGATAACGGTTTTTACATAAACGATGTAATTTCCCAATATACGGTTATTGTATTCAAGACGCCACATTGTACGCTCAATGTGAGCACTTTCATGACAAGCAAATAGCGTTATCGGTTTGGATATAATGAATGCATGGATATGGATAAGCAAGATCATGATAAGGTGAGTTGAGTGAATGCATCCATACAAGTAACCATGCAAGGCAGTGAGTTAACACAGCGACACGATCTCACGTCTCCCAAAATACGGAACCGCCACGACGGTGGATCTTCACACAGCAGTCCATAATACAGCTGCTTCTCAGACATGTGAGTCGCCTCTGGTCAATGGTCACTCCAAAACAATTAAATTTTAGGATAATAGCCGCAAACAAACATTTATTTTGTTTTTAACCTGTTGTCATTTAAATACCACCACTGTGACTGGTATAGCCAACAATAAAAAAAATGTTTACAAAATTGTGTCAAAGCGGTGGTGTGCGTCAGTTAATTGCGGTGAGGAGTCTACAATCATTCTGTGGCAGATCTCCAAATACCTGTTATTGTCCAGCGGTAAGTCTGTTATTTGTTATCGATGTTAAGAATGTGTCAGTTTAAATGTTAAGTATTGCTTTCCATTAAAACATTTTAGGTTGCCTCACTGCCCAACAGAAAGTACTCCTATTACAAGTCGAAAACTGAAGAAAGCCCGGATAAGTACACAAAGTATGAAAAATCTTTTAAGGAATGGAAATTTGTGGAAAAGCTTATTCCACCTACACACATTCCAACCCCGCCTTCCGATCCTTCCGTGACGTATCCTTCAGGATGGAGGCCACCGAATCCTCCTAAAAACTCCACGTATTGTATTCGTAGGACGAAAAATCATGTAGTTCCGGTTTATCTTCTGATTGAGCACAGAGGTGAAGTGCGACATACTTACATCTCTAAAGTTGAGGGCAACATTTGGGTAAATAAGAAATTATGATATGATTTATAAATTTATATGGGGTTAGAGAGTGAAGGGCGAAGGATCCTATTTTAAATTATTGTACCTAAAAATGAATGATTATTTTCTACTTGTTTCTAGCAACTGGAGAAAGACATTGGTCGATACCTGCAGGATCTGAGGCCGGACAATCCTGTTATTACGCGAACGAATGAAATCAGCCGTCACGTAATTATCAAAGGGGATCACGTAGACAAAGTTAAGCAATGGGTGATTGATCAAGGATATTAGTTTGTTGGTTACATCCTAATAAAATCTTTGTGTATTTATTTCAGTAATTTTTTGTACAAGATCAATAATAGTGTTTAGTATAAGTACGCATTGTATTTTAGTTTAAAAGTATGTGTATGAGCATAATAAAATCCAGTCGATAACGAAAAATGAACGTAAATTGTGTGCCAAAACATTGCGAATGTATGTATTTTGAATCGTTCTTTAATTAGGCTTTTTGTCCAGAAATCTGAAAAAATCGTTTAGTATAATGTTTCAGTCTCCTCTGAATTATGTTCTATATTTCTACATTCGTTAAAAATGGATCATTAAACATCGTTGCAATTATTGCATTTCCTCCATTTGTGGTGCGGCGGAACGTGTTTCCATCAATAATTTTAATGTTGGTCATTAGTCATCATCTCACGTTACACCGGGCAAGGTACATGTTGGCAGTTGGCTTTCATCTTCTCGATGTCTTCACCCAAAATGTCCGAAACATCTATGCTAGAAATAAGGTCATAAACTTGTATCGAAAATCTTTCAACAATCAAATGGAATTTTGAGTTAAATTGAGAGCAATTCAGTCGAAATATTATGATTTAATGGCACGTAAGGAAAAATACACTGAAAATCATCATCATAGTATTTGTAGTAATATTTGTTTTTTGTTTTTATTCGTTTTATTTTTTTTGGATCATTTCAAAAATATTTTACATCACTTCAACCATCAAGCATCGCTACATTGCAACACACCTTAATGAATATACTTAATGAATATACTTAATGAATACATAATACCTTGAGTTTCTCTCCTACAGCGAATAAGTGTTTGAAAAATTCAAAGGACTTCAAAAACCAAAAAAGTACGCATATACAGAAAAGTTTTTATCAATATGTATAAATCATATCAAATGAAAATATAAGCATCTGAGTGCTCTCGACAACAACAAAGTACTCTTAATTATCAATACCATTAAAAGTCGCCTTTATTAAATATAGGGCATAATATTGATTTAATAATAAGGAATTCTAACAAGTATAGTTTCAAGTATGTTTTTATCATTCCCTTTTCCCCAGTCGAGTACGATACAAAAAAAAACTTTCTCCGAGTTTCCACTTTCCCCTTTTATATGAAATTTCACAGAATACACGGAATAGAATATTTCGCGACGCATGTGATGTTGTAGCATATAAACCTTTTAATAATGAAAGTAAAAGCAGCATTTGGAATAACCATAAACCATCCGGTAAATATCAAACATGATAAATTAGTAGCCTAGATCTGAGAGCTAAGCTATCATTTTTAATTCAACAGGGACGCCTCGCTATCCATTATGCGCATGCATTACACAAATATCAATTCCAACTAAACGGAAAATTTGCGATTCGATTTAGCTCTGAGCTTTTAAGTTTGTTTGTAAGATTGCTTTACTATAAACTTCAATTAACGTATATTCTTCTCTAATAATATTTTAAAAGTTAAATGGAAAGGACGTTCTCCACGCTGCTCATGTATAAGTAATTTTTTCCAATTTCTTTTAATTCTACACCCTTTTTATCAATTCTACCCTTTGGAGAGTCAGGTCACAATTTATTTAGGTCGTTACTTTCTTAATCCTGTTATTATCCTATCTATTCTGCTCTAGTTGATTAGTTCTCTTATGGTAAATTTGTAATGCAAGATTATGGCCGTACAATTGTATTTCACATTCATATCATCATTGAACATTGCACTCACTCAATATTAAGTCTAAATACGTTATATATTACTCCCTAAATGTATAAATCCATGCGTTCAAACACATCAATTTTAAATCAGACTTGAAACATAAAAATGTGCGCGTATATAAGTACACGTATAACTTATCATTTAGCATAATATAAAGTTACCTAACTATATATCTTCTTCAGACAATTTAAATTTTCGACATGCAGAAAACAAACCCATCACAAAATATGAACTAACGAACATTTTGATAGCATTCCTTAAACCAAGTTTCCACCCACTTTTATATCATTTACATTTAAGTAGAACATCACTTGTATAACAATTTCATAAGCACCCTCTCATTCAAAATCCATTATTAAAATGACATACTTTAAGTAATTAAAACGCATGCATAATCATATGACTCGCTCATCTTGGCTAAAATTGGCTTAAAATGTAAGACGTGTGTAAATACATGAAATATATAGGTTTTTTAGCATCTTGGCATCCCACCTGGATGAATGGAGTGTGTACTTCCTACCCCCGCCGAAGAGCTGCTCGCAGGCATAAGCAATTCGTAATTGTTTTTGCTGGGGTCAAAATTGAGTGACATTTCGGATCTAAGTCGAAGAAATGCAATATTAGGCTCAGGCTCATGGTCACAGTCGTACTTAAGTGCAAAAACTCCCACAATGAGAGTGACGATAATTCCCATGAGTAGACATAATGGACCAATTATGGCCAGAGCCAGACTCTGCTTGGCTCTGTATTCATAACCGTTACTGTTATTTCCCTCGTGATGTGTTACTGAGGACACTAGTCCGGGATGCGGATGTATCTGCTGCTGATTCAAATGATGAGTTGATGGGTCCAACAGAGGATGATGATGGTGGCTGCTGCTGTTACTTTTATTATAATTGTTATGCGTAAGCCCAAAATGATCACGTTGCTGCTCATTTACCCCTTTCTTCTCTGTTCCATTTTTACTCTGTTGTTTTCCAGTTTCCGTTGTGTTCAAATGACTTGTCTCTAAATGGTTCCCCCGAGTGGTCCCATTTTCCTCACGTTCTGGGACTCCAGCCTCATCTCCTCCACTACTCTTTCTCGTTTCATTCCCTTCAATTGTGACCGTAGTCGGTTTTGGCATAGTCATTAGGGTGGATGTCATTTTCTCCGTGGTTGTTTCTGGAATAATATGGGAATGCGTTGACTGTGAGGGATGATGTGGTTGCTGGTGATGAGTATTGGTGTGCTGTTGCTTCAGCTCCTCATGATGTTGATAATTGTGCTGCTCAAAGTGTCCAAAGTAATGGCCCTCTGTTCGGTCGTGATGCTTCCGGTGGTGGTGAAAGTGGGGAATGTGAGACAGAGGAGAGTGTGGTCGTGTGTCAACGGAACCCGGGTTAAAAGCAATGTACGTGAGTATTCCACCGATTGTCAGGAGAAACGCTGCTCCACATAGCCCCAGCAGGAGAAAGTAAGCACAGTCGGGACGGTTTCCACTAGATCTCCCTTCACTCCCTCCCGACTCGTCTCCATCACTTCGTCCAAACGCCATTATTTTTTATTACTGTTCCTACTACTTCTATTATTAGTGCACTTTAGGACTACTGCTCCTGCTACTCTGTTGTTTCCACGTTTTTGCAGTCACACTGCCTCCAGTAATAACAGTAGTTTCCTCATAGATTATGAAACAACTGGTTTATGGTTCTGTGTGGTGGAAATGATGATTACTGCACTGATACTCGGGATGATGATCTTCGCCAGGTCTCTCTACACAAGAAAAAAAAATGTTCCTTTTTTATCGGCGGTTATGTTCTCTTTGGTTTCTGTTCTTGTCTCCAGTGTAATAGGTGTGGAAACCAAGTCTTTTTTCTCCTCCTTTTGTTTTTTACTGCGTGACAGATTCAGCTACACAGAGTTGATGTGCCCCTGTTGGGAAAGAAAATAAAATTTGATTTGCTCATTATTATTATCTTCATTATAACAACAACAGCGAAGGAGTCGAACAGTCCGTAGACACGAACATGACTTTTTGTGCGGATTATTGGCAGTAGTGCCTATATTTGTTGTATCGTGTAGGCTTTTTTTATAGTCTGTTGTATGTTGTTTTACATTCTTTGCCAGTTTGTATCACAACAACAAATAATGTATTATAATGTATACGTATATATAGAACGATAAGAAATTAGTTTGTCGCTACAAGTCGTAAACCATACAAGAGTAAGAGAGAAGGGAGAATTTATAGTTTTGCAGAGTCAATTAAACTTGAGTAGAGTGCAGTGTAAGCTTTTAGCATTTATCAACGTCGACAATCGTTAATACTAAATAGCGAAAGAGCTCTCTTTTTAGACAAAATTTATGGGCATGGTGTGTGGTGTGTCTGTCATTTCTTGCATTGATTCAATACCGTCTTATATTGCATTTTACATGAGCTCTAAAATCAACCGGAAATGTTAGCTTTTCAATGATTAAAAATGAGGTTGTGGAAATATTTAGTAAATAGTGTGAATACATATTTGAATCTTTGGTCTTTCTATTATTCCGAGTTTTAAGACTAAACATGAAACCATACTATATAGTTTTATGATTGTAGTCGTTCCTCTGACGAATACAAATGCACAGAGAGTAAAAAACTATCGACACAAGAAAGACTTTTACTACTTGGTAGTAATCACAATCGCACAACCTTCACCCTTTCATCATGCTTTACCCGCGATTTGCCAACTTAGGACAAGGAGTCGTGGTGATGTGATGTGTATTGTCTGAGAGTTTATGCTTGCAAATCTACATTCGTTTTGGCACACGTACTAACTGTACTCTGTGGGGTTAGAGTCACTATACGAGTTTTTGAAGAGTGATCAAAGACTTTTTACGTTCACTTCTTTATGACGGTGGTTGGTGATGGTGCGCTCAACGCGAAGGCTAGGTCATCAAGGAAATTCAATTCATTTTGGCTTTGCGTATAAGCTCTTTGGCTTGATTGAAGATCGAATCCAATGTATTTATGCATAATCGAGACAAGGATAAAGTTATATATTTATAGATTGCTTCCTAACTGTAGTCCGTATTACCATTAAATTCCAATAAGAGTGTGCAGGTATATACGTATGGATTCAAAAACGAAAATCGTGAAGGAAGTAAGATGCGCCGTGATATATCGTGAATGGCTTTAGCTCGTCAAGTATGTAATAGAGACATCTCTATTCTCCAAATGCGTATTATATGACTCATATTATGACGCATTCAGATTCAAACACAAGTTTATACAGGATCTACGCATTCACGAGTCATTATAATCGTTAAAAACGTATCTTACTACTTCATCAGAAGAAGTAGTACTTCACTTCACATTATGCCTTCTTTACATAATTTCATCTCATATTTCAGCCTGATAATAATGCATTTCCATTTGTCATCATAATCTTTTATTAATTACCTAATTATGTTTATCGGCATGAGCCAGATGCGCTATATGTACTTTACGAAATTTTAGATACTTTTTAACATCAAAAGATTTCCGACTCTGAGTCAAAGGAATGGAAAACAAAAGGGTTATGCAACTCGTATTATGGAATGTTACGACATACAATGCTTTTAGTAAATTTAGCTTGGAACATATCAAAACTCGCTAGTGGGAGCAATTTTGGATTAACTAACGAAACAATACGAAGAGAGACAGAGAGAGAGTATGGAGCTTGAAAATTTGAGAATGAGGTGAGAAGACCAAACGGTTCCTTTGTTGCCCATTATTCCTGTTACCATCTTGTTTGTCGCCCTTCTGACCTTCTTTCATTCTTATTTATTTTTGGCAATCCCCAGTGGACATTGTGCTTTCAACAGTAAATACAGTACAAGTGAAAGCAAAAGAAAAATGCTTGCTTTCACTTTTTGTCTTGTCTTTAACCGAGACTCATGTAAACAATGACGCAGTAGTTAATATTTTTGCTTTGATTTCCGTTTCTTCTTGTATAACTGACTGACTGTACTTGTTCTCCAATTCAGCACACGACCCTTCCCATTATGCACGAGCAGCTCGAGTCAAAGAAAAAAATGGTAAAACATGGGTCTCCTGGTTAGTCTCCAAAGATTTTTTTTTTCGTGTCCACCCATTTTTTTTATCAACCAAAAGGAAACACTGATCAAAATGCTCTGGTTGACACTGACAAGGGTCGCCTTGGACAGTCGGTCGTCCCTAACAAGTAACGATGTCTTCGGTTTTCAAAAGTCACAAGGGAATTAGCTAACCAGCACAGAAACTGAAAGCAAGTAATTGGGGATTCAATATTTGAATTTAGCATGACAATCAATGCTGCTGATGATGAGGTAACTCAAAAGTAAATGGTATTCTATACGCTGCCGGTTTTTACATTGATCATTGATGTTGAACCGTGCACATTTTTTTCCATTTTTTGGGTATTTACTTTTTGGACCCTTTTATCTTTTACGAGCACACGTAAATATACATATGTTAAAAATGTTTTTCGTACATGTTGTAACTATAAAAAAAGTTGTGCTAAGTTGATTGGGCACACTACTGTCCACTGTAAGAACAACGATTTGACCTTACATATAGCACATATGCAATCAGCATAATAAGCATGGAGAAACAAGAAAATATTGGCATTGGACTCATGGGATCATCTTTCCATCCCAAAAGTCGCATTTACAGGAAACCTAGCAGGTTTCTGCGTTTCCTTCCACCAGCGAACGGAAACACGGATCCAGGAAAGAAAGCGGACAGAAAGGATGTGACAGAAAAGCACGGAGGTAACATACAATTTGTCTCTTTATTTTTGAACAGCAGCAGTGGCCAACCAAATACGGCTATAACCCGACAAATACATTTTCTCTTTCTCTGTTTTTTTGTGAAAATAGAAAAAAAAGGTCTTAACGATTCTGCACACATTCTCCCGTTTTTCGTACAGAGGCTCTTATTTTGTGACGTTCTACAAATGTTACAAGTATATATTGTGTTTTTTGTTTTGGCGAAATTTTCTGCTGACGTGGTGTGCAGCAGCACTAAAGTATGTATTCATTTTTCTCGTTATCCTTCTAAACAACGTACGGAATTGTGTCTGTGTGTGTGTGCAAAGTAAACTCATCTATCTTAAATAACAATACACAGACATTCGGAGAAGGAGGAGGAGGAGAGAAAGGCACAAAAGTTCGAAGTTCTCCATAATAATGTACTTCCAGTACCAGGGGCATTTTTCTTATATAAACTTTTCCATTTTGCGACGACCAATGTTGCATAAATGTCCTTAAAAGGTCTCTTTTCATTCTTCTACCACTAAAAATAAGGAATCTGAAGGAACAAGACAGATGTATCTCAATCTTTCTTCCTTTTCTTCATTCTAACAAGAAGCATCTTATTACCGCCATCTCGTCCGTGTACACACACTGACAAGGCGAAAAAAGTATGAGAAATTCCTCAGCTACTTTGTATATGACCATATACATATATTTCGAATTTCGATATGAAGCCATGACTCTTTTTTTTTGGCATAAGTACTTAATGCAAAAAAATATAGAGGACAGAGAAGAGGAAGAAGCTCAATACCCAACTTTTCCACCACCATTTATTTCACAAGGTTGAATCCGCTCACTCCCTCAATTCCTTCTTTTTGGCGGAAGTACAGCGGATGAGAAATATGTGTGTAGTACAAGCAAGCGGAGGAATATTTGCCTTTCGTAGATAGACAGACACTACTACTGGAAATAAACCACTCTTTTTCTCGGATACATTGTTACTCTGTTACGTATGTGTGTAAAGTAAAGTAACTGAATGATGCTGGGTACTAGTAATGTTTGTCTACAAGCACTCAAGCATGAACCACTTGAAGGAAAATATTATGTTTTTTCGTCATTCCTTTTCATCTGTGTGGGAAATCTCTAAATATATATCCTATAAGAATCGGTCGGTACAAGCTGAAAGGATGAATAATATCCGAATTTTCTCTGAGAAATGATAGAAAAATAGGATAAATACGTGGCAACTTTTATTCCATTCACAATGCCTTGCCTGCCTGCCTCTCTTCTGTCAATTTACATGTGTGCACACTTTTTACTCAAAACTCTTCTGCAAACATATCACGTTTTAGCACGGTGGTAATGGCTCAGCTCAGCAGTATTTTTCGAAAAGAAGACTTTGCACACTTTTCGGTGGAATTTTCGAAGAAAGTAGGGAAACCTTATTCAAGTTCATTATTCAGATTTAACGATGCGATCACGAGAGAACTTAACTGTACTCCCTTCCTCGTTATAAGTTGGCAGAGAAATCATATATGAAGTTTTCGCGTCATCATCAAAACAAAATTGTAATGAGACTTAAAAAAACTTTAAGGAGATAAACACGCTTTTGGTCGTAAGGAGAAAACTTAATAATGGCTCTCCCCTGGAGCTATCATTCGAGGACATGTGAAAACTTCCAATCGCACCATTTAAGTAAAAAGTCAACTGTCCTCTAAACAACTTGTAACATAAGTCATAAAACTGCAACATGAGAACGGACACGAGAAAAGAGTCACTTTGCTGCAAGGAATCTAAAATTGTTCGATATTTTTTATGAAGATCATCGTTAAATTAACATCAATACTGCCACACATTTTGGTATCTTGTTTGGCTAACATTTTCTCGCTTTGAAGCTTGATTTGATATAGCATACGTTATTTTTCTAGTAATTATTCTTTAAAATTAGATCTGATTTTCCTTTTCGTTTACGCTTCCATTCTTTGATGTTAACGGGTAATTTAAGAAATCATAGTTTCTTTGACTTGATGAAAAAGTAATAAAAGATAAAGGTGCATATTACACAATGAGTAGGTATATAATTACATCGTTGAGTTTAATTACTTTGGTTTTGATTAGATGAAGATCTAACAAACCTTGATGTAGAAAAGTTTCTCAAGTAGACCAACAAATTAAACTTGGGGCATCACAAGACAAGTCAATATAATTTACGTTTTATAATAAGTATTTACACTATTACATAAAATATGTCAAACAAACTTTTTATATAACCATCCCATCACTTTGATCGGGTAGGGCTACAGCTCCGATTTGATGATGAAGTTTGTCCATGAGAATATAAATATGTTTCTTTGAAATCAATCGGATCGATTCGGAACAGTTTCAAGATATGTAGGTCAGACATGGCCAGGCAGACAGACAAACGATGAACAATTAACAAGTTGTTCTAATTATAGTACGCGTGTATAACACAGTGTGTGTTGTGTGCCTTCACAGAACAACATTTTCACTACATCAATAAAAGTTTAAATTGCTGTCTCAAGGCAATATCTGTTTTCATACACGTAAACGACCTAAAAATTACTTTCCATTTTCTCAGGCTGGAAACAAGGAACAAAAAGGAAATGAGTATTTTATTAGGACGGTATAAGGGTGTAACGTAAGACAGTATAAATATAATCATCACTGCTACCGTTTTTATGCGAAATCTAGGGATATTATGCCTCTCATCCTCCAGGCCATATACCACGCTTACGTACCTTCTCTCCTTCCATAAATTACCTCATTTCAAAAACCAGGAAATTCCCAGTTAGGATGAACAAGTGTACACGCATATACATTGCAAATATTAAAAATTTGTTTTGCAGCATGAAATATAATTTTTAATATTTTTCATGCAGCAACCACACAAAGGTAATAAACCGTAGTAAGCTAATTCTTGGTAATGTTTATCAATCATTAATTTTGAAGAAACATTATCGTTGACGAAGATAAATTAACCACCTGCGCATTGATGGAACAAATTACACAGTATCCTCGATACTCTTAGAAATTGGAAACCTTTTTACAACATCGACAGACAAGCTATAATGTAGCATGTAGCATGAATATTATATTACATGAACAAGTGACATTTTTAACTATAGAATCGACAGGTGCAGTATTTTACGCTATTTTACTCGCTTGCCTGTGTGTTTTGACTTTGGCAATTGCTGTGTAAATCAAACATGCACAATGGATGATTGTGGTTTCTTTTGCGTAGCAAAGTATTCCAGTTCATGGATGCAGGAATGATGATGGCTGCGATGCTAAAAAGTCTCGTCGCGTAGTAAAAATCAGCAAAATGGAATCACAAGACTTTTATCGTTCAGTAAAAACAGACTTTTATCGCGATCATTGAGAATGACGGCCTGTTCACATCAACCAATGTGAAGATGATGATGATCATAAGCGAAAAAAGGACTTTGGCAAGAAAGTCGTAATGATTAATGATCCGTATCTCTTCTGGCTACTTGTACTACTACTAGTTAATACTGCTACCAATGCATTTTGCACACATGTTTGCAACAAGAAAGAAAATATCTTCTCATGAAAGGAAAAAAAATATCGTAGAGCTCAGCAGCAATAAATTTCTAAAATGTATTGGACGTCATGTACACCACCACACCATCCAGAAATGGTATCTCCTCCTATTATCCCAAAATTAGAGTGAGTTCTCTTCTCTCTACCCTTCACTTTTAAGTTTCCAATAAATTAGGACCTCCTTTTGTAATGTAATTGAAATATTCGTTAAACAAGATGACATGAATTGGGAAATCGAAGTAGGCGGGGAGACTGAGACGAAAGAAATATCTTGCAAGTGCAATGGACGGAGGAACAAGAATAGAAATAATATTCCAAGTAATACATATGTATAGGTTACTCTTGTTTACTTGTAGCAGTGCTGCAGGTGAGCTATGAAATTCGACACACTAATAATTGCAAAGTCAGTATGGGATTTCATACTAAATGGCATATTTTCAGGAGGTACATAATATTGTACCTATGTAAGTGTTCGACAACCAGCAAACGGTGAATGCTACATTACTTTTCTCTCTTGATATTGTATTTCATAAGTGTAAAACTTCCTTCCTACACGATTCCTAAACTATAAAAGTTAAATCTATCAAACTATAGCGTCTGATATTGTACGCAGCAAGCTTGCATTGAACTCCTACTCATACACGGTTATGAAATCTTTAACAAGGATGGAAAGGAAAATCAGGTCAATCATCGTACGGCCAACTGAATTCATTCAATAAAATGTCAAGGAAGATATAACTTCTTTTTACACCTACTACCTTTCTCGGGAAACATTGAATTAGTTATATCTTTTAGTAGTTAACTGCATTCAAAATACGTGTTCATTATTCCCACTGAATAGAATACGAGTTCAATTACCTAAATATTTATATCGATAAAGTGCATTGAATGCTATCTCAACGCAATATATTTTATATCCATTCACGTTCCATGAATGCACTTGATTTTCTCGTCTCCTTTTGGATCATCGAAGAATTTGCAGTAGGCTCAGTACCGTAGAGGCTTTGCGACTTTGTCGAAAAACAAAAATGACTACCTTTGTCCAGGTACAATATGCAGTTCTGTAGATCCGCAAACGTCACACAGTTAACTAGAATGCGATTTTTTTCTACTTCTTTAGTACATATCGTATAATTTGTATATCCAAATAAACCTATAAAACCTATACCCTCCTCTTGTCCGAGTAGCATTGTAAGTAAAGTGCCATACCACATTCCAACTTCCAACAACGTAATACAATCTTAGCACAACAATGTGCAAAGAAAAGAGTGTTTATGATAGAAATTTTCTCTCCTCTCTCTCTGTATATGAGTATTATTATTATTACCATTATACCATAGTATCTGACATGCATCCAAAAAAAGTGGAGACGAAGAGTGGATATGTTCGCTAAGCTCCATTTTGATGTACTTTTTCTGTAGCTCAACTTTCCTCTGTCTCTCTGGCTTTGGCTCGGCCACGAAACTGGAAACAGCTTTGCAAACAAAAATTTGCCGTTATGTAAACAGAAAACGCATTCCGTTTCGTTAGATAAACATATACATACTTTTTGTACTCACCACACACTACTATTATTTCCCTGTTTTCCATTCTTTTATGATCCTATTACAATACAAACATATTAAAATGCAGAAGGAGTAAAATGGAGTAAAAGGGAAACAGAGATGCAGAAGAAAAAAAACTCAGCAGAATCCAATACCGTGCCTTCGTCGCCCTTTTTCCTCTAACTTGGTATACTTTTATTCACTTTGTACCAGAAACTACAAAATGAAGTAAAATGTAACAAGCGAATGAATTACTTTAGCTGTGTAGACAATTAAATGAGACAATGCACTAGCACCCGGAGAAAATAAGATCTTATAAGGAAACCCTAAGGTTGTAAAAACGGTTGGTTGATATGTCGCCCTACTCGTAATATTCCCTTCTATTTTTCTCTCTGCATGGGGCAATGACTGTCCGGTATTTTGGTTGTGGTCCTTGTTTTCCACACGCAAATTCAGAGAGTGGAAAAAAATTGGCTAGATCATGTCATTCTTTTAACGCTTATTGCATAATGTTTTGGGAAGTAGTGTATACTGTTATACAATTGAAGACCAAATCCGCGTGAAAGTTAGGAAAAGCTAGCAAGAAAACTAAAAGTGTGATGAAAAATGAAAATCATGTACTTTGCGGTTTTTGTCATAAAAGCTGGGATGGAATGAGAGAAAAGGGATGCAGCAGCATACTTCCGCTAAACTATTAGTAACTTATAGTGTCGTTTAACAGCATGGGAAAATTTCGTTAATTGTAGTTGTGAAAAGTCTTTTGCATTCAATTCTAGAGAGGTTAGCGCGCAGTGATATCCACTCATGGAATGCTGAAAATTACATTTCGCCTTCTTTTTTATGATCAGCAATTTCGGCGTTGGAAATATGGAATGACGACTCAAAACGATGATGATACCCTTGGGAATCTCAAATATCCGTTGTCCCTCAAGCTTTCCCACTTTCATCCCACCACTACTACTACCACATATTATATAGAAAGTGTAACATTCGCTCTTTTAGTCTTTTCGAATTAATATAAAAAAATCTGGAAATGAAAGTTGGTCTCGCTTGGTGTGCGGGTATGGGTATTAAGTACGTTTTCAATTTATGGGGGTCATTATCATAAACTTCAAAACTTGTGCTGTTACAGTTTTGGCTGCTGATGTTCATGCTGACAGTGATGGTGAGAACTAGGATAACCACACATGAATGTGTGGACTTGCTTACTTTACACGAATCCGTGTGGAAAAGACAACACTATGTGGCGTATTTGATTTTTTTTGGAATGTGGTATAGAACGGTTATTACTGTTACGTGCCCATACCAGGTATATAATTTCTTAGACTAAAAAAATGAAAGGGTCATTTGGTATTAATGAGGAGGGTGCTTTAATCAAAAACTTTTATTACTTGAAAGTGACAATATAGCCAGTCGAAAATCGTTAACTGTAATAATCAATATGATTACAAGTTTGAAACGGTCGACAAGTCTGTGTAAAGTCAACCAGCATGACTATAAAACCGTTTTTACAGCTTGTACAATATTTTGCTTCTTAATTACATATTATACTACAAAGTCAGCTGCAGGGTATTTTTCATTCTATTAGTAAATAAAATAAAATTTAAGTTAATAATGAAAGACTAATTTGGAGCACATTTACTCCAACGTGACACCACTACTATTACACCGGAACTTGCGGTGACTTATTACGTAGCTGAAACGAAGTGAAAGCGTAGTTATAATTTTAGTTTGTTTGTCTGTCTGTCCGTCCGTCCGTCCGTTCGCGCCATAATTTTGAAACGGCTTGACGGATTTTGTTGAAACTTTGCATACATGTTCCTTAGGTGACAAGGAAGATCGGTATTGAGTTTCAGGTCAATCGGTCCACAGGTGTCGGAGTGTGGGTCAGAGAGAGGTCACATGCTTTTTAAATGGCAATTTTTTTTCTTCGTGAATTCTGACAGAGAAATGAACGGTGATCATTTTCTCTTCAGGAACTATGGGTCAAATCGCGTTACTTTGACCTGTAGAGGTCAAACAATGGTCAAATGCATTGAAAGCGTTTGAACGCCATTTGAAAGCGTCATGTTAGAACGCCATTTAAAAGCGTCATGTTAGAACGCCATTTAAAGCGTCATGTTAGAACGCCATTTAAAAGCGTCATGTTAGAACGCCATTTAAAAGCGTCATGTTAGAACGCCATTTAAAGCGTCATGTTAGAACGCCATTTAAAAGCGTCATGTTAGAACGCCATTTAAAAGCGTCATGTTAGAACGCCATTTAAAAGCGTCATGTTAGAACGCCATTTAAAAGCGTCATGTTAGAACGCCATTTAAAAGCGTCATGTTAGAACGCCATTTAAAAGCGTCATGTTAGAACGCCATTTAAAAGCGTCATGTTAGAACGCCATTTAAAAGCGTCATGTTAGAACGCCATTTAAAAGCGTCATGTTAGAACGCCATTTAAAAGCGTCATGTTAGAACGCCATTTAAAAGCGTCATGTTAGAACGCCATTTAAAAGCGTCATGTTAGAACGCCATTTAAAAGCGTCATGTTAGAACGCCATTTAAAAGCGTCATGTTAGAACGCCATTTAAAAGATCCATTTCAGCTACGTAATTTCCATCGCGGTTTAGCGCGACTAGTTTTAGATGCTTTAGTAAATGACAGTATAGTTCATATATGTACAAACATAAGTATATAATTTTCACTTTCTCATTTATATTAGTTTTTGTGTGTGATTTGGACAACCAACTCTTATCTCACTCGGTTGGCACATTATGTACTACCTATTTTGTATTATATCATCAACAATGCCCCCACATTCATTACAGAACATGGGAAAATTCATTCATTTTTTCGAGGAAGAAAAGTTTACGTAAGTGAACGTGGGCAGGATGAAACTCGAAAGTGAAACTTGAGCTAGAGAGAAAGCATACATGCCTCTACGGGGGGAAATTAGTGGGGGACGTATTTACAGATAACAACTTTCCTATACATGACGCGTTGAAGCGTATACACTTGAAGAAGTAGTAGTAAAGCAATGATAAGAACTCTGCTTGTTCTTCAAATAAAAGGACGATATAGTATGCCAGCATACCCCAAAAAACCGGTACAAATATAGCATGCATGAACAAAAGTTGTTCCTTCTACACACGATGATCATCATCTTGACAAGTCTTGTGAGTTTAGAAATGGAAATAAACTATATATTCTATTCATGCAGTTTATAAGCCCTCAAGTTGGAAACGATTAGCATTTTCGTTTGAAAAGCGAGAGCGTGTGTGTTATTTATGTTCATATACGACATGATGATCCACTTAAGTAATGACTTTACACTTTACACACACAGAGAAACAATTTGATTTTACAAATATGTTTACCCTACGGCCACTCCAAAATACCAGACCAACTTTTCGCCAAAATTTACATAAGCAAAAACGCCCGGTTCTTCAAAAATAACCAAAAACGGGAGCTGGAAGAATGTCTGGATGATTCTGGCTGGCCGCACATTTTCAAATAAAGTCAGTCATTAAACTTTAGTTCCGAGAGACTTTACTTACCTCTTATAAACAATTCAATAAATTCTTTCCCTCCTAATAAACTGTTTACATGCAGAAACAAAGGCTCCATAAAGGGACATGGTGTATTGAAAACCCTGATCCCACCCACTCCATTCCTATGAAATGATATTGAACATAAAACCTGCACGTGTGTATACACACTTTCTCCAGCAGCATGAAGGTGCCTTTTTTATTATTCTTATTTAAGAATCGTCCATCTGAGCAAAGTAATAATAATAGCGGAAGAAAGATGAGAGGAATACGTAAAAGACAAAAGAAAAAGGGTATTTAAATGAGATGTATGTATGCACACTCGCACACATTCTCCATCATCATCATCATCATCTTAACCTTTTGTGCAGTTTCCATTAAAGTGTCCTTTGAGACGACTTTCTTGCTTGCTTTCTTTCAATACCCTGAACAGTGCTTAAATGGTATCACGGAGCAAGGAAAATGAAATAAGAAGTAATTTATTTTTCTCAAAATGGTATTACATAAATGAGTTTGGTAATATGCTTATTTCATATCCATATTCCATTTATGTATATTGTTTTGAGAGTCTTCACTACTCGCACACAGTATGTTATGCAATACGGGTAAGCAAACGTTGTTCTGCACACTGAGCACATGCAATGCATTTGAAAAACGGTGTGTGATCCTCCGCTATCATGATTTTGCTCTTCACAGAAGGGACATGGGGCATATATTGTTGTAACTTGTTGGAACCGACTTTAACTGAATTGCTATATGGCTATCAGCAAAAAAATTCATATTTTTCGCATTCGAGAGCAGCAGCTCCGTGCTTTCACTTTCCGCTCATACGACGGCCCTACATATCGTTCGAAGGAAGTATGAATGTATAATAAAATGTGCCTATAATTCCTTTAGAATGTGCAGTTTCTTGGGGAGAATGGGAAAGCTTAAGGTATTATTACGGCAAAAGACCTTGCCTGGATATAGACAGAGAGAGAAAAAGTGTACACGATTCTGACGATGAAGCTTTTTTTCTTTTCATTACGTACATGTTTTATATGCATTTTGTGTCTAAGTGTAAGTACATAACACCACACACACATTCAAGGCAGTTTTGTGAGAGAAGCTTTTATTTTATTTTATTACTAGCAAAATAGCGTCAGTAAAGTAATCTTCGTTTACGAATATTATCCACCTTCACCCTCCTCCTACATTTATATTGTATCTATTTTTGTATAAGAAAAAAGCCTCTTCTTCTTCCCCTTTTCTCAATCCGCTTTGATAAGAATATATTACACTGTTTTAATAAAAATGTAGATAAGTATGTAAATTTTTCGTATACAGAGAGAAACTCATACTACTGAGGTTACACTTTTTATTTATGTTTCTCTTTAGGCAAATAACAGTTTCCCGTGATGGCCCCGTTATACCAATCACACATTTATGCTCTACACAACAGATTTTCATTGCCCTTTAGCTGTGTGGTACTTTTAGAATAAAATATGTTTATCTACAAATATGGGTTGATGATGTGATTAGAGCGTATAACGGTGTCTTTGTAAATGGTCACAGCTCACAAGAGAAAGTACAAAGTCTCGACCTGGGAAATGAGAATAATTTTCGCAAAAAAGCAGATTCATTAAATTTGAAAGATTTATTGTCAAAATATAGGCACAACACAGTCTTTTCAGTTACCAGCATGAGTAAAATGTATGGACTCTTAAAAAATGTTGGAAAACAGGCGAGAAAAAAGACGAGAGGAGACTCTTATATCACCTGCCAGTATCACACTGTGGCACCGCATCATTTCCGATGTTAGTACCAACCAACCATATTGTGTGTCCAGTGAGTGTACTTTCCACCGTAATAACTGTAAAATATGGCGGCGAATGAAGTTGGAAATGGCAAATTGGGTGGCACAAGTTGAAGTAATAATAATGGCTCTTTCGCTCTTTCTTCTACTCTACAATATTTAGTGGCAATAAGACACAAAATAATGAAGACGTGAGAGAAACAATGACTTGTATAAACAACGGTAAAATGGGATTGCCGTGTGTGTAACAAATGAAATTCTCATCATAAATAAATAACACAATTTAACAAGAAAAAAACGAGCTGGAGAAAACATGGGCACATCTACTATAGGACCACGTCGCGTCGTCGCCGCAAAGAATTCAGCATAATTTAATAAACCTTTTAGCGTATAAGCGTAAAAAATGCTTTTTATAGAAAAAAGTCCAGCGTGTGTAAGTTGCTGTCATTTTCAGTGCACATTTGAGCTCTTACAACAACTAACAAGCAGATTGTGTGTTCGTAATGATATGGCACGAATTCCTGACCTCTGTGTGCTTCCATTCCTTTTTCTACATGAGGAACAATATGTGAATTCCAAACACGTTCAAAACATCTTTTTTTTTCTCGCCAAAAAAAAGTTCGATTTTTATAAGACCCTTGATGTCTGCACTTAATAAAGGTCGTTGATTATAGTAAAGAGAATATTGAATATAATATTATGTGTATATACGATAGCTTAGTATGGGTATGAACAATGAGCATTTTGTAAAAGACAAAAAATGTAGGTTTTTGACCGTGGTGTCATGTGTGATCATCATGAACATGCAATGCTCTACACGTAATGCATAATGACAGCAAGCACCATAGGACCACCAGGAGATATTCCAGCTAACGTTTTCAATTCCCATACATTCCACACTTCACTACAAATTGGATCCCCTATCAAAAGAATGAAAAATTCGATTTGAACTAAACCAAAAAAGTGTAGCGCAGCAGCGTACAACTTACATGGGCATACCTAATTCAAAACACCTATATAGTTCATAGATTTCTTCCATAATATCTTATTTTCCTTTCAGCACTATTACGGCTAATATTGGCGACGCGATAATTCACAAAATAGGCAATAATACATACATTTTATATATAAGAATAATATATTGCACATGGCCCACTATACAGAACAAAATCGTTTCATCTTAAATTCTTGAAATACTTTTGGAGAACAACTGACCATAATAAAAGCTCACTGGATGTATCAATCATACCGACAAAATAAGTTGAGTGCTGTCTGTTGCGTTATGCATGTGTCCGTCCATGAAAAGCAACTTCCGAGAAAAAAAGCTCAACTATCAAGTTTAGAAAGTCAAGTGAAGAAGGCATTTATCACTACACAGATATGTGTGCCAACTGTAAAAAAATAAGAAAGCATCAAAATGTGTGCAGGTTTATAATGCAGACTATACATGAATTTCTACCTTCTTTCACAATTTCCCGGAGAACAAAAAGTAAGGAGCTCTCGAGTAGTAGTCAAAAGATGAATAATATGCTATTACACGTGTACTCGGTGTGTAAGGTAGGTACAATTGGTTTGCACGGAAAAGGTGAATGGGAAAAGGATACAGAGAAGACATTCTTCTCTCTTGAAAGCAGGCAACATGGAGCTCTTGCACCGTGTACTACGGGGATTAGAAATAATTGAGTGGTCTCTCAATATATTTTCCTTCTCCCTTTCTGAAAATCACATAAATTCCCCTCAAGGGTACTTTCCACAGTGAATCAGAGATACGTTGCAACTGATGGATTTCACTTTGTGCCTTTTCCTTAAGACACTGGTGAACTGGAACCACGTATACAAAGGGATAAGTAGAGACTATGGACAGTCGCGTTGTAAAACACCCTTGCTAAAATCCTTAAAAGATCTCGCAAAGGGATATAAATCGTATTTGAAAAAGAAGATGGTACTCCGTTCCAGTTCACTCACAGTGACTTGATGCCTGCTTGCTGGTATATAAATAGTGGTCTCTGGTTATTCAAGTAGTACGAAAAGAGTAGCGGTGCATGACACACAAATGAACACAGGGAATCAAATGGAGAACATGTTTTACATGCTGCTGCTGCTGTGATGAGTGAGTACCTTTTCTTTTAAAAAATTGAGCCAGCCAAGGACGACAGAGAAGTTACATCAAAAATAGTCTTTTCCTTTCATCTTGATAAATCTTCTTACATCGGCCCACATGCTTGTACATTTGACACAAGACAAGAAGTCTGTGTGTGGTTCCTTTTACTTGGAAAAGTCATGCAGCTTCCCATAATATCCGATACCTTCACCTTTACTAAATGCCAACTTAATTAAACTACGTCTTTGGCGCTTTGATGCTCGAATTACTCTCGACTGCTGCTAGACTACTCGAGTGAAAGCATTCAACAAACCCATCAATCCGTTCCGTGGGTCTTTGCATGACGACCAAAATGACCCTCAAACCCAAACAACTGCCTTTCTTAATTACAAGTGGATAATGGAGAAAGGTCTCAATGATTACCTAGGTAACACATACGGTTGACCGCTGTGAATGGTACATTGAAGACTATAAATACCTGTAATATTCAGTATTCAGTCGAATTTAAGATAAAAATCTAATGCTGGCATCTTTTTCATCATCCTCTAAATCATAATCTTCAATCATCCTCCAGCAAACCGAAAATAATAAAACGTGTGTGTGTGCGGAAACTGCGGAACTAGGAAAAGTGTTTACCTATAGATAAAAGTTGTTTAGATAAAACCAGCGTCTGCGGCTAAAGTTGTATTCCAGTTATGCCGTAAATCCGCCGCATACACCCGGAAAACTTTTACTTTACTTCATATGCTCTTCACATTTTTTAGTGTTCATCATACATCATAATATAGGTATTTTAAATACATACAATAGTCGTCATTCCACGTATTATGTTATTCGTGGGATTGTTCTGCATTGTGTGTGGAGGGGAAAGCACGGTGGTGTTTATTTTTTCACAGAAGCGGCGAGTTAAAATTTCATTATTTCAAACTCCATAAAAGCTTCTACTCTATTCTTTCATGTTTTATTGGAGTGATGTATGAAATAAAGCGACATGAACAAATGATAAAACATGATGTTTTAATGCAACCTAAGCCCAAAAATTTTCCGCTAACACAATAATATGCAAAAATGCAAACTATACAGTTTTTCCATTCCAACGTTTTCTGTGTACGTCATAAGTACTAATTTTGAAATCTGAAGTTTTTTATTACGGAAAGGCAACCAGTTTGGTAGTGGATTTTCCTATACCAAAATGTCAGGGTATATAATTACCACATATAGAGAAAGCACTACATTTTGTTGTGCAGTCAGATTCAGACTTAAGTTACCTTTTATAAACTTAGTGGACAAAAATAATGGTAAATCTAGTGTTCCAAATAGAGTTCCATCATTCACCTAAATAGTGTATAAGTGTTGCTCAATGTGCACGTATACTACCTGAGGCCCATCCATCTTTTATCTAACTTCTCCATTCACACTAACAGGCTTCTGACGCGGCAAGTTTGCAACAAAATCGGATAAGCATGAAAGTGGAAATGACAGGTGTCATCCTCAGTATCAAATTATCATTTCCGAAATTGTCTCCTACTGTCCCAAACTACACTAACAAGTCCATCGGAGAACGGAAGGATTCGCAAAAGTTGCAAAAAACTTGTAACGGTGTGCGCTTGTATATAAAGGATTTATAGGTAGCGCAAACAAACCAATTTCAGTATTAGCTTAGAGTTTGATACAAAATAGTTTATAGAAAAAAAAAATCAGCAAAGATGAAGTAAGATGCGGCTAGATAGGTATATTCATGTCTAATAGTATAAATATAGCAAACCAACTTTTAATGACGAATAACAAGGTTGTTTAAATATTGGATTGAAAGCAAGTTAGGAAATAGGAACTACCGTTTTCTCGAATGGTAAGTTGCATTATGTATTCGACACAAAGTTTTCCTCTTCTAAGAGACTTTGTTCGCTACGAATTTCTGTTTTCGGATGAAAGTTGATATTTATTTGATGTGAGCATTACGCTAAAGTTACGAGATGTAAGATGCAGCGCATATATATAAGCTGAACTTGTATCCAATCTGCAAAATTACAATTTTTCAAAAAACGATGATCGCTGTTGATGGCTGTATATTTTTTCGTAACATGCTTATTTACATAATGTCATTTCTCATTTTATGATAAACGTAAGTATTTATACTCACAAAACGCAAGACTCTTCGACTCCCTTGTTACAGAACTGTACAAAATTAAGCACTCACTTTCTCCGCCCATTTGAATCACATCAGACTCACACACAGCAGGAGAAGGACTACTTACATAGTTTCATAATCAAACCACATCTCCATCTGCATCCATTATCCTCTAAGATCTATAGCAGTTGGTGGTAAGAAAATGCTGCTACTGTAACATTCAGGACTCCATGACATAATTTTCATCCTTTGCTTCCTGGAGCTACTACCGCTTTCATGATTTCTCCAAAGACAAAATATAAACGCAACACCGACATGAGAAAGTGATGTTCAGATTTCACATTATAAAATACAGATTCTGCACGGAATTCAAAATGAAGCTCGATTATTATGAACACTGTTTATGCACAGGTACAAGACTGAAGGTGCTAGTTATTCGGAAACGTCTATTCCACCACACAGTGCACGTATGTACGCTCACAATGGTTTAGAATTTTAGGCTTATCCAAAGGGCATTTGCATATTTCATGATATTTCATTCCCTATAGTTCATTTCACATTTCACAACTTGACTTGAGTCTGCCTTTTGCACATAAAGATTTCAGTACAGATATAGGTAGTATGTATAAGCACTGTACTGTACATGTGAAAGCAAAATATAAAGTACAGGGAACTTCTGTAGATTAGAGGTGAAACCACAAGGCCATGACAAATCTGTTCTATTCTTGAGTATTACATACAGAGGCGGCCCTCCAATTTCATCAGTGTCTGTCAAGTTCTTGATATCTGTCGACGTTTGGATGTGGTATTAAAAAGGAATGGACTTTCCTGGAGCGCAATGGTACGTTTAGATTTAGATAGTCCATAAATTTGTATTCAACAATTTTGCAGTGTGTCTGAGGAACTATCAAATCAAACCACATGCATATATATTAGATTTCCCTGTATCCAAACTCGTATTTTGGTTATGAGATTAAAACGTAAAAAATAAAATGTAACATGATATAATCATTCCAGAAGCAAATTAGATGTAATAAGTAAGATCCCATGCCACGGAGATGTGTTAATTTTCTCGGATTTTATGCGTGTTAATTTACCACAGATATTTTGTACAATTTACGTAATGCAGAGGCTCTCACGGTTAAAAGGATATTCTGATTTATTTTTCTTAGTAATTTCAAAACTTATGAATAACAACATTGAATTCAAAGAGAACAGGCGGTTTTTAGTATCACAAAGACTTGCGTGATAGATAACATAAAAATGCTGAGTACATGAATGGAGTTGGGGTTGCTAAAAATTCATGTAATCTATACAAAAGTCTTGTCCTCATTCATGTAATCTGATTGGAATCGGGTTGCCTCCATTGGAACATGAGTCATGAATGTTAGTAAAGCTGCTTACCTAATTTGTAAAGTGAAAGGTAAGTGAACAAAATAAATTATTTCTTTGAAGTTCAATTTATACCTCTAGGTAATTCGAACTATTACAAAGTTAAAATCAGCCTACTACACTCGCTTTGATTTGATGGGCCTCACTAGATAGAATAGAAATTAGAGTCTAAACCTATCTAAACAGAATCTTCACAAGTTTACTTTTGTCACCAAAACTGACAAATTGAGAATTTCTATCAATTCTACGGTTTTGCGGCTGGCTGAGATTTGGCTTCCAAATTATTTGCATAGTTTCCTCTTTCAATCTATGTAAAACTACAAAAAACTTTCCCATAGGATGTACGGAACAAGTTACATGATTGTGTGTAGGTGATAGCTGGAATAAATGTTTTACTTGTGTAAACTTTCTCTCCTCTTTTATCAACTAATTTATTTTCCGCTTCGAAAATTCTAAAATAATTATTTTGAATTTCTGCACACATTTTCGTGGGGATCTCGCCTGTGTTCCTCCTTCTTGTCATACCCAGCAATAACAATGTATTTCAAACAAAACAACATGTCTTTTCATCTCTTTCCCTTTGATTTCAAGCCTTTTGTTTCTCTCTTTTGCTCATTGCATCGTATCGGTGGAAAATTCAACAGCAGTACATCTAACTGTTTTGTCGTTGAGGACTTGAAATCGGGAAAAGGAAATGGTGAAACAACAACAGATCAGAAACAAGAAAAAAATGTCATGTTGGGTTCGTTGAAATAGAGTATTTACTGAAGTTGAAAATTCTACAATATCATTCTTCGTAAATACGTACGTACGTATTCTTCATTAGAGTATATAAAATTTAAGTAATGTTTAATGGAGTTCTCTCGTTTCGTTTATAAACCTAATCTTAACCACTTATCATCTACGGGAGCACTCATGTTAATAGCTTATTCACCGTATGTTAACAAACATTTAATTTGTCGGTAAACTGTTCATGACTTTGGCTTTGACTTTAGTTTTAGGTAATGTTAGCACTGAAAACAAAAATGACTGTACCCTTTAGTTTATTCCGTTTAATCACACTTACACACACAACCGATTTACAATTACAAGCTTTTACAAGTTCGTCACACTTCTTCATAATAGATTATATCATCATTGACGTTGTCTTCTCGGAATGTATTTGCGTATCTACACTTGGACGAGCTGGGTTTAATCTTGCGCGTTTAACGCTATACCTAACAAACCACACTCATTCTGTAAACCACCACCACGCATTAATTGTAGATGCTTTCATGTCGTCGTCGTCGCGGTTCTGGTTGCAATAATTTTCTTTTCGACACTCTCTTTTCGACTGTCATCCTGATGATGATGATCACTATCTACCAGTCTCTGCGTTGTCATTATCTTTATTATAATCCTGAAGGAGAGTTGAAACAGCAGTGACAGTGATGCTGATGAGAGAGTGATAATGTGGTGTAAAAAGCGTACTGTGTGCGCTGCTGCTGATCATGATGGGATGATCACTAAACCTTCGTCGTCAGCCACTAACTTTCCAACATTCCTCCAGTAAGTCTTTTAGTTTCCCAATCTGCAATGTCTGTCCATGATCTTTTCCCTATTGTTATAAGCTGTGTTCCAAGTACAAACGTTCCATACCCGTCTGTAAATACATATGCAACAAACCATGTGGCATTTTGTCTTTATTACATCGTTAATTGCTACTGGCAGCAGTAAATGGCGACGCCATGTCAGAGCCCGTCGCATTATTTTCTCATCTCCATTTTCACTAACCTCAAAATATGCTTTAGTTTTCCTTTTTCTCTTACACATTTTCCCTAAAACGATCATCTGCTCACAGTTTTGAGATATTTGATTAATACCAAGAATGATATAGACATTTTCGGGAGAAAGCATTAAGTCAACTTTCTCTCTCTCTCTGTCTCTATGCGTCTTCTTGCTTAATCTTCTCCGTCATCATTGTTATATACTATGCCGACGCATTCTTTCCCCCTTTTGAGATGATGAAGATAATCAATAAAGAAAAGGAATAAGAGGATTAAAACTACATAATATTTTGGTGGAAGGACGTAGATGAGATATATAAAAGGGTTTTCTCCACTCACATGAACACACCCTTTGAACAACAACATCTTCCTTTATGCTTCTCGAGTACCTTATCTGACATTTTGGGTTTACCTTGGAGTGTTCAGGCCTGCTCTACTACTTTCGCGTAATGAAATGTCACTTACATCAGTGGATCGACTTTGCCAATTTCTGGCTAACAATACCAAAGAATAATTTCTATATATACATACATCCTGAATTCTGATTACAATTGGGTTCAAATATTGTATGGTAGGTAGCAAGAGGGATGGGGGAGGTTGGATTATAAAAACAAATACCTCGTATTAATATAGGTGCTTATATAACACATAATATATTTACCTGAAACATGTATGCAAAGAGTGCAAAGCGTAAGAAATTTACGTAACACTTGTAATATCAGTAGCTCGATAGATTCAAGTGAAAGTTCATATTACCGTAAGTAATCCGAATACTCATTCACTTGGAATTCCCTGATATAAAATTTGTTCACAAGTTAGTAGGTACGGTAGGCACTGTGTGTGCAATGATCAGTAAGTGTACTTTTGACATAGTATATAGGGGTTTGATATAAAACACTGGAACATGAACACAATTTGCTAACGGAGATTGAGCGCTTTAGGAGACATTGAAATTGCTGTAAAACAAACTTTAAATACAGAGAGAACACGTTATATAAACAAAATATAGCAAGTCAATGAATGATAGGTAGCCTTTAGCCGTCTCGTCTCATGTAACGTTCACAGAACAGAGTCTAGAATGTGAATGGATCATAATGTCTTGTGGATTATAGCTGCTGAGAGGACAAAACCTTGCGACTTGATTGGAAAGCAAGGTTGAATCTTTCACCATGAAACGATGAAAAACAAGGTTTATTTCTCTCTTCTCTCGTGGATTTCAGTATAGAAAATCTCATTTTTTACTCCTGGGTACTCTACATATATATTACATTATTCATCCAACTTGCCGTTCAGGTAAACGTTTTGCAATGTCAAGAAAGACACGACAATATAAAGGAGTACGTAGGTATAAAATATATGGGAGCACATGAACGACGAAAGGCAACAACAGGATTGTAAATGTGCTTGATTGAAAGTAGCATTAAGCGCTTGTCTCCCTTTTTATGAATGGGTGCTGTCACGGACTTTTATGATCCGATCACTTTTCCTGTTACCTCTTATAAGTCGACATCGACTCTTCTCTGGAAACTTGGAAATCATTACTGATGACTGCAAAGAGAGCCTAAGGAACATGGATTGCAACCGTGTATGTGTTCCCCTTCAATAGTTCATACATCCTTTCGGGGAAACAGGTCTGACTCCATAAATGTTCAAAAAATAAGTAATGCCAGTAAATAATATTTGCATCTATCCCTCAGTCGATGAATAGAAATTGGAAAATAAAGGCAATCGTACGCATCTACATTGAATATTTTATCCGCAAGATAAAAACGTGATTTTCATGGGCAAGGTAAAGTAAACTTCACTTGGAAGATAAGAACATTTTCACATTGAAAGATTGGGGGTCATTCTACACACCACACTCTCAGGTTAATATATTTGAAAATATTCCACCGTACAAGCATACAGTGTGTGAGCTTTTACTAGAGTGGTAAGTAGGTAGTTTATAAATTTGCTCAAGTTACGGCATAAACGGACTGACAACACCACCACGAGTTGTGAGTAACACCACCACGAGTCTTACGTATCAAAATACCCCGTCATTTATTTTCTCTCCGAGTTGTGCACACTTGATACACTGATTCAAAGAGAAAGTGACAAAGGGACGACGTAAACAACCAAAGTGTTTGAACTGCTCCATTGTATATATCGTATCATTATATTAAACCAATATTACATACGATGCTACCTAAAATATCCTCTATCCAGCCAGTTTAAGTCAACCGTTTCAATCAATGACAGTTTGCTGACGCTGACAACAAATAAATAATTTTAACACTGTCACATTCAGAGAATAGCTTTAACATCAACTGCATAGTGCATAGACGAAAAAGAAGAAAAATAAATGTCTTCAAATGGAACCAAACCCTTCTAAAGTTAACCTGAGTTTGGAGGTAATGGTAATGTAAGTGGTTTTATTCATCAAACCAAACTTTCTCATTGCCTTACACTCCATTCATATAAGTACTTACATGCAATTTCAATCAATATTTGAAAGATTGGGATAGAGCAAAAACGACGACACACTTCATCAGTACGACCACCACCATGTAGTGTGTGGTATTTGCAAATATATAATTTGGGTCCGCGCTCGCAAAGAAAATTTTTTAGTTTCCATCCTATTTATATATTCATTGATTTCCAGCTTTTATTGGAATAAGAATTCGTATCACATTTTCTGCATACCACGACAGCACAAATGTCTTTTGTATTTATGTATGCGTACTTCCCCACTCGAAACGGGGCATTTGGGAATTACGTAACAAAAGCAACCCTACGATTATCGTCGTCATCTGTTGAAAGGAGTATTTGTATTTCAGAGGACCATGATAATAATGTGATATTTCGCAAGCTGCGCTGCTTTTTCTAACAATAAGTATGCATCGTACACAGAGCAAATGTAGGCATGCGAGTTTTACTTTTTAGGTATATCCATTAGAGAGTCCACTTTTGTTCTCTGGAGTAAATATGGTTATAAAAGCATTTCGCACAGCGATTATCACCTTTCACCGAGTACGAATTATAGAGAAACATAAACACAAATACATACTTTATATAGCCGCGTGGTAGTACATGTGGTGTTGATGTTGTAGAGAGACCCAAAAGCTCACAATGTGTATAATAACAATATATACTGCTAAAACTACTGCCAGACACATCCGGTGGAGCCTCCTCGGTTGTTGAAGCTTCGTGGCTTAACTCAACTTGTCCACATGTACAAGGATTCGCAGAGAGATCATGAATAAATCCAGACGGGAAACGAGAATTTTCACAGTGAATGAATCAACTATATAAGAATTGCATCTGTACTCTGTAGTCCTCCTACACATGATGACGATATTGACGAAGATTAGGTTTTAGCCTGGAATGATTATACCACGCAGAAAAAATGACAAAGATATAGAGAGAAAGCCTGTGCTGTTATTGTTTGTCAAACATGTGTGTTTAAATTACGATGATAGTTGGGGTATCCTTGAGTAATTATCAACATTTTGATACGGTAGTTGTGTAACTTCAGCAGGAGGAGACGGAGTAGCACCCGAAATCAAACAATGCACGGTGCGGTGGCTAAAACTGAAAATGAATTTACCATTCAACTTGTAACGCAAATTGCTTTCATAGAGATTCCTTGCAAGCAAACAAACTATCTGGCAACATGCAATGGGAATACGCAAAAAGCATACAATTTTGATTTCTGTTTGGTTGCCTTTTGTGAATACAGTGAATTAGCATGTCCCACGTCATTCGTCTAGTTCCCATAAGGGTAAAAACATGAACTACTACCCAACCAAGCCAAAATGCATGGGTATAATAGAGGATCCTATTTATAATCATCCCTTTTGATATACACGCACGCAAAACCAGAAAACTCAAACCGAACAAACTTTTTTACTTTTCCCGTTCAGTTCAGTGCACGTATAAGTGGCGGAGGAAGAGAATTCATTCGGATCTGGGAAGCAGAACTCATTTTTCACTTGATTTGGACAAAAAAATGTGATATATATGCTCTCTAGGATTTTCTATTCTAGACTTTCTCTGATAAACCATGTTTTTTATTGCATTACGACCATCATCATCAGTTGTTGTGAAAGACCAAGTCATCTGTTACATTTTGCATAACTTATGATAATAATGCTCGCGTTCGTTAGAAAAGGCCAGTAATGTGGATGCCGTAAGTAGTACGACATCATCCGAAATGCAGTATAGCTTTTGTGGAATCGAAATGGCAAAAAAATATGCAATGAATGTAAAGCATGGGTTTGAATGGAACGCCCAGAAAGATTATGGATTCAATAAAACTGGAAACTCACGCAGAGAAATATTTTTTATATCCATTTTCTTGTCAGCCACCAAAAAAGCTACTGATAACTGAAATCTGATAATAAAATTATAATATTCGTCAACGTTCATTCCATTTTCCGGCTAATACACAAAAGCGCGAAACATAAAGGGTGGAGTATTTCCGAACCGAATTGAATTTAGTTCCATTAGTCAATATCAAATTAATCAATATCAAAAGTCAAATCATGAATTGTCACTCAGAACCTTTGCCTTTTTACCGTGTTGTGTAACAGTAATAAATCTCTCGAGTTACCATTTCATTAAAAAATGATTCAAAAGTGGAAAATACTTTATGAGATTAAGATGCGGGATTTTCTTCCATCTATCCATTTCACTCATCAGACGTATGACGTATATGTCCTGTAGCGTAGCATATGACATTGAACCCTGCTCGTAGCGCCATTTTGAGTTTTATAGTTCAATCAATTGAATTGGTGTGTCAATGGTATTATTATTTTAATTTTATGTATGAATAGCTAAATTAGTAACGAACCAATCAATTATACTAATAAGCTTGTTTAAAACAAGTCTTGAATAGTGATGAGTGACAAGAATCACCATTGTTAGGAATAGAGAAGATTACCTATGTCTCCAATATATAATTTTAATACACATTTCAGCACTAACGACTCCGCTCGGCTAGACTTGAAGTCAAAAAGGTTCTTTTGCAAATTAATTTGTAGCAATCGTCTAATAATAGGATAAAGTCACATCTATCATGAATCAAGACGAGATAGGCTATTAAAATCAGCGCTTTACAAAACTCGTCCTTTATAGTATGATCAGTTTCTCCCTCCTCTACAGACATCAAAGTTAACAAGTCTCAATGTAAGTCGCAAGTGATAGAAAGACGAGAGAGAGAAAATAAGCTCTTCCACTGATGAATCATTTAATAGAAACTCGAGAATCAACTAGTCTTTTCAATTACAGGCTTTCCACTTTCAATCTCCAACCTACGCCAGCAGTTTCTAAATCTGCTATCTAACATGCTATCTCACTCATGTCGTCGTCAGCTTCCTTTCTTTTGCCTATGAAGCTACTATGCACATCTCCAACCTCGCGGTATCTTTTTTTTTTCATCCTCTCCCTCTCTCTCTCCAAAGGACTTTCAATTATCAAACTTGTATAGTTATTGTGATACTTGAAGCAGTAAAGTGAGACGGAAATTGCCATCATGCCATAATTTATTGTAATAATATCCTTTGAAAAGTTCTCGTCCCTTCCCAGTAGTACCAGGCATCAGGCCATCATGTATAGATTCAATTTCAAAAAGTTAAATGCGC
This sequence comes from Sinella curviseta, assembly GCA_004115045.4. NCBI lineage: Eukaryota > Metazoa > Arthropoda > Collembola > Entomobryomorpha > Entomobryidae > Sinella > Sinella curviseta. Next base: position 37,826,375 of record CM023203.3, on the reverse strand, counting down.
ACACGTCAATACAAAAAAGTACTCTAAATTGGAGTTAAATTACGCAAATCCCTGTGTTGGTTCGTAGCTGTGTCCGTATATAGAGTTGTGTGTGTGGGTTTGAGATTGACATTTATTCCGAAGATGACAATAATATGTACTATAGTCAGAAAAAAGTCTGGGCTCATCCACCACCACGTCAAGCCATAATGTAATGATGATGACAATGCGATCCTTACTTCCACTACTAACACAAAGGCTTTTTCATCTCCCCTGTGCATTGCTCAATTGTAGGGATAATGATAAATACACGCCTCAAACTGAAACAACAATCCCCTTTTCCATGTGAGAATTGTGTACTTTGAGCTACTCAAGTTGCTCTTTTTTTTCACTCTGGTGGCACCAAAACTGCTTATATTGCTCCCTTTTCCCCTTCTTTCACCAACCAGCATCATCATCACCTTAATTGTTTACCTTTTACTCATTTTACTCGTTCCCGTAGTGTACCTATATTTGTGTTAGTAGCCCGTACGAGCTTTTACCTTTTTTTCCGGGCGTCTCTACTTCAACCTTCGCTTTGAGACCTTATTGCTTAATTGACCATATCGCGTTTCATGTTAGTGCGAATCAGGTACACTACCATTTTACACAAGCACACACACGGGCTTCTTTTAGCTGGCTTGACGTTTTGTGTCGGTGTTGTTGCTGCTCCTGTTTTGTAATAGTTTGTTGCTCGTCGTGCTTTCACCTTGTTTGCTTACGGAAACGAACTGTGTCGGGTATAATGTTGAAAGGGCTGTGTGTAGTAAAGCTTTTATGGTAAATGGCACTTTAATAAGATTTTTGTACGAAAAATAAATACACCGGCTTATGTAACGTATAATTATGATATATCGCTTGATAATCTTCTGATAATGCGGCTTGTTGTTTCCTACAGAGAATATTTATTACGTAGCTGAGACGAAGTTGAAGCGTAGTTATAATTTTAGTTTGTTTGTCTGTCTGTCTGTCTGTCCGTCTGTCTGTCCGTCTGTCTGTCCGTCTGTTCGCGCTCTAACTCTGATACGGTTTGACAGCTTTCGTTGAAACTTGGCATGCACGTTCCTTAGGTGACAAGGAAGACATGTGCAGAGTTTCAGGTCATTCGGTCAACAGGGGTGGGAGTAGGGGTCAGAGAGGGGTCACATGCTTTTTAAATGGCAAATTTTTGTCTTCATGGATTCTGATAGAGAATTGAACGGTGATCATTTTCTCTTCAGGAACTATGTGTCAAATCGGGTTACTTTGACCTACAGGGGTCAAAGAGTCTTCAACGTTTTCAGTGTTCAGTTTTCAAGGTACCTCAGTATATGAACAGCAACCTCAGTATATGAACAGCAACCTCAGTATACGAACAGCAACCTCAGTATATGAACAGCAACCTCAGTATACGAACAGCAACCTCAGTATATGAACAGCAACCTCAGTATATGAACAGCAACCTCAGTATATGAACATCAACCTCAGTATACGAACAGCAACCTCAGTATACGAACAGCAACCTCAGTATTCAGTGTTCAACGTGTTCAGTTGTTCAGTGTTCGAATAACCTCAGTATATGAACGAGAGAGATGAACGAAAGAGATGAACGAGAGAGATGAACGAGAGAGATGAACGAGAGAGATGAACGAGAGATGAACGAGAGAGATGAACGAGAGATGAACGAGAGAGATGAACGAGAGAGATGAACGAGAGATGAACGAAAGAGATGAACGAGAGAGATGAAAGAGAGAGTTGAACGATGTCATTTGATGCCATTTGAGGTCGTTTGATGCAATTTGATGTCGTTTGATGCAATTTGATGTCGTTTGAGGGCATATAATGTCGTTTGAGGTCGCTTGATGCAATTTGATGTCGTTTGATGCGATTTGATGTCGTTTGATGCGATTTGATGTCGTTTGATGCGATTTGATGTCATTTGATGTCATTTGATGTCGTTGTCCTGTGATGCCAGTATAATTCAATGATTCATCCTTTTTTGTATTGTTTAATCCCTCAGCTACGTATTCTCCATCGCGGTTTAACGCGACTAGTTTATAGTACAACATCGAGTTTCTTAAACAGGTGGTTATGTAGTAATCTTGATTCACTAAAGTAAAGAGCAATCTTTTACATTATTAGGTAAAACCGGTGAAAATCCCTTGGAGCCTGTTTCACGTAATAAGTAGCACGCGTCAGCGTAAATATAAATAATGGGCCCGTAAAATTATGAGTAGATTTTTGGTAGCGCTTGCAACACTTGTTTGAATGAAAAGCGCAAGCTAATACCATGAATTTGTAATCCTATTGTACTTACAACTTTCTATGAATTTTTATTGCGTTTCTGTTGATTTAGCGGATGTCTAGATACGAAATATATTCTGCGCTGCAAAGTCTCGGTGGTTTCTAACTCTTGGAATTATGAGGTACTGTTTTAGCAGTACATATTTTTCAGTCTTACTACTTATATCCACAATAAACTCTGAAATGTTGTAATTCATCACTATTCAACTTAATAATATTCAGGATCGAAAATTTGATTAAAAAATTGAAAGCATCTTCACTACTAATGAGCATGAAGTTTGTACTTTTTAAGTTCGACACTTCGATTGGTATGGGTTCTTATTAATGTGGCGTCGGGTAAAGAAACGTGACTATGACTAGCTCCACTTTGAGAAACTAAGTAGTATAGGTATGCTATATATTAAACTATAAATAATTGTCAGTAGTTTCTGGAAATATTTAATGTCTGCATAGCTGCATACCAATTGGCTCACTCAAGTGGGAAAGTGCCCGGTTAAAAAATGAGACTAATGATTTCATTCTGAAAACCATATATCAATTATAATTATAATACTAGGCACGTTTCTTCAGTCTCCTATAACTAAAATCCATCAGAGGTGCATGAGTGTGTAAGCAAGTTGAGTGTAAATTTTTGCTTCGGAAAAATAAAATTTCTCCGAGACGGTAGTACTTGTACGTTGAGCGGGGAGACAAGACAGTGTGTATGACAAATCGGTTACATAAATGAACAAAATAAACATTTTTGTTGTATGAAAACCATTAGAATTAATGTTCATCTCGCGCTGAATTGCATAAAAGCCGTGCGTCAGTTGATCATTAGCAACCCGTGGGTGTTCTAAGGACATCCAACAAGCCCAGGGTTCATAAAGTAATGGGATCAGCATATAACCGAGTGAAAATGAAACAAGTCTGAACGAAATGAGCAAGTGCTTTGTCATAAATAAATAAACAGGTTGATATTTTCACAAAACTGTGACTTCGGTGATACCATCCAGAAAATACAGTGCAGGCGGGCCAAAAAAATTAAAGGACATCTTGTGCCGTTCCCTATAAAAACCTACCGCATCCATTTTTATTTCAGCTTGTGAAAGTTCCATGAACACCACGTGTAATTCAGCATGAACCCTGACAAATTAGGCTTCTTCTCTAATGAATTCGTCGAACAAAAAAATGAGATTTTTTCCGACCGGCGAAGCCTAGACGGGGAAACTAGCGAAATGGCAACGTAAAAAGGTGTGCACTAAAAAGAGTAAGCAAACATTCGTCAATTTAATTGAAATCCTTTTTACTTCATATACGCGCAATCCATATATAAGGAGTGTATACACATGGAAGATTCTTTTTGCTGGAGCCAGAGAGAGTGCAAGATTAACTTTGTGTATATTTAATGCTCTACAATTACGCTAATGGTAAGTATGGAGCAAATACTCTTTGTCTCATTTTGTTGGAAATGTAATTTGTTTTTTTCCTGGGAAATAAGTAGAAAGTAGCAAAAAAATGGTGTATAATTTTTACTCTGTTTGCTCAACTGATAGTCATATATTGTTGTACGTGCTCGCCATGCCGAAAATGCACACAAGTCTCTAGTCGTCGATATGAATTCACATGTTTTGACTAATGGCGAGCATATAGGAGAAAGGAGAAAAATGCTGTCAAAGAAAGAATAACCTCTCCTTTCACTCGTACAAACTTCTTTACTCATCCAGAAGGCGCCTACCATTATTTCATTTTTTTTGCGTATTAGTATTCTGGTCCATACGACCCGAAAAGAAGAAGAGAAAAAAATGTTTTGAAAATATCGGCATCGTGTTGTAAATAGAAAAAAAATGTATATGTGAGCCTATAAGTATGCCTACTAAAAAACAACCGTACTGACAAACTGCCACCTGCCATAAAAAAGTGTAAGGTATCCCAACCGTCTGCTTTCCTTGCAGATGTGTTCAGACAGGCCAGTTATTATTATGACTTGATTGTGTAGTTTTCCTTATTTGCACTACACAACTGCATTTATTAGCAAAAGCATGTATAATAAGTCTAGCAAAAACGACTGCAGTCTTAACATTTTTTGCGTTCAGCAACGAATGTTTACCCACTTGATGGTACGTTGTCCCCTGTGGGAGCAAAGGAGACTTGTTTTGAACAGCTACTCTTCTGACGGCACTCTAGGAAATTTCATGCCTTGTTACGCTACGCAAATTAAATTAATTTAGAATATAATGCATTGTAATTTTGTGAGACAATGAGTTAATAGTCCGTAATACATGGCTAAGTACGGTAATTCTAAAAAGGAAAAGTAGTATATTTGGTGTCTCCGGGTGCCCCATGCTCATCAGCTTTGTCGGACAAGAAGATCGAAATCAATAAGCACTTCCGGAACCTCGATTAGCCGTATAATATTTATAAGAATGAAAAATGGAGGCTGAATGGAAATGGGTACGGAATGTTTACCTGATTTACTAAAAGCTGTACACAGTAAACAAAGTAACAAATTAGGAACATCCCCGCTGTACATGGTTTTCCTCATTAGTCATTGATGCTTAGTCAACATCTTTTAATCATCTAACCAGACGATATGATTCACATGAATCCCCATGAAATCCAGTTAAAAAGCTTTGAAATGTATTACACATCAGGGAGCTCTTACATCTGTATTTTGATGATGGATCACAGCAGCTTTCTCTCTGTTTTTTGTTAACGTTTTGGGGGCACAGTTTAATTAATACTTCCAAAGTGTAAATTTCTGTACTTTCTATACACACTACAAATTCTAAAGATGACGGTTACGTACACGATACTTGCCCAACCTAATTAATAAACTAGTCCCTCGCTGGGGGCGTAAAGATATTTTTTTTAAATGTACCATATTGATTTTTTTGTGCGAGTGAGTATCATCCACTTGCGTCGTCCTGAATGCGTTACTAGTAATTACTTTCAAGGATGTTATTATTACTATATACACTACTACCTCTACTACTTTCTCTTCTCCTACGAAGCTCGCTCAAGTAGAATACAAAACTAATGAGGAAAGAAGACTTTGAAAGTACAGAGCAAACTTGTGTTTACGTCTCTCCTCGTTTGATCATCATTAATTTGTTTTCGCTCCCATTGACCAACTACCATATAGTACGTGATCTGCTAGTAGTAATAATTTGCATGTACACTTTTTATTTATTCTAGCGAAAGCTAAATAGCTCACGTAATGCATAAACTAACCATTTATCACCCTCAAAGGGCATCCATGGATTAATCAAACTAAACCCAATAGAGGGTATAATGTTCAAACAAGCAAAACTTTTTTTATCAATGTGAGGCATCACCAACCAGATTCGATGAGCAACACTGCCGCAGCTGCGCTACTTTTTTTTCCAAAAGTGAGCTAACCATACTCATCAATCTTACTTGGCCATTTATTTATTTTTCCCAACATGGACAGAATTCACCCAAGTGATTTCCTTAATGAGGAAAATATTCAGAAGCTATGGAACTATGGGCCGCAAATACCCAAAGACTTTGTGTCTCATGATTCACCATTTCTTTGGTTCTACTTTAAAAAAATAAAACAGATAGAAAACTCATTTATCACTTTTTTTATCTTGGTATAATTTTATACTATCGTTGCATCTTATGCAAATAAACTAGATTCTAGAAGATATATAAACAACATCAACAAAAAATGTATTGTTTTTAGTTGCTCTTTAACACGGAGACAGAGGATGCTTTCTCCATTTAAGTTGAATACATATCATTATCTCGTTTCTTAAGTAGCTTTGCTACACTCACCACAAACGAGCAGTTTGATTTCAATAATTTATTGATATTTCAAAGCCAACTCGAAAAGCAGTTTGCTAACAGAGTGTTATTACTATTATTTTACCGCAGCATCAAATTTTACAATCAGGGAAGAATATACTTAAACAGTAATGCATAATATTGTAATGCCTTAAAAGAATATGATCATAATGTAGATGCTTTAGCATTTTGTATTTTAAAGTTATACAAGCCATAAAACTAGAAAGGGTACAGTAAAAACAGAACGTGCATGTTTTGCTGTCATCATTTTATAACCCTCTCAGCGGAGGTTACAATTCACGCGGACACGGGAAACAATAAAACCTGTAGGGAAAATTTGAACAGCGACCGTACATGGTAACATCAGCAAAAGTTCCCTCTCCGCACACAATGAACACGCGGACTTTTGGCGAATCTACGACTACTACAACCGAGAATAATGATAGCGGTGATTTGTGAAGACGGTGATGATGAGCTGGCAAAATAATAGCAGTTTCCGTTGTTTTCGCTGACTGTCTATTTGTTTCCGTTTTCCTGTATTACTCACTGTCATCGTCCTACTAAAGTTGATATAATAAAGCACGTGGGAAGAACCGAAACAAAATAAGGAGTGTTGTAGTAAGATATTTTGCTGAAAGCAAAGAAGAAAACGGCAAACACGAGGAAGGAAGTAAAAGTGTCATACAATATTTTCCCAATTTGAGATTGTCATATGTCTCCATTAGTGGCTAGCGTCATCATCATCCCATGAATAAAATGAGCAGAGAAAAAAATAAGCGAAATATGATATACCTACATACATAAGCAGAGAAAGTAGGAAACGAATGTACATATATGCTTTTCAATTCACGACGGAGATTTTTTATGTGTAATGATGACGAAATACTATATCTGCATATATAAGAACACATTTCCCGTTCCACATTCGCGGCCAAAATCGTATCACCACCACCACCGCCACCATCATAAGTTACAATGCCAGAAAAAAAAGTTCCAATTTTTCTTCGGAAGCATGACTGCTCCTGTTTCCTTCTTTTGTTTGCGCGACCATTTCCCTGCTATTCGCACAATTTTTGGCTGTTACAAATATGAAGGAAGCCTATTAGGCACATCTGTGATAACAACGTGCATAATAATAAAAAAAGCTATAATGTGGTGTTCATTTTCAGTCACAAATTACAAAAAAGCGGACAACAGTAGTAACCCACTATATACTTTTCTCTTGCACGTTTTTTATATGCAAATAACCTAATACGGAAGTATAATGGGGAAACCATTATTATTTTTTGTTCCATGTACATGGTGGTTTACTAGCTGACAGGTTAACCAAAGCGCAAGGGGATTAGCAAGTTTAGTCGAAAAGTTTGGCACAGTTTTGTATTATAAATGAGCGTATAAAACATCACATTTTTTTGCTGATCTCCTCTCTCTCAGTGAATCTCATAATGTTTTTTATGAGGGCTTTATACACTCATTTAACTTGGAAATGCATATATCCTCCGAAGTAAAATTTTAGATTCTCTCGATTTTTAGACCAAGCCGAGCGCAAAATGTTTTATGAGGGTAGATAAAAATGTTGGTAATTTCTCTTCATTTTCATTGTAGATACTTATTACACGGTAGTCAAGATTTCAGATTTAAGATTCCTTTTCCCGATCCTAGCAAAATTCCGGCGTTCCTCTTGTTATGTTTAATAAAAGAGTATTAAAAATTTTGCATCGTGGAGAGATGATATATTTACATTGTTGTACACGTTGTTATGATAAATGTGCATTATTTTTGCTTATGTCAGGCTAAACGTTTGCTCAAAGGCTTGGCTGTTGTGGAGCTTGGTAGGAGAAGTGAAAGTCGAAAACTTTTCTCTCTGTGAGTAAGGAGATCAAAAGCAGTGTGGTTGTCGAAGGAGAAGAACAAAACGAAGAAAGTTGCGGGTGTGAGAAGGAAAAAAAATATAGACTAAGAAAGTTATGCTGGCGAAATGTAGATTGTTTTGTGTGGGCTTTCGCTTTACTATGTAGTCTATGTACTCACACGTTGTTGAGTAAAATGCAAATGTTTGTTTAATCTTTGAATGCGAAAGGAAAAAGTGAAACTCTGAATTTTGCTTATTTCATTAGAAACGCTGCCTCTGACTGCGCGAGCAATATACCTACAAAGATGAACTTGGAGAGAGAATGATGTGATGTTGTGAACTTATTGGGAAACCTATACATGTGTACACTGTATATTAAAAAGTTAGCAGAGAGAAATGTCAGAAAGTATTACAATATTTTATGCAACAAAGTTGTTCGTGTAACATTCTGAATTGTATATATTAATGTTTTTTTTTGGACCAGAGCAGAAATAGAAAAGCGAATACTGACACCAATCAAACTGAGAGAACCTTGTAACTTGTTCAACATGTATTTCCCAATCATACTCTATTTTATATATTTTTTTCTATATTTCATACAAAAAGAGGGGAATCGAGCCAAAGGAGTACACAGACATGAATAGCTTTATCTGCTACGTCAACAAATTTTACCTTCCAAACTTATTTGACTTGGTTTTATTGCCCTCTCTAACTTTGGCACAATATACACATCATATAAAGCCATTTTCCCTATATTATATCAAATATCTATTCTTTACAATGAAATTACAAGTGAACAACATCTATATGCACAATTGGATATCTTTGATGAATTAATACCAGAGTATCGAGTTGAGATAGCAAACAGGTAATCACTTTGATCCTGGCTCTTCACCCAAAACAGTACTACATTTTCGTCATGCCATGTGCCATGCCATGTTTTAAGGATGGTTTGTTGGCCTCTCCACGCAAGTGAAAACAAAATAAAAAGCACAAGTTTTCCTTTTCTTTTGCTCTCCTCTTTTTTGGTAGGTGAAACATCTCAATAATATAACGTGAAAATAATGACTTGGGTAGCCTTCGCATCTTATAGAATCGGAGTAGGTGAGTGAATCACGAAACTTTCGGTCAGCCAGATAAAAAAAAATGTTACAAAAGTAAAAGAGAGTAGATATTAGATAACTAGCAAGGATATGTACATACATGGCAGCATGAAAGATTCAAAAGAAAACATGATTGGGCACAGTGAACGGTGGTGCCTTTTTTAATATGGAGAGGCTGTGACTTCATCGTTGTCCATAAAGTTGTTTTTTGAAGAGTCTGAAAAAAGTCTTTTACGACATCACAGATCTCGCAGCATTCTTTTGCTGTCTCCTTTTCTGATACTTGCCCTGTTTTTGCATTCAATCATTTTTATAAGATTACAACGACACAGTTGTCTATATTTTTTAGATCTGGTGTCTTCTTCTGATGTTTCTTTCTTGTCATAGTAAGAAACAAGATATAAAATGGAAATAAGTTTTTTGGGAGTTTTTTGCTGTATTCCTCTCGTTCTTGTGTGTGTGTGTTTTGTCGTTTGTCAAAAAGAAAAAGACTGCCGACTTTACTCCAGTTGACTTAATCTGACATATTCTACTTAATTTCCATATTTACGCAGTTTCTCTTTTCTCTGGAGAAAGCAAACAATAAGCAAAGGTATAAACAGAGAAAAAGAAGCAGCTGTGTTGACATGCTCTTCGTCGCGGATCATGATAATATGATAAAGTATCAACGAGAAAACGTGTTGTTGCTCATGTCTTGAGTATTTACGGTCTTCATGAATACTTCGTGTTTAACAACCAAGTTTGCTCTTTACAAATTACCTACTACAGATATAAGAATTGGGCAAAATGATAAATATGATACATGTCTAGGTGTGTTTGACTTGCAATATGGAAACGGTTTCATTCACAGTTTACCTGAAATGATAAGAAGGATGCATGTATGTAGGCATGCTTGCTTAATTTTTAGTATAATTGCGCAAGCATTTTAATATATTCCAGTTTTCTTGACAAGTTGTGAAACGAGCAACTGCAAGAAAGCTCCTATTTAAATATTACTACTCCTTTTTCATTTTTTCCTCCTGCCTTCCTACGCAGTGACTATATAGGTATTATTATGCCCACTCAAGTACGCAAGTAAAAATGTATCGGTCTGTGCACAAGATGAATAAGATAGTTTTGAGGTCTCATGATCTCCATTTTATACAGTACGATGATAATAATATATAGCATTATTATTAGCATTATCCTTATTTTTACACAACGTCATGTTAAAATATTCACCATGTTACACATGTGATGGATACAACATCTGGAAGAGAATAGAAAAGTAGAAATGTGCCTATCTCTCACTTCACTTGCCAATATGTGACTGGCTTCTGAGAGAAAGGCCAAAGTGAAAGTTGTATTATTGTTTTCTCTTTTTTTCCTACTTTCCCGTCTTTTCAGGTTAACACAACAGCAAAAAGTTACTTGATTTCTTTTTCGGTTCTTAAGACACATGCTACACATTTTTTTACTGCTGCGTGTATCCATATATTTTAAGAGGATTTCCTCTCTGGTGCCAAGCTATTAAGGCGGTGTGAGTCCTCGGTCATGCAGAAGAGAAAGTAGAGACGTGATTATGAGTGAAACAGTGAGAAGATATATATATTATTTGCGTGGCTCCATTTATCGGATGCAATATACCAGACTTTCAAGTGTCTGAGTCTGAGTTGAGCGTATCGGATTTCTATTTGAAATGTTCCTTATTTGTTGGTAAACACCTCACAGGTTTTAGCGAGCGATAAAAGTGGAGAAGTAAAACCATGGTTTGGAATTGGGGCAGATTTAATGATTTTTGGAATAGATATAAAACGTCGTCGTCGTCTGTGTTTGCTTGTTTCGATTTTATTGAGAGAGGATCAAATTCTCATTCATTTTCGGTTCATTTCGTATACATACAAGTTGTTGTGTCCGTGGAGTGTGGTGATATGAATTTGACACATTCTTTATTTACATATGGCTTTAAAAGGGCTTTTATTATGTTGACACATTTAAAAGTACTATCATTATACACAAGTATCAACAAACATCAAGCACATTATTACAAATGGCAACGTATCTTGTCTTGTAGCAAAAAACAAATACACTTCTCCTATCGCCAGAGCCAGCACCCACTTTTACGTAAGTAGTTATGTTTGACACATGTATTTTTTGTATAGGAAACGAGTTAGACGGAAGTGAACAAAATAAATTCGGAATGGAGGAGGAAATGAAAACCGTTTTTCATTTTGGTTCTTCTTTCTAGTTGCTTTCATTTGTGACGTTGTTGGCCTTCTCCTCCCACTCCATTTCCACAACCGAAATCATAACACACTGAGATGATGGCAGATATGTAATCAATGCAAACCCACTCTCGTTCTCGTTTAGTAGTTGTACCAATACCAATACAAAACATTGCGAATGATTAAATGTAGGTGGGCCAGTAGTGTGCTGCGGAGCAAACAAATCACAGGAAAAGCTACCGATATGAGGGATTCACTTTTACTGTAGAGTATTCCACTTTGCTCTTGGTCAGTTTATGTGTGCGACAGAATAGGTTCAAGATGGTGCCGGAAGTAATCCTCTTCTGGAATTGAGCATTCCACAGTAATGGACTTTCAACAGGAAAAGCTGCTCTACAATGGCCAGCTTTTACAACTAGTTTTTTTATTAGCTGACATGACTCACGTTGTTCGTTATTGACTTTATTTACCTACCTATACCAATCACCAAACTCTTTTATTTTCTGTACTACACACGAACGCTCTAATAATTAAATCTCTCTCGGATAACGTGTTTCCTCTCATTCGTGTTTTTTCAATTCATTTCAATGCATCTAAACTTTATTCCTTTCTCTCGTCTTCTGTAGAGCCCAAACGCAAACTTGACTAACTTTTTGATTGCCTTGTGTGTGTGTGTGAAGAAGGATCATCAGAAGAACAATGACGCTTTAACACAAAACGCCATTTCGTGACGCTCCAATACAAAATGAAAGTAAAGGAAATGACTTCCGTTTTGTGCCCAACAACTTACAATGGAGTTTCACTCCGATAAGGTTTCTAACAACCGGAAACGTTTTCATATCAGGCACTATGGTTGTCAATTTCCCATAACTTCCGATTTGGTCTAAATTGTAAAATACGTAGTAAAAATAGCCGTTTTTGTGACGAAATGAGGCAGTTTTGCACTCTGTTTGAACCGCTTGTATACCAGAGAATTCACAATTTGTATGAATAAAAACATTTGCCAGTTGTATATTTACCTACCTGTCTTCTATGTGTTGAGTTTAATCTATTTCTTCAATCTTGTCTCGGGCATAGGACCATCACCTGTAAAAACAGAAAACAACCAGAAAAAGGTTAATAAGCAACCTTAATGCGAACACAATAAGTAAATATGGGTGGTTGTGCTGTTTTGGTTTCACAGTAAATACATATATGAGCGTGGGAGATGGTAGCAAAAGGACCAAAGACGGAAACACTGACATTTCACAGAACAATCATGTTTGTGCATGAATCTTTCTTAATGAAATGTATATAAACTCTAGTACAATTTTCAAGCAATACTGGAGAAGGACAAGCACTTCCTATATTCAGGTTGGCGCATAATGTCATATACTATATTATTGTAGTCTCTTTGAACCTTTTGAACTTGTTGCGTGGAATAGTAATCTAGTCTACAACGTCAAAGGATCTTTCCGTCTCGTTGTGGTACAAGTATAACTATAGAGAAGGGTTCAGAAATGAGGAATTCACTTTCATCCAAAGTCTTAAAAAGTGAACATAAAGATATGAACAATCTCCTCCATCTTTATTATTAAGATTCTTAAAGCCGTCATTCTCGGTAAATTTCGCTTATAGTAAAGTGGTAAAACTATATATCATATGACTACACAAAAAATTAAAAGTGTGCTTGTAATAGAAAATCAAGCACGCTGTTATCTTCATCTTAATAAACTAAAACTTCAACTCTATCCAAACCTATGAAGCAACCAATTTAATTAACATAATGTTAATCCAGTAGATGCAACTCTCATGTCCCGATATATTGGACTTTTAATGCTCCCTAACCAACCACTAATACCATTCTGATTGACTGCTCAACTTGCCAGATAACTTTTATCTAAATTAAGGAAACGTAATCATAAACAGTGAAATCACTTTGGCAAATGACATGAATATGTACTCGCTGGTTTCTTTGTGAAATCTGGATACTTTTTTTAATAACCAAGTAATGTGATCGCATCAGCGGACAGTTAGAAACCGCCGATTGACTGTATGTAATTTCATGTTAGAAAAGGACAAGATGAAAATGTAAAAAAAGTTGGTATCAGTCCATGTATAATGCATTAATATATTTATTTGCATAATGCATACACAATCTACGAAATAACGTTGTCGCGTCTGTGTAAAAAAAAGAGAGAAACTTCTGCTGCTGCTGTAGTGAAAGTAAAATTTGAATTTCATTTTGGAAGACATTTGAGAATCGAAACATGTCAGTGCATACGGAAATGTTAATTCATCCTGTAGCACTTTCTCCTTGTATTACTATACACAAGTATACTTGATAAATATAAAGGCAGCTGTATGTAGTGGCATCGGGAAAAAGAAATGTGTGTGTATGTTGTTTCACTTTGTTGTGTGCATGAATACAAGCACTGAGAGTATAAAAAGCGACACAGATACATGGCATTATGTTCAGTAGGGAAATATCAAGGCTACTGACGTTGGCATTTTGATTTCAAGCTGGAGATTCCATACAAAAGCAAAAAAGAGAGAGATGTGTGAGAGGTTGCTATTCATATACACAAACACAACGCTTGACTTTTATTCTCGCATGACAGCAAGAAGGGGTTTATTTCCAAAAGGGCATCTGGAATATCATAATAAAAAAAACTAAAACAGGATAGAAAGTGGTAGTAGTGGCGGTGGCAGACACATTTTGCATAAAGCTTCACACAGTAAAATTCTGTGAAAGTCGCTCGTAGAGTGTAAGTAAGTATATGCCCTGGGGTATTAAAATGCGAGAAAGTAAAAATTATTGTAAAACGTCAGTTTCTACATATCAATCGTTTGAAGGGAAAAAGGTTTGTTAGATTATTTCTTTCTATTTCTCTCTCCCCCTTTTACGCTTATGGGGATATTGACTAAAAAAAGTGATATAAAACGCTGGAGAAATCATGATGAAATGGGAAGAGTGGATTTATGAAATCCGATTGACATATTGTTCATATTATGGAAATTGTAGTTTGCCCTTACCCCTTTCAAGTCCTTTTTAACATAATGCTGTCATTCCTCATTGGGTTAAAAGTATATGCGAAGCTCAACAAAGTAAACGTGAGTTAGTTATATTTATCAAATTTTCATGTCCAAAGGATAGGAATAATAATAATTGTATCTTTTTATTATGATTCTGACTCTGACTTCCGTAGAATGAATGAAAATGGTTCTTATCATGCTTGATGTACAAATAGGTCAACAAACGCTTGTATTGGTACGATATATTTTTTTGCGTAGGGGTAGAATAGGCTTTCCTTTCTAAATTCAGCTTCAGTATAAGCACATGCCTTAACCCTCTTCCTCTTATTTTCTTTGCTACATCTTCAATTTCTCCATTATCCGTCGGATCAAACGCAGGATCTATAATAATATTATTTCCAATGAGTGAAATGGTATATATTCCATTCACTAGTGATCAGCAGCCTCCCAATCCAATTTAGATTGCTGTCAGTTATGAATTCTTTTTTCCTTTTCTAGACAACTCTACTATACTACGCGGCATTTGTATCCTGTTTGTTAAAAGAGGAAGGAATGAAGATGCTAGCGGAAAAATATTTTTTTTTACCTTATTATTATTATTGCTTTTATTTCCCTTATGCCACACCACCGTACATCTTTATATAGGCTATGTGTGTTGGCTTCACTTTCTTCATTTGCTGGAATTATAATCTATATACGTGGTAGAGACTTGTCAGGAGGACAGGAAGCGGAAGACGATCAAGAAGTGGCGAAGAGAAATTGCTAGTCTTAACCAGATCCTTTTAAATCTTTTCATGGACACTTGCCTTCTCAGAGAGCACTGAGAGAAGCGCTCTATCTGAGCCGAAAATCTTTGGAACAGGAGGGGGCACACACACGTACCAACGACGAGTACATAAAAACAAGTATTTCAAATAAAAAGCAGAGCCAAAATGAAAAGAGCTCTCTCTGTTTGTAAGTTATGTGCTGCGGTATACCAAACACAGGAGATAGAGGGATGCTTATAGAGGTCAGAATCTTCGCCTTTTCGACCACACTACCAAAAAAACTTATATATTGGTTTAACTCGTGGAAATTTATATCCTCACGATATCGTAATGTGCAGTGGATATGTTAGTATAGGACCCGATGACGCACCGCGCGTCGTGGTAAAGATATATGAACTATTTTTATATTTTTCCAGCGACATCCTCGTTACATCAATTCTAACATGAGTTTAAGAAGACTAAGAAGAATATATAGTGTTGCATCCTTCTTGGTGCTGGTAAGTACTCAAAGACGATAAATCTTGGCATTCCTATGAGATAAATCTAGAAAAAATAAATCTTTCACTGCTTCTTCCTGCAATAAATGTGCGAGAGTGTGCCTGTGCATGAAATGATCCAAGATTCGCTACTCACTCATTACGCTAGAAACATTTTGTATAGGTACTTATAAGGACAATTTTTGGCATCAATGAAATAAGCCTTCTGGCACACATACCTACGCAATTTATTTAGACACGTTATATACCTATCTGCTGTAGACTTACAATGTATGCATCAATGAAAATAAGGAATCAATGAAACTATCAAAAAATGAATAGAAAAAAAAGTATCAGCTTCATCTCTCTCTGATAACCATGAAAGGGATGAAATGTTAATAAGATAACAAAAATGCCGAAATGATCCCCAGTGAGTTTTGTGGACACAAAGGAATCTTTCCAGTAGCAGCAGCAGCATTGAAACCTGATACTATACGCACCTGTTTAATTTCCAGCCACCCTTTCCCTTCCACTTTAATCTTCTTACCTTATGTCGTATTGTAAAATGCATTCTTCTCACTCTCTTCTATACACTCATATGTATTGTTGTCATAATTTTATAGATTTTAGAAAGGATGCCGGATGGTGGTAAAATAGCAGTATAGAGAGAGGATGAAACTTTCATTTTAAATATGTAAATTCACGACTCTAACTCGGTTCAGTTTGTCCTACAGGCAAACACTTGAGTTCGTTCTAAATTTCTGAGAATGCTTATTTCGAAGAACCTACCTACCAACAACCACCACCGTTGCTGTTTAGTACAGCACACAGCACGAGTGTGAGTGCTCAACTCTTGATAAGACGCTCACTTTGGAAAAGCCTTATATCAGCATAAGCCTCCAGTCACGAAACAAACTTATAAAATTCTCAAACCAGTTTACACTAACGAACTAAAACATGAAGTAATGCACAGCATCTGTAACGGGAAATATGTTAGGCTTTTTACTACCCAAGTTAAATACACTGAAGGCTTTCTTTTGATGCTGTCAAACTACCTTTTAGTTTAGGAGTGTAAAGTGATGGAGCAAAGAGCATGGTAATATGTTGTATTGGTAGTTTATCCACCTTCTTCCCAAACACTACTGATCACTTAAAAGATGTCAAGAGCGTAACATATTTTCTCAAGGATGCTGCTATATGTCTTCCGCGCTGGATGGAGTGCGTGGAAACATGTTTTGTATCGTGTTTCGTGTAGGTGTTTTATTTTTGGCGTTGGCGTTGTATGCATTAGTATCGGACTTTGGGGCACATTAAATCGTGCCTTGAAATTAAATCTGTTGTAGGGACTTTGCTCATATTATAATTGTGATGAAACTCCGGAAATTATTTAACATGCATACATGCATAGTGACTTGTATTGGAAATACTAAAAAATTCACAGAAATGTTGATTCACTTGTTCGGTTTATGCAATACAAATATCGACTGCAAACTATAATCTTAAATATTGAGTGTATAGTGCATAAATTTTCCTTGAAATATTAGATACGCTTGAAAGTAATTTTCAAGCTCATGTAGGCTTTAGGTAACTTACTATAATCTTCACTTCATTTTTTCGTGCTCCTAACAAATAATGTTACAAATATGAGCTAGCAGCGTTCTTTAAAACACCTTTCCTTACAAGCTCTCTTTTATTCTTTTTTTATGTACACACAATAACTTTCAAGAAAGAAATGGGACAAAAAACAAGATATATTTTTTTTCTTACGTCTTCCTTGTATATTTTTTTCCTTTTCCGGCCGTTGGTGAGGAGCAGGTTCCGAGTGGAGAAAACAGACGAGGAAGATGAGTATGAAAAGGTAGACAAAAAGGTGTGCAAAGGAAACGACAAAACAGCATAAAAAATATATATTTTTCAAAAAGTTAGTCCGGAAGGAACAAAAAACTTTGTCTACTTTCTTTTTTATATAAAAAAGTAGGGGGAGAGAATACTTTTATAATGTTCTCCTTTTCTCCGTCGTCGTTTCTTCTTTCCCGAAAAATTTTATTCTTTGACAAGAGCGACAACACA
Source organism: Sinella curviseta (assembly GCA_004115045.4). Lineage (NCBI taxonomy): Eukaryota > Metazoa > Arthropoda > Collembola > Entomobryomorpha > Entomobryidae > Sinella > Sinella curviseta. The sequence goes on along the minus strand of CM023203.3, from coordinate 37,808,798 downwards.
CTTCTCTTCCATTCATGCCTCCTTCTACCTTGATGTTTATCTCCCTCTCGCTATATTTCTCCAGAGCCGAAAAAACGTAACGCAAACTTCCGTACACGAATTTTTACAAAAAAATAATCGAGATTCAGTGCAACTCCATTCTACTTTTTGTTCAAAGCGAGCAAAAACTGCATACTATTACACAAGCAACGTCAAAAAATCATCATTTTTTTTACAAACTTTTATACTTTCACACGAGAAGGTTGTATTTTAACAGATACTCAATAGAACTATATAGTGTGTAGAGTTTTAAGTCGGTTGATGATGAAGATGTTGCAGCAAAAAGGACATGACGTCACGTATGACTGAATATTCACGTACCACTCTTTCAGCATTCACCCAACTGTGGTGTTTTTACATCACAAATTGTGTGAGAGTCACTGTCGCGTCATAAACACCACCACCGTGGTTATGTCAGTTCCAAGAATCGGAACTATAGTCTTTTCTGTCCACAAAATAACGATGGCATTGATGTACAAAATAAGTTATGGCGACTTCACACGACTTTTCGATAAAACGAACCTTTCTGAAGCACCAACAACGTTTAAAATGTTTGCTTATTAATTTTGTTCACAGCCTAAGGACTAATTGCGTATTATATATAGGAGCACAAAAATAAACAGTGAAAGCCTATAGGCAGGCTTGTTGAGTTGCTGACACTAGTTTGCCATCCAGTCACTTTGCATAGATAAACAATGATATACTTGTCATATTGTTCATCACACAACAATGCCTTCACAATTTCAGTTTATGCGTCACTTCACGATAAAAACATGTACTGTACTGTATAAAACTTGGAGTGTGCGCACTGACAACTTTTGTTCATGTATATTTGACAGTTATCACCAAAACCCTCATATCGGCTACTCTTCCTTATTTGGCAAACTCTGTAAAAAAAGAAAAAGAAATTCTTCGAATTAGACCAATAATATTTTAGGCAGGATAGAAGAAGCCGTGAATTGAATTGACTGTAGGACAAGATACTTAAAAAATATATACGAGGACTTGGGCTCTGAGATAAAAATGGATCAGGAGAAAAATCGGGAATATGTAGGGAAACGTCTCAGCTCATTGTCGATTCCACCTTTTTTTCATAGCAAAGATTTTTTTTACTCTACTTTGATCCCAGAGTATTCTGGTCGGCTCAACCAAAATCCAATGCATGCAATATGCTCATAAATTGTTTCGTCTTTTTTATTATTATTATTCGGCCATACAAGAAAAAATTGAGATAAAAAAAGAAACTCTCTTACATTTTAGATATGTATTGAATAGTATCTCTCATACTTCAAAGAATTCACAGGAAAAAGGAAAAACGCTCGATATTCTTGGCAGGTAAACTCTTGTGAAACTTTTACTCTGTTTTTTATCCCTAATTTGAATCTTCTCAACTAAATGTTTGTATATGTATTTTTATGTAAAGTTGAAAAAAAAACTTTTCCCAGGTCCATTTGCCACACGAAAGTCCTTCCTCACAATTTATAGAATGAATGGAGCCGGACAGGATCTTTTTGAGAGAAGCTTGAGGAAACACATTGAGCCAGCATGAAATTTTCTCCTTTCCAGTCTATCACCTGAACACAAGAGAAAATTATTGTAACGCAAATATAAAAAAAACCTGGAGGATAGAAAAAGTGTGTACGCTTGTGTAGGCTGATTAGAGGTTCCACACACACTTCTAATGCTACACGTTCTTTAATAATGCAAGTGGAAAAACGTGGTAAAAATAGTTACCATGTATGAAGTGTGATGCCTGGACAAAGGAAACGCGTGTGTGTGCAGTTGTTGTTACTTGTACCAAAGCTGCTGGAGTAATGCGGTGTGGAAGCAGACGCTCATGTCCTTATACTGTATACAACTCCACCGGAGCCAGCATGAGCTGAGAGCAGCAGCAGCATCCACAGAAATTTTTGTAAATGCTGATGCTAGTAGCGGTGATCATGATCATCATCGCAAACACAGACGAGAGAGTCGTTTCTGATGATGGTGGTGTGGTGGTGGTTGTTATATGGTAAATCGTGGCAGTTAAACGAGAGAAGTAGTAAAAAAACGAGCTGCAAGCATTTGCGATTCAGAGTCAAGTCATAATGTAGAATGCAGAAGTAGTGTAGAGATTTTCAATGTGTGTTTTCTACATGGTTTTGCACTAGCTTTATTCAGTCAGTTCATCTTGCCCATCTTGCTAGTTGGCATAATATGGTAAAAATGTACACGGTTACCATATCTTGGCAGCATGGATGAGTTTGCTGCTAGAAAGTTTCCGTCAGGCTTGATTTGTAAGTGCGAGTATCAAATGAGAGGAAAAAGCGAACAAGTAAAAAAAGACGAAACAGAAAAGATGACTTCTCTGATGATGCTGTTCTCCGTTTTTAAAGCCCGTACACCTTTTGCCATCCATTTATGTTTGCTGGATAATGCTGGATAATAATACATACGGGTTTAGCTGGATATGGATGCTAGTTTTAGTGGAATCCGCTGACAATTTAGTGCTCATCATCATCGCAGAAGGACACAGAAAAAAATGCATTTCAATGATATGAGATTTGGTATTAAGTAGTTAGTCGAAGCAACGACTGAGACATGAAATGGTAAAATGAACCGCTCACAGGATTTTAAGCAAGTGAAAAATTGAGCAAAAAAAGACTAAACAGCTAAAGTTTGTGTTGCTGATGATTCTCATGCAACTTCTGTTGCCTCTGGTGCAAAAAGAAATAAAGAAAGAGGACAATGAAAGTTCATGATGATTTGAAGAGCGTTTACGGGCTTCTCTGATGATGTGAATTAGAGACTCCATTATTTGTCGTTTCTTTCCCTGGTACTGGTACTCTTTACCATTCACACACGAAAAATGCTACTTACTGTTGTTGTTGTAAGTTTCTTCTCGTGTTCTTCGTTTTATATTGCCAACAGTCGACATTAGATCTTTTTCTCTTCTTTTCAAAAGTTTCTTGTGCAAAAGAGACTCTCAATTATTGCCGGTTATTGACTCACTCTGTCTGCGTATGTGTTCAGATCTTGGTTGAAACCAAATCTGTATTGTTGGTATTACATCTAGTTGCCTAAATACTTGCTGACGATCAAATCAAAATGTAAGATGTGTCGTCCTTTGTCCTTCTAGTGTCATTGCTAATCCCGACTATGTGTGCCTATTACACAAGGCAAAGATTTGAGTGATTGTTTCTTGTTGTTGTGCAATGCATTTTAGGGATGGTTGTTGTGTGTACAAAGTGCAGAGATTAGGATGGCAGACAGGTATTTTAGATTCTGTCTCTGAACCACCATCATGCTTTGGTATTTTATTGCAAATATAAGTGACATTGTACAAATGCAGAGGGATCGTTAGAATTACTTAAGTACTGCTTGCTTTTCCTTTTCGCACCATTGATATTTTTAGCATGCACTATAGGCCCGTCCTATTTTTAACTTTTCATTACTACAAACCATTCAGTTTTTGATATGGCCATGCGAACTAAATACATACATAATCCACTACACACAAGCACAGCGAATAAATAATACGGACAAATGACAGCCCGTTTCTCATTCAAACTAACAAGCAATCATATTAAAGTTGACTGAATCTGAACAGATCCATGAGTCGTGATAAAATGTTAAAGGATAAACGAATGAACTTATATAACGCATAGTAAAGTAAAGTTGAAGTGCCTGTAAAAACCGTATATATCTTCCGGTTAGAGAGTGTGCTGACTTCACACCCGAACAAAAACACCGTTCATAATTGAAAAGCACCTTCACTTGTTTGCTTTTATGAACCTCCATTTCCATACAAGCTGTTGTGAGTAGACTAGACTACCACACGCCTATTTATATACCGTAGATCCCCTCTGCCTCTCTCTCTCTCTCTCTGTGGTTTGTAAAATCTACCTTCGCAACTCTTCCACAAAATTGTATAAACTACATTGCAGTTTGTAGCATGGCACGCTGCGCTGTAGCAAAATCAAAATGCGAGAACATAATACATATATACTTTATTACCTAAATGCACGGAGTCGTTCTGAAGCATCTAATCAGACAGGAATACTGACAAGGAAAAAAGTACCCGAAGCTAACGCTTGTTAAGTAAATGGGTACTCGCTCGAAACAATGAATGAATTCTGTCGTAGTAAAAAATTGGATTCTTCACTATTCCCAATGCAGTATACATCATACAAAACTTTTATATCGTATGGGTATGCAATTTAGCCAATCAATTCCATACAAAATTCAAGCTTATAACTATATATCTTGAAAGTCTTATAGGCCATTACATCACTGTTTTTTCTTCATGCTTCTTCTTAATCGAAGCGTTTATTCAGTTATCAGCGCTGTCTCATCCTCTCTCTATTCATCATTATCGACTAAAGTTACATCTTTGACATCAGCATTTCTTTCTGGTTAACTCGATCTTTTTTATCTATCGTTTCAAACAATAAGTAGCCCTACTACATGTTACATAAATGCATATTGTATGTCTAGTACCTCGACTATTGTATATTCCATGCCAAGTGACTTTAGCCGGCAAACACTAACAACCTTTTTTTCCTCATAAAAGCAATTCCATTATTTCCATTGAAGAGCAGAGGGGCTTCTTCTTTTTTTGCTTTGACGAGACTCAGAGGATGATATATACCACTTTATTTTCTGGAAGAGATTTTTCTAAGAAAGTACAAGTGTATCCGTAGAGGTAGTACCACTTCTTACATAAGATCATAAACATTATTGTTACCACCATGCGACTGTCATCGTAAAAAATTACATGACATTGCATCAATGTATTCTGTTATAATCGGACTTTGCAATTTACGTGTATTTACGTTATACCATATATTACACCTTCATTCAGTAGCAATCTCTTTAAAAGCATGTAATGGACATCATTTTTTACATTTCAAGTAAATGTATACACCTCTGTGAGGTTCTATTCCTATTCAATCATGTTGTATAAAGATGGATAATGTTTTGCATGCTCTTCTCAGTATGATGATTGTGCAAAATAATGCTGGGAGCATTTCTTTCAATTGGCATTTTCTTAATTCCACATGCCTTTTAGATCTCTGTAATACTTTATTCGACTTTTTGATACGTATCGAAAATCTAAATTTTCCACTGCCCTATCCACCATGTATTTAGACACAACAACACGTGTTGAAGCCGTAAGTGGTTGGTTGATGTCGCTGAGCGCATATAAAAGGAAGTTGTATTCTGTGTTTCTCTAAGAGTTTTTAAAAGCTTTGCCATTGTCTGAATCGTCATTTACATTCTCCACTTATATTATTACGCCAATGTCACACTCAATCCCTTAAATTTTCACTATACAAATTCATCCCGAAAAGAGTGGAACCTAATTTTTTCTCTGAGCTTTTTTTTATAAAATCATGGCCTTTGTGCTGAAAAACTTGCACACAAAAACCGCGAGAGTACTTCAGTGACATTATCTTACGCTCACAACCTCATTGTCTCTCATGGGGGTGCATATATATCGCGTCACTGATTATAGTTGTTGAAATCCATGTGCTGACGAAAATAAAAAAGAAGAAACAGGGAAAACCTTTTCCCTGTTTCGATTTTGTTTGAGTCGTTCCAAGTTTTTCAAGAAGGACGAACAAAAGTCATAGTAAAAGCTTTGCCATCAGATTCAAAATAATACTTCATCTAACTTTTTTCCTTGCCTCCTTTGAAACTAGTACAAGTTCAGCCAGTATATTTGTACGACTGGCTATATGACGTGCATATTATTGTATTCTATTTTAGAACATTTTGGAACCAGGACCGACAATGAATGGTGACTAGTTTTGTCTTTAAACCAATGAAGGGAACTTGGAAGGGGGGACCAACCACAAATACAATTTTCAAACACAAGTTTATATTCAGAGTACCTATAAGATGATGATGATGTCGTTCTACATTAATAATAGATATTGTATGCACATGGAATCTGTGCATTGTGTACCATACAACAACTAACAACATATTATATGAATGTATATGCATCTAATAGACTTGTTGTGGTAGGCCAACTTACTATTGTAGTTTAAGTTATGAACTTGTTCCTTGTTTCTTGTAAGACTGGAGAAGAAATTCTCGTTTGAATAAATAATGTGCAGGGATGGTTTTTTATTCCTTTTTGAGAACTTGTCGTCGCGTCGGTTCCCCAGCCTTCTTATCTAAAGGCTGTAGCAAATGCAATGCTTTGCAAGATAGATGACAAAAAATGTACTTTACATCGTTCTTTCGGGTTGACCAAGATTGTAAAATACTTTTCATCTCAATACAGTGGCAAATGTAGGTGCCAAGAAATCCAGTCGCAATTACTAGAAAAACCTGCCCGTAAATATAATGCTGAGCATAATCAACTAACAATAAGGCCAAGAAGCCACTATAATAATTTGTCGACTAGTTTGCACCGATACACCCATTTCTTATATTGAAATCATATAACATGAAATTGTAATTATAACAGAATATGCTATATACTTAAGTAACGTGTTATCAATTTTTTTTCAACTTGAAGCGATAAATTTTCTTAGCTACCTATATGTGGAGCCTCTTTGACATGTATATATACAATATGTATTTAAATGAACTTAATGTTGGTTACTGGTTCTGGCAAATATCTTGGTTCTTTGTAAAAAAAATATCCTAGTTAATATGACGTTTAGCTGGTTTAGTTTAGAATTTCTTTCGATTCGTAATTGCAAATATAAAGACCAAAAACCATACATTAGACCATGAATCATAAAACAAGTATTGACTAACAAAATATTGACTTGTAAAAAAGAAATCTGAATGTATTCGTATAGGATTCAAAGAAACTTTTATTATTGGCAATGAATAATCGAAGCTGGATAAAAAATACTCCGTCAAAGCATGCTATTTTTGTACGGAGATTATTTGTTTATATTTCACAACTATTTTTATATGCAAATCTTGTTCGTCATCAGAAATCCAAATACTAGATTTCATTCGAATTGATTTACAAATTGAAAGTCAAACGAGGAAGGTCATTGCTTAACGAATTGCACGAACGAATGACGATAACAAACGGTTTTGCCCTTGGTATAATAACTGTTTGATAATTCATTGGTTTTACTTGTTGAGATTTGTAATGGAATGAGTAAGGTGTTAGGGTGTAAGCACATTTTCCATGCAATAATCAAAAGAGCCGAAATAAACATTCAACGCTTTGCTAAAATTGATGACATGATAGTTACTGACAAGGTTTGTTCAAGATTAAATCTTAATTTACCCGAACTTCCTGATTCCGAGTAGAGGAGGACGCATCGATAACGGATTATGAAGTCATTAACACGGTGCGGTGCATACTAATAGTAACGAGTTCATAACATTTTCATTTAGCGTTGCGACAATGATGTCATCTTAATCATAATCATTAAACAACGTCTCTAATCTATGCATATTGTGTACATACTGTCTACGTTTACGCCTGCTGGCTGGAGTACATCCAATTTGTAAGTAGAAGTGTTTAGAAAATAAATATGCTTATAACTATCTATACAAAGTATATATACCTTGTAAATATGTGCAGTTGGTAATGACACAAGACGGAAGCGCAAAATCTATCTCAAAATCATATTCATTCCATCGTATTCAAGAACTCAATTTCATGTCCAGCGGAGTTTCATATTACGTTCTATATTCAATGTGAAACATTTGCAAGGATCATTGCTGATCCATATTTTCAAGATGATACATGAAAACAACGTACTACGTTAAATGTAATATGAGCGTTTGTAGAATTTTATTTCTTCCATGTTATATGACAGCATAATAACAGACATATTATGTCGACAGAACATGATAGACTACATGGTACATATTTACAAACTACTGATATTCGGAAAAGTAAGACAATATATTGTTTTCTTTCCACGCACCTGGACGTGATCTACCTAAGTTGTATGAAATATAATACTATTTCAAGTTATAAATACTACCTACCCCGTTATAAAGAAACATCATTATAAAAAAATACAAGATTATTTACATTCGTATATGTATTCCCTTTAAAATGATAGTTTGTACTACTTATTAGTACCTGCAATAACAGCATCACCGCTGTACACCTTTTTGCCGTTTCATCCTCAGTTTATATCTACATATTTGGATTTTTCTCAAAACATCCGCACTCTACATTTAAGTAAACTGAGTGTGTGTGTGAAATCCTACGAAAAGAGTTTGATTTGGAATTCAGAATAGAGAACAAAGGAGTAGTAGATTTTTCACAAGTAGTTGAGTGGATTGTATAAACGTAAGACTTACATAAAATAAATTAATATTTTCGAGGAAGTCAGCTAGACAATATTGTAAATTCCACTCATCGTCAGTCGAGATTTACCATTATAAACACAACGCTAACATCAACTATCATTTTCTCCTTATGTTTTGTATTTTATAGCACTTAGCCCAACATTAGTTCAAAAATATGTAAAATGAAAATTCAAACAACCCACCCTAGTAGATGTTGGTCATACATAAGTACATTTTACGTACATTAAAAAATTAAAACCTATATGTACTTACATATTACATTAATGAAATTGCGACTTAATGTATACTCTAAAAGTTGCCATTTTCTGAGGAAACATTAGTTGATACAAAGTTAAATCAAACTAATTTGCTCATTCACTCAACCTTTATTACATTACAACATTACGTTTGCTATGTCACATTTTAGGGTATATTTATGCGCATACGACATACGACCATTTCAAGGGAAATGCTGGGAGCTTTCTTCACAGTAGAATAATTTTTTCCAAGATCCTGTTAATGGAAAGCAATCAAAGCCAAAATGCATTATTCCGAATACATATGTATGTATACTAACGACATTATTCTGGAAAAGGTCATTCAAGTTGACAACCGTGACAAACTAAAAACAAACACTCGAACACGCTCTCATGTTCATTTTCTAAATCGACGGTGTCACTCATTGGACTGTTTTCACAAAGAACCCTACTCCTAAAGTGAAATTCTATGTCGGGTAGAACCGTGAAATAAATGAAATCCACACATTATTTGTACATGTCTTGTCATGTGCGTCGTTTTAATTTTTGTGCGTATCCAAAGGGTAAATAACTTGAAATACGCAGGACTCTTATAGCTCATTTAACTTGTCAACATTTTCAGACCATAAGTTATGGTTATGATATAAAATTTGCATTCGCTAATTCGAAAAAAGAATTTGGCATGTCTGCTGACATTGACTGTTGACCTCTGATTCTATTCATCCAGTAAAGGAAGCATCAAGGAACATTGACCGCATAACCGAATCGAAATATAACTAGATGCAAATAGTCACGTGTGCGGTTACGTACGGGCACGGTGTTAAACCAAACGACATGGAAGAATTTCCCTGCAACGACCACCTTCGGTTCTCCAACTTTTTTTGGGATTACACAAGCAGTACAAGTCCATAGCATAATTGTGTCATCGCGATTCTCATACTCGAACCTTTTGGACAATGAATGTTAAAAAAGATTTATATTATGATTTAGGTTGTTAGATCCTTGACAGTAGTTTAGACATACATTTTAAATCAAATAATACGTTTTTAATATGTATTTAAAATCATTACGGCCGGAAAAGCTTCCTTCACAAATTCCAAAGCACTCTACGTTTCCGGAGCTTTGAGAACGTTAAGAGATGTAGAGTTGAGAAGAAAGCCTTTCTTCAAGCCAGGAATGTTTCTGAATATCAAAGGATTGAAGTTATGCATACTTATGCTTAGGGAGAGAGATTGAGAAAAAAATGATCCTCTCACCACCAAGTATCCATGCTGTACGGAAGGAAGCTTTTCCTTTTTTAATTCGATTCGTTTCAGCTCGGGTAAAAATGTACTTACTTTCTCCATTTGAACTTTTTTTATTCCATGCGTTTCATGAGTTTTCACGGCACGTATGGGTTGTATGGTATATATACGGCCAAGAATTAAAAACATAACATTCCTTATTTGAGTTAGGAAATATCAATAACTTAATAAATTCATTCTGCAAAATATCCCTAAATCATTTTCGTGAATACTACATATATTGAAATTGGAAGGGAAGAACTAGGGTTGTGGGTCAAACCTAGAGATATGCTATAATTATGATGATTAAAGAACTAATTTCGTCAACAGGTACTTATTTAACGGTTTTATTATTAAAAAGGAAGACATTCTGTTTGAACTTTTCCATTTTTGATCTTAGTGTAACGAGGAATACTGAACAAATATAAATATATAAATGGTTTGATCAAAGGTAGCTACTCACACCCTCTGTTATTACTTTATATTCGTATTCATGCAATTCCACAAGTGTTTTTACGTCATCGTCTAATTATGATGCATAAAAGTGTGTATAAGCTATTAAGCTATAAAGATGTCGAATCTGCTTCTTGAATCATTATACATAATTATTGCATTAGTTAATTGGGACTTAGGTAAGTTAATATAACAATGCGGAAGGATGTTGGAATTTATGCTAGGAGTAGGAAGAAAAGGAGCGGAAATGAAAAATTGAGCCTTATTAACTATTACCAGTTTACAAAGATTGGCAAAATAACATCGCTATAGTCGTCTTTACCCTTTAGTATTTTAATTAAATTAAAAAGAAGAATTTTGTTGCATATTTACATTTACGAATAAGCATCCATGCTTCACAAAAGGGTTTACTTTTGCTTTTCTATTGGAAGTTTCAGACGTTGCCATCAGAAAAATCAAATACCACTACACTCCAGAGATTCTTCAGGAGAACACTCTATACTCCTCCAACTATTATTATTCTTGGAATGTCATCTTGTAGTTTTGTAATGGACACCGTTACCTTAGCTTACCTTGTCGACAGAAAGGAAAACATCACAAAAACTTCCCTCAAGCCCAAGTCTTCCACTAAAAGGTAGCCATGGCATCATCATCATCATCATGTAAATACTTCACTCCATTTTAGAAGTTGTGTAGAAACGTGCTCTGAAGATTTTTCCCTTTTGTGCATATTTTAAACATTTTTGCATTCTTCTCTACTCCATTTTATTACTATCACGAGGGCTTTAAATCAGAGTATGTGAAAGTGTCCTGTAGTAACTCGCTAATAGCATACTACATTCTTTGTAATGAAAAGTGCAATTGTTCCAAACTGAATAAAGTTATTGTTAAAACTCATTTCTTTCCAAAAATCACCTTTTATTCAGTCTCTTAGCGAGCCCCATTTGAATACTTTTGTGTTCAACTGGAGAAAGTATAGTGATGCCGCAGACCTATTTTCAACCGGTAACCCGCACAGAGTTACACACACACACACGGCATTTCCTTATCATTCCACGCACGTTTTTATGCAGAAGATGGAAAGGGAAGCCACTAGTCTAAAAAGTCTGAAACTGTCATATAAATGAACGAGTCCTATGTTATTTTTTTCTGTGTGCTAGAATGAAAAGAGTTTTCGTGCAGTTCGCATCACCACCACCACCACCACAGATAGCCTTTCCTTGTTACAATTTTCAACAATGGCGCATATAATATAATATCTCATCTACATTCCATTCTAGTGCCGCTCTATCGCGGTTAGCATTTTCTCCGAGATTTACGTCGTCTCCTCTGATGGGATAAAGTAACGGTTTCTTTTGTCTTTACAAAATGGTAAGCTTTTGTTGTAAACGAGGTGATGTGAGCAGCTCAAAACTACTTGCCATCACCTTTGCTTTTTGCAACAAAGGAACAAAATGAAAATGGAAAGGAACGAGGCTCTAATGTTGTTTAATAATGGATTCTATTTTTTAAGCGATCATTCTTAGTGGATAAAAACATTTCACTATTACTTGTATGGTTTGGATATATGGTTAACCCAGAGCCCAGATTACGAAAACTGACAAGGAGTAATGTTCAAGATTTTAATAATAACAGTAACTAGAACCGGCAAAGCCGGTCCCCTGCAGCCGTTACACGGTCGGGAGCAACGTTACAATTAAGTAACTGTTCACATGAGTGTGCAACATACGGAAACATTTGCGATCAATATACCTGCATTTAAATTCTACTATTTCAAGCCATGTATTAGTTAGAACGCGCACATACGTATCTATTACGCTAGCGTGGAAGTCCACAACTTCCTGCCTCTTTCTGGAAAAGAATCAAGATTACATGGCAATGCGGCATGCATAATGGATGTCCGAATGGCAGGGGAGAAACCCTGGACCAGGGGGGCTCCAAGAAGGTTTTTTCTGGACGTCCATTATGCGTAACGCCCAAGGTTTCCATAAAGCCAAAGTACCAATCATTTTCTCTTCACAATTTTCCCCGGCACGGTCATTTCAAAATTATAATCTTTGAAGTTGTGTAACAGTTAGGGCAGGAGGAATTAACAGGTGGCTCTTTTACAAAATTTGCTGAACTGTTTATTCTCTAACTGAATCCACAATAAAAATTTCAGACATTTTCCCACACATGACCTGGTTTTTCGACCGTAGCACCGCCGGACGAGGGGGGGTCCGCACTTTTTATTGCAGATTCGGAATCTACGCATCAAGTTTCCCCTGTGTACTTAATTTCAGCAAATTTTACCGTAAGATTTTTCGGCGTCTAAATTATAATATGTATTTATAATAATGTAGGAAGCAAGAAAACAATTGTTCCTGGCCATTTTATCTAAACGAACAAACAAAACGCAACAACTTTCTCGCGCGCGGAGCATAATAATAAAATAATAATGAAACTTTGCACTACTACGTAAGAGATATACTCATTTATTGTTTTTTGATTTTCATGTTCCAAATAGAATCTGAAACGCTTTTCTTGTCCCAAAAACTTTTGAATGCTCTTCTACTTTTGTTCAGAGATGCAATGTTCTTTATGGAATGCGGGGAAAATTTTCTATATAGGCAATGATACAAAATGTTGAAAATAAAGTTGCTACTTTTTATTGTGGGGCTGGAAGGGGCGCGCACGTGGGAGAGCTGGAAGATTTATCACGAAGGATGGATTCAAGGTTGTTGTGAAGTAAGCAGGTTTGGACAAAACTACGAAACTCAGACATGCATTATTATAGTTTTAATAAATGAATACATAATAAATAAAGTATCTACTAGACTGTTGCAAATACTAAAGCATAATACGTGATTATTTGGACAGAAATGTAAGAGCACTAAATAATTATATGAGGATACTTTGTCTAGGAAGATTACGCGATGCCCCAGGTTTGGACTTTTATGGTTGAAATCATGATTAGTCTAAAAGCTTATGTGAAGGAAAACTTTATCCCCGATTCCGGGCTTCTGGGCAAACCGATTACGGTTGACAGTGAAAATCAACAGGCCTCTTGGCTTACCCAAGTGTAAGCAAGGTGTAGGTTATACGGTACGAAAGATGTTTAAAAATAATACTGGTTCAGCCATGTGAGTAGAGTGATCCAGACTGGACAAGCAAAAGGTTTCTTAATAACGAATAGATTAGGTATCTGACAAAATATGCAGCTGTAAGACCAAATGAAAAAAAAATCATTGTGAAAACCGTTGACGCACAAATTATTACACCGCAAGGATTTTACTTTTTCATTCTTCCACTTTTACTACTGCATACTAGTTGGTGGGTGATGAAGTGTTTGAATACGATTTTAATTAAGAAAACCCTTTCCAAATTATTTTCTATGAATTCTATGTACGAAGGTTAACCTACGATTGTGGTAATGTCACAGACGAATGCATGCATAATTATTCGTGTGGAAAAAGGTAATGGCTTTTGCTCTATTTTCCACTTCGCTCTGGTGATGTTTTTTGCACAAAAATCATCATATGAATTCTTATTATCGAATTGCGTATTTACATCATCAAATGGAATATTCGGATTATTCAGAAAAAAATAAATATCACAAAGGAATGTAATTTCTAGAAAATTTCATTCATGGTGTGAATAAAAATGACTTCTTCATCCTACTCTACCTATACCCATCGAAAAACTCATTTGTCCTCTGATTAAAAACGTATTGTTTAAATGCAAATGAGTCATTCCAGAGAAATCCATAATAAATACATATATACTGATAGTAGGGGAGCATAGGTATAGTATAGTAAGGCATAGGTACACAATATTAAGAACATTACAAGTACGAGTAATAGGTTATTTTTGCAATAATCCGTTCATGTAGTAATCATCCGTCCATAATTTTAAGACCTGGAATATTTTTTTTTTAATAATTTAGTTCCCCTTTCCCGATTTTCACCCTTTTACTGCGTTTTGAATATTTTCAATTCTTAGAAATGTTTGGATTCAGATTGCATTTTACTCATCCTACGCTTTCGGGGTTATGTGTTCTTGTTATGTGTTATGAAACTGAGCGGTCCTATAGTTGTTTGTTCACAATATCTTGGTAATCAAGATACAAAAGTTGTCTAATGAGCTACTAAGCATACAATTTCAAGTTATGTAATATGCCACAGAAAAATAATACATGCCCACACATGTAATTTGTGTAATAGATTTCTTGAGGTGAACAAGTTGAGATATCTTTACAAATAATGTTATGTGTGATGTTTACTTACATGATATTGATGTTATGAATGTGATCACATAATTTTCTTATACACATCTACTAAAGGGATATGATCCTTTAATTTTGGTTCTAAACCTATGAAATTGCTACTGTTTCACCATCATTACCATAAATCAACAAATAGTTATGAAAGCTTTGAAATTCCAATCCTGAACAATGTAAAGAATTTATTTGAGTATTTGGGCGAGACCTTTGATTTTATGTTGTTCTGGTTTAATCACTAACTAAAGAGTATATCATTGTAGACTTTCAATTTTCAAACTGTTTTTGGGTGGTTGGTTTAAGTGTCGGCATTTTTTTACTTTTGTACCATTTCCTGGTGTTTTCAATATAAATTAGGTGCAAAATAATGATTAGTGAGCGTAACAGAACAATATTTTGCTCAGTGCATCTCTGCATCTGTACATCTCTCGGTCATATACCCTGAAAACTTAATTTCATCCCTAATTTTTACGTATGCAAGGGGAAGTAGAGTTTATGCATGCTTACGTGCATATTTTTCTGTTAGAGGAACTGGTTCTGTGCAGGCAGCCCTAACGAATACAAATACTTATTCATATCACCAGCTCCAGTTTATATGTACATACATTGGGATTCTCTGAAAAACCATTGTGATGTAATTAAATGTATAAAAACAAAGGCATTGCACTTGGCATCTTCATGAGTTTGTGCATTTCACTACCAAGCCCCTCTTCAGACATGAATAAAAAAGAAAATGAAGACTAACTGCCAACGACATTCTGAATTTTAACATCAGCCTGTGCACACCATTCGAAATTGATCTCCTATAAATCTGATTAAGGAATCGCTACTGTCCAGTAAATACATCTACAAAACATCAAAATGAGAACCTTTCCACTGTTGAGCAAATGGATCCTTTGCTTCATCCTTTCTGTTTGTCATATGGAATTTGTTTGGAGTTTGGTAAGCTAAACATTGATATTATATTTCTACGGATAAAACTATTCTATATTTCAATATTTTTTTCATTAAAAAAATGTATATTTTAATTTATAACAGACAGGAGGATTTCCAATTTCAAACCGGATAAGGATAATTGACCCTAAACCAAGAGCATCATCTCAAATAGAAGAAGTGATTTCACGAAGAATATTTCAAGATCCGGACTACTACAATGTGATACATGATTACTATTGAATCACTAAATTATATTACTATTTAAATTAAGTTTAACCACGTATTTGTGTACATTAATTAAAATCTGTATGCATATATGTAAATAATAAGCATGTTTGTACTTCATTAGCAATAAAAATATAACAGACAATCGGTTGTTGGAAAAAGAAAAAAGTTAAAGTAGATTCTCAAATGGCCCCATATACTGGCCCCCGTTACATGTCGTCAGTAAGTTAAAAACAATGTTCTTGTTTGGATCCTCGAGGAAGCTATGCTCTCGGACCTCTAATCCAATCTGTTGTTTACGGTAGTTTTTCTCTCGAATCTTTACACTTTTCATTTTGCGCATTGTAATACTTTTTGTTTACTTGGAATCAGGGCCTTTGGCTAAAATATGATACCTACCTGATACCGCATGCCCCAATAAGTGTGAACATTCACATTACAACGCAGAAGGTTCAGTAAAAACGACAAAGCCGAAAGCAAATCTACACATATTCTTATATACATCTTCTGATACACATGTGCGTGCAGAAACTTTATTTTCTAAATCCAACAAACTCTCTCAATAACTTGTTTGGAGGAATATCTTGAAGCAATTTAACTTCTTGCTTTTAACATGCGGTTTGCATGAAGGCACTGCCTGATGTCTGTATACCAATAATATAGTCAATTTTCTCGATATATGATGCATGCATCATGTGCCAAGCTCTTATGTACATATGTAGAGATGTTTAAAAATGCTACGGTTCTTCAAGGGCGAATCATCCACTTGATCCACTCCCAATTCTACCCTTGGTTGCGTGCAACAAGAATGAAAGTATTTCCGGAAACGCGGGTTAAAATGCGGTATGTGGCCAACATGAACATTGTACAGAACGAATGCAAATGAACTAATGCCAGTTTAGATTATTTGAACTGAACAGCCCAAAAAACGAGATAATATGTATTTGAATACTGATGCAATTCGACTTTATTTCCACTTTAATTAAATAATTTGAAGGATTTCAGACTATTATTACAGAGTTTTAATGGAACATTATATATAAAAAATAACAGCCTATGTACTTTAAATTATAATTTTGATATTTTCTAAACAGCAACATGTTTTCAGTAGAGTTGCTTTTTTTGCACTCACACATCACACAATTCAAAATATGATTACCAGATTTACCCATTTCACAAAAAAAAATAATATGTAGTTACACAATTTGCAAACATGACCGTATTTTACTTCTGAGAATCAATCCCACGAATTACGCGACGATGGACTACCTCGATCATTTAACAGTTTGCTCTGAGCTTCCGCTTTACTTTTAAGATTTGTCATGCCCGAGCCAGAAATAAGATGATGATTTGTTGGCTGTATTATCATCGGGGATGAAGATTTCTTCCTGAAACTTGCAATATCTAGTGTATTGCCTTTTGGTTGATGTTCCACCGTTGGCTCATCGTCACTTAGGGTGGTGTTGGTGTTCAGCAAATCATCTAAATCATTCATATCATCAAAACTGTTTTGCATTTGGTGAAAGGTTGCATCACGTTGCCCCTGTTCCTTCGGAGAGGCTTTCACTTTTATGGGAGTAGAGGTGAGAAAGCGGCTTTGGCTCTTGTCTCTGCCAAATGGAATGGAAGCTTTGGCAGAAGTTGTGTGTGTTTGCAATGCATTGTCAATGTCTACGCTACTCCGTTCACTTTCGTTGTCATTATTGGCATATTGAAAGATTTTTCTTGTTGACAGTTCTGAGAATGCTGTTTTAGGCCCACTTTGCGTCCTCGAGTTTATCTGACCGTAATGGTTAGAGGCAGGCGATTGGAGCGGCTGTATTTGTAACCGTTGATCATCACTTTCTTCATAGTTGTTCGATGAAGCTGTCCGAGTTTGCAGTACTTTGTTGTTGCCACTGTGAAAGTCGTCAGCGGCATTTTTCACAAATGCCAATTTCCTGCGGAACAAAAATTGCCAGACAAAGTTATATGAGCGAATGCATAGTGTATGTAAATACATAGTTCAAGCGCGTTAATGGAAGTGATTACAAAAAAGAAAATTAAAAATCTTCAATATTTAGACAAATGCAGAGACCGATAACTATCCCGTGCGTTAACACACAAGGGAGATCTATACAAACAATCTTTCCGCCAAATAATTTAATCAAACATTGTTTGCATAGGTAAATGATTTGGATAATTAAGCAAAATGTAACTACCAACATAACTGTAGAGGCAAGCAAGCTATTTCGAGTCAAGGCATAAAATATTAATCTCATTTATTCATCACAGTCATTACACTGACCTTTCATAGGGATAATATTGTTTACTTTCTTCAAAGTGTGGTTGTTTGGTTCCTTTCCCTTCCCGTGCTGCTTGTCTCCCATCCAATTCTTCCCCAGAACCCTCTTCACTCAACGAAGTTTCATCACGAGTAACTTCCTTTTTGCTCTTACTCACATACTGTTTGATTTGCTGTAAACGACTATCTGACATTTCGTTACTCCATCGTTTGCCCTCGCTGCTGGTTACTCTGTTTGCTTTTCCAAATGAATATTTCGACATTTTCCATTAGTTTGGTCATTAACTTGATGCAATATAACCTCCAACTCTTATTATCCATTAGTTTTACTTACTCAGATTTCCTCCAACCGAGATAACTCCGCTTGACTTTGCATTAGCAAGTATCTCATTGGAAGTTGCAATAGATACTTCATCCTCGTCCCAATCTTCACTCGGAGTTGGAGATTCTCCTATTTACATAAACACACAACAGCAGCGAGGGTTTTATTAGAATTGGAAAAAATTGGAAGAAAAAAAATCACAATTAAATTGAATGAAAATATGTATCTCAACAAGGCATTTCATTTGTATAGTGTGAAGTATGCAGAAAATTCGTTCGAGTGGGATGTTTTCAATTTGTACTCACAGACAAATCTGTTTGTCAGACCCGGAAAAGAAAATTACAATTCAACCACTTATAGCTTCCCAAACACAAAAATGTAAACTTTTTGGTTTTCCTTTTCTTTTATGCTTAATGGGGAAATGACTGTGTACTCCTTTTCATGCTCTACTCGGAAGCCCTAACCGAACTCATCAAAATGGAATCAGGCTTACCACTACTACTACTACCACTACTCGAAGCAACATCTTCAACTCTTCTGTTCCCTTCTTCTCCTTCTTCTTCTGGAGACTCTTTCCTACCTGCCCTCTTGATGATGATTTCCTTCCTATTAAGTTCGTCATCCTCATGGTCGTCGTCATCTTCTGAAGTATTTTCCTGTGGGCTTCTTTGGTGACGTCGACGTCGTTGGTTTATGAAATCTTTATCTTCCTTCTGCCGCGGATTCTGCCCTTGTATTTTACTACTTTTAGGACGAGTGCCAGGCAGTTCCGCCTTTTCATGATCTCCCATTCCACCATTATTTTCATGCACATTTCCGTGTTCGTGCCAGTCATCTTCATGATTGTATTCATCAACGCCGGAGAAGGGAGGTGACTCAGAAGAGTTCCGTCGATCTTGCATAATAAAACGCAGAAGAAAATGGGTTATCCTTGTTATTCTAATGATTATTAGAGCATGGAAGCATAAAAATATCTTCATTTCCTTCTGTTCTCATGTCTGTCTAAAGCCAATAGAGAACAGCGAGGTGTTCTATAATATTTAGAAAGTGTTATGCCGTTTTTTAGCACAATTTCAAAAAAAGGCCTGTAGCTTCCGCCACATTCCTACACCTGCTTATGTAAGTTTCTGCACTGGGAAAGCAGTCTAGTAAAAAGCTAGTAGTAATGTAATTTTAGTTAATATATAGAAATTAGAGTAAAAGCAACATGATACCATATGCGACAGCTGCCGATGATTTTGGCTGGTGAGAAGGTGGTGGACTAGTATTCATGGCACTAGCATTACTGTTCAAACGCTTTAATGGCTTTGCTGATGACTTTGGCCGAGACGTGGAGCGTTTCTTCCGTGTGCCCGAGCGTGCAGAATTATGTCGACTTGGACTAATACTTGCATGTCTTTCCGAAGATCGGGTGGATGAACCATGTCTGTGTCGGTGATGGTTAGTTGCGTTGTTGGACTGTTGCATGAAAGCAGGTACTTCAACTTCTTCGGACTCTTCTTCTTCTGATGACATGTCAGAAGAGTTTTCCGATTCCCCTTCACCTGCCGTTTTCCCTGCTCCTACTTCACCTGCTGCTGTTCCCATCTTGAAAGTATTTCCTTCATATTTTTTCTTCCTTGTCCAACGAGCTTTGGAAAAAAATGTTGTCTTCAACGCTGGAGCTGATGATGAAGGTTTCTTTTTCCGTTTTTTATCACCACTTTTCTCGTCCTCTCCAGAACCTGGCTCGGCTTTATGCTTCTTCTTCACAGCGGATGCAACCTTCAAAAAAATTCCGTACAAATGGAAAAAGTAAATGAGGCACCACTATTGAAAGTTTTCATGTTTTCGGCACAACGACTCGGAAAATCCCATTGTTGGCTCGTCAAGGAAAATTCAACTCATTCAATATTTTAAATGTACATTTAGCAAACAAATATCTAAACATGTTTTTGCAAACTTTCCAAAGTACACAACAATAGATCGGATATGGTCACAAATTGGAATAAGGGAGTAGGGGAAGAAAATTAAAAAATAATAGCATTCAATATTTTTATACCCGCTTCCCAAAGTTTTTCCCGGAAGACTTGACAGCAGTGAGAATTTTTCCAAAGGAGCTTTGTTGAGACTTTTTAGAGCTGAGTGTGGAAATGGCATCTAGTCTCTCATCAATGGAAGACTTTGTAGCTGCAAACTTTGCAAGATTTTTCACGGCGCTCCTTTCCTCTTCAAGCCTCTCATAATCCTACGCAAAAAAAAATGAAAAATTTATATTTAAATTCTTTCGAAAAAGTAATAATAATGGCCAGCGATCTGAAAATATCCTGTGCAAACAATTTACATAATATTGTAAGCAAACAGACGCGCGCGGCAGGAGGTGTTCATGTGTGTATATAAAAAAATGTTGATTTGGGACTAACAAAAAATTCCCTCATTGTCAGAATTTCTTTTTTGCTCACGTAACAGTAAAAAAAGTTTTTCCCATGTAAAAAAATTGACTTTCTTTTCTACATAATACTTTTATGTACTACTTTCTCCACTTCTCATCTTATCATATAATATGAACACGAAAAAAGTTGCTTTTTCTCTCAACCTACTTGAATCTGATCTGTAGACGACGTCGTCGCTCTTTGTTGAGATTTGAAATGTTTCAGTGCTCTTTTCATTTCTTCCATTCCAATAGCTGTACTTTCCGGATTAAGTCCAATATCGCTCATATTCTGTTCCAATTCCATTATTGTTTTGGCACGAACTAGATCTAGTTGGCTTTTCCGCTTCTTTCCCTCAAACTCATCAGCGCTAGTAGACATGCTATTCAAATCATTATTATCATCGGAATCCTCATCCCCTTCCTCTTCTTCTTCATCATCCGGGGAAACTTCCACAATTTTACGTGCCTCTGCATCAAAAATATACTTCTTTTTCGCAGGTGCTTGCTTCAATGAAGATTTTCCCCTTGAACGATCTGCAAATTCGGAATGATCATTCTGATGTTGTTCCTGCCGTTGTCTATCATTCTTATTTGAAGACACGGCGACGCACATGTCATTATTCTGTTCATCCTCATTTGCATCAACAGATTCAGAAAGCGTATAATCTGAAACTTCATCTGACTTTACTTCTGTCGCCGAATATGTCGCTCCCATTTCGTCTTCCGCTTCTCTGCTACCTATAATAGTAATAAAAAATCGTAGTGTGATCAGTCTTTTCATTTTGCTGTACAAGGCCATGATGATGTTTCATCAGGTTTTTAGCTACACATAGTACAAAGTATGCAGGTATTTTGTTATAGGCATGTTTTTTTGTAGAATAATATGCATGTTATGCTTGAATAATGTCAAACCGGATTTATTCATTGCTGCTGCGACTAAACCAGAACTTGTTGGTGGTGGTGGAGTACATGCTGACAAAGGACGTCGATACTGCTGCTGGCTCCTTTTATTATTAGCAGCGGTTGCAATGGTGGCAGAAGCGTCACTCGAATTTGGCAGGATGGAATTGTCATGCTTTCCCTCATGGAATTCTTCCGGTTGAATTATTGTCAAAAACTCTGGATCAGATTCAGAAAGTGATTGTAGTTGCGCCAGTGAACCTCCACGGGAATTCTGTTCATGCTGATAATGTCTGTGTTGCTGTTGCTGCTGCTGTAGCTCAGGAGAAGACCGTTGATTTTGCTGCTGGTGATAGGAGTGGTGACGTTGAATTATTGGCTGTTGTACATGTACTTTTGTTGAAATCGGGCTAGGTGCAGCAGAAGACATGTGTTCTGTGTCAGAATATGAATGAGTTACCTTTCCTCCCGATGAAACCTTGCTTTTCCTTGGCTTTGCTACGGGAATACCGACGACGCTTTCACCACCACCAACTTCATCAGCACTTTCATCCAACGTGTCTCGCCATGCCCCAATTGGTGGAGCAAATTGCTGATGCGAACTTTGCGGACCGAGGTGTCTCATCTTTGGCCCCACTAGAATAATCCCGGATGGAGGGGGGACATTTCCACGGCTCTCATCATCAAAGCTTTCTCTATCGCCGTCTCCGATTTCACGCTCCAGTTGAGAATTGTCATTCACGAGTTCAGCTCCATTTTCAGTCAAAACTGGCCTATTATTATTGTTTCTCGTGGGGCCGTGTTGGATTTGTACCTCGTGGCGAAGCTGCTGAATTTGCCTTTCATGATCTTGTTGAAGTGAGGCTAATTTATCTTGCCAGAACTGTTCCTGACTTTCCAGTCGTGAAATTAGAGACCTGAGCTCTCCCTGAACCTAGAGATTGGGACGAGGCATTAAAGAAAAATTCATTCATTCAAGGAGATTAGTACTTTTTCTTTTTTTTCTACAGAAAATAATCAAATGAAATTGGAATACAGAGAAAATTGTTTGCTTTTTTTTCTGAAATGTAATGCGGCTTTGCACAGCAAGGTACACAGAAACAGTACAATATATGTATATGGTAACTTGTATACGAGTCTACATACGGATGCTTGTAGAAATTTTTGTAACTCCACAAACTCCGGTTTCCATTTCTGCGGATCTCCAACAAATTGAGGATGGTTAATAACATCAGCGGGAGATTTTGTGACTTCGCCATCTTCTCTCGAATGTCTTTGAAATGAATTAATGGAAAATCCAGCAGGGTCCTACGAAAATAAAAAGAACCAGAAAAATATGTATTGCTTCAACTCAAGTGTGTAAAATATGTATGTATAAGGCGCAGCAAAACTCATCCATCAAAGAAGAAGAAACCGAAAAGAATTATTATTATTATTATTATCAATTTATATATTTTGTTAGTAAAATGTCTTTCAACACCACAACTGTAACACTATACAGCGCGGTGAAAGAATCAAATTCGCATTTTGCCTTTTTCTCACTTTCCATTAAGGTCCTTTTTATTAAACTTTTTGTTTTTTTGCCTATTTCATTAATGGATTTCTCAGATAGAATGGAACAAAAACCAAAGTCGAAAAATTCAAACAAAGAAGAGGGGAAAGTAGATATTTACATTTAAAATAGAAGTATAGCAAAACCTGGTAGTGTTTTTATATATGCATGTACCTCAGAAATCATGGCATTCGTTTCTTCATCCGTCCCATTTTGTCTAACTTTCTCTTCCTGCAGATTACGCCAATGTGCTTCATGCTGATTTGGTACCCGGGACACGTCCACTTTTGTTGCCTCTGCCCGCTCCCAATTTCTCAGACTAGAGGTGTTCGCCATTCTAGCGTCATCAGCAGCAGGATGAGAACCGTCAACTGTAACAATTCCATCAAAGTAAATACTGCACACAAAGTACACGAAAAAAAATCCTTTCCATGCTGCGATGTTGCGGTGAATGAGCATTTACTAGGAACATGTTGTTGTGTGAAGCGCGATAAGAATTTCTAATGACTTGTACTTGCCTGCCACACAGGCAAATGCAGTAACTGCTAAACATATAATATTATATAATATAATCACATCAAATACTTTGCCTTAAAGCGACAAGGAAGGTGTATAAAAATAATGTAATCTTTACGTATGTATTTTCATCAAGTTAAAAAATCATGACAAATAAGTTAAAGTTTTGTCATGAACAAGAAAAAAATACACTGCCTGTGTACATAAGACGAAATCGAGGACGGAAAGTTTGCTAACAACGCAAAAAATTACATTTTCCTTCATCATGATCATCACATATTATTATTCGATAACACACACTGATCCATATTCCGACTGTAGATAGGTATAAACATGTGCAAAAACTTGTAACACAATGAATACTAATATAATTGTATAGTTATATACCAGGTAGTGGAGATGATGGCACAGAAGGTAACGGTGGTCGCATTAACGTTTCCACTTGGAGCGGAGAATCTCTATGAAACGGATTTGGAAGCTGGTTTAGAGAGTCTGGGGAATGCTTGTCGGAGGAATGATGTGACTCGACTTGTTCTTGATCATGTACTTTAGGCATTTCTTCGGGCAGCAGTTCCAAATTTGATGAAGACTTTTGTTCAACATACTTTTCTGTCCATTAAAAACCAATTACGTAATACGTGAGTATGTTCATAGATACTGAGGAAGTCTCATTTTAATCATAACATAGTTTACTACTATTATTTACCGTGAACCGCGATCGATGTTTGCGTAAATGATTCTCGTTTACCGAGCAGCCCAGTTGCGCCATTGTTGTAACTAGTTGCTTGTGGCCCTTGATTTTGATGGAACGGCATATTGTTGAGAGAGGTAACAGATCCTGAGAAAGAGAGATTGCTGGGAACTAGTTGATTAGTGCTGTAGAGTATTGACGGGGAAGGGGTTTGCACTAAAGGAAATAATCCCTGGTTCATCGACGTCGACGACGTCGGAGCATGGTGGGATGACATTGGGATGGAGAAATGGGAGTCATATATCCCATTCCCCGGTGTTTGTTGATCGGGGTGTCGATTGCGTAGCAAATTGTGTGATGTCTCTGGGTATGAATGATGTGGAACCAGAGTAGTAGCTGATCCTGAAGGCAAGGAGGGAGGATACATTGGGTTCGCCGGAAGACCTTGATGTCTACGTTGGATGTGTGCCAAAAGATATCCGGGCAGACGGAACTTCTTTGGGCAATAAGGGCACTGCAATAAAGAGAAAGCTTGTTATATGAGCTATTATACTCAAGGGCATAACAATTACTGTACATTGTAAATCATTAAGTTTCACTCATAATTAATAAGGTCTTGATGAAAATTAAGTTTTAATTGGAAACGGAATGGAATGCTTGTTCAAAGAAAAAGCGAAAATAATAAATTAGCCTGGTTTTTTTGGCTAAAGGGCTACGTTATAGCATCATGTTTACTCTAACTACCTATACGATGTAATTTGGAATCAATTTATCTCTTTTGGAACGGTGGTAGCATTTTTTTTGGATTTGTAAGAGTGTATAGAACGCAATAAGTAGAACAACATGAACAAATGCGTGCTTTCACTTCATCTAAAGTTTATAATTCCGGGAAGAAGAAGGATGAAAAGTAAAAAAAAGAGAGAATTTTTTTTACTTTAACTTTTACTAAACAAAAAGATGTAAGAATTAACTCTGCCTTTGCCACTCGTGTGTGCTTTGTTCACCCACCTGATCGTATTCATTGAAACGCAAAGAATGCTAGTTTTAACGTAAAGGATGATGTTGATGGGAGAAACTGATGATATTTTATGATGATGGTGTGGGTGGCTAGCTCAGGTAACTTTTATTGTTGCTTCGTTTATGGAGGTGGATGCGTTTCTTCACACGGTGATGATGATAACCATGAATGGGTGGTTGTCTCCTCACAAAAATTAAAAGATAAAAGCAATTAAATAAAAATATGCTCAGTGTCGGTTCGCTTACTCTTCTACCAAATCAATACCACACAGTTCCGGATAAATTACAAAGTCCACGTAGTTTAATTTAATTTTTAAATGACTTGTTTCTTTTGTTCACAGCAAAGGAAAATATATATAGGTATTCTATCAAAAATGAAAAGTGTAACTCTACAGACTTGAGTTGGCTTAAATTTAATTGTGATCTTTCTCTGGTGGTCTCTCAAGCCGAACTGATGGTCGCTCGTCCTTCTTTTTCTGTTGTTGATTGATGAGCAGGCGGTTTGGCAGGAACGAGAAGATCGTTTAAAAGTTGGTAGCTACTCCCAGACATCCACATCATGGTACTGGGGCCGTGGTGCAGATGTCATGGCCAACATAACGGTGTTGGTGGTGGCTTGCTCGCCACATACTCCTCCCTCGAAAGGTCCCCTCGGGGGTGAGGTCGTCTCTACTCCGAGATGAATTTTATATTTTCGGAGCTGTCTGTTCCTTCTGTTGTTGTGCTTGCGTCGGCGCCTCTGATAACGCTTCTGCTCTTCGGTCTGCTCACTTCTCCGACGCGGTTCACCATCTGGACGCGGTTTCCTCAACCGTTTAATCTTCAATGGTCCGGTCTCTTTGGGTTTTGGTGGACCACATGGAGGATTTGAAATCCACTTCTTTAGTTGGGGTGGCAATTTCCTCAGTTCTGACGTGTCACGAGTTGGTTTAATTTTTACTTCTCGTACAACTTGCTCTGATGATGGTGGTGGTGCAGGTGGTGGTTCGATGTCCATTGGAACCCATAACTCCACAGCACTTTCTTCTTTGCCCTCCTCCACAATGAGATTGATAATCTCATTTGAAACACCTTGAATCCATCTAGGTATGGATCTAGGAGTCCAAACGGATTTTAACTCCGACTCTGTTGTTGGTTGTACTTTTACGAGTGTAACCAATTCACTCGTGTTCATGACTTCCGTTGTTGGCTCATCCACTGATCTTGCCCTGGAAAGTCGCCAATCGTGTAGCTTTTGGAAAAGATGTTCTTTGTTGCTGACTTCTGGAAAACGCTGTAAGTCAGTCAAAAATGTTGTTAGCTTTTTCCCATGCCAGTACGTCGCAGTCAGTTTATTACTGAGCGGAAAGGGGTTTAATGTTGAATCCTTCCAGTTTCCATCAAACAAACTTGGAATTAGTTTGTTCCAGCACAAAAGTAGTAGAGATGTGTCGTACTGAGCGTAACGCAGCATTTGGGGAGGCAGTGGGTAGGCCCTCCAGTCGTACTGTTGACAGGATTCGTTGAGATCCGCCGGATAAGCAGCTCCCAAAAGATCTTTGGCCATGGTTTTCAACCCAATTCGAAAGTTCTCCTCCGTAATACCGTACACATAATTGTACACAAACTGCGTGTCCACAACGGCTCGGGGGAAGAAATGAAAGTCCCTTTGCAGGCCAATAATGTCATTGTGGCAACCGTGGAGGATTTTTACTATACACTCAGACTCAAACAAAGGTTTCATCTCATTAATAATGAGTTTAATACAAGATGGTATGTACACAACGTAATCTTTTTCAGTTGTTGAAATTTGTATGTACAAAAGCATACCGAGAAAAGAATGTGATGAGTTTCCTTCGAAGTCCACTGTAAGAATGCGAACTTTTTTGAGCTCCTTCATCATCTCCAGAAATTTGGCACGGTCGTTGACAAGTAACGCTGTACCCTTCTCCTTGATATCCAATTTCTGGAACAGCCAATCAGGTGGTGTCCATCCCAAAATGACGTCCGCTTCCGGATTCTCGGTAAATGGCTTCTCCATGAGATTTAAACGTTGTCGGTGTTCAAAAAAATCTGGAAACATTTCTTGCGGTCGGACACGAACTTTTGGCGATGATTTTTGCGCCTCCTTCCACTGTCTTGTCTTTTCCTTCTTTCGCGACATTACGACAAACGGTTCTAAGGATCTCGTTCGTCAGTCTGCAAAGATAAATATACCAAATTAAATAGCACTTTTCAACCTTTCAACATTTGTTGATATTTTCCTGGAACATATTTTGTTCTGCTGGATCGTCGTAATAGTGGCACATTCGTGTCACTGTCATTATTATTGTTAACGCGAGTATTTACCTGAACATTTTGTCTTTCTACATACGGTCTAATATCTTCAACATGTTTTTTGCCAAGAATTTTACCTTGCTCGTCCTCAATTAAGTATATTACCTCATTTATACTTTTACTAATTACAAATGGTCCTACATAATTTTTACACAATTTTTTATTGATTCCCTTGTCCTTATTGGATAAAATATGAGATTTTACCAAGACTTTCTGTCCTACACAATATTTTACATCTCTATGCTTCTTATCATACAAATCTTTGTTTTTCTCACGCGAAATTTTCATGTTTTCTCTCACAATTTTCACAATTTCTTTTAACTTTTCAGACACACCATTAAAATCATTTATATCACAATTATTACTTTGCTGTACACTACGATCAATGGGAAGCATTAAATCTCTCCCTAAATTTAAGATTGCAGGTGTGACGCCCGTCACATCATGCACTGCGCTTCTGAGCGCAAAAGCAAACTCCTGAATATACAAATCCCATTCATTTTGACTATTTTCAATAAAAGAATTAATCATTGGAACTAAATTACGGTTAACACGTTCTGATTGATTTTGTTGTGGATGATACGGACTAATAAATCTATGATCAATATTATACTCCTTACAAAACTGTTTCATAATTTTTGACGTAAATTGACTGCCATTGTCACTAATAATATATTTTGGAAAGCCAAATCTTAAAAATACTTCATCTTTTAACACTTTTGACAACCTTTTGTGCAGTAGCTTGTCTCATCGCAAATAACTCAACCCACTTACTCAACTCATCCTGAACCACTAACAAATACTGATTACGCCTATTTCCACCACTGGGCGGAAATGGTCCCAAAAAATCAATGTAAACTTTCTCAAAAACTTTCTGAGCAATAGATGCATTACCTAACAATCCTGCGGGCTTTTTATTATCGTATTTTACTCTCTGACACACATCACATGAACGAATATAATTTTTTACGTCACTAGACATGCCATTCCAAAACATTCTAGTGGTAAGTCGCAGGCGGGTCTTTTTCACCCCTAAATGACCTGCTTCTGGGCTATCATGAAATAACTTTAACATTTTATCCCTCATACTCTTGGGAATTACTGGTACCTCTACCATTTCAAAATCTCGAGTTACCCCATCCTGTCCAGTGTTGCCGATTGTAGTTCCATTGCTACCGTCAACATGCTGAGGGGTTCCGGGTTGAGGAGTGGCCGACTCCGTACCGTTGCTCTCCGATCGTCTGGACCTGGGTTTTCTCTTACGAATACACAAAGATTTCTTTACTTTTTTATAAACAATATCATTTACCACACAGAATCCGCTGTCTGACGGTGCACTCGTCTGACAAGCGAGTTGACGACGAATCTCTTTCACTTCGTCGTCGTTACGTTGCTCCTCCTTAATCTCCTGGATAAATGGGCTGCTCTGGAACACTGCGAATGCCGGCGCGAACATGATTTCCGGATCGTCACCCAAATAATCAGGTTCGCTGGCCTCTGGAGGGATGGAATTCCGCGACAACGCGTCCGCCACACGGTTTTCAATCCCTTTCACGTGCTTGATCTTGTCCACATACGGAGCTAATCTCATCGCCCATCTTCCCAACTTGGTGTTTTCATCCTTAAAACGCTCCAAGTACCGCAACGCCTTATTGTCCGTGACAATATAAAAATCTTCACCATAAATATACTCTTTAAACTTATTTGTTGCCCATAAAATGCCCAATAACTCTTTCTCACACGCGTGTAATAATCGTTCAGATTTGTTCAGAAGTTTACTAGCATAATGAATTACTTTTTCTTGCCCATTTATATGTTGAACTAAAATTGCTCCAAGCCCTACATTGGAAGCATCCGTCTTTATAATCAAAGGAAAATTATAATCAATTGAAGTTAAAATTCTATCACCACACAGCTCCTCTTTTAATCTTTCAAATGCCTTTTGTTGCACATCGCCCCATAGCCACGTCATCCGTTTACTCAACAGCCTGTACAGTGGCTCTGCAATCGTAGAAAAATTCGGAATAAAATTTTGATACCAGGCACACATGCCTAAAAATGTATGAAGTTCATCTTTTTTACTTGGAACTGGTAAATCAACAATTGCTTTTACTTTGTTTGATTGCATTTTTATTCCCTCTTGAGTAACTAAATGTCCCAAAAATTCTACTTCCCTCAAACAAAATTGACTTTTTTCCAAACTAATTGTTAAACCTGCCGCTTCGAAACGTTTAAAAATTGAATTTAAATGCTCAAAATGTTCTTCTAAAGTTTTTGAAAACACGATTACGTCATCGACATACACATAACAAAACTTTCCAATAATTCCATTCAAAACTTCATTCATAAGTGCAACAAATGTCGCTGGACTATTCTTTAAACCAAAAGGCATTACTAAAAATTGAAACAATCTGCCTTCAAAATTAAAAGTGGTGTACTCTACACTGCCTTCATCCATGGCAATTTGCCAAAAACCAGAATTACAATCTATTTTTGAATAGTAACCTCCCGTAGGTAACCTTTTTAAAATATAAGACGCTTTGTGCATTGGATAAAAATTGTCCTTTGTGATTGCATTTAACCTTTTATAACCGATAGCCATACGGATCTTGTCATTTGGTTTGGGTGCTAAAACAATATTTGCATTATATTTTGAATTAAAAACTTCTTTTATCAAACCTTTAGTCAACATGCTTTCTATTTGCTCTGATATTTGACTGGAATATTTCGGCGGATAAAAAATTGGAGCGACATTGATCGTCTTTGTCGCTTATTAATTCTATTTTGTGTTTGACAAGGTTTGTTCTACCGATCGCCCCATCGGTTCTAGCAACGTTTGGAAAATTTTCAAGAAGTGATTGAACTCTATTGTAAACTGATTCCTCTAAATTATGAATTTTTGAAGGTTCTAGCATGTAACAAGATTTACCCTTAATGTTTCTCAATTTATACTTCACGTCTGGCATATCAGCAAACCAAAAATCATTAGCATTTTCATGAATTACCATATCAGACTTTCTTATAAGGTCCCTACCAACAAACAAAGGGAAAGGCAACTTTTCAAAAACATAAAAATCATGATTAAGCTTCTTATGTCCTAATTGAATATTCAAGTTTAACAATCCTACAGGTTCTATCATTTGACCATTCATGCATACCATTTTTATCTTTTTTACAGGCTTAAATATTTTACTTAACTTTTGAGCGAGTGACTTACGAATGAGACAGCTTTCTGTACCATTATCAATATACGCAGGTATTGTAGACCCTTCAGTAAATAATGACATGTGAAGAACCTGATCAGTCTGATTGTGGAGAGCACCAGCCGGTTCCGCAGCTAATGATCCCCTTCCGAGTTTAAAGAATCTTGAACTTTCTTTGGGTCGTCGTCTTCTTTGTCTTCATCGTTGAAAAAGAAGGCGGTGGCAGGACAATTGGATGCAATATGTCCCACTTTCTTACACTGGTAGCACGTCCTATCTGCATAATTGCTGTCGTCTTGTCTTGTGTTGTATGGTCTTCCGTAAGTACCTCTTGTCCTCTGATGAAATTGTTGTCGATTAGCATATCCATTGTTACTATTGTTTGGGCCAGGTTGCTGCTGTCTATTCTGATGAGAGCTTGAACTCTGTTGCTGGGGACGGTTAGATGGATTATTTCTCTGTTGCTGCTGCTGCTGTTGTCCATTATGATAATTATTTGGTGGCTTGCCTCCGAATCGTGGCCTACTTGATGCTGATTGGCTCCCTTGACTAGCGTCGCTTGGGTATGGCTGTAGAGGTGGAAGCCTGGAACGACGTCCTTCTTCACGGTCAACGCACCTCAAGTCACTCAACACCACTGCGCATCTGTCGATCAATGCTTCAGGGGTGGAGGTGGCATCTCCTACTGCAAGCTTCAGCCTTGGCACAAGTCCTTTTCTCGCACGGTTGACTGATGCTGCTGTTGATTCTGCGGGGTAAACCTGTTTGGCGAGATCCATCATTTCCCAAACGTAGGTTTCCACCGGTTCCGTTTCCTGTTGTCTTCTTGTTGCTAGGAAATGTTCTCTTGTCTGCTGTTGATTGACGCTGTCGAATCTTGCTTGGAAATCTGTCTTGAAGTTGAGCCAGGTATAACCCGTTGTCTTCTTATTGCGTAGCCAGGAGTTCATATGATGGGGGAGGGCGGTGGGCAAAATCTCCAAAAAATCCTTTTCTTCAAATCCTTGGCTCCTTAAATAAGCCTCAAGCTCACCGAGATACGTTATAGCTGTTTTCTTTTTTACATCATAATGTGGGGGTTTAATATTTGAATTAATGTGGTTTACCTTCACTGGTATTGTAGGTAAAGTGATGACCGGTCCCGTATTCTTTGTGACCCATGACTGGAGTGCTGCTTTCTTGGTGGGGGACAACGCCGCTAACACATCTGCCGGAATCGTTGCCATTGCGGGTGGGTGGGGTGGCTGGGATGTAGCCTTGCTTTTACTTGCTGCTGATGAGCTCGCTTGCTGCTTTTCTTGCGACGGTGGTGGTGGGAGTGGTGGAGGGAGAGTTGTTGCACTATCCTCCCTCCTCACTGGAATTTGCACTGTTGAAGACGCCACAGATTCCTCTTCACTTGTGGTGTCCTCCACTGGTACCACCGCTGCTTGATTTCTTGGTTGTCGCTTTCCTCGTACTCGCCTTGGAGGTGGGTGTCCAAGCGGTTTTCTTTGGTCGAGGGTGGAACTTCTAACGCTTCTTGAATCTCTACTTGACTCACTGTGGTCAGACATCCGTACATGTCTGACACATTGTCACTAATTAAAACTCAATAAAAAGTCACAATTTAAAATTAACTTGAGACCTGACGGTTCACACAGAAGCTCGTCTGGTACTCATACATACATAACATAAAATGTTCCACCTCAAATTAAAATTATTTCCCTCAAAAATTATAATTAAACATTTATACCACACTTTACTTAACCATTAAAATGATAATAATTACCCCTCACTGGCTGGTGAATCCCCACGGTCAGACACACAATGTCCAACACAATCACCAACCTAAAAAACTAATTAAAAATTAAAATTAACAGAATAATGGCCAGACGGTTCACACAGAAGCTCGTCTAGTCCTCCTGTTTTTAAAATATCCACACAGTAATATGTTCCACGAAAATAATAATTAAAACCTTAATAATCAATAGTCAGTAGTTTACCGAAACTTACAAACCGAAAAAGTACTATTATCCGTTGATTCTGGTAGAGAGCTGGTTGGGCGCCAGTGAAACGCAAAGAATGCTAGTTTAACGTAAAGGATGATGTTGATGGGAGAAACTGATGATCTTTTTATGATGATAATGTGGGTGGCTAGCTCAGGTAACTTTTATTGTTGCTTCGTTTATGGAGGTGGATGCGTTTCTTCACACGGTGATGATGATAACCATGAATGGGTGGTTGTCTCCTCACAAAAATTAAAAGATAAAAGCAATTAAATAAAAATATGCTCAGTGTCGGTTCGCTTACTCTTCTACCAAATCAATACCACACAGTTCCGGATAAATTACAAAGTCAATCGTAGTTTATTTTAATTTCTAAATGACTTGTTTCTTTTTAATGTTCACAGCAAAGGAAAATAATATATAGGTATTCTATCAAATATGAAAAGTGTAACTCTACAGACTTGAGTTGGCTTAAATTTAATTGTGATGTTTCTCTGGTGGTCTCTCAAGCCGAACTGCTGGTCGCTCCTTCTTGTTTCTCTGTTGTTGGATTGATGAGCAGGCGGTTTGGCAGGAACGAGAAGAGAGTTTAAAAGTTGGTAGTTAATCCCAGACATCCACATCATGGTACTGGGGCCGTGGTGCAGATGTCATGGCCAACATAACGGTGTTGGTGGTGGCTTGCTCGCCACATCATCACCGTTATTTTCACCGAGGATTTCGTTCTGAGTGTTAGCCAGCATCTCCTTCCGTTTCTTTAATTCCTTTTTGGCACTCGTCAGGGTCTCTTTGAGATGAAGGATTTCCTCCGAAAGTTTTCCTTTCTCTTTTTCCGTCTCATTGTACTTTTCTTGGAGATTAGTTAGCCTTTCGATGGATTTCTCTTGGGACGCAAGAAGAAACTCGGCGATAAGTTGGCTAATGCGAAAAACCTTGATGAAAGCCGGATCTACTCGAACTGTTCCATCATCAAACTCCGTATCAGCTTTACAGAAAGTCACGGGTTTTATCAGTTCCAATAGTTGACTAGTGTCACCCTCATGGATTAGGTTGTCGATGTCAATAGAAGCTATAAGAGATTAGAATTAGAAAGAATACATGTTATATTTTTTTGTGCGCCTACGCTTATTTCCATACTTATTTTGCAAATTTCCCGATTCCAATTGTAACAGTAAAGATTACTGACAATGAAGAATTACTGCTCATATTGCAATATTCTTTCTATATGTAATTGTATTCCTTAGCGTGTTTTCCAGCTACGTATGATTGATAACATTTCTGGAACAAATATGAATTATATGAAAAGCTCACCAATTTTTTTCCAGTCCAATTGTTCAGTTCTTCCTTGGAAAGTTATTTTTCCCTGAATGAAATTTGGCTGGGGTGTATACTGTTGAGAACTCATGATTAATCTTCACCGTTACGAATTAACTTTAGTCATACATTTCATATGAAACAACTTAAAGTACGCAATTGAATTGAAACTCTATAAGGCTTATTAACTACCACACCAAAAAATGTAGGACTGCAAAAGTAATGCTAACACGCGTAATGCATTGAATTACAAGTTAAAAAGAAAATGCTTAACTTTATTTTTAAGTGATCTTCTGCAAAAAGTTACGATTACGACGCGAGTGCACTTTTTTGCACGTGATAATCATCCTTGGAACCTGTCAGTTCCAGTCTCCAAAAAATATTGATACTGGTTGCGGTGTTATATTATTTGTGTTTGCCTTTTTAACGATGGCTTTTCACTTCCAAAAAATGAACATCTATCAAGATAATATGAAAGCATGCCATTCTAGAATAGATAGGATTTATTTGCTTTCCTTGTCCCGTTTCTTTCTTTACTTTTCATGCCTAAACTGAATAAAAGGAGCTTATATAATGCACTTCATGTGCTGTATTGGTTGTTTGGTCAATGCGAGTTGTCATGGAACCGGGCGCGTTGGAAACACCAAACGAAAGAGGCTTTCCGTTTTTTATCACCTTGGATGAATCGGAGTGAAGTGAAGTAGGGGAGCTTTTGGGAAAGCTTAAAGCTTTAGCTAATTCACTTTCTCATAATGTATTTAAAGTTAAATTAATGTGTAATGAAATATTTTAAAAATTGATTTTTTTGGCTGTAATAAATGGTATGGGCATGATTATGAAAGCTTAAAGCGATACATACCACGAGAATGGTGGTTGAACAAAATTTTAATGCAAACTTTGCGAGAATAAATTTTTTTAACTGCAATTTTAAGAAAAATCTTGTAAGTACATTTTTATTGAGTTAACAACTTGATGTAATATTATTAACCAGTGCTTTGTATACAAACTACACTTTGATTAAAAGAAATATATTAAAGGCTTTTTTAAGGCTTTTAGGACAAATGTCAATCAGCAAATACTCATATAAGTACATCCAGTGATGGATTCAATAAATCCTATGATCACCAGTAGTAGGATTTCATAATACAATGTTTATTTTGAATGTAATCATTTCACTGTTTCGTGAATGGCTGTTGTTGCAGGCACAATTTTTTTGGTATTTCTAGTTGATCTCAGCAATGGATTTAATTTAAGGCAATAGCATTAATATAACAAGTATATGGAAGCACAGATAAATATACTTTCTCTGTTTTTATAATTATATCACTGATTCTTTTCAAGTGTTTTTATCGTGTCTGTGAATTTTTACCAGTTAGCTAAAACGTTTAAAGCATAATTTATAAACTCCAAATATTACACTTACATATTATTTTGTGAAAGCAGTGTTTTTTTTTGTATTTAAGTTGTCAGGCACGGTGAAAATTTTCTGTCATTTGTGCTTAGCTTTATCAAAATTATCGTATCATCGTTGCGTATGGCCATATATGTAGATAACATGTTCATTTATATTTAAAATATATACAATCTGATAGTCTGTCTTTTAAAATACTATGTAATTGACATGTATAGAGGAATTTTGGAAGAGCAAATTTATAACAATTGGCATAATACGTGACTATTTGACAGTGATCTGTTTCCATTGTGCGATCTGTAGCATCGGGACACACGCTAGAAATTTATAATCATACATAGCTAATCCTCTTTGAATAATAACAACTACTACTAGAAGTATTTTATATTTATGTGGATGCTATTAGATAATTACCATTAAAAAGGTGATAAATGGCCGTTTAAAATCAAATCGAAAAAAATGAGCTGGTTG
The DNA here is from genome assembly GCA_004115045.4 of Sinella curviseta. NCBI lineage: Eukaryota > Metazoa > Arthropoda > Collembola > Entomobryomorpha > Entomobryidae > Sinella > Sinella curviseta. The sequence goes on along the minus strand of CM023203.3, from coordinate 37,772,681 downwards.
AAGTGTTAAAGTTAAAATAAAAAGCGAGCAGACAAATTAACTATGAAAATGTGTTCGCAAATAACTTGTTATATATTCTTTAAATAAAACATAAAAATCTTATAAAGTAAAGTATAATGAATGACTTTTAATAATACATATTTTTTGTGAATTGCTTTTTTCTTCTTCTTGGTACATGATATATAAATTATATTTTTTAAAGGAAAATCATACAATAAAGGTAATAATAAAGCAGGTTGACTGTGTGAGCTTCTTTTCAGTTTTTGCAAAAAAAATCTCATGCTTTTTTGTTGTATATAAAATTACTGATGAACTGTACCATTATCAAAGCAGTTTTTGTATAATCATATAATATAATATAGTGTACTGATAATAATTATGTGGTGAAAACTTCCGTGTGACTATAATCTACCAATCTTTGCATATTTCAAATTTCCACTCCCATTTCAAGTGAGAATGTTTATCGTCATCGGTGAAATTGGAAGAGACAGAGTAATCTCCTCGGTATAGCATCCCACTGGGCGCCTCTTCCTATACAATTAATGATAATTACGTCAACAAAAGATGCTAAATGACAGTCAAGTGTATACGAATAAGAAAACTGAAATATAATTTCTTTGTTTCATAAAGCGTACCATGGGTGTGGTGTAACTTTGGATTTCTGTCTTGGGGCCATAAGATCCAACCATGTGCGCCATATTGTCCACTACATAGACACACACAAAGATAAGAATAGACTTGCTACGTGGACTTGGGAAAATGTGATATAATCTATAAAATTAGGATTTTCCAAAGTCATACCTGGGATTCCTTTTCGATAGGTTTTCTGAACATATTTCAGCCCATGAACGATCTCGCGTTGTACTATAAAATCAATTCTAATCCTATATTGAACTCCCTCCTTTATTTTAAATTTTTGCTCCTTCAGTTTTGTCAACTCTCCAGTAAGGTCAAGCTCTTTGTCAGACATCCCGTCCACCACCAAGGCCAGTTTTTTGACAATTACTTTCCTGGGATCTTCCGGTTCTGTATAGCGGACAAAGTAAAATTATATTACATATTATCTAACATACGCATCTTTCCTTACAAATCATTCATAAATTGACTTAATAAGCATATTATTTAAATCCGGTGTTCCTTACCGACAATGACATTGGCACCCGAAGCCGCACCTCCCAGCAAGGCCTCTTTATAACGTCGTAACGACTCATCCTCCTTATCCGCTTCAAGAATCTCAGTAATTGTCTTTTGTGGTGGAGGTTTGTAGTTTGCATCCAAACTTAATTGGTCAACATCTTCTGCAACGTCACCAACGTTGGGGGGAGCTGTCTCAGACATTTTTTATATGCGTGGATAGATGAAGATTTTTCTTGTGCCAGACAAATCACCGCACACTACAAAATCGGCAGACTTGAATACTGCAAATATACAAAAAAACACTATATAGAATAATGTGCAGTACTGCACCTCTCTAAACCGGAAACAAGAAGTCAACAGGCAGCCAAATGAAGATACACACGCAAGCTAGCAAACATTCTTGAATGGTTCCATAACTTATATTCTCGAATAAAAATAGCAAAAAGGAAACAATATTTTAGGGTAACAAGTTTCGGATGACATCGCCTTGAACTTTCGAATAAAAGTTGTATATAAAATATTTTTATATAAAAGTGGAATTATGTACAAAAAGTTTGCAATTACCTTGTCAAGTGTTGACTTTTACTTTTCACTAGCCACGAAAAAATAATATATAGTTTTGGCAATAAAATTGTCTACCGTTGACAAGTAATCTTGCTCCGAGTACAAGTTTTACTTTTGCACAGACAAGAACTTAAATATTATGCGCATATCATGTAATAATACAAGGAACTTATGGCTTATTGGAAATATGCACATCAGCACTGAATTTTATTGATAAAAGGAGGAGGATCAATGTAAGTAGTAATGCATTGGAAACTAGGCGTGGATATCTCCACCAAGCTTAACCAAGAAAAAATTAAATGAATAATATCTTTCTCCGCTCCTCCGCACACAGTCCACTTGTTGTTTTCTAGTAGTGTTAACCATTAATAGCTGTCGTATTATGATAAATGTGTGATGATGTGATACAGGATAAGAGTTGCTAATATTATTATGAATACTGTGTAGTGTAACAACGAAGATCAGTACCAAAATGTAAGGCACAAAACCATCACCACCACTGCACTGATCTTGCTTGGTGCTATACGCTGCTCTCACTCATAATAAATAATAATATATATTATTTAGGAAAATGTTCATAATCAAAGTAAATGCATTATTCTCTCGCGTACAACAGTCATCCGAGAACTGAGCCCAGGATAAAAGTCAAATTGTGGGAATATGTGAGCATCAATAAGCAAACACTTGAGAATGACATAAATATAATGAAAAAATGTATGTATGTATAATAATATCTGCTGTTCTTTATAGTTTGCAATAGCGGTGCTAATGACCAAAATATTTCGTGTGTTGGGTTGTGCGAGAAAAAAGAGCAAAATGTACCACACAAGCTAATAAGCTAATATTTGGTTTGGGAGTTTTATGACTGTTTAGAGATCTCTCTGCTGCTGAGACCTTAATGATGATGTATAAAAATGTACACAGAAATTGTACATACCCATACATGATGCATAACCATTCATTCCTAATAATAATGATGCAGAAAGAGAAAAAGTGAGAAGCCCAAGTGGAATCTTCGTCTATTTGTAGGTATGCAAGCTGGGTTAGTAGTGAGGATTTGTAACAAAAGTTGTGGATTCCTTTACTATAATGTACAAAATACTAATAATGATGTGATATGTGGAGTGTGTGTGTGTGAGCTGCTGCCTTCTTGTCAAGATTCTATTCTGCCATGAAAAAGACAGCAGGGAAATCTCCTACGTGGTAATATCGTCCTATCAATTTTTTGGCTTTTGCATTATTCTTTATGTCAGTTCAGGTCGAGAAAAGCAACAGGAGGGAGTGGATATATTGTAATGACTACTGACGTCTGTGGACGATATTATTAGTCATCGTATCGTCTCATATACACACACATGAACTTATGAACTAATATTTTACATACGTATAATAATATATATATATCGAACAACGTACGTAACGATTAAAATGGTTTATACACAATGGACTTATTCATGTCAAACAGCGTATATGTGCAATATATATGCAGAGGGATTAATATAAGGGCTTTCCCGTATATTTACATTATTATCCCAAATAGTTGTTCTCTTGTAAAATGTTTTTAGAAATATGCATGCAAAATATTATGTCTTTTTTTGCGGTTTGAGAGAATTACAGTTGTTCGTATTACAAACTCATAACTAACACGTACTTGAAGATTATTTCAAATGAGACAAAGAAGGTTCATTTACGAGAATGTAGTAAAGTTGTGGTATTATGAAAAACTGACAAAGACTGATTGATTGAGGAACAAATGAAGAATACCGATAGGGATGTGGTAAAGTTGAAAAAATACGAACAGGGATTAAAGAGATAATATAATATGTATGTACATGGTGCTTGTTTGTAAAAAAAAGTTTGCTAATTATTATAACATGAAAAACTATTTGTTGTTGATTGGAATTGACATGCTAAACATGATGTACCTTCATTTCACTCTGTCTACCATCATATACGTTATTTTAACTTTTAACAACCTCATCTGGCAAACTACGTATTCGAGAGAATCGAGAAGTTTCTCAGAAGCGTAAAATCTTTCTTGGCCCAGATGCAAAAAAATAAGAACTGAATTTTTTTAAGTTGGGAGAGAATGAAATACTGATTTCGTGAAATGAAACGACAAGAAAAATGAAAATTATGATTTTCAAATCCAATTAAAATGTTAATGGCTATCATATTGGTAATCTTGACAGTATGTAGATGCAAGTATTCGATATTATAATTCCAAGTTTTTTAACCCTTGGAATTCATTGGCTTTTCCACACAAGCATCTGGACATGTTCTGAAAAGTCGGTGGTAAGCTAAAAATTAAAAATCCGAACTTTTTACTAACAAGTTTTTAGTCACAATTACAATGACATATATGTACATATAATGAGTTGTATTATCAATAAGACGTAATACCCTTCTAGGAAGTTTTGTATGGTATTGTACATAGATATAAGTATCTTTTCCCGTCATTAGCAGGGCCGTTAATAATAACCGTCAAATAATAGTAGTCTAAAACATGCACATAAAGCCATAAACGCTGCGTGTGGCCTGGCAAGAAAAGACAAAGGAAAGTTCCAGTGCTCACTGGACCAAGTTCTCTCGTATATTTAGCAATTATGCCAAATGTCATTATGCAACAAAGTATGAGATTTACTAACGTATATAAGAAGTATTATAAAAAGACATACAATTTTACAATAGGATTTTACACTTCTCCTGGAACTGTAATGGGTGAAAGCAATACATGTTATATGCGCTTGTTAGAATTGCACAAAAAATATTATGCGATGATGCCCTCTCGTTGGTTTTGGTGATGGTGCTTGTGTGAATCTCTTTGCTTTTGGATTTTGGATCTATTGTACGTGGTATCGTACTACTTGCTAAACATGGTGTTTAATGAACATCTGTAAACCTGCTGATATTCACATTACTGGAGTCACTTTCTTCTTCTTCATCATTAACGTTAAATTGATATTACCATTCATTAAAACTGTTGTATGTACTGTAATAATTAATTTAGTACTTTGTGACAAAGATTTATACAAGTTACAACCCAAGGACTTTAAAAGGTTGATTTCGAAAATGAAATGAGTTCAGGTTAATCGACGATTGTTTATTCGTGTGGCAAATTATGGAAGATGAAAAGGCACCTGAAAGCACATCCGAAGAGGCTAACGTAACTGCGGTAGACAAAACTAGTGATCAAGAAGTCAACAGTGGTGCTGGTGAATCATTGTCTTCAACTACTACTGTTACATCAACCACCACAGACGCCCCTAATAGCAGTGCTGCTGGAGGTGATTCGAAAGGTGGAAAGGATAAAGATAAGGATAAAAGTAAGTACTATTTGTTGAGGTTAATTGTGGAAGGAATATTCAGAGGGTACTTAAAAATGTTAACGTTTATACTCAAGTATATTTTAATCTTGTAAATCTTTTGTAGTAAATATACTGCTGAAGCCAGTTGGAGACGCGCCTATATTGAAGAATAAATTGTGGGCAGTTCCGGCGGAAAGACTAGTATCTCAAATTACAGAGTTTGTGAAGAAGTACCTAAAACTCGAAAAGAATCAAAACTTGGTAAGGGGATCTGCTCTCACTCGTGTGTCATTTTCGTGTTTTGTACAAATTATTTGGTAATTTTTCATCAGGGTATGATTTGGTTTTTTTTGTTGGAATTGCAGTTCTTCTTTGTCAACCAGTTATTTGCTCCAGCTCCTGATCAGTGTCTCCGTGATTTGTACGAGTGTTTCGGATCGGACGGGAAACTTGTTCTGCATTACAGTACTACTGTTGCTTGGGGTTGATCTTTTTGGAAAGTCTGAAAGGATCTTCGTTGTCGGTAAATTCATTTTTAATCCCTTTTTTAAATTATGAGTTCCATGTGTAAAATGCATATTTAGTTTTCAACTTATAGATAATTTCTACTAAAGTAAATTGTTAATTAAGTACATGCGCATTTATGGATGTTGTATGGGCAAAAGTCATCTTAACCTAGCATCCTATTCCGGCTGAAAGTAAATAACCTATATATATTCATGCTTACATATAAAGATGCATTTTTTATCTTTAATCCGGAATTAAGTAGGTTTAATTTATCGTTTGTTGCTAAATCATAGATTTGTGCAAATATATGTTTGCTCCATTGTTGTATATTGTGATGAACAAGGAAAAAACTACTCCACATTGATATTATAGTTCTCTCATATTATTAGGGATACTACAAAATAATTGTGAATTGTTGGCTTGCTTAGTGTTTTTTTAGTTCAAGAATATTTTCTGTATAGGTATGCATTATGCATATTCACACGTTGTTGTTGTTCGTACGTGTGAAAAGAAAATAAATTTTCAAAAACAAAAAAATAAAAAATTGTCACCACCCCGCAGCATATCGAGATCCCTTCAGCACCAAATTTCAGCACCAAATGTAGAAGAAATATTGCAATGGCATGCAGTATTAAGATAAATGGCAACTCGCATAAACAAGAATGCACATTTTTCATTCAAACCTTAAGCTCAACATTCAAATATATAAATTGCATAGCTTTAAAAACAAAACGTACCAAGATGAACGATACGTAATTAGAAAGCCCTTTCAAAGCGCTATCGATGGACGCCACGAAACGTTGAGGTAGCCAGTGATTCCTGGGAACAGGAGCAATTGGAAGTCGACTTCAAGCATAAACAGATAAACTTACGCTTAACTTTTTATTCCAGCAATTAAATTAATGCACGTACCAAAATGAGTGATACATCATCGGAAAGCCCTTTAAAAGTGCTATCGAATGACGCCACGAAAAGTCCAGGTAGCCGCTTATCCCTTGGAACAGGAGCACTTGGAAGTCGACCTCAAAGCATAAGCACATAAACTATCGCTTAACTTTTTATTCCAGGAACTTAAATTACAGTACGTACCAAGATGAGTGATATATCATCGGAAAGCCCTTTAAAAGTGCTATCGAATGACACCAAGAAACGCTGAGGTAGCCAGTGATTCCTGGGAACAGGAGCACTTGGAAGTCGACCTCAAAGCATAAGCACATAAACTATCGCTTAACTTTTTATTCCAGCAATTAAATTAATGCACGTACCAAAATGAGTGATACATCATCGGAAAGCCCTTTAAAAGTGCTATCGAATGACGCCATGAAACGTCCAGGTAGCCGCTTATCCCTTGGAACAGGAGCACTTGGAAGTCGACCTCAAAGCATAAGCACATAAACTATCGCTTAACTTTTTATTCCAGCAATTAAATTAATGCACGTACCAAAATGAGTGATACATCATCGGAAAGCCCTTTAAAAGTGTTATCGAATGACGCCACGAAAAGTCCAGGTAGCCGCTTATCCCTTGGAACAGAAGCCGTTGGAAGTCGACCACTAAGCATATGCAAGTCCACTTACGCTTAACTTTTTTATTCCAGGAGTTAAATTACAGTACGTACCAAGATGAATGATACATCATTGGAAAGCCCTTTAAATAAGCTATCAAATGACGCCATGAAACGTCCAGGTAGCCGCTTATCCCTTGGAACAGGAGCCCTTGGAAGTCGACCTCAAAGCATAAGCATATAAACTATCGCTTAACTTTTTATTCCAGGAACTTAAATTAATGCACGTACCAAAATGAGTGATACATCATCGGAAAGCCCTTTAAATAAGCTATCAAATGACGCCATGAAACGTCCAGGTAGCCGCTTATCCCTTGGAACAGGAGCCCTTGGAAGTCGACCTCAAAGCATAAGCATATAAACTATCGCTTAACTTTTTATTCCAGGAACTTAAATTAATGCACGTACCAAAATGAGTGATACATCATCGGAAAGCCCTTTAAAAGTGCTATCGAATGACGCCACGAAAAGTCCAGGTAGCCGCTTATCCCTTGGAACAGGAGCACTTGGAAGTCGACCTCAAAGCATAAGCACATAAACTATCGCTTAACTTTTTATTCCAGGAACTTAAATTACAGTACGTACCAAGATGAGTGATATATCATCGGAAAGCCCTTTAAAAGTGCTATCGAATGACACCAAGAAACGCTGAGGTAGCCAGTGATTCCTGGGAACAGGAGCACTTGGAAGTCGACCTCAAAGCATAAGCACATAAACTATCGCTTAACTTTTTATTCCAGCAATTAAATTAATGCACGTACCAAAATGAGTGATACATCATCGGAAAGCCCTTTAAAAGTGCTATCGAATGACGCCATGAAACGTCCAGGTAGCCGCTTATCCCTTGGAACAGGAGCACTTGGAAGTCGACCTCAAAGCATAAGCACATAAACTATCGCTTAACTTTTTTTTCCAGCAATTAAATTAATGCACGTACCAAAATGAGTGATACATCATCGGAAAGCCCTTTAAAAGTGTTATCGAATGACGCCACGAAAAGTCCAGGTAGCCGCTTATCCCTTGGAACAGAAGCCGTTGGAAGTCGACCACTAAGCATATGCAAGTCCACTTACGCTTAACTTTTTATTCCAGGAGTTAAATTACAGTACGTACCAAGATGAATGATACATCATTGGAAAGCCCTTTAAATAAGCTATCAAATGACGCCATGAAACGTCCAGGTAGCCGCTTATCCCTTGGAACAGGAGCCCTTGGAAGTCGACCTCAAAGCATAAGCATATAAACTATCGCTTAACTTTTTATTCCAGGAACTTAAATTAATGCACGTACCAAAATGAGTGATACATCATCGGAAAGCCCTTTAAATAAGCTATCAAATGACGCCATGAAACGTCCAGGTAGCCGCTTATCCCTTGGAACAGGAGCCCTTGGAAGTCGACCTCAAAGCATAAGCATATAAACTATCGCTTAACTTTTTATTCCAGGAACTTAAATTAATGCACGTACCAAAATGAGTGATACATCATCGGAAAGCCCTTTAAAAGTGCTATCGAATGACGCCACGAAAAGTCCAGGTAGCCGCTTATCCCTTGGAACAGGAGCACTTGGAAGTCGACCTCAAAGCATAAGCACATAAACTATCGCTTAACTTTTTATTCCAGCAATTAAATTAATGCACGTACCAAAATGAGTGATACATCATCGGAAAGCCCTTTAAAAGTGCTATCGAATGACGCCACGAAAAGTCCAGGTAGCCGCTTATCCCTTGGAACAGAAGCCGTTGGAAGTCGACCACTAAGCATATGCAAGTCCACTTACGCTTAACTTTTTTATTCCAGGAGTTAAATTACAGTACGTACCAAGATGAATGATACATCATTGGAAAGCCCTTTAAATAAGCTATCAAATGACGCCATGAAACGTCCAGGTAGCCGCTTATCCCTTGGAACAGGAGCCCTTGGAAGTCGACCTCAAAGCATAAGCATATAAACTATCGCTTAACTTTTTATTCCAGGAACTTAAATTAATGAACGTACCAAAATGAGTGATACATCATCGGAAAGCCCTTTAAATAAGCTATCAAATGACGCCATGAAACGTCCAGGTAGCCGCTTATCCCTTGGAACAGGAGCCCTTGGAAGTCGACCTCAAAGCATAAGCATATAAACTATCGCTTAACTTTTTATTCCAGGAACTTAAATTAATGCACGTACCAAAATGAGTGATACATCATCGGAAAGCCCTTTAAAAGTGCTATCGAATGACGCCACGAAAAGTCCAGGTAGCCGCTTATCCCTTGGAACAGGAGCCCTTGGAAGTCGACCTCAAAGCATAAGCATATAAACTATCGCTTAACTTTTTATTCCAGGAGTTAAATTACAGTACGTACCACGATGAATGATACATCATTAGAAAGCCCTTTAAAAACGCTACCAAATGACGCCAAGAAAAGCAAAGGTCGCCAGTGATCCCGTGGAACAGGAGCCCTTGGAAGTTGATGTCACAGCTTAGGCATATAAACTATCGCTTAACTTTTTATTCCAGGAACTTAAATTACAGTACGTACCAAAATGAATGATACATCATTGGGAAGCCCTTTAAATAAGCTATCAAATGACGCCATGAAACGTCCAGGTAGCCGCTTATCCCTTGGAACAGGAGCCCTTGGAAGTCGACCTCAAAGCATAAGCATATAAACTATCGCTTAACTTTAGATTCCAGTAATTACACAGTCGTGTAGCCATAACAATAATGAAGATCTTGAGTCATGTTAATAGTTTTAGCACAGAGAAAAACGTTTTTATTCCATGTAAAATTAACGTACAATCATAAATTTTAAGACTTTGTATAGAAATGCATATAAACAGATTCATCTTCTCTTAGTAAAAGATTGTGATGGGTGCTGACCATGCTGTCGTCGCAACTGATCCAGTTATCTTCCCTGTGAATGTAAGATCTGAAATGGCCAGAGTTTTTTGTTGGACCAGTGTGTGTAATAAGTGACTCTAATTTGTATTTGACGCTGGCTTTTGACGTCTGAACTTTTATTACATCTGCAAATCGCTCGCAATTCTTGAATGGTGTCACCTTTTCCTGTCGGTCATTGAAGATCCTTGTGACAAGCATAAGACAGTCTGGAGAAACTGTAATGGATGTTTTAATTCTCATCAATTTGGCGCTACATCTTCCGCAGTTACACTCTATAACTTCGTCTGTTCGGGTTGCGGCATTCACGGCTGCTTGAATTGGAATATTCGGTGCAATGTAATATTCGCAGTAGTTTCTTGAATCAGTCCTAATTTCCTCGCAAAAACTTTTTAGACACTGTTTCGTCTCCTTAACTGTTGACTCGAAACGGGAAAGAAGTTTTGATGTGCCTGGAGTCTGTAAGAGAGATTGTATCAATTCTAAGACATCCTGCTGTTCCCCTTCAGGAAAACGATAATTCAGTGCCACGTTTAAGGTTGTAATCCCGGTTCTAGTGGCATTCAAGATTGCACTTGGGTCGCCTCCGGATTCAAATATGGCCTCGTAGAAGCATTGAAGCGGTATTGGTAAGGATTTTTTTTCAAAAAATGGTAAGGATAAGAGACACTGCATGGAGGCGTTTATGTAGCAAGTGTTCCCTAAATTAGGAAGTCCATCATTAACGCGTACATACCGCGATCCTGGTGGCTCTGTATTGCGAACTGATTCTTGATTCAAGCTTTCTCGGTTCTCGCGTCCTGAAAAATAATTGATATCGTAAATGTTGCGCTGTCTGCAGTAATTAAGCGTGTATAATTTTGTTAGTAAATCTGAGTAAACTGTAAAGTTACCTTTGCTGAAAATCTGTTTAGGGCGCATCTTGGATCTTGAAGAAAAATGCTTTGGTGTTCGGTTTGCTGGTGTTCTCTTTTGCCAAGTCTCGTGCTCTTGTTTTGTTTTCCTCCGTTTCGGGGTTTTGATTTTGCCACCCATCTGTATAAATTTATCGACGGCAATTTTCAAGTTTCCTTTATGGAAATCATACGCATCCTCAACGTAATCTGAATACAGCAGGTTTTTGTCCGTTCTGAAAACATTCTTTCGGATGTTGAAGCTACTCTCAATAGTAGCATTGCTCTCTCTTAGAAACTTGTCGTTGTATGCGGACCTTATTACTGCTCCGCTCCATAGACACCAAAGTGGAATTTTCTGCTCGGCTAATACCCTTAGTACCTCGGGATTGTAGTACTTATTAGCCGTTGTTAATCCATACGATTGCTCTCCTGAAATGTTAGCGTAAGAGGTGATTTGTAATCAGTGTAACTAAAAGTTAAGCAGGAAATTTCTTCTTTAATGTAATCATTTTTGGATTTATACTGAAATTGTACCTTTGGCAAGTTCCGCGGCTTCAATTTGCTTATAGTACCGGTAGAAGGGTGATTTATCGCGCAGAAGTTTGTAATCCCCATAAACGTCAAGTAATGGAACAGCTTCTGGGTATTTTTCTTCCTTCAAGTTGATCTCAAATTCAGCTTTACGTGATGTTAACTTTTCTATGTCTGCTTCCAAGCGTTCTGCGCAACGAAATTTAAGTCCAAAAGTTCGTACAATCTTTTGACAATTCTGTTCAAATTCCGTCATGTTGAAGGATTCCTGAAGCCTTGCGATCGACTCAAGCGCTAATTGAAGAACATCTTGATCCTGTTTCTTTGAAGTTAACTTTGACGACACCAGTCTTTCAGTTGCTTTGATCAGGTGATTAGTGCAAATGAACACACAGCATCTAGTCCTGTCCCATGTCTTCCTTCGATCTTGCGTATTTAAGATATCCCAACTTGCATTAATGTAATCAACCAATGTTTGGTCGTTAACACCTGCAGGAAAACCACAGTAGCCAAGTGTGTTTAACATGGAATCGTTAAGCGTTAAATGAAATTGTTTTGTCTTTGCTTTCTACAATATTACAATAAAATTACCCTTTATGATACCATGAATTACTGCGTAGCTCCAATCAGAGATAATGACATGTGCGAAAGGATTTGTGTTGACTGATTTCACCAAATTGAAGCTTGTAGTGATTCTTTGAAAGAAGTTCGATATTTCAAGGTTGGTACCCCTTTCACTTAATTGTTCCCCAATTGGATATGTGATGTCGCCACTATTCTTACCAATCAGAGGATAGAGGAGGGGCATTTTGCTAGAGACTTTCCTGACGATACCTCCTGTAGCGTCAAAGTAGCATCTAGTGAATCCGCTATCGACTTGATCAGCATGAAAGAGCAGTGACTTTTCATCATACAATACAACCTGTAGATCTTCCGGGGACGTATTGACGTATTGAATGAATCCTTTCACGGGCCCTGTTGCACCTTTGGCGTATAGTTTCTTTAAGCGTTTTATAGCCTTGGAAGGTTTTTTGTGAAGTCTTTTCTTCGTCCTAGCTTCTGAACGTATCTTCCTAAGAACGTCTTCACTTTTCTGCGCATGGTTTCTATGTAACGCCTTTAGACCAGCAGTGTGACTAAAATTTTCAATAAACACTGACTTGGCTTTTCGTGTTCCCAAAACGCTTCTGATTTTCGTCCTGTCCTCGTTGCGAATTTGCCGCCCAGTTGCCTTTTCCTGGATTAAATGAAAAACTCCCTTTGATTCCACAATGCACGGAACAGGTTGCCCCTTCTTGGGAGGTTTCGGGATGGTAACGTCAAATAGCATTCCGCAATTTCCAGAGCACTTTCCCCTCATTTTGCAAAAGGTGTTTCGTTTTTTTGTGCAGTATGTTGGACTGCATTTCGCATTAAATGAACAGACAATATCTTGTTTGCTCATGGCATGATTAATAACAGACGGCCATCCTCCACCTACCACAAATTTGTTTTTCTCGAAATTAAAAACTGATGATGTAAGCTTCTCAGCATCAATCGCAATGGTAAATTTAACGGGAGGTTGATAATTTAGATCACTAGGATCAAGATCCAAGATCTTGCATAAAGTTTCTTTCTTCATTGTAACGTTCGTGTCGTTCCCCGGCGATTGGATGTTTTGTGGTGCATTCAAATTTGGCTCTTCTTCGTCTGTTTCCCAGTTGTCTGAGCTTGAACTTTCTGAGGAAATGTCTAGTTCATCAGGCTTTTCTGAGTTGGAACTTTGCGAGGAAACGTCAACTTCGTCGAGGTCTTCCAATGTGGAACTTTCTGTGGATATATCAATTTCTTCTGGTCTTTCTGAGTTGATACGTTCAGATGTATGTTGTCCAGAAGCGTCAGTGTCCTCGCGTTTTTCCAATTTTGGAGACATGTCAATATCATCCCAGTCAACGTTATCAATATCTTCCCAATGTAAATCTACCACATCCTTCCAGTTAATTTCATTGAATTCGTCAGTATGGGTTTTTATTGAACCGGTGGTTGTGCTGTTAGCGTGTTGACAATCACTAAGGCCGTCAGGAATGCCTTCGATATTCACAGAATGAAAGTGTCCATTTCCGCCATTTCTATTTTTGAGATTGTTGTTTTGTATAGTATCTTGTAAGACCTCCTTCAGTTCACCGCCTCCGGTGTCGATGTCGACATTTTGATCATGCGTCGACTTCGCTTCTAACTTGTTCTGTGTCTGAATGTGTGTTTCAGTTGTTGTGTGAACCTCTGCTGTCTTTTTTGTCAGATCAAGTGTATGATCACCGGATTTTCCCGGTGAAAGCAATGCACTGGTATCTGTACTTTGTTGCTCGTAAACGCTTTGATTATCTTGCAATGCTCCGGATTTTTTACCACATTCCATTCTGTAATGTTCAATGTGCTCCAGTTTTACTCCTAGCTCTTGTAGCATATTCTGATAAGAATTAAATCCCACTGTGAGCCTCAGTTTCATGTAAAGTGATTTTGCGATCTGTTCTACTTTCCCTTTTTGTTTTGGTTTCGCCCCACCAAAATAAATATCCAGTGCCTCCAACCAAGGCTTTGTGGATTTGCAGCATTGCGAAATGTATGTCGATATTTTACTGTCATCACCCATGAGGTTCCTAAGTATTTCTTTCATGGTATTCAAAACTTGCTCGAATAAAGCTGCATTGTTTCGCTTAAAGGCTCCACTCTGTCGTTTTTCTGGGATTCCAAGCAAAGTGTTTCGGTGGGAGAACCTGGAACAATCCGATTAAGAATTTATGCACAAATTCAGATGTATTTGTTTGAATATATCTCTACAATGAAACATTGGTGTTGCTGATTGACTTATAATCTCAGTCATCTTACATTTTCTCCGAGCTTTCTTCACACAGCTGCATTTTCGTACCCGGTACGTCACTTTCACAATGCTGTATTTTGGTTTCATTGCATGCAGACATTTTGGATCCTTCCGTAAATGCAGTTTCCACCTTCAAAATAATTTATACCAAAATGTTATTAGATGAGGAAATGAAGGCTGTAAAATTATACTTGTTACGAAATTTCATAGTGCTTACCTTTGTTCTTTCTTCACCAAGTTCCATTGCCGTTTGAGCCGGCTTAGTTTGTTCTTCATTAGTTTGAATTTCAGGTGGCATTTCCACTCCCTTTTCTTCATCAGACGGTAACGAAAACTTGTCAGAATGAATTGATGGAAGTGAGTTATTCAACGCCATTTTCGTACCCAGTGCTTTCTCATGTTCGATTTCACTGCTTGTGGAATCTTTTGATACTTCTTCATTAAGTACAGTTTCCACCTGTGAAGATTGATCTTCATTATTATGGATTATTGGTGGCTCTTCGATTTCCTTTTCAACATCAGAGAGTACTGAATTCTCAACGGAATTAATTGACGGAAGTGAGTCGGAAAGCTCAGAGTCTATGCTTTCTCTACTTTCATTAAAGGTAAACTCCTGCCCGGCGTTATGTGGATCTGATACTGCATTATTTTTGGTTGCGTTGTCCTTACTTCCAACTCTGTTTCCTTCAAGGGTAGAGGCATCATGCAGATTGCACTGTTTTTTCCGCGGATCCGATTTCTCGATGTCTTCTTTCATGGTTTGCCTTTCTTTTTCGAAGGCGACTTCAGCCAAGACGTTTAAGAAGGAGGACAAATTTGTCAACTCGGTTTTAGTGAATGTTTGGGCTCGACCTGGTATACGCTCCTTACTCGATGTTGAGGAATTTGCTTGTTTATAGGTGTTTGATAGGGTATGATTTCCAGTATTATTAACGTCAACCGGTTTTGAGTTGTCTTGCGAAATTGCTAGGACCTGCTGATTATTTCCAGCTAAGAGTGTAGTCTTCTGGCGTCGTGATGTCACTTCCCTTAGATCGGGTAATATAAATGTAGCCTGCGGTACTTTTACATATCTCGTGCGCTTAATTAATGGCACAAAATGATCTGTATCATGATACAAATAAAGTGGATCCAGGCCTGAACTCTTCGCAGTAACAGTTTCGTATCGAATACGAGATATATTTTCCTTACTATCAGGCAACGCTTTACGGTAAACATAGATTGGTCTAGAAACTACCTCTGACAAAATGTAAAGAGCATGCTGATTAACCCACTTTTTATCAACAGTTAGTATTTTTAGCAGTTCATTTATCTCATCCAATGGCCTCCTATCCAAAATTTCCCGTATCTTGGTGTTGTACAAGAACTCCAAATGGGCACCTCGCCTTAACATTTTCCCGAACACGACATCCAAGGACATTGAAAATGACAAACTACTCACTCCGCAATTTCCGTCGTCTTTTATGTAATATGCCTGAAACACTGCTGACAATTCGACAGGAATCTTGTGAGTTTGAAGTTGCCTGAGCCCAGGTGAATGGGAAACCGTGTGCCCGCCATATATGTCTGATGCAAACTGTTGCTTCAATGAATGGTACGCAAGGAATGAATTTTCCGTAGCCCAGCATTTATGGACAGCGTGATATTTACATTCACTGCAGTATTGGAACATGCCTTTGATTTGCGATTCAAATGGAATAGGCGTTCGACAACTGGTGGAGTAGTAAAATAGTTTTTCCTCTGCTACAAAGGAAATCGGGTTCCCTGGTACAGTTTTACCAACGTCCTATTCAAAATATGGTACAGGCATATGTAAGCAGCATCCCTTTAAAATTTGGTAAGAATTCATCATTTTCATATTGAAAGGATTTATCTTAAATATTATTATACCTGTTTAGCCTCGCCTAATTTACACATGCCATCAGTAATCCCAGTTCGTCGCTTAATAAGATGAATAATGTCTTCTTGGGAACGGTTTATATCGTGTTGAATTAGCGGAAAATAAGCCATTCTATCACTTATGTTCACTTGGCCAAGGAAGACGAATTTTATCGCCACTGCTTCTGCTTGATGGCTATAGCATATTGTATTCAATAAACCGCCTTTTGAATCAAAAGAAAGTATCACAATTGTGCAATCAATCAATGACGACAGCATTGCTATTGTAGATTTCGTTGGTGTCTCCGCAAGTTGCACACTCCTCAAACATTCTTGCTTATCTTCATCGTAAACATTACAAAGATGAGTAAATTTAGTAATGTCATCGATCATTGCAATGATTGTAACTGAACGTAGTAAATGTCCCGCTTCAGGAATATTAAGGCAAACTTTTCCAACTGACGTAAAAAACCCAAGTGCATCGTTCACAATGTTAAGTGGCCAGAGATAATCGGTTACTTCTGATGGAAGTAGCTGTGAAAGTACACTGTTTACTTCGGAGTAAGTAGTGGTGGAAAGGCGCCCACCAAATGGAGTGCACTTGATTTCTTTGATAAACTCACGAAGCAACTTTTCAATCTCAGAACTCACAACCATCACGGCGTTAGTGCACTCAAAAAAATCATGAATCTTTTTTTTTATCGGAGTGTTTTTTGCGTTCAGGTTATACATATGCATGAAGCTGGATATTCCGTCAAGGGAGCTTCCAGGGACGTTCCACAGAAAACTTTTGTACCGTAAGTTTCGGCCACTGGAGGGCTCAAATGACACTGACGCAGCGAATGATGGTGGCGCCAACGACGAGAAACGTTCGGGTTGTGAACTTGACCTGGACTCAACCGCTGGTATATGATGTGTCCTAGGTGCCACTCTTGTGTCAAGAGTTTTTGGCGTTATATTACTGATGGGCTTCATTGTAATAATTCGCAAACGACAAAATTAAAAATTATTTGTTGATGTACGGAGACAGCACAGAGAGGAGTGATGATAATTCACATCATGCATCTTTACTGGACGATACTAGCATGAACATTAATTTCTTCGGGGTCTGCGAATCTCTGGAGATACTGGCATGTATCTTTTCTATCTTTATACATTACAACAAATCTCTACAATTATACATTATACATACAGATCTCTTAATTATGTTTTCTCATCTCTCGCGTGTGACTGCATCCGCTTACATCCTCAGTCATCCTAGTCCATCTCAGCTCTTCACAAATGCATTATGTTAGCTTTCAAGAAGGAAAAGCTCATCATTTGTTACTCAAGCTAGCAGCCGATAACACTTCTTACTAGCCCTTCCTGCTATACTTGCTAAAATGGAACACGCTATTCTGATTGGGCACTTGGATTCCCAAATTCAAAAGGGTGAAGATATGATTAAGCACGGTGATTTTCATGAAGGTGTCAAAGTGCTCATGTCGATTAACAAGGATATAATGGAATTGGAAGGAAAATCAGGTCAGCACTATTGTTTTGATTTTAATTTTTTAACGAAATTTCTCCAGTGCTTTTCAGTGCTTCCAACTTCTTTTGTAGACACCGGTGCGGAAATGCTCAACATTCTTCAATCTCGTCGCTCGAGATGCTCGGAAATCATATTAAAAGGTATGGAATCCATGACTATTCATCCTCCAACAGAAATGGGATCATCAAAGAAGAGTCTGGCCGTGGAGGACGTTGTGTTAAAACCTGACAATGATGTTTTCCTAGAAGACATCATCGGAATGGAAGAAGCAAAATTAGCACTGACTCAAGCTATTTTACTCCCTAATGCAGAGGTAGGGTCGGTTCCAGTGGCGCATCAATGGAGGGGGATTCTTTTGTACGGATCCAGTGGCGTTGGGAAGACAAAGGTAGCTTATAAGGCAATTTATAAAATTCATAAAATACATGCAGTACGTAACTAACTATAATAAACATATCAAGGTGGTTCGCGCCTTCGCCAATTCAATTGCTCGGTCCACTAACGTTAGAGTTACGTTTCTAAACATTACGTTGGACAAGGTCAATGGTAAGTGATACATAAGACCAGATAAGAAATTTGATAAAAATATAGTACATATATATATCGTGTTGTAGTTGTCATAATATGAGTCATTTTAAAACTAGGCGCTTTCCATGGAGACACGGAAAAAAACCTATCCGAGATTTTTAAGCTTGCCGAGACTTCAAGTCCTGCAATTCTTGTCTTCGACGAGATTGACGCCCTCTGTTCAAAAAGGACAGACGGTAAGCGAGAGTCTTCGGAGCTGAAAATCGTGAACCACTTCTTATCGAAGATGGATGGCTTAATATCGACTGCGCCGATCGTTTTGGTCGGTACTACAAATAAAGTTCATAACATGGACGAGGCTTTCTACAGGTATAAGGCCGCACACAGGTTTTTGAAAATGTTTCAATGCATCATAAGTATGTAAATAATGATCGTATCATTTATTCCTTAGGCGTTTTCATAAAATGGTTTATGTGGAGCTTCCCAACAAAAATGTACGAGAACAACTCTTCCGAACATTAGTTGGGAGAATCCAACCGCGTGAAGCCTCTGTGGGAATTGATTTTGACCGGCTTGCAGATGGATCCTGGAGGTAATTATCACATTGTTGGATTTTCAATTCTCTAATTCATAATAATAATAAATAATAATAAAGGGATTGATTGACTCTTAAGGTTCTCTCCTGCTGATATATGCCGCGTTGTAACCCAAGCCGTACAGGATGTTCGTTATAAGAACATGAGTAAGGAAGTGCT
This sequence comes from Sinella curviseta, assembly GCA_004115045.4. Lineage (NCBI taxonomy): Eukaryota > Metazoa > Arthropoda > Collembola > Entomobryomorpha > Entomobryidae > Sinella > Sinella curviseta. The sequence goes on along the minus strand of CM023203.3, from coordinate 37,753,739 downwards.
TGGTATTATGGAAAAGAACAACGAAGTGGATTTTCATGGGCTCAAAACTCGAAAAGACGTTTTTCGACCTGTTACATTCGTGAGCAAGATTTGGAAATGTTAAATTAGATCTGTTGGTAAATAAATGATGAACCAGTTGTTATTTCATTGTTTCAGGGCGATCTACAGATGGCTAGAGGGAAGGTCAGTCCAAGTAATTCTGAGGCAGAGATTGGAAAGTTAGAAGAGTTCGCCAACAAGTTTGGAGGAAAAGGTCCAAATTTTGAAGATATGATGCCTGACATGCGTTGCATTTCATTGGATGAGGTTAGCAGAAATGTGATAATAATGGCTTCTAGTTTAACTTCCAATTTGTTACAATATCACTTTTTATTGTCGTTCCATAGTTCATGGATGCTCCTTGTAATAGCGTTTTTGTCCTGATGGCTGAGATCATTCGCTTTCTTTTTGACTGATTGGATGGATTGGACTTCATTCTGCATGCGCTGAATAAAATTTATTTCGTACTTAATCCAAAACAAACAATTCTAAATTGTTAATACAATTGGTCTATAACAGCCTATTAAAACTACTACTAAAGTCCAAGTATTTTAATTCACATATTTTTATCTACTGTGTTATGTATATTTTTCCAAATTTTTGCAATCTAAGGAATTAATTTTCATTATCATTAACAATGGGACAAGTTTATTCACTTATTTCTATAATAATCAGCATTCAGAGTCTGAGCAATTCATTAGCATTTGGTGTGTATGGCATTCAGGAAACCCATTCACAAAACCTTTTCTACAGAAAACGACTCTGCCACGAGTCACATTTCATTCAAGTAACTGCAACGCTGCTAGAATAGAGAACGAGTTACTGAAATACTCTGGTAGGTAATTTAATGTGAAACTGGCCTCTTTTATGGTTGGTTTTTACTTCAGAAAAACTATGTTAACCATGCTTTTTATGTTATATAAAATTCGTGGCCGCTGAGTTCAGGTGTGATGTTAAAATTTGAAATATTTTGTCCGGAAACGGATATTTTGCCTTTTTAAACCTGTGCAACGCTGTCTTTTTTCAGAGTAAACGTCACACAACCAACACGAACTTTGTCCAAACAAAGTTTGTAAACAAAGAAATGTTTATGCTGTGTGGCTTTCTATAAATTACACGCATCCTAAAGATCCCTCAGTGCCCCAGATGTACGGCGGGTATCAAAATGTCTTGTTGTTGTTGTTTTTTGATCGGAAGCTCTAAAAAGCACCATACAAAGCAGCCTGAATTAACCAGTTAACAATGAGCATTAAATACTTCCACAATGTTGAACAGTTAGTTAGTTAGTTTAATTAGTTATCTGTCATCTCTTATAGGTAAGTTTTTAAATAGTTGTTAGTGGAACCACAAAATATAATTGTGATCAAAATGACGAACCGGGAGGTTTTTTGTGAGTTTAGTTTAATTGCATTATTGAATGAACAATGAGTTAACAAAGTTTATTGTTTTTAACTGTCATTTAACTATATGTTTCTTAAGTACTCTGTACAGAATCCTTCTGCCAAATCTATCAGGAGGAGCCGGAGGGTGTCCTAGACTGCGTTTCACAGGCGGTGACCGCCTCCTTCAACAAACAGGGCACGCCTCTCGCCGTGGCATGCAACGAGGGGCGCCTGACCGTCTGGGACTTTATGACGGGGGATCGCCAAGGTCATCACTGCCTACTCCCACGCTGTCTGCTCCGTGTCCTGGTCCCGCAACAGTCGCAAGATCCTCACCGACAACACGGTCACAATTTTTGAAGCGACGCCCGATATTATCGAGAACAAGGAGAATCAGCAAGGTGGTGGTTACCTCCAGGTGTGGAAGATGTTCACCTTATGACTAACCACGAGGGGATAAAGAAGGTCAAAAAGTTTGGTCACTTTTTTTGCAAAGCTCGTTACACTCGAGCGTGATGTATGGTAAAACACATTAGGATTCATCAAACACATCAGGGGGAGAGTGATCAATTTTATGGGAAGGAGTTTTGATAAAGATGCCACTAATAAAGTTAAATTATGTATTTCAAGAAACAATTTCTCACGAATTAATAAGTGTTTTTCATGTGTTCCATTTTAGTTTATTGTACAATACTGAGAAGGAAAGGGTAGAATATTTTCAGTAAAAAGAGTATATTACTAATGTATTAAAATACAGTATTTTGATTGTATTGTACGGTATAATTGTAACAGTGTCGTCATTTATTTTCCCCATTTTTTGTTACTAATAATATTATACTCCGCAACTACCTTTGAGGAGACGGACATTTCCTCCAAAGCCTTTGTAAAAGCCTGTCTGTCAGCTTCAAACCGTTGCCTAAGATAGATTCCTTTTGAGTTTTCGGCGTCTGTTAACTGTTTCCAGATGGAGGAACCTGTAGCGCACTGTACCACAAACCTCAAAATATGCTGCTCGTCCCTTCCCTCTAATAAACTTTTCATTTGAAGCATCGCCTTCTGAAAGTCTACGGCATAGTCTTTTAGAAACTTTCCGTTTCGCATACGTTTAGGTCTTGTTACCGAGCCCAAAGTATGCGATGATTGATTTTTCAATTTTGGCATTTTGGCATTATTTTCGTTTTCTAGCATATCATCACTAACACGTGTAGCTTCATCATTGTTGCGGGAATCGGACGCAATTCTTGTGCTTGAGAGAAAATTTTGGAACAGTATTTTGCGGTCCTTCTGTTCCTTCCGAATCTTTTTCAACATTGGAAGTTCGCATTTTATTTTGTTACCGTGTCCTTCGTCCATGCAAGTGTTTTTAAAGGCATTCTCTTCGACCGCAAGCCAATCACTTGCTAGGCAATTCAACGCCACAGCCACACAATCAGTTCCGTTATATCCTTAATTCAATTCAAAGTTCAATTCATATTAAAAACAATGCAAATAAAACAAGCGGAAAAGATATGAATGGAAGTGGACACAAGCTTACCGGAATGCCAAACGTTGGATCCCAGAAATAGCATTTCTCCTGGCCCTTGACAGATAACTTTAATGGGAATGCCAGCTTTCCTGAGATTGGCAGGAGAAATAAAGATGTTTCGATGATTCAGGCCATCAGCACAGTTTTTTATGTAGTGCAAAAATTTTTTGTGTTTCAACGTTGAACAAAAATCGTTCATCATTCCGCTGTGTTCCGGATCTATCACATACCAAATTTTATAGCCGCTCAACACGTAATTAACGCTACCAAACAGGTGATCTTCCTTGTGCCAACAGAAACAGGTCCCTACAGTAGAGTTTAAAGTATTAGGTCATAGCATATTAGTTAATACTAGGTTATTATGTCATTTTACATAATAAGTGATAAAACTAATAACACAAACTGCACTTCACACTTACCCTCTTGTCCAATGTAATAGTACGGAAATGTAACGCCTGCCATGTATCCCATACATTTTGAAAGCGTGTCGTCAGCAGGACCGAAAATTGGAATCTGTGCCTGGATAAGCGTTTGCAATTTTCCTTTCTTCGTACCGTATTTATTACGTAATATTTGCTTCCCACTTTCTTCCTAGTTCCAATGCTGGGAAACAGGTCGCTGGTTTTCCAATTCCTCCCAAAGTGAGGGTCATAGGTACCATGAAGAGTTGACTTACTAACTCCAAGAAATCCAGGTCGGATTACCTCATATTCCTGCGTCTGAAGTTTCTTATACTTGAGCTTCGACAATATTTCTGAAACCGTCATTGTTGGGTGCGCATGATCAGTAACGATGCCCTACATATTATAGAACAAATCACATTCCAATTTCAAAAATATAATTAACTTAACACGTGCGCGCCTGCACACCGTGACAGTCTCAGTGAAATGTATTTTTTATACTTCTAAAAACGGGCGTCATCGTGCAATTACGGTCGCCATTATTAATTTGTTATCATTGTCACCACCATCATCCTCACCTTTGCTGCATGAATATTCACCCCACTCCATGATTATGTGACAAATATCAAGGATATAATACTAAAAATCAATACCGATTTGATTAGACCGATATTTAGTTAAAATGGCACCGTGAAAAATGTCACGGTGTGCAGGCTGGTTGAGTAAAAAAATATTAAGCCGTTTCCGTAATATAATACTTTTCGTAATATTACCTTAAACACAAATTGCTTTCCATGTGTAGCTTCAATATTGTCCATTATTCTTCCAGGCTGACGAAAAGCCAGTTGTCCAACAGATACTGTTAACAGGTCACTATACACAAACTCTTTTTCAATCATTGACAACTCAAAAGGCTGCACTACTGTAACAGACATTGTTACGGTTGCATAAGGTTAGCTTTTTTATTATTTATATTATCGATTTTCTAGTTGTTTACATTATCGATTGTACTTCCAAACAGCAGATGTTTTTTTCTGAAGAGAGAAAAGGATATAACTACTACTCAGCTCCACAACTTGTTAGCATGCTCAGTTTTTCCATCATACTCATCATCCCACTTTTGCCATAAAGTCGCCCATACCGGACATACGTACATATTTTATGTGTAGTTTCACTATGCTCTCCACTAAAACGAAATGGTGATCTCGATCTCCTTAAGTAAGATTCTGTGTAGGTTTAGGATATAGGTTCCGAATACACGAGCCAACAAACCTTGTACAACAAAAAACGTTCCATTCCATTCCAGCAAACAGAATCATGTAACGCTCAGACGTGCATCAGTGTCCCTGTAAATTGAAGTGTATACATACACAATTCATGCAATTCATAACTCATGGTTCTATCAACCTCTGAGAAACGCCAAATCTTACCAGTGTTGCCGTTTGTAATTTAAAATGAATTAATATTTCACAGTACATATTGATTACACAATACATATAATGTGAAATAAGTGACAATTCAAGTTGCAACACATTGATTGCATCCTTGCTTCAAAATACAATGGAGTGAATGTAGAACATTTGCTGTAGTACACTGTAATTTCCTCAATGTCTAAGCTCTTGTTTAATTCATTTTAAGGAAATTCTTTTCAGTTTACGCTTTAATGATTAATAAAAATCATTAAAACAATCATAAAAATCATTATTTTCATGAAATGCTCATAATCTCTCAAGTACATAAAATCATGATATTATATCACGACATGACTCATAGCGTTTCATAATTATATGATGGACCATACTTGAATACAATACTTGAACTCTTTACTAATCTTGTCTTTTCAATCTACTCTAAAAAGTAGTTAAATTTCCAATTTCAAGTTCCGTTACTCGCCCTCGATTACAACCCACCACGACCAGTGGCGTGGCGCCACAATAAATGGTAATGACTTGACCCATTAAACTAGCACACTCCGCAGCCCGAAAAAAACTTGTAATGAAGAATAATCGAGAGAAGCTAGTTTCAGATATATAATACAGATAGTATTGAAAAACTAGATCAGTATCTGAGATCAGTTCAGAAAGGGATCATCAAGAAAGAAGCCATTATTTCAAGCACATTTTTATGAATATTTTGGACTAAGTATAGACATTGCAATGGTCATTTCCCACAACGCTGTCGTCAGTGACAGTAAAAAGGGAAAAGAATTGCACTGGACTGCACAAGCGAAATTGCAAATGACGAAGGAAGAGTTCAGTTAAGTACGATATTCCTAACAACAATTGACAGCAACAATTTGTCACTTACTTACAGGCGCGCAGCCAGATGCCCTGTCTGCCCCTTTACATATACAAAACCTTAGTGAATGACGGGAGATTTGTTCTAGGAGACGAAAGGATCTCCAACATATTGACGCTTCCTCAGCTCCTTCGCAAGCATTGACTTGAGATCATCCTGCGCCAGTAAGCTAGTTTGACATTGTCATTACGCAATGTGGACTTTATGAGAGTGAAAAAAAACAGGAGGAAGAAATTGACATATTAAATTATATTTGAAATGCACATTTGATTTGTACACTGAAACTACACTTGTACACTAAAGGAAATGTAATGGTTTCATACCTACATCAAGCTATAGAATACCTATTCCTAAGACCAAACCAATAGCGATGATTCTTCTGACCATACAACGAAAACACTTGGAATATTGAAACGCAAGGTTATGACCGACAAAAGGGTCTTTATGAAAAATGGAAACGGATAATATGCCCATTTGCCATTCTCACCGTCCACTCTTACTTGAGTTCAGTTTAGGTATGAGGTGTTGGCTTGATTGTAGAAATTGAAATGACAACTCAGTATGTCATTAAAATAGTCGCTGTTCCTGTGCTGTGCCCTAAAGTTGGGATGTGGTATTGGGAAATTGTAAGAAACTTTATTCCTAATGCGGTATAAGTTTGCATGTAAAAATATAGTATGTAGTTGCGCCATGCGCCATGGTTCATACTACATCCCATCTCTTCTTTCATTTTTGATGGTACTGCTGGGATAACTTATCAAGATTTACGTACTGCGTAAAACAAAACACGCAGCTCCCACTCTCAATTCTCATTGTGTATCTTGAAGGCTTGGTTGGATGCGATGCGTTCGAAACTAAACAGTTACTGGTACCGGTAGTAAGTATTCAACTATTCAAACAACCTGTTTGCTATAAATAACAAATAACGTCTTTTGCTGTCTCCACTTTTTGTTGGTCGTCATAAACTTAAACAAATTATTTTTTACATTGCTTAATATTCTATAATAATTTTGCATCCTGAACCCAAACATTAGATAATTACGATTTTATTTCCCGTCCCATAATTATCATACACTTAAATTACGTTTCGTGTTTATCATAAGCAGGAATAACATGACACTTCAAAAGAAATAACAAACGATTATGATTCATATCATTTCTTAGTTCATTCAATAGACTTGAATAAAGTTGTGGCATTTTAATACGTTTTTATCAGATCAGTCTATTCCTTCGAAAGATTTGGAGCTTGGACATTCTCTTGAGTGAACGCTGAAAGAGCGTGTGAAAAAAGTGAGTGAAAGACCATTGCTGACGGTGAAGAACGGCCAGAATTATCGTCACAAGCAGACAGGCATGGAAAAGATGATGGAGAAAGTGAGGAGGAGATTAGAGATTGCGAAGAAGCAAGGGTCTTTATCTAATGATGATGATTTATATACAAAATTAATCTTATGAGCCCCTAACATTCCCGGGGACACTGGTGATTTAGTAACATTTGACGAAATTCCATGGGTCCCATTAAAATCTTCGACAAGAAATATTTTTCTCGCGAATTATTTTCAATGACGGCCACCATCATATTTGGATTTGCACTGAAACCCACATCAGCGGTCCTCCTTCGATATAAAACTGCAGGGTTTTATTTTTCATTAGAACTAAATGATCTTAGTATCTTAAAACGCGTCTTCCGTTTAACAATTTAAGACTTTAGCGAATAACAAAAAACGTTACACAATTATAGCTTCCCGCAAAATTTGCTTAGCCAATAGAAAAAATTGGCCGGTCTACCAATGATCTGGTTGGCGATATAGTGTTCCAGTCTGCTTATAAATGGAACGGCAGGTATCCATCTAAATGAATTACAAATTTTCATTAACATAAGATGTGATCTATTATTTATTATTTTTTGGCAAATCATGTGGAAAACATTTAGCATATAAAGAGTAGAGTAATAAGATTAACAGAGATTATGAGTAGAATAAAAGAACTTTTAGCTGATAACGAATCACTAAAGCTTTTCTACATGGTCTTTCCGAGTAAAGGAAATCATTCTTGCTGATTTTGTGATTTTAGGAATATTATCAGCGATTTCGCAAGTAAAATAGTAAAGCTTCAATACTTTCAAAATGATGCCATTTATTCGTCCTGAGCCCGATATTTCCGACGAATATAACTTCGGAACGGTAAGCCGGTCTCACCAATATTCACTATGATTAAATGCATATGAATACATAAATGACTTTCTAATCTAGGGCGGAAATCAACCCAATGGAGCATCAGACACGCTTGTACCTGGACATCTACGAGGAAGCACTGCAGCTCCTGGAACACTGTTCGGGGACCCGGGTATCGGATATTTATATCCCACTCACACACAATCTTTATTGGATCAGTTTCTTGAGGTCGCCCATCTTGCCTTCTCTAGAAAGCTTCCGTCTTGTTTGGACGCAACTGTACATGCCCCAAAAACATCTTTAGATTTTCACCGTCAATTCTGCGACGAACTGTCCACGCTTGGTTGTAAACCAGATTATGTGAAAGGTCACCTGATTGTGCCATGGTCGGAAGATTTTTTAACGGAAATCAAAAGAAGAGCGTATGGATCGTGGGATCTAAATACATTTTCCCCCAATGATATAAACCTCGGATTGTTGGATGTTTTACCATCTGAAATTAAAAACACTTTATTGCCGATAAACGTGGAGGTAGGCAGAAATAATTTTTATGAATCATTTGGTATGGGATATCTGGCGTGTAGAGAAGGTGGGGAACCATTTCGACGTGCTGTTGCCCATCGAATTATCACTCAACCATCAGAATTCCAAAATCTCTGCTCCATTCTGCGAGAGGAACCCAGTAATGTGATTGAAAACATAAGAAACTACGGCACACCTTCAAACGTTGAAATTGCCGTATTGTCAAAAATAGTCGAGAAAAACATTGCAGTTTTTGAGTTTGATGGACAAGGAAATATACTGTCAGACATCAACTTTAACTTCAGCCCTCGTGAAAGTGAAGCAGCAAAAACTGTTTTCATAGGCCGTCTGACGACGGAAAATGGCAACCAGTATTTTCCACTCATAAGAAAGAAAGGAATTAGTCGAGATCCCTTAGAGGCTAGAAACGACATTCTGTCGGCAATATCGAATGGTAACGTGCGCCACCAAATAAATGCTGAAAACAAATCAGAACGGCCAAGTGGAACCTTTTCCAATTATAACATTGCGGCAGGCATCTATGCGAATTCGAACCCATTTGGAGCTCCTACTATTGATAGCACTACCGTACAAAATCATGTAAGTGTAATCGAATTTAGTAGTGTGATTTTCTGTAAATTTCCGGTTTATTTGTTGACCTATCAAACTTGTAACCATGTATTGTGACAACTAGGGCAAACATAACTATGAACGGACTCTTGGAAATACTAACGATGCATCCAGAGACCTGGCGTTGAATACTAATGGACCGGAAGCATCTGTTGCTCTCACATTTTCGGAGCTCGGAGCAAAAAGTTTCCAGGGAGAGGACGAAGGAGAATTAGTGGAATCTCAAAAACATGTGGAGGCTCAAAACAATATTCGGTTTCACTTTGAGGTGGTATCTCGACCGAAACTTAATGTGCCGATTGCTTTGAATAGTCAAAGCGTTTTAACTGCAGTCAAGGAAGACGCAGGAGTTGAAGCGGAATCTATGGAAAAGGTAACTTTTAAAGAAGCGCTGGTACATTTAAAAGGTAACTTTTATTATATATGTATTTAATAATATAAAATGATTTCTATTTTCCCTTAGAAGCCGACTGTTGTATCCAACCCAACAAAAATATATGCAAACGCATCATCAGAGGAGAATCCGGCAGGTATTTATTGTGCACAACATAAACACAAAAGCATTTAAACATTATCACTATTATTCTCTGTGGCACTAACTCAATAAATACATATTTTCTATAGCCATTGGTGTCCCAAAAGCTACGAACTCCGGGCTAGTGAACTATCACAACATGTGCTACATAAATGCGACAATGCAGGCCGTTTTATCACTTCCATTCATTCAAATTGAAACACTTCCAATGGCTCTACAAGAGTACTACACTGTAATTTTTGGTAGCCACGATCGGGAGTTTCAAAAGGTCTTGCATCAGCAAGCAGCATATACGAATTTAAACAGAATGTTGGAACACCGTTTCACACTTGGAGAACAAAATGATGTTCATGAACTACTGCAGTTTATTTTAGCTCACCCAACCTCTGCCGGTTTGTTAAGCAATTTCCAAATTTCCATTCAACAGACATTAAAATGTTCCAATGACATCTGCCCCGAAACTCGAAGCAGCTTCTCGGAGGCAACTGAAATAACCATTCCGCCAAACATTCCTATACAGCAGGCCATCAATGAAATGTTTGGCAGCACAGACCTTGTCCAGTGCAATTGCGGAAGCTGCAATTCATCCGAAATGCATAAATCAGTTTCGGTTGCTATCGCCCCTAACAGCGTTGTCTTGCTGACTAATTGGTTTCACACCCCTGGAACGAAAATTAATGCAGAAAGCAGTTACGAGCAACTTGGAGGCATCATATCACTTCCCACACATAACGGAGAAGTTAAGTACCGCATCCGGTCATTCATAACACATATTGGCAATAATAACAAATCAGGCCATTACAAGTCATATATTCAGACGGGAAACAATTGGATATGTTGTGACGATAGCAATGTAACAATTAGCGAAAATCCTAATTTGGCCATCGATGAAACAGTGTATCTCCAATTTTACACCATGTGTGATTAGCCTTAAATTACCAGCTTTAACTTATGTTATTTTATATACGTAAAAATAAACTTTATAGATTATGGTTCAACGGGTGAAAAATAAAGAAGTTTTAACGGAGAGAAATTTTTTATAAAACACATACATTTACTTTCTATCTCTTCTCTATCATTCTTCTCCAATGACGTATCACTCATTTTGGTACGTGCATTAATTTAAGTTCCTGGAATAAAAAGTTAAGCGATAGTTTATATGCCTAAGCTGAGAGGTCAACTTCCAAGAGCTCCTGTTCCTAGGGATCACTGGCGACCTTTGCTTTTCTTGGCGTCATTTGGTAGCACTTTTAAAGAGCTTTCCAATGATGTATCACTCATCTTGGTACGTACTGTAATTTAAGTTCCTGGAGTAAAAAGTTAAGCGATAGTTTATATGCTTATGCTTTGAGGTCGACTTCCAAGGGCTCCTGTTCCAAGGGATAAGCGGCTACCTCAACTTTTCGTGGCGTCATTCGATAGCACTTTTAAAGAGCTTACCAATGACGTATCACTCATTTTGGTACGTGCATTAATTTAAGTTCCTGGAATAAAAAGTTAAGCGATAGTTTATATGCCTAAGCTGTGAGGTCAACTTCCAAGGGCTCCTGTTCCTAGGGATCACTGGCGACCTTTGCTTTTCTTGGCGTCATTTGGTAGCACTTTTAAAGAGCTTTCCAATGATGTATCACTCATCTTGGTACGTACTGTAATTTAAGTTCCTGGAATAAAACGTTAAGCGATAGTTTATATGCCTAAGCTGAGAGGTCAACTTCCAAGAGCTCCTGTTCCTAGGGATCACTGGCGACCTTTGCTTCTCTTGGCGTCATTTGGTAGCACTTTTAAAGAGCTTTCCAATGATGTATCACTCATCTTGGTACGTACTGGGAATTACGTCCTGGAATAAAAAGTTAAGCGATAGTTTATATGCCTAAGCTGTGAGGTCAACTTCCAAGGGCTCCTGTTCCAAGGGATAAGCGGCTATCTCAACTTTTCGTGGCGTCATTCGATAGCACTTTTAAAGAGCTTACCAATGACGTATCACTCATTTTGGTACGTGCATTAATTTAAGTTCCTGGAATAAAAAGTTAAGCGATAGTTTATATGCCTAAGCTGTGAGGTCAACTTCCAAGGGCTCCTGTTCCTAGGGATCACTGGCGACCTTTGCTTTTCTTGGCGTCATTTGGTAGCACTTTTAAAGAGCTTTCCAATGATGTATCACTCATCTTGGTACGTACTGTAATTTAAGTTCCTGGAATAAAACGTTAAGCGATAGTTTATGTGCTTATGCTTTGAGGTCGACTTCCAAGTGCTCCTGTTCCCAGGAATCACTGGCTACCTCAGCGTTTCTTGGTGTCATTCGATAGCACTTTTAAAGAGCTTTCCAATGATGTATCACTCATCTTGGTACGTACTGGGAATTACGTCCTGGAATAAAAAGTTAAGCGATAGTTTATATGCCTAAGCTGTGAGGTCAACTTCCAAGGGCTCCTGTTCCAAGGGATAAGCGGCTATCTCAACTTTTCGTGGCGTCATTCGATAGCACTTTTAAAGAGCTTACCAATGATGTATCACTCATCTTGGTACGTACTGGGAATTACGTCCTGGAATAAAACGTTAAGCGATAGTTTATATGCCTAAGCTGAGAGGTCAACTTCCAAGAGCTCCTGTTCCTAGGGATCACTGGCGACCTTTGCTTTTCTTGGCGTCATTTGGTAGCACTTTTAAAGAGCTTTCCAATGATGTATCACTCATCTTGGTACGTACTGTAATTTAAGTTCCTGGAATAAAAAGTTAAGCGATAGTTTATATGCTTATGCTTTGAGGTCGACTTCCAAGGGCTCCTGTTCCAAGGGATAAGCGGCTACCTCAACTTTTCGTGGCGTCATTCGATAGCACTTTTAAAGAGCTTACCAATGACGTATCACTCATTTTGGTACGTGCATTAATTTAAGTTCCTGGAATAAAAAGTTAAGCGATAGTTTATATGCCTAAGCTGAGAGGTCAACTTCCAAGAGCTCCTGTTCCTAGGGATCACTGGCGACCTTTGCTTTTCTTGGCGTCATTTGGTAGCGCTTTTAAAGAGCTTTCCAATGATGTATCACTCATCTTGGTACGTACTGTAATTTAAGTTCCTGGAATAAAAAGTTAAGCGATAGTTTATATGCTTATGCTTTGAGGTCGACTTCCAAGGGCTCCTGTTCCAAGGGATAAGCGGCTACCTCAACTTTTCGTGGCGTCATTCGATAGCACTTTTAAAGAGCTTACCAATGACGTATCACTCATTTTGGTACGTGCATTAATTTAAGTTCCTGGAATAAAAAGTTAAGCGATAGTTTATATGCCTAAGCTGAGAGGTCAACTTCCAAGAGCTCCTGTTCCTAGGGATCACTGGCGACCTTTGCTTTTCTTGGCGTCATTTGGTAGCGCTTTTAAAGAGCTTTCCAATGATGTATCACTCATCTTGGTACGTACTGTAATTTAAGTTCCTGGAATAAAAAGTTAAGCGATAGTTTATATGCTTATGCTTTGAGGTCGACTTCCAAGGGCTCCTGTTCCAAGGGATAAGCGGCTACCTCAACTTTTCGTGGCGTCATTCGATAGCACTTTTAAAGAGCTTTCCAATGATGTATAACTCATCTTTGTACGTACTGTAATTTAAGTTCCTGGAATAAAAAGTTAAGCGTAAGTTGACTTGCTTATGCTTTGAGGTCGACTTCCAAGGGCTCCTGTTCCAAGGGATAAGCGGCTACCTCAACTTTTCGTGGCGTCATTCGATAGCACTTTTAAAGAGCTTTCCAATGATGTATAACTCATCTTGGTACGTACTGTAATTTAACTCCTGCAATAAAAAAGTTAAGCGTAAGTTGACTTGCTTATGCTTTGAGGTCGACTTCCAAGGGCTCCTGTTCCAAGGGATAAGCGGCTACCTCAACTTTTCTTGGCGTCATTTGGTAGCGCTTTTAAAGGGCTTTCCAATGATGTATCACTCATCTTGGTACGTACTGGGAATTACGTCCTGGAATAAAACGTTAAGCGATAGTTTATATGCCTAAGCTGAGAGGTCAACTTCCAAGAGCTCCTGTTCCTAGGGATCACTGGCGACCTTTGCTTTTCTTGGCGTCACTTGATAGCACTTTTAAAGAGCTTTCCAATGATGTATCACTTATCTTGGTACGTACTGTAATTTAAGTTCCTGGAATAAAAAGTTAAGCGATAGTTTATATGCTTATGCTTTGAGGTCGACTTCCAAGGGCTCCTGTTCCAAGGGATAGGCCGTTACCTGGACTTTTCTTGGCGTCATGCAATAGAGCTTTTAAAGGGCTTTCCAATGATGTATCACACATTTAGGTACGGGCATTAATTTAATTGCTGTATTTAAAAAGTTAGGCGTAAGTTTACATGCATATGCTTTGAGGTCGACTTCCAACGGTTCCTGTTCCAAGGGATAAGCAGCTACCTCAACCTTTCTTGGCGTCATTCGATAGCTCTTTTAAAGGGCTTTTCAATGATGTATCATTCATTTTGGTACGTGCATTAATTTAATTGCTGGGATAAAAAGTTAAGCGTAAGTTTATCTGTTTATGCTTGAAGTCAACTTGCAAGTGCTCCTGTTCCCAGGAATCACTGGCTACATAGACGTTTCTTGGCTTCGTTCAATAGCGCTTTGAAAGGGCTTTCTAATTACGTATCGTTCATCTTGGTACGTTTAGTTGTTAAAGCTTTGCAATTTGTAGATTTGTATGTTGAGCTTAAGGTTTGAATGAAAATGGTGCATTCTTGTTTATGCGAGTTGCCATTTAGCTTAATACTGCATGCCATTGCCATATTTCTTCTACATTTGGTGCTGAAATTTGGTGCTGAAGGGGTCTCGTTATGCTGCGGGGTGGTGACAATTTTTTATTTTTTGTTTTTGAAAATTTATTTTCTTTTCACACGTATGGCTAGTTTGATTATGCAATGTTGAATGA